>JALPQD010000010.1:4057669-5384169 GCA_023101885.1 Typhlomys cinereus
AAGTTTAAATGTCATCTTGATTATTAAGAACTGAGCTGGTAAGCACATCTATGAGGAATTTATGTTTAATTACGGCAAGCCTCTAAGCAGGCCTGTGGAGGAGTATATAACCAATACATAAATATCTGTGTGGTTCATGGGCAGATGGATAAAACGGCAAGAGAACTGGTTGACTTGGGCAGACTAGCAAGCTAGAAGGTATGCTTGGGTCTTTCCTCCTCTCTCTGCTCTTCCCATGGGTATAGGGTGATCAGTGTCCTTAGATCCTGTTGGCAGCACTCCTACAGTAATGACCAGCTGTAATCTAGAGCTATGAGCACCAATAAATCCCTTTGTTAACCTGAATATCAGAGTCATTTATTTATCATAACAATGGAGTATAAAGCTAATACAGTAAAGAAATCTTTTCTGAGATATCAGTTGACAATATACATTAAAATTATTTGAATTTTTTTTGTGTGTGCATGTTTAGAAGATGGAGCTTGAGTGTGTATGTGCCTGTGGAGGTCCAAGAATAACTTCATGAATTATCCTGGATTTTTCTGTCTTCTTACTGCTTTGCTCTGGGATTTCCCAGTCTCTGCCTTCAGTCTGGCTTTTTTGTTTTAATGTAGGCTCTGGGGATCAGAACTCAGGCCCTTTTTCATTTGAGGGAAAGACTTTAACCTCTGATTCATCTCATTCCTTACCTGAACATTTTTAAGAGTAGATGTTTACAAAGGAAAGCTATTCTGCATGCATAGCAATGGGGATCTGGCTGAATATTAATGAATAAAATTAAAAGATATTGGGCTAGAGAAATGACTCTGAGGTTAAGACTCTGCCTAGCAAATACAAGGATCATATTTTAGCTCCTGGATCCCATGTAAAAATGCCAAGCAGGAAAAACAATAGCCAGCATTTCCAGCTCTGGAAGATGGAGTATAGGAAATCCCCGCACAAAGCAAAAGAAAGATAGAACAATCCAGGATGATTCCCAAAGTCACTCTTGGGCCTCCACAGGCACACATAGTGCCCTCTCATACACACACACACACACACACACACACACACACACACGCACACACACACAATGTACACATGCACGCACGCTAGAATAAAATAAAGCAAAACATTTTAAAAATCATAAAAATTAACAGATATTAAGTAGAAGTGATTCTGTTGCCTAACATTTCAGTTGAGAATGAATTGGTATTTGTAACCTTCAAGAGGTAGACTGAACAACAGAGATATGCTTAACTCTTGATTCATTCCGTATTTTAACTCTTCTTACAACTAAGAAGGATTTCTGGAGTTGAACATAGAAATACTACAATACCTTTAACTGACCATATAAGTGAGATATACACATACACACACACACACACACACACACACACACACACACACACACACACATACACATATACATTTTTGGAATACTTTAAATAAGTATCTTGCCACTATAAACCTTTCTGTTTCTATACCATGTTTTAGAAAGTGATGCTGAAACCAAATTGTATAGAAATAGAGAAAGAAGAAAAAGAAAAAAATAAAGAACAAATTAATTTAATATGTATTTGTTAGATCAGCACATCTTCTATCTTCTAATTAACTAATGATTTGAATCCAAAGTTTTGAAATTAGGTGTAATTTGGGAAACATTAAACACAACACATTTGTTTCCAACATGATTATAATATGCACCTTCAAAAATGTCATTATGACTTGTTTGTCACAGAATAGAAATGTTTTAGAATCCTATTTAGCCAATATTCAATAATGTATAACTTATTCCTGTGCAGCTTGGCATTCTTGCTAGAATTTCTTGCAACCTTTCCAAGAAAACCAGCAGGGAATGGCAACTGGAGGTGAGGAGTATGGAACCATGCTTTTGCAGATCCATATTTCAGGGCATTAACTCTAGAAGTGCTGCACAATTCTTGCAGCATTATCTCTAGAAAGTGCTGTATAATTGTTGCTTTACGATGAAGGAGAAACAATAAACCAGTGGCTTGCGGCATTGTTGGGTGGTAAAAGTCCAGGTCTGTAAAGAAGCATGCCTGGAACAAACCCTAGTTTCTTCTCTCTTTTTCCGGTGACAATGGCAAGATTTCCTAGCTTCCATAAGCCTCTACTTTCACATACGGATAAGATGAATAAGGATAATAATATCTTCCTTACCCAGTTGCTAGGATATTCAGTGATATGACAGGGCCTTGCACTCAAAGTCAGAGTACAGAACAATTAGCATCACCAATTGTTTTTCATTTTGTTGTTGGTGGTGCTGCTTTGTTATCCATAAGAGAACTGAAACACCCCTGAAAGGAGATGTTCAATTTATAAGACGAAAACATGCTTTGAAATCAAATCTCCGAAGCAATTTTTTTATTGAGATTAATGCGTGAAAACTCCAGAGAGGTATCCAGAACTTGCCTGACACTTCAGATGCTCTATCTTTGGTACCCTGAGACAGCTGAGGCGGCTCCTCCTACACGATGCCTTCCCTTATCTCTGCCTGAGTGTTCTTGATACTTACTGACACCCTGGCATATGTCACCCTTCATCATAGACTTCCTACCCACTGTGGGGAGGACGCCCTCTTCTTTATTCATAGGCTTTCAAAATTCATGAAAACCTTCAAATCACTGTCAGAAGATGCAGGAAATCCTTTCTTTTTTTTGTTTGCAGCAAAAAGATTGTTTTTTCATAAATAATTTTAGTAATTCATCTTTTCAATACATATTTCTAAGAAGAAACCATTTAATTTATTTTGGCTGCATTTTCATGCAAAAATAAATACTATAATTCTGTTATTCATATGATTAAGAGAGAATATAGGAATGCAGGTATATCGTCAAGATGAAATGGTGTTCCCTTTCTCATTGTGTTCCTCCAGGTGTGTTCTCAGGCATTTCAGGGTCACACAAATTACAGTCTTGTGAGTTTTTCTTCCAGAAAAAAAATACTGCTTTAAGGTGAAATCTTAGGAAAGTAATTACACCCTAGCAAAATGCCTTTATTTTTTATTTCCCAAATACTTTTTGAATTGTGTAATTCACGAGTGTTTCTGAATGTATGCCTCCTCTTCTTTTATTGTTTTCATGATATTATTATTCATATAGCACTCTCAAACAACAGCAAAACTAGGAATAACAATTACTTTTTGCATTCCTCTTCTTACTAGGCTATCAAAGTTAGGCACAGGTGTCAACTTGACTGTTGAGGGTTTGAGCTCTGGGCACAGTTGTAGAGTTGATGGTTGAGTTAAGCCCAGAGCAAACCTGAAGGAGATTGTCCAGCTGATGGGGAAGACACAGCCCATGGTAGGTGGGATTAGGCGCTGGATAAATCACAGAGAGCTGGTTGAGAGAGTTGGCATCCTTCTGTTTACTTGGCCAGACATGCTGGTCTGGCAAGTAAGGATTGTCCATCTCTCAGCCATTATGCAGTGATGGTGTGGCCAGTTCCCTCAGCCCTGGTGTTGATGCATGCTTTCCTGTCAAGATGGACTAAGAACTGTAACCAGGAATTGTAAGAGAATAAACCCATTGTTCCCTTAAGCTGTTTGATAGTTATTTATCAGCAACCATGCAGGCTGACTGCAACACAGGCTATGTGCCAAGAGTCAAGCACATGTGAACTCCACTGTAAAATGAGGAAACTTTGCTTGGGAGGATGAGATAAGAAGGTTACTTGAACTGGGGAGTATGAAACCAGTCTTGATAACATCATGACACATTGTGTCAAAATAAGAAATTTAAACAAGATGAAATAACTGAATGAATGCCCTATTAACTAATACTTTTGCTACATGCATTTGTAAGTTAGAGGTTTGGACCAAGGTTTTCTCTTTTTTTCTTTTTATTACAAATTATATTATATTTTTAGTGTTATATACATGACCACAGTAAATTTATGATATTTTCATCACTTAGCCCCAATCCAATTCCCCCCTTTATTCCCCTTATAACCCTTCATCTCTCCTGCCAGACTCTCTTCTATTCTCAAATGCGTTCCCTTGTGTGGGCCGTATCACACAGTGTAGCATTCTAGGTGAAGATAGAAATGTCTCTGCAAGGAAACACAGAAGTGTCCAATAAGGTATTTAAGATGCATTAGAACTCAGGTCTGACCAGGCATACACTTGCTCGCTTTCTATTGTATGGATATTCTGCAAATTATGGCATGATCTTTATCACATCCTGCTTAAGATTGCAATGATCCTGAGAGTATTTCCTTCACCTTAGGAATTTCTTCTACGGCTGTTGAAGGAGAAGTGAATTTTCTATCAGAGTCACTCCCAAGCAATTCAGAGATAACTTCCTTTCATAATAGATGCTCAAGCCTGCTGCATTAATTTCATCTTCCTATTACTGAATGAATACAGGATCCAAACAATTTACGGGGACAAAGGATTTTAGTTATATATTCTGGTTATAATTTACTAGCATGGCAGGAGTATCCATATCAGCATCAGAATCTAAGGGAACTGTCCATACCACATTCACAGAAAGAGTTGACAGAGGGACATACTTGTAACTTCTTTTTTTTTAACAGTTTTTATTATTATTTCCGCTCATACAAACTTAATAGGTACACTGGTTCCCTCCCTCCTCCTCCCCCCGACCCCCCTGCTCCCCCTCCCCTCACCCCTTCCTCCCCATCCCCCAGTGCCTCCCCCCCCCAATCCCCGGAGAAGCCTTTAATGTGCATGCCAGACTCTCCTCTGGGCCCCCCTCTCCGATGACATACAAGGACCCGGTGGCATTTCCCTGAACCCTTTCCTGTGTTCCCCTTAAGCATAGGAACACTACTGTGGCTGCCAATCCCTTGCCTCCAAGGATCTTGGTGCCTTTAGCAAATGCCAGACTTTGTGGGGTCAATAGTGTGTTGGACATTGCTCAGGGCATGCAAAGTCCAAGTATGATTGCTTCAGCCCTAACTTGTGTGAAGTATCTTGCAAATCATTGCTCCTCCCATCCTTTTGCTCTTACACTCTTACCGCCCCCTCTTCCGCAAATTTCCCTGAGCTTCAGGATGGGAGAGATTAGGATGGCCTAGTTCTAGGTGGTTGATATAGAGTCTCTGAAGTTCTGGATTATGGTTTGTTGATTTTCTTTTTCAGTTTTGCTGCTCCTGCAATGCCCTTCACTCCATCCTGATGGACTTGTAGCTTTCCATTTGATCAGATCTCTATCTTTTCCACCTACCTAGTATATGGTCCCACCAATTTAGAGCTGAGCCTTTCCACATCACTTTGGTAATCTCCCGTGGATTACACAAAGCTTGCCTTAAATATTAATTATCCATAAATATGCCTAAAGGCTCATTCCTAAAGTGTCAAGTTGACAGTGTTTCCAATTGAAATATCTATGATCTGTGCTAGCCTTAAATATGAGATTCATCATTAAATGTCTAAAGCTACAAATCAAAATATCTCTCTCTCTCCCTCTCTTTCTTTCTCTCTCTCTCTCTCTTTCCCTCTCTCTCACACACACAAACACACACACACACACACACACACACACACACACACACACACACACATACACACACACACACTCCTTTCCTCCAGACTCTGAGCACTTCTAATACAGCACACAGTTTTATACCAGAACACTGAGATGTTTGAGAGGTAATCAGTGCTCTGAGTAAGAGAATTCATTAAAAGACCAGATATTGGGGCTAAGGACATGATTCAGGGATAAGGAACTTGCTCAATTGTGGATCCTCAGAACTCACCTAAAATTTTGGGCAGGCATGGCAGGTAGCATAGATTCACTGAATTATAGAGGCAGAGGCAGAGGACCCCAAGGGAAAAATGACTTGCTGGACTTGCTAATGGGTGAAATTTGGGTTCAACTGAGAGACCCTTCCTCAATAAACAGAGAAAATAACAACTGATGACATCCACATCAACTTCTATCCTCAAATGCATGTCCATATATATGCAAGTACTCCCATATACATCAATGAACACACCTCATACATATCTACATGCAGATAAAGATAAAAAACTTTCCAAGGAGACTGGGATATTTTCATTTTCTTAGGGGGTAAGTTTATTTCTATTTCAACCTCAGAAACAACTTCCTCTTCTTGAATGATGAGATGGATTGAGAAGCTTTCAAGATGAAAATGGCAGATGCTCTAGAAAAATCATAGAGATTATAAATCTCTTCAAAATTTAGAAAATGACACCATAGTGCTGCGCTCTTTAAGGTTTCCTTCCCACTCTGACTATGGTGATGAATACAAAGTAAAATCTAAGCATTCAAATACAGCCATACTAAAAGAAAACAAATACAGAGATAATTATGCACCACTCAAGTCCCAGCAGCAAGCAGTTGCTACTCTTCAAGTGTTTCAAATGTAAAGAAACAAATGAGGGAAGCCAGTGTGGAGATGGAGTCAGGATTAAGGCAGAATCAACATCGTAAAAATGACCATCCTACCAAAGGCAATATACAAATTCAATGATATACCAATTAAAATCCCAAAGAAATTCTTCAAAGAAGTTGACCAATCTCAAAATTCATATGGAGGCACAAAAGACCCAGGATAGCAAAGACAATCCTGAGTAACAAAAACACTGCTGGAGATATCACCATACCAAACCTTAGTCTATACTACAAATCCATAAAAGCAGCCTGGTACTGGCTCCAAAATAGACCCACAGATCAATGGACAAGGGTTGAAGTCCCAGATATAAGCCCACAAAATTACAGCCATTTGATCTTTGACAAAGGGGCCCAAAAATCCAATGGAAAAAACAATATCTTCAACAAATGGTGCTGGCAAAACTGGATCTCCACATGCAGAAGATTAAAACTGGACTCGTACTTGTCACCATGTACAAGACTTAACTCCAAATGGATCAAGGACCTTAATATAAGGCCAGAGACTATAAAAACCATAGGCGAAAGGGTAGGGAACTCCCTCCAGATGATTGGGCTAGGCCAACAATTCCTAAACAGACATCCAATGGCACAATCATTGCTACCAATTCTCAACAGTTGGGATCTTGTGAAATTAAAGAGCTTCTGTTCAGATAAAGAGATTGTAACACAAGCTCAAAGGCAACCCACAATCTTCACAAACCACATATCTGATAGAGCTCTATTATCCAGAGTACACAAAGAACTTAGAAAACTAAACACCAAGGAAACTAATGGCCCAATTAAAAAATGAGCCCTGGAACTTAAAAGAAACTTTACCAGGGATGAAATTAAAATGTCTAACAAATATCTTAAAAAATGTTCCACATCCTTAACCATTAGGGAAATGCAAATCAAAACTTCCCTGAGATATCATCTCACCCCAGTCAGAATGGCAAAAATTCACAATACAAACAACAACAAATGCTGGAAAGGATAGGGAGAGAGGGGAACTCTCCTACATTGCTGGTGGGAATGCAGGCTCATATAGCCACTCTGGCGAGCCGTCTGGAGATTCTTAAAGAAATTAAAGATTGAAATGCCATATGACCCTGCTATTCCACTTTTGGGAATAACCCCCCATACAGCAGAGGTTCACCTCGATAGCACAAGCATAACCATGTTCATATCAGCACTGTTTACAATAGCAAAGTGATGGAATCAACCCAAATGTCCAACAGTTGACGAGTGGATAAGGAACCAGTGGTACATCTATACAAATGGAGTACTACTCAGCTATCAAAAATGATAAATTAATGGAATTTGCTGGGAAGCGGATGAAATTAGAAACAATTTTACTGACTGAAATATCCCAGACACAGAAAATTAAGTGCCGCATGTACTTCCTAATAGGTGGCTCCTAGTACCAAACCCACTTAGAGACACTCAAGGATAAATCTCTTTAATACCTACAGTAATTGCAAAGATTATGAACAGGAGGGATGGGGAAGGAGGGACACACCAGTAACAAAGAGAGGGGACCATGTTACAGCAGAGCAAATAGGCCACCATCAAGGACTGCAATTAAGTAATGTGATACCTGGCTAAGTTCACAGACTTTCCTTCCTGATCATTTACAATGGATGGGGTATGATTTTGCCAGAAGGGGAGGGTGTATAGTCTGGCAGATAGAAAGTAACCATTTTGCAAATGGGCAAATGACCCCTCTCTCACCGTGGTTTCCTACTTTTATTACATCTACCCTTGAATATACTCTTATAAAAAGACTCTAATTTAACAGATTGTTATCTCTAGCCAGGGGGCGATATCCAATACCCATCAGGATGGAGTGAAGGGCATTGAAGGAGCAGCAAAACTGAAAAAAAAAAAAATCAACAAACCACAATCCAGAACTTCAGAGATTCTATATCAACCACCTGGAACTAGGCCAGCCTAATCTCTCCCCATCCTGAAATTCAGGGAAATTTGCGGAAGAGGGGCCGTAAGATCGTAAGAGCACATGGGAGGAGTAATGATATGCAAGATACTCCACACGAGTTAGGGCCGAAGCAATCATATTTGGACTTTGCATGCCCCGTGCAATGTCCAACACACTATTGACCCCACAAAGTCTAGCGTTTGGTAAAGGCACTAGGATCCTGGGAGGCAAGGGATTGACAGCCATAGTAGTGTTCCTATGCTTAAGGAGAACACAGGAAAGGGTTCAGGGAAATGCCACTGGGTCCTTGCACCTCATCGAAGAGGAGAACCCAGAGGAGAGTTTGGCATGCTCATTAAAGGATGCTGCGGGGATGAGAGGGGGAAGCACTAGGGAATGAGGAGGGAAGGAGAGGGGAGGGGGCACAAGGGGGTGGAGAGGTGGAAGGAGGGAAGGGAGCAGTGTACCTGTTAAGTTTGTATGAGTGGAAATAAAAAATAAATAAATAAATAAAAAAGAAAAGGAAGATAAGGCAGAATGAGTCACTCTTGACAGGACATAGAGCAAGATGAGAGAGGACAACACTGGGTCAGAGTCAGGAAGAACCAAAAGGCTAGTTCACTTTGTCAAAATTAAAATCATTCCACTGTTTGCAAACTCATTCCACAGTCTGAATATCATTGTAGTGATCAGTCTGTCTTAGTTCATTATTTTGCATCCCATGCTCTATGCCCTCTTCTTCCCTTTCATAAACAGAAGTCAGGTGTTCTCCATGAATGCTTGTATTTCTGTGTGAGTATTGAACTTGCGTAGGTCTCAACAACAATGAATGTTTCTACTTTTTGCTGATGCTACAAACATCTGACTAGGGCCAGAAAGCACAAAGGAATACCTTGAGTACTATGTACCATGTCAGCATAGTGTGCTACATACTTCCACATGTATGAGAGAAAAAAATTGATTCCAATTTTTCCCTGCTTTGTAGTAGAAATCCATCAGGGAAGATAAAAGGTTGCGAGGGGAAAAGGGGGGGGATGGGATTTGTGACTAAAGGGGAAAATATGATAAATTCATTCTATTCATGCATGAAACGTTAAAAAAAAGGAGAATGGAAAAAAAACTGGAAAAACATTCACATATTTGCTATGACTTGCTGGTGAATGAAATAAGTACCTTCTTAGACTGGTCTTAGCTGTGAATGGGTTAGATGTTAGAATGCCCAAGGTGAACAGAGGCAGTGCATGTTCTTTCCTCGCTAGGTGTAATCTTCCACACAGCAAGGACCTGTCATAAGGTAGAGAAACTCTCCATCTATATGCCAGAGCATAGATTTGGGTCATGGAGCCTGAAGCTCAAGGCCTGAATCCCAGACCTGAGTGTCGTCCTGACTCAGCTGATTTGCAGATACTTATCAACATAAAAGCATGGAAATCAATATTTACTGCTTAATCCACAGAGTTTAAGGGTAGCTAGAACCACGGCATTATTACTGGAAGCCTTTACTGACTCATAGGTCATTGTACATATGGCTTTGACATTTGTGGAAGTTAATAATGAGCACAATGCTAGCACACGATGCCTTATGTTCTGTCAAACTGAATGAATGATGTCATATTCTATTAAATAAAAATGCTATCCAGTTCATAGTCTTCTAGAGATATTCATAAATTTTATTTGGAATATTCTCTTAGGAAAAATACATATATGTTATATACATATCTATACAGTTCTTATATATACAAATGTACAGTTAATGTAGTAGTATTTTGCAACTCTTTTGAAAATCTGACAATGGCCGAATATCTTTCCAAAGACTTCATATAATGCTGATTTATTATTTTTAAATATTACATGCAAAAATGTGTATCAATGTTTATATAACCTATATTGTATGGATTGAAGTTTAAAAGAAAAATTAAAGATATATACTTTCAAAATTTATTCAATTAATAAAATAGGGTTAATTTGAGAAAATTAAGTCTTTGATTTTTACTATAGTGGTAAATTTGAAGAAAATATTTTTAAAAACAATGTAATTTCAGTTTTTATTAAAAACTATTAATCCAAATACTTGGTAGAAGTCATAATAAAGTATTTTGCTCATAAATCAGTTTAGATAGTAAGGAATTTTAGAAAAATAACCTGCTAATGAGCACATAATTCTGTCTTACATTAGTTAATAATTAAATTGATAATAAAACAAAATATACTGTATTAGTTTAGTTTTCTTCATGCTGTCATAAATCAGAGAGACAGCACATATTATTTTAAATCATATTTTTCAAACTAATGTAAAGTACCCAAAGCTTTACCTGGATGAAAATGGTTAACTACTTTCTATATGTAGTTTTATAAACTACAAATTTATTTTTAAATGCATTATACTATATATGGACTTCTTTGAGTTTGTATATTACTTTTTCATTTTCTTGATTCTGCAAAAGTTGTTGGTTAGCATTTCTAGAGGAACCAACTGTAACTGTAAGGCAGGACTGAGAAGATGTTTCAGCAGAGGCTGGGTGGCCACACAGCGGCTGGTGGCTGGCTGAGCAGCTGGAGACACCTGTTGCTGCTCAGTTGTAGCAAGAGGCCGCAACCCGAGCCAGAAGGAACAGTGAGGCTGCTCTTAATTTAAAGGCCTGGGAGTTTCCGGGAGAGTGACTGGGTGAAATCTTGTTCAAAGACTGAAGGATCTAGAATCTGAGGGTTGCTGGTGACGTCAGCAGCAATAAGTACTTCTGCTCAAGAAGAACTCAGCTCTGGATCCCATTGACTGGAAGATGTGTCCTGTAGGCTGGATGTTTCTCTAGCTCTAAGTTTCCTGACCCATATGTCAATCATCTCTGTGAATAAATGTGCATTCTCAGTCCTGTCAAGTTCATATCCAAGATTCACCATCACAGTTGAATTCTGTCCTTATCTTACCACCTTCTGATCAAAGCCATTATTGCAAAATTCTATTTCTCCATCAAATTATAATTTAACAAGTACTGTTTGTTCCTTATTTCCTTACTTTGTTTGTTTTGGAAACTTTTCTATATTTATACTTCTTTGGACATTAAAGTTCAATATATTTCTATTGGATAAAATTTGATATTTTTATTCCTCATGTTTTTCATATACCCAGTATATATGTAACTAAGAACTTTTTCTTCAGTTAATTCCCATTTACCTGTAAGATAGTCATTCAGTCAATATTGGGTTAGCTTCTATTGTGAGTCACTCAAACTATGCTTAATAATGACAGCTACAGACTTTTCATTCCATAAATATTTATTAAATATTTTGCCTGTTATTATTATGATGGGAAAATAATAAAGACAAACAGAACAAAATCACAAAAGTAGGCTGATCAAATCCACAATAATCTAGGATAGCTTCCCAAGAAAGGTGGTAGGTAGAAATTGTAAGAGTTGGAACAATGGAAAAAATTGAGGACATTAAATGGAGAAAGGAGAGGATAATACCAGAGATTCAGTGAACATCTCCACACAGATGATGTGTATATGATATGATAAGAAAGGTTTATTCTGTCAGAGTACAATAGTAGGTTCAAGATATGCACACTGGAAACAGGGAAGAGCCAGGGCACTTTGGGATAAAATGAGCACACAGAAGAATGAATGCAAAAAAACAGGCCTTATGGAAAGGAGGACAATATTCCAATGACAAGAGGCAAACACAAAAAGCTTTTTGAGAATGATCTGGAGTACAGCAAAAGTTAGAGTCTATTAAGGACAGGACCTGGCATTTCTATTGAAAGCAAACTTTAAATGTTCAATAAAAAGCAATGAAAACAGTGACTTCTGATTTTTAGAGAAAAGTACTAAGAAAGGTAGATTGAGGGGCATATGGATTCTTTAAATTCTAGTTTTTTAACTGTATCTTGGAACTTCATACAGAGTCATGCAACTGAACACAGGTCATTGGTTTACAAATTTGGCAAGAGTAAAATTTTCTGTATGTGCAAGAACTAAGAGATAATTCAACATCAAGTGTGTAAGAAATCCAAAGCAGTACTCTCCCATGTTGTATGACATGACTCCACTGTGGCCTTGGTCCTGAATACATGACATCCACACTATGTGCAGGATGTGTTGTTACTGCCATGCAGATGAAAAGCAGCCTGGAACACCACACCATAGCTGATTTGAGGAGGCTGCGTGCTGTGAGCTGCAGTTTTGATTGTATGTGCAATGTAGTCTATTCATAAAATTATAGTTTTTAATCATAAAGACATTTGCAATCTTTGTGCATGTGTGTATATGTGTGTGTGTGTGTGTTCATGTGTGAGTACAGTCGAGTCTGTGATGTGGTATGTGTAGAGATCAAAGGTCAACCTCAACTCTTGGTCCTCATCTTCCACTTTGAGACATTTTGATGCTTACTACTGCATATAGCCAGTTTTTGAGATTGTCCTGTTTTTACTATGTATCTCACTGTATGATTGCTACTGCATGTGGCTTTACATAGATTCTGGGATCCAGGAACAAGTTCTCAAGCTTGCAAAGCAAGCTTTATTCCCATTTATCTATCTCCCCAGCCCCATTTCTCCAGCTCATCTTTCCATTCCCATCAACAAAGATTTTAAATATATTCCTGTCATTCTATGACACTTGAGTGTCAAATTAATATATCTTTGAAATTGTTTCATGTTAGAATGCTTGATTTTCAGCTTGTTGTTTCGGTTACTGGTTACATTTCAAAACATTTGTTAAATGAATTTTGCTTTAGGATTAAGGCAGAATTTAAAAAATTTCTGTAGTGAATGTAAACATACTCCTGCCATTTTTTACTTTGTGTTTGTTCTTAGTACTGGTGATCATAAAATCATAATACTAGTCAACTTTGAAAAAGTTAAAGGTATTTTACATTGTGCAGGATCAAACATTTAACCAACATTTGATTCTTTACATAAAAATGAACAAGAACATCTATCTTATTAATATGCCAACTTGCCTTCAATAGCAATTACACCATTGAATTTTTTAAGTCAGTTTCTTTATCATTTACTACCAGTATCTGGTTTGTATGCCTCTTTTATAAACTTATATACTTAGGGTCATGTAAAGCTTTCTACATCCAAAAAAAAATCATAACTGGAGAAAGCTAATGAAGGTTTGCTCTAAATGATTAGTTCCAAGCTTTTCCCTAAATATACACCTAAAGTTCTTTCTTTGGTATTAAAATACTTTAGTGTTTTATTTTTTAACTTATTACAATAATTTATTAAATCTTTTCCTAACTGAATCATTGTAATTAGTATTAATGTAAACTTGATTCAGTAAGATTATATATTTTATTTTTCTGTTTTCAGGTATATTTACACATTGGGGTACATGTGTATGTATATATATATATATGTAGGCATGTGGGTGATGGTGAATCCAAGGTTACAGGAAATTGATATGGGGAATTAATCTCAATCGCTCTTTCACCTTATTCTTTCTGAGACAGAGTGTTTAATAAAACCCCACATCAATCTGGCTGGCCGGCTTGCTCTGGGGATTTTGCTTCCAGGTGGGGAATTACAGGCAGGCTGACTCATCCTTCCAGTGTTTTACCTGGGTTCTGGGGATCTGAACTCTGCTCCTTTTGCTTGTGTGGCAAATGCTTTAACCTCTGAGCTGTCTCCCAGTCCAGACTGGATCTGCTGAAAAATATCAGATACAAGCAATAAGTTTTTGTTGAGAATTCAAAGCTTAGGAAAATAAGTGGGGGAGAGCGCTTGCCTAGCATACACCAGTCAGGACTAGGGTTCGGGTCTATAGAACCAAAAACAGAAGCAGAAAAAGAAGGGGCTGTTTCAACGCCTATATGGGATTTTCTTGCCAGACTCACTTACCGTAGTTACATATGTCTGACAAATAAGTTGATGAAATGGAAAAATTTTTTTAGGGAAATCTTGTTTAATTTGCCATTTTGCCTTTAGAGTTATGTTCACAGAACCTGTTAGGCAGCATTCAAAGCTATCTTTAATAATTCCTTTGTTTCTAAACCAAGTAGAAACCATTTGACTCACTGAAGGTTTGCCTGCATAGTCATTGTGAATGACTCACTTTCCCAATTTCTGGGAAATATTCCCAAAACGAAAAATTCCCATAAGCACGACTTACCCAATGAATACTAATGTATTTGCAACTTGTGGGTTAGACTAGCCATGTTAACATTATAGGCTTGCTCAACAACAGTTGGGAGAATCAAATTTTAAAATTTTAAATGAATGCTTTCCAAGACCGTATGTTTTAATAAAATACTCTTCAACTTAAGTCTTAATTCAAAAGTGTGGAATTGTAGAGTCCAAACACATGCAGCAGCACTTCTGTGATGGAGAAGAGCCATGAGGACTCCTTTATCAACGGTCAGGTGAAGTAGGCAAAATTTATTGGGGCAAAGATTTCCAACTCTTCAAATTAACTAACAAATAATCACAGTTTAAAATTGCAATTAACTCCCAATATTTGTAAATAAAAAACTTTTCTGTAAGTATGCTTGATACAGGTAGTTCTCATTACTAAGTCAATGAAACTTTTTCAGTCATATAAAATAAAATTTTATTTTTCAAGCAAAAAAAAAATGTGTACACCTTCCCATTGAAATCCATCACTTTGGATCTCATCCCTGAGCGTGTGGGCACAGGACAGTCTGGGTGAAGCACCAACAGTTTCATGCTTAGATTTCTCAAAATTCTCATTCCAAGAATTTACATGAAAGAAAGGTGCTTTAGAGAGAAGAGAAGCATAATTCACATAAGGAAAATAAGAAAGAACAATTGGCAACATATTGACCAATTTGAGAGAATTTATTTTTAGAAATATGTTTCAGGAAAAAAATACTATATAAAACAATGTTTACAGGAAGACTGAGATTCCGGGAATCTAAGGGAGTTTTGCCCTTTATCGCTCAAACCATAACAATTTGAGAACAGAAAGTGAGAGTGACATTTGGTCATTGCTGTGCCTGGTCTCCTCAACTGACACTCTGTGGGTCCACACAGCTTTAGCAAGTCTTCACCTGCCAAGAGCAGTGCTATATGCCATCCATGTCTTGTAGCAGTCCATCCTACAGCAAGACTGCACGTAAAGCTGTGCTAGCATGTGTGTCACAGAGGAAGAAGCTAAAGCACAGTGAGATAAAGAGACAGGTGCAAACTATACCTCTGAGAATGATTTGAATCCAGGTCTCTCAGAGTGACACAAGTCTGTGCCATTTAAACTCTACCGTGAGTGGCATCAGCAAAATTAGTTCATGACATAAGGGAGCATGGCACATCATCAGTTTTCACTACAAAGTTTCCGCCTGTGTTTAGATTTAGTTGTGCTATTCAGTGTGGATACTAAACCCTATTGTGTCCCTTCTGTTGTACTAGAACTTCAAATCAATTGCTTCACTTCGAGCCTACCACTATAGTCGGCCGTTGGTGTAATCCCAAAAGGACAAGTAAACTCAGGAAGGGGAGCTAATGTAATTCACAGAGTCTTATTTCCATATTTGATGGTTGTGATAAATGCAGGACTCTAATGATTTAGGGAACAAGGAATCTATCCATACTCATAGTTCTAGGCTACAGTTGATTATGATAGTAGCATGATACCTGCAGGAAGAGCTGAGCAAGGGTCGTACTTCCTAGCTTGTCAGTCTACCAAAACCAATTAGTTATAGCTCTGTCTCATTCACCTGCCCAGAGATAGTCCTGGGCTGCTATGGGTTGGGTCTTGCCACATCAATTAATCTTCTAGAGGTTTGCTCAAAGGCTTACCTTAATTACATAATTTTTCATAAGTGTGTCTATAGGCTAAGCTCCTAATGGTCAAGTCAACACTTGTAGCTAACTGCCAATAAGGTCAAGGGTAAGCTGATTTGATTTAACCAACGTCTTTTTTAATTTTTTTTTTCAACTGTGCGCATGTGCGTGTGTATGTGCGCGCGCGTGTGCGTGTGTGTATGTGTGTGTGTGTCTGTGTGTGTCTGTGTATGTGTAGAACCACGGACGAATTCGCGAACCACCATGGACGCCTCCACCTCCTTCTGCCCCGGGATTCACAGGCTCCGCCTTACCAGGACCGGAAACGCAGGCCGCCCCCCCGCTTCTGCCTGGCGTCATTACGTGGGATCTGGGATCCGAACTCAGGACCTTCCGCCTGCAAGGCGGAGGCTTAACCCCTGACCCACCTCTCCAGCCCCCTTAACCAACTTCTTTTGAGGACATATTCCCAAAAATGAGTCACATCATTCAGAGGTAAAAATAAATTTCAGGTGACATTATAGAAGTTCTACATCTCTTTCTAAAGCCTCTACTGTACATCACATTAAGTTCCCCAGGAGACTCGCATACTGATATATTCTTTGTTGTCATGAAATGTTTTTGTCCCACTCAACCCGACCGTGAATGCTTGTAATGGTGGAGTCCTGAGAATGCTTCTCTCTCTCTCAGAAAAGCAGCTACAGGATTCTCGCCCCTGGAAATGCTGTTTATAGCTTCCTCTGCTTTGATTAGCAAGAGCCAATGAGCTCTGAGTGGCAGTAACCAGCGAGCTCTCAAAGCAGCAGTTCAATATCTGGAAACCAACTACACTCTCTCAATATTCTTTTTCATAACAGTATCTTCAGAAAACATTTCTAAAGACAGTGATATGTTTTGAGTTTCTGATGTGCCTATGTGTATAACTATTGATGAACAGCAGTCAAACAATTACCTTTTGTATCAATTCTGAATTTTAATGCCATTAGATTTGCTAAGACACTAAGTCTCTCCTTTCTACTATGCCACTGGAAAGCAATTTAATATTAAAGATCCCAAAATTCAACAATACATACATATTGATTTCCTTAAAATCTGAAACTCCATCCATCCATTAACTCTCTCTGATTGAGCTGTCAGAAAAATAATGTGTTTTCCTTCAGTCTCTCCCTCTCTCTCTCCCTCTCTCGCCCCTCTGTCTCACACATACAGACATACACCACAATTTAATATTAACAAAGCTTGTGCACTATATATATACCTGAATACTCCATATGACTGAAGGGCCCCCCCCCACAACATAGACACATATCTGCAAAACTTCATTCTATAGTGTGAGGTGGATGAAGCTCAGATACTTTCAGAGAAAACATCATTGTTGAAATGAAAGATGGAAAGACTTTTTGTTTCTTTTCTGAAATTTGAAATTTCTCTTCCTCCATTTGACCCAAAGCAGGTCCATGATAATTAAGATTATTAAGTTAAAATATTTCCCCTTTATTTGAGTTTACAAAAGTGGATGAGTGTTAAACAGCAAAGGTCATTGACCTCCAGATCATTCCTAAAGTCCCCTATACCTCACTCTCTTCTTTCCAAGAAACTGATTTTTCTGCTCTTACAACACAGGAATTATTACAAACTCCTTTTAAAATTCTGCTTATGATCTGCTAATGATGCTTTCTTTTATCTGTCCCCAGGATGGACATTCCTCCATTTTCAGCCCTGTTTTTTGCACAAATGCTACTAGAAAAATCAAGGAAAGATAACTGCATTACAAAAAGATGAGCAAATGAAAATATTTGCTGATTTAAAAGTCATTGAGTTTTCCACTAGCCACTTCCCATGGCCACAGGCACCTTTCCTGTTATCTTTGTTTGGTTGGTCAACAGGTGACAGTCACCCTTCATTGCTTCCTCGAGTTTCAGATCTAGCTTTCTTTCCTAATGATCTGGCCTAGTGCACACATACATGCCTCATGAGTATTCCTCAGAAAGTAATAAAGGATGGAGAGAAAGAGGCCTTTTTCAACTACAAGTCCTGGATGGGACTTTTCAAGTTCAGAGTACCAAAGATAAATCAATGTGCAGAGTACAAAGAAAGGCTTGGCATACATGTCATACAGTAGCACCCTTCCCTAAGCTTCATTTTTAAATAAGATCTGTGTCCTTCAGTAGCCTCATGAAGGAAATGTAGAGGAGCATGAATTCCTGCTGTTTTCTGGAAAGCAAATTTCTAAAAATGCCAATAGAGAAACTAAAGTGCTCCTTCATGGTAGCAACACTGTTCCATCAGTGAATATTTATTGAGAACCTACTGTGTACTGTGCAATGCTGTAGGCATTCTGTATGCAATAGGTTGGAGGTGAACAAAACACAACAAGTGAGAAAGCAAAATTGTGTGTCTAAATCCAATATAGCAGTGTAACACTGGTCACTACACTAGTGTTTCAGTAGAGAATCTAAGGCAGGGACACAGGACCCAAGGAGGATATCTGGAAGTCTCTATTGTTGACTACCAGCCTAGGAAATAGTTAAGTATGTGGCCAGAGAAAGGCAGTTGGGTACATAGGTGGCCTTCCCTGGCTAGTCCAGACTTGGAACAGGAACAAAACATAGAGGATCTGTTTCTTATAAATCAACTCCTGATGCCAATGGTTGTCAACTGACTTCCTGCAAAGCTGATACAGTGAGTTGGTCTCCTAAGTTAGTCGCAGTAGATAATAGGTTTGGTTTCCTAGGAAAATTGTGAACCAAAATTTTCTTTCTAGAGATTACTTAACCATTGTCAGTTTTTGTTGGTCAGTTTCATTAGTGATCAAAAAAATCTGTCAGAGAGTTTCAACATAGAAACTCCATACATTGCCTTTTCTCTTTTCTAGATCTTTCCTCCATTTTATCTGATGTAACCAGGAAATGGTATGCAGTCCTTTTCTTTCATTGTTAGAACTTCCAAATTTGTACCTTTTCATGTGATCATCAAGTAATATTAAACATTCATTCAGTTAATATATGTATTGGTTAACTCTTAAATACCCAAGGCTGTTATGATTAGTAAAGATGGAGTATTCTCATTCTTAGTGACTCTGTATCTGAGTAGAGAAACACCAATAATAATCATAGCTCACAATTGACTTTTGGCTTGTTACACTGTGATAAATGCTATGCAAGGAAAAATGAATGCAGTAGGTTGGAGGTGAACAAAATACAACAAATGAGAAAGCAAAATTGTGTATCTAAATCCAATATAGCAGTGTAACACTGGTCACTACACTAGTGTTTCAGTAGAATAAGTGTAATAAGCAAAATAGAGAGTCTGGGAAAAAGACACATTTTCCCACAACAAATGGGAGCAGAGGTGGGCTTCAAACATTTGGACAAAGCCATGAGAGAGTGAAGGTGAAGTTGTGAGAGAAATCTGTGAAATGAGCATCAGAAACAACAGGAAAAAAATACCAGAACTTCAACTGGGAACATTTTTAATATTATTACGGGAAAGGAAGAAATCTACCGTGACCGAGGTAGACTTCATGTCATCGTATTGCTGGTGTCTCTCATCTCTCATTTTACTGAGGGTAGCTTGAGGCATAAGCAAGGCAAAGCTGAGACCCAGACCCATTTCACGGGTTTTCAATCTAACTCTTTTTTCTAGATATCAATGACCCCCTTGGGAGTTCTAGTAAAATAATTATTGTTCAAAATCTGCATGCTGCATAACTTTATATTTTAAATATAGATAAACTTTAATAAATAAAAAGTGTGATGGTTTTAATTACTTAAAGCTAATCCTTGGAGTATTATGCTAGCAAAAGGACTCTTTGCAGCATAGTGAACTACAAGAAACAGAAAGATTGCTTTATATTTCTCCTGCTCCTTAGAGCTTGGCCTACCCTTTTCCAACATTTTAATTGGTCTCTTCAGTTTAAAACCATGGCTAACCCACCTTCTCATGTTTTTCTTTGCCTGAGTGACCTGTGGGCTCTCGAACTTATTGTCAAGATATGTGTTTAGTAACAACCACTGAAGCTCATGAATAAACAAATAATATGCAAATTCATATTGCTCCCAAAGCAAGTTTTCTTCAGCAATAGTTTTTTTTTTTTCTGAGTGTTTCATCAAGTAAGTGAATACTGCTGTGAGGGTATATCTATATACAGGAATCAATCATGTGTACTCCATACTTTTGGTATTCTTATTTTCAGTAAGAAAAGCTTGAAGCAATTACCTTTCTTAAAGCAAGAACTTCGATCATATTATAGATTAGTTTCAAAAAAATTGATGGACTGCTGCCTTGTGTAGAAATTGAAAAATGAATTACTTGGGCTCCAACAGGGATTTCTATAGACTCCCAAGTTTGACAGTTTAATTGTTAAAGTTTTTTTTTAATATACTTGGTACTAATAAACTTCATAAAATGGAATAAAATGTATCTTGGAATGAAGTACACTTCAACAAAATAATCTATGGCAATACAGCTAAACTATTAGGAAACTTGATTCTATTAAAACTAAATTTATTGGTGCACAAACAACTTGGTCAAAAAAAAAAAGGAAAGATTGGGCTGGAAAGATGAATCAGGGTTTAAAGCCTTTTTCTTGCAAACTTCCATCTTTAAGTTGCTTCGAGGCTTCTCTGTCTCAGTTTCCCCATCTTTAAATTTACTTCAGGATAAAAATTGGACCAAATCTATGGGTGTAGAGATATTTTGATCAATGAGACATATGGAGCCTTTGTCACGGAACTGGCACTCACTAAAGCATTCAGTTATTATCTCAACCAAACTCATTCAACCCAAGCCTCTCCTCCATGTCACTGTGAGTTTACCCTACCTTCCACACCAACGTTTATAAGATAAGCTGATAAGAATCACATTACAAAGATGGTGACTATTTTAACATTCTCTGACATGACTAAGCTCCAAGAAATTAAAGGCATCTGGAAATCTGCAATTGCCTTTTGTCTCGAAGAATCCCTTGAAGGCTTGGCCTTATCAGTCAACAGCAAATCCAATGGTTTGGCTAAGGGTCTGCCACACTTCAGACCCCAACCTGCTGCTTTGAAGCATTCTAACAAGCCTCACTGGTCCCTAGACCCTTGTGCTATCAGTTCTAACTAGTCTTTGCCTTGGTTGAAGACAACTGTTCCTAGAGGACCAGGAGTTTCTTCAGTCCCATTACCCTGAGACTATATACTCTGGATCCTTCCTTGAAAATAAGAAGATATAGTAATCTTCTGTCCCAAGCACAAGAGCTGTTTGTGTAAGTGCCAAATCTTCAAACAATTTTGGACAGGTGGCCAGGAAAAATTAAATGGCTGACTACTGACCTGATAGACAATGTTTCTGTGATAGTTGTGAAAAGAATCTATACTAAGCACAGGAAAAGCTCAAAGGTGCTGATAATCAATTCCAATTTCAGTTTTAAAGTGTGAGTTGAGCAGGCAGGTACACAGAATTCTGTCTGAATCATTCAGACCAAGTACAAGGAGAGAAGAGACTGCAGAGGTGAAGGGGCTGGAGAGATGGCAAGGGTTAGATGACAGAATCTCTTGTGTCATAAGGAGTTCAGAATTTGTCCAGAAAGAAAGCAATTAAGTGGCTGTCAAAATCACTTGAGAAGTAATTAAAAAAATAAAAGATCTCAAGTTATACTCTAAACCTATTGAATCAGACAGAATGTTTACAGGGCATGCTATAATCATTTTGAAATAATATTTCAACTATTGGGGATTGGGAGGATATCTCAGTGGCTAATATCTCTTGCCACTCATGTCTAATCATCTGAGTTGGGATCCAAAAGTGTCTGAATCCCAGTGTACTCATGAGAAAGGGGGAGCACAGGGAGGAAAATCTTTAGAGACTCACAGGCCAGCCAGCCTGGTTTATTAAGTGGTGAAGAGACCCAATCTCTACCAAGAGAGGTGAGGACCAACACATTAGGTTGTTCTCTACCTCCACACATGTTACATGGCATGCAATCATGCTTACACACAAACACAAACACACACACACACACACACCACACACACATGCACACACACACACTCATGACTATGTGCATATACATAGACAATAACTTGGGAATTTCAGTTTTGTCATCAAATTCCATTCTCACTGAATATGAATCTGATCAAGAGATAAAGTATTTAGTTAGCAATAGAATTTTTTTATATTTGTTTCTACTTTTAGGTATTTCCCAGATCTTAAAGGCTTATTATTCTCTATGAGTAAAAGAAAGAAAACCACAAAGGAAAGAAAATAAGGGATGGAGAAAGGGGATTGGCCCAGAGAAAGAACACTAGCGTAAAACAGAGACTACAATCATGGGTTGCCTAGCAGCTCCACTGATTTCTAATGGTCCATGACAGTGAGAAAAAAAGCAACAAATATCCCTATTTTTCTTCCAAGGAATCCTATTGAGAAGGTTCAAACAGTTCAGCAAGGGCTCTTCCACATTAGATAGACCTAATTCTGCGTAATTGCATTAGCAATGTGCCAACACATGTAAAATCTTTCTTCTCGCTTCTCTTCATTCTTCAGTCTCCAACTCTGACTGGTCTCCTGATCATCTTTCTCAGGTTCACCTGCAGCTGACCTGATGCAGGTTTTCATCTTCCCTTGGTTAACCTAGGATAGGTCCCCTCACTCTGCTTGTGGACTTCAGCCTCATCCTCCGGCATCCTTTCCTCCTTCTTTATTACATCTGGAAACACGAGGATGCTCAGGTGATTTTAAAAATCCAAGGAACCATAATGTATCATTCTTAAGATTTTAAACTACTCTAAATCAGTTTTCAGATCAAATCCAAATTCTTTAACCTGGCACAAACCACTGTGACAAACTATGACTAGGCTTTCTCTAACTCTGGCAGCTCAGTGGGAATGGAAACCTTTGAATTATAATTAGGCTTTAACTAAGTCTGCTTTGCAAAAAGTAGTCCTCGAGTGATTTTTCCCCTGACCAGACCCTGGGAAAACCAACAGCCTCCTGGTTCCTCTTCTGCTGGGCTTCTATTCATTTGTTTGTTTGTTGTTTGTTTGTTGGTTGGTTGGTTGGTTGGTTGGTTAGTTGGTTGGTTGGTTGGTTTTCCTGTAGACCCTCCCTGGTCATCAATTTTGGCTCTCTCTGTGACCTAAGCAGGGTAACTCTCCTCATGTGTTCTTCACATGATTTAATTGCTATTGAGGTTCACTGAAGTTATCATACCAATTCTCATCCATCACACAGTGCAAACAGGCCCTGTCTATCCTGGGTAAAGTTCTCACTGACCTTATTATATCTTGCTGATCTATTTCTGTCAGTTTCTCCCACCTCTACATCTGCCACACCACACTTCCAGCACTCAGAAGCACTTATGTCTCCCTCAGAAATCATGTAAGCCCCTCTACTTCGTTCTATTCATCTCCTTTCTACCTTGGGGAGTTTCCTACAGATAAAAAGTCTTCCTAGAAAATGACTCAGATGCTGTCTTTCATTTCTCACAAGACAGAATTGCTTCCAGTCTGCATCCACAGCACCCCATCCCATACTGTGGAATGTTCCCACCCCACTGAAATCCCTGTATTATCTAAAATCCTTGAGAACACGGACATATTTACCCTCACATATCCGTACCCATCCCTACCACACTGGCACATTCTCATGTTCAGCCGTAGTCTATTGAAATGACATGTAAATGGGGAGCTTTTAAATTTAGAATATATACAAATATAAAGCCAGAAATTATACTACTTATTAAGTACTATACACAATCACATTTTCTCCAGAATAAAATTTACAAAAAAGGACAGCAAAATAAAACTATGAATTCCTATAACTAGCTAGAAGCAAAGTCTCTGCAGAAAGCTGTGATGGAAACAAATACTACTAACTATTTCCTGAGAACTTACAGCAAAGCTAAAATGCTCACATACTAATGTCTTAAAGCTCATAAACAGTGTACATGAGTACTATTATCCCCATTTTGCATGTGGGAAACAGAGAGTTTAAGTATTTGCCCCCAACTGCATCCACAAAGCTCTCTCTAGACATCTGTCAAAGCATTTTCCAAAACTATTACTATGGAGGAGATTACAAAGCAGCTCTTTAAGTCACAATTGGACTTTAGTGGAGAAACATTCTCAAATATGAAACCTGTGCCAACCAAGAGCTTCCTGTCGTGGTATGTTTTGTTTGTGAATGCATGGGGCACACATGGAAGGCAAGAAGCATTCATGAACATTCTCTCCCCCACTGGACTCATCAAGGGTGTAAACGTAACAATCTTAAGATAAACATATTCCTTTATTGCACATTTGGAGTTGTGCCTGTGTGTGTGTGTGTGTGTGTGTGTGTGTGTATGTGTGTGTGTATGTGTTTACACAGAGGGTTCAGTTTTGCCAGTACCATTTGTTGAAGTTGCTGTTGTTTTCCCATTGGATTCTTTGGGCCCCTTTGTCAAAGACCAAATAGCTGTAATTTTGTGGGCTTATATCTGGGTCTTCAATCCTTATCCATTGATCTGTGTGTCTATTTTGGAGACAGTACCAGGCTGTTTTTATAACTATGGATTTGTAATATTAAGGTTCGGTATGGTGATATCTCCAGCAGTGTTTTTGTTACTCAGGATTGTCTTTGCTATCCTGGGTCTTTTGTGCCTCCATATGAATTTTGAAATTATTTGGTCAACTTCTTTAAAGAATTGATTTGGGATTTTAATTGGTATAGCATTGAATTTGTATATTGCCTTTGGTAGGATGGTCATTTTTACGATGTTGATTCTGCCAATCCAGGAACATGGGAGGTCTTTCCACCTTCTGGTGTCTTCTGCTATTTCTTTCTTTAGGGTTTTAAAGTTTTCATTGTAAAGGTCTTTTACCTCCTTGGTTAGGTGTATACCAAGGTATTTCATTTTTGTAGGGGCTATAGTAAATGGGATGGTTTCTCTCAAGGCTTTTTCACTTCTTTCATTCTGGGCATATAGGAAGGCCTCTGATTTTTGCACATTTATTTTGTATCCTGCCACCCTGCTGAACTTCTCAATTAGTTCCAGGAGCTTCCTGGTGGAGTTTTTGGGGTCGCTCAGGTATAAGATCATGTCATCTGCAAATAGGGATAGCTTGACTTCTTCTTTGCCGATTTGAACTCCTCTTATGTCCCTTTCTTGTCTTATGGCTTCAGCTAAGACTTCAAGTACAATATTGAATAGAAGTGGTGAGAGTGGACAGCCTTGTCTAGTTCCTGATCGAAGTGGGAATGCTTCCACTTGTTCCCCATTGAGCATAATCCTTGCTGTGGGCCTGTTGTATATAGTTTTTCTTATATTGATAAAGGTTCCTTCCATTCCTTCTGTCTCTAGCGTTTTGATCATAAAAGGCTGTTGGATCTTGTCAAAAGCTTTTTCTGCATCTATCGAGAGTATCATGTGGTCTTGGACTTTGGACTGGTTTACATGATGAATTACATTTATTGATTTGCGTATGTTGAACCAACCTTGTGTGCGGGGGATGAAGCCTACTTGGTCCCCGTGAATGATCTTTTTATTATGTTTTTGAATCCAATTTGCTAAAACTTTGTTGAGAATCTTTGTGTCTGTGTTCATCAGAGAGATCGGCCTATAGTTTTCTTTTTTAAGTGAGTCTTTATTAGGTTTTGAGATTAAAATGATATTAGCTTCATATAAGGAATTAGGTAGTGTTCCTTCCTTTGCTATTTGATGGAACAGTTTAAGGAGTATTGGTATTATTAACTCCTTAAATGTCTGGTAGAACTCTGTGCTGAATCCATCTAATCGAGGACATTTTTTGGTGGGAAGATTCAAGATTACTTCCTCAATTTCCTTATATGTTATAGGACTATTTAAATAATTCACAATTTCCTGATTCAGTTTAGGTAAGTCGTGTTTACTTAGAAATTCATCCATCTCTTTTGTGTTGTCAAACTTCACAGAGTATAAGTTTTTGAAATATGATGTTATAATTCTCTGGATTTCTTGGGTATCAATAGTGATAACTCCCTGTTCATTTCTGATTTTGTTAATTTGGGTTTTCTCTCTCCTGCTTTTGGTTAATTTAGCTAGGGGTGTATCAATCTTACTGATTTTTTCAAAGAACCAGCTTTTTGACTGGTTGATTTTTTCTATCGTTTTCTTAATCTCGATTGCAGATATTTCTCCCCTTATTTTGCTAATCTCCTCTCTTCTACTACTTTTGGGATCAGATTGCTCTAGTTTCTCTAAAGCCTTAAGCTGCATTGTTAAGTTGTTTATTTCTGATGTTTCCAATTTTTTGATGTAGGCATTCAGAGCTATGAACTTACTTCTTAGGACAGCTTTCATTGTGTGCCAAAGATTTTGGTAAGTTGTATTTTCATTATCGTTCACTTTCAGGAAATCTTGAATTTCCTTTTTAATTTCTTCCTGAATTCAGTTCTCATTCAGCATCATATTCTTAAGTTTCCAGGAGTTAGTGTATTTTCTTTTGTTTGATGTGTTGTGAATGTCCAGCTTTAGACCATGGTGGTCTGATAGGCACAGCTTAGAATTTCAACATTTTTGTATATGTGTAGATTCGTTTTGTGGCCCAATATGTGATCTATTTCGGAGAAAGTTCCGTGTGCTGCTGAGAAAAATGTGTATTCTTTGGTACGTGCGTGAAAAGTTCGATAGAGATCTGTAAGGTCCATTTCTTTTAGGGTTTGATTAAGTTCCAAAGTGTCTCTGTTAAGCTTTTGACCTGTTGATTTATCCCATGTTGAGAAGACGGTGTTGAAGTCCCCAAGAATTATCGTTTGGGGGTTGATTTCTTGCTTTAGACGCTGTAGGGTTTTCTTAATGAATGTGCAGGGTCCCGTATTGGGTGCATATATGTTCAGTATTGTGAAGTCTTTCTGGTGAATTGTACCTGTGACTAAAATGTAGTATCCATCCGTGTCTCTTATGATTTTCTTTGGTTTGAAGTCCACTTTGTCTGATAGCATAATGGCTACCCCTGCCTGTTTTCTGCTTTCATTAGCTTATAGAATTGTTGACCAGCCTTTCATTTTTAGGGCATGCCTATCTTTTGTGGTGAGATGGGTTTCCTGCAGGCAGCAGATTGATGGATTTTGATTTTTAATCCAAATTTGTAATCTGTGTCTCTTGATCAGTGGGTTAATTCCATTAACATTTAGTGTTATAATGGAGAAACTATTTTTAATTCCAGACATTTATTATGTTTAGTAGTTTTATAAGCATATTGCTTTGCTTTTAATGGTGTTATACTTGCCTTCTGTTCTCCTGGATATGCCTGTTTTTTTCTTCACGCTTGAGTATCATTTCTAGCATTTTTTGAAGGCCTGGTTTGGTGGGCATATATCCCTTCAAGTTGTCTTTGTGCTGGAAGATTTTTCTTTCTCCCTCGATCATGACGGATAGTTTTGCAGGGTAAATCAGCCTGGGTTGACATTTTTGCTCATTCAATACTTGAAGTAGTTCTCTCCAAGCTCTTCTTGCTTTTACTGTTTCGACTGAGAAATCATTTGTTATTTTAATAGGTTTACCTTTAAAAGTGACTTGTTTTTTCTCCCTTGAAGCTCTCAGCACCAGTTCTTTATCTTGAAAGTGGAGTGTTTTGACTATTATTTGCCATGGCGTGCTTCTGTTTTGGTCGTATCTGTTTGGGGTGCAGAATGCCTCTTGTACATGGATGGGACTCTCTTTTTTTAGATGAGGAAAGTTTTCCTTGATGATCGTTTGAAAAATTTCCTCAGGGGTGGTATTTTGAGATTCTTGCTCTGGTATTCCATGAATACGCATGTTAGGCTTCTTCAGGGTGTCCCATATCTCTTGGGTATTTCTCTCAAGTATCTTTTTGGCTTCAACAACCTCTTCCATTGAACTGGTTAGTAGTCCCACTTTATCTTCAAGGTCTGAAATTCTGTTTTCTGCTTCATTAGTTCTTTTGATAAGACTCTCTGTGGAGTTCTGGGTTGAAGATAATGTGTCTTGTAGCTCAGTTTTAAACTCTGCTTGAGTCTGTTTTAACTGCTCTATGCCACTTTTTGTTTCTTGCACTGTTTTTCTCAACTCCTCCAAGTGTCTGTTGTGTTCCTCTTCAAAGCGATTGATTCGATTATGTAATTCCTCCCTGATTTCCTCTTTCATAGTATTGAACATGGTAATGATCATATTTTGAAAGTCATTATCCTGGGTTAGGCTTTCTTGGCCATTTTCCGTGGGTTTGTTCTGGTTAGAGTCTAACATTATGGGATTAATTCCTTCAGTGGTTAATTTGTTTACTTGAGTGTTGCTTCTCATGGATTTGCACTTTGACTTTGGCATTGTCGTTTTAACTCTTAAGATCTTTCAATTTCACTAAACTGAATTATTTGGCCTGGGGTTCTGGGGGCGGGCGCGGGTGGAGCTTACCTGGGTCGCGTGTGAGGCCCGGCTGGACGGCGCGAACGTTCTGGCCGGCGGAGCGAGGTGGGGAAGGGAGGATGGGGGCAATTGCAAATTTTCATAATTGTTTTGCTGCTTCCATATACTTACTGGAAAATATTGTTGCAGCTTTTTAATTTATAACCAAATAGTTCACTCACTACAGAGTTTATGGTAAAATTCATAAAGCTTTGAAACAGCACTAACCACTTTTCTAGGTCTCAGAACTCTTTGGAGACACTAAAAAATAATGAGATGATACTTTTAAACCTCTTTCCTCAATGACGTATGTTCTACTTTTATTCCAAAGTGTTAGAATGCCCTCCTTCCTCATTCACCCAATTGTTAATATCACACTTAATCATGTTACCAAAGAACAGTCAACCTCTTATAGATCTTGTTTGGGCACAAGTAGATCATATTAGCTTACCTCGTATTAAGAAAAATCTTCAAGTGTTTTTTTCTTGTTTTGTGTTTAAGAAGAATATGTCTTTTTTATGCTGAATGTATAATTTCTAAGGTTTGTCTGCATTTTATTTTTTATCTTTTTAAACATTTTTTAAACTTCTAAAATTTATTTGTGTGTGTGTGTGTGTGTGTATGTGTGTGTGTGTGTGTGCGTGTGAGAGAGAGAGAGAGAGAGAGCGAGAGCGAGAGAGAGAGCATTGTATGTTTCTATGGAGGACCAAGGCTAACTTCAAGAATCATCCTGGATTGCTTCTACCTTCTTGCTTCACTCTGGGATTTTCTAGGCTCTGTTCACCAGGGCCAGAACTGTATACCACTGCTGTTTCCACCTGGCATTTTTACATGGGACCTGGGACCCGAACTCAGGACTTTCTGCTTATGAGACAGAATCTTAACCCCTGAGCCATCTCTCCAGCCCTTGTCTGAATTTTAAAACCAATACAATAACATTATGCTTTGATTAATTTTCCTAGCTAACAAGGTCAAATTGTATGCCAAAATACAGTTATGGTTAATAGAAGCCACATTACCATCCTATTCCAACTATAATTAGTTTTGTCTGTCAGCATTATTTTCAACTATGTAAAATAATCTTTATTTTGGACATGGGATTAAAAAAAACAATCTTAAAGAAAACTGAAATTGGGTCTTCTTATGTTCCCCAAACTAGTCTTGAACTCATAGTCTTCTGTCTCAGCCATTAAGCTACTGTAATTGTATATGCTTGCCATGTGACAATGGACAGGTCAGCTCCCCTCTCTATGCCTTTATGTTCTCATGTATAAAATTAATATGAACTTAGCATTAAAAAATCAAAATTTCATTGATTCTACGAAGAATACAAACCAAATGGGCATTTGGGAATAAAAGGGAACCTTTCAAAAATCAAAGTTTTCTTCCAGAAGTCAGTATTAATATTAAAAGAAACATAGTTCAGTATGTGAATTCAATCTTCAAATATGAAATTATCTAGCTGTGTGATATGGTGCTTACCTTTGAAGTGAGGAAATTAACCTTCAAGGTTTCAAGGCTGAAAAGCAGGGTGTAGAAAGGACCAACATGTAATAGATGCCCAATCATTACAGCTACTCTGGGTAAGATATCATCTTTCTTCATTCTTTCCCATCTCTCACAGTAGCAAAATATTTTCCTAATACTAGTTTTACTATGTTTTGAGAATGAAAAAAGATGAACATTAGTAAAAAAAAAAGAGATGTTTCCTGCTCCAGACACACCTTCCTATGAATCCCTCTGGGCTGAGCAAATTTATCCCTAAGTGTGAGTAATCACACAAGGTGAAAATAATGGAGTCACAATGACAGTTTTCTGGCTGAGACCTCCCAAGCCAGGAATGTGATCACATAGACACACACACACACACACACACACACACACACACACACACACACAGAGAGAGAGAAGAGAGAGAGAGAAAGAGAGAGAGAGAGAGAGAGAGAGAGGTGAGATATGGTGACTCATAGCTGTAATTCAGGGACTTTTGAGAGGCAGAGGCTAGCGTAGGCCACATAGAGAGACCCTGTCTTGAGAGAAGAAAAAAAAAAAAGAAGAAAAGGAAAAAGTCCAAGAATAAGAGTAACCAAACAAAGGATCCCTAAGCCCTAACATGAGGCCATTTTGCTGGATTAACATGAGATCTTCCAACAGTTATTAAAATCAACTCAGGAATTCAAGTATTTATATAACTGACTTGTAAGACTGTAGTTCTCAAACGGATGGTGTGCACAATGACAGAACGGAAGAAAGGAAGGATCCTTGTGTGGTCTCAGCCTGGTCAGCGGCCCTGACTGTTGGAAGAAGGGTCCATTGTTTTTCATGCACAGAGAACAGACAAATGACGTTCTAGATGTTGCTTTGCCTGCATTTATCTGTTCACACCAACAGTTACACTTTAATTCCAAACAGTCACTTTAGCAAAATCATTTTAAGAGATTTAGCAGCAAACTGAATGTAGCCTTGGCCAAGAACTGTGACTTCTCCATGTCATCAAGCCTGTCTACCCCATAGTCCTCTTCCTTGCTGCCAGGGAAGCAAAGCAGATAGCTAGGCCTTCTTCATATCTTACATCCATCCATCCCATCAGAACTCTGCCCACCCAACTTCATAAGTCATCTCCAGACTTTTGAAAATCTGTATTAACTGTGGTGTAATTCAGCCTTACTACTTCCTACTCTCACCTCACATTGTGCTTCTGCAGCAGAATAGAGTGGGATGGGACAGTTACTGGCAACCACAGCTGCTAGAGTTCATGGACGTAATAACCGCGTCATTCCTAGAAGATAATATTTCACAGTCCTCCTCTCCATCATGTGACTCTTCCATTCTTTCTGTCTGCCTACCTGTGATGTCCCTGAGTCTTCAGAAGGGTGATATATATGTCACATGTAGGACTTGGTGAAGGAAAGGGTTAATTAAGTTGATAAGAAATGGCGAGCAAAAGAGGCCAATCCCTTCCCCCTCCCAGTCTCCAGTGCCAGGATATCTGGATGCTCCTTCCAGCTGCACGATAAGAGGGAGGTGACCTCTAGAGACTAGTAATGACAACACTGACCTTGGTTGTAAATAAATTAAATGTAAACTGCTAACTAGCACACCCCCACCCCTTTCTCTTCTCTTGCTGGACTGAAGGGCCTCTGTAAAGTAGCTTGTAACTTAAGGATTGGGGTCAGACTCATTGGAGAGTTCCTGTAGTCTGTCCCATACACATATATGTATTGTTTCTTTAATAAATAACCTCCTCTGCTACACTGAAAAGACTCATTCCACGTGGGAATACAGGAATTCCCCACTACAGATTGAAAACTCAACAGTCAACCTGACATTTGGAAGGGATGAACTGTCCAACACATAATATGTCAAATGCCAGTGTCTTTACAAAACATATGGTCCATCCTGCTAGTATTATTTTGTAAATAATTTCAGCTTAAAATACAAATCGGATGTCTTTCTTCGGACTCTAAACACTGCTCTGCTGAGCCAGTGCCTCCAATCTCTTGCACACCTGCCAAACTTCAATGGTCTCTTTCCTCACTCTCAAAAGTACCAAATTTAATTTCACTCTATAGGTTTTACAAAAGTTCCAAATTTGTATATAAAGCTAACTTCTCACATGTGAGACCTGAATGAGCAGAGGACCCCCTGATTCTGCAGGGCCTCCAGATTGGGTTTAATTCTCTGCTGCTCTCATCTAGAAATTGCATTGCATTGTTTTTATTATTATGCATTCTTCTGGTTTATTTCATGCTGCATAAATTGATTTTTCTCTTTTTCTTCTATACTGTCAGTTTTGCACATTTAAATATTTATTGTTATCATCAATGCACACAATGATAGATTGCATTATGACACTTTCATATCCTCGCATCATTGTGTCTTGCTCATGTCTGTGCTCCCACTAGCCTCCTTGTCCATTCCCTTTACCTTTTAATAGCTTTACTTTTCAGCTGTGTTTTATAAACGAACTCTGCGGTGATGGATCCCAGGGAGAACAGAGGAAATGCATGAAGATTCCTGCCTGCCTTCTCCTCTGACTGGCTGTGTTCACAGATGGCATTGGAGTTATCCAAGAGCACAGGGTTCCGGTGGGCCTGCAATACATGGGCACTGATCATAACTCAACTAGAGTGTGAGTTAAACATATGACAGCTACAGCCGTGTCAGCCAGGGTACTAGCATTTCCAAGATGTCACGCATTGGTTATAAACAATGCTTCAAACACAGGAAGATGATTCATCCTTTTAAAAAATTGAGCCCCTGAACATGGTAGTACACACCTGTAATCTCAACCCTTGAAACATAAAGGCAGGAAAACAGTGAGTTTTTGGTCAGTTTGGGCTAGGCAGCGAGACCCTGCTTCAGAAACTGAAAGGGGCGAGAGAAGAGCCTCAAAGGTAGTGTTTCTAGGACTTATGGGTCGGAACATAAAATTAATTCAGCCAGCTTTGTTCTACTACAAAAATGAAATACATATATATGCACAAGCTATAGAATAAAGCATTGCATAATTTTGGTAATGCCATATCTGTTAAAGGTTCTTTTTGCATTTAAATGATGTATAAAGATAATGGTGACAGTTATGCTGACAACTAAAAATTTTAATTTTCTTTGTTTAGCATTAAATAGCAAATGAGAAAGACACCATAACAAATCACAAAGAACAGAACAAGAAGGAAAGCTTTATATCTTAGTACCTTTAAAAGCTTCCCCCCTCCATTTTGGAACAAAAGAGCTGACTTATATTTTCATTTTGTAGTGTGGTCTTGCAAACCTGTGGACATCCCCATTTTCATGGGATGCTCTTCCCATTCTCCAACCTCATAGTGCTGACCTTCATAGAATTCATGTTTCCTAGGAAGTGCCAGTGTCTTAGACAGTCACTTTTCATCTATGAATCTGAGTGACTCTCCACATGCCCGCGTAGTAAGCCACCCTACAGCAGGCCGAATGAAGGCTATGTGAGCCTTTGCATGTGTGTGGGTCTGCGTTCTTCCTCTGTGGAAGCAGAATTAGGGCTTTCCCCTCAGGCCCTACCTGCAGAGCTGAGAATAATCACTGCATAGACTAAGCATCCAGAAGGCCTGTGGAGGGAGAAGGGAGGTGGAAATTAACAAGTGAAATGATTTCCATGATGTTTTATTAAATAATACAACTTTTCACAGACATTTACAAAACAGCATTTCGATTATTTATATATTTCAGAAGAATGAAAAACAATTATAAAACTTGGAGAGCCATAGATTAATTTGGAAATAGACAATATCAGATTTTTTCCATATTTTTGTTAATGTGTATATAGTTTGATCCTTTGTGTTAAAGACTGGCACTATTGGGAGGAGGTAGAAATCTTCTAGAGGCAAGGCTTAGTGGAAGGTTTCAGGGCAATTTGGACAAGCCATCAAGGCAGACTGTAGGATTCTAATGACCTCCTCTTTTTCATGTCCTGAGCCGTGAAGTGGATAGTATGCTTCACCATGCACTCCCTTTCAATGAGATCCTTCCTCTCAACAGGCTCAAAAATGATGGTGCTGTTTAACCACAAGCTGAAACCTCTAGAAACATGAGTTGAAATAAACCTTTCCCTTTATAAGTAGAATATCCCAGGGATTTAGTTATTTTGAAAAGAAAACTATGTAAACTGAAAAAAATCACAACTATCAACTCTCACCTCAAAGGGATAAGAGGTAGCTTTTTCTTTAGCTAAATACAAGTGACCATGGCCTGGGGACACAGATTCAAGTTGCCCCAAACTCTATATTCCAATATGGTAACAGTTTTATAATCACAGAACCAAATAAAGCCCACATCAAGATACTTTTCAAGTACCTTGGTAGAAACATCAAGTAAGCTTGTTACAGACAAACAGTGAAATCTCTGCTACAGGCTATCTTACAGATGCTATCAAAATGACATTCTTAGCCTTTTGGTTGGTGGGAGCTAGTGGTCTGCTAAGCTAATGTATTTAAAAAGGAGTTACCGATAGCCACAGGATATTAGGACTGATAAAGAAGAAGGGCAAGGATGAGTATCAAGAGGGTAATATGATCACCCCAGATAAATGTAATTAGGCTGTGACTCTACAACATTCCAATCCTGTCCACAGCCACTAAAATCCAAATCAGCCTGATCATTCAAGACAGATTATTTCCAGGAACTTACATTCCCAACTAACTTAATAGGGCTACAAAATAATGGCCATCATAATATTTTTCTGCTACAAGCCTACTATATATTTTAAGTCATGTATTTTAATATAGTACACCATTTCCTACATCTTTTAGTGTTCCTTATGAATGACCAGATGTAAGTTTCAGGTGAGAGGTATGTCATAGTTTATTTAATAATTTCTTCACACAACATCTGGGATAAGCAAGAATAGAGGGATTCTCCTTCTATTTTATGTTCCTTGACAGGAAAAAATCACCTGAAAAAATATTATACTTAAAAGAATAATAGATCTGGAGATATAACTCAGTCCACATAGTGTTTATTCAGTGCAAGGCATTTACACCTCCCAAATGCATCACACCAGAGACTATATGTAAGTTTTAATGCAGTTGAAGAACCACCAGATATCCGGATATCTGGGTTTTTGCCCAGCCCAGGAAGTGTGGCCAGGGTCAGTCTTTGACCTTGATCTAGCCCTAAGGATCAGTCAGTACAATCTTTTGCAAGCCCCATCTGACCATTGGGGTAGTGACCATCAAGCAAGCATTCTGCCCTGATTATAGGGGATGAGAATCCTATCACTGAGCATTTAAGAAGCCCTGAGTTTGATACCCAGCATAGACCAGGTTTGGTGGAACAGAGCTGTAAACCCTGTATTCTCAAGGTGGAGGCAGGAGATCAAGAATTCAAGTTAGAAACCAGCCTGAGCTACATGAGACAAGAAAAAAGAAAGAAAGAAAGAAAGAAGGAAAGAAAGAAAGAAAGAAAGAAAGAAAGAAAGAAAGAAAGAAAGAAAGAGAAAGAGAGAGAAATAAAGAAGAAGAAAAGGAGGAGGAGGAGAAGAAGAAGGAGAAGAAAGAGGTGGAGGGGGAGGAAGGGGAGGAGGAGGAGGGGGAGGAAGAGGAGGAGGAGGAAGAGGAGGAGGAGGAGGAAGAGGAGGGAAGAGGAAAAGGAGGAGGAGGAAGAGGAAGAGGAGGAGGAAGAGGAGGAGGAGGAGGAAGAGGAGGAGGAGGAGGAAGAGGAGTATTTTGGCATTTTCCCTGACTGATTAATGATGTCTCTGATGGATACTGTGCTGAGGATATATGAAGCTAAAAGAACTTCAATTTTTTTAGTATAGAATAAATCTGTGCATTCTATGTACTACCAATGTAAGAATTGTGCTTTAGACGATACTTGAAAATAGCTGTAAATAACAATAAGAAATCAACATTCTGTAGAACATGAAATGATGTCATCCTATGATTGGGTCTGCAGAGCCAAATAAAAAAAGTCCCTATACTCATCTTAATAACGAAGGGTATAATTTGGGCAAGGGAATATTAAGTCTTTATTTAGGGTAATTTTAATGTTATTTTTTAATGTTAAGGTAAAAATAAATTGCATATTGTAAAAGTTCCAGTAGTCTTTATATAAAAGATTCAAATACAATCTAATCAGTATTTGTGAGATGCTTCTAACTGTTTAAAAAATTTATACCTGATTGTATTGTCTATACCAGAGATGAAATAAGATGACTTTGCTTTCTTAATCATTATTAAGTGCTGCATAACAACTGTGACAATTGTCATATAAACTATATTTCAGATTCTCTAAAGGGCAGTTTTGAGAAGTTAATACTTTTTATCATTAATAATGCTATAAAATGAGAATGCAAAATCAGCAAGCAACTCTAAACAGATAAATTCTACAATGTAAATCAAGGAGGCTAGCTCCCAAAACTTTAAATTAGTATAATATTAGAAAAACAAGCCTAATATTCTCTACTGTATTAACAGTTGGAAGAAAATAACATAATCACATAGTATGGCTCACAAAAGGCATTTTCCAAAGTTCAAATTGAATAACAAAACTCATTTGTAGTTTATGATCAAAATATCACATGAGTTTTTATAATTAAAAATTTTTAAAACTATGGCTAAAGAGGAGGATTGTCTCTTATGATCATCAGGAATTCTGTTTGACACTATCTTTCAATAAACTGGACCATATCAACTGATAAGAAAAAAATTAATAACAAAAAGAAACAAAAACAAAATGACATATAAATGAGAACAATCTGACATAAAAAGCCCAAGGAGCAAACAATGTAATGTTATGAAACTAATAAATCAGTTCCATGAAGTCACAGGATTGCAATATTAACATAAACATATTTCCATAAAGTAGTAATGTATACATGAGATCCAAGAATAAAAAAAAGGAAATTTACAAATATTTAAATGAACGAATTACTCTAACGTAAAACTAACGAAAGTCATAAAGATCTTGAATGGTTAAACTATGAAGTACTGATGTGAGACAACCAATGCAGATCAAAATAAACAGGGAGATATGCCCAGTTATTAGCTGGTAAGACTGGACAGTGTCAAGATGTGCATTGCCCCAACAATGATATAAAATTCTTATATAATTCTACAAGCAGATTGGCAAGAGAGAGATAGAGATAGCATTATTCTAAAATCCATATGGAAATCAAATATAAGATAAAGTAATGTCGAGGATCATCTTTTTGAAAAAAATGTAAAGAATGAAAGTAAAATATACTCAGCTTCTGGACATGAAGAGTAACACATTTGTAGCTATCCTCCTAATGAGGGCAGTGGAGTATTGGCAAAAGGATGGCCATGCAGATCTATAGAAAAGACTAGAAAGCCAGAAACAAATTGACAAAAAAGTGCAACTATAAGATAATAAGAAAAATGTCCTCCAAAGATATGCATATCCAGTCCCTGCTTCCTGAAACAGCTAAGTTCCATAGCTTTGTTAGCAATCTTGAAAGAACAAGATTATCTTAGATTGTCTCCAGAGTCAATATAATCACAAGTGCTTTTGAAAAAGAAAGCAGGAGGCAGAAGTCTCAGAACCATAGAAAAGTTAAAAGATGGAATGCAGTTGTCCCTTCTCTGTGACAGCAAGCACATGCCCAGCATGAACTTGTCTTCTAAGGTGCCTTAGCATTGCAAATGCAGCCAGTCCTTTATTTCCAAGTGAACAGGTGAGACTGGAAAACCAGAAGGAATTAATTCTTAAATGCAGATGACTGCAAATTCTCCTTGAATCAATCAGTAGAGTTGTTCTTTTTACTATGGTTCATTAGGAAAAGTCGTACTTCAAAGTACTTGCCACTAATCTCCACAGAGCTATATTATTATTGATTTTCCCATTTACACACTAGTTATAACTAAAATACAAAGAAACATTCCCTTAGCCAAGAGATTATTAGCAAAAGACAAAACTTTGTGATGGGTATTTCATATGACTTTGCCATGCTTGTTAAGATGTTGAAGGCAAACTGCCCCTGAGGTGATGTGGGGCAGGTTAGGGAAATCTTCACTTCCACAAACGGAAGCTCCATTTTTTCATCCAAAGGCACACTGGAATCTGGAAGATAGAGCTTATTTTATAGAAAATGTCTGGCTGAGATGCTAATAGTCTCACCACCAACTGAATAACTAATAACATAGCTTACTTCCAGTTCTCAATTTAAAGAAATTAGCAACTCTCCTTATTTGTGTATATTTTCTGGTATATTTTGAAAGTGCTTATCCATGTTTATACCAGAGATATGGGGTCATCTTTCTTAGGAAATCTGCACTTCACAAAGCATCCCCTGCTCACTCCAAAGGTTTGGTGCAGCTAGTGTTTCAAGGATCATGTTCTAATAACTGCCAGTCACTGAATGGTAGATTCGAGGTTTGGAAGATCACTGGAATTGCCAGGGACATTTTCAAGGATATAGATTCTTTGTCTCTCAGAAGCTGAAAGGCCATCAACTTTGTTGAGTGCAAGGGATTTTGTATGGTTCTCTTTAGTCTTCAAAAATTTTTACCTCACTTTGACAGGCATCTAAGTTTGGGATCCACTGTGTAGGAAGCCTAGGTAATTTCATAAGAATGTATTTCAGTGCTAGCGCATCCTCCACATTCTCTTTATAATATACTTGCTCAAAGAACATTTGTAGAATACTTGTAAATGCCAGGCACAGAGCTGGAGGGTACAGACCAACAAACAGTTCTCAAGTAGACCAAGGCAATACAGAGAAAAACTTTCATGGAGACGCAGCACAGATGCTAAAGAAAGTGACCCCCACATCCAAAGACTTATCAGGAAATAGGAGCAATTAATGTGGTTAAATCTATTTTAGAGAATCACTTCCTCCTCAACAACAGCAGGAATAATTACTGACTTTTCGCCATATGGAGTGAATTATGTTAGTTGGTTTTCCTGTATCCCATTTAATCGCATTGCATCCCTGGAGATAGGCATTATCATTTGAGGAAGAAGCTGAAGCTCTAAGGCTTATTTCAAGGTTTTCAGTCAGAGGGCCAATCTGTCTCCACATGGCTAATTGTGCTGGGGGCAGGTGGTGATAATCCAGGGCCTGTTAGACATTGAGAGTTAGTTGATTTTTGTTTCCTCTCCACTTCTTTTTTTAGTAAGGTAAACAAACAGTCTTTACTTCCAATAGAAAAAGTGGAATAGTATAGGTAATATTCATGATACTGTAAATGAAGACCTGAAGTTAAAAATATGCTGGACCAATTGTTCATAGCAAGACTATAAAATATATGTGGACTTCACTAACTGTAATAACCATTCCTGAATAACTTCCTAGTTCCATTCTTAGGTGTGACATTTACAAAATCTCATTAAAAAAGAACTACACTTCTCCAAAAACAAAATTTTAATGTAAAATAGCAACAAATGCACACTAAGATACACAAGTGGCAGATGATAGGTAAGTAGATAGATAGATAGATGATAGATAGATAGATAGATAGATAGATAGATAGATAGATAGATAGATAAGGCAGATTGTGTGTCTGTGCAAGTGCATGCCTATGCTGCGTATATGTGCAGATTTCGGAAGATTACTTTGTTCTCTCATTTAACCAGCAATTCTGGAGCATGGTGCTTTACCAATGAAGAAGACAAACAGGATCTCTTTCTTCAAATGGCTTATAGTCCACAGAATAATAAAGAAATGAAGAAAGTAGAGAAAATGAATATATATAGTATGCACATACAAAGGAACAGAACAACAATAAAAGACATGATGGCATTTCCTCCAATTTTCATGAAAATTATGTGAGTGTTGGACCTACAATGGTGTGTGATCTATAGTCAAGCTGGTTGCAAAGCAAACACAATGCATTATATGGATTTTCGAAGTCAGTTAAAAAATTGTACAAAAAAATCTAAATAAGACATTGATTTATTTGAAAGCAACAGAAGTTCAATATCATTCACCATGAGTAATGCTCTAATCACATGGTTAAATATTTCTAGTTCCTAGGGCCATCTCAAAAAGAAAATGTACCCATCAAAACAAAGTTATTTATAAAAGTCCCTCTCCTATTGAAGGGGAAGTCATTTTATGCCACTTTCATTGTGGCAGTAACTTAGCTACTTTTTAATGTTTTTCTAATAATACTCTATAACTTTCATTTTATTGATTTAGTAAAGTAAAAAACCTGAAGCAAAAATTGCCTAAGAGAAGAATCACTTTTCTGATGGGAGAATTTGAAGCAGCAGCTAGAAGTCAACATTCATCATGTATTTTTCTTAATATTCGGCTCTAAAATTTTTGGTAAGTCGTATGTGCTTAGAAATTGATCCATTTCTTTTAGATTGTCAATTTAGTGAATATAATTTTTTAAAATATATCCTTGTGATTCTCTGAATTTCTCTGGTATATGTTTTAATTTCCCCTTTTTCTTCTCTAATTTTATTGATTTGTTTATTCTGTCTCTTTCTTTTCTTGTTATATCAGAAAATTATGAAAGAGTAGATCACTCTGTGACTAATACCAGTATAATTATATTGTGAATTGGTATCATATTTGGGAAGATGATCTTTCATAGATTCATGATAAGAAAATAAATTACTTGACATTTTCTATTATGACATATGATTCATTATATAACTTTATTCTACTGCTTCTGGTCTTATTTGAACCTGATGATAATTGCAATACATTGTCACTAGGGATGTAATTTAAATCTTTATTGTAAGAATGTTGGATAGGTGATGAACCTAAGTGCTGCAGGCAGTCAGCCATAAGAAAGTAAAGTTTAAAACTCAAGGCTTTCTCGGGGCTGGAGAGGTGGCTCAGGGGTTAAGCCTCTGCCTTGCAGGCAGAAGGTCCAGAGTTCGGATCCTAGACTCCACATATCGGGAGCGGGGGCGGCCTGCGTTTCCCACCCGTGGTTCTACACACACACACACACGCACACACATGCACAATGGAATAAATAATTAAAAAAAAACCTCAAGGCTTTCTCTAAGACTGTCAAAGTCAATGCTTTCTGACCTAAGGCCGAGCCAAAATGGCCATGAACTTCCCTTCTGACTGAATTTTTGACAGACTTCTTGACCATAGATTTCTGTCTTCCCTATTGTATTGTTTACTCTAGAAAATTTAGAATGGCACATCCTCACTCTGTTCCTTTTAATATGCAACATCTTCTCAGATCCTTGCCAGTGTTGCAACCAAGGTTGTTTTCCTTAAGGACCTAGAACAATCCTCTTGAAATTCAGTCATTAAAGAAATTAGTGTCTTCTACCACCCAATTCACCCAATAAAGGAGAACAGACCAACTTGTTGCCAACCAGCAAACACAGACTGCCATTCACAGAGAGAACACTTGAAGATTCCAATAAACTCAGTTGGCTCACGAAATCCATTTATCTTTCCCTTCCAAAGTACTCTAGTACCTTCCCACCAGATCTTTCTGCCTTTCTCCAGTGAGGAATTCCAGTCAAGGGCCTTTTGTATGTTAGGCTCCTGCTCCGCCATTGCATTTCATCCCCAGCCCTCACCTTAACTCTCCAAAGCCCTTCTGTCTTTTTGATTGTCTTTCTCACATTGCAATTATCTTAAGTGAAATATTTTGTGTATTAGCTTTGTCCTGCACAGGCTGTCTTTTAAATATATATATTGTGTTTCTGTGTCTGTGTGTATCAGAGGACACTGTATGTCCCTGTGGAAGACTAAGGATGACTTTGGGAATCATATTGGATTGCTTCTACCTCCTTTTTCCTAACTCTGATATTTCCCTGCCTCTGCCCACCAGAATCAGAAATGAGGCCTTTGCCATTTCCACCTGGAGTTTTTACATGGGACCTGGGATCCAAACTCAGGACCTTCTGCCTTGTGAGGTAAGTCCTAACCCCTGAGCCTCTACAGCACCCTGTGTAGCTCTTCCTTTTTTTCCTATTTTTTATAATTTTTATTTTGCAGGATTTACAAACATAATGGGTAGTTATCCCCTCCTCCTCCATTCCCTTCTTTTCCCCTCCCATCCAATCCTCCCTTCGCTAATTCCTCTCACTCCCTTCCATCCTCCTGTTAGTCTGCTTCTGTGGATCCCCGGGCTCCCTTTGAAATATCTGCTCTAGTGGAGACTCAGACCTTTGTGGCAGACGAAGTAACCATTCTTAGGGTAGACTCACTGATAAGTACACTCCCTTCACCTGTCTGCCCCTAGCCCCTAAGGTTACCACTGCATGTAATTGTTTTTTCCTGAGATCCTTGATAGTCTATGGGCCAAGGTTGATATGTCAGCCATTGTGCAGGTCTGGTGAGGAGAAATCTCATTGCAGTAGTTTCCTGGATGCAGCAATCCTGCCTTGAGTGAAATTTCTTGACTAGTAGTAGGCTTCACCATCTTTATGCTCTTACAATCTTACCACCCCCTCTTCTGCAAAATTCCCTGAGCCTTAGGCTGGGAAGAGATTTTGTTGGCCTGATTCCAGCTGCACGTTTCAGGGTTGCTGATACTTTGCATTCTGGTCAGTTGCTGTTGTTTATTTCACTGCTTTTCCAGTGCACTAGACTGCCTCTTGTTTGGGTATTGAGATCTTTTCTTATCTAAAGATAAAATGAGAGGTGTTTAGATGAAAGTTTACTCACTGGTGTTTGTAGTTAGTATTGGGACATCTGGTACTGTCTACTGTCTGTTTTCACCCTGTCCACTGATGTTTAGACTGGACCTATTGCTCAGCTTTTCTTTGACATGTCAATGTTTTCTGGGCACTTGGATGGCTTTCATATTCAAATCACACATCACATGTTAGGAAAATGAAACAATTCATATCAAAGATCTATATATATGCACACATGTAGTTGGAAATACATGTTTAATGCCTGGTGCTATCATAATTTTGAATATAATTAACATGGAATTATTACTGAATTTTGAATATGTTTTATGTGTTTGAACTACTCGACATTGTGTTTTCCCATCCCATCCATCTTCTCCAAACTTGCATTCATTATCACCACCTCTGAAGCATTCTTAACATCAGTGGCAACCAACATTGACTACCATATACAATTCTTCAGCTTCCTATAGAATCTCAACTACTTTAATATGATCTTTGGATTCTTATTTATACTCAAGAGATAACACCCAGGAGAGGTGTACTTTTAGAACAAATAGGTGTCTTCAAGAGACAGTCTGCTAGATAGTGATGGTGAGGCCCCTTGGGATGAAATTGCACCTTAATAAGTTGCTTCCTGCAAAACTGAAGAACTATTTTTAACTAAATTACTCCTGTTATTGGCATCCACAATTTCAGTTCCATGAGTCCCAGGATAAGTATTATACGTCTAGTTTTTGCTGATGGAAACACACTGGTCATATGACTCTGGATCATTTCTAGTTCAAAATAAGCTACTTTTTTAAAACTACTTACCTAGAGTTGCTTGAGTGTTTGTTACGGCACAGTTAAATCTCACTTTATATTGCTGACATGTTCATACACACCTTCCCATAATATTATTCAATTTTCTTCCTAAACTTTTCAAAGTAAATATTACTATCTACGTTACAAGTAAGAAAACTGAGGATAAGTAAATTTTATTTTGTGAAAGACACAATTTGAAAGCAAGTTCTTAAAAAAATACCAGTAAAACAATTCATAATTCTAGAAGTCTTTATAGTTGTTTTTCAACAAAGATTTTAAAGTTTATGTTTCATAGAATAAAATTTAGCATATAGCCCCATCATATTTTTTTAACTGAAATGTCACTCATTTGCTCTGCCTTCTGTCCCCCACCTTGTTCTTTCATTTCCCCACCTCTTCTAATGGGCTCAAAAATTTCTTGACTTTCTCAAATATACAACTTTTCAATCTTCCCTCTGTTTGGTTCATTTCTTGAGTCCGTGAAGTTTCCGACAGAGCGCTTGCAGAGGAAGCACAACTCCCCACATCTGTCATTGAGGTCTCCATGCAGTAGCACCCCAGGTTCTTTGCCCTTTCATTTTAAAGAGCTCCTTTTTGTGACTTCCCTGCCCTTCAGCATTCCATCCCATTTGTTCTAAAAGTATTCTTGGTGCTGGATCTGCAAGCTTACCTTCTCTGTTTTGAAATGATAGCTGACTCTGAGTCCAACTACGGAGAATCATGCAATTTTACAGCTTGGTTTAGGCTTAAGATCAAAATTTTATGGTGAGTCTCAGTGTGGCTTTTCTGCTGTGTGTATTCTGATTATTTCTCAAATCATCTATCTTTCACTTTTACATATGGCTCAGCAGATAAAGCTCATCATGTACTTCAAAGAGAATCTAGTTCAACATTTCCTTCCTCTCCATCTCTTCTTCCTGTAATTTGCTGCCTTTACCATGCATCCTGCAGCCCTCCTGCCTCCTGCTTGGCCACCTGTGGTTCTCTTGCACCAATAGCTTCTCTTTCAAGTGGGAAGCGGAAAACACCTCCATATCCACCATCATTGCACTTACTCAACTTACTGTATTACTTGTCTGCCTTTCTCATACTGCTTCATTCACTTCTTTTCCTTCAACATATGAATTTCTAGTCTTTTCTACTTACAAAAAAAGTCTATGTATGTGAAACCATTTCTAGTTTTCAGGATCTCTCTTTATATTCTCTAAAATCACATTCTTTCAAAGGGAACCTGGATTTTTTTTTATTTCAGTTCACTGTTTCGATCCATGTATCTTCTCTATATCAAGCAAATGTGTATTAATCAGAAATTTGTTATTTCTTGGATGCTTGGGGAATGGGAGGGAGAAAGCAGTAGGCGCCCAGAGAGGGAGAGGAAAGGAAGGGGATAAGAGGAGAGAGGAGGGGGAGAGTACAAAGTGTGGGAGGAAAACAGAGGAAGGGAAGAGGGAAGGAGAGGAGGGAGGTATTTATTGAGCTTGTATGATTAGGTAAAAATAAAACGTGTACACAAGGATACTGATTCTCTCAATCAGCTCCCAGTATTTTATTTCTTTTTTCTTAATATGTTGGATTAGAGATGATTTACTCTACCAGTTTCAGTTACAGTATTTTTCCCTTTAAAAGATCACCAAATGTAATATTGCTCCTTATAAAAGAAATGTCAATAAGAAGCAAAATTATAAAATCCAGTCTATAAAATATTCAATATGCCATAGAACTAAAATGGGTCTGTTTTAAAAGCTGCCAGGTAAATATTTCTGTAATCTAGTTATGTGCCACAATACTTGACCTGTAGCTTAATAGATGCTATAAGAAGCATTTGCTATGACTTTTCTCCCTATTTTATGAACTAAAGAAGAACTAAGCCTGTGTGATTAATCATAACTCTCAGTAATAAATTTAAATTTAAATTGGCCTTTAAGTTTCCAGGTAGAAACTGTGCCATTTATTTCATCTCCTATACTCAGAATGCATTTTCCAATTGTAGTGTCCTGCTGCACACACAGAGAGATTCTTTCTAAGTAGTTTGGCTTTGTATCTTTGGAGAAATTCCTGAACATTGTCCACTGGAGGTAGAAAACTGAAGCTTCTGAAAGCCTCTAACAGTCTTCCTTAAAACATGACGAAGCAGAGTGTGGCAAGGAGGACCTGCCTAATGTAACAATTGAGAGTAGAGAGACTGTACAGGCAGCATAAATATCACTAAACATATGGTATCATAGTCAGGCATAGGTGTCACCTTAACAGTTGAGGGTTTGAGGTCTGGGCACATTTGTGAAGAATTAGTGATAGAGTTAAGCCTAGAACAAACCTGCAGGAAATTAGCTGGCTGATGGAGAAGGCCTAGGTGGGTGGGATTAGGCCCTGAAATAAAATACTGGGAGCTGATTGAGAGAATCAGTATACTTGTGTACACTTGGTCAGATATGCTGGTCTGGCAAGTAAGGATCATCCCTTTCTCAGCCCTTATGTGGAGATGGTGTGGCCAGTTCCCTCGGTCCTGGTGTTGGTGTGAGCTCTCCTGTCAAGTTGGACTATGAACTGTAACTGGAAAATTGTAAGAGAAAATAAACACCTTGTTTCCTTAAGCTGTTTGGTGGTGATTTTTCAACAGCTCTGATGTCAAGAATGGCCAAGGATGGCCCTGACTTGGATTCCATCCCTAAGAAACTGAGTTTCACGGATTGCATATCAACTGAGAAGAAGTATCTTTTAAACATGAGCCAAGGGCTCATTTTTTTTTAACCAGACTTATTTGTGATATGAAGCCCATCTAAGTACTACAAGAGAGATCCAAAGTAAGAGCAAGAAGATAAAAGAGATTGTATTGAGACTTCTATTTAGATAATAGAGAGTGGTAAAAAAAATAATGGTAGGCAAGATTTGTGATGAGGAGAAAGCAGGCTCTAAAAAGTTAATCCTATTTCTCCTCCCATCCTTTTGCACTTACAATCTTACCGCCCCCTCTTCTGCAAATGTCCCTGCTTCAGGATGGGGAGAGATTAGTCTGGCCTAGTTCTAGGTGGTTGATATAGAGTCTCTGAAGTTCTGGATAGTGGTTCGTTGATTTTCTTTTGCAGTTTTGTTGCTCCTGTAATGCCCTTCACTCCATCGTGATGGGCACTGTATGTCACCCCCTAGCCAGAGACAGAAAGCTGTTAAACTGGAGTCTTATTATAAGAGCACATTCAAGGGTAGATGTAATACTTATACCCAAAATTGGAATCGCAGGATCATATGGCGTTAAGCAATGGGAGGGGTCAATCACCCATTTGCAAAATGGTTACTTTTTAATCTGCCGGACTATATGCCCTCCCCTTCTGGTGAGTTCATACCCCCTTAGTTGTAAATGATCAGGAACGAATTGTGAACTTAACTAGGTGTCACATTACTTTCTTGCAGTCCTTGATGGAGGCCTATTTTCTCTACTGTAACATGGTCACTTCTCTCCTTGTTTCTGGTGTGGCCCTCCAACCCCATCCCTCCTGTTCATAATCCTTGCAATTACTGTAGGTAATACATAGATTTACCTATGAGTGTCTCAAGATGGGCTGGGTGGGTTTGGTATTAGGAGCCACCTATTAGGGAGTACATACGGCGCTTAATTTTCTGGGTCTGGGATACTTCACTTAATATAATTATTTCTTTTTTATATACATTTTTTATTATTATTTCAGCTCATACAAACTTAATAGGTACACCAGTTCCCTCCCTCCCTCCTCCTCCCCCCCAAACCCCCTGCTCTCCCTCCCCTCTCCCCTCCCCCCCCATCCCCCGTCCCTCCTGCCCCAATTCCCAGAGTCCTTTCTTGTGCATGCCTGACTCTCCTCTGGACCTCCTCTCCGATGACGTACAAGGACCCAGTGGCATTTCCCTGAACACTTTCCTGTGTTCCCCTTAAGCATAGGAACACTACTGTGGCTGTCAATCTCTTGCCTCAGAGGATCTTGGTGCCTTTATCAGATGCTAGACTTTGTGAGGTCAATAGTGTGTTGGACATTGCGCCAGGCATGCAATGTCCAATTATGATTGCTTCGGCCCTAACTTGTGTGGAGTATCTTGCAAATCATGCTCCTCCCATCCTTTTGCTCTTACACTCTTACCGCCCCCTCTTCTGCAAATGTCCCTGAGCTTCAGGATGGGGAGAGATTAGTCTGGCCTAGTTCTAGGTGGTTGATATAGAGTCTCTGAAGTTCTGGATAGTGGCTCGTTGATTTTCTTTTGCAGTTTTTTTTTATTAATACATTTTTATTATTATTTCAGCTCATACAAACTTACTAGGTACAACAGTTCCCTCCCTCCCTCCTCCTCCCCCCCATACCCCCTGCTCCCCCTCCCCACCCCACCTCCCTCCCTATCCCCCAGTGCCTCTCGCCCCAATTCCCAGAGAGTCCTTTCTTGTGCATGTCTGATTTTCCTCTGGGCCCTCCTCTTCGATGACGTACAAGGACCCAGTGGCCTTTCCCTGAACCCTTTCCCGTGTTCCCCTTAGGTATAGGAACACTGCTGTGGCTGCCAATCCTTTGCCTCCAAGGATCTTGGTGCCTTTAGCAAATGCTAGACTTTGTGAAGTCAACAGTGTGTTGGACAATGCGCAGGGCATGCAAAGTCCAATTATGATTGCTTCAGCCCTAACTAGTATGGAGTATCTTACATATCATTGCTCCTCCCATTCTTTTGCTCTTACACTCTTACCGCCACCTCTTCCGCAAATTTCCCTGAGCTTCAAGATGGGGAGAGACTAAGCTAGCCTAGTTCTAAGTGGTAGATATAGAGTTTCTGAAGTTCTGGATTGTGGTTTGTTGATTTTCTTTTGCAGTTTTGCTGCTCCTGCAATGCCCTTCACTCCATCCTGGTGGGCATTGTAGGTCACCCCCTGGCCAGAGACAAAAAGCTGTTAAACTAGAGTCTTGTGATAAAAGCACATTCAAAGGTAGATGTAAAAAGTGGGAAACCACAGTGAGGGAGGGGTCTATCACCCATTTGCAAAATGGTTACTTTTTATCTGCCAGACTATATGCCCTCCTCTTCTGGTGAGATCACACCCCCTCAGTAGTAAATGATCAGGAACAAAAGTCTGTGAACTTAATCAGATGTCACATTACTTATTTGGGTCCTTGATGGAGGCCTATTTTCCCTGCTGTAACATGGTCCCTTCTCTCCTTGTTTCTGGTGTGGCCCTCCTACCCCATCCCTCCTGTTCATAATCCTTGCAATTACTGGCTCTAGGTGGGCTGGGTGGGTTTGGTACTAGGAGCCACCTATTAGGGAGTACATATGGCACTTAATTTTCTGTGTCTGGGATACTTCACTTAATATAATTGTTTCTAATGACATCCATTTCCCGGCAAATTCCAGTAATTCATCATTTTTGATGGCTGAGTAGTACTCCATTGTATAGGTGTACCACTGGTTCCTTATCCACTCATCAACTGTTGGACATTTGGGCTGATTCCATGACTTTGCTATTGTAAACAGTGCTGCTATGAACATGGTCGTGCTTGTGCTATCGAGGCGAACCTCTGCTGTATGGGGGGTTATTCCCAAAAGTGGAATAGCAGGGTCATATGGCATTTCAACCTTTAATTTCTTTAAGAATCTCCAGACGGTTCGCCAGAGTGGCTGTATGAGCCTGCACTCCCACCAGCAATGTAGGAGAGTTCCCCTCTCTCCACATCCTCTCCAGCATTTGGTGTTGTTTGGGTTGTGGATTTTTGCCATCCTGACCGGGGTGAGATGACATCTCAGGGAAGTTTTGATTTGCATTTCCCTGATGGCTAAGGAAGTGGAACATTTTTTAAGATATTTGTTAGACATTTTAATTTCATCTCTGGTAAAATTTCTTTTAAGTTCCAGGGCCCATTTTTTAATTGGGCCATTGGTTTCCTTTATGTTTAGTTTTCTAAGTTCTTTGTGCACTCTGGACAGTAGAGCTCTATCAGATATGTGGTTAGTGAAGATTTTCTCCCATTCTGTGGGTTGCCTTTGAGCTCGTGTGACAATCTCTTTATCTGAACAGAAGCTCTTTAATTTCACAAGATCCCAACTGTTGAGAGTTGGTAGCAGTGACTGTGCCATTGGATGTCTGTTTAGGAAATGTTGGCCTAGCCCAATCAGCTCGAGGGAGTTCCCTATCCTTTCAACTATAGTTTTTATAGTCTCTGGCCTGATATCAAGGTCCTTGATCCACTTGGAATTAAGTCTTGTACGTGGTGACAAGTACGGGTCCAGCTTTAATCTTCTTGCATGATATCCCACACAAGTTAGGGCCGAAGCAATCATAATTGGACATTGTATGCCCGGCTCAATGTCCAACACACTATTGACCTCACGAAGTCTAGCATCTGCTAAAGGCACCAAGATCCTTGGAGGCAAGGGATTGACAGCCACAGTAGTGTTCCTATGCTTAAGGGGAACACAGGAAGGGGTTCAGGGAAATGCCACTGGGTCCTTGTACGTCATCGGAGAGGAGCACCCAGAGGAGAGTCAGGCATACACAAGAAAGGACTCTGGGAATTGGTGCGGGAGGCACGGGGGGATGGGGCGGGAGGGGAGAGGGAGGGAGAGCAGGGGGTTCGGGGGGAGGAGGAGGGAGGGAGGGAGGGAACTGGTGTACCTATTAAGTTTGTATGAGCTGAAATAATAATAAAAAATGTATTATTAAAAAAAAAGAGAGTACCTGGGCTTAGGTAAAGATCCGGCACTCATGAAATGGCTGGTGTAGGTTAGCACATGGGGCCTAAGATGGTGCTGGGAGTTAGTGTGCCGGGTGTAACCCTCTTTGCATCACAGGGAACCCCGATTGGTTTGTAAGAGTTCCTTAATGCTGACCCTAGCCCGTGAAGTCTGCATGCTGCACTGACCTTTAATATGATTCATTGCCCGTTGCACACCTCTCGTTTTTTGCCTTTATAAACTGCTGCGCTGTGTGCAATAAAGTGAATTCATGCTTCGACTTAAAAAAAAAAGTTAATCCTATTTCACTGTACTGGGAAGGACAATGAGTACTTCTGTAGTCAGAGGTTGTTGTCATTTGGGGTAAAAGTTGTCTACTTAAATAGTCAGCAGTGTCAGGAGAATTCCTTGGAACATTCTGTTTAAGCCTCCCAGTGGAAAAGATGTTTTAAGGAAGAAAATTAACTGTTTTTCTCAATTTGGAAAACATGAACTCAAGAATCAACACCACTTTAACTTCTGTAACAAAACACCTGACTCAGACAAGGAGAAAAAGTTAAATCGGCTCACCATTGCATATTACAGTCCATGATATCAGGATGGACCTTGAGGGAGTTGGTCACCTCACATCCACAGTGACGAGCAGAAAGCAACAGATAATTCCATGCATCTTTCCCAGCTTACTCTCTCCATCTCTCTTCTCCATCACCTGCCTAGGGAATGGGCCTATTCACTTTGGACTGGATGTCCCCACATCAATTATGAAACCAAGATGATCCCTCACCGACGGGCCCAGAGGTGAACTTTAATCTAGTGAATCCCTCCAAGGTGTGCCTCCTTGGTGTCAAGTTGACAACTAATATTAGTCATCACAAACATACTGATTTTATTGTTTTGTCAGTTGTTAGCAATATCTGTTGAAGCTCAAGAGGAGTTTCTTTCTGTTGACTTTTCAGTCTCTTAAATGTCCAACTACCTGATCACATGAGGACATAATCACTCAGGTGTTTTAGAAATACAGTTTCTACCTGTAAGTGAGTCAGAGGTTTCTGTGAAGTTAATCTTCATCCTCAGTTTATTTGGACTTAGGAACACCACAGAAACATACTTCTGAATGTGTCTTTGAGGATAGTTCTAGAAAGGTCAAACTGAGGAACAAAGAATTTCATGTGAATGATGCCATCCTATAGCCCAGAGTCTTCAACAAAATAAAAAGGAGAAAGTGATCTGAGCACTAACATTTATCTCTCCATTTCCTAACTACAGATTCAATGTGAACAGTCTATTCACACCTTTGCCACCATGCTCCTCCCTTCATGATAAACTGTAAGCTAAAATAAACCTTTCTTCTATTAAGCAGCTTCTTGTCAGGGTATTTGGTCATAGCAACAAAAACGTAACTAATGTAGTATTGCTTGAACCTTCTATAGTAGCTACTATCAGTTTATGATATAGTAGAATCTAGAGCTGAAAGCAGTTCTCAAATATGGCAGGAGAGCAAGTTTAAGCTCATTTGAAAGAAATGTTTTCTTAAAGACACAGGATCTCATTAAAGTTTTCTATAGTACTTTGAACACTGACAGCTTGAGGCGCCTGAGGAGAGTTTCAGAATTCTCTTGGTTCTCTGTCTTTCCTGAAGTTTGGAAAAACAAAGAAGATGGGCATTCCCAGTGATCACTAATTGCAACATCCTTAAATAAAAGTAAGAGTGAAATGACTGGCCTATAGTTCAAGAGATAAATTGGAATTTGCATAGTGCAGAATACAACATTACATTTTCCTATCTCTGTAGCTATAGACCTCCATCAAGGCAAAGCAGCAAGCTACTCAGAGAATAGAAACAAAAATTACAACATACATAGAACTAATTTGTAAGTATTAAAAGGTTCTTAGAGGTTATGTTCCTGTTTCCTTACAAAAAGTGTGTAGCTGACAAGACATGAAGTAAAAACATCCCCAGCAGCACCATTAAAACCATGAAATTTGTTCAATATTTTTTCTGACATTTCTATTATTATGGTTAGTTAGGATTATGAAACATTTTAGGTGAAAATACAATTTTACCCTACAATTATCTTAGAACAGCCAGAACAAAGAAATTCACGTTTTTTCATTTTCCATCCATGACATCAGGAATCATATACTCGCCAGACAACCTGTGGAGTCAAACAATTCCAGAGTTAGGGACCTATTAGCTCTATATCCTGTATCTTCTTAGGAATTGGCCTTTTAAATTTTCTCAGATGAGGGACTGGAGAGGTGGTTCAAGGGTTAAGCAGAAGATCCTGAGTTCGGATCCTAGACCCCACGTATAGACACCGGGCAGAATCAGGGGTGACCTGCTTTTCCGGTCCTGGCAGGGCGGAGCCTGTGAATCCCGGGGCAGAGTAAACAAGGAGGAGGTGGAGGCGGGCCATGGTGGTTCCCGAATTTGCCCATGATTCTACACACACACACACACACACACACACACACACACTTGAATAAATAATAATAAAAAAATTTTCTCAGATGGAAATTTTGAGAACTGGAATTAATTTACCATCTGAATTGGTTCAGTTATATGAGAAGCTTAGATTTTATGGATATGTAAATTTCTGCTGCAATTGCATAACTTCTTTGGCAATTATTAGTTTGTGTTTAAGATGAACATCTATAAACAGAAAAACAAGTGAGGCTTATCCAAGAGCTCCCTGGTAAGAGTTTGGTATAGGACATAGACAGTTCTCTACATAGGTCAAATAATTATGAAATTCTTCTTCCAAGGGAAGAGAGAGGTGAATGACTTTGGGAAATTCCCAATTGTTGTAATAAATAGCTCCATGTGACAGAGAAATCAATTCTGCCTTGTATCTTGCTGTTGGTGGGAAAATGCTAGAGGCATCTTGCCTGCAGATGACCTTTGATAGCCTGGGAAATCATTAAGATTGGTGAGGACTTTAAAGAAAAAGCAATTGAAGTTTTCATGCTTTGTAGAGCTGCAATAACCCTTGGGAGAAATGGTTGTGACTCAGACACTGAATCTGAAGACAAGCTAGACAGGCATGGTAGTGGTCCTTACTGCAATCTCACAAGGTCAGCATGGACTATAGTGTGGAATGCTGTTACGAAAACTAAAGATTGAAAGAAGGAAAACAAGAAGAAGGAAGGAAGAGCTGAAAATAGCAGGCCTCTGAATATGAAAAATTGTTAAGTCACATTTAATAATTTTCCAGACTTTCAATGAACTAGAAAGGGGAAATCGTTTGACTCAAGAATTATGAAACAAACCCTTATAGTGATGGTTATTGTGTCAATTTTAGTTGACCTTTGCTTTGGTTAAAATTTGAAAAAAAATAAATTATTAAAAAGTAATTTTCACAGTTACTTGACATGAATTCTTCTTGATTTGTCAGATATTTAAGATATATATTGAGCTTTGAAGACTAGAACTTTCATAACACTTCTGAGTTCATTTATATTTGAGAATTTTGATATAAATAAAATTACCCTTGCTGTGAATCATACCTAATGGCACTTCAGGTAGATATACAGAAAAGATGCATGCCAAGGACAGAGTGGTTTATTTGCTTTTGTTTCTCTAGACAGGATATTGCTCTATAGTCCAGACTAGCCTTGGACTCATGCAAAGATACTAGAAGCACAGATGTCTACAATGTGACAGAAGTGTAATTTTAATAATTTGGATTTGCTAAATTTGTTATGATATTTGGAAAGATAAAATCATGTCTAGTTAGTAGAGGAGACTGCAAACAAGTCATAGGTATCTGAAGACCAACAAAATAATGCAGCAACATTTTTAAAGTTCATATGAGACGATATAAAAGTATATGCAATGTTTCTTAGGAACTGAATTTATTTTATTTGAACTAAGAATCTTCAGTGATAATTCTCTTTCCAGTCCTTGGTTCCTGGATACATACTTTCTAACTATGGAAAGATAATCACACACACACACACACACACACACACACACACACACACACACAGCTGTGTACATATATGTGTGTCCCATTGTGTAGGATAAAATACCAATTTTGGAATGAGTATATACTGTATGTTAATGTAACTGAGGCTACAGAAGAATCATTTATTATCTCACCAATTCAGTTGTTTCTGAATGTGAGATTTTATTAACACCTTTGCTTTGACATTAAAGATTCCCTGTGGTTGGAGGTGTTATTACGGGGGACGATTTTTAAGTTAAGATCCCAAATGGTGCACTGACATCCTAATTCTAGTTGGAAAAAGCAAAGTTTCCTCAGAATATTAGTCTATATCTTTTAACCTATTGATCTGTGCATAGCCTTCTATGATTTGAGAGGACCAATGCAATGAAACAGTCACCAATTAGCTAGCTGCATGCGTGAGAAAGGGTGTCTAATTTATGATCACATAAATTGCAGACAGGCCATGGGACAACATAAACAGAAGTTCGACCTTAGGAAATTATAGGACATATTGTTGAGCCCTGACTCTTGCAAATTGATAGACTCTTGCCAGGAATTTCATGATGGGCAGCAAAGTAGAATAGGCAGAAAAACTAACTGAACCTGACTCATATCATGGGTTCTTAGAGACCTCACCAATGTGAAATTGCTTTTACATTTTTGCTCAATTCTATCTTACCCAGACATTCAAAGCACTTTCCACTTCTGCCTCAGCAAGTGAGAAAAATGCCATCAGTATTATAGGTCTGCAAGATGTTCTGTCCCATCAAGGTCCTTCCAGCTGATATTTGTCATACGGCGGCGGATAGTTCAGCATAGCCTAGCACATACCACTACTTCTTCTACCAAAAGTGAACTGCTTCTGATTTTCCTCGCTGATTAAAACAAACAAGAGAGGATTGTAGGTCAATAGCAGCAACAAGCTGTGTCTGTTTTGCTCTAATGTAAACAGCACATCTGAAACTGCAGCTGCCATTGCCACTGAGTGGGGGGTAATTAGCTGTCACTTTTCACAACCCCTCTGACTTAGCACTAACCAAATAGTAAGTTTAACTAAGGACATAGGAAGAAACACCACTACTGGATCTCTCAGTAACTGATGGCAGTGTCTACCAATCTCTTGCAGTTACATAAAGGATGGAGTTTTGTGCTTGGCTTATTATCTTTGCTAGAAGAATCATTTCTCAGGACTGAGAATCTAGTCATTCCTACCAGCCAACCCTGATCCCATGAATCAGAAACTCTACTGCCTCTAAGTATATATGCCTTCAATGTATAGCCTGCAACTGGAAAAATAAATTGCACAATTCTCTTCATCTGGATGGTCATAATAGAAATTATTGACAGTAAACATTCTCAACCAGTCAGCAAACATATTGTATTCATTGAGATTCTTAGGAGAAACAGCATGAAGAAAATGAGTAGATATTAAAAGGGGATTTATTTTTCATATCAGGAATCTGAGTAATCAACAATGGCTGGCTTCGCGATGGTGAAACTGAGAATATGCTAGTTGCTCAGTCCACGAGGCTGGATGCAGCGGTGATCCACAGGATAAGTCCATAGGCTGGAGGATTCCTGGACAGCCATTGGTGTTCAGCCCACATTAGAAAGCTGAAGAAGCTGGGTTCTGTGGTCACTGGAGGATTGCAGTAGCAGCAGTAGGACGAGAGACAACAGTGGCAAGAATGAAGACATGCAGGCAAAAAGCAATAACTTTTTTCTGAAGCCTCTTTATGACTTGACTGTCTGCTCTGAGGGTGTTGCCCACTCTCAAGGGAGGGTCTTCCTCCTCTCTGTTAGACCTTGCAGGAAATATTCTTATAGACTAGTCTCTTAGTTTATTCTAGATCCACTCAAGTGGATAGGCACGAATAACTATCACAAATGCCCATGTTAAAATGGCTGAAGGACTATTGTGCACTAAACAGCATTAATAAAACTATTTCAGGATATGGTGGCACTTTAAAGGTTAGATCCTGGGTTGGTAAGAACTGTTTTCCCCTCGCCCCATAAAGGTGAGAGAAAAGAAAAAGTTCAGAAAGCCTGGAAGGAGGATGCCAGGAGAGATGGCTAACTTGAATCCTGTGAAGTCAAGGGACACATCTTTCCCAAATTCACCTTGAAGAGAGACAAACAAAACCATTCTCCTCTCTTTTCTCATTTCTTATCAGTACACCCCCCCTTGCCACACCTAGGCAGAAGTTAGGCATGGAGGAGGAAGAGGGGGGGTCAGCAATGTAAAACAGATGACCAACCTCTTGGGGCAGAAGACAGGGGCACGGAGGTTTTAAGCAAGATCTGAGGAGGAAGAGCTGAAGTCTGGCTCTACTGACAAGTAGAATCATTGCTGGTCTTTACTTTTGTACTTTTCCAGCAGAGGCAGAAGCTTCACATTCTTTACATTAAATTTCTTTTCACTAAATCTTCTTCAGGTGGCTTTTTCTTTTTCTATCAAACCTGACTCACCCAAGAACACTGCCTCTATCAGAGAGGGTTTGTCTACCAAAAAGTAGATCATCTGAGAGAAGAAAGCCCCGAACGCAAATGTTTTCTAGTTCCACTGCTCAGAAATGTGAAAGCTGGAGCCAAAGAGAAAATGTTTTTCTTTTGTTTCCTTGGAGACTTTGCTGCTGAATGAATGTTTAAGAGGAGTCTATGACAGCATTTAAACACATATAAGAGAATTATAAGACCAATACAAAAGTATGGAATACTAACATAGACAGACAGAATAAAAGTTGGTTGAGATAAATTCCTCTAAGGGAATGTTCCTTCCAGCTCTTTGCCCTAGGCCAAAACAAGTATATAGATAAAAACTAGGCTAGATCCAATTGTTTCAGGACAAATAAAAAAAAAGGTTGAAAATCAGTTAATAGTTACTTTTAAAGAAAGAAAAAACCATCTGTAAACCACTGTGCAGCTGTGCACACCAAAGAATAGGGATGAATTTTACATTTATTTTTGAGGGAAATTGGAACATTATTTAATCTTATTTCTACTTCAGTGTTGTATTTCTTTCTAAATTCAGTGATGCTTTTGTTCATTCCATGCCTTTTCCCCTTTTCCAATGGTGCTTGCATGTTATTTCCTTTTTCCTTACAAAGGCCTTAGCTTTCAGGTTTTTCATGTATTTGCTCAAAGCTTAAAGGCTTATGGATTGTGCCATGATCCAATACTTACATGTCCAGCATTCCCTGAGTTCTGGGTACACGATACTCCTTAACCCTCTCAGCAATTGTCTGGGTCAGTTTATTATTGCTATATTATTTCCCATTTGTAGACAGGGATGTAGAGCTCAGGGTTACATGTCATGTTATTTCTATAAAGGCATTGTTCTTAACTCTTAACCCTCATGTTGTGTTCCTGTTTTCAACAAATCTGCAACTAATTGCTAAGAAATGTCTTTTGTTTTGTTTTCTGACATTGGGTGTTTTTATGCTTCTCTCACCTCTGTGAACTGTGAATTCTATCCTTTGTGGTGTTTTATTTGTACATGTGTTTGCCGTCTATGCTGCAGATGGAACCTATGCCCTGTGCATGTTAGGCAGCTTCTCTACCCCAGCGTAACATCCCCATTCATTTTCTTTCTTATTAATTATTCAGTCTATACTGAAGTGAGAGATAGGATTGCATTTCACCAACTTTATCTGGAAGAATAATTTACCAATTGCAGTAAAAGTTCAAAATTATTCTCCTGTGAAGAGACAGACACCCTGTACATTATTGTCACCTCTGAAGCACTGTGAAGTTAGAGACAGTGTTTTAGATCTTCTGTTGCAGGATTAACAAATTGGAAATTTTGCCTTCTGAGTCTATGACATGGAACTGCCCTCTCTAGAAACTGAATACATGGTCTCTGAAAACTCAGAGGACTAGTAGTGACTACCATTGCTTTAGGCTTAGCAACTCAAAGTCCTGGGACTTCCAGCTTCAACACTTGCTGGAAGGAAGGAATGAACTCCTCATCTGTCTTTCCATCCTTCACTACAAAAGCAATAATGACCTGAAATTAATAAAAGAAGAGAAAGAAAGAAATATGTTCCAGCTGTGAACATATACTGTATTGTAGCAATAGAAATTATTTTCCACCAATTGTACCTTTGGTCCAAAGATCTCCTAAGTGTTTAGAAAAGATAACGAAATAAGCTTTGCTGCATTGTTCTTTATCTGATAAGCTTCTGCAAAGCCCCTCTGAAACAGTCTAGGAGAGCTCTTAATCCCACTGAAAGGCAAAGAAAAGTAGCCCATGCTATCATGCCACTTACTGGCAGAGTCGAAAAGTAAATAGGCTCTGAAGTGTACCTGTAGCTTTTCTGAATGATTATCTAAAGCCTTCTAAAGATTCAGAGGTGGCCCCTGCTACTCCAGCCATAGGATGGCTTCAGACTTACATTGTTCCTCAAATCTGAACTGTCTAGCAAGTGTCTAACAGGATGATTTGTGTACAAGAGTTTAGCTGTGATGTTATAACTGATTTGCAGTCTTCCAGAGATGTTGGAGAATGATAGTAGTTCAAACTCAAGCTTAAGTCACCCTGGTTTGACATATCATGTTAAGTTCTTGGCTTAGGTTTCATTCATTCAATCTTAGCAAAGAGATTTAGTGCAAATCATGTCTGGGGAAGTAGAAACCTGTATTTCCCATGCTGCTCCACAAGGTAGTGGAGTGAGTTTGATAGACTTTGGGATGTCTGAGTCTAGTGGACTTCAGTGCACTCTGGAGAAAGAAGCACTTATCTCAGGGACTCTGTTCCTGTAAGATTCCATCTCAAGTTCGTATTTCTGTACTACAGTTTTAAAACCTGAGTGACTGTAACTTTCCATGTGTTTAACAACTAGAGTCCAGTTCCCAAAAAAAATATATGTATAGGATGATATATCCTTATTCTCAGAGACATTTGGTACTTCTCCTATCAACTGTCTTCCAAATTTTCTTGAAATGAAACTCTCCCAGAAGCAAATAAATTGGTGCTAGTAATGAGTGAGCAGCTTTATATCTTCTTGGTCATTTCTGTGGTAATATCTCTGATCATTTCAAATTCTTGCACACAAAATGAGTTTTCAAAATGGGAAATGGCATTGAACATTAGGGTAATAGGTTCAAAAATTGAAAGCCAGATTTGTATAACAAAAAAAGATCATTTACAATTGGTTTAGAAATCTACACTTAATGAAAGAATGTTCTTGAAGAAATAGCCACAATATCAAGAGGTGCTAATCAATTATGCAAATATTTGTTCCCAAAGGTGATTAAAATCTAATATAATTATTTGATTTAGATGTGTAACTGACAAATTGTTACTAATTGGAAATATTAAATCTTAAAAATTAAACTGACATGATCCAGATGGCCTAGCAAAGATGAAAATTGTGTTAAAATAAAAAATGCCAAATAATAATATAAACAGCTCATTTTCTATTTGAATTTCTTGAAAAAATACCATTAAGTTAGAGATTGAACAAGACCTTGATCATAAATATCATGGAACAGAAGATAATCCTCATTTATTTATACAAGTCTTATGCTGTATTTTATTCCTTTTCCTGAACATGGATTTGGCCTCTGAGAATTCATCACATAAAAACATCAATTATGCACCTGCATTCCAAATTTCTTGATCATTTAGATAGAAACTTAGATGATTATCTTTGCACTGCTTCTGAAATTTTTATAAAGCAAGCAAAAACATACATATGGTAACTGATGAGCATATATGTCTTAATGCCCAATCTTCAAATACTTTGCAATTGATTTCATTCTGCAAAAAAGCTATCTAATGTTGAAACTTCATGCATATTTCTCATTTAATATTTGTAGCCATTTTATGAGGAACACTCAGTCCATTTCACAGACAAAGAAACAAGTGTGAAAGGCTGACTTCTCCCAGTTCATTCAGAGAATAGCTAGTGGCATTGAATTTTGAAATGTGTTAAGATTCCAAGTCTCGAGCATTATGCCACATTTTGGAGCTTCTTGAAAAGCTCTAAAAAATAGGTGCTGGTGGTATAGAAGTGAGGAAGTTGGGTCTTGATATAGAATCCAATTTGTTAAAATGTTACAACCTACAGGAACTTTTAGAACAATTGGTATGACAATACTGATGTTTCAATAAAAACATGACTTCATTTATTGAGAGTCCACTCTGTCAGGGACAATTATAATTATTTGAGACACTTCAGTGAACAAAATACATAAAGGTAAGGTAAATATCCATCAAGGTAGCAAGTGGAGAAATAATAGAATAATGAATAAGAATAATATATAGGAATTCTAAAGTTGACCATTATAAGGGAAATGGAAAAAAAAAAAAAGAAAGTGGGTAACAGAATGCATATGGCAGGGTGGGTCATATAACCATAAACTGGCCAGGTTAGGATTTTTGTTATTATTGCTGGTGTTGATTTGTTAGTTATTTTGTTTTGCTTTACAGGTCTGGGCACTAAACCCAGAATCTCCTGCAAGCTAGGCAAGTGTTGCACTTCTGATCTACACCTCCAGTATTAATTACATGTCTAGCAAAATACTTACAGGAGATATGACAGTGTGAAAATTTTCTGACAATAGAAAAACTCATTCAAAGGACTGGGGTTTGGTCTGGCTTGCCAAGTGAAAGACAATACAGGTAGAAGGCTGGGTGGGGCCAAAGACAGACAAGTAGGAAGAGACAGTCGGTGGTGAGCAAACAAGTCCCTTTAGTCAGAGTTTCGGACTTGAAGCTTTTGTCCAAAGACAAATGAGGAGATGCTAAAGAATAACAGCAGAACAAAAACATATGACTTTCTAAGAGATTTCTGTGAGCTCTGAGCAAGCAAGGAAGTTGGGAACAGACTCAAAATTTACACAAGAATCAACACGAGCTCCAATCTCAGCTATAGAAAGCAGCAAGCTGACTCTTGCATCAGTTTTGAAAGTAGAGGAAGGATGAATTTATAATGGTAGGAAGCAGATTGAGATAATAAAGAAATAAAATAGAAATCAATATTGACTCCTGTCTTCTCAGGTATTAGCTAAAATCTATCATAGGAATTAGTAATTCACCACTTTAAGAGTTTTTCACAAAAATTATTCTACAGTTTTCCAGAGTTTACAAGACTTTTTTTTCCATTAAAGTAATAATATTGGGCCTCAAATATCCCCCAAAGGTCTATGTGTTATAGGGTCATTTCTCAGTTTGGGAGTTGGCAGAACTTTAAGGGTTAGGGCCTAATGGGAGGTCTTTGGGCCATTGGAACTTGTTATGGAAAGTAATTGCTAATTTTTTTTTTCTTCCTCAACATCAGCTAGTCATCTCTCCCACCACAGACTGCTATTACAATGGGCTGCCTTGGCCCAAAAAAATGGAACCAATCATTCATGATCTGAAAACTCTAAAACTGAAAGACAGGTGTTTAAAAAAACTTGGCCGATACACAACATTGTTACTTATAAAGTCTTCTCTTTTTTTATTAATACATTTTTATTATTATTTCAGCTCATACAAAATTAATAGGTATACCAGTTCCTTCCCTACCTCCTCCTCCCCCCCGTACCCCCTGCTCCCCCTCCCCACCCCCCTCCCCACCTATCCCCCAGTGCCTCCCGTACCAATTCCCAGAGAGTCCTTTCTTGTGCATGCCTGATTTTCCTCTGGGCCCTCCTTTCCCTGAACCCTTTCCCGTGTTCCCCTTAGGTATAGGAACACTGCTGTGGCTGCCAATCCCTTGCCTCAAAGAATCTTGGTGCCTTTAGCAGATGCTAGACTTTGTGAGGTCAATAGTGTGTTGGACAATGCTCAGGGCATGTAAAGTCCAATTATGATTGCTTCAGCCCTAACTTGTATGGAGTATCTTGCATATCATTGCTTCTCCCATCCTTTTGCTCTTACACTCTTACCGCCCCCTCTTCCGCAAATTTCCCTGAGCTTCAGGATGGGGAGAGATTAGGTTGACCTAGTTCTAGGTGGTTGATATAGAGTCTCTGAAGTTCTGGATTGTGGTTTGTTGATTTTCTTTTGCAGTTTTGCTGCTCCTGCAATGCCCTTCACTCCATCCTGGTGGGCATTGTAGGTCACCCCCTGGCCAGAGACAAAAAGCTGTTAAACTAAAGTCTTGTGATAAAAGCACATTTAAAGGTAGATGTAATTAAAGTGGGAAACCACAATGAGGGAGGGGTCTACCACCCATTTGCAAAATGGTTACTTTTTATCTGACAGACTATATGCCCTACTCCTCTGGTGAGATCATACCCCCTCAGTAGTAAATGATCAGGAACAAAAGTCTGTGAACTTAATCAGATGTCACATTACTTATTTGGGTCCTTGATGGAGGCCTATTTTCCCTGCTGTAACATGGTCCCCTCTCTCCTTGTTTCTGGTGTGGCCCTCCTATCTCATCCCTCCTGTTCATAATCCTTGCAATTACTGGCTCTAGGTGGGCTGGGTGGGTTTGGTACTAGGAGCCACCTATTAGGGAGTACATACGGCGCTTAATTTTCTGGGTCTGGGATACTTCACTTAATATAATTGTTTCGAATGACATCCATTTCCCGGCAAATTCCAGTAATTCATCATTATTGATGGCTGAGTAGTACTCCATTGTATAGATGTACCACAGTTTCCTTATCCACTCATCAACTGTTGGACATTTGGGCTGATTCCATGACTTTGCTATTGTAAACAGTGCTGCTATGAACATGGTCATGCTTGTGCTATCGAGGTGAACCTCTGCTGTATGGGGGGTTATTCCCAAAAGTGGAATAGCAAGGTCATATGGCATTTCAATCTTTAAATTCTTTAAGAATCTCCAGACGGCTGTATGAGCCTGCATTCCCACCAGCAATGTAGGAGAGTTCCCCTCTCTCCACATCCTCTCAAGCATTTGTTGTTGTTTGTATTGTGGATTTTTGCCATCCTGACCGGGGTGAGATGATATCTCAGGGAAGTTTTGATTTGCATTTCCCTGATGGCTAAGGAAGTGGAGCATTTTTTAAGATATTTGTTAGACATTTTAATTTTATCCCTGGTAAAGTTTCTTTTAAGTTCCAGGGCCCATTTTTTAATTGGGCCATTGGTTTCCTTGGTGTTTAGTTTTCTAAGTTCTTTGTGTACTCTGGACAGCAGAGTTCTATCAGATGTGTGGTTAGTGAAGATTTTCTCCCATTCTGTGGGTTGCCTTTGAGCTCGTGTTATAATCTCTTTATCTGAACAGAAGCTCGTTAATTTCACCAGATCCCAACTGTTGAGAGTTGGTAGCAGTAACTGTGCCATTGGATGTCTGTTTAGGAACTGTTGGCCTAGTCCGATCAGCTCGAGGGAGTTCCCTATCCTTTCAACTATGGTTTTTATAGTCTCTGGCCTGATATCAAGGTCCTTGATCCATTTGGAATTAAGTCTTGTACATGGTGACAAGAACGGGTCCAGCTTTAATCTTCTGCATGTGGAGATCCAGTTTTGCCAGCACCATTTGTTGAAGATGCTGTTCTTTTTCCATTGGATTCTTTGGGCCCCTTTGTCAAAGACCAAATGGCTGTAATTTTGTGGGCTTATATCTGGGTCTTCAATCCTTATCCATTGATCTGTGTGTCTATTTTGGAGCCAGTACCAGGCTGTCTTTACAACTATGGATTTGCAGTATAGACTTAGGTTTGGTATGGTAATACCTCCAGCAGTGTTTTTGTTACTCAGGATTGTCTTTGTTATCCTGGGTCTTTTGTGCATCCATATGAACTTTGAGATTCTTTGGTCAACTTCTTTGAAGAATTTCTTTGGGATTTTAATTGGTATAGCATTGAATTTGTATATTGCCTTTGGAAGGATGGTCATTTTTACAATGTTGATTCTGCCAATCCAGGAACATGGGAGATCTTTCCACCTTCTGGTGTCTTCTGTAATTTCTTTCTTTAGGGTTTTAAAGTTTTCATTGTAAAGGTCTTTTACCTCCTTGGTTAGATTTATACCAAGGTATTTCATTTTTTTAGGGGCTATAGTAAATGGGATTGTTTCTCTCAAGGCTTTTTCACTTCTTTCATTCTGGGCATATAGGAAGGCCTCTGATTTTTGCACATTTATTTTGTATCCTGCCACCCTGCTGAACTTCTCAATTAGTTCCAGAAGCTTCCTGGTGGAGTTTTTGGGATCACTCAGGTATAAGATCATGTCATCTGCAAATAGGGATAGCTTGACTTCTTCCTTGCCAATTTGAATCCCTCTTATGTCCCTTTCTTGTCTTATGGCTTCAGCTAAGACTTCAAGTACACTACTGAAAAGAAGTGGTGACAGTGGACAGTTTTGTCTAGTTCCTGATCGAAGTGGGAATGCTTCCAATTCTTCCCCATTGAGCATAATCCTTGCTGTGGGCTTGTTGTATACAGCTTTTATTATATTGATAAAGGTTCCTTCCATTCCTACTGTCTCTAGGGTTTTTTTTTATTTTTTATTATTATTATTTATTCAACTGTGTGCATGTGCGTGTGTGTGTGTGTCTGTGTATGTGTCTGTGTATGTGTAGAACCACGGACGAATTCGCGAACCACCATGGACGCCTCCACCTCCTTCTGCCCCGGGATTCACAGGCTCTGCCCTACCAGGACCAGAAGCGCAGGCCGCCCCCGCTTCCGCCTGGCGTCTATACGTGGGATCTGGTATCCGAACTCAGTACCTTCCGCCTCAGGACCTTCCACCTGCAAGGCGGAGGCTTAACCCCTGAGCCACCTCTCTAGCCCTGTCTCTAGGGTTTTGATCATAAAAGGCTGTTGGATCTTGTCAAAAGCTTTTTCTGCATCTATCGACAGTATCATGTGGTCTTGGACTTTGGACTGGTTTACATGATGAATTACATTTATTGATTTTTGTATGTTGAACCAACCTTGTGTGCCGGGGATGAAGCCTACTTGGTCCCTGTGAATAATCTTTTTAATGTGTTTTTGAATCCAATTTGCTAAAACTTTGTTGAGAATCTTTGCGTCTGTGTTCATCAGAGAGATTGGCCTATACTTTTCTTTTTTAAGTTAATCTTTATTAGGTTTTGGGATTAAAACGATATTAGCTTCATAGAAGGAATTTGGTAGTGTTCCTTCCTTTGCTATTTGATGGAACAGTTTAAGGAATATTGGTGTTATTAACTCCTTAAATGTCTAGTAGAACTCTGTGCTGAATCCATCTGGTCCAGGACATTTTTTGGTGGGGAGATTCGAGATTACTTCCTCAATTTCCTTATATGTTATATGTTATAGTCCACTATTTAAATAATTCACAACTTCCAGATTCAATTCAGGTAAGTTATGTTTACTTAGAAATTCTTCCATCTCTTTTGTTATTATACTTCACAGAGTATAATTTTTTGAAATATGATGTTATAATTCTCTGGATTTCTTGGGTATCAGTAGTGATAACTCCATGTTCATTTCTGATTTTGTTAATTTGGGTTTTCTCCCTCTTGCTTTTGGTTAATTTAGCTAGGGGTGTATCAGTCTTACTGATTTTTTCAAAGAACCAGCTTTTTGACTGGTTGATTTTTTCTATCGTTGTCTTAATCTCGATTTCAGATATTTCTCCCCTTATTTTGTTAATCTCCTCTCTTCTACTACTTTTGGGATCAGATTGCTCTAGTTTCTCTAAAGCTTTAAGCTGCATTGTGAAGTTGTTTATTTCTGATGTTTCCATTTTTTTGATGTAGGCAGTAAGAGCTATGAACTCACCTCTTAGAACAGCTTTCATTGTGTCCCAGAGATATTGGTAAGTTGTATTTTCGTTATCATTCACTTTCAGGAAATCTTGAATTTCCTTTTTAATTTCTTCCTGAATCCAGTTCTCATTCAGCATCATATTGTTAAGTTTCCAGGAGTTAGTGTATTTTCTCTTGTTTGTTGTGTTGTGGATGTCCAGCTTTAGGCCGTGGTGGTCTGATAGAGCACAGGTTAGAATTTCAACTTTTTTGTACATGTGTAGATTCGTTTTGTGGCCCATTATGTGATCTATTTTGGAGAAAGTTCCGTGTGCTGCTGAGAAAGATGTGTATTCTTTGGTGCGTGCGTGAAAAGTTCGATAGAGATCTGTAAGGTCCATTTCTTTCAGGGTTTGATTAAGGTCCAAAGTGTCTCTGTGAAGCTTTTGACCTGTTGATCTATCCCATGTTGAGAGGGCGGTGTTGAAGTCCCCAAGAATTATCGTTTGGGCGTTGATTTCTTGCTTTAGATGCTGTAGGGTTTTCTTAATGAATGTGCAGGGGCCCGTATTGGGTGCATACATGTTCAGTATTGTGAAGTCTTCCTGGTGAATTGTACCTGTGACTAAAATGTAGTATCCATCCGTGTCTCTTATGATTTTCTTTGGTTTGAAGTCCACTTTGTCTGATATCATAATGGCTACCCCTGCCTGTTTTCTGCTTCCCTTAGCTTGTAGAATTGTTGACCAGCCTTTTATTTTTAGGGCATGCTTATCTTTTGTGGTGAGATGGGTTTCCTGCAGGCAGCAGATTGATGGATTGTGATTTTTAATCCAAACTTGTAATCTCTGTCTCTTGATCGGTGAGTTAATTCCATTAATATTTAGTGTTATAATGGAGAAACTATTTTTGATTCCAGACATTTATTATGTTTAGTAGTTTTTATAAGTATATTGCTTCGCTTTTAATGGTGTTATACTTGCCTTCTGTTCTCCTGGATATGCCTGTTTTTTTTTCTTCAAGCTTGAGTATCATTTCTAGCATTTTTGAAGGCCTGGTTTGGTGAACATGTATCCCTTCGAGTTGTCTTTGTGCTGGAAGATTTTTCTTTCTCCCTCAATCATGACGGATAGTTTTGCAGGGTAAATCAGCATGGGTTGACATTTTTGCTCATTCAATACTTGAAGTACATCTCTCCAAGCTCTTCTTGCTTTTAGTGTTTCGACTGAGAAATCATTTGTTATTTTAATAGGTTTACCTTTAAAAGTGACTTGTTTTTTCTCCCTTGAAGCTCTCAGCACCAGTTCTTTATCTTGAATGTGGAGTGTTTTGACTATTATTTGCCATGGCAAGCTTCTGTTTTGGTCATATCTGTTTGGGGTGTATATGGATGGGCCTCTTGTATATGGATGGGCCTCTCTTTTTTTAGATGAGGAAAGTTTTCCTTGATGATCATTTGAAAAATTTCCTCAGGGGTGGTATTTTGAGATTCTTGCTCTGGTATTCCATGAATACGCATGTTGGGCTTCTTCAGGGTGTTCCATATCTCCTGGATATTTCTCTCAAGTATCTTTTTGGCTTTAACAACCTCTTCCATTGAGCTGGTTAGTACTCCCACTTTATCTTCAAGATCTAAATTCTGTTTTCTGCTTCCTTAGTTCTGCTGATAAGACTCTCTGTGGAGTTCTGGGTTAAAGACAACTTGTCTTTTTTTTAATTTTTTATTTATTATTTATTCAATCGTGCGTGTGTATGCATGTGTGCACATGTGTGTATGTATGTGTGTGTGTGTGTGTGTGTGTGTGTGTGTGTGTGGAACCACGGACGAATTCTGGAACCACCATGGACGCCTCCACCCCCTCCTTGTTTACTCTGCCCAGGGATTCACAGGCTCCGCCCTACCAGGACCAGAAATGCAGGCCGCCCCAGCTTCCGCCCAGTGTCTATATGTAGGGTCTAGGATCCGAAATCCGAACCTTCTGCTTGCAAGGCAGAGGCTTAACCCCTGAGCCACCTCTCCAGCACCAATAACTTGTCTTTTAGCTCAGTTTTAAACTCTGCTTGAATCTGCTTTAACTGCTCTATGCCAGTTTTTGATTCTTGCACTGATTTTCTCAACTCCTCCAAGTGTCTGTTGTGTTCCTCCTCAAAGCGATTGATTCGATTATTTAATTCCTCCCGGATTTCCTCTTTCATAGTATTGAACATGGTAATGATCATATTGAAGGTCGTCATCCTGGGTCAGGCTTTCTTGGCCATTTTCCATGGATTTGTTCTGGTTTGAGTGTACATTATGGGATTAATTCCTTCAGTGAGAGATTTGTTTACTTGAGTGTTGTTTCTCATGGATTTGCACTTTGATTTTGGCATTGTCGTTTTAACTCTTAAGATCTTCTTTTAATTTCTGTGCATTTTTCACTAAACTGAATTATTTGGCCTGGGGTTTTGGGGGTGGGCGGATACAGAGCTTACCTAGGTCGAGGTGAGTCCAGTCTGGACCCCGCGCGTCCCAGGCCACGGGGTGGGGGAAGGAAGGATGGGGCTGTGGCGGGCGCTATTTAACCTGGGGGACCTGGGGGCAAGCCCGGGCGCAGGGGGCGTGCCCTCTCCTCCTCCCAGGCTTTGCATGGGGGCTCCCGCTGGATGGTGGGAGGAGCTGGGTCCCTTGGGCGGCCTGGGGCTCTGGGGGTGGGCGGGACCGAGCTTACCTGGGTCAATGCGTGGTGAGACCTGGCTGGACCGTGCGGGCGTGTCCCGGGCGGTGGAATGGAGGGGAAGGGGATTATAAAGTCTTCTCTAAGAAGTAAATTTTTTAACACACATTCTTTTTTTTTTAAACTATCTTCCACAAACATTCTTTTAAAAATATTTCATTGAATTATTTTAAAGAAGAGACAAAGAAAGACAAAGGGCATGCCATACATGCATGTAGAAGTCATAGGACAGCTTTCAGAAGTCAGTTATTTTCTTCTACTATGTGGGTTCATGGAATCTAACTCAGGTAATCAAGCTTGTACATAGGTACCTTTATCTACTGAGCATGTCACTGAGCCCTAACAAACACTCCTTCCAAAAGTTCCAATTATGTGTCCCTGCATGCAAATCATGTGTCTTCTGAATGGAAACAATGAGTAAACATCATCTCCTAAGTTTAACATCAGCATAATCATGTAGCTGGTGTTTACTACAAATTCATAAAAGAATTCACTGTGTGTTGCTGCTTTATTTCTTTATTTTGTTTGTTACCATCATGGGCCATTACCTCAGTGTCCAGTGCCATTGCTAATAGTGTCCCTTCATTTGCACTGCATCTTAATTTCTGTTTATTACAGAAGCTCAACACCACTGGAAGCAAATCCAATTCAAATTCTTTTTTTTTAAATCTTTCCTGAAGCTAAACATTTTATCAAATAAATAGTCTTCGGTATTGATCTTGTCCTTTTACTATACTTGTTTCCCACTGGAGCAGGTGGACTTGAGGTCACCCATAAGTCTCTCACCCACCCATAAGTCTCGCTTTATCTCTACTTTACCAAGCGAATCAATCTTTGCTGAGTTACATGTGTCTTGTTATAAGTATTCTTCTGCTTATTGACTCTGGAGGCAACTTTTTCATTTTCTTTAGGATATTTTTGCTTCTTTGTCTTGGAAAATGTGCTTTGGAGATGGGATTAATAGAATTAAATGTCACCCATCAATAAAAAAGCATTCATCTCAGTGGGGAAAGGAGACTTAGAAATTCTCAGAATAAAACACAAGTAGCAATACAATGTAAGAGAATCAACAGAATGTAATGAAAGCTATCCTAGCCAGGAAGTTTATAGTTGTAAAGTCCATTATATTTTTAAAAAAAAACAAACTTTTCTTTTTCTTTCTTATTTTTGTTGCATATGTAAGGGTGTGTGTGTGTGTATGTGTGTGTGTGTGTGTGTGTGTGTGTGTGTGTGTGTGTACAGAGTAGAAGAGGGCAATTGAGTGTACATGCCTATGGAAGCCTAAAGATGACATCAGGAATCATCCTAGATTCCTCTACCTACCTATTTATTTCCTCTGGAGTTTCCCATGCTTCACCTTCCAGGATCAGATGTACACGTCACTACCATTTCAGCCCGGTGTTTTCCTGTGAGATCTGAGGTACGAATTTATGTACTTTTGCTTGTAAAGCAAAGGCTTAATACCTGAGCCATTTCTTCAGCCCCCAGAGAAACATTTCATAGTAACCTGATGACGTACCTCAAGGATTCAGGAAATTCAAAGTGTGTCAGGAAACAAATAACAATCATGAGAGCAGTCATATGTGAATTTGAAAGCAAGAGAATAATAAAAAGGACCTTTGAAACAAAGAGTTACTCTGTGAAAAGATAAACAAAATAACAAAACCCACAGTTGGTTAGCCAAAAAAGAGACGATTCAAGTCATTAAAGTTTCAGGTAAAAAAGAAGATATTGAACAGATTCCACTGAAATCCAGAAGATCATCAGAAGTCTTTTCAAATTCTGTTTCAAAACACTGGAAAATTTAGAAAAGTCAGTATGTATTCATGACATAATTTTACCAACTTTTAAATAAATGATATTATTTCTCCTGAAACTAGTGCAAAGGATAAGTAGGAAAAAAGTTTCTCCAAACTCATTCTTCAGGGTCCATATTACCCAGATGTCACAATTTGATAACACAAAAAAATTTAACAGAAACTATAGACCAATATCGTTGAAGAATATATACTTAAAAACCCAGCAAAATACTTGCAAATCAAATTGAGCAACACATTAAAAAGATTATATAGTACAACTAACTTGCATTTATTCAGGGATATCATGATGGAGCAACACATGCAAATCAATGAGTGTCTTGCAGTACATAAATAGAATCAAGGGCAAAATCACAGGATCTTTCTAACAGATGCAGAATAGGTCTTGGATAAAATTTAACTTACTTCATTATAAAAATCTTAAATAAATTAGATATAAATCAATCATATCTTAAAGTAACAAAAAAAAAACTGTGTACAATAATCCCAGTGGCAGACGTAATATTGAATGAGGAAAATTGAAAGCATTTTCTCAAAATCAGGTCTTGTATAAGGAAATCCACTCCCATTCAATAAAATATTTGAAGTTTTAAACAAAGTAGTGGGTCAATTAAAGAAATAAAAAGGGGTGTGGGGAAATAGCTTAGTGGTTAAATCCTTTGTCTTGTAAGCAAAAGGACCTGAGTTTGGATCCCCAGATCCTGTATAAAAGTGCCAGGTAGATATGGTGGGGCCTAAAATTCTAGCCTTGTGCCCTCTTGTACCCATGTCCCCGCCACATACACCCATTTGCGGAACACATGTACAAACACACTCTAACACAAAAACAAAAACACACAAAAAGAAGCAGAAATAGAAAGGGTGAAGTCCAATAATCCCTGTGTGCAGATGACATTATTACATACCTGGGTCATAAAAAACTCCATCAAAAGACTCAAAGAGTTGATAAATTTAGCAAAATAGTAGGATACAAAAATCAATATGCAAAATATTAGGTTTTTTTTGTTTACTTATAATGAACTTGTCAAGGAAGAATTCAATGAAACAGCTCCATATATGAAAGCTTAAAAAGTTCAAGGAACATATCTAACCAAGGAGGTGAAAGACCTAAATAATGAAAATGATTTAACATTACAAAAGAAATTGAAGACGACATTAGTGTTCTATGTTCATGGGTTGGGAGAAATAATATTGCAAAAATGGTGAAAACATAGGAAACAATGCACAGTTGCAGTACAAATCACATAAAAGTAATAATGTGTTCTTCATAGAAATGGAAAAGAAGCTGAACTTCACATGAAAGGATGAAATCCCAAATAGCCAAAACATTCTGAGCAGAAAGATGCTAAGTTATGATAATCTCAAAGCTTAATTTATACTAAAGATCCATAGTAGCAAAAACATTTTATTGTTATGAAATGTGCAAACAGATAAATGTGATACAACAGAGGAGGCAGAAATATAGCCACTTATCTATAGTTGCAAAGCAAGTCAAAAGATTGTTTCTTCCACAGATGGATAGCCATATGTAGATGAATAATACTAGATTCTTATCTCTAATTTTATTTAGAAAATATTTCAAAAACGATCAAGACCTTAATGTAAGACCTCAAAGTTTGAGACCATGACAGGAAAATAGATAAGAGATATACTTCAAGAGGTTGACATGGGCAAAGATTTCCTAAGCAGTACTTCATTAAGTGAGAAAAATCAAAGCATCAAATGGTAAATGTGATTGCATCAAACTGAAAAGATTATGGGCACCAAAGGCAATTATCAGAGTGAGGAGAAAAACTGCAAAATGGAAGAGAAGTGTTGACAACTATTCATTTGACAGACAATATCCAGAATACAGAACTCATTAAAACATGTGATCTCATCAACAAATAGGCAAATGAATGGGACAACTCAAAAAACAGTAAAAATAGCCAATAGTTATATGAAAAAAGCATCTTTGATCTTCAGAAAAGGAATATCAAAACTATATTGTGATTACATCTCACTCTTCAAATGGCAATCAGAAATAAAATAAAAGCAACTGATACTAATGAGGATATGCGGGGAGAAGAAATCTTAGAAATCCTAACACACTGTTGGTGGAAATGTATATTAGTATGCTTGCTATTGACATTAGTATGTAGGTTCCTTGGATATCTGAAATTATATTTCCATATAATTCAGCTATTCCACTACTAATAATATGCTCTAAAGAGCTAGAAGTCAGCATATATTTGATATACTTCCATATCAACCTTCATCATTGTATTAGTTGAACCAAATGAAGTTTGGAATCAGCCTAGGTGCCTAGCAAAAGATAAATGGATAAGGAAATGTAGTATGTAAATATAGTAAGTTATTATTCATCCATGAGGAGGAATGGATTCATTTTATTTGTGGAAAATGAGTGTAACTGTAGGGCATCAAGATAAGCAAATTGAAATAGACTCAAAGACAATTACTGTGTTTTCTTTCATACATGGAATCTAGAGAAAATGACAGACAGACAGACAGACAGACAGGTAGGTAGGTAGATAGATAGACAGATAGATAGATAGATAACTATTAAGTAAAAGGAATGGGACAGGAAGAAGAAGGAATAAGAGAATAATGAGTTGAATATGATAAAATTACTTTTAGACATGTATTAAAATGTCACACTAAGCATAATTGTTAAAAAGATATCATTAGAGAGCTCATGAATTATTTTTAGATAACCAAAGGAAATTATATTCATTAATGGGAAATATTCAAGTTTTAACTTAATTTAACTTATATTATTGAGACAAGATTTCTATACAGCATAGACTGACCCAAACTGGCCTTAAAATTATAAGAATTCTTTGTCAGTCTTCCAAATACTATGATGGCAAATGTATGCCACCATTCAATGAATTAAGGTGTGCATTTTAAATAAAAGATATAATGTCCAGCACAGATTGCATGCTTTGTTGCTATAGGTGAATAATAGTGTTTATAGATATAAAAATCATATAGATGGGAAATAGTATGTATAGACATCAAGAAATTATTTTCACTTTCGCTTCTTTAGAAAATACAGGTGGTTAGACAAAGATAAAATGAAGAATTTTGCTACCTTTTCATAGTCACTTTTGAATTTTTAATCATATTGTTAAGGGTGTGACAACTTTACTTCCCTGCCCTGTTATTCTGATTTTATCTCCAGTATTTTTAAATGGATTCATGTCTTTCTTTGCCAATCTTTACCCACTTCCACAGTCCAACTTTTGGTAATACTACAATTGTAAAGGTAGTCAAGGTTCATGCAATAATAACATTTCAGTAGAATAACAATTGAAGACTCTAGAAGAAGGCCAAAAGCTCCTTTCCTATAAATTGCTGAAAATATCTGAGAAAGAACAGCTAAAATTTTTATAGTGTTACTCTTCAGATGTTGCTAGCATTAATGCAAGAAAGAGATAATCACAGGAAAAAGTGGCTACCACAGCTTGGATATGAAATGCTCAGTTAATAGACTCATGTGTTGAAGTGTTGGTTCTCAAGTTGGTGGTGCTATTTTGGAAGATTTTAAAAGTTTTATGAAGTGGGGCCTCTGTGGAAGAAAATTTCCTCCTTTAATGTACACCAGGTACTGCATTGTGTCACATTAATGAGGAAACTAGCATGTGAGATTCAAAGCCAAACTTAATCTGGATCTTAACAGCTATCAGTAACTGGTTTTCTAATTCTTATTTAGCGAACAAGTCCATTCCTCACCACTACTAACCTCACCATCCCATGGAGATGACAGCCTGCTTCCTTTATTGCACAAGTCACAATGCTCAATAAGCCAATGTTTCACACAAGACTCATATGATATATAGAATATAGCTAAAGAGTTTTCAGTTTAATAATAGTATAAGTAACAGATCAATGTTTCATATTGATTTTTTTCTCCTCCAAACAATGGTCAATGCTTTTAAAAACAGAAATCAATAGTGCTCTGAGCTAATTTTCAAAACATTTTTTATTATATGGTCAAATGAAACTAGATCATAATTTATACTCTAGTGGAATAAATGTGACTATGGCTAGACATATCACTTAAAGAATAGACATGTCACCATTATATAATATACACAGGAACAATATATATGGATATAATAACAGTGATCAATAGAATAGATTTCTTCTAATTTTTACATAGTTATTTTGGGAACAGCAGTGACAAAATATAGTTAACTCTACTGTGTTCTAGACATGGTGCTGTTTTAATTCTTCACCGATTCTAGCTTCATATATTAAATAATAAGTATTATCTGTACATACAGGAAAACTAATATTTAATTCAGATGGCTTGTAAATGGCAGCCAAGATGCCATTAGAAGCAAATTCCTGAACTTTTAATGTCAACTTTCTGCTATACTTGTGACAGTTGCTGCATTTCTATTGCTTCAATGCATGAAGTCCATTTCCAATGGAGATGCTCTTCTGAGAGAAGCACTGTTTTTACCACTACCTCTTAGCAGATGAAAAGCTAAGTTACGTAAAACTCCAGTATAAATGAATTATTTTTATACTGGGGGCTTATATAATACATCATCTCCATCTGGAAGAACACATACATAAGGGCTGTACAGAACAGAAACACTGTCTTCTGAGCCATTTGCACTCCTCACAGGGATATTGGCTGAGAAGAAAAATGTCATCCAGGTCTAGCATTCTTGGCATGAGTTTACAGTTGTCACTGTAAGAGAAACTTCAGGACTTCTGGATATTTTTAAGTTTCTACTGAGATAGAAATTGTAGATATGTCGTACCATTTTTCATCATGGATAATGTAAGTCTTCACCTACTTAAAACAAAGCTTACACATAGACTACTGTCACTGACTTTTAAAATTCTAGAAACTCCCACGTAATGACAACTGTAAAATTTGGCTAAGGGAGTTACCCACCTACTTTCTTATCCCCCATACACAGATACATACAACCCACAGAATTCTGAGAAATCAACTAAAAATTCAAGTTCAAACTTTAAAGTTTATATGAATAGTAATTATTTTTAAGTAGTGTGTAACTCAGAAAATAGAGCAGTTTTATTATCAAAAACATTTGCTAGAAATGAAAGTTGAGTCTCCAGGAATGTGGTATCTCAAACAGCAGTTGCCCTAAACTGACAAACCTTGCAATTTTTCAGAATTAGAAGCAGGAGTTCTATGGACAATTCTGCTTCTAGGTTCAGTTATACACATTCATTTGGGTTTTTTTTGGGGGGGGTAAATATTTCTTAACCCTGAAAATATTTGTTTCCATAGAATGAGACCTCTTTTCTTGGAGACAGGGTCTTGCTTTATAACCGAGAATGGTCTTGAAATTACAGTGTAGTCTTGTTTGTCTCCAACTCTTGATTCTCCTGACTCAGCCTACCAAAAGCTAGGGTTGGAGGCCCACTACCACACATGGCTCTTGACACAAAACCAGTTCGTTATAATGCTTGCTTGCCTCTTTTCAAGGTTGCTTTGTTTATCAGCATAGAATATACAACAAAACCGCATGTTCATGTGTACACACATACATACATCCCCATATACACAGTGGCCATACATGCATATACAAAAAAAGAATATATACATCAAGACAAATCTACTAATAAAATCTACTTCTACTAAAATCTTTTCTCCCAGAAGTAAAATGAGCAAGTGAACAGATGTGGCCCTTGCAGATAAGGAAGGAAAATGATTCTTCCCATAGATCACAGCCTCTTCCCTAAACCCAAAGAAAGTTAACGAACCCTTATTCATTTAATTTCTTTTTTGCTTTCTTCAAATAGTAGCTGCTTTTAGGGAAAAAAAAAAACATGATTTTTTTTCTCTTTTCTTTCCTGTTTTGTGCTTTTAAAGCATTTTTTTTTCATTTAAAACTCTACCAGAAGTTAAAGAAGCAGCAATTTGAGTGACAGAAAATGGTGAAATTTGATCATTTCTGGCTTGTAGCAATGTAACATGCTGCATTCATCCTTTCTAGAGGATATAGCATTCTATTGCCTAGAGGTCTGGAGGGAAAATAATTTCAGAATCAAGCAGCACAATTCTTTTTATATTTACTAACACCAACTACTAATGTAGCATACGACTGTAAATGCATGCATGCTTACGTGTACATACACATATAGAAGCAGCATTATCCACCCAATTACTGTGTCAGTATTTCTCACATCAACTTTCATCCCATCTTATCATCAGCCTGATCTTCATGTAAAATGACCGAGACCATAAAAAATCTCTTACTGAAGAAAATGAAAGTTTCAAAGGACATTCAAGTGACTACAAGCATAATAAGAAATAAGCAAGACTCTGCAGCTGGGGTCCCAGCTCAGGGACTTCATAGATGTCTCCAGCACATCTGCTTATTCTGAACAAATCCTGCCCTAATGCCTGTGAGTCTTGGTTTCCTAAAACCCATCTAGCCATTTTGTTCCTTGAAAACAAATCTCCTCCACTGATCCATGAATTGGTGCACATGGACAGGTGAACCCATATATTATGCCTAGCTCTATCATAGAATAAATGTGACAGCAAAGACAGTCTTTCCACAGTGAAGAGACAAAATGCAAAATGGCAAATTGCCAAGTGATATTTAGCCACAAAAAAGGGAATGACGGTATATTCAGCTTGACAAAATAGTTTAATCTCTTTCAGTCTCCATCTCCAATTTCTTGACCTGAGGACTGTCTGTTTCAAAGATTTGTTCTAATGTCCATTATAGAGGGAAAGTACCCTAAAATTCATGTTGTAGCTCTGGCCTTTAAAGTGAAGAATTGGGAAATGAGATTTTTGGCAGGCAATTAGATTTCTATAAGGTTTGCAGATTTAAGGCTCCCTGGTGAGATTGCAATTTTCGTGTGTGTGTGTGTGTGTGTGTGTGTGTGTGTGTGTGTGTGTGTACATGCAAGTGTGGGCATGAATGTTTGTGTGTGTATCTGTGTGACAGGGAGAGAAAGAGAAAGAGAGAGAGAGAGAGAGAGAGAGAGAGAGAGAGAGAGAGAGAGAAAGACTCTTTTTCTTTTCATCCTGAGAGACAACTAGAGGGTAGCTGTGTTAAGCCAGCAGAAGAGGGACATGGATTGCCTTGATGTGAACTTTGCAGCTTTCAGAATTGTAAGAAACAAATTTTATTGCTTGATCCAGATATACAGCTTTCTTTTCTTTTAGCAACTGGAGCTGACAGGATATTCTCCTTTTAAAAATATGTGTGTGTGTGTGTGTGTGTGTGTGTGTGTGTGTGTGTGTGTGTGTTTCAGAGGGCACTGTGTGTCGCTGTGGAGGACCGAGTGTGACTCTGGGAATCATTCTGGATTGTATCTACTTCCTTCTTGCTTTGCACGGAGATTTCCCGGGCTCTGCCCACTAAGGCCAGAATTGCAGTCATCCCCCGTTTCTGCTTGGCATGTTTAGGTGGGACTTCAGATCCAAACTCAAGATCTTCTGCTTGCAAGGCAAAGTCTTAAACCCTGAGGCAGCTCTCCAGCTCCAGGATATTCTCCTTTTTAGGCTAATACCATCTTTTAATCATAATATATTTGCAGCCACATTGTCCCCTGTGCCTTTATTTAGTCAATGTTGCATGTCAATCTGTAATTAATGATCACTCTCCTAAAGCAGGTTTAGTACTATATTCAAAGTTCAGACTTCAAAAATGGTGTAATTTAGGCAACTATGGTGGCTTAAAATCCCAGTTCTCAAGAGGATAAAGAGTTAAAGGCCAGATTGTACTACAGAGTATAACCTTGTCTAAAAATGAAAAGAATATCTTAATTATACAATTAAACTATACTTGCCAGTTATAATCATTTCATATCCTACAGGTTACTGTATATACAGAATGCTGATAATCTATTAATGTTATTTACACAGAATAATTCCATGATTGCTTTAAACTTTCCATAACAAAGCAATTGTCTTTTTAGACTGTTTCAGATTTCAGTAAAATGGAACAATTTCTGGATTAGTTACTACAAAGAAAACTTATCCCTCAATATTCAGCAGTGTGAAGATTAATCTTGATTGTCAGTTTGACAATCTAGACACCTATGAGAAGTAACTCTGCACTCCTGTAATCACATAAATCAGTGTGGCAAAACTCAACCTAAATGTGATTTTGGAGTCCTGGACTGAAAAAAGGAGAAAGCAAACTGAGTGCATGCATTTAACCTCTCTGCTTTCCAGAATACAGATGCAGTGTGACCAGCTACTTCAAGATCCTGTTACCTTGACTTCCCTGAAATTACAGATTCCAGGTTGAATTGTAAGCTGAAAGAAACCTTTTCCCCACTTTGTGCTTCCAGTTTAGGGTTTCATTGCCGAAATCCTTGTCATAGACCAGGGACTATTTCCTTCCCCTCCTGTCCAGCACTCTCCTGACATCCCACAAAAACAGTGGAGTAAAAGACCACTGGCACTTCAGTATTTCCAACAGGTTGGTGGATCCACCCACCATGCCCACATAATTGAGAAAGTACATCTTGTCCTGTCTAAGATGGTTGCCAAAAGACACTTCTGTTTGAAATCTTTGAGTCAGCTACTCCACGTAGGTGTAGGTTAATCTACCACATAAATTCATACAAGTTAATTGACACTTTTCAAGCCATGACTCACCATGCTGTGTAAGTTTATATGAATGGCCTTTTGTCAGTCCATGGTTTAAAAGGAATGATTGGTACACCAAACTTAATAATTGATGCTTTTATTTTAGTCTTTATTCTCTTTCAAGCTAGTTTTCACCTACTAGAAGCAATCGATTTTAGCTTGCATCAAAATAATTATGTAAAGTAAAATTTCTCTAATTCTTACCCTTAATTTTCTTTTTAATAAATAAGATTACGTAGAACAATTTTAGTTTCAAATCAAAATTGAGTGGGATACACAGAGATTCTACATCCTCTCCTTCTCACACATGCCTAGATCACTACCCTTATCAAATTAAACATGACAATGGTATATTTGTCACAGTCAATGAACCACTTTGACCCATAATCATTATCCAAGGTCTGTAATTCACCTCATCTTACCTTACTCCAAGAGCATGGGACGATGTACATTTTTATATTCTATGGGATTTTAAAAATGCATGGCATCTGTCCACCATTATGCAGCATCACATAAATTAAGTTTACTAACCAGAAAAGTCATTGATCTTTGCCTTTTCATCCCTCACGCTCCTCTAAGCTTTGTAATCACTAACCTTTTATTGAAGAGTTAGAGCATTCCTAACGCAAAAATATCATAAATAAAATCAGAAGTTTCATAGACAAACGACCTGTAATTGATGCAGATGACTCTGGAGGAAACACTGAAAAACCATTCAACAGGATATCTTCCCATCCATGCATGACCTGCTTTTTTCCCCATTAACTGTTTGTGATGGTTCTTTGCATCATAAAATAAAATACAAAGAGCATACCACAATAGTTTAATCAAAGCACAGCACCTACAGGTAGAAAAACAAGCTAGCACCGTTTCGTATTGTTGTTGTTGCTGTTCATACAGGCATTCTGGTGATGTGGCTGTTTTGTGTGTTTTTATCTCAAACAATCATTTTATTAACAATGTGTCATAGTTTTATGGTTCAGTACTTATGCAAGAATGAATGTAAAGCTCTAACTACTATTTATAATATATGAATTCAAAGTTAGGAATGACAGTGGTGGCAAACAATAACACATTGTCCATATGGATGGACATGAAGTTGGTTTCTTGTGTGCAATAATGAAATTACTTTTAGGATATGTGTACAGGTATATAGGAAACAGATGTATTTTTTGTTTAGATGTAAATTCCATACCAACCTATCTGTGCTGGGCAAATAGCTCAGAGGTTATATCCTTTGCTTCACAACCAAAGGGTATGAGTTAGGATACAGAGATCCCATGTAAAAATTCCAGGTGAACATGGTATGTCATGGTTTGAAACATGTCTCCCACAATCTAATGTATATGGGAAAGTCATGGCACCTTTAGTAAGTGGAGGTTACTGAAGGAATTCAGTCATAGATGGTAGGCCATGAGGTGGATTAGTCCCATCCTATGTCTGGGAGAGGCCTGCAGTAAATTAGCTTGCCTCTAGCTCCTGCTGCCAGCAACACCACTTTTGTCTTGGAAAAGTGAATCTCCCTTCTGGAAGTGTAAGCCAAACAAATGACCTTTTTTCCCTTAAGTTGCTTAACTTTGGGTGTTCTCTCACAGCAACAGAAAAGAGTAACCAGTAGAGAAATTGATACCAAGAGTGAGGTACTGCTGTCTAAGACTATGAGAATACACTACCAAAAAGTGAAATTGTTGTTTGTAAAATGAAGAGAAGTTGGTACCCAACAGTATGATCAGGCTATGATGTGGCTAGTGTGTTTTTGGAACTGTTTGTTGGGAGAAATGTGGACAACTTTGTAACTTTGTGCTGGGAAAATCTTTACATCTTGGAGACAAGACCAAATAGGACTTTCTTATGGGAGTTTGGAAAAGAGTAAAGTTGTTAGAGATGCAGGGAGTGAAATCCCATACAAATACTGTATTTGGAACTAGATAAGAACCACATGTTGGCAGAAGGTTTAATGAAGTTTTGCCCTTGCCTTGAAAGCTTTCCTAAAGTTAAATTCAAGTGTTTGGTAGAAAAGCTTTCAATACAAGACAGTCTTGACAATGTGACATGGCTACTTTTTAGTACTCTTTTTCAGAGTTATGAAAAACAGAAAGGAATGAGACAAAAAGAAAAAAATGTAAATTCTTTCAAAAGGAAAGAGCAAAAGGATAGAGCCCCCAAAGAAAAGTCCTGTTTCTCCCCTTTTCCATCATCAACACCGAGAAGCTGAATCACCTGTGAGTCTAGGGGGGCAATCTCCAAACCAAAGCTATAGCAGAACTTTAAAAAAAAAAAGTCATCCACATGCATCAAAGATGCAAAAGGGAGGAGTTTGTGGATTCCTCCTCCAAGGTTTAAGAAAATGGCAGAATCCAGATAGCATGTGGCAGAAAGCCTGTAATTTAGAGGCCCAAGAAGGACAGTTTATGCTGTGGAGTTAAAGCGTGACTTGCCATTAAAAAGTAAAGATATAAGAGATGCCAGAACCAACATGGAATATCTCAAGAAGAACTATATGCCCTAGGAGGAGCCATCCCAAGAGAATGATAAGATCCACAAACAGCTATATTAGAGGAGTAGAATCAAAGCCCTTTGAAACTGAAATGATTTCAACAGAAAGCTCCTTTCCTAAATTTGAACTTATAAGAGAGTTTGTTTTGCTGGTTTTTGGTCTTGTTTTTAGAATAAACTTTCTTGGATATATCCCCATTCCCTCCTTTTGGAGTGGGAATATTTATTCTGTGTCATTGTATGCTAAAAGTATACAATTTGTTTTTTGATTTTACATGAGGCTCTGAACTTTTAGACTATGTTGGAACTAGGTGTAGTCTATAAATATGCTTAAAATTAGACTGAATGTAATTTACATAATGAGATGTCAATGAGACTGTAGGGGCTAGGGGCAGAGTTTCATGATTTGAAATGTATCCCCCACAGCATCATATGTTTAGAAAGGTCAGGGCATCTTTAGGAAGTTGAGCCTTGCTGGAGAAAGACAGTTACAGGGAGTGGGCCTTGAGGTGAATTTAGTCCCATCCAACTTTTGGGAAGCCAGCTCTTACAGTTGGCAGTCTTTCAGCTCTCAACCTACAAGATGTCTGCAGCGACTTAGCCTGTATACAGTTTTTGCCAGCCAGTTATGCTGTTTCTGCCTTCGAAGAATATTTCTCCCCTCAGGGAGCGTAAGCTAAATAAATCTCCTTTTTTCCCTTAAGTTGCTTAATTTTTGGTGTCTTCTCACAGCAACAGAAAAGAATAACCATTATATGTCACAATCTGAAATTCCAGCACCTGGAAGATGGAGCCTGGGGAAACCCAGAGTAAAGCAATAAGGAAGTAGAACAATCCAGAATGATTCCCAGTGTCATCTCTGGACCTCCACAGGCACACTCACTTCAAGTGCACTCTTGTACACACACACACACACACACACACACACTCCTGCAAAAAAAAAGTTATCCAATCAGTTATGAAAGATTCTAAAACACAGATTAATTCTAGTCCTGATAATTTTAGATATACGATAGTCACATATATATAAAATATACATGTATTATACATAATATATATTTATAATATCATATACAGTGCTATAAATTTATCTCTAAGACCTGATTTTGCTTCAACCATTAATTTCAATAGGTTTTATTTAAATTATCATGGCAATCAAAATATGTATAAACTGCTCAAACTATTTTCTTTTTCACATGTGTTATTAGAATTAAGTTGTTTAGTATCTAAAACCTTTGTGGGTGTGTACCAGAGGATACTTGAATGTGTGTACCTGTAAAGATCCAGGGATGACACTGAGAATCATCATGTTTGCTTTTCCATTTTATTGTTTTGCTCTGAAGTTTCTCAGATTCCTTCTTTCAGAACTGAAGTTATAGGGTATATTAACCTAGCTATTTTATTTTATTTTAAATTTTTTTATTTATTCAATTGTGCATGTGTGTGTGTGCATGTGTGTAGAACTATGGGCGAATTTGGGAACCACCATGGAACGCCTCCACCTCCTCCTTGTTTACTCTGCCCGGGGATTCACAGGCTCTGCCATACCAGGACCAGAAACGCAGGCCACCCCCGCTTCTTCCTGGCATCTATATGTGGGGTCTAGGATCTGAACTCAGGACCTTCTGCCTGCAAGGCAGAGGCTTAACCCCTGAGCCACCTCTCCAGCCCAACCTAGCAATTTTATATGGGATCTAGAGATCTGAACTCAGTTCCCTGAGTTTACAAGGCAAAGGAGCCATCTCCCCAACCCAAACCTTTGAGGATTTTAAGCCATCTTTCCAGTATAATTTTATATCTTAATTCCAAAATGTTCTGAGGGCATGACTTTTATTTTCTTAGATTTATTGAAGTGTTTTCTTATGATGCAGATCGGATTTATCCTAGTAGATTTTCTATGTGTACTTTAGGAGAGTGTGTAATTTGTTGTTTTAGTAGGAAATAGTTGACAGATTTTAATTATATATGATCGATTTAGCGGATTCACACTGCTGTTGAGTTCAATTATGTCCACACTGGTTTCATTACTGCTGAATATGTTAACTTCTGAATTTTGTGGCTTAGTTGATATTTCTAAAGATTTTATATCTGTTCCTTCTACGTATATCAACTATATTTATCATCTTACTTTCATGCTCTACAGTATGAGATATATATTTAAATCTTTTTTAAGGGCTGAGAGATGGCTGAGTGGTTAAGATTCTGCCTCACAAGCAGGAAGAGCTAAGTTGGGCTCCCAGATCCCACATAAAAACATCAGGCAAACATGTCAGTGGCCTTCACTTCCAACTTTAGAAGGCTGAACCTGGAAAATCTCAAATTAAAACAAAAAGGAGGGCGATCCAGGATGAGTCTCCCAGTCACCACTTGGCTTCCATGAGCACACACAGCATTTCTGATACACAGGTGCGCACACATACATTTTAAGTTCACTTTCCATTAGCAGTATACACCTACAAAATAATACAAATCCTTTGCAATTAGAAAATAGTTCTAAGATTTTCCTCGATCTCTGATCATTACTGTTATTTATTTCTGCTGTACTTGCACATAGGTATATATACACTGTTGTTACTTTGAAAAATTTTGTTTGATGAAAAACAATAAAAGAAAAGTTTGCCTTACTTTCACTTGTCTGTCTTTGTACTTTCTTTATGTCTGATCCATCCAACATGTGGCCTGTGTTACTTATCTTCTGTTTCTAGAATGTCTTTCAATATTTCTTGAAAATTTGGTCTATTGAAAACACGTTCCCTTAATTTTTGTTTGCATAAGAAATATTTATTCTTATCTCACTTTTGAAATATATTTTCTTCAAGTTACAGAATTCTTTGAAAAATTTAAATATTTACACTGTCCTCTTCTTACATGATTTCTGGTAAGTCAAGTCAAATTTTTTTTTAATTTTTTTTTATTTATTCAACTGTGCGCATGTGCGTGTGTATGTGTGCGCGCGTGTGTGTGTGTGTGTCTGTGTATGTGTAGAACCACGGACGAATTCGCGAACCACCATGGACGCCTCCACCTCCTTCTGCCCCGGGATTCACAGGCTCCGCCCTACCAGGACCGGAAACGCAGGCCGCCCCCGCTTCTGCCTGGTGTCTATACGTGGGATCTGGGATTCGAACTCAGGACCTTCCGCCTGCAAGGCGGAGGCTTAACCCCTGAGCCACCTCTCCAGCCCCAAGTCAAGTCAAATTTTTATATTTAGTTTTCCATATTCATAGGTTTGGGATATTCTAGTCTGCTTTCTTATATTCCTTTTTTCTTTCCCATTTTAGGAATTTCTGTAAAAACTCGAGCTCAAAAATTCTTTTTCCAGCTATTCTCAATATACTAATGGATCCACCAAAAGCATTTTCAACTTCAGTTAAGAATCCCAATCTCTAGTCTTTCTTTTTGATTCTGTCCAATTTTAAACTGTGTTTGCCTATTATGACTTGAATTTTTAATGGTAATAGGTAAAAAAGAACTACAATTAAGAAATATTTAGAAGTATAATATTATGTACAGATAAGCATTCTATAGCCCTATGAATTTTAATTATCAGTCTTTCTGTGAGTCCAGGGCTCTACTGGGTGAACCCTACCAATATATTTCAGTTTGTCCCCCCATTAGATGGAGTAATATATTTGTTTAAATTGGGTTTGTGCATCTCCCTACATGAAAGAATAGAGGGAACTAGAATTAAGTATTTTCCTTGCCCTCAGATATGTTAGAGTTACACAACTTTTCCTTGGAAAAAAAGCCTTTTGTACTGAAAGAAATAATCTTACCAAAATCTAGCTCAGTGAATCAGTGAGTTTATTGGAGTTACTTATAGGAGCACAAGTGAGAGGCTGTTTACAAGAACATAGGCAGCTCAAAAGTCTCTGCTTTACTTAAAGCCCTCTGCATTATAGGTGAGACCTCATGGAAGGCACATCCCTGGAGCTCCATGCAAACTGCAGACAGCTTCACTGGTATGTGTCTACTTCCCAGCAAGTATTACTGCTTATATAACCTTAGACAGAGGCCATGCAAATGTTCTACGTTTTAGGAACTTCCTGGATGTGGTAAGTTTCTTTTACTTCCTTGACTCATGAGCCTCTTCCTTCCCTCTACAAGAGACTATTTCAATTAGGAAGACATCATGCACAGCACTTAGTCTATATCTAATATATATCTAGTATATAGATAATCTGTGGTGAAACCAAAAGTGTTTTTTTCCCCACAAAGGCATACCTTGTTTAGAGTGGTTATTTCAGCTCATTCCTTTACTTCATGGAAAGAAAACATTCTCCGCTCAACTTTCACTGGAAGGACCAGGTAAAGATTAGGACAATAAAATTCACAAAAATGACTCTTCTTTGTTTGGCTCCTGCTGGCATTATTATCACTCAGACTTGTCCACACCAAGCTTCCAGTAATTCATCAACACAGTTCAGGTTTTCCTACTTGAAGTATAGTCTGTGTAGGGTATTTCTCTTAGGGAATCTACATAAGCTGGGGACAGCTGTCTGTTCTGTTAGCCTCTTCTTTGAAGAAATGTTGCAACTGCCTGCAAAAAGAATTGCTGGTTTTCAGTTCATTCAGTTTTGCACTGACTATTACATTGGAAAGAATTGTCCTTAATTGTCCTTAATTTACAATCTATGTCTAGATTAACAGTCTTCCTGCTATCTTTTCAGAAAACATAATACGAACTACTCTTTTACTGTTGTTTATCCTTAGTTAGTTGGTTGATTCCCACTTATGAATAGCCAAGATAACTATTGGAAGATGCAGAGTGTCCCAGACAAATACACTCTGCCTCAAGTGAGAAGTTGTGAAGTTTATTGTTGAAAGTAGGAAACAATATGGCACAAATTATCATAGAAAATACAGAAGGCCCTTTTCACCCCACCCCGCTCCGCCGGTCGGGACGCGCACGCGTGATCCAGCCGGGCCTCACCGCGCGCCCTAGGACCCCAGGTCAGCCCACAGGGACCCGGCTCCGACTCCCACCATCCAGCCGGAGCCGCGCGGGGGCCGAAGGACGAGGAGGACCTCCCCCTGCGCCCGGGCCCCGCCCCAGCTGCTCTCGGGTTAAATAGCTCCACGCCGACATACCCATCCTCCCTTTTAACCCAACCCCACTCCGCCGGTCGGGACACGAGCGCGGTCCACCCGGGCCTCACCCCGCGCCCTAGGTAAGTCCCCGTTCGGGCCCCGCCCACCAGTACCCCAGGCCAAATAATTCAGTTTAGTGAAATTGAGAGATCTTAAGAGTTAAAATGACAATGCCAAAGTCAAAGTGCAAATCCATGAGAAGCAACACTCAAGTAAACAAATTTCCCACTGAAGAAATTAATCCCATAATGTTAGACTCCAACAAGAACAAACCCGCGGAAAAAGGCCAAGAAAGCCTGACCCAGGATAACGACTTTCAAAATATGATCATTACCATGTTCAATACTATGAAAGAGGAAATCCGGGAGGAATTACATAATCGAATCAATCGCTTTGAAGAGGAACACAACAGACATCTGGAGGAGTTGAGAAAAACAGTGCAAGAAACAAAAAGTGGCATAGAGCAGTTAAAACAAACTCAAGCAGAGTTTAAAACTGAGCTAAAAGACAAGTTATCTTCAACCCAGAACGCCACAGAGAGTCTTATCAACAGAACTAATGAAGCAGAAAACAGAATTTCAGACCTTGAAGATAAAGTGGGAGTACTAACCAGCTCAATGGAAGAGGTTGTTAAAGCCAAAAAGATACTTGAGAGAAATATCCAAGAGATATGGGACACCCTGAAGAAGCCTAACATGCGTATTCATGGAATACCGGAGCAAGAATCTCAAAATACCACCCCTGAGGAAATTTTTCAAACGATCATCAAGGAAAACTTTCCTCATCTAAAAAAAGAGAGGCCCATTCATATACAAGAGGCATTCCGCACCCGAAACAGATACGACCAAAAAAGAAGCACACCGCGGCAAATAATAGTTAAAACACTCCACATTCAAGATAAAGAACTGGTGCTGAGAGCTTCAAGGGAGAAAAAACAAGTCACTTTTAAAGGCAAACCTATTAAAATAACAAATGACTTCTCAGTCGAAACAGTAAAAGCAAGAAGAGCTTGGAGAGACATACTTCAAGTATTGAATGAGCAAAAATGTCAACCCAGGCTGATTTACCCTGCAAAACTATCAGTCATGATCGAGGGAGAAAGAAAAATTTTCCAGCACAAAGACAACTTTAAGGGATACATGGCCACCAAACGAGGCCTTCAAAAACTGCTAGAAATGATACTCAAGCGTGAAGAAAAAAACAGGCATATCCAGGAGAACAGAAGGCAAATATAACACCATTAAAAGCGAAGCAATATACTTATAAAAGCAACTAAACATAATAAATGTCTGGAAATAACAATAGTTTCTCCATTATAACACTAAATGTTAATGGACTTAATTCACCGATCAAGAGACACAGATTACAAACTTGGATTAAAAATAACAATCCATCAATCTGTTGCCTGCAGGAAACCCATCTCACCACAAAAGATAGGCATGCTCTAAAAATAAAAGGCTGGTCAACAATTCTACAAGCAAATGGAAGCAGAAAACAGGCAGGGGTAGCCATTATGCTATCAGACAAAGTGGATTTCAAACCAAAAAAAATTATAAGAGTCACGGATGGATACTACATTTTAGTCACAGGTACAATTCGCCAGGAAGATTTCACAATACTGAACATATATGCACCCAACACGGGCCCCTCCACATTCATTAAGAAAACCCTACAGCGTCTAAAGCAAGAAATCAACCCCCAAACGATAATTCTTGGAAACTTCAACACCGTCCTCTCTACATGGGATAGATCAACAGGTCAAAAGCTTAACAGAGACACTTTGGAACTTAATCAAACCCTGAAAGAAATGGACCTCACAGATCTCTATCGAACTTTTCACCTACGCACCAAAGAATACACATTTTTCTCAGCAGCACACGGAACTTTCTCCAAAATAGATCGCATATTGGGCCACAAAATGAATCTACACATACACAAGAAAGTTTAAATTCTAACCTGTGCCCTATCAGACCACCACGGCCTAAAGCTGGACATCCACAACACATCAAACAAGAGAAAATACACTAACTCCTGGAAACTTAACACTATGATGCTGAATGAGAACTGGATTCAGGAAGAAATTAAAAAGGAAATTCAAGATTTCCTGAAAGTGAAATACAACTTACCAAAATCTCTGGGACACAATGAAAGCTGTTCTAAGAGGTAAGTTCATAGCTCTTAATGCTCACGTCAAAAAAATGGAAACATCAGAAATAAACAACTTAACAATGCAGCTTAAAGCTTTAGAGAAACTAGAGCAATCTGATCCCAAAAGCAGTAGAAGAGAAGAAATTAGCAAAATAAGGGGAGAAATATCTGAAATCGAGACTAAGAAAACGATAGAAAAAATCAACAAATCAAAAAGCTGGTTCTTTGAAAAAATCAACAAGATTGATACACCCCTAGCTAAACTAACCAAAAGCAAGAGAGAGAAAACCCAAATTAACAAAATTAGAAATGAACATGGAGTTATCACTACTGATACCCAAGAAATCCAGAGAATTATAACATCATATTTCAAAAACTTATACTCTGTGAAGTTTGACAACACAAAAGAGATGGATGAATTTCTAAGTAAACACAACTTACCTAAATTGAATCAGGAAGTTGTGAATTACTTAAATAGTCCTATAACATATAAGGAAATTGAGGAAGTAATCTCGAATCTTCCCACCAAAAAATGTCCTGGGCCAGATGGATTCAGCACAGAGTTCTACCAGACATTTAAGGAGTTAATAACACCAATACTCCTTAAACTGTTCCATCAAATAGCAAAGGAAGGAACACTACCAAATTCCTTCTATGAAGCTAATATCGTTTTAATCCCAAAACCTAATAAAGATTCACTTAAAAAAGAAAATTATAGGCCGATCTCTCTGATGAACACAGACGCAAAGATTCTCAACAAAGTTTTAGTAAATTGGATTCAAAAACACATTAAAAAGATTATTCACGGGGACCAAGTAGGCTTCATCCCCGGCACACAAGGTTGGTTCAACATACGCAAATCAATAAATGTAATTCATCATGTAAACCAGTCCAAAGTCCAAGACCACATGATACTCTCGATAGATTCAGAAAAAGCTTTTGACAAGATCCAACAGCCTTTTATGATCAAAACGCTAGAGACAGTAGGAATGGAAGGAACCTTTATCAATATAATAAAAGCTGTATACAACAAGCCCACAGCAAGGATTATGCTCAATGGGGAACAATTGGAAGCATTCCCACTTCGATCAGGAACTAGACAAGGCTGTCCACTCTCACCACTTCCATTCAATATTGTACTTGAAGTCTTAGCTGAAGCCATAAGACAAGAAAGGGACATAAGAGGGATTCAAATCGGCAAGGAAGAAATCAAGCTATCCCTACTTGCAGATGACATGATCTTATACCTGAGGGATCCCAAAAACTCCACCAGGAAGCTCCTGGAACTAATTGAGAAGTTCAGCAGGGTGGCAGGATACAAAATAAATGTGCAAAAATCAGAGGCCTTCCTATATGCCCAGAATGAAAGAAGTGAAAAAGCCTTGAGAGAAACCATGCCATTTACTATAACCCCTAAAAAAATGAAATACCTTGGTATAAACCTAACTAAGGAGGTAAAAGACCTTTACAATGAAAACTTTAAAACCCTAAAGAAAGAAATTGCAGAAGACACCAGAAGGTGGAAAGACCTCCCTTGTTCCTGGATTGGCAGAATCAACATTGTAAAAATGACCATCCTACCAAAGGCAATATAAAGATTCAATGCTATACCAATCAAAATCCCAAAGCAATTCTTCAAAGAAGTTGACCAAACAATCTCAAAGTTCATATGGAGGCACAAAAGACCCAGGATAGCAAAAACAATCCTGAGTAACAAAAACACAGCTGGAGGTATTACCATACCAAAACTAAGTCTATACTACAAATCCATAGTTATAAAGACAGCCTGGTACTGGCTCCAAAATAGACACACAGATCAATGGATAAGGATTGAAGACCCAGATATAAGCCCACAAAGTTACAGCCATTTGGTCTTTGACAAAGGGGCCCAAAGAATCCAATGGAAAAAGAACAGCATCTTCAACAAATGGTGCTGGCAAAACTGGATCTCCACATGTAGAAGATTAAAGCTGGACCCGTACTTGTCACCATGTACAAGACTTAATTCCAAATGGATCAAGGACCTTGATATCAGGCCAGAGACTTTAAAAACCATAGTTGAAAGGATAGGGAACTCCCTCGAGCTGATTGGGCTAGGCCAACACTTCCTAAACAGACATCCAATGGCACAGTCACTGCTACCAACTCTCAACAGTTGGGATCTTGTGAAATTAAAGAGATTGTCACACGAGCTCAAAGGCAACCCACAGAATGGGAGAAAATCTTCACTAACCACATATCTGACAGAGCTCTACTGTCCAGAGTGCACAAAGAACTTAGAAAATTAAACTCAAAGGAAAACACTGGCCCAATTAAAAAATGGGCCCTGGAACTTCAAAGAAACTTTACCAGGGATGAAATTAAAATGTCTAACAATTATCTTAAAAAATGCTCCACTTCTTTAGCCATCAGGGAAATGCAAATCAAAACTTCCCTGAGATATCATCTCACCCCGGTCAGGATGGCAAAAATCCACAATACAAACAACGACAAATGCTGAAGAGGATGTGGAGAGAGGGGAACTCTCCTACATTGTTGGTGGGAATGCAGGCTCATACAGCCACTCTGGCGAGCCGTCTGGAGATTCTTAAAGAAATTAAAGATTGAAATGCCATATGACCCTGCTATCCCACTTTTGGGAATAACCCCCCATGCAGCAGAGGTTCGCCTCGATAGCACAAGCTCGACCATGTTCATAGCAGCACTGTTTACAATAGCAAAGTCATGGAATCAACCTAAATGTCCAACAGTTGACAAGTGGATAAGGAAACTGTGGTACATCTATACAATGGAGTACTACTCAGCCATCAAAAATGATGAATTACTGGAATTTGCTGGGAAATGGATGTCATTAGAAAGAATTATATTAAGTGAAGTATCCCAAACCCAGAAAATTAAGCGCCGTATGTACTCCCTAATAGGTGGCTCCTAGTACCAAACTCACCCAGCCCACATTGAGACACTCAAAAGTAAACCTATGTAACACAGTAATTGCAAGGATTATGAACAAGAGAGATGGGTTAGGAGGGCCACACCAGAAACAAGGAGAGAGGAGACCATGTTACAGCAGAGAAAATAGGCCTCCATCACGGTCTGCAAGTAAGTAATGAGAAACCTGGTTAAGTTCATAGACGTTCTTTCCTGATCTCACCAGAAGGGGAGGGCATATAGTCTAGCAGATAAAAAGTAATCATTTTGCAAATGGGTGATGGACCCCTCCCTCAGTGAGGCTTCCTACTCTTATTACATCTACCCTTGAATGTGCTATTACAACAAGACTCCAGTTTAACAGCTTTTTGTCTCTGGCCAGGGGGTGACATACAGTGCCCAGCAGAATGGAGTGAAGGGAATTGCAGGAGCAGCAAAACTGCAAGAGAAAATCAACAAACCACAATCCAGAACTTCAGAGACTATATCAATCACATAGAACTAGGACAGCCTAATCTCTCCCCATCCTGGAGCTCAGGGACATTTGCGGAAGAGGGGGCGGTAAGATTGTAAGAGCAAAAGGATGGGAGGAGCAACGATTTGCAAGATTCTCAACAATAGTTGGGGCCTAAGCAATCATAATGGGACTTTGCATGCCCTGCACAATGTCCAGCGCACTGTTGCCCTCATAAAGTCTAGCATCTGTAAAAAAAAAAAAAAAAAAAAAAAGAAAATGTCAAATCCTGGAAAATGTAATCCTGGAAGTATAAAGGAATGAACCCATCAAGTCATATACAGTATTTCAATATATACATATAATTATTTAATAAATTAAATTAAAAGCGCTAAAAAAAAAAGAAAATATAGAAGGACTTTTTTTGAGAAAAAAGTTGAAAGAAAAATGTGTTTTTGTTTCATACTTTGAGTTCTTATTGGAGGAGATCTTTCAATGGAAATTAGAACTTTGGTTGATGTTCTTAGGTTCAAATTTACTGTTTGATGTGCTGAGTTCATCTACATAGTCAATACATATAAGAGATAGTCAGTTTTAATAAACATGTGCTGACCCTCTCCCAAAAAATAATAATCTCTATGCATATTAACATGCCCTCATTCATTATTCCATTATTAATGCAAGCAAGAAAATGAGAAAATTTAAGTGAAATGTCTCTGCGTTATGAGCAAATAGAAATAATTGAAAATTTGCAGATCAAATTGAATTTTTCAAAAGATATTGAGAGACTAAATAGAGCAATATTGAATTGTAAGTACTGTTAATAAACAATAATTTATACCTATTGTCTTTTGTGTACTGTGAAAATCTATCTAAGTGACATAGAAACTATCTACAAGAGTAAAATTAGAAGAGCTGGTTTGTGAGACTTGCTTCCTGCTTCTTCTGTTTTATGGCTAAGAATAAAAAAAAATCTCTAAATACAAAGCCATTTAAATTGTAGCTATATTTTACAATGTAACTTCTAGATTTCTAGTTCCTTTTCTACCTGGAAAGAGTTCAGAATAGCATCCAGCCCATTTTAACAAGTAGAAAGTCAAACACACTGAAAAAGCAGCAATGCTGCTGAACCCACAAGAAAGTGAGTTTTCAGAAAACTACTGCCCAGAAACAGCAAAGTGGAAGGAACAGATACAGAGAATATCTGCTTGCTGGAGCAGAAAATCCCACGGGATCCAGCTCTAGAGGACATTCTGAAGTGCCCTTGATGAACTTCTGAGCCTGAGGCTTCTAAGTTCTCACAGGGAATATGGGAAATGAATACTCTACTGCTTCAGGCAAGGTGAGCAGAAAGGAACCATACTGAAACTCACCATAGTGTTTTCTTCTTAAAAAGTTCTGTCCTTAGACCTCAACATCCAGACAGGAAGCAGACTTGTGCAGCACAAAAAAAAAAAAAAAGCAAAATTGGAAACAAATACCAACCATAATGCAGAATACTGATGACCCTACATTGTTCATCCGGAACTAAGCCAGTCAAATTTCTCTCCATCCTAAAACTCAGGAAACCATGGGGAAGAAGAGGCAGCAAGACTAAAGATGGAGAGATCCACTGGTGGAAAAGATACTACTTCACTCAACACTGGGCTGTGGCAGCCAGAAACTCACTGCAATGAGATTCGACCTTACCAGAGCTGCACAATGGCTGACGTGTCAACGTGTCCCCATAGATCAGTGAGGATCTCAGGGGAGATGGTTTTAAGTAGTAGGATCCTTAGAGGCAAAGGGTTAGACAGGTATAGGGAAGTACTCATGTAAGTGGGCAACCCAAGGAGGGGCCCTCTGGTCTACCACAGAGACCTGAACCCCCACTAGAGTAGATGATTCAGAGGGAATTCAGGGGCCCATAAAAGCTGACAGACAGGAGGGTGGAATGGTGCAGGTTGGAAACACCAAGAGAAGAGAGGGAAGGAGGGAAAGAGGAAGAGAGGGAAAAAAGGAGAGAGAGAGGGAAGAATAGAGGGATAGAAGAAGGGAAGGAAGGGAAGAAAAGGAAGAAGAATGTCCTAGATACCTATTCATTGAGCTTGTATAACTAGGAACAATTTTTAAATTTTTTTTATTTATTATTTATTCAATTGTGCGTGTATGCATGTGTGCGCATGTGTATGTATGTGTGTGTAGAACCACGGACGAATTCAGGAACCACCATGGATCACCTCCACCTCCTCGTTTACTCTGCCCCGGGATTCACAGGCTCCGCCCTACCAGGACCAGAAACGCAGGCCACCCCCCCGCTTCTGCCTGGCGTCTATACATGGAGTTTAGGATCCGAACTCAGGACCTTCCACCTGCAAGGCAGAGGCTTAAACCCTAAGCCACCTCTCCAGCCCAGGAACAATTTTTTTTTAGAGTTTTGTCCTCAAGAGATGCTGCTTGCTAGGGTTTGGTAGGTATCTAGCTGCTGTGGGGAAAGGGAAATGCTTAGACACAACCCTTTCTGGTCCATCCTATCTCATTTACGAATGAGAATCATTCTGCATGTCAACAGTCCACAGTCCATGAGCTCAGCCAGTTCCAAATGCTTGTGTTCTACACTCTTTACCAACATGTTACTGAGGTCGAAGAATAAATCTACATCTCTATAAATACTTAATTTTCAACAAAAGTTTCAAAAATATACATGGGGAGAAAAAATACCTTCTTCAGCCAATCTTGCAGAGAAAACTGGATATACCCAAGTGGAAGAATAAAATTAAATTCCTATCTCTTACCCTATATAAGCATGAATGTAAACTATATCAAAACCCATCACATGACATTTGGAATGTTAAAATTGCTAGAGGAAAACATAGGCAAAGCAGTTCTAGATATAATCATTAGCAAGGTTTTTTCTGAAAAAATGTCTAGTAGCAGAGGATATAAGTCCTGAGAACTGCCAAATGGGTTACAAAAAACCAAAAAAGTTTCTCCACAGTGAAGGAAACCATCACCAGAGTGAAGCATGCCTAGAGAGGCAGAAAAAAAATGTTCACCAATTATCAGACCAGGGATTAATATCTAGAATATATAAAACACTGGATATATTAAACACAGAGAAAACAAAGTTACCCAATCAATAAGTGAGCTAAAAAGATGAGTGCATAGTTATTGAAGAAAAATACAAATAGCCAATATATAATCAAGAAAGTGTTGAACATTCCCTGGCTGTCAGGAAAATGTGAATTAAAATTGCTTAGGCTTCCAACTCACCCCACACAGAATGAATATTAAATGACAATGAAGAAGACAAATGACAGCAAATACCACTTGGAGTCTGGGAAAAAGAACTCTCCTTCAACTGATGATGGTAACATAAAATGGTGCAGAATCTATGGAACTCAGAGTGGCAGTTCTTCAACAAACTAAAAAATAGAACCACCTTATGTCTCAAGTTTATCACGCCTGGGCACAGACCTAAAGGATTCTAAATCATATCACAGAACGCTTTCATAACTATGTTACTTGCTGCATTATTCATGGTAAACAAGAAATGGAATAAGCCTAGATGGTCCTCAACTGATTAATGGATAAAGAAAATGTGGTATATTTGTTAAATGGAACTGTATTTCCACAAAGAAAAAGAAATGATATTTTAAGAATATTGATGTAACTTTAAATCATTTTAAGCAAAGTAAGACAGATTCAGAAAGAAAAATACTCGTTTTCTCTCATATGCAGAATCTAGATACTTTTATATGTGTATTGTGTGTGTGTGTGTGTGTGTGTACATTATAAATTTTAGAAAGGACTCATGAGACAGTATGGAGAGTTAAGAGAGGAGAAATAATGGATCTATTTGATATGAAAACAGAAGTTAAGATTATCTGGAGGACGGAAGTGACCAGTCAGAGGAAGGTAAGGGTGTTAGATGTTAGGCATGTCAAACACAAAATGCTCAAGCTGTGTAACAGTTACTCTTAACTATTGCTGTAAGAGAATACCCAAAGTCAAATAATTTAAGGGAGAAAAGGAGATTTATTTAGCTTACAGTTCCAGAGGGGAGAAACAGTCTTTCACAGCAGAGACAATATGGCGGGTTGCAGGCAAACATCCAGTAGGCCAGTGGCTGGAGGATTCCTGGAGAGTCTTTCTTTTCAGTCTCCAGTTCTATGATTCCTTTGATCTGGTTGGCTACTGGGAGGTTCTAATTGGATCTAGGACTGTTCTTTGTGTTGTAAATGTATTGATCCAGATAATCTCTTCAGGTGGTCTCAGCTAATCTTAGTTAATGAAAGTGTGTCAAATTGACACCCACAGTTAACTATCACAAGCTGCCTGCCCCCCTTTCTTCCTCCAATGTACTTGTCCAAAGAGCCTTTTACAGTTCCAGCCTGCCTAGGTAAGGCAGCTGTATCCTACCAAGGACTGTTCCACAATCCACCCTGTCTGCAACTCCACAGTCTCGGACTTGTTTACAACTCTCATGGATTTTTTCTTACCCACCCCAGGATAAGCTCTCCCTTCTTATCCCAGTACATGCCCTTGCCCCGTGGCCACATGACCATGTCCTATAAGAGAACCCAGAACTAGATTTCACTGCTGCCTCTCTATCTGATACAGTCATGCTGCTTGCTGCTTGTCTATTTGTCCTCCTGCTTATTTGCCAATAAATCTCCTTGATACATTATGTGATGGTTTTGGTGTGACTGCATCCCCTAGTAGTCTGAAGTGCAGGGCAGGAGAGTTTTCCCAAAAGCCCCCACAAAGGGGTCTGATAGGAAAACAGTGGACAGGAGGTAAGTACAACATACATGACATATATGTATGAGAATGCTACAATTAATGCCATTACTTTGGGTGCCAACTGAAAAAGTGATTTTAAAATAACATAATAATGAATGTCATATAAAGTTTAAAAAGTAAGAAAAACTGCGAAAGACAAAATGTGAAGTCAACATATAAAAATAAGAGAGAAGCCTAGAAAGATAGCTCAGTGAGTAAGAGCATTTGCTGTTAGCAAAAGCATAAGGGACCTGAGTTCAGATCCCAGCACTCACATAAAGAAACTGGGCAGAGTCATACACATAAGTGTAACTCCAATACTGTAATTGGCAGTGACAGGAGCATCACTAGGTCATCCTGGCCACATACCTAGCTCCAGATTCAGAAATCCTGTTTCAAAGGAATAAGGTGGAAAGTGATAGAGTATAACACCCGGAATCCTCCTCTGGCCTCCATGAACACATTTCTAATTGAAAGATGTGGTACTAAAGTAAGAAGCATCTGAAGCAGTAGTTTCCAGAAGCCGTGCAGGGAAAGTGGAATAGTTAATAGCATGTAATAGAAGATATTTAGAACTGGAAAGTGCACTATATGTAGTAGACCCATATTGGTTCACCTATAACATGACACATTTGTCTGAATCCACAGAGTCTGAACTCTGAGATGGCTGATGAACTGGAGGTACCCGATGCTAATGAAGGTTCAATAGCAGCTTATGAGTTTGTAACAAGTTTCACTGTTTACATAATATTGATAAAAGGGGACTGGGGGTGCAAAGTATAGTTTGGAAATCTTTGGAACATCTCAGTTGTAATGTGGACCTCTCACTGTTTTTAACAATAAGACATTTAAAAATGTAAATGCATTGATATGTGTCTACTCTAGTTAGATTTTTAAGATCTTTAGATCTCTCTCTCTCATCTTATCTCTCTGCCACACACAAACACATACATACACATATACCACAGATACATATACAATAAACACATACATCACATGCATGCACACACACAACTCAGTGAGAACATAATTTGTATGTATGAACAAAATTGATATTTTATATGAATATGGTATATGTAATGGATTCTAAATATAAACTACATAATTAAAACATGCATGTGTTTTAAATATGCTTATATGTGAGATATATAGAGATTAGTATTATGTACTAATCTTATATTGTTGGTATATGTTTGAAATCTAGATTTTTAGATATTACAAAGATAACATAACAAAGCAATTATATTGCATAATTCACAGGTCCATTTAAATATTAATTATAATTTTATAAGCTTGAAATTTGTAAATTTGAAATTGAAACTTGTCTTTAGACTTTGAGTATACTGTATATACATTGCCAAATTAACTATCCAAAAAACTTCCACCAGTTCATATGCCTATAAAAAAGTGCCTGAGAATGAAATTGCTCCTGATAAATTTTAACAGGTACTATATTTTCAGTTTTAATAATTTTGTCAAACCTATATCAAATATAAATATAGAACATAAAAATGACTAATAAACCCATAAAATTTTTTTTTCTGTAGGGGGTTGTTCTTTTGTTTTTCTTTCTAAAGGTCTATTTATCATAATACTGCTGATCTATCTTCTGACATTAACACAACAGCATTTTTGTGCATTTGTCATTTTCCCTTTAGTTAATAAGTTATTAGAAAAATGTTTAATTTGGGGACAGGGGTACCTATTACATTTGTATGAGCAGAAAAATAAAATAAATAAATAAAAGTTTTTAAAAAGAAAAAAACCAAAAAAATGTTTAATTTATGTATAATCAGATAACTGTGTTCTGCTATGGGTTGTGTCTTTATCATTATAAAGAAATACCTTCTGTTTTTCTAACTCCATAGGTATCACTGCTGGGTTTTAACCTAAGTTCTTTAGTATCAATTCAAGTTATTAAAGTACTGAAGTAAATATATATAAAATATATAAAAATATATTCGTACCAAATATCTGAAAATTTGGATGGAAATAGTATAATTATCATGCATGTATCCACATTAGTTGAGGTTCTGCAGAGAAACAAAACAAATAGCATATGAAAGAAACAATGAAAGAAACATCTTCTTGTATAGTTGTGATGTCTTGCTGAGCCTAAACATTCTGGGAGACTGAGGGAAGAGTTATGGTTCACATGAAGTCTATTGCTATAATTCCTTCTTATTTCAGTTATGTTGGTCTTTGTTCAACTGGTTGGACAAAGCCCACCCACATCATGGAAGGCAATCTACCTTACTTAGAGAGCACCAACTCAAAATAAAATAAAATAAAATAAATATAAATAAATAAAATAATATAAAATAAAATAAAAATAAATAAAAAATAAAATAAAAGCACCTCGACAGAACACATCCACAATAATGTTTGACCACATATCTGAATGCCATGACCCAGCTCACTTGCTCTATTAAATTAGTCATCATCCAATTTTAATAACTGTTAGACCAATGTGGTGGTACCCAACTGTAATACTTGCACCTGGGAATTCTGAATTCAAAAGAGCTTCAGATACATAGCAAGTCTGAGGACAGTATGGGATATATTAGACTCTGACTCCAAAAATAAATTTAAAAAAATTAAAAACTAAAATTTAAAAAATAAGTTTTTAGTGGGAAAAAGGATTAAAATAAAATTAATTCATTGTACTCATGCATAAAACTCTAAAAGAATAAAAATCAATTCAAAGCAAATTAAAATATTGGAGTAACAGCGAAACTCCTGTGGAGCTGTGCTGGCGTTCACGAGGAGCTGCCAGCGAGGATTAGCCTCAGTGTTTCACAATCTTCTCTGCAGACTTTCCAGGTTCTGTGTAGGCCAGAGGCTCTGACAACTCCACATTCTTTTCCCTTACACACAGCTAGAGTGAAGAGATTTCTATGACTCTTGATTATATGTAGAAGTAGATTCAGAGAGAACTTTCCTCTCTTACTTATGTATTAGGAAGTGTCCAGTCATTGCAATATAGATCCTGCTGTTATGAAATTCTAAATCTTGTTCATAGTTAAGGACATAAGAAAATGATCTTTAAAACCACAACATAGAGAAATTAAGAATATTTACAGTGCAGTTAATATGAAATAAAGAAAAATTAGCTATTAAGTCAGAGAAAGCTGGAGGTTGAGGATAGTCATTACATTTGGGGAGATCTAAATAGGGGTTAATAGTAACTGTAATGGAATATGGGCATGGCTTCAGAGGATATAGTCTACATTTTGATACAGCTGAAAGGAATAGTTTATTTGGTAAAACTTCATAAGCAGTTAAAATGATTTGCATATTTTAATACATGCTATATAACTAAAGAGTTCACTTTTAAAAATAATGATTTGAATAAAAAACCCCAGAAATTTAGAAGCTTGCTGTTGCAATTTAACAAAAGCTTTTACATCCAACTAAAAATCCTAGAGATGGAAACTTTAAATTTGTCAAAGTAAACAAGCAGCTCTGATGGCTGGAGGTTGACTCGTTAAGCATATGCAGAGAGCAATAAGTCTATTCTCATATAATTCATAAAAGATTCGTGTAAAACCACCCAATGGAAATATGTTAAGTAACATATGCATAATGAAAATGCTAAGCTGGAGGAAGCAAAAAACAACACAGAAACGAAAGAAAAGCTATGTACTTTTTACTACAGTAGGGGCTGGAGAGGTAGCTCAGGGGTTAAGTCTCTGCTTGCAGGTGGTAGGTCCTGAGTTCGGATCCTAGACCCCACGTACTGACGCCAGGCAGAAGCGCAGGCCGCCTGCATTTCTGGTCCTGCTAGGGCGGAGCCTGTGAATGCAGGGGCAGAGTAAACAAGGAGGAGGTGGAGGCGGTCCATGGTGGTTCCCGAATTCGCCCATGGTTCTACACACACACACACACACACACACACACACACACACACACACAAACACACACACAATTGAATAACAATAAAAAAGGAAAAAAAAACTTAGTACAGTCTACTGCAATAACATAGCAATAATAATTTAGTTGTAAGATCAATTTAGTGAGGCCCATTCATTGGAGCATTTTTTTCTAATTACCATGTGGTAAAACAGTTCAGAAAAAAGAATGGAAAACTAAGGTAAATGGAAACTAAATTAGCAAAACTGACATTAGAGAATGTGACTTTTTTTCTGGGAACATTTGTCCTTTTAAACAGTGAGTCCTGAGATTGGACAAAGTTTCATTAGACACTGCAATTCTACCTTGCAACAGCAAATTCCTGACCCAAACCAAGTTACTGGGCAAGTCGATCACTCACAATTTCTTCAGGCACGACAGAAACAGAAAGAAGGAGGAAAAGGTAGAATCATAAAAGGCATCATCCCTAAATTTCCATTTTCTGAAGTTACAATGATGGAATGAGAAGGTTAATGGAAGGTCAGGTGTGGGATGTCAAAGACATAGCCTGCTTCTGGCAGGTAGCTATGTGGAACAAACAATCACAGCTATTTAAACATAATTTTTAAAGTAGCAATTAAGAATGACTCTCCCAGTCAAGCTGTTTATTTCCTGAGCCTTCTCTGCAGTGGATGAAGCCATATAGCCAGTGTGGGATGAGCATAGATGCTTATGTGGCACATACAGAAGATCCTTTTCAATTCTGTATAGCCCACTGGCTACAAGCAAGCAAAAACCCTTGGACTTGAGGTTAGTTTTGTCATAGTTCAGAGACAAACAGTTCAGCTGTCTTCAGTTCTGCCACCTTCAAGTCACATGTATAAACCAGTAGTTACAGCTACTGAATGTCAACCCTGAGCAACACAAAACAGGTAAAAGCAGAATGCTGTCAAAACATAAAAATGTACAGCATTGCGCTGGTTATTAGTTGGTGAGTTGTGATGGCAAAATATTGCACTGAGGCAAGTAGATGATGTTTATTGTTTTGTGGTTTCTACACAATTTCTTATCTCTTGGTTCTGTTATATGCTCTGGCTATTTATTTAGATTATATATATATTATATATATATAATATATATATATATTTGTGTGTTTAAATATATTTGTCTTAACCCAGATAACCCAGAGTTTTTTCTGTTTTTTTTCTTTCACATACTGGTTACATTCATTTTTATTTCATTTATCTGGACTTCCTTGAATCCGATGTATTATATTATGCATGGTTTCAGTGTTTCCTGATGGCATTTTTATTTTCAATGACCTTGTATACAAATGTATTTTCTTCACCTTTACATTCTGTTTTCAGTCTTATTTATTAACCTTTAAGATTTCAAACGGTGACATTATACTTCAAGTTTAATTAAAGTTAGAGCCAAGAGTGAAAAGGTGTGGCCTTTCCCCTTCAAAACTTCAGCAGATGTCTACGTGCTTCGTTTTCCCATCAGTCTCCTTTTGAGTCCATGTTGGACTAATCTAGGTTTTTATATTCAAGGAATTGTTATTTCACAGTTTCTTTATGCAGTGCCTATTTTGTTTTGAGCATAGTTTTGTCAATTTTATTCATATTTTAAAGAGATAAGTGATAATTTTCTTTTATATATTTATGTGTTTCAGCTAGCTTACCAGTTAAGTCAACAACAACGAAAAAGAAGAACATGTAAGAGGGACATAGAAAAGGGACATAGACTCAAAAAATACCAGACCCAGAGTATAGAGTGGTAAAGCACTCTCCATACTTGCACACACAATGTTCTGGGTTTGCTCTCAGTGCCTCAAACAAAATAAAATAAAAAACAAAAAAGAAAAAAAAGGGACAGAGAAAAATTATTTTTCCTTGTTAATGCAGAAAATTAACTATGCATGTGAGGGGTGGGCCAAAAAATCAAGCAAAACACAAGGACGAGCCTAGCTCATGACTGTCCAGAGAAAGAGCTGCAGCCAACAGAAACTTTCAGTTACTGACACCTGACAGTAAAGGAAACTATCTTTGTTTCTTTGACTATATATCTCATGAGAAACTAGCTAATAAAAGGATATAACAATTTCACTTTCTTCCAGAAAGATCACTGATTCTTGATGGAGTTTAAGCTCTTAAAATCAATTAGTATTTATCATTCAAGACTAGACTCATGATGTATAAATTAAGTTAGGCACCACCATCACACACATAAAGTAGTTGCTATGATTTAGATCAGGATTGTCATTCAAGAGCCAATGTGTCAGAAAGTTGATGTCCAGCCTGCATTTAGTGATGGATAATATGAGAAAAAAATGGAACTTAATAGCAGCTTGTGGACCATTCTCTTATGAGGGAACTCTGACGCCTTGGTCTTTTCTTCTGTTTGTTTTTGATTGTTCTTTCATTTTTCCCACTTCCTGACCAGAAGGTGAAAGTTTTGTTCTACCACATGCCCCTCCAACCTTGATGTGGCCTTTGTGTCATTTGTCTATGAAGTTTTCATTTTCTTTTCATACCTTCTTGAGCATTACATAGACCATAAAATCCATTTCATAATGATTCACCTTCCACAATCTTACAGATGAGTGTGATAACATGTATGGTGAGTCTCGGGTTATACAGTTCTTTCATGCCCAATGGTCAGCACTCAGAAAGTGAGAATTTGGTTCTTAGAATGAAATATTGACATAGAAAGGCATTTCTATCCAGTCCAATTACTATTCTCAACAGACTTGATTTACAAAAAGCCATCAGTGTAATGTTCATGTTCTGAAACCTAGTGATCAACATTATAGGGGCAAAATGGTTAACAAGATGTGAGGAGATATATTCTTTCAGTAAACAGTGAAAGCATCCACTAAGTAAAGAAGGGATGTATCTCTTTCCTTCTTTGCTGACTCAAAGAGGCATATTTTCATTTGCCATCTTATGTATGTATGTATGCATACACATACATACATACAAATATGCAAATATATATCCATTTAATCTAAAAAGATGGAACAGCAGTAATAATAACTAACTCATGAAACTAGTTTACTTGTTTTGACTCATTTGACCTATTATTCTAATGGTATAAATGAGAAAGAAATACAAAATGACACGATAAGAAGACTACTCACTGGTTAAACTGCTACTTCAACCCAAGAGTCCAGAAGTCTTTGACTTTCATCACTATGACAAATTTATCCCAATGACTGGATATCTAAAATGGTGTGCAGTCAAAAATATCAAATCACTCCTGTGTCAATTGACAAGAATGGATATGTCATTCTCTTCTTATTTGGCACCTCTGCACCCAAAGCTTGGAGGGTGTGAGAATAATATCCCATCTGTGGGCCAGAAAGTTTCACAAAATATAAGCATGTACTTAATGCTGACCTGCCAGCTGTGTGCTCTGCACTGTACCAAGATGTTCTAAGAACTCTTTAGAAACATTGGGTTGGCATGCATTGGCATCACTGCCTGACCGTTTCCCCATCTAGCCTTAAATTTCACATATCATCAAAATCCACCAGCACAATAAGCAGAAGTAAAGAAAAGTGGAAGGTTGAGGGGGGAGTTGAAAAGAAAATGAATAATTTTAATTAAAGAATATGGAGAACTTGTTTATCTATGGAAAGATGAACTATCCAAACCCAAAATATTTTATTTATTTGAGAGAAATAAAAGGAGAGGGGAGGGGAGGAAAGAAGAGGAGAAGAGAAGAGGAGGAGGGGAGTGGAGGGGAGGAGAAAAGGGTATATTCATACCACAACACAAGGGTAGAGGTCAGAGGACAATATTCAGAAATCACTTCTCTCCGTTAACTCTTCTGGTGAATGAACTCAGATTGCCAGATTTGCAAGTAAGCAACTTATCCTCTGAGTATCTCACTGGCAAAATAGGTCAGTGGATAAGGCACCTGCCTGCAAACCTGGCAATCTGAGCTTGATCTCTGGAAGTCCGCATGACAGAAGAAAAGTTGTCCTCTGACTTTCACCCATGTACCATGGCATATATGTATGTCTCTTTCCTCTCTCTCTCTCTCTCTCTCTCTCTCTCTCTCTCTCTCTCGCTCCCCCCTCCCCTCTCTTTCTCCTCCTCCTCCTCCTTCTCCTCCCTCCCTCATAAATAAATAACATCAACACAAAGCAGGTTCTGATCCACATGCTTTCCATAACCCCTATGTTTTGCCTATCTTTTATTTAAGAAATTCACAGAGAATGAAGAGAGTCTAAAGTCAGAAGTATCCTAGGCTAGAGCAGAAGAATTCTTATCATACCATCAGCAGGCTTCAGTGCTCTGCACTGGCTCCTAACCCAAGGGTATAAATGTTCCCTATCACTAAGGGAAGATGAAATTTATCTTAACTATTGTTTCTGCACCTCAGCTGACAAAAATGTCTATGTTCACCCAGCAAGAATATATTCAGTAGAAGCATGCATCTCTGACTGCCATGCATCATTTCCACTACTTGGATGCCAAACCCATCTTGGAAGAAGAATGAGACAGAAAAGAGTGTGCACTTCCTCTGTAATTCATCCTTGAAAATAGAGAGGAAAAAAAATAAAAAAGTTGTTTAACAAAACTACAATATGCTCTAATTTTCTTCCATAATACATCCTATTTTCTTTCTTGGGCAAAAGGCTCTTGAACTGGGAGCCAGCTAGTTCTACTGTGCTTTAACAAGCATCGGTAAGCTAACTTTTATTTTTCTTCAAGGAAAACAATCCCTTTTGCATTAGCACATTAAAAAGTGTGATAAGTCTTCACAGAAGGAGATGATACTTACAAAGCATAATTACAGTTCTCTAATCCTTTTTGATTATACCTGTCCCTTAATATAGATGGGCCTGGAGAGGATGTGAAAAATGTGCTAGAGTAGTTACAAATTGAATAAATAATATATATGTATATATATAAATGATTTATTTAAAAAATTTTAGTATTATCTTGAGAATATTGATGTTAGGTGAAAATAATTGTGATATTCCATTTTCTACTTTCCTATAAAATACAGTTACTAAAATTCTCAAGTTCCATGAGTTCTCAAACTCATAATTTTAAACTTCTTACAAAATGCTTATGCTTATATTTCATATTCTTTGAAAGAAGTTAAAGTTTAAATATTGAGGGACTATAATGAGATTCTACAGTAAAGATTTAGCATCTACTGAATCTTAAACACAAATAGTAAACACCACTGTTCCAGAATTCTGACAATGATAAAAGGAAGGTACAAGAAAGTCAGAACTAGAAAATGTAGGAGGGACTATTCATACCATGAAGTTCAAGAAATAATGTCAGTGCAGGAATAAGCTGAAGCAGATGCTGCATGATCATATGAATTTCTAATTTCTTGAACAACAATGCAGAGTCCGAGGCCCTGGACAGATGTAATTCCTCATTGTGACTTGAGGCACCCACATGGCAGAAATAGTAATACAAATGCTCCTTGATCAAGCCATCTAGAAAGTTTAACAATAAAAGAAACTGATGATGATAGATTACTAGAAAGTGAACTCTATTAAAGAGTTAAGAGCATATATACATATGCTGTATATACATATATACATATAACCATAACAGTTAATTCTAAAATGGAATTCTTTAATTAAATATTTATCTCCAAATTTAAAACACAGGAGCAAGTAAAGGATATGAAATTATCACAACTATGTATATAACATAAATACATAAAAATAAAAATTCAATTTTACACATGCTAAATATTATAGCAATATTCACATATAAAAGAAAAATTCACCTTTGAAATAAGGAAAACAAAATTATCCTCTCCTGAGGAAAATCAAAACATGTCTAAAATATTTTTACATAATATACTATTCAACCACTATTCAGAAAAGTAAAGCAAGAAAAACAAATGGATAGCTTAATTAATTTCAGAAACAAATGCACATGCAGTAACAAAAACTTTTTAAAAACCCTAAAATTTATAACATAGGAAAAAGAATATCATGATGTCATCTTTATAAAATATCATTCGCAGGACTCAAACAGTTTTTAAATAAGTGTACCCCTTAGTTATTAACCATTATCATAGGCATGCCACAGATCACAATCTAATTATACAGTTCAAATGACCTGGCTTCATTCCACATCCTCTCACACTATAATCACTTAACAGTTTAAGAGAATATGAGAATGGAGTGAGACCAATTAAAGATGAAGTCAGTCAAGGAAGCTCCTGCTGTAGAATCTAGAGAACAGTTGCGCCAGACAAGAAAACAATGAAAAAGGAGTCCCTCTGGGAACAGACAAGGGATCAATCCCAACACTACATGAGATCAGAGAGGAACTGAGGCCTCCATAGCTCTGAAGAGGCAATTGGAGGTGTTAACAGATCTGAAGCTAAAGAAAATGATCACTCTCCCATTCCTGCCTGCAAATCCTGAACACAAAACAGGGAACTCGGTAAGGGCAAAGTGAAGGCAGAGCAGTGAAAATCTGTCAAAGGAAATATATTTAGAATCCTCTGAGACAAGTGTTTCTCAAAGACATTATATTCTTAACTACAAGAGGAGCCAAATAGACATGGAAATTGGCAATATCAATGAAATAAAAATTAGATAATAACATTAAAAGATAAAATTGAATAACGTGCTCAAAATCATAACTGGAAGGTATAAGGGATATTTTTGAAACATTTATTTTAGGAAGTGTTCTGAACAGAATTCTGAAAGTAGGATAATAACATTTAAAGGGAAAGAAACACAAATGGCAATTGATGTAGAGAAAACTAGTAAAACTTTCAAGTGAGCAGCACCCGCGCGGCCGCGGGCTTTGCCCCCAGGACCCGCCCACCTGTGCGCGGACCCCCAGGCAAGCTTCCCAGGTGAGTGAGCAAGCGAGAGAGCCCTTCCCAGCCCAGCCCAGCAGAGCCCAGCCCCGGACCCCACCCCGGAGCCACCCAGCCAGCAGCACCCGCGTAGCCACCAGCTTAGCCCCCGGGGCCCTGCCCCAGACCCCAGCCCCTCGCATCATCCTGCCCCCGCGTGCCTCCGCCCCCCCCCCCTAGGTCGTAGGTGAAGAATTCTGCCTTCAACATCAGACTCTCTGCCACTCTGGCCCACCGGGGACCTACGCAGGTGGTCCACGGAAGACACACTGCTACTCAGAATTCAATAGAGTCCAAAGGAAACTCAAGCAAAACTCTAAGGAACAAAGGGAACACAGGCCATACATCTGGACTCCACTACAACCATTATATCACACGGGCAAGATTCTTCACATCCAGCCCAAAGATAAGTAAACTTTTTTCACCTTACTGATCCTTTCTAGTATCAATGCTGTAGATCAACTTCCTCATACAGCCACCCCAAAAAACATACAACTCCAGGGAGTACACCACGTACCCTCACATTTCACCAAGACACTAAATCGTAAAAGTGCACTACCATACTAATATTCACCCCCTGGTTACTTAACTGATGTACTAACAGTCTAGTAGCCTCATCTAGGATATAACAATAACAATACACAAACATACCCAATCCAAGGCAAGCACTAGTAATAACTGGCAAGTGTAACAATACCAACTACATCAGTTCAGTGAAAAAGACACAGAAACTGAAAGGTGCAAAAAATAAAACAACAATGCCCAAGTCAAAGTGCAGATCCACGAGAAACAAAACCCAAGAAGACCAATCTCCCACCGAAAGAATCAATCCCATAATGAGGGATTCCGACCAGAACAAATCCACAGAAAATAGCCATGGAAGCCAGACCCAACATAACGACTTTCAGAGTATGATCCTTACCATGATTAGTACTATGAAAGAGGAAATCCGAGAAAGTTAAACAACCCTATCAACCATTTTGAACAGGAACAAAACAGGCACCTGGAGGAGTTGAAAAAAACAGTTCAAGAAATAAAAATAGGTATAGAGCAGGTAAAACAGTCTCAGGCAGAGTTTAAAATTGAACTAAAAGACAAGTTATCTTCAACCCAAAATTCAACAGAGTCTTATCAGCAGAACAAATGAGGCAGAAAATAGAATTTCAGATCTTGAAGAAAAGTGGGAGAATTAACCAGCGCAACGGAAGAGGTTGTTAAAGCCAAAAAGATACTGGAGAGGAACATTCAAGAGATATGGGACACCCTGAAGAAACCTAACATGCACATTCATGGAATACCAGAACAAGAATCCCAAAATACCACACCTGAGGAAATATTTCAAATCATCATAAATGAAAACTTCCCACAACTAAAGAATGAGAGGCCTATCCAAATACAAGAGGCATTTCGCACTCCAAACAGATATGACCAAAACAGAGGCTCGCCACGGCAAATAATAGTCAAAACACTATTTGTCACATTCGTGACAAAGAAAAGGTGCTGAGAGCTTCAAGAGAAAAAAAGCAAGTCACTTTTAAAGGTAAACCTATTAGAATAACAAATGACTACTCAATGGAAACAGTAAAAGCAAGAAGAGCTTGGAGAGACATACTTCAAGTATTAAATGAGCAAAAATGCCAACCCAGACTGATATACCCGGCAAAACTATCTGTCATGATTGAGGGAGAAAGAAAATTTTTCCAGCACAAAGACAACTTGAAGGGATACATGTGTACTAAACCAGGCCTTCAAAAATCCTAGAAATGATACTCAAGCTTGAAGAAAAGAACAAGCGTATCCAGGAGGACAGAAGGAAAGTATAATACCACCAAAACATAAATATCAAACAACATGCTTACAAAATGCTCTAAACATAAAAAATATCCAGAATTAAAAATAATTTCTCCATTATAACATTAAATGTCAATGATATTAACTCACCGATTAAGAGACAGATTACAAACTTGGATTAAAAACCACAATCCAACAATCTGCTGCCTTCAGGAAACTCATCTCACCACAAAAGATAGGCACATCCTAAGAATGAAAGGCTGGTCCAAAATCTTGCAAGCTAATGGAACCAGGAAACAGGCAGGGGTAGCAATTATGCTTTCAGACAAAGTGGACTTCAAACCAAAGAAAATCATAAGAGACACAGATGGATACTACATTTTAGTCACAGGAACAATTTACCAGGAAGACTTTACAATAGTGAACATTTATGCACCCAATATGGGCCCCTCCACTTTCATTCAGAAAACCCTACAGCGCCTAAACCAAGAAATCAACCCCCAAACGATAATTTTTGGGAACTTCAACACCGCCCTCCCAACATGGGATAGATCAACAGGTCAAAAGCTTAACAGAGACACTTTGGACCTTAATCAAACCCTGAAAGAAATGAACCTTACAGAACTCTATCGAACTTTTCACCCACGCATGAAACAATACACATTTTTCTCAGCAGCACATGGAACTTTCTCCAAAATAGATCACACATTGGGCTACAAAATGAATCTACACATAAACAAAAAAGTTGAAATTCTAACCTGTGCCCTATCAGACCACCACGGCCTAAAGCTGGACATCCACAACACAACAAACAAGAGAAAATACACTAATTCCTGGAAACTTAAGAATATGATGCTGAATGAGAACTGAATTCAGGAAGAAATTAAAAAGGAAATTCAAGGTTTCCTGAAAATGAACGATAATGAAAATACAACTTACCAAAATCTCTGGGACACAATGAAAGCTGTTCTAAGAGGTAAGTTCATAGCTCTTAATGCCTACATCAAAAAATGGAAACATCAGAAATAAACAACGATGCAGCTTAAGGCTTTAGAGAAACTTGAGCAAACTGATCCCAAAAGTAGTAGAAGAGAAGAGATTAGCAAAATAAGGGGAGAAATATCTGAAATCAAGACTAAGAAAACGATAGAAAAAATCAACCAGTCAAAAAGCTGGTTCTTTGAAAAAATCAATAAGATTGATACACCCCTAGCTAAATTAACCAAAAGCAAGAGAGAGAAAACCCAAATTAACAAAATTAGAAATGAACATGGAGTAATCACTACTGCACCCAAGAAAACCAGAGAATTATAACATCATATTTCAAAAACTTATACTCTGTGAAGTTTGACAACACAAAAGAGATGGATGAATTTCTAAGTAAACACAACTTACTTAAATTGAATCTGGAAGTTGTGAATTATTTAAATTGTCCAATAACATATAAGGAAATTGAGGAAGTAATCTCGAATCTTCCCACCAAAAAATGTCCTGGACCAGATGGATTGAGCACAGAATTCTACCAGACATTTAAGGAGTTAATAACACCAACACTCCTTAAACTGTTCCATCAAATAGCAAAGGAAGGAACACTACCAAATTCCTTCTATGAAGCTAATATCATCTTAATCCCAAAACCTAATAAAGATTCACTTAAAAAAGAAAACTATAGGGTGATCACTCTGATGAACACAGACGCAAAGATTCTCAACAAAGTCTTACCAAATCATAATCAAACACATATCAAAAAGATCATTCACAGGGACCAAGCAGGCTTCATCTCCGGAACACAAGGTTGGTTCAACATACGAAAATCAGTAAGTGTAATTCATCATGTAAACCAGTCCAAAGTCCAAGACCACATGATACTCTCGATAGATGCAGAAAAAGCCTTTGACAAGATCCAATAGCCTTTTATGATCAAAACACTAGAGACAGTAGGAATGGAAAGAACCTTTATCAATATAATAAAAGCTGTATAAAACAAGCCCACAGCAAGGATTATGCTCAATGGGGAACAATTGGAAGCATTCCCACTTCGATCAGGAACTAGACAAGGCTGTCCACTCTCACCACTTCTATTCAATATTGTACTTGAAGTCTTAGCTGAAGCCATAAGACAAGAAAGGGACATAAGAGGGATTCAAATCGGCAAGGAAGAAATCAAGCTATCCCTATTTGCAGATGACATGATCTTATACCTGAGTGATCCCAAAAACTCCACCAGGAAGCTCCTGGAACTAATTGAGAAGTTCAGCAGGGTGGCAGGACACAAAATAAATGTGCAAAAATCAGAGTCCTTCCTATATGCCCAGAATGAAAGAAGTGAAAAAGCCTTGAGAGAAACAATCCCATTTACTATAGCCCCTAAAAAAATGAAATACCTTAGTATAAACCTAACCAAGGAGGTAAAAGACCTTTACAATGAAAACTTTAAAACCTGAAAGAAAGAAATTGCAGAAGACACCAGAAGGTGGAAAGACCTCCCTTGTTCCTGGATTGGCAGAATCAACATCGTAAAAATGACCATCCTACCAAAGGCAATATACAAATTCAATGTTATACCAATTAAAATCCCAAAGCAGTTCTTCAAAGAAGTTGACCAAATAATCTCAAAATTCGTATGGAGGCACAAAAGACCCAGGATAGCAAAGACAATCCTGAGTAACCAAAACACTGCTGGAGGTATCACCATACCAAACCTTAGTCTATTCTACAAATCCATAGTTATAAAAACAGCTTGGTACTGGGCCCAAATTGGACACACAGATCAATGGATAAAGGTAGAAAACCCAGATATAAGCCCACAAAGTTACAGCCATTTGGTCTTTGACAAAGGGGCCCAAAGAATCCAATGGAAAAAGAAGAGCGTCTTCAACAAATGGTGCTGGCAAAACTGGATCTCCACATGCAGAAGATTAAAGCTGGACCCGTACTTGTCACCATGTACAAGACTTAATTCCACATGGATCAAGGACCTTGATATCAGGCCAGAGACTATAAAAACCATAGTTGAAAGGATAGGGAACTCCCTCGAGCTGATTGGGCTAGGCCAACAGTTCCTAAACAGACATCCAATGGCACAGTCATTGCTAACAATTCTCAACAGTTGGGATCTGGTGAAATTAAAGAGCTTCTGTTCAGATAAAGAGATTATAACACGAGCTAAAAGCCAACCCACAGAATGGGAGAAAATCTTCACTAACCACACATCTGATAGAGCTCTACTGTTCAGAATGCACAAAGAACTTAGAAAATTAAACACCAAGGAAACCAATGGCCCATTTAAAAAATGGGCCCTGGAACTTGAAAGAAATTTTACCAGGGATGAAATTAAAATGTCTGACAAATATCTTGAAAAATGCTCCACTTCTTTAGCCGTCAGGGAAATGCAAATCAAAACTACCCTGAGATATCATCTCACCCCGGTCAGGTTGGCAAAAATCCACAATACAAACAACAACAAGTGCTGGAGAGGATGTGGAGAGAGGGGAACTCTCCTACATTGCTGGTGGGAATGCAGGCTCATACAGCCACTCTGGCGAGTCGTCTGGAGATTCTTAAAGAAATTAAAGATTGAAATGCCATATGACCCTGCTATCCCACTTTTGGGAATAACCCCCCATGCAACAGAGGTTCACCTCGATAGCACAAGCACGACCATGTTCATAGCAGCACTGTTTACAATAGCAAAGTCATGGAATCAAACCAAAGGTCCAACAGTTGACGAGTGGATAAGGAAACTGTGGTACATGTATACAATGGAATACTACTCAGCCATCAAAAATGATGAATTACTGGAATTTGCTGGGAAATGGATGTCATTAGAAACAATTATATTAAGTGAAGTATCCCAATCCCAGAAAGTTAAGCGCCGTATGTACTCCCTAATAGGTGGCTCCTAGTACCAAACTCACCCAGCCCCCATTGAGACACTCAAAGGTAAACCTATGTAATACAGTAATTGCAAAGATTATGAACAAGAGGGATGGGGTTGGAGGGCCACACTAGACACAAGGAGAGAGGGGACCATGTTACAGCAGAGAAAATAGGCCTCCAAGGAATGGAAGTAAGTAATGTGATACCTGGTTAAGTTCACAGACGTTCGTTCCTGATCATGTACAACTGAGGGGGTATGATCTCACCAGAAGGGCTGATGAAAGGTGATCATTTTGCAAATGGGTGACTGACCCCTCCCTCACCGAGTTTTCCTGCTTTTATTACATCTACCCTTGAATGTGCTATTATAACAAGACTCCAGTTTAATAGCTTTTTGTCTCTGACCAGGGGGTGACATACAGTGCCCATCAGGATGGAGTGAAGGACATTGCAGGAGCAGCAAAACTGCAAAAGAAAATCAACAAACCACAATCCAGAACTTCAGAGACTCTATATCAACCACATAGAACTAGGCCAGCCTAATCTCCCCCCATTCTGAAGCTCAGGGACATTTGCGGAAGAGGGGGCGGTAAGATTGTAAGAGCAAAAGGATGGGAGGAGCAATGATTTGCAAGATTCTCCACACTAGTTAGGGCTGAAGCAATCATAATAGGACTTTGCATGCCCTGTGCAATGTCCAACACACTGTTGACCTCACAAAGTCTAGCATCAGCTAAAGGCACCAAGATCCTTGGAGGCAAGGGATTGACAGCCACAGTAGTGTTCCTAGGCTTAAGGGGAACTCGAGAAAGGGTTCAGGGAAATGTCACTGGTTCCTTGTACGTCATTGGAGAGGAGGACCCAGAGGAGAGTTAGGCATACACAATAAAGGACTCTCTTGGAATTGGGGGAGAGGCACTGGGGAATGGGGAGGTAGGGGAGGAGGAATAGGGGGTTCGGGGGGAGGAGGAGGGAGGGAGGGAACTGGTCTACCTATTAAGTTTGTATGAGCTATAAAAAATGTATATAAAAAAAGAAAACCATTATGACAGTGTAAAATATTGTGAATGGGAAAAAATAAACAAAATGGTATATATAAAAAAAAAAACTTTCAAGTGGAAAACAGCCACTTAGCACTTAGTACACTGAGTGGGGTGGAAAAAAAAACTCTCTTCAAAGTACAGCATCATGAAACTCCAGATCAACACAAAAGAGACATTGTGTCCTACAATTTTTGAGAAAGTAACACAAGGATGATTTGCAAAGAAATTGGAATGGAAATGTCATATTTGAAAGCTGCACTACAACTGCCTCATTCCCACTTTGGAAAGTGGAAAGGACACATGGAATATTATAGTTTTGTGATTTCCTTGTGATCTATGATTATTTAAAAATAAAGTGTTAGTAAGATTGCATCAGACACAGAAACTTTAAGAATTAATGCTACAAGGTAGTATATTAATCCAGTCAGGTCTTCAGATGATGGAAAAAATGAATCTCTATAGATGTCTATACCTAGCCAATCACTTGAGTGTAAGAATAAAAATCTTTTTGGATGGTGGTGGGAACTTTTTCATTTCCTTGCAGAAATCTTAGCTTGTAAAGCTACATTCATGGACTACTTTGAATGATATTAAGCTGAAATGAAAGTTCAATAAACCTCAATGTTCTTTTGACAAAATGTTAGCATGACTTACTTCATCCACCCCGACTTCTTAATTGCGTAATTATGAAGGTTTTTGAAGATTTAAAATTCTTTTAAAAGATTTAAAAGTATTGGAAACTTCTTTGATGTCAGTCACCCACTTTCCACCACATCAGATGGCAGTGGTGGGCAAGTGTAAGAGGCAAACATGCAGCAGGAGACAGTACACTTTTGGTTGGGCACAAATTGCCTTTGCTCATGAGGGAAGAACCTTCCAGCCTGGATTGGAGATGCTTCCAGGAGAATCACTGTTCCGCCAACACTTCTTTCCCATCACATCCCCTTTAATGACTTTTCTGGCATCAGTTCTGGAAATAATTTCCCAGTGAAAGGAACTTGCAATCAAAGCCACTGAATGTAGGGAGTCTAATTGACCAGGAAGATCCATGCTGTGAAGCACATAAAAAATTGAAAATTGATTCATTTCAGTTTTGGTTTTTGTTAGGTTGGATTGCTTAATTTTTTAATTTACCGTTTGTAATAAAAAAGAATCATTAAAAAGGGTAATGATATTAAAATACAAAATTTATTTTTTGCTAAAGTAAATATAAGAAATGAAACTAAAAAAAAAAAATTCTTCTCAATAAAATCCAAAATAAGTACCCAAAGAAGAGCAGAGTTTGAAAGAAAAGGAGTCTTTCCCATGAAGTTTCCCTTGGTGATCTTGTGGGAAATGACAGTTGCCATTTACATTTTTCTCATTTTTCCTGTGCTGTCTGTGTATTATTCTTTTCTACTACAAGAATTAATATAATCTCTCATACTGTACATTTTACCTATGGCTATTTATTCTGTAGCAACAGAATAGAATACTTAGAATGTCCAGCATGTAACAGACAACAATAATGTGGGAAGTGAGTGAGTTTCAGTGGGCACCATGAATAAAGGTATTGACCAATGATAAGTTACATTCTCATGTACTAATGCAAAGCTGGCCTGGAAAAAGAAAACTTGCTAATAAAAAAAAAATGGAGCCTAAAAATGTTGGTAATCTTAAAGGACTGTTCCAAATTAAAGATATCTTTAATTTTTACTGTATTTCAGTAGGTAGCAGGCACAAATGGTTCAAAATCAAAACTATGAAAGAGATACAAGTGGGAATCTGCTTCTACCTATGTACCAATCCTAGCCCTCCCATTTCCCCAGTGGATTCCTGCTGGGTACAGATCTCCAGCCTACACTCCTGCTAGGTACAGATCTCCAGCCTATACTCTTGCACTTCCCTCCACATTTATTTACCCCCAAACGAGCAAATAATTATGCAAATTTTAATTGTGCTTTGGTTTCAGAACCTTTTTTTAGTTTTATATATATATGTGTGTGTGTGTGTACATGAATTGTGCATAATAATGACATTCATTTTATCTTCATTCATATATACATATATATTTCATATTTGCCACCATTATTCTGTCTTGTACCCCTCTCATTCCTAATGATCCCTTTCCTCTTCCCAACTATCCCTTCTAGTTCATGGTGTGTGTGTGTGCAATATATGTTCCAATAAGTTTCATTAGGGTTGCCTAATGGGTTAGAGATTATTTGTAAAAGCATAAGCACTTCACCAGTAAAAACACCACTGAAGAAAATGCTCCCCTACCCCAGCAATTGTTAACTGTCTATAAATTCTCAGAGAGAGATAAGGCCCCTCTGTGACAAGATGTTGATGGGCCCAATTTTGTGCAAGTATTATGTACGTAATCTCCAGTACAAACTCAAGAGTCCTAGCTACACCAGGACCATGAAGTAGTATCCATAATACTGCACCCCATCTTCTCGATCTTATATTCTTTCTACCCTCTCTTCAGGCATGTTCCCTGAGTCCTGTAGATGGTAATACAGACATAGATGTCTTGTTTATGAATGAGCAAGTAACAGTGACTTATTCTCAGCATTTTGACCAGTTTTAAGTCTTTGTAGCTACTACTGACCACTGCCAAAAGGAAGTTTCTCTGACCAAGGCTGCCAGCAGCACTAAACATAATTATTTAAAACAAAGCATAGAGGGCACATTGTGTCCATTTAACAAGACAGCAGTTGTAGCTTCTCTGTGATAATTTATGACATCCTTGGCTATAGACTTTTGGTCAGGTTTGTAGTTCCAGATATGAATACCACCTGTAGAGTGGGCCTCAATTCCAATTTCCAATAAAAAAATGGATGACTGCTTCACAACAGATATGTCATTGTTGCACCATTGGGCACATCTTGCCTGGCTGATGAGTGGTGTCACACACAGGGTCTATAGCTGAGTCAGAACATAGAAGGCAAATCTCCTTGGGCAGCCAGCAGAGTACTCACTGCTGAGGTTTGTCAACAGGATGAAGTTTCCATCTCAGCTCATGCTTGATTTCTCTGCCCTGAAACCAGAGTATACTGAATCTCTATAGAGTCTCATGTTCTAGCTCTGGTTGGCAATTAACATCAATGGTAATTAGATATATTGTTTGGAGGCTCTCAAGGGACCTTCATGAACAACATGAATTCTTGGGGAGGTAACCCATCAAGCACTGAGATTCTCCTTTAATAGCCTATGATTTCTGGGAGCAGTTGCATCCACATATGCAAAGTCCCTCTGTTCAAATTTATTTTTGTTTTACTTTTAATCAGCTTATCATTTTAAAATATTTGTTTTGGTTCATGTTTCTTTTTTAAAAAACTCAGCGAGGGTATAGAAAATAGGAGGGATAGAGGGAATTATAGAAAAATTCCAAGATTATGGGAAATAACCCCAAAGAAACCTCCTATGCTAGTAATATGCCAAAAAAAACTGTTTTTTAAGGAAAATATCAAGAGGAGGATAAAGTAAGGAAAACAAAAAAAAAATTTGAGCTGATCCACTTAGAACTCAGGGACAAAATTATACTAGAAGTAAAAGGAATGTGACATTTCCTGATAAAGTGTTGGTCAGAGACGTCTCAAAGCCCCCCCCCCAAACATTATAGGCTTTTGCTATTGCTCTTGGTTGCTCTCCAAAAACCTGTCAGTAAGACCCTATTAGTGAAGATGCAATACATATGGATCATGGAAAATGGGCAAAATACATTGACTAGAACTGGTCTGAGGACTTTCTCTTTGCTGGACAGTTATATAATACCAAGAAATACTGTAGACGTTACTGGGAGAGAGAAATAATCACAGGTCCCATCAATGCATGAGATCTGTAAGTTGCAATAAAAGTCATCATGGCAACAAGTGATCACCAGTGTAATAGTGGCATGAGTATCAAGGAGACAACCAACAGCTTTTTAATTGAACTCAAGACCTGCTTATCAGAATGGAACACATTCCTGTTTCTGTAACTAGAACAAGAATCTAAAAAAGGAAGGAAACAGATCAATAGAAAAAAAAAAAAAGCCAATGAACCTATGGGTAGGAAGACAGTACACCAAATTGCTCTGTAAATAGTTGTTATTTGAAGAACATTTAACGCTCAGCCTAGATGTCTTCTTCTACAACAGAAGAAGAGGATCTCAATACCCACAGGATGCAGTCTAGGGAAGTAGAAGAGTAGTAAAGTGGACAGCAAGGCAAGCCAGAATGCAGAGTAACAGCGCTTCAGCAAGACTCACCCAGAATCAAGCCAACCTAATTTCTCCCCATCTAAGTCTTTGGGAACCTCACAGAAGAGGGGGCAATGAGATTGTAAGGACCTGAAGGTGGGAAGGTTCACCATTGGATAAGACATTCCACTCAAGGCAGGACTGCTGCATCTAGGAACTCACTACAGTGAGACTTCTCTTTACCAGACCTGCATAATGACTGACATACCAACATCCCTCATAGACTACCTAGGAACTCAAAAAAGATAGGAACATACAGTGGAATCCTAGAGGACTAAAGCTGGATGAGTGGAGGGAAATGCCCTTATTAGTAGGATGGCTCAAAGACAGGCAACTTGGTATGTCTCAGAGGCCTGAACCTTTACAAGAGTAGACAACCCAGAAGAAACTCTTTGGTTCATGGAAGCATACAGACAGGAGGGTGAGAGGGAGTGGGAGGGATTAATGAAGGGATGGGAGGGAGGGATCATGGAGGGAAGCTGGGATAAGTACTCAATATGCTTGTAAATTAGAACAATAAAATAAAATAAAAAGTAAAAATAAATAAAACTCTTGTTTTTAGCTTCTTTTTCTTTATATTTTGTTGCCAACCCCTACCCTCATTACTCTTTCTATGGTGTCTACTCATTCTTAAGATCCTCATTACCCAAATGTATTTTTTCATTTTTATATATATATATATATATTATAAATTTTGCTTGTTCCATTTTCTTCTCATTGCTTTCCAGTGTATGGTCCCTATTGCCTAGACATGTTTTCTTGAATTATTGCTTTTAGTTCTCCTTCATAGCAGAATTGCTTCAATACTTTTCTCTTATTCAAGTTAGAATTAGGTTATTTTCTTCTGCATATGGAAATACTTTTAAATGTTTTCTACATATGTGAAGAACTTTTGTATTGTGCTGCATAGCTTTTGTTCATAATGTCATCATCTAAAAATTGGATTTAGTCTTTCACATAATATTTTTTTCAAAGAGTTGATTTCCATTAAACCAGCTATTAGCAAGCAGTTCCTAAAACAGTAGGAGTGGTCAAGATAATTGCCTAGGTTTCTCTGCCTGAGGAATACTTTTTTAGGTATTATTTTTAAATATATAGCTACTGTCGGCTTATAGAGCCTGAGAAATAGGAAGCTGCTGTTTGGTAGATTAACAATTTCAGTTCTGCAAGATAAAAAGAGTTCTGGGAATTGGTTGAACAATTACCAACTGAAGAAAAGTATTTAAGATTTTGAATGTTGTCACATGTACTTGGTCAAAATCACACCAGTTTTATTTTTACATGTAATTTAATATAATGACAATGCTTCTGCATAATTTTGGTGTCCCTGATATTCTGTTGGCTGACTAGCAAGGCAGCAATTGCTGCCTTTGTGTCCTCTACCTTTGTAGGAGCCCTGACTGAAAGCTACCATTCTTTTTCTGCTTTCCATACACTCCTTACCAGTTTAAATTCTGCTTTCAGAACTTCCAACTTCAAAAGGACACTTCCAGTCTTGATACGAATATTTGGATCATAGTCTCTGATACCTAATCACTGCTTCTTATGTCTTTCAAACCTGAGTGGCAGGTAGGGAGACTGAGACAGCTAGTTGAATAACTTCAATAGCCTTTATAGTGGGACACCAACAGATAATTTCCAAAAAGTGAGAGGATTAAAGGGACTCTTTGACAACTGTACTAGAAAGGAAACTACAAATTCTATTTGAACTTGAGGAAATCCCTTTTGCTCCATGAGCATTAATTTAGGAATCAGACATGGGAGCAATGTGGTATTTCAAAGGAGAGCATTTGGAGCAAGCTGACAGGTTTGACTCTCAGTTTTGCCACTTACATGCAATATAATCTTATTTAATGTTTCTGGGTCTTGGTTTCCTTGTGTGTATAGGACATGAATATGAACAGCACTTATCCTATAAAGCGATGGAGAGGCTTGAATGATTTATTATATATTAAGCACTTAGCAAAATGCCTAAAACCTAGCCATTGGTTTAGCAATTACATGATGAGAACTTTGGTCCAGAGCTCAGTGGTTTTCCAATTGCTCTAAGCTGTGGGATCTTGGTTCACATTAAATGCCACACAGATGTCTAAATAATAAAACAGAGGAAATTAGATGTGTTTTCATCTGTAATTCTACAGTAATAGCGAGTTGGAGAATCATGCCTTCCATCTTCCCAACCTTCCCCAGGTGATTCCTTGGGCACTATCAAGAAACCACAAAACTATGGAGCATGTTTTAAAGTACTAATGAGCACTTCCAAAGTGCTTACAGCTTGTGGGTATGTAGGGAATTGTGGCTAGTATTAGAGATCTGACAACAGCAGCTTAAACACATGAAGATTTATTGTCTCATCTAGCGGTCAGCAGCAGCCAGCTACAGCTGTGTGGCAAATCTCCAATGCCACCAACAACCATGGTCTCTGTCCTTCCAAGTTCCAGTTTCTAGTTACCACACTCTTAACCATGATTAAGAAAATGTAGGAAGAAGAGTGAAAAGACTCTTTAACAAGCTTCATCCAGCATCTTCTGTTAACATTCAATTTTCACTTCACAGACAAAAACATTGAAATTTCTCTTCAGTTAGATATATGTCTATCTCATATTACATGAGGATTCTGTTACTATTGAAGGAGAGAATGGATTATACTAGGCGATCACCTTCTTTGTATTCATCTTAAAATGTCATTGTGTTTAAAAGATTACATAGATATTACAGTTACCTCAGGTCAAGGAGATGAGGAAGGAAATGTACATCAGTTGAAATCTGACTCTTTAATTTGTTTGAATTGTCTTCAATATTAGCCTGGCTTCTATAAAAGTATATTAGTAGATTAATGATAAAATAATTATTAATGAGGGCACCCTGTCACCAGCACGATTAGGAATGGAAACTATGGATATACTCTTCAGACTAAGAGGAGGCCTTGATCTAGCATTTCGGCTCACATGTCCTGATGAAATTTTTATCAAGAATGCACTAAAACATGTGCTGAGTGACCTGTCTGCCAAGCTGTCTTCAGATGCACTCGTGTTCAGAATTTGCCAGAGTTCAATGTCTATGTGGCCGAACAGTGACAGAGGAGTTGACTGACAGCTCAGCTTGTAAGACCATAATGCGCTTCATTCAATTTGAGCAGGAAGAATATACAAAATGAAAGTTCATGAGAAAGAAAGATAGAAAGCTACCAGATGTGCCTCAAATAGTCAATGTAGATCTGATGCTGGAAATGTCAAGCTCCCTGGCAGCTGTAACTCCCATCATCGAAAGAGAAATGGGAGAACACCACTATATTAATATGACCTTCCCGGTCGGTGCTGTTGTGTCTGTTGTTCCAGAAGAGACCTGGGAAACGTTCGTAAACTTCTGGTAGATGCAATTCATAATCAACTAACCGATGTGGAAAAATGCATTTTGAGATACATGAAAGGAACATCTATTGTGGTCCCTGAACCACTGCATTTTTTATTGCCAGGAAAAAAAAATCTTGTAACAGTTTCATATCCATCAGGAATTCCAGATGGTCAGCTGCAGGCTTATAGAAAGGAATTACATGACCTGTTCAGTCTTCCTCATGATAGAACCTATTTCAGAAGGTCTAACACGTATCACTTTCCAGATGAACCATACAAAGATGACTACATTAGAAATCCACACACTTACCTTAACCCACCTAACATGGAGGCTGGTGTGATTTGTATGGTCCAGGGCATATATGGTTAATCATCATTACATGCAGGATCAGATAGATGATGGTGGCTGGGGTTGTGCCTACCGATCCCTGCAGACAATCTGCTCATGGTTCGACACCAGGAATACACAGAGACGTCCATCCCAACACACAGAGAAATTCGGCAGGCTTTAGTGGATGCCGGTGACAAGCCAGTAGCATTTGTGGGATCACGACAATGGATCAGATCCATCAAAGTACAGCTTGTACTAAACCAGCTGATTGGTGTAACTTCAAAAATACTCTTTGTCATCCAAGGTTCAGAAATGGCCTCTCAAGGACGGGAACTGGCCAACCACTTCCAGAGGGAGGGCACTCCAGTAATGATTGGAGGAGGAGTTTTGGCTCACACAATATTAGGAGTTGCATGGAATCAGATAAAATTTCTGATTGTAGACCCACATTACACAGGTGCCAAAGATCTGCAAGTTATCTTGGAAAAAGGCTGGTGTGGATGGAAGGGCCCAGACTTTTGGAGTACAGATGCTTGTTATAACCTATGCCTTCCTCAATGACCAAATATTTAAATTATCATGGACTCAAAGTTTATAGGAAAATGGCATTATAATATTAATTTAAAAAGCTTCATTCCAAGTAAAAAAAATAATTATTAATGAAAGTCTAGCAAACTACTTTGAATGTATTTTCTTTTGGTCAAGGGAGTTCAAATGGATGCTTTCTACAAGGTGAAGATTGATTATTCACAGAAGTGCATTATGTAAATTACAGGAAAGCAATTATAAAACCATAAACAGAAATTATTGAATAATAACACCTACATGAAGAATACAACAATTTTTATACATTTCATTTAGAATAAATGATATGTTTCCAATTCCTCCCAATACACCTTATTAGCCTGAGTTTCAATTTTACCATTTATATTATGATAAACTTAAGTCAAATAATACCTAAGGTTTCATAAAATTAAAATACCTTGTGAGATTACAGAGGAAGTATTGATTCAAATCATTTTAAAAGAATAAAAGCTTCATATGCCTTTAAAAATATGTATCCAGCAAGTCAGCTTGAAGATCTAAGCTCTTGTGTAAAAAAGTAGACTAGTAATACCACAGAATATGGCTAGGACTAAATAGTGTTTTTACTTGTAAGCTGTTAAGGAATCTAAACATGGAATTTTGAAAATAAATCAAAAAGGGATAGAAATGTAGACTTTGATAATAATACCTTGAAAAGCTAGGGGAAGAATAAAGTTCACAGAAGTTCTTCAAAAGAGCAAAACAAAGAAAATTCAGCCTGAATAAAATACAATGAAACTCAGAAAGAAAAAAAGCTCTTTGTGCAAATGAAAAGGAGGAAATATTCCTGACATTAATGATCATCACTGACATTCGTAAGCCAAACAGGCCTTGTGTACATGCATCACTAACCTTAAAACTGAAATCAATGTTGTGAGTCTACAGCAGATTATGAGCCCTAAAAGAGGGAGAGTTTCAATTGTTCGCCTACCCTCAAATGAATCCTCAACAATGGCACCAAATACAGGCAGACAAAAACCAGCAGAAGGGCTGGGTAGATAGCTCACTTGATGAAGTATTTGCCATTCATGCATAAGGACATGAATTTGGATCCTTAGTATCCACATAAAAAGTCAGGGGTGGTGTTGCACTCCAGTTTCCTACCACTGGGAAGGCATAGACAGGTGAATCCCTGGAGTTCCCTTGGCAATTTGTCTTGCCTATTTGATAAGTTTAGAGTGAGAGATCATGTCTAAAAATGTAGGGTGGAGAAAAATAGAGAAAGACAACCACCATCAACATCTGGTCTCTACATGCACATGAATACATGAGTGCTCACCTGTACACACACACAAACACAGAGCACAAACACACACACACACACACACACACATACACACACACACACACACATCACAGATACACACAAAAAATAAAATGGATAAAGTAATACAATTTAAAAAATAATTAAAGAAACAAAGGGTGCCATGTACACACTCAAGATTGAAGCAGAAGAATTTCTACAAGATAGAGGCCAACTTGGACTACATAAATGGAAATCTCAGCTACAGAGTAAGGCTGTCTCAAAAAGGAAGAGAAATTAATAGAGAAGGAAAAAAGAAAAGAATTAAAAAAAACATGGGAACCGGAAGGAAGGGGAGGGGAGGGGAGGGGAGAAAAAAGAAGGGGAAGGGAGGGGAAGCATAAATGTTAACAATAGAAAGTATCTGAGACCAAGGAATGTTCATGATTGTTAAGGGTTATGTGAAAGCAAAACTGATCTTGTTTGTCAGTAACAACTGAGCTGGGACCAATGAATGCTTACAAGGAGCAGAGTTCCACTGAGGTTCCACTTATACTGGTTGGAAGATAAGTGAGTTTAAAACATTTTGATATATGTCGCCAATCATAATATTGTCTAAGTCTTGCCTGAACTCACACACTATGGCTCTAACGTCTATGTGAATACATTCCTAAATTTCTATTTCATCTAAAAATTCCAGATCAATGAATAAACACTTGGAATTTCAAGTTTGCAAGAGTAGAAACTTATGTTGGAAGTGTTAATGATAATTCAATGAAAGGATTACTTATGAAAAAGAGACTAACTGTAAGAGAGACTAAAATCATATATTGAAAAGTACCTTGCTATTTGTCTGCATGTTGACAATAAATTCACAACCAAATAGCTTAGAGAAACAAGGGGGGTTATTATTGTTTATGATTGATTATCAGTTATAATTCATAGTCATTGCAACACCAAGCAGAAAAGTTCATACCAACACCAAGAGTTGAAGGAACTGGTCATACCATATCCATAGGGACTGTTAAGAGAGAGGCAAATTTCGCTTGCCAAACTAAAAGTCTGCCAAAGTATGCTAAACTCTGACCAACTATAGCACCAGCTCCCTCCATCTCATCCACCCAGTCCAGGAAATGGTCCCACCCACTGTGGACTTCTCACATCAATTAAATACTCTCCTGCAGGCTTACTTAGGGTTTGCATTAGCTATTAAACCTTCAAAAATGTGCTCAGAGCTCAGTTTTCAATTATCAAGATGACCTATATCTAGCTAGCACAAGCCTAGAATGTGTTGCAAGGTATCATTCTCTGGAAAAGGGAAAGCATAAGAATCTACCATGATATACCCTTATCAGGGAGAATGTTATTGACAACTATGACCTTTGGTAGAAGAACAAAACCAGGCCTAAGTGTACTAGGGAAAGGATGAAGGGAAAGACAAAGGAAGGGTATAACCAGGTCCTATTTATTTTATTCTGGTTTCCTGCCAATATCTACCTTACACTGAATCCAACGGAAAAGCAGAGGGAACATCATTGCAAAGCTTAAAAGTTGGCATCCAAAGACAAAGTCAAACGCAAGTATCGCATACAGCTTCTGCCCACTTGAGGCATGCTCAGAATTGCTTCTGTTCTTTGCTGACAGCCAAGAGAATTTAAGCAAACAAGTTCCATTGCTCATATTTTCTTTTGTGCATAGTGCTTTGTTCAAAACAAACACATATAATGAGAAAGCTGAATTGTCAGGGCACAAATATAGAAAGGTAAGTGAATGAAATATAATGCTCTAAGGACAAAAAAGATGATTAAAAAGAATGAGGATTTTACAGTGGATTCATCACTTCGTTTTTACACTACAATCAAAGTAATCCCATAAAATCCAAATCTAGATGTAGGAATGAATTAGACTGGCATAAAATAGACACAGAGAGAACATTAAAAAGTGACAGCTTTGGATCTGGGGGAATAGAGAACACTGAGGTAATCCCAGATCTAGCTAGAAAACAAGCAATAAAACCTGTGAGAATATTTTATATTCAATTTAGCCAGATTCAATATTTGCAGGGTAGGAAAGCATTAAAAAAAACAGTCTTAATGAGGTAACGCGACAACACTGGCTAATCAGAACATTGAAAAAATATAGAGGTGAACTCAGGACAGTAAAAGAACTGGAATACTCAGCAGAAACACATTTTAAACTATAGATTTTATGTTTGCAAGTGAATGCTACAGCACTCAAAATAAGCCTAAAAGTAAACATTGTATGGCAAGGAAAATAGATGCTGACATAAAGACTAGTTTGGGTTAATGTGTTATGGTATGGCCATAAGTTAGAAGACACAGGACAGGCAGGTTCCTAGTTTATCAAAGCTAGAATACAGCTACAGCTAAATTAAGCATGATCTTCAATGCTCTGTGCTATAAATTAGGACAATAAATTTCTGCTAAGGACTCTGGATTTTTCCAGAGGAAATGAATATTCAGTGGTCAGTATACTTTAGGAGGCTGTAGGTTAGCAGCAGAATGTGTCTATGTAGCCCCATTGGAACCCACTGTGATGAAGTGAGAAGAACATGAAAAGAACATGAAAAATTCCAGAACTAAGAGGTGGGAATCTCTAAGACCATTTCTGCCCCAACAACTGTTCTCAAGTTCCCTAGAGGAGGCATATATTCAATGAACCTTAACTGAAGAGAAAAGACCTTACTGACGTCTTTGATCGGCAAACTCCCATCTAGAATCTAGAAATAGAATTCAAGAGGCATCTTTTGCCTGTCCTGAGCAAGCCTCAGAGCTTCTTACCTGGAACCTGTTTTCAGAGGGAGTGAGGAAGACCAGGGAAGTTACTCACTGTCAAAGATAAAAGGAAGTCAACTTTTCCACATGGTAAGAACAGTGCTAAAAGGTCTCACAGTGTTCACTACTTCCTCCCCATCATGACATTGTCAATTTCCCAGCCACAGTGAAGAAATGCTCCTGTTGATATGATCTTATGCAGTTTGTACCATGACATCTAATTGCTTGAAGCTGCAAGAACCACTATCTAAGTTTTTCTCATAGTTCTGAGTATCACAGGACTCAGTCAGGAGTTCTCCTCTTCCCTCCGGTAGGAATTAGGCTACGAACAGGTGAGGATTAGATGAGCTAGAAAATCCAGGATGGTAGGCAGTCAATGATCATTACTGGCAGAAGTTCAGCTGCAGCTGTTATCCTGCTCCCGTTATCCAGTCAGATTCCTAACTACACACATCTGAAGAGAAGAAAGCAAAGTTGCCTCCACCTCATTCCATTGGTCAAGGAGCATTAGTGATGACCCAAACTCAGGAGAAAAGGGCTTAAGCCAAGCCAAAAGTTAGCTTTTACCGGTGCTGAAACAAAAAATATGGGTATCAGCACTCTTAAAAACAACTCACAGAGACAGTTGCAAGGCTGAATTGCACAGTGAATTCTCTCCAGAACCCAGTCTCTTCACTCTAAGCATGAAGAACTATTGATAGTGTTTACTGGGCAATACTGTGAATGAATGAGGGGCTGGTGGCTAGTTGTTTGTTGCTGACTAACTAGATTACACATCAGAATGAGTAAGACAAGGAAATTAAAAGAAGCAAAGAAATCGGATGGTCCAAATGACAGAAGTCCAGAAGAACCAATCAAGGAAATCTGGCTTTAAGTCTGACCTTCTGGAATCTGGAAGGTCACTACTTACTCATAAGTTGAGATTCCATTAAGAATGAATGAAAATCCCAGGGAATTAATAGTGAAATTGGACTATGTAATATGAACATGGTTATTTTAATTTCTTATAGTTAAGATTTTAATTTCTTACAGTTGAAATTTTCATTTCTTATAGTTGTTCAGATAGGGCTTCCATAGCATTTTCTCATTTCAACTACATGAACATGATTAATGCACTTAAAATGATAATGAAAAATCAAAATCAAAAAAATGATAATTAAGCCAGTCAGTCACACATGTCTGTGATCCCAGAAACTGGGAGATGAAGGCAAGAGGATCAGGAACCCAAAGCCAGCCTGGGCCACATGAGAACCTATCACAGTCAAAAGTGAATAAATAAAATTATAAATACAACAATAATTATCAAGATTTCTTTAACTCACTGGAAACATAGTCTGAGCAATCAAAGATAGCTTTGTGCTCTCACAGAACTGGAAGGAATAAGAACAAAAGAGGGTTTAGGAATTGAATGAATTGGCTTTGTTTTTCATATTAAATTAACTCAAAAACACAAATATAATTTACTATTTTGTACTCATTTGAATGCTATGTAGTCAACATTCATCAATTTTAAATTTTTTATAAAAATCACAGGTAATAAGGTGGTGAAAAACAAAGAGAATAATGGAGAGAAAGGTTTAAGGGAAAAGAAGATGATGGGATAGTATACAGGAAGGAGTGAGGGAGAAACAAACAGCACTAAGATTGTAAGAAACAGACAGAAACACTCTATGTCATCATTTTATCAGAGAAAAACATAGTTTAAAAAGAATGTGATTAAACATACACAGGAAACACACAAGTCAGGTAAGGTATAATGGAATTTGCTCTGAGACGGTCCTACCAGAAGACAGACAAAATTCCCAGGACAAGTATACAATACCTCCTAATGTTAGTCTGAGAGGTCTCAAAGGCTCCCAAAACAATAGACTTTTGTCATTGCTCTTATTTGGCCTCCAGAAATTAACAGTAAGATCCTATTATTGAACACACTGCACACTTTGTTCACATGACATAGGAAAGGCTAAGCTAGATGTGTGTGATCTTGAAGTTTCTTCCTTGCTGTCCAGCATTCATCATAACAGAAAGTATATGCAAGATGCTGAGAGAGAAAAACCATTGTTTCACTCAGCTGTGAAAATCAAAGTTATAATTACAATTACATTGGTAAAAATGACCTTCAATGCAATAGTGGCATAACATTTTGAGGGTAACCAACTGCTTTCTATTTGGATTTCAGTCCTGTTTTTCAGCAGGGAACATAATTCTGGTCTGTAAGCCAGGCTAAGAAACTATAGAAGAAGAGGTTACAGGCAGCAAGGTTTAGCTATAAGCACATGATATCAAGCTGCCATCTAAATATCATTATGTCAATAGATTAGAGGAGCACTCAGCACTCCTTCAGGTGTTTAGTACAGAGAATCACAACTGACTAAAGGTTAGAAAATAAGCATCTGTGGATTGCTGGGTCTTAAATAGAATACTTAAATCACATCCTCACTTCATGCTCAGGGAATGTCACAAAAGAGGGGGTGATAAGAATAGAAGAGTTTGAGGGTAGCTAAGGGTGATGCCAGACAGTATCTTCTGGACGTGACAGGGCTGCTGCATTTCTGAACTCACTGAAGCCATGTCTACTTCTAAAAGACTGGCACAAGACTTGGCCATCAGCATTTTGCCATCTGAGGGGAAAGTTCTCACCTCCCTGAGAGACTAATGAGGGTTAATGCCGGATAGAAGAAAGAGAAGCTATTTTCCTCAGTGGTATACCCACTCACATGTCATCCATGCTCTTGGAAGTGCCCAGGCACATGCCATTAAATGCAACCAAGATGAAACTCAATGAGCCACACACAAAAAAAGACATGAAATTAGGAGGAATATTGGAAAGTATGCTGTAGGAAAAGAAAGGGGTACGAAATTGGGTTTTATGGGGTGAGATGACATAAATTCATTGAATTCATGCATGAAACTCTTAACGAATAAGAATAAATTTAAAATAAATTTAATTTTAAAATTGCTACCTTTAATTGTGTTTCTATTGCATCTGTCGGAGATTTTCTGAGGAAGACTCCAATCTTATTATGGAGGTCACCAGATCAGCCTTCAAAGGCAGCCCTTTTTTATTCAGAGAGGTTCATCTGAATTCTGAGTAGGCATTTCTTTTTCTTTGTAACTATTTTTCTATACTTAACCTAGCATAAAATATTCAAGATTATTCTATTGGAGGGGAGGAGAGTTAGAGAAGAGAGAGAGAGACTGTGAAACAAATAATACCTAATGGTCGAAGCAGGAGTCTCCTGGCAAAGTCCCAGAGAGCAGTAGAAGCCATAACTGCCCAGTTTCTACTGACATCAGTGTGAGTAATAAAACAGCATTCTCTGGAGAGACTTTTGAAATTTTAGCTTGCAGTAGCTTTGGAAATATTTCACAGAGAAATTATGTTTACAGTTCCACAACCAGTAATCACCGTAACCAAGTTCTTTCCCTAAGCATGCCATAGCATCCAATTAAGTTACATAGATGATCACTTCCATTTATATCAACTTAGCCCAGGGAAATAAAGTTAGCTGCACTTCCAACTTATCCATTTACCACATTGTCCATACAATAATTCTTTCCTCTGCCCAGGTGACCACTAGACAGTGTACCATCTTCTTGCAGTGTTCTGAGCCATCCCAGAAGAATGCTGAAAAAGATTCACTACAGACATAGAATGTGCTGATGTGCTCCAATAGGGGTTGATTCTTAAAAACTTACAGTGGTAACACCACTACTGCCTTGTGGACAGAAGAAAGGAATCAGAAACAGTAGAGTCAGTCTTTCTCTCTCCCTCTCTATCTCTCTCTCTCTTTCCTGTCATTCACACATTCACATCCCTTCTACTTTCTGTTGGTTTTACACTTTCTCAAAGGACCCAAAGAGTAGCTACCATAAATACAGTCATGTGTTATTAAATTTCTTTTTGCCTCTCTGTATCCTGTCTACTGGGATATATTCAGTGGATTTATTTTACAGGGTGATTGCAAGAATTAATGGATTTGAAAGTCTTAGATGTGTTCATGACACAGCAAAAGCATTTAGTCTGCATACAAATTCTAACCTAGTTAGATTAAGATTGATATACAGCAATGTAGCATTGGTCCTCTTCTGAACTGTTTATTTAACATACACACACTCACATTCTCTGCTTTCTCACACAGAAAATAATTAAACAATGTATCCAAAATTCTGAGATAGTAGGTAAGAGTTAAAGACTGTTGGGATAATAATATATATCAAATATATCAAAATCTCTTAGAAAGGTATTTCAAAAGAATTATAGGCATCAATGGTTTTATCCAGCACTCAGCTCTGAATGCTACAATATCAACCTTTTAGGCTCACTGGTGGAATTGTGGCATGACTACTATTGGAGTAGCCAACTACTTTCTACTTTCCTTTGAACATGTTCTGCAGGAAGGAATTCATCCCCACTTGTCAACCTGATCAAAAACCTCTGGCTGGGGAAGTTATAGGGGAAATCGTCTACTATCTAGCTAAATGACCAAGTTGTCAAACTGTCTTCTAAATATTTCTGCCTATACCAAAAGTTTAGCGCTCCTCTCAGTTTTCATCAGAGAAGCTTATTTATGCAGGGGGAAATAGTTAATGCAGATAACTGGCTGATGTGCAGAGAACAAGAGAGTGTTAAATGCTCAGTACCAAAGAGAATGTATACCTCACCTCCCTTCCCCACAAGGATAGCAAAAAAGAGAAAGAACACAGACCAAAAGGATGGGTAGGAAGCTATCAAATGCTATTTTCTGGATGTGATGTATCTGTGGTGCTCATAAACTTACAGAAGCTCTGATTACCTATACAAAGACCTGGCTATGATCAAACTAGCCAACATTCCAGCATGGTTCAGAGAGGGGTTCATGTACCCTACTTGAGGAGCTGTGGGAAGTTGATGGCTGCTAAGGAAGGGTAGTAATTTTTCTTCATTGTTGTGGCTGCTGGTAGGTTCCCTTACTCTGGTAGATGGCACATACCCACGTTAATTATATGGGCAGCACTAGTTGAACTCAGTGAGTTATGAAAATATGTGAAATAATATATTAAAGTGGGAGAGGGTATGTATCAGGAGGTCCCAGAGGAAAGGGAGGGAGGATTGAGACTTAATATTATTAATAAGCACTGTAGACATGTATGAAGTTGTCAAAAAATAAATAAATAAAATTGATAATGACAGGCCGGCAAGATGACTCAGCAGGTAAAGGCACTTGCTGCCCAAGCCCGAAGACCTGAGTTCAATGCCATGGTGGCAGAAGAGAACTGACTCTGGAAAGTTGTCCTCTGACTTCCACACCACAGGCCATGGCACACTCATGCCCCTACACATACTCACACATGCACATAATGTAATGATAAATAAAGTGAAATGTGATGATGATGATTATTATGGTGATGGTAGCAGACAAATTTTTCTGGCCATCATGTATTATACATGTATTATACTAAATATAACTAAACCACACATGAGCCTTTCAAAATGTGTACAACGATTTGGACATGGTTCAAGTGTTCCTGCAAAGGTCTGTGTTACTAACAGTTGTTTTCCAGCTTGGTACCAATCAGAGCCAGTGGAACTGAGAAAGTTGCTGGACAAGGAGTTCGGGATCAGGTATCATGACCAGCTTTTTCATCGTGCTGCCTCTTTTTCTTCATCATACAGTAAGATAACCTGCACATTCCTCTTGTCCAATCAGAAAGATAGCTAGCTCTCAGAATGCTCTCCTAGGTCTTTAAAGTCATTGTCTACCACAAAGTCACTGAGCATGTGCAATTCCTTAAGATCCTCAGCAGAATGTCTTCCTCTAATGATGCTTCACTAGCAAGGGCAAACATAAGGGAAAATTGACTCTAGCACATGTATCCTGCACTTTTCAATCGATTAAATGCATGGTGCTGAGGCACGATTGCATAACTCACTATATTATTTGTAATAAAAGATGAAAGTAATCAAATGATCCTAGACACTCCTTTTTCTTCAGTATTTCTTCAGTATTTCTCTAAGCTCATTAAAAAAAAAACACTCCATTTACCTCCATCTCCACCTTCACTTGAGAAAATGCATCATTCCCAGGAATGTATACATTTGCTTTCTCATATACTTCCTAGTTTAAATAAATCGTATGTCTACTGACTTACTGCATCCATTATTTTACTGAAAGAACAAACATCTTGATCAGAGTAACCTGACCAAGATTTATCTGATCTCCCTGGTACACTTCCCCTACAATAGCACCTTTAGGAGTCAGGGCCTGGGGGAGGGTGAGCAGGATCACCAGTTCAAAGAAGTAGTTCTAGTGAACCCCTTTAGCATCTTGTGAGATGATTATTAGAGAAGCAAGACTGGCCTTGCATAGGTCACTGCTGTGCTTGAGATGCAATCTTTCACTCACTCTAGCATGCGCTTGCAAAATTGCTATACATGCAGGAGGAGATGTAGACACTGGATTGCTCTTGCTGTTATCTGTGAAACTCCATTTGACTCAAAGAGATGTCATAATTTGCTTCTGCTTCCCTTTTTCTCCTGCCATCAAAGTCATGTTTATAAAGTACTATCTAGTTATTATCTGTATGTCGCTGATAACATTAACTCATTAATCTACCTGACTTCTACCTTGATACTGAAATCAAACAAAATCATCTGTGGCCATCTTCCTACCAAAGCAAGTCACTCCTTCTCACTTTATCCTTCATAAGAAGAGATGTGGAGGTCACAAAAGTGATTCAGCAGGAAAAGGAAAAGGGAGCTGTGAACAAACCTGGCATCGTTAAGTGGAAGGAGAGAAACAACTGGCAAAAGTTGTCTTCCAACTTCCACATGTATATAGCATGTGTGTACCTGTATTCACAAATACATACACACACACACACACACACACACACACACACACACACACACACGCATGCATGCATGCACAGAGTTGAAAACAAACATTTAATGCAGAAGAGAAGGGTTTTAAGTTTAGAGTGAGTATGACACGAGGCTTAGTTCCAAATTTTAGTATCCTGTTGCTGAATTTTAGTCCTAGCAAGAAAGCACACAAACTTGTCCATGGTTTTCCATCACTTCAGGCATTACTTGTTCATTCATTAATTCAGTCTCTCAGCAATAGCTGTTTAGCATTCCTGTGAATAAGCTATTGGGCTTGAGGCTACAAAGTAACCAAAGCCAAACCAGGCAGAGTCACATCTCTCAAAGGTGTTTTATTTCTTTCTTTAATGAATGAAATATTTCAGTTAATAATTTTTTGCCTCCCAGATGTGCTTGGATATATGTCATTAATTTTTCAATAAAAGTTCTATGCTTTTAAATCAAGTTCTTTCACTACAAACAACCTCAAGTTCTTTCACTACAAACAACCTTACATTCTGGGGAAAAAAATCATCCCTAGATAGATAATATTTAGATCCAGATAGTTGAATGATTTACTCCAATCCAATTGCATTCGTACTGCAAATATTAACCACCAACTAGATGTCAAAGTCAGATAAAAATCTTGATAGAACACTTATTTGTCTACTAAGATTGTCTACTAAGTTGTTTTCACAACTGCAGCAAAGTTATTATTTGAAAAGCAACCTACTGTTCATCTAATCTCAAAGAAAATGAAAGATTTTGTTGTATCTTCCAAGAGCCTGATGTAATAGTATTTTTCATTTTCCAGGCTTCTTTTCATTCAGGACATTAAAAACAGCACATTCATTGTACCAGTTAGTAATAATGTCTGGTTCTGAGGCAACCTCAAGATGAACATTTGAACAAGTGATAGTTGAGCACAGGGCTGTATTTCCATCCAGTGCTTGCCAGATATGGCTGATCTCAAAGGTTTCTATTTTGTTTGGGTTGTTAGCCAAACACATGCCAACCATATGGCAGAAATAAAAATATTATTTTTAAGATCATACCAAGGAGTATCTATAGACACGTTTTCTACAACATAAAATTTTACATTGATGAATACATTTTTGCCTATATTAAAATAAAGATTGCATTTGTAACATCATTGCTCCAATCTTTGTTTTAATAATGAACAATTATAAGAAACTCAAGCATTCAATAACACACATACAACACACTTCAAAATTCTAATGTGTTAATACTAGAAAATGAATAACCAAAATCTAAACACACCACTAACTATAAATCTAACTATTGAGTTATGAAAGTATAATTCAAAAATATCACATGTGTAAATTATAAAACTGCATAATGAACTCATGGTAACTATACATGGAAAAGTTGCATAATGACTTTGCAAGAGAAGTTTCTTCTGGAGAAACAAAGATAAGTTTGGAAGGGAGGAGAGAAATTTTATTTATTTAATAGTCTTAAGGATTCTGAAATACATTTGGCTAAATATTCAGGCTTATTAAAATGTGAATGAAGAAGAATTGTCATATTTTCTGGTTTTCTCTTTGATCTTTCTTATACTCATTCATTAATGATTTTAAAATAGTTTTAAATAACACAGGTGCCATGTAAATTTGGATGAGATCAAAGACAGCATTCATCTCTAGTGTGAGTAGCTCAAAGCCAGAATCATCACATTGAACTCATGTATGTCCTCAAGGTGAGAGCACAGATATTATTTAGGAATGTGTATCCAGCTTGAAGCACACACTCAATAAAGTTACTCATTGAACAGTGATAGAATGAAAAATTGAAGTCCCAAGGAGGTACCCAGTCAAAAGATAATGAACAGCTTATGGATATCAGATTTTTGATGACATTCCTATGGTGCAAAAAGAACATTCCATCCTTATGTCTCCTGTAGACATGACTACAAGACCTGACAGACCAGGGAACTGAAGTGTTAATATCAAGAGTTGAAGCCAGAGCTGAAAGAGAAGAAGAAATAGGAGGAGGGAAAAGAAAGGGAGACAGTGAAGAAAGAAAAAGTCTCTCCCACCAATATATGTCAATCAAAGTAAAGTTTAGAAGAAACTCATATGATAAGGCTGACAAATGTTTGTTTTTTATCTCCAAATCCATTTTTTACAAATGGAAAAGCTGACCAATAGTACCTGCTGGACACTATCCCCAGGCGAATACACTTCAGATTCTAAAATGCATGTAGTCCTTTTCATCTCTCTACATTTCAAAGACCAGGTAAACAAATATAAATGACCCTGAACAAAAAATATATAAGAATTCCCTCATAAACTTAAATTCATATTCAGTTAGGGATGTAAGAAAAAAGTAAAATTTACTAGTTCAGCAAGAATCTTCTTTGTATATTTTATATTTGACAATCTAAACTTTAAGCAAAAGTAATTTTGACATTATTTAAAAACAAAAAGGTCAAGTTTAAAGCATATATTTTGTGAGTGTCTGCTATTCTTATGAGACAAAATTCAGTGTAGACCAAATTAGGAATGAGTTAGCAAAAGTTTTCATTTGGAAATATTTTTAATTATAGAAAAACTATTCTCATATTTGAGAATTGGACAGCAGGCCAAGAAAAAACTCTGTTTAGGACCACAGCCTTTACCCTGTTGCAGGGAAGAACAATAAATGGAATAAATACAACTCCATCGACCACCAGAGAAGCCTTATGACACTAAGGGAAAGCAAGTGCAATTTAATTCAATGCTTTACTCCTGGAAAAAGTGCTTTCCTCCATGCAGGCTTTCAGTCTCCCATGCAGGCTTTCAGTTTGTGGTCATGACAAGGAGTAGTTGATAGAAGTTTATAACAAGGAGAAATAAATGTTGTCTATTCTACATAAGGTATTAGCCAAGGTGCCAAATTCATAAAGAAATTTAAATTTTTGTGTTCCCAATGGGGAGCCCTCCATGTTCTAGTGGATAGTTCTAAACCCATGGTCACACAGAGAGCCCTAAGGCAGAAAACCCAAAGATGTGAATGTGAGAGATGGATTTATAGGGAGGGATGGGGTTGATGGGGTAGGAGGGAAAAAAGTGTGAGTAATCAGAATGCATTAAGCATAGGTATGAAATTGTCGAATAATGAATTTCATTAATGAAACAAGAAGTTACATGATTCTTAGACTTGTTCCCCATGTGAAGGTGATGAAGTACCTTATAAGCATATTGAGGAAAGTATTGAGGAAGACTACTTTAGGGTAAGATTCCTTGGAGTTCCTGATGATTAAACTGAATCATCTTCAAGAGTCAGAGAAGATAAAGCTGGAATTTCTGAGCCTGTACCCCCAAAGAAGCATTTTCATGATCTTCTTGACTGTCCAACCCATTTTCTGTGTGCACATTCATCTTTAACCTAAGCTGAGAAAAAAAGCAGAGATATTGTTTGGAGATGAAAGTAAATATAGGAGGAAAAGCAAATGGGCATTCCCCTATCCAATCAGAAAACAAATAAGAGGAAGGATGGGTCATCCATCTGACTTTTTCTCACATACTTAGAAACAGTGAAGACAAACTGGTTTGCAGAACTCTAAATACAAAAAAAATCTATGTTCACTTTGCACATTCACATATAGTGAATTTCCATTTTTCAAATTATCACTAATAAATATTTTCTAATTTTCCTTTATTAAATCGAGACATGACAGCTATCAGTCTAACAATCCTCACATAGCTCTATTTGTCTAGATAACATGTTAACTATAAATTTCAAAACTTGAACACCAAAAAAATTCAAAACTTGAAATACATTTTTGTCTGTGCAAAAAAGCTAAAGAGAAATAAGCAGAAATGTGAAGTATAAATATTCACAAAGGCACTAACGAGACAACTGCATATACAGAGGAATTGTACTGCAAATGGGAGGTCTGGAGTTCAGATCCCAGCTCCCACGTGAAAGTTGGCAAACACAGCAGCAGCCACCAGTAAGTAACCTCAATACTAGGAGGCAGACAATGAACTTTTGGGGCAAATTGGCTAGACTAGCTGAACTGGAAAACCCTAGATTCAGTGGCAGACCTTGTCCCAGTAAATAAAGTGAGAAACACAGACAACATCAACCTTTAGCCTGCATACACAAGTACACACATACACATGCAAAAAAAAGTCATATTCATTCATACAATAACATTATTTTATGTGAAATGGTCAGAGTTTGAAGAGTACAAATATAAGCCCAGAAGTTAAATTCTGAAATTATTCACAGAATGACAAGCATAAAAGGGTCAAAGGCTTCATGGCATAGAGTATTAACATCTTAGGCAATGAAGTTCTGCAGAACTGTCTTAAGTAGCATGCATGAACTATCATTAATAATTGTCTATTGATGTAATAGTGTGGGCAGTGTTCTTTCTGTGAGGAACTTTGATTCATTATGAATTAATTGCCATTTAACTCTCAGGATTCTCATTTTAGAAGAATTTATTTATTGGATTAATTTATTTTATATCATTCAATTGACTTTCCATCTCAAATTTAAATTGTTATTCTTCTAAACATAATATTCAGTACTTACAAAGTCATCCCACTTCATCAGAAAATTCTAGTGTTCTAAAAATGCCACTAGATTCAATTATCAACATATGTCTCTCAGGGATTATTTTGTTCTTATAATTGTGCCACTATAATGTAATAAGTGCTTATTTACTTGCCATGAAATGTATTCCCTTCTCATTTTCCTCTTTATTTTTTTGCTTCTTCTACTTCTTTTGGTTCTTTTTTTTTTTTTTTTTGAAGCATGGTCTCACGTAGCCTACTCTGGCCTCCATTCACTATGTAGTTAAGGATGGCCTTGGACTTCATGTCCCCCTGCTCCCACTTCCCATATGACTTCATATGAAATAACAACACACACCCACAATTTATCATTGTCAATAAGCACGACCTTTGCTAAGCACTAAAAAAGCGACCCTGATTAGCAATTGTCCTTAATCTGATAGACATAGGAAGGAACTATCAGTCCTGTAGAAGACTTGGCCTGTTGAAGAAAGCTTCTCTAGCTCACAAGCATTTGACTAAAAAAGATCCCATGCACTAGGACAAAAGAAAAATGTTTTAGTCCATTAGTTATAAAAAATGCAGAGATGGTAATTTATAAATAATAGAAATTTATTTTCCCTTAGTTCTGGAGGTTGAGATATTCACTATTAAGATATGAGCAAATTCTTCTTTCTGCTCTGGGCCTGAGTGGGCTCCCTGCTCCTCACAAACTTTAAAGTTCTTGAGAGTTCAAAAGCCCAGAGAAAACACTAGCAAAAGATTAAGGGAATGACACCATACATTGAGGACTTCTAAAATCATCTCATCAAATGGGAAAGAATGTTTGCTTCCACCTCTAAGACAGGAAAACCCTTTTTACCTTACCATTACTTTTAATTGTTAGTCACTGTCGCAGTCAGCCTGCATGGTTGCTGATAAGTGAGTATCACACAACTTAAGGGAATAAGGAGTTTACTTTCTTACGACAATCTGGTTATAGTTCATAATCCAGCTTGACAGAAGAGCACACACCAACACCAGGGCTGAGGGAACTGGCCACCATAATGGCTGAGAGATGGACAATCCTTACTTGCCAGACTAGCATGTCTGGCCAAGTGAACAACAGAAGGATGCCAACTCTCTCATCCAGGTCTCTGTGATTTATCCAGGGCCTAATCCCACCCACCATGGGCTGGGTCTTCCCCATCAGCTGGACAATCTCCTTCACGTATGTTCTGGGCTTAACCATCAACTCTACAACTGTGCCCAGAGCTCAAACCCTTAACAATCAAGTTGACACCTGTGCCTAACTATGACAGTCACAATAGTTTAACATTTCCTATAGCCCACCCAAAAACCCATCAAATTTCAGGGACTATACCATACACCCTTACACATTATTAAGGAACTAAACCTAAAAAAGTGTACTACCATAATAACTTTAAATCCCTGTCTACTAAACACACCTTAATTGATGTAACAACAGTCCAATAGCCTCATCTAGGAAACACCACCAATAACAGAGAGGCACATCCAACTACAATGCATACACTAGCAATAACTGCTAAAGTGTAGTAATACTGTCTAATTCAGATGAGCTAAAAACACACATCAAGGAAGACATAAAAGATAAAATTAAAAATGCCTAGGTCACAGTGCAAATCCATGAGAAACAAAACCCGAGACAACTTATCTCCTACAAAAAGTATCAACCCCATAATGAGGAATCCAACCAGAACAAATTCACAGAAAATTGTCAGTAAAGCCATACCCAAGATAATGATTTTCAAAGCCTGATCTTTACTATGATCAAAACAATGAAACAGGAAATCTGGGAGGAGTTAAATAACCACATCAACCAATTTGAACAGAAACACAGAAGGCACTTGGAGGAAATGAAAAAAGCAGTTGAAGAAACAAAAATAGGCATGGAACAATTAAAACAATTTCAAAACACCATGATATTGAATGAGAAATGGGCTCAGAAAGAAATCAAATAGGAAATTCAAGATTTCCTAGAAGCAAACAATAATGAAAGTACAAACTATCAAAATCTCTGGGACACAATGAAAGCTGTCCTAAAAGGTAAATTTATAGCTCTCAATGCTTATATCAAAAAAATGGGAAGTGTCATCACAAGTAAATGACTTAACAATGTAGCTGAAGGCTTTAGGGACACAAGAGCAATCCAATCTCAAAAGCAGTAGAAGAAAGGAGATTAGCAACATCAGTGGAGAAATATTCAAAATTGAGATAAGGAAAATGATATGAAGAATCAACCAGATGGTTCTTCGAAAAAATCGATAGGATTGATACACCACTAGCTAAGTTAATCAAAATCAAGAGAAATAAAACCCAAATTGACAAAATTAGAAATGAAAATGGAGTTAGCACAACTGATACCCAGGAAATTTGGAGAACTATAAGATGATATTTCAAAAACTTATACTCCATGAAATTTGATAATCAGAAAGAAATGGATGAATTTCTGAATAAGCACAAATTATCTAAATTGAATTAGGAAATTTGAAATTATTTAAATAGTTCTTATAACAAATGAGAAAATTAATGAAGTAATCATGGATTCAGCACAGAATTCTACCAGAATTTAAAGAGCAACTAACACCACTACTCCATAAACTATTCCATAAGATAGCAAAGGAAGGAATACTTCCAAATTGTTTCTATGAAGCTTGTATCATACTAATCCTAAAACCTAATAAAGATACACTTAAAAAAGAAAACTATAAGCTGATGTCTTTAATGAACACAGAAGCAAAGATTCTCAACAAAATCTGAATAAGTTGAATTTAAAAAAGCATATCAAAAGATCATTCACTGTGATCAAATAAGTTTTATCCTACTTGGCACACAATATTGGCACATAATATTGGTTCAACATATATAAATCAATAAATGCAATCATCATATAAATCAATTCAAGTTTGAGACAACATGATATTCTCAATAGATGCAGAAAAAGCTTTTGACAATATCCAACATCCTTTTATGGTCAAAACTATACAGACAGTTGGAATGGAAGAAACTTATATCAACATAATAAAATTTGTGTACAACAAACCAACAGCAAGGATTATAATAAATGGGGAAAAGCTTGATACATTCCCTCTTTGATCAGTAACTAGACAAGGCTGTCCACTCTCACCACTTCTATTCAATATTGTACTGTACTTGATGTCTTAGCCAGAGCCTTAAGACAAGAGAGGGAAATAAAAGGGATTCAAATAAGAAAAGAAGTCAAATATCTCTACTTGCAAACATATAATCATATACGTAAGAGATCTAAAAATACCAGGAAACTCCGGGAACTAATAAATACATAAGTTCAGCAGAGTGGCAGGTTACAAAATAAGTGTGCAAAAAAATCAGTGGCTTTCCTACACGAAGGATGAAAAAATTGAAAAAGTCCTAAGAAGAAACAATCCCATTTACTATAGCCCCTAAAATACTGAAATACCTTGCTGTAAATCTATCTAAAGAAGTGAGAGACCACTTTAAAATCCTAAAGAAAGAAATTACAGAAGACACCAGAAGGTTTCCACCCATGCTCCTGGATCAGCAGAATCAACATCATAAAAATAACCATCCTACTAAAAGCATTATACAAATTCAATGCTATACCAATCAAAATCCCAAAGCAGTTCTTTATTTTTTTTTATTTCAGCTCATACAAACTTATTAGGTACACCAGTTCCCTCCCTCCTTCCTCCTCCCCCCATAACCCCTAACCACCCCTCTCCCTCCCCATCCCCCAGTGCCTCCCACCCCAATTCCCAGAGAGTCCTCTCTTGTGCATGACTGATTTTCCTCTGGGCCCTCCTCTCCGATGATGTACAAGGACCCAGTGGCCTTTGCCGAACCCTTTCCCGTGTTCCCCTTAGGTATAGGAACACTGCTGTGGCTGCCAATTCTTTGCCTCCAAGGATCTTGGTGCCTTTAGCAGATGCTAGACTTTGTGAGGTCAACAGTGTGTTGGACAATGCGCAGGGCATGCAAAGTCCAATTATGATTGCTTCAGCCCTAACTAGTATAGAGTATCTTACATATCATTGCTCCTCCCATCCTTATGCTCTTACACTCTTACCGCCCCCTCTTCCGCAAATTTCCCTGAGCTTCAAGATGGGGAGAGACTAAGCTGGCCTAGTTCTAGGTGGTTGATATAGAGTCTCTGAAGTTCTGGATTGTGGTTTGTTGATTTTCTTTTGCAGTTTTGCTGCTCCTGCAATGCCCCTCACTCCATCCTGGTGGGCATTGTATGTTACCCCCTGGCCAGAGACAAAAAGCTGTTAGAGTCTTGTGATAAAAGCACATTCAAAGGTAGATGTAATAAAAGTGGGAAACCACAGTGAGGGAGGGGTCTATCACCCATTTGCAAAATTGTTACTTTTTATCTGCCAGACTATATGCCCTCCTCTTCTGGTGAGATCACTCCCCCTCAGTAGTAAATGATCAGGAACAAAAGTCTGTGAACTTAATCAGATGTCTCATTACTTATTTGGGTCCTTGGTGGAGGCCTATTTTCCCTGCTGTAACATGGTCCCTTCTCTCCTTCTTTCTGGTGTGGCCCTCCTACCCCATCCCTCCTGTTCATAATCCTTGGAATTACTGTCTCTAGGTGGGCTGGGTGGGTTTGGTACTAGGAGCCACCTATTAGGGAGTACATACGGCGCTTAATTTTCTGGGTCTGGGATACTTCACTTAATACAATTGTTTCTAATGACATCCATTTCCCGGCAAATTCCAGTAATTCATCATTTTTGATGGCTGAGTAGTACTCCATTGTATAGATGTACCACAGTTTCCTTATCCACTCGTCAACTGTTGGACATTTGGGCTGATTCCATGTCTTTGCTATTGTAAACAGTGCTGCTATGAACATGGTCGTGCTTGTGCTATCGAGGCGAACCTCTGCTGTATGGGGGGTTATTCCCAAAAGTGGAATAGCAGGGTCATATGGCATTTCAATCTTTAATTTCTTTAAGAATCTCCAGACGGCTCGCCAGAGTGGCTGTATGAGCCTGCATTCCCACCAGCAATGTAGGAGAGTTCCCCTCTCTCCACATCCTCTCCAGCATTTGTCGTTGTTAGTATTGTGGATTTTTGCCATCCTGACCGGGGTGAGATGATATCTCAGGGAAGTTTTGATTTGCATTTCCCTGATGGCTAAAGAAGTGGAGCATTTTTTCAGATATTTGTTAGACATTTTAATTTCATCCCTGGTAAAGTTTCTTTTAAGTTCCAGGGCCCATTTTTTAATTGGGCCATTGGTTTCCTTGGTGTTTAGTTTTCTAAGTTCTTTGTGCACTCTGGACAATAGAGCTCTATCAGATATGTGCTTAGTGAAGATTTTCTCCCATTCTGTGGGTTGCCTTTGAGCTCGCGTTACAATCTCTTTATCTGAACAGAAGCTCTTTAATTTCACAAGATCCCAACTGTTGAGAGTTGGTAGCAGTGACTGTGCCATTGGATGTCTGTTTAGGAACTGTTGGCCTAGCCCAATCAGCTCGAGGGAGTTCCCTATCCTTTCAACTATGGTTTTTATAGTCTCTGGCCTGATATCAAGGTCCTTGATCCATTTGGAATTAAGTCTTGTACATGGTGACAAGTACGGGTCCAGCTTTAATCTTCTGCATGTGAAGATCCAGTTTTGCCAGCACCATTTGTTAAAGATGCTGTTCTTTTTCCATTGGATTCTTTGGGCCCCGTTGTCAAAGACCAAATGGCTGTAACTTTGTGGGCTCATATCTGGGTCTTCAATCCTTAACCATTGATCTGTGTGTCTATTTTGGAGCCAATACCAGGCTGTCTTTATAACTATGGATTTGTAGTATAGACTAAGGTTTGGTATGGTTATACCTCCAGCTGTGTTTTTGTTACTCAGGATTGTTTTTGCTATCCTGGGTCTTTTGTGCCTCCATATGAACTTTGAGATTGTTTGGTCAACTTCTTTGAAGAATTGCTTTGGGATTTTGATTGGTATAGCATTGAATCTGTATATTGCCTTTGGTAGGATGGTCATTTTCACGATGTTGATTCTGCCAATCCAGGAACAAGGGAGGTCTTTCCACCTTCTGGTGTCTTCGGCTATTTCTTTCTTGAGGGTTTTAAAGTTTTCATTGTAAAGGTCTTTTACCTCCTTAGTTAGGTTTATACCAAGGTATTTCATTTTTTTATAATAAATGGTATTGTTTCTCTCAAGGCTTTTTCACTTCTTTCATTCTGGGCATATAGGAAGGCCTCTGATTTTTGCACATTTATTTTGTATCCTGCCACCCTGCTGAACTTCTCAATTAGTTCCAGGAGCTTCCTGGTGGAGTTTTTGGGATCACTCAGGTATAAGATCATGTCATCTGCAAATAGGGATAGCTTGACTTCTTCCTTGCCGATTTGAATCCCTCTTATGTCCCTTTCTTGTCTTATGGCTTCAGCTAAGACTTCAAGTACAATATTGAATAGAAGTGGTGAGAGTGGACAGCCTTGTCTAGTTCCTGATCGAAGTGGGAATGCTTCCAATTGTTCCCCATTGAGCATAATCCTTGCTGTGGGCTTGTTGTATATAGCTTTTATTATATTGATAAAGGTTCCTTCCATTCCTACTGTCTCTAGCGTTTTGATCATAAAAGGCTGTTGGATCTTGTCAAAAGCTTTTTCTGCATCTATCGAGAGTATCATGTGGTCTTGGACTTTGGACTGGTTTACATGATGAATTACATTTATTGATTTGCGTATGTTGAACCAACCTTGTGTGCCGGGGATGAAGCCTACTTGGTCCCCATGAATGATCTTTTTAATATGTTTTTGAATCCGATTTGCTAAGACTTTGTTGAGAATCTTTGCGTCTGTGTTCAACAGGGAGATCGGCCTATAGTTTTCTTTTTTAAGCGAATCTGTATTAGGTTTTGGGATTAAAACGATATTAGCTTCATAGAAGGAATTTGGTAGTGTTCCTTCCTTTGCTATTTGATGGAACAGTTTAAGGAGTATTGGTGTTATTAACTCCTTAAATGTCTGGTAGAACTCTGTGCTGAATTCATCTGGTCCAGGACATTTTTTGGTGGGAAGATTGGAGATTACTTCCTCAATTTCCTTATATGTTATAGGACTATTTAAATAATTCACAACTTCCTGATTCAATTTAGGTAAGTTGTGTTTACTTAGAAATTCATCCATCTCTTTTGTGTTGTCAAACTTTACAGAGTATAAGTTTTTGAAATATGATGTTATAATTCTCTGGATTTCTTGGGTATCAGTAGTGATAACTCCATGTTCATTTCTAATTTTGTTAATTTGGGTTTTCTCTCTCTTGCTTTTGGTTAGTTTCGCTAGGGGTGTATCAATCTTATTGATTTTTTCAAAGAACCAGCTTTTTGACTGGTTGATTTTTTCTATCGTTTTCTTAATCTCGATTTCAGATATTTCTCCCCTTATTTTGCTAATCTCCTCTCTTCTACTACTTTTGGGATCAGATTGCTCTAGCTTCTCTAAAGCTTTAAGCTGCATTGTTAAGTTGTTTATTTCTGACGTTTCCATTTTTTTGACGTAGGCATTAAGAGCTATGAACTTTCCTCTTAGAACAGCTTTCATTGTGTCCCAGAGATTTTGGTAAGTTGTATTTTCGTTATCATTCACTTTCAGGAAATCTTGAATTTCCTTTTTAATTTCTTCCTGAATCCATGTCTCATTCAGCATCATAGTGTTAAGTTTCCAGGAGTTAGTGTATTTTCTCTTGTTTGATGTGTTGTGGATGTCCAGCTTTAGGCCGTGATGGTCTGATAGGGCACAGGTTAGAATTTCAACTTTCTTGTATATGTGTAGATTCATTTTGTGGCCCAATATGTGATCTATTTTGGAGAAAGTTCCGTGTGCTGCTGAGAAAAATGTGTATTCTTTGGTGTGTGGGTGAAAAGTTCGATAGAGATCTGTAAGGTCCATTTCTTTCAGGGTTTGATTAAGTTCCAAAGTGTCTCTGTTAAGCTTTTGACCTGTTGATCTATCCCATGTTGACAGGGCGGTGTTGAAGTCCCCAAGAATTATCGTTTGGGGATTGATTTCTTGCTTTAGACTGCTGTAGGGTTTTCTTAATGAATGTGGAGGGGCCCGTATTGGGTGCATATATGTTCAGGATTGTGAGGTCTTCCTGGTGAATTGTGCCTGTGACTAAAATGTAGTATCCATCCGTGTCTCTTATAATTTTCTTTGGTTTGAAATCCACTTTGTCTGATAGCATAATGGCTACCCCTGCCTGTTTTCTGCTTCCATTAGCTTGTAGAATTTTTGACCAGCCTATTATTTTTAGAGCGTGCCTATCTTTTGTGGTGAGATGGGTTTCCTGCAGGCAGCAGATTGATGGATTGTGATTTTTAATCCATGTTTGTAATCTGTGTCTCTTGATCGGTGAATTAATTCCATTAACATTTAGTGTTATAATGGAGAAACTATTGTTAATTCCAGACATTTATTATGTTTAGTAGCTTTTATAAGTATATTGCTTCTTTTTTAATGATGTTATACTTGCCTTCTGTTCTCCTGGATATGCCTGTTTTTTTCTTCACGCTTGAGTATCATTTCTAGCATTTTTTGAAGGCCTGGTTTGGTGGCCATGTATCCCTTAAAGTTGTCTTTGTGCTGGAAAATTTTTCTTTCTCCCTCGATCATGACTGATAGTTTTGCAGGGTAAATCAGCCTGGGTTGACATTTTTGCTCATTCAATACTTGAAGTATGTCTCTCCAAGCTCTTCTTGCTTTTACTGTTTCGACTGAGAAGTCATTTGTTATTTTAATAGGTTTACCTTTAAAAGTGACTTGTTTTTTCTCCCTTGAAGCTCTCAGCACCAGTTCTTTATCTTGAATGTGGAGTGTTTTAACTATTATTTGTCACAGCGTGCTTCTATTTTGGTCGTATCTGTTTGGGGTGCGGAATGCCTCTTGTATATGGATGGGCCTCTCTTTTTTTAGATGAGGAAAGTTTTCCTTGATGATCGTTTGAAAAATTTCCTCAGGGGTGGTATTTTGAGATTCTTGCTCTGGTATTCCATGAATACGCATGTTAGGCTTCTTCACGGTGTCCCATATCTCTTGGATATTTCTCTCAAGTATCTTTTTGGCTTTAACAACCTCTTCCATTGAGCTGGTTAGCACTCCCACTTTATCTTCAAGGTCTGAAATTCTGTTTTCTGCTTCGTTAGTTCTGTTGGTAAGACTCTCTGTGGCGTTCTGGGTTGAAGATAACTTGTCTTTTAGCTCAGTTTTAAACTCTGCTTGAGTTTGTTTTAACTGCTCTATGCCACTTTTTGTTTCTTGCACTGTTTTTCTCAACTCCTCCAGATGTCTGTTGTGTTCCTCTTCAAAGCGATTGATTCGATTATTTAATTCCTCCCTGATTTCCTCTTTCATAGTATTGAACATGGTAATGATCATATTTTGAAAGTCTTTATCCTGGGTGGGGCTTTCTTGGCCTTTTTCCATGGGTTTGTTCTTGTTGGAGTCTAACATTATGGGATTAATTTCTTCAGTGGGAAATTTGTTTACTTGATTGTTGCTTCTCATGGATTTGCACTTTGACTTTGGCATTGTCATTTTAACTCTTAAGATCTCTCAATTTCACTAAACTGAATTATTTGGCCTGTGGTCCTGGTGGGCGGGGCGGGCGGAGACTTACCTAGGTCGTGGGGTGAGGCCCGGCTGGACCGCGCGGGCTTCCCGACCGGTGGAGCGGGGCGGGGTGCAAAGGGGGGATGGGGGCGACCACTTGGAGCTATTTAACCCGAGGGCAGCTGGGGTGGGGCTCGGACGCAGGGGGAGGTCCTCCTGGTCCCTGGGTCCCGCGCGCGGCTCCGGCTGGTTGGTGGTAGTTGGAGCCGGGTCCCTGTGGGCCGACCTGGGGGTCCTGGTGGGCGGTGCGCGGGGGGCGGGGGTACTCACCAGCTAGGGCGCGGCGTTGAGGCCCGGCTGGACCGCGCCGCGCGTCCCGACCCGGAGCGGGTTAGGGTGCAAAAGGGGGGATGGGGGCGACGGCGTGGAGCTATTTAACCCGAGGAGCTGGGGCGGGGCCCGGGCGCAGGGGGAGGTCCTCCTGTCCCTGGGTCCCGCGCGCGGCTCCGGCTGGATGGTGGGGGCAAGCCGGGTCCCTGTGGGCCGACCTGGGGGTCCTGGTGGGCGGTGCGCGGGGGGGGGGGTACTCACCAGCTAGGGCGTGGCGTGGACGCCCGGCTGGACCGCGCGCACGCGCGCGTCCCGACCGGCTGAGCGGGTTTAGGGTGCAAAAGGGGGGACCAAAGCAGTTCTTTAAAGAAATTGACCAAGTAATCTCAAAATTCATATGGAAGCAAAAGAGACCCAGGATAGCAAAAACTCCTGAGTAATAAAAACACTGCTGGAGGTATCACCATACCAAACTTTAGTGTATACTACAAATCCATAACAATAAAAACAGGTTGTTACTGGATTAAAATAGACACATAGGTCAATGAATAAGGGGTGAAGAAACAAGATATAAGCCCACACAATTACAACCATTTGATCTTTGACAAAGTGCCCCAAAAACACAATGGAAAAAGATCAACATCTTCAACAAATAATGCTGGTAAAACTGGATATCCACATGCAGAAGATTAAAACTGGGCCCCGTATTTGTCACCATACACAAAAATCAACTCAAAATGGATCAAAGATCTTAATATTAGGCCAGAGACTATTAAAAAAAAGAGTAGGGAACTACCTGGAGCAGATAGGGCTAGGCCAACTTTTCCTAAACAGAAACCCAATAGCACAGTCACTAGAACCAACACTCAACAACTGGGATCTTATGAAATTAAAGAGCTTCTGCTCAGCTAAAGAGATTGTAGACCAAGCAAAAAGGAAGAATGGGAGAAAATCTTCACTAGTCACATATCTAATAAAGCTGTATTATCCGGGGTGCACAACGAACTTAAAAAATTAAACACAAAGGAGATAACTAACCCAATTAGAAAATGGGCCATGGAACTCAAAAGAAACTTTTCCAGGGATCAAATCTAAATGCCTAACAAATATCTTTTTTATTTATTATTTATTTAATTGTGCATGTATGTTGTGTATATGTGTGTGTGTAGAACCACAGACGATTCGTGAACCACCATGGACCACCTCCACCTCCTCCTTGTTTACTCTGCCCGGGGATTCACAGGCTCCACCTACCAGGACCAGAAACGCAGGCCACCCCCGCTTCCGCCCGGCGTCTATACATAGGGTCTAGGATCCGAACGCAGGACCTTCTGCCTGCAAGGCAGAGGCTTAACCCCTGAGCTACCTCTCCAGCCCCCCTAACAAATATCTTTAAAAAATGCTCCACATCCCTAGCCATCTGGGAAATGCAAATCAAAACTACCCTGAGATATCATCTCTCCTAGTCAAGATGGCAAAAATCCATAACACAAAGAACAGCGAATGCTGTAGAGGATGTGGAGAGAAGGGAACTCTTATATATTGCTGGTGGGAATGTAGACTTATACAACCACTCTGGAGATGAGTATGGCAGTTTCTAAAAAAGCTAAGGATTGAAATTCTATGTGATCCTGCTAAACCACTACTGGTAATAATCTCACATAATGCAGAAATTCACTACAGTGACACAAGCACAACTGTATTCATTGCAGCACAATTTACAACAGAATGAAACATTCTCAACAGAATGAAAATGTGGTACATTTATTCAATAGGATACTACACAGCCATCAAAAAAGATAAATTAAATGAAATTTTCCAGGGAATGGATGGAATTGGAAGTTATATTGAGTGAAATATCCCAGACAAAGAAAATTACTCCCTTATAAGTGGATCCTAGTTCCAAACCCTCTTAATGACATACTCAAAGATAAATCGATAATCACAAAGGAATTTAAATAGGAGAGAAGGGGAAAGAAGACCTCAAAAGAAAGGAGACAAAAGAACACACTTCGATAGAGAAATTAGGCCATGGTCATATACTGCATATAAGTAGAAGACATCAGATTCAGCTCACTCTCACTTCCTTTCCTGTTCACTTGGGACTGAACAGGCTTGATCTCCCCAGTCAGGGAAGGTATAGAGCCTGGCAGTTTGGTGGTAACCAAACTGCAAACGAAAGACTGACCCCATCACTGCTGTGTCCTACTCCTATACTTCCACCTACCTTTGTGTCTCTTCTTATATTAAGATCTTTGTTAAGGAGTCATTTATCTTTGGTTAGGAAATTATCTCGACAACAAATCAGTATGCAGACAAGTGCAGTACAGGAAAAGCAAAACTGAAAACAACAACAAACTATAATACAGAGCACCAAAGACCCTACATTATTGACTTGGAACCAGACCAGCCAAATATCTCCCCATCCTAAAGCTCAGGGAACCTTGAGGAAGAGAGGACAGAAAGATTATAAGAGCCTAAAGATGGGGAAAACCAATGATTTGTAAAATACTCCACACAAGTCAGGGCTGCAATAACCAGGATATTGCCTGACCTGCACAATGGATGACATATCAACAATCCCCCAAAATCTAGCATGGATCACAGAGGAGAAGGCTTCAGAAAGTAGAATCCTTAGAGGCAAGGAACTAAACAGTCATAACAAAGTTCTTATACTAGAGGGCAGCCCAGGAAGTGGTCCCCAGCTATGCCACTGAGTCCTGAGCCCTCACTAATGTAGACAACTCAGAGGGAAATTCAGTGCCGACATAAACAGATGCTCTGGAAAATGGAAGGGACAAAGCAGGAAGCACCAAGAGAGGAAGAGGGAAGGAAAAGGGCTGAAAGGGAGGTGGTGTATGAAGGGGGGGGAGACTTAAACAGGGGAATGGAGGGGAAAGAAAAGAAAGGGAGTACCTATTAACTTGCATGATTAGGTAAAAAAAGTAATAAAAAAAGTTATGAGTAAATTCTTTGTCTAATGAGATCCATGTGTCTTCTGAGTACTTTAAGTGTTATGCCCTCACATGACAGAAGAACAGAGAGTGGAGAAGCACATGCTACGTGTGACCTCTTCTTTAAAAGCCTTAATACCATATATGAGGACTTTGGCCTCATAACAAGACTGTCTCCTAATGATTCCACCTTACAGTTTGTTTACGATACATAAATTATGGAAGACATGTAAACATGGAAAAAGCATTGTGTTCATGAAGTCAATAAGAAGCAGTGTTGGCTGTGAAATACTAAATAAATGTGCTGAGATAAGGTTCTGTCAGTGCAGAGAGATGTTCAGTCAGGCTTCAAGAAGACCTGGAAGGAGAAGAGAGTTTATGACAGTTTCATGTACCCACACACCTCCTTGTAAATCCTTAGTGTAATTACCTAAGATAATTGCAAGAGCTTCCTTGAACAAGGTACAATACAAAGCTTCATCATGAGCTCCACATGAATGTATCACTGTTCATATTACTGGGCGGGGAATGAGCATCACTCATGGACAATCACATGACAATCCCTTAACAGTAACCATATTATGGAAGTGTCCTGCCTTTGCAAGGCCAAGAAGAGCTTGACCATAGCAACACAGGAAACATTTCCACTACAAAAAGGAAGAATTGGAGCATAGAAAGGTGGAATTAAACCAAAGCAAGACGAAAGTTAGCATAGCAAATATAAATGCTATAGTTTTGTATCTGTGTGAGGTGGATGTGAGATATGAACTCCAAAGGGCTCAGGCAATCCCACCCATATGACCTGCAATTTGCGCCTACATGTTCCTTTCCTTAGGATAACTCTATTTATTCTCATAAGTCTCCAGAGTAGATGTTCCATGACATTTCCAATGTTCTGGTCTTCCCACTATGGATTATGTTTCAACTATATAGTTTCACACATTACCCTCACAAAGACTCCTTGAAAGGAATTCAACTACTCTACACATTGTCTGACTTCCCAGTCCTTCCTTTAAAATCTGAATAGAAATTTCTATGGCTGCAAAACAATATCATGTGAATGGTACCAAAGTATACCAGCAGAAGTATCGAGAATCTCTGACACATGGATACTGAAGGTCCTTTGTGTCTGTGCCACTGAACTTGGTGAAACATCCCAAGTCACTCTGTGTAAGCAAGGGGGCCCAGTTGCTCTCTCCTCAATAGAAAGTCAGAGAAATTTATAATTTTACAAACTGCAGTGTTTGTGCTTTGGATGATTCCCGAAATACCTTCAGTGAATTTTTCCTCTTGTGTGAGTGCAAAGTCATTTTCTTCTTTTTAATAGAACTAATCCCCTTAACAACCACACCACCCAGGCAAGGCAGTGCATGCCTATAGCAATGTAGATATTGAGGAGACTAAGGCAGGGGGATTGAATCAAGTTAGAGCTCAGCTATTTAATTCAGAAATAGCCTTTGTTATAGCACAAGATCTTTTCTCAGAAAAAGAAAGAGGAAGTAGAGGAGGGACAGGAAAAGGAGATGGAGAAGAAAGAAAAGGAGGAGGAGGAAGAAGAGGAATAAGAAACAGCACAGTAAGCAAAACAATAGCAAAAAACCTTTCTTTGGGAAGGACAGTTATCAACTCACTCCTTTTCCGGAGACACTGATGCCTTTCAATCCTACTCCTCTGCTTTTTGTTCTGGATTCTCACTCTGAATCCATCTAGAATAAACCAGGAATGACTATGCCATAGCCTGAATGCTATATTATCTTAAAATCTCCTCTGACAAATTAATTACTCCTGCACTATTAGACTCAGACTTCTGCAAAGTTTAGAAGCATGGATAAAATGTGGTAAATTCTTTTCTAGAATATGACATAAATGATCACTGGTCCATTTTCCCATAGTGTACTTGTTCCCATACGAAACCTCATGAACACAGTCTGTACTGTGTACATCAGTGCTCTGATCTCTTGGACATTCTGTGGCTCTTCTAGTCAGTTCTATAAACTCTTTCAAATTCCTCCTACAATCCAGGTCCCGTAGCCTGATAATCAGATGGTCAGATTTAGTCAAAGCAGGAAACTACTTTTGTATCACTGTGGCAAAAATACCTGACAAAACACTAAGAAGGAGGAAAGATTCATTTTTAGTTCAGGCAAAGTTTCAGAGTTTTCAATCCATCATGGCAGGAGAATGTGACAGAATAGAAAAACTCACATAATGGCAAATCAGAAGCAGAGAGAAAAAAGAGAAAAGAAGTGATTGAATGGAGATATGGTGTCACAGTTTCTCTGCAGATTACACATAAATTCATGATCAAATGACTGGAGGGAACAAGGAATTTTATTCTAGTTTATGACTGCCAGTTACAGTCTTAGTCCAGCTTGTCAAAAGAGCTCACACCAACACAAGGGAGACCAAGGGAACTGGCTAGACCACAGGACAACTGAGAAAGGAATAATTCTAACTTTACAGATCAGTATGTCTGGCCAAATATATTGAAGAATGGTGACTTCCTTAACCAGCTTACTTCATCTTATCCACCTAACAGAGATTAGTTCCACCCACCATGAACTGGGTCTGTCCCATCCGATAATTTCCTGAACACTTGCTCAGGGTTTAGGTCAACTACTGATTCTTCACAATTGTGCCCAGAGCTTAAGCCTTCCATTTTAAAGTTGATATTTGTATCTAATCAGGTAGACATGTCTGGATACGCCCTAGGATCCACTTCCTCTAATAAGTAAGTCTGCCCCCTACTTCTCATCACCTTTAATGCTATCATATAATGAAGCCATCAAAGGATTTGTTCATTCATTAAACAGAGTACTTATGATCTAATAATTGTTTTTGGAAACACTCTCATAGACACACCCTGTGAGAACATTACTGGAGGTATGTTTTACTAATCTAAGCATTGGTTTATTTGATCAAGTTGACAATTAAAAGTAACATCACAAAATTTATAATTATTAGAGTAGAAATTAAAAGTGTGGAATACTATATTCATGAAATACATATGTACAATTAGTGACTCCATAGAAAAAAACTAAAACACTGTGCCAGAACAAATATTGCTAAAGACTTTTTTTTATCAAGTATCAGCACTAGAAAAAGTTACCATACAATAGTCTCTGAGACTTTTCATTGCAAGCTACTAGATTTTATACATAAATTAATCAGTCCATCAAGAAAATAATATCCAAGCCCCATTTGGGGAAAGACAGATGATTTGCCATTGATTTCTGTATAACACATTCAATGCCCGAAGAAGATGGTATGGTTAGTAAAAGAACCTAAGGATAAGAAAGTTTGCCCTCAGGATTCCATGTGTCTCCAAAATATCCTCTAATAGAAACTAATCAACCAGAATCTGTAGAAAGTTAAACCATTCTTTCAATGAAATCCATTCAGTCAGACCCTCAGCACGTCAAGAGATGACTGAATTGCCACAAGACCTACATATTTGGTTTTTAATATCTTAAGAAGCACATGCCTCCCTCAGAGACTCTTTGAGGCTACTATCTTCTTTCCTCGACGGTTTGCCTACTGATGAAGTAAGTACCCAGACCCTAAAAAGTGCTCAGGCACTGGCCAATATATGAATCACAGATAAAATCCAGTGAGCTACACATGCAAACAGACATGAAAATAGGCAGACTTGCTGGAAAGGAGAAATGAATTAGACTGGAAGGGGATGGCACTGGATAGTAAAGGGTAGAAATCCATATATGCATTTAAATTCACTGTATTCATATAAAAAGTATCAAAGAATAAAATATAATATTAAATAAAAAAACAGATAATTGACAAAACAGACACTAGTGAGGAGAACTGAATATATTGAACTATGAATTAAAGCCTAAAGAAATAGAAATGAGGATGATTAGAAAATGGCATATGTGTTAACTATGAGGAAATTGTACAATTCACAAATATATTTGGATAAGGACTAGGAAAAAGGTGCTAGTGAGTTATGTATAATATCTTGGAATTGAAATCTACATTAAAATAGATTTCAAATAATATATCAATAATCATACTTCTTTTCGAAGTTAAATTGTAAGATAAAGAACATCATCTGGTATCAGATAAGGTAGGGAAAAAGAAGATAGATGACAAGATACTTTAAAAATAAAGCTAATAGATAATGATGTAGCGTGATCATTTTTAAAGAAACTATCATTTAAATATATAAAGTTTTATAAATATAAGAACCAATCAGAAAAATTAAAGAAAAAAATCAGTCTATTCAATATGGAATTAATCAAATTAAGTTCTCAGGTTCCTAAAATTATTTTTAAAATAATGCTTGGTATCAGAACAGCATAATATAAAATATATGTGAAATATAAAGCAATTGACAATTTGAGAACAGTTAAAATTTATGTTTCATATACAAAGCTATTACATAAATGTCTATTTCACGTGTTTTCTATTGAAAACTGGGGGCTGACTCTTGGAGCACATCTATGAGGAAATGATTAGTTAAGGCATGCCCTGAATAAGTCTTTGGAAGATTGTCTAATTGATGTAGAGAGAGATAGCTTGTCCTTGGTGAGATCATTACCTGAGCAGGTGGGTAAGATGGAGAGAGTTAGTTCATTACCCTAGCACGTAAGTGTGCAAGCAAGCTGGAAAATGGAAAAGTATGAACCTCGTTGAGCTCTTTCTATGGCTGTGATATGCCTGATTCCCTTGGCTTCTGATGTTGGTATGACTTACACTGCCATGAGCTATAATTGCATCACAAGCTGAAGTAGTTGTCTAAGATGTTTGGGTCCTGTCATCATATCAGCAACCTGAATTGAAACTGCAACAATATGTAGACTAATATGAAAATCTCTGCTGGACAACAAGGAGAAGACCAGGCAAATGACAGAAAAAAAGCAGGCAAATGACAGAAAAAAGTAGCACTTTTGTAGTAAAATACAGGCAAAAAAAAAAAATAGGAGAAAATGCTTTCCATTGAGATTTTTAGTATCTGATACTGCCTGTGTTGCTAAAAGGGATATGAAATGGGATAACTAGGGAAATTGTTTTTCTACCAAAAGCATATACACCAGGTCCACCTAGATGTAGTTTTGTTCTCCTGTGACAATTACTTGTAGCTAACCTCTTCTCAAAAATATTGAATGGAAAACTCTAACAAGTCGCTCACAAAGTTTACACTGTTCACCATTGTGCTATCTCATTTCAACCACCCAGCACCTAGATCTTCCTTGTGACCACATATCCGTATTGCATATACTATCTCCTCTTCTATTAGTTGCCTAGTTAGGTTTCATATCTATAATGCTTGTGCAAAAGTAATCTTATATTAATAATGACCCCAAAGCCATGCTGGTGCTTCCAATATGTTAAAGAGAACTACAGGTACTTCCTTTACATGAAATGATGAAAGTCAGTTTAATAAGAGTATATTATGGTGATATGACTAAGATCTGTGGTAGGAACAAATCTCTCCATAAGTTTTCAAAAAAAGTAACAGTTTGAGTTGCCAAATTGCCGGTTGCGATGTGGGCTTATGGGCAAACACACCTATGAGGACTTGTTCTGTTAAGGCCGGCGTCTGAGAAAACCTGTAGAAGATTATCTTGATTGCATAACTGATGTGGGAAGACCCAGCCCATAGTAGGTGGAATTATTTCCTGGACAGATAGATAAGTAGGACAAAGATATTTAGCACCCTACAGCAAACAGGCATGTGGAAAAACAAAAGTCCTTACACCCCTCTTGCTCTTGACTTGGAGAAAATGTGGTCAGTTTCCTTTTCTCCTGTTGTATGACTTTTCCCACCATGATGATCTGTAACTTAGAACTAAAAGCTGGAATAAAAATTTCCTGTTCCTCTAAGTTATTTGGGTCAGGTATTTACTACAGCAATACAGCTATGATATTGAAACGAAGAAAAAATTAGGCTTTTTCGTGCAATTAACACTTTTAAAAGTACAGCCACAGCATGAGAATTAAGTGTATAGTTAAAATACAGTTTCACTGTGTGCATTCCGAGACACCCAGGAATAAAACGTGAAAAGAAAACATTGGCTGATGAACAGTAATGTATTGAACCAACATGAAGACTTCAGTGAAGAATCCCTCAAAATAAGTGGCTCCAAGCCATTTGCTACAAATACATATGCTTTTGAGAATTTAAAAACAATTTTAGTCTGAAAAATATAAAATGACCACAGATTTTATAGTTACCAATGCAGAAGTGGTGATCACATTTATATGCATCAAAGAAGCACTTCAGCAATGCATTTAAGCACCCACTGCAACCACCTGCCTTTTTAAATGGTTTATTATTAGGTTAATTCTGTTTTATTATTAGTCTCTTACTATGACTCAGTTGTAAATTAAACTTTCTCATGGCTGTGCACATTCAGGAAAAACATAGTATATGAAAAGTTCAATGTATACATGCTTTCTGAAAGCCACTGAAGATCTTGGAAAACATCACACATGGAGATGGTGGTTACTGCTATACTATTCAACTCAGCAAGTCTACTTATGAATATTTGCCCAACCTACATACAGCATCATATATGAAATGACATATAATAATTATTCAAGATATATTCATAATGTCAGAAGTTGGGAAATAGTCATCAAATAGATTCTGATTTTGTAATTCACAGGAAATTCCTATATTGCTAGAAGAATCTTAGGGCAAATGGAGTTCATGCACTCATAATGAAGTTCATTACTTCATTAATATGCAAAGATTTAAATGGGGAAGTTGAGAAAATACATCCTCATTTGCTTGTGTTATATATTAACAGATTCAGGCAGCTCCTCAGAAATTCTGCATTAAGCAATTTTGATGAGTATGGTGAGGGTGGGCATATGAACTGGAAACTCTGGAGAAAATGAAGCAGAGATTTTTTTCAGTGTAAGTATTAGATACCCAGAAGCATATAATAATCAACTGGCTTAGAGAAACCTAAAGGACTAGCTCAATGACACATGACTGGGTGCGATATGATAATAATTTGACATAACTCAGGAGATCTGAGGAATTTAATATCCAGAAGAAACTGGCAATGGGAACATAATGTAGAAGAGCAGCTGGGGTAAAGTAGAGCACACATAGGAAGATACACACATTATGAAGAGACACAGGTGCCTAAGACGAGCTCACACACCACCCAGGTAAGTACTACCTGATCTCTCAACACCACCTACCCCAGACTCTTCTCTAGCACTAACTGGAATCCAAGCACCAAGAAATCTGATATGTAATTCATGATAATCAGACCCCATGGTCTTAAAGCACAGTGGAGAGTCTTCAGAGTGGAGGTGGAAGAGAAAATGGAATGATGCCCATTCTTTCCTCAATGAGCCATTGAGTGGTCAGACAAAATCCTGTCAATTATTGTGTTGTTACTACTAGGCAGTCATAATCTTCCCATATATTCACTTAAAGCCAACTTTTGATTATCATCACTGTTATTGACATAAGATGGAAAAAACAAAGAAATAAAATATGCATGCAACATAAATATATCTCCTATCTCCTTAAAACATACAGTTATTGAAACTGCATACTTTTATCCATCTACCCATTTTCATGTTACCTGACTTGGCTCAACAAATTATTATGCTGAGTAAGGTAACTCAATTTTTCATTATTGCAGAATCTAGGCAAGGAGATGCTTAAATTGACTAGGACAGGGTCGGGGGGAGGTGGAGGGAGGGAGGGGACTAGTGTACCTGTTAAGTTTGTATGAGCGGAAATAATAATAATTTTTTTTAAATTGACTAGGACAACAAAGAAATTGAGTGTGGTCTCCCAGTGAAACCAGACATGGTCTTTCTGACAATGCGTACTAACCACATAATTGATCCCAGAATCAGAGATCAAATTCTTGCATGTCCAGACCTCAGAATCTCTTATCACAATGGAATAGGAGGTTTAAAAATATCTATGAATACCTGGTTCTTAAAAATTATTATTTCCTTATGTCTGGGTCTTCAACCCTTTATCCATTGATCTATGTGTCTATTTTGGGACCAGTATCATGCTGTTTTTATTACTATGGATTTGTAGTATAGATTAAGGTTTGACATGGTGATACCTGCAGCAGTGTTTTTTGTTACTCAGAATTGTTTTTGCTATTCTGGACCTTTTGTGCTTCCATCTGAATTTTGAGACTGTTCTTTCAGTATCTATGAAGAATTGCTTTGAAATTTTGATTGGTATAGCATTGAATTTGTAAGTTTTTGGTAGGATGGTCATTTTTATAATGTTAATTCTACCTATCCAGGAGCATGGGAGGTCTTTCTGTAATTTCTTCCTTCAGAGTTTTAAAGTTTTCACTGTAAGGTCTTTAACTTCCTTGGTTAGATTTACACTAAGGTATTTCATTTTTTAGGAGTTATGATGAATGGGATTGTTTTTCTTAGGACTTCTCCCTTTTTTCTTCCTTGGTATATAGGAAGGCTACTGACTTTTGAACATTACTTTTGTAACCTAGGGGCCCAGAAAACTGAATGGAAAAAGAACAGTATCTTCAACAAATGGTACTGGCAAAACTGGGTATCCACATGCAGAAGATTGAAAGTGGACTCATACTTGTCACCATGCACAAAAATCAATTCCAAATGGATCGAGGATGCAATATTTATCCAGAGACTATAAAAACCCTAGTTGAAAGAGTAGGGAATTCTCTTGAGCTGATTGGGCTAGGCCAACATTTTCTAAACAGAACCCCAATGACACAGGCACTAGACCCAACACTCAACAAATGGGATCTTATGTAATTAAAGAGCTTCTGTTCAGCTAAAGAGATTGTGAACCTAGCAAAAAGACAACCCACAAAATGGGAGAAAATCTTCACTAACCACACATCTGATAGTGTGCACAAAGAACTTAAAAAATTAAACACCAAGGAGATAAATAACGCAATTAGAAAATCGTCCATAGAACTTAAACTTTTCCAGTGATGAAATTGAAATGTCAAGCAAATACTTTAATAAATGATCCACCTCATTAGCCATCAGGGAAATGCAAATCAAAACTTCCCTGAGATATCATATCACCCAAGTCAGAATGGCAAAAATCCAAAATGCATACAACAACTGGAGAAGATGTGGGGAGAAGGCATTTTTCATACATTGCTCATGGGAATGCAGGCTTATACAGTCTTTCTGGAGATCAGTATGGTGGTTTCTAAAAAAGTTAAGGATTGAAATGCAAATGCCATATGACCCTGCTATACCACTACTGGGAATATTCCCCCAAAATTCATCATTTCCTATAGTGATGTGACTACATTTATGTTCATTGCAAGCATATTTATAATAGAAAAGTCATAAAATCAACCCAAATTCCCAATAGTTGATGAATGAATAATGAAAATGTGGTACATTTATACAACAGAATACTACTCAGCCATCAAAAAATGAATTAATGAAATTTCCTGGCAAATGGATGGAATTAGAAAAAATTATATTGAAAGAAGAATCCCAGGCACAGAAAGTTAGACTCCACATGTTCTTCCTTATAAGTGGATCCTAGTTCCAAACCTCTTAATGACATACTTACAGGTAAATCTCTGTAACACCCATTATAACCACAAAGGATTATAACTAGGAAAGAAGGGAAAGGAAGCCCTCAAGAGAAAGGAGATCAAAGACCATAGATCAATGGAGAAATTAGGCCACAGTCATGAAAGGCCTGGAAGTAGCAGGACATCTGACAAAGCTCACCCTCACTTCCATTACTGTTCACTTGGGATTGGACAGGTTTGAAGAGCTGGACATATCTTCCTATTCGTGGAGGAAATAGGGACTGGCAGTTAGATAGTAGCCCACTGGCAACCAGGAGACTGACCCCACTCACTATTATACCCTACTCCTATTTTTCACTCTACCTTTAAGCCTCTTCTTATATTAAGACCTTCTTTTAAACCATCTTTTATCTTTGGTTAGGAGATCTCAACACCCAAACAGGATGCAGCCAAGTGCAGTGCAGGAACCACAAAACTGAAAAAACAACCAACCATAATTCAGAATACCAATGACCCTGAAATATTCACCCAGAAGAGACCATCCAAATCTCTCCCCTTCCTAAAGCTCAAGGGACCTTGCAGAAGAGGGGCTGACAAGATTATAAGAGCCTAAAGATGGGGAAGTCCACCAGTGGACAAGATACTCCTCTCAAGTCTAGCCTGCAGCTGCCAGGATCTCACTGCAATGTGACTTGACCTTACCAGACCTACGTAATGGCCGACATGTCAACAAGGTCTCCTAGATTAGCACAGATCTCAGGGCAAATGGCTTTCAGGCAGTAGGATCCTTAGAGGCAAGGGGTTTGACACATATAAAGGAGTTCTTATATTAGTATGCACCCCAAGAAGAAGCCCCAGCTTATGCCACAGAGTCCTGAGCCTTCACTAATATTGACGACTTAGAGGGAATTTCAGAGCCCATTCCAGAGGGTGGGAGAGAGCAGGCAGAGTACACCAAGAGGTGGGGAGAGGAGGAAATTGAGGAGAGAGACAGGGATGGGGGGAGGGAGCAGAATGGGGGAACAAAAGGGGGATGGGAGGGAGGAGGATAAGGGGAAAGGAAGGGATTGAGAGTATCTGCACACTGAGCTCATATAACTAGGTAAAAATGAAATTTTAAAAAATTATTATTTCTTTTAGACCTAGTCACTCCACATCCACCAGGCTTAAGGTTGTGAGAACAAGAAGCAAAATTTTTTGAAAATAGTTGCCAGATTCTATCCTAAGATTTCATCCCAGATTCTAAGGGGAGCATCTTAATGTCGTATCCTAAATTTTCATGTGCTTTACTGTTAAGGAAGCATCACAAACTGGAAATTCTCCTCATTAGTATCAAGACCCTTAAATAAGCCCCAGTAAAGCAACTGACTACTCTCTTCAGCCAAATGGTTTGATGCCATGGTATGTGGAAACACCAGTGAGCATCATGGGCATAAGTTCACTGTTGCAAGATGATTTTTTTGCAACACGTGTGCCTTATTCAGAGGAATGTTTGTACAGTGGCGCATTGCCACTCCACAAATTAAAGTGCTGAGAGAAGACTGAAATCAGGGAAGGCCAATGTAAACCCCCCAAAATTCCAATTTCCATGAGTAAACATGCTTCTCTCTCTAATGAGAGATGTCTAATTGACATAATAACTACTGGCCAATTGTCACACGTCAGAACCAGTCACATACTAGGAATGAAGCTTTGCTCTCTATTGTTGTCCAAGTGAGTATTCCACAGCCACAGCAACAAAAGCATATTTGGTGAGACGCTCACATGGTTGAGCCCCTATGAAGCCTCCATTTCTGCCATTGAGAATATTTGTTCATGATCATCAGGCAGTAGTGAGGAAGGAGAATGAAAGGACAGTGAATATATCAAGTAGTAAAGTCTGTGTGTGATCTTTTTAAATTAGCTCCTTAATGTGTATGATTCTTGTAAGCACAGATCCAGTGTTGCACATGTTCCCATAGTGAAAGGTATGACCATATATTTCCTCTCTATATTCTGATCATCAATTTTCAATGTTAGTTATGCCAAATCATTAAACAAGTAAACAGTGTTCATTGTCTCTAGAAATGAGCCTCAACTACTCTCCTTCTCTCAGCATAAAAAGTACAAAAGATGTTCCTGTTCTGTACAATTTACTTGTACAATTATACCTCACTTAAACTCACGCTTTTAGATCCAATCCCCACACACGGAAGCTATTCATTTCCACATCTCAGTATTCTTGTTTTCTTTTAACTAGATACAGGAAAATCCCTATGAAACTGTAGGTGTGGACTGAGGAGACAGGGAAAGTGTAGATTTTAGAACATCATGCACATATCATTTACAGTTGTAGGGTGGATCTGTACAAGACAAGACAGAGAAATAATTCATTTTAAAATAGAATGCTGTTGTGAAAGGATACTTACATTTTAGTCTATCAGATGCCCAGATCATAAGTCATATGGTCATTTGTTATCTGCTATGGATTCTGTCTCTATCAAGACTCAAAACATTCAATCTACTTTTCAATACAGAGTGGATTTTAGCCAAGCAAACAGCACTTCCCTTTGAAATCCTGAAGGCACACAATGTAATCTTTCAGCACTCTGCTAACTTTGTGTGCTATTATTTCTTTGTCTCAGGTATACCAAAAGAAATGCAGTATGTCAGATCATAAGGAATGAGTTTTGGAATAACATACACCATAGCACATACCAGTTGTTCAGTATGTTTGCCTGGCAATCAAAAAGAGCACTGTTACTAAATACACAAAAAATGGGTTGATAAAATTAAATACAGATATGTTTTACATATTTAACTATATATATATATACAGTTATATAACTATATATATTAAACTCAAAGGAATCCATGAAGTAGTAGATCTTACTGTTCCTTTCATATGCTGAAAGGTAAAACAAATAAGTCTGACACTTTAGACATTATTCTAAAGGACATCATATCATGATCCAGAATGTTCCAAGAATATCACTTATGCAGCAGCCCTCTGATATTTAAAAGGAATAACGTCTACCTTACACATAAATAAGCCTTTCTAAAGCATCTGAAGCACTCAGTATTTTACTTTTGAAGTATTATCCTGTGAACTACTCTTTTGGCTACCTATATGATCAAGAACCCATTGATACACATAGCAATAACAAAAATTAGAGCATAATATTTTGTAACATCCTGGAGAAAATACTAAAATTTCTCTGCCATGTAAATGCAAATTTCTGATTTTATTAGAAAGTGTTTCCCAGATCAATAAGCATATGTGAAGGTCCAAACCTTGTATCCATTTCCTGTGATAATGATACAACATTTGAAATTTCTGTAGTGATCCCCTTAAATTATTTGATTGGTATACCATATACCATTTATATTTGAGTTTGGATGTTCAATCAATATTCAAACCATGGAGATAAATGTAGTAGGAAACATGAATTGCTGCTTATGTCTCTCTCTTCATCTGTGGTGATGGGACTAATGTTAGTAATGTCCACCTGTAATTCTATAGCTTTGAAAGATAGAGATGAGGAACCTCCAGAGCAAGATGGCTAGAAAGACTAGTACTTTTGGTGATCCTTGAGTTTGATTACAGTCACTGTCTCTAATAGAGTAAGATAGAAGCATTTGAAGATATATCAACTACACACACATGTGCCCCCTCACACATGCAAATATGCATACACACATGTACACACCCTAATCATGCATTTAAATAAAAAAATACAAAGAAAGGCTGTCAAAGACATGCATACATGTATATGTTCAGAACCCCTTCCTGGGAGAATTTAGCACTTTGTGTAATTTGTCTATACTTTCACTTTATTTCTAAAAATGAAGTAAGAAAATAAGAAAATGAAGAAAATCATGACAAAATAAATTCAAAGGAAAAAATAGAAAAGTAAAGTCAAAAGAAAAGTAAAGTCAAAAACAAGAAAAAGAAGCCAGTAAAAAATTTATGCCATGTACTTAGGACCAAATATGGCCATGAACCTCTTACCATGACCAAGGAAATGTGTGCAAACCTAAACCCTCAGGAATAATAACTCATATTATTTAAACCACAAGAAGGAGGCTTTCTTCCTCAAACAGAGCACTATATAACATAGGAATCATATTTCTTACAATGAATTGTCTTGTTAAAGACAACAATATAGAGTTTATGAATTAAAAGATTGTGTCAACATGGAAATTTTGAAGAAACTCTCCAGTATGTTATTATTTTTTTCCAATGCCAAATACTTGGCAAGTCTAAAAGCTTATAATAAAACATTTAAACCCAGGCCCATAGCCATTTATCCTAAATTTTTATGGATTTTTGTATGTGCTTTGCAACGTAAAATTTTTTCCAATTTTTGTAAGTTAACTCAGGGCACATAACAAATTTTAAATTATGCTCTAGTGAGGATTTAAGCAGCAGCCCATATTCAAACACTGTTATTTTTTATGAAAAAGGGATACAGGATGCTAAAATTGTAGTGAAGGGATTACGTATGGTTTTTTATCACTGTTAGCAATCTAAAATAGATTGTATTTATTGATAAATTATTTGGTCAAGCATTAACACAATAATTTCAAATGTATCAGATATTTTACTATTTTGGGGTGTGTGTGTGTGTGTGTGTGTGTGTGTGTGTGTGTGTGTATGTGTAAGAGGGAACTTGAGTTGTGTATGCCTGAGGAGGACTAAAGATGACTTCAGGAATCATCATGGATTACTCTACTTCCTTATTGATTTGCTCTGATGTTTCCCAGGCTCTACCTTTCACAACCAGAAGTGCAAGTCTCTGACCAGGGGGTGACATACAGTGCCCATCAGGATGGAGTGAAGGGCATTGCAGGAGCAGCAAAACTGCAAAAGAAAATCAACAAACCACAATCCAGAACTTCAGAGACTCTATATCAACCACATAGAACTACGCCAGCCTAATCTCTCCCCATCCTGAAGCTCAGGGACATTTGCGGAAGAGGGGGTGGTAAGATTGTAAGAGCAAAAGGATGGGAGGAGCAATGATTTGCAAGATTCTCCACACTAGTTAGGGCCAAAGCAATAACAGGACTTTACATGCCCTGCGCAATGTCCAACACACTATTGACCTCACAAAGTCTAGCATCTGCTAAAGGCACCAAGATTCTTGGAGGCAAGGGATTGACAGCCACAGTAGTGTTCCTATGCTTAAGGGGAACATGAGAAAGGGTTCAGGGAAATGCCACTGGGTCCTTGTACATCATCGGAGAGGAGGACCCAGAGGAGAGTCAGGCATACACAATAAAGGACTCTCTGAGAATTGGGGGGGAGGCACTGGATGGGGAGGGAGGGGAGGGAGAGCAGGGGGGTCGGGGGGAGGAGGAGGGAGGGAGGGAACTGGTCTACCTATTAAGTTTGTATGAGCGGAAATAATAAAAAATGTATTTTAAAAAAGTGCAAGTTGCTGCCATTTCTGCCCAGTATTTTTATATGGGATCTCGGTATCTGAACGCAGATCCTTATGCTTGTAAGCAAAGGCTAGAGACATCTCTCCAGCCTAGGATGCTTTGAATAGACAGAGAAAGCATACCATTGAAGAGAAATCTTCCTGCCTGCGCTCTGTATACATCTCAGAAGCTGCAGCTGTGTGTTGCTCAAAGATACAAGCTTTCAAGGTAAAAAGGAGAGATCCTGGAGCTAAATGACCAAGATTCCAAATAACTACTTGTTCACTTATGTCTTTATTCTAAAAGGAACACTCACATACAGAGAGATTGAGCCAAGAGTCACAAATACCTGTTAAAGTCATTGAATGTGATTAATGAAAATCAGAATATGTTGTACACTGAAAATATGTATTACTTTATAGACTTAGTACAAAAATAGAAAATGGGCTTTACTAGTGAGGCAATAATTGTTTGCATTTCAAAAGTATATGTTTTGAGTAGTTGGACTAGATAACATATATGTTACATTAATTTCATGCTCTGTAGATAATGTAGATGCTGTGAACTTTAAATTACATGTGGCTTATATAGTATTTTCTATTGAACAACACTGCTGGAAAACTCAAGTAGAATCCTCATCCTGATAATTCTGTAAGATTGATAGTCTGATAGAAATATCAGGCTTGCCATTATTCAAATGTAAACCTACCTGTCCTCTTTGAAGATTTATCAGTATTTTCAAAAATGGAGGTTTTTCTTTTTTTATAATTTATTTATTTATGCTAGTACAAACTTAATAGGTACACTGGTTCCCTCCCTCCCTCCACCCCTCCTTGGACCCTCTAGTTCCCTCCCCCCTTTTTCCCTTCTTTTCACCCTCCCTCCTTATTTCCCAGTGCCTCCCCCCCCCATCCCTGGAGCAGCCTTTAATGTGTATGTCAAACTTTCCTCTGTAAGGACTCAGTGGCATTTCCTAGAACTCTTTTTTTGTGTTTCCCTTAAGTATAGGAACACTGTTGTGGCTGTTAATCCCTAGCTTCTAAGGATTCTAGTGCCTTTAGTCTAGCATAGACTTTAAGGGGTCAATAATGTGTTGGCCATTGCGCAGGTCATGCAAAGTCCTATTATGATTGCTTCGATCCTAACTTGTGTGGAGTATCTTGCATATCATTACTCCTCCCCATCCCTGTGCTCTTACAATTTATTTTACTGTTACTAAAAATGAAAGTGATGGGGTATTTCTGGGATGCTTTGTGATTTTGCTCCATTCTTTGAAGCAAGGGACCTAATTTTGACCAGGCTTGTTATACCATTGGTCTACATGGCTCTCTATCTTAGCCTTCACTCCCTTCAAAATTAGTTGCAGTTATATTATTGACTTATGCAAGAAAGACTTAGGAATTTATCAGTTATTTCTTTTCAGAGCAGTATCTGAGCATTCAGCTTGATAGAGAAGAGATTCCTGCCTTGTTTTGGTTACTAAAATATAGATTCTGTTAATCTCTTACCACATTGGCCTATTTCCTCCTCAGGCAATCCAAAGAAAAATCTGTATTTCCATGCAGAGCAATAACCTGAAGGAGTAGCTGTTGCCAAATGCAATCAGCTTACAATGAATTAGAGGAAGAGTTCCCAACCACTTGCTGAAACAAAGGATTCTGTTCAAAACCTGCGCTAGGATCCCACATCCTGGTTTCTACAGGCAAGAGAGATGTACATGTGTACTAGAAAAGAATTCAGCAGAATGTGGTTTGTTGATTCTTCTTGAAAAAAAAAACCTAAATGTCAGCCACCCAAGCCTCAGAATCAAAAGTCAGAGGAAGCTGCAAATAAGAACAAACAAGGAAAATTTACGAGGAGGCTTGCAGTCAAAGAAGCTCCTCTCCATCTGTGATGATGCGTGCATAGCATGGTGACCAAAGGAAACTATGCTTTAATACAGTAGCCTTCAGGAGGCCCAGACCCAAGATTGCTTCATCACATCCAGTCCTTTGGGAACTCTGTCCTCCTGAGGCTGGCCTTTCGCAGAGTGGTCTATCAGAAAAGCCACAATTGTGCATTGTCTTCTATCACCACACTCTTCCTGACAGAATTATTGAGGAAGCAATGTGCAAATCTGTTGTTTACGAAAACCATAACACCATCTGGTCCTAGAGGTTTGCTTTCTGGAGCGGACTTTTGGAAGCCAGCAAGGGTTTAACTTCCTCTGTCCTTCCCATTTTAGCTGCCAGGCCACTGTTGACAAAATACAGGTGATTTCTTTCTCAGTTTTGAATGCTATTTCCATCCTACTCTTTGCTGATTTGACTTTGTTCTTTTTCAGTATGATTACCTTATTGTGGCTTCTATGCATCCCAGTCAGTTTCCATGCTTCCTCCCCAGGCTTCTTTCGAAACCTTCTGAGTCTTTTCAAACATAGTCAAATATTTATAACTATGACACAAAGCACATTTTGTAGGAAGTCATAAAAATGCCCTCAGTAATAAACGCCCAGGGCAAGGCCATAATATTCAGATCACAGCATCTGGGTTTTCAAAATGCATACTCTGTTTTGTCATATATACACGTTGACTTCAGATACCAGGAATCTCAGATTTTTGTTGCCATTGAGTAAGCCAAATAAGCAAATTTCAATTTCAGGATTACTAGAACACTAACGTTGATTTTCATTGTCTAGAAGAGTACTAGATTTTTTAAACATGCATATCGCTATTTTACAACCTCACAATTCTGTTCAATTATAGGAAATTTTGCACTGACTTAGAGATTAGTGTAAACTAAACAATGTCTCTCTCCACAGTCATTAAAAACCCATATTGAGGGCAGTTGTCAATCTGTAGAATGTGATATTTCCTTCAATTGTGTGTGTGTGTGTGTGTGTGTGTGTGTGTGTGTGTGTGTGTGTGTGGGTGTGTAAACAAGGGTACTTGAAGGTTTGATTTCCCAGGCTCTGCATTCCAGGGCTGGAACTGCAGGCCACTGTCACATACATCTTGCATTTTTGCGTGGTATCTGGGGAACTCAGGTCTTCTAACATCTAAGCCATGTCCTTAGCCCTTAGAGTTCCTTCTAATTCTAATCTTCTGTTTATATAAACATGAGAAGAAACAAAAGTTATCTTGATCCTATGATGTAAACAAGAAACATGTCTTCAATAAATATATTCTTTACCATATAAAACCTTATGGATTTAAGACTCTTATGAACATCATAGATTATTATGAATAATATTTGATTTAACATATTGTACAAATACTGTTGAAACAAGTTGAGCCTTCTGTATGACAGGATCATTCCAAGTTATAGTCAAAACAGAGGAGACACTGTGTTGATTTTATTGCTGCTGTTTTTGTTCCTAGATAACACAGGAGGGATTATTTCTAACAAACCAAGCAACTGCTATTTGGTCATTATTTTCTGGTTTTCACTTGTTTCTCCAATCTGGCTAAATAAGTTTGGTTATTTGAAATTCCTAATGTCTAACATTTCCACAAATTGGATGCCCTGTGCTTTGTACTAAGCTTATTCTGAGAAATACTGATTTTTTTTAAAGTGGGATATACACAAATTGGTCAGAAAAAAGGTGGACTCTGGTTAGTGTCTGAATCCTACCATTAACTATAAAAAGAACTGGTAGGAGGAGGATGTGGCTCCTCTCTCAGAGATGCACAGCACTTTCTGACAGCCACATCCTGTGGCTTTAGCCCGGGTACCACATTTGACTGCTTCCTTGACTGATAAGCCATCACCTGCTGATAGAGAAGGGGCCTGTAGAAAAAAAAAGTCTGCATCATCATAGAAAGTTAATAAACAACTGGGGTCCTGGAAAGATGGGGGATTGGAGCTTTGCTAATATCATGAAGAAATGCAAAAACTTTGTAGACAAGGTATTTGATCACATTAGTGCACATTTATTTATTAGTGTCATGATTTATGCCTTCAACGTCTCCCACAGCTCACGTTTTGAGTACTTGCTATGCACCTGGTGGCTCTGTTTTGAAGGTTTGATATTTCTCTTATGTATTTCTAGAGACTTTATATTTTCAACATAAAGTTCACTTTCTTAGGTTTTATCTTAGACATTATCCCACATATTGTTTGTTGTTTATGACAGTCTGGCTTTGACAGAAACTGGTTTTGTTTTTAAACTTTTAAGTAACAATTTCTTTACATTGATTGGGGAGTTTCCTTTAGCAGTCCTGGTGCTCAAACCCAAGGACGATAGGCATGCTAGACAAGTGTTGTCCAGGGACCTAACACTAACCCATCTTGTCTTTGTGATTTATTTCAGTTTTCAGAAAATGGAAGTTTTAAAATAAACTGAACTTTCTAAATTTTTCCTTTTTATTATTTTATGTTTAGTATTTCCAAGAACTCTGAATTTCTTGCCTTTCCTTCCTTCCTCCCTTCCTTCCTTCCTTCTTCCTTCCTTCCTTCCTTCCTTCTTTCCTTCCTTCCTTCCTTCCTTCCTTCCTTCCTTCCTTCCTTCCTTCCTTCCTTCCTTCCTTCCTTCCTTCCTTCCTTCTTTCTTTCCTTCCTTCTTTCCTTTCTTTTGTCCTTTTTTCCTTTCTTTCTTTCCTTCGCCCTTTCTTTCTTCTTTTCTTCTTTCCTATCTTTTTCTTTTCTTCAATCTTTCATTCATTCATGTGCTCATGATTTATGGAATGTAAAATACAGCCCAAATAATTAATTGATCCATTCCTTTTCTTAGGAAAATGCATTATCCGATTTAACTTTTAATTTGGAAGCTGATAAAATAGACTGGTTGGTATTTGTAGGGAATATGAGCTGATTAAAAAAAACAGTTTTTAGGAAATCCATAGAGGAAACATATGCATGATAAGTAATGAGAAGGCTAGATGCCAAAGCACTGAAAAATCAAGCTGCTTCTCATAACAATGTGTATCTTGGCCTTGCCTTAGGTTTCTAAACAAGACTTCCTTGCTCTGGTTTTTACATTAAAGATAAGGTTTCCACAGAAATACACACACACATGCACGCTGCATTGCTGTTGGCAAATATTGAGAATGGAACTTGAAACTTCTTTCTTGGAGTTTGGAGCAAATGAGAATTCTTATTTATGAAATCCTATCACATCATTACACAAGGCAGATATTGTTGTCTAGCCTGGGTTTTCAGCCATCCTTTGGTCCACCAAGCATGAAGATTTCCTTTCTATTATCTTAAACTCTTCCAACCCACCTACCAGCCCAGAACATATCAGAATTGCCTTACAAAGTATAACTAAGGGTAAAATCACCTCCATCATTGACCTTACCTCTTCCTGTCGGACTATGGAAGATCAATGTTGGCTGTGGGTAGGGGGGTCACTTTCCCCAGTGGTGTACCCATTAACACATCATCAATGAGAAGGGTCCAGACACATGATAACGTGAGCATCTCTGATGAAACAGTTGGTCACATACACACACAGCCATGAAAGTTGAAGGGAAACTTGTTGAAATGCAGAAGATTCCTAGTGAAAGAATGAGGAGACATGAGATCTGGCAATATGAGGCAATATGACTTGAACTCATTATGTTTGTGTTTGAAATTGTCAATGAATTAAAAAAATTAAAATTAACTGCCATAGCATTTGTTTTAACAAACTCATACTTTATTAATAAATGTACAAAGTCCTCGTAGAAGCATTTAACAATTCTTCAATACCACTGTAGTTCCCTCTACAAAAAAAAATCTCAATTCCAATGCTAGCAAAGAAATGTCATCCTAACATCCAACTTCTAAACCAAAGATCATCATTAAACACTTTTAAAAACAATAGGTGTAATCATTGTTGTAGCATGATGGCTCTGCTGCTACAATGGTAGCACTGGAGAAGAAAACAGACTTCAGTCTTCAAAGTCATGACCAATTTCCAGCCTCAGATGAATGAACAACAAAAAATAAAATGTTTTCATAACTAGATTTTTCTTCGTCAAATTTATTTTATTTATTTTTGCGAGCATACACCTCTGTGTGTATTGGGGGTTATGTATCAGAGGGCACTGTGCATTCCTGTGGGGTGCAAGGGAATCATCCTGGATTGCTTCTACCTCCTTTTCCTTCAGTCTAGGATTTCCCAGGCTTTGCCCACCAGGACTGGAAGTGTAGGACTGAACCATTTCTGCCTGGAGTTTTTTGCTTGGGACCTGGGATCCAAATTCAGGACCTTCTACTTGGAGGCAGAGTCTTAACCCCTTGAGCCACAATTAGTTGTTTCTAAGAACTCAGATCTTAGAAATTTTGAAACACAGAACATTTTTAGCAATAGAAGTTCATATACCAGTTCAAAGTTCATTACATTTTAAGCGGCCCTTAGTAATTGTATCTGAGATAGTTGATTTTGTTGGCTTTTCTATTTTAAATAGTTCTGGAGCTAGAGATGTGACTACCCAATGTAGGGTGTATGGAATCTGTTGCAGACCTTTGTCCTCACACTTCTTGTCCATTTCTTCCTTACACCTCATGCTGATAACATTAGCAACACATCTGAAATCTTTTATTTTTTTTCCACCCACTCAGTCACTGTCTCTGATCTGGATTAGAAATGATAACTGTATTCACTAGGCAGTGCCACTTCCTAAATCAGGTTCATGACAGGTAGTACTCAGTAGACACATTGCTCTGCAAATTTGGTGTCTTGCAGAATATACTGAAGTTAAGGAGACCACTACACAAATAAAAGATTAATACTGAGCCTGATAGCAAAAAGTGATCTCAGGTAGCCTTTCCTATCAAGTTTAAGTGGAGAGGAGGAAGCAAGAATATGAGACAGTGGACCCCAGAATATGAAGAATATGAAGACGTTTGGGGCCCCAGTAGTCTATGCATCTTATTACAGATTACCTGCTAACAGTTCATGAAATAATGGAGTCTTCAGGAATCCTGGCCCTTGAGGTTACCAAGCAAGTTTTCTGCACTTAAGGAATCTTAGATGGGGTGCTCTCCTTGTTACACTGTCATGGAAAGTTACACTACAAGGAAATCATTTTTGAGCTGAATGGACTGGGTGATTTTTTTTCTTTATTTCTTTATTCTCCCTAAAAGTTTAGAAAAACAAAAAATATGTGATCTATTCTTTAAATATGTGAAATCCCGTTTGTTTTCTCCATGAGAAATGAGATTGCACAACAGAGAACATGTGCATTAGATAACCACCCTTCCAATGTCTCAGTGTTTCTGGCATAGGCTTGGGACACTTTGGAGATTGACAAGAGAACCAAGGCTTTCTATGCAGTGATCATTGCTACTGTTTTTCCAAGAGCTACTTTTGGGTTTATGTTATAGGTAAGAGGATTGCAGTTAGCTATATAAAATATTGATGATATTACCAAACAATCTTTAATCCAGAGATCACTGATGTTCTCTAATTCCTCGCCCCCTTTGTTCACCCACCAACCAACTGTCATGGTCTAGATCATGATTGGCCAATATTTGGCAGTATGGCTCTTTTCTTCCATCTGTACCCTTCCCAGCCATCTCCAATAAATCACAGAATATTTTCCCGTCAGCTTTACTCAAACAGGACTGAGAGCACTTATTGCCTTTCTACTAAAATAAGTTTAAAAGATGAAATTTAGTCAACTCCCTGAGCTAAATGGACATCACAAGATGAATGAAGCGAATCCTCTATACCTAGATGCTGAGCAGAATAACTTTGGCATTCAACCATAATTTCCTGATCTTACCCAGACCACAAAGGTTCAGATTTGGAAGCCCAGAATTTGTATTTTAAACAATTTCACTTATAAGGTTATCAGGCATTCAAACCTTTATCTTCATAAGTACTACTTTGAGGAGTCCTTAGTAGAAAGGAAGTGAATCAATTAACATATGAGATCTTTGAATATCACTTTGCTGATCTATAAAAAAATGGTATCATGATAGGTTCCTATGTATCCTAGGTAGATTCCTTGACTGACAATGAAATTATGCTCTTGGATATGTTAAGTGCTTGACTCAATACTGGACTTTACATGTATTGATTCCCTTTGTCAACCTGATCATTAGCAATCTGACTTCATAGGAGATTATTAAAATGTAATTAACTCACTATGGTCTTTCTCTATCATGTAGGAAATAAAAATGTTTGAATCTCATTTTTATAGTCTTCACATATTTGAATAGCTCCAGATATTTTTCTTAATCACCAATTCTCTTATAGGAGTTTGACAAGGCATGGCTTGATCAACACCTCATATATGTACTACAACAAAATGCCTGACAAAAAAGAACTTCAAGAAGGAAGGTTTCTTTTGGCTCACATTTCACAAGTATTGTCCATCATGCAAAGAAAATCAAGATTCTGAAAGTTTGAGGCAGCTGGTCACATTGCATTCATGATTAGGAAACAGAGATGAATGTTTTTCCTTCCCTTGGTTTCTCCTTTTACTCGGTTGGGGATCCCAGCTCTTGGAACAGTACAATACAAATTCAGGATGGGTCTTCTAGACTCAGTTAACCTAATCTAGAAAATCTCTCATAGCATGCTCGGGGGCTCATCTTTTATATGATTCTGTATCCTTTAATAGTGACAATCAAAATTGATCATGACATAATAGATATTACAGATGTTGGAATGTGGGAGTCTTAATGGCAGGTTGATTAGTGACAATAAATAGCTCTTCTGGTAGAATATTTCAGAAATAACCCTCCATGATTATATGAGATTCTCATTTCACATGAATAAAATAGGTGATAATGCCTTCATTCACAAATACAATTCTGAGAGAAGTGGAAGCATGACTTAATGAGTGGGTGTGAGTGCTCACTAGGAAGTATTTCTGATAGCTTTAAAATAATACCAAATATTGTACCTATTCTTTTTGCCACAGACAATATATTCAGACTCAAGCAACACAGGAAATAAAGGAGATTCATTGACTTATGGTAATAGTGATGATACAGTGCATTGTAGCAGGAATCGCACAGCAAAAAGTATGGTCACAGGCAGAAACAGGCCAACTCAGGGCACCAGAGCCATCATGAAGTAGAGAGAGCAAGAGCAGGAGAGAAATCAGGGCTGGGATCCGAAATTCTATGGCCCTCTCCCTGTGTTGTACCTTGATGTGCCTTCTTCCAGCAAAACTCCCCATCTGAAAGGTGCCATGGCCTTCCCAAACAGTAGCACAATCTATGGATGCAAACATGTAAGTCTATAAGGGCAACTCAACATGCAAACCATGACATCAGATTGATCATTCTGCATTCAATTTTTTCAAGAGCACTGTTGCAGTTAGACCACATGGTTGCTGATAAATGACCATCAAATGGCTTAAGGGAACAAGGATTTTATTTCTTATGATTACTGACTACAGTTCTCAGTCCAACTTGACAAGAAAGCTCACGTCAACACCAGGGCTGAAGGAACTGGCCACACCATTTCTACGTAATGGCTGAGAGAGTGATGATCCTTACTTGCCAGACCAGCATGTCTGGCCAAGTGTACATAAGGATGACAACTCTCTCAGCCAGCTATCTGTATTTTATTCCAGGACCTAATCAAACCCACCTTGGGCTGGGCCCTCCCCATCAGCTAGACAGTCTCCTGCAGATTTGCTCTGAACCTAACTCAACCACTAATTCTCTACAAATGTGTCCAGAGCTCAAACTCTCAACTGTCAAGTTGACACTTGTGTGCAACTATGCCAAGCAACAATATTTTTTCCTGAATGATCTTGCTTAGGTTTGAAATAAAGCATACACTAGAGTAGAAAGAGCATAAGAGAAAAATGTAGTGGAAAGTTGTACAGAAGATACTCTAGGTTAATGCACTCCCTGTAGCTTCCACAGGGGAAGCTGTAAGTGTGCAAATATTAAGTGTGATTTTTTCTATTTACTTATTTTGCATGTGTGGAGTGTGTGTGTGTGTGTGTGTGTGTGTGTGTGTGTGTGTATGTGTGTGTGTGTGTATCAGAGGACACTGTGTGTCCCTATGGAAGCCAAAAGATAACTTTGGAAATCATCCTGAATTGCTTCTACCTCCTTTTTGCTTCTCTCTGGGATTTATCAGGCTCTGCCCAATCAGGGCTGGAAGTGCAGGATGCCCCCTTTTCCACCTGGCATTTTTACATGGGATTCTAGATCTGAACTCAGGATCTACTTGTGAGGCAGAGTCTTTAACCCCTGAGCCATCTCTCCAGCCCCTAGCTATGATTTTAAAACTCATAAAACTGCACAAATTCATGGAAGGGTGACTTCTATGAATAACATCTGGAAAGACCTGAGAAATGTATCACCAGCAAAAGAGCTCAGGATTCTAACTTTCAACTTTTCTATTAGATATAGATTTTTTTCTGGTAGCATGATATTAACATGTTCCTATCCAAAATTAATATTATTGACAATGAGACATACGTTATTACAACTAAAGTCCATTCTTCATGTTATACATTTCCCAAAGACAAGATCATTCTGAAAAGCTTAATCAGAATCGGTAAAAAAAAAAAAAGTCTCAAAGGATTACTTTAACAGGTTTGGGATTATATCTCAATGAGAACACATTTGCTTCACATGGATGAGACCTGGATTCAATCTCCAGTGCTACAAGAAAGCAAAGAAAAAAGGATAATCCCAATATTGAAAGGCTACACCCTTTTGTTTTAAAACACTGACATCCAATAAAATATTATGTAAAAGGTACTTAATATTATATAAGTCATGGGACCGGAGCCTGCGGGACAGAGCCATAGAGGGCGAGGTGATGTGCATCACCAAGAAGATGGACAAGATGGTGCAGAAGAAGAATGCGGCTGGAGCATTGGATTTATTGAAAGAGCTGAAGAATATTCCTTGGAATTATTGCAGTCCACAAGAATCGGGATGTCGGTTAATGCCATTCGCAAACAGAGTACTGATGAAGAAGTCACATCTTTAGCAAAATCGCTCATCAAATCCTGAAAAAAGTTATTAGATGGACCATCAACTGATAAAGACTCTGAAGAAAAGGAAAAAGAACCTGCAATTTCATCTCAGAATAGTTCTGAAGCAAGAGAAGAAAGTAGTTGCAGTGGCAATGTATGCAGCAGAAAGGATGAGACAAATGCTCGGGACACTTGTGTTTCGTCTTTTCCTCGGGCACCAAGTACTTCTGATTCTGTGCGGTTAAAGTGTAGGGAGATGCTTGCTGCAGCTCTCCGAACAGGAGGTGACTATGTTGCTATTGGAGCTGATGAGGAAGAGCTAGTATCTCAGATTGAAGAAGCTATATATCAAGAAATAAGAAACACAGACATGAAATACAAAAATAGAGTACAAAGTAGAATATCAAATCCTAAAGATGCAAAGAATCCAAATTTAAGGAAAAATGTACTATGTGGGAATATTCCTCCTGACCTGTTTGCTAGAATGACAGCAGAGGAAATGGCTAGTGATGAGCTCAAAGAAATGCGGAAAAACTTGACCAAAGAAGCAATCAGAGAACATCAGATGGTTAAGACTAGCAGAACCCAGACTGACTTGTTCACATGTAGCAAGTGTAAAAAGAAGAACTGTACTTACACACAGGTACGTAGTGCTGATGAACCAATGACAATTTGTTGTCTGTAATGAATGTGGAAATCGATGGAAGTTCTGTTGAGTTGGAAGAATTCATAAAATATCTGGACCTTTAAGAAAATAAAATGCACATTTTGTAATTAGCTTTAAAACTAGACTGAGCAACTAGTTTTCCTGCAAATCAGATTTTAAAACAACATACTTCCCATTAGTTTTTGTTTTTCACCTAACTTCTTCCTTAATTCCTGTAATTTCAGGTCAGTTGGAGGGCCACGAAATAACTGTATAATATGTTTCATTTTTTCATTTTATAAATAAGTTGATTTTAAACTTTATCAAACTATTTGCAATTTTTTTTCTTAAAGGAATATTGACTTTTTAAATTTTTTTATTATTATTTATTCAACTGTGTGCATGTGCGTGTGTATGTGCGCGCGCGTGTGTGTGTGTCTGTGTGTGTGTCTGTGTGTTTGTGTGTGTGTGTGTCTATGTATGTGTAGAACCACGGATGAATTCGCGAACCACCATGGACTCCTCCACCTCCTTCTGCCCTGGGATTCACAGGCTCCGCCCTACCAGGACCAGAAGCGCAGGCCGACCCCCGCTTCCGCCTGGCGTCTATACGTGGGATCTGGGATCCGAACTCAGGACCTTTCGCCTGCAAGGCGGAGGCTTAACCCCTGAGCCACCTCTCCAGCCCTGACTTTTAGTCTGAAAAACACAGAAATTCTGATATTCTTAATATATAAATAATTAATTTCCTCATTAGTTGTTCCTAAAATATTAGAGGAGGGGAAAAAAGGATAACTTATTTTTAGATTTGCCAAATATGGTAGATATTCAAATAATACTTGGTCAGTTTACCAAATTTGTACATAATATTTGAGCCAGGATATAAATTTGATTTGAGTTGATATATTCACAAGCCTGAAATGGAGACTCGCATCTGTAACTCACCACAACTATCATTTGTTACATTTCTCATACATGTTTATTATGGTTATGCTTTTGGGAACATAATTTTGTTGAAATCAGTTTGGTTTTATTGTTTATTTACCTGGTTGGCTTTGTGCTATATTTTAGTTTTTGCAGAATTCTAATATAGTTTATTAGGCTTTTCCTAAATCACCTTAAAAGCAAAGAACAACACTTCTGGTAACTCTTACCCACATAGGAAGATGAGCTGAGAAGAAAATGTTAGCGCCTAAGATAGTGTAGTTCCTGTAAACAGTTCATAACTTGACTTTGACTTGGGAAGTTATACTGACCCAAGGATTAAGCATAACAATTGTGTAACTCATTAAAGCTGTGGTTTTCCCATATGGAAGCTGATTAAAAAATTCTGAATCACAAAAAAAATATTATATAAGACATCATTCATCATTAAGGAAATGCAAATCAGGACCTACAGCAACAGCTGAAATTAAAGAAGTCGGGGAACAAAGTAGGACAAAATCATATCCAGTTGATAGGTAAAAGAGTAAGAAATTTAAAGGTTTCCACTGAAGCTATTTTCATTCATTTTTCTCTAAACATAACTAAATACCTGAGGCTAGAAAACCTGTAAAGACCACAGATTTTTAACAGTCATAGTTCTGGAGCTAAGGAAGCACAACTCTATGCTGCTGCTAACTGTTCAGAGTGCAGTCGTGTCTTCTTAAAGAGTTACAATATGGGGGAGGGTGTCATATCCTGAAACAGCACCTGAGCTCACTTTCATGAAAAAAACCACCCCCACAATAGCCACTAGTCTACTAATTCAAGAGTGAAATAATCTATTTCCAAGGACCCTCCATTCCCACTCTATACTACTGCAGTGGAGATCAAGTTTCCAATTCAAAAACTGGAGTAGAAAACATCCAATGCATAGCTCCAACTTATCTAAGAGAGATGAAAGCTCAGAGAAAACTGCTTTCTGAAAGCACAAGCCTGTGACGGTTATGTACTGGTATTAACTTGACAATTGAAATCTAAGTCTCTAGGCACATTTATGAAAAATTAGTAGTTACGGTGAACCCTGAACAATCCTGGAGAAGGTTATCTAAATTAATGTAGTAGATCCACCCCATGGTAGATGGGACTATTCCCTAGGCAGATAGATAAGATAGAGGATGAGGTTTGGTATTTTTGAGATCCTTGGACAGACTCACAGACTGACAAGTGAAAAGGTATGTCCCTTTCTTGCCAATTTCTGCTGATATCTTGTGGCCAGTTCATTGGATTACTAATGTTGTTATGAACTGTTCTGCCAAGCCTGACTGAATAATAACCAAAGTTATAAGCAAGAATAGATCTTTCATTCCCCTTTTGATGATGTTATTTATCAGCAACATTAAAAAAAGCCCAACGCTTGTTGAAGCAGAAACCAATGACAGGCTAGGAGATATGAACATCAATTGACAAATGACTGAATGCTCATTATGAGAACACTCTGAGTTGATAATACAAACGGTAACAAATTACAAGGATAGTACAAAAGGTAACAAATTACAAGGATCCACACTATTGAGGATTTTGCCTTACCAGGTTCTCCTTGTGTCTGTCAGGGATGACCCCCTGTCCTGCTTCTGGCAGCAAGAAAGGAGAAGGGGGCTATTTTGAGATATGCCAGAGCATTATGAACTTCTAAGACTTGCCCTGGAGGAAATACTGTACCAGAACCTCGTCTATAGGAGGTATTTACACAAGAATCTGCACAGGCAAAGGGAAATAGCGAACTGCATTCTGGTAATAGCCCACCATTTAGAAGAAAGGTAATAGAGATTTTTGACTCTGTACAGCTAACTTATGTAATCTGAATGAGGAAAGGGTTAAAAAATAAAATTAAACAAAACAAGATTCATAGACAGTAAGTACAGGTTCACCCACAGTCCAAAAGATCACCAAAGATATGATTGTGAGATATCTCTCTCTCTCTCTCTCTCTCTATCTATCTATCTATCTATCTACTTTTCATACACACACACACACACACCTTACATTAATAGAAAAGTCATAGCTCATTCTACCTAATACATTAAGTCCAAATATCAAGAACATTATACAAAGTCGTTATACCTTGCAGTCAAGTAGTCAAATGGTCTTCTACACAGCCTCATAGAACTTGGTGTCATATTCTTGAATTTTCAAAGAGCTCATGAGTCTTTTGAAATCTCAGTGATCTAAATAAACCAACTGCATCAGCAATCTCTTTCTTTTGCATGCATATGTGAATGTGTGTGTATGGGGGTGTGTGTGCATGTTTGTGTAGACATATGCACAAAAAGGCACCTGAGTATGTGTGCCTGAGGAGGTTCAAAGGTGACAATAGCAATAATTCTGGATTACTACCATATCGCTTTGCTGTGTGGTTTCTTGACTCCACATTCTAAGACCAGAATTACAGACTACTGCCATATCAATCCAGCATTTTTACATGTGATCTAGGGGTCAAAACTCAGTTCCCTTTTCTTCCAAAGCAAAGGTTTTAACGACTGAGTCATCTCCCCAACCCCTATCAACAATCTATTTAGACACTGATTTGTTAAATATTCTGATTAAAAGTGAAAGATTATCAAAGTGACAGAGACCAAGGCTGAATTAGATATCTACAATAAATCCAATTCCAACTTAAAGACATACATAGATGCAAAGTAAAGGGGTAGAGACAAATATATCATGTTAGCACTAATTAAAATAAGTCAGGAGTATTCATATTAATGTTAGACATATAGGCTTAGGGAAAGGAAAGCTATCTGGAGAAAAGGAACACTATGTAATGATATTTGGCAGTTATCCAAGATGCTCAGAAATTCTAAACGAGTACACATCTAATAAGAAAGCATCAGGACAAATCGATCGAGGAAACTCAATCAAGCTATAATAGCAACAGAAAGATATTGAATCCTCCGTTGTTGCTGGAAATTTAAACACCTCTCTACTACTCTGAATTTTCCAAGAAAATCAAGCCAGAATTGAAAAAGAGAAAAAAAGAGCCAGGTATAGAGCTAGAGCTCTATAAAAAGAGCTGTAGATAGAGATAGATGGAGATAGAGGTAGAAGTAAAGAGATAGAGATGGTAGAGATTAAATGATAAAGCGATGAGATACACAGGATAGAGCTAAGGATAGGTATTGATGATATTGGTCTAGGAAAGGCAATTTGTGTGGAGGAGTGAGAGAGAGAGAGAGAGAATTTGCCATGTTGAACCAGTGAAGAGAGAGACAGAGACAGAGACTCATTTGCCTTTTGGATCTCTATAGATGATAACCATGTAACACCTATATTTGCAATACACTTTATACAGCTTACAAATTCAAATGTTCATCTTTCCTAAGAAGACCTCACTTCCAAAAACTGTTTTTTAATAGTTATATGGGTATCCTTTATCTCATTCAAATTGACATATAAAATTATCATCATGTACTTTCTCAGAAATGCAAAGATTCAGAAAGCACAAAATTAGAAAAGACATAGCTGAACTCAACATCACCATCAATCAATTTGAAAAACTGACATCTGTAGAGTAACAGATGTAATAGCTTAAGAAAATAAATACTAATCCTTCCCCACCCCGCTCCGCCGGTCCGGGACTCGCACGTGCGCGGTCCAGCCGGGCCTCATCTGAGACCTAGGTAAGCTCCGCCCACGCCCGCCCACCAGAACCCCAGGTCAGCCCAAAGGACCCAGCTCCTACCCCACCATCCAGCCGGAGCCGGGCGCAGGGTCTAGGGACGAGGAGGACCTCCCCCTGCGCCCGGGCCCCGCCCCACGTCCCCTCCGGTTAAATAGCTCCAAGACAACGCCCCCATCCTCCCTTCCCCACCCTGCTGCGCTGGCAGGGACGGGCCCGCGGTCCAGCCCGGCCTCACCATGACCTAGGTAAGCTCCGTCCCTGCCCACCCCCAGAACCCCAGGCCAAATAATTCAGTTTAGTGAAATTGAAAGATCTTAAGAGTTAAAACGACAATGCCAAAGTCAAAGTGCAAATCCATGAGAAGCAACACTCAAGTAAACAAATTTCCCACTGAAGGAATTAATCCCATAATGTTAGTCTTCAACCAGAACAAACCCACGGAAAATGGCCAAGAAAGCCTGACCCAGGATAACAACTTTCAAAATATGATCATTACCATGTTCAATAATATGAAAGAGGAAACTTGGGAAGAATTACATAATCGAATCAATCGCTTTGATGAGGAACACAACAGACACTTGGAGGAGTTGAGAAAAACAGTGCAAGAAACAAAAACTGGCATAGAGCAGTTAAAACAGACTCAAGCAGAGTTTAAAATTGAGCTACAAGACAAGTTATCTTCAACCCAGAACTCCACAGAGAGTCTTATCAGCAGAACTAAGGAAGACAGAAAACAGAATTTCAGACCTTGAAGATAAAGTGGGAGTACTAACCAGCTCAATGGAAGAGGTTGTTGAAGCCAAAAAGATACTTGAGAGAAATATCCAAGAGATATGGGACACCCTGAAGAAGCCTAACATGCGTATTCATGGAATACCAGAGCAAGAATCTCAAAATACCACCCCTGAGGAAATTTTTCAAACGATCATCAAGGAAAACTTTCCTCATCTAAAAAAAGAGAGGCCCATCCATATACAAGAGGCATTCCACACCCCAAACAGATAGGACCAAAACAGAGGCTCGCCACGGCAAATAATAGTTAAAACACTCCACATTCAAGATAAAGAACTAGTACTGAGAGCTTCAAAGGAGAAAAAACAAGTCACTTTTAAAGGTAAACCTATTAAAATAACAAATGACTTCTCAGTCGAAACAGTAAAAGCAAGAAGAGCTTGGAGAGACATACTTCAAGTATTGAATGAGCAAAAATGTCAACCCAGGCTGATTTACCCTGCAAAACTATCCGTCATGATCGAGGGAGAAAGAAAAATCTTCCAGCACAAAGACAACTTGAAGGGATACATGTCCACCAAACCAGGCCTTCAAAAAATGCTAGAAATGATACTCAAGTGTGAAGAAAAAAACAGGCATATCCAGGAGAGCAGAAGGCAAGTATAACACCACTAAAAGTGAAGCAATATACTTATAAAAACTACTAAACATAATAAATGTCTGGAATTAAAAATAGTTTCTCCATTATAACACTAAATGTTAATGGAATTAATTCACCGATCAAGAGACACAGATTACAAACGTGGATTAAAAATCACAATCCATCAATCTGCTGCCTGCAGGAAACCCATCTCACCACAAAAGATAGGCACGCTCTAAAATTAAAAGGCTGGTCAACAAATCTACAAGCAAATGGAAGCAAAAAACAGGCAGGGGTAGCCATTATGCTATCAGACAAAGTGGACTTCAAACCAAAGAAAATTATAATAGACACGGATGGATACAACATTTTGGTTACAGGTACAATTCACCAGGAAGACTTCACAATACTGAACATATATGCACCCAATACGGGCCTCTCCACATTCATTAAGAAAACCCTAGCATCTAAGCAAGAATAAACCCCCAAACGATAATTGTTGGGGACTTCAACACCGCCCTCTGAACATGGGATAGATCAACAGGTCAAAAGCTTAACAGAGACACTTTGGAACTTAATCAAACCCTGAAAGAAATGGACCTTACAGATCTCTATCGAACTTTTCACCCACGTACCAAAGAATACACATTTTTCTCAGCAACACATGGAACTTTCTCCAAAATAGATCACATATTAGGCCACAAAACGAATCTACACATATACAAAAAAGTTGAAATTCTAACCTGTGCCCTATCAGACCACCACAGCCTAAAGCTGAACATCCACCACATAACAAACAAGAGAAAATACACTAACTCCTGGAAACTTAACAATACGATGCTGAATGAGAACTGGATTCAGGATGAAATTAAAAAGGAAATTCAAGCTTTCCTGAAAGTGAACGATAATGAAAATACAACTTACCAAAATCTCCGGGACACAATGAAAGCTCTTCTAAGAGGTAAGTTCATAGTTCTTAATGCCTACATCAAAAAACTGGAAACATCAGAAATAAATAACTTAACGATGCAGCTTAAGGCTTTAGAGAGAAACTTGAGCAATCTGATCCCAAAAGTAGTAGAAGAGAGGAGATTAGCAAAATAAGGGGAGAAATATCTGAAATCGAGACTAAGAAAACGATAGAAAAAATCAACCAGTCAAAAAGCTGGTTCTTTGAAAAAATCAATAAGATTGATACACCCCTAGCTAAATTAACCAAAAGCAGGAGAGAGAAAACCCAAATTAACAAAATCAGAAATGAATAGGGAGTTATCACTACTGATACCCAAGAAATCCAGAGAATTATAACATCATATTTCAAAAACTTATACTCTGTGAAGTTTGACAACACAAAAGAGATGGATGAATTTCTAAGTAAACACAACTTACCTAAATTGAATCAGGAAGTTGTGAATTGTTTAAATAGTCCTGTAACATATAAGGAAATTGAGGAAGTAATCTTGAATCTTCCCACCAAAAAATGTCCTGGACCAGATGAATTCAGCACAGAGTTCTACCAGACAGTTAAGGAGTTAATAATACCAATACTCCTTAAACTGTTCCATCAAATAGCAAAGGAAGGAACACTACCAAATTCCAATTCCTTCTATGAAGCTAATATCGTTTTAATCCCAAAACCTAATAAAGATTCACATAAAAAAGAAAACTATAGGCCGATCTCTCTGATGAACACAGACGCAAAGATTCTCAACAAAGTTTTAGCAAATCGGATTCAAAAACATAATAAAAAGATTATTCACGGGGAACAAGTAGGCTTAATCCCCAGCACACAAGGTTGGTTCAACATACGCAAATCAATAAATGTAATTCATCATGTCCAAAGTCCATGACCACATGATAGTCTCGATAGATGCAGAAAAAGCTTTTGACAAGATCCAACAGCCTTTTATGATCAAAACTCTAGAGACAGTAGGAATGGAAGGAACCTTTATCAATATAATAAAAGCTGTATACAACAATCCCAGGCAAGGATTATGCTCAAGGGGGAACAATTGGAAGAATTCCCACTTTGATCAGGAACTAGACAAGGCTGTCCACTCTCACCACTTTTATTCAATATTGTACTTGAGGTCTTAGCCGAAGCCATAAGACAAGAAAGGGACATAAGAGGAGTTTAAATCGGCAAGGAAGAAGTCAAGCTATCCCTATTTGCAGATGACATGATCTTATACCTGAGTGATCCCAAAAACTCCACCAGAAAGCTCCTGGAACTAATTGAGAAGTTCAGCAGGGTGGCAGGATACAAATAAATTTTCAAAAATCAGAGGCCTTCCTATATGCCCAGAATGAAAGAAGTGAAAAGGCCTTGAGAGAAACAATCCCATTTACTATAGCCCCTAAAAAAAGATATACCTTGGTATAAACCTAACCAAGGAGGTAAAAGACCTTTACAATGAAAACTTTAAAACCCTAAAGAAAGAAATTGCAGAAGACACCAGAAGGTGGAAAGACCTCCCATGTTCCTGGATTGGCAGAATCAACATCGTAAAAATGACCATCCTACCAAAGGCAATATACAAATTCAATGATATATCCAATTAAAATCCCAAAGCAATTCTTTAAAGAAGTTGACCAAACGATCTCAAAATTCATATGGAGGCACAAAAGACCCAGGATAGCAAAGACATTCCTGAGTAACAAAAACACTGCTGGAGGTATTACCATACCAAACCTTAGTTTATATTACAAACCCATAGTTATAAAAACAGCCTGGTACTGGCTCCAAAATAGACACACAGATCAATGGATAAGGATTCAAGACCCAGATATAAGCCCACAAAATTACAGCCATCTGGGCTTTGACAAAGGGGCCCAAAGAATCCAATGGAAAAAGAAGAGCATTTTCAACAAATGGTGCTGGCAAAACTGGATCTCCACATGCAGAAGATTAAAGCTGGACCCATACTTGTCACCATGTACAAGACTTAATTCCAAATGAATCAAGGACGTTGATATCAGGCCAGAGACTATAAAAACCATAGTTGAAAGGATAGGGAACTCCCTCGAGCTGATTGGGCTAGGCCAACATTTCCTAAACAGACATCCAATGGCACAGTCACTGCTACCAACTCTCAATAGTTGGGATCTGGTGAAATTAAAGAGCTTCTGTTCAGATAGAGAGATTGCTCAAAGGCAACCCACAGAATGGGAGAAAATCTTCACTAACCACATGTCTGACAGAGCTCTACTGTCCAGAGTGCACAAAGAACTTAGAAAACTAAACACCAAGGAAACCAGTGCCCATTTAAAAAATGGGCCCTGGAACTTCAAAGAAACTTTACTAGGGATGAAATTAAAATGTCTAACAAATATCTTAAAAAATGCTCCACTTCTTTAGCCATCAGGGAAATGCAAATCAAAACTTCCCTGTGATATCATCTCACCCCGGTCAGGATGGCAAAAATCCACAATACAAACAACAACAAATGCTGGAGAGGATGTGGAGAAAGGGGAACTCTCCTGCATTGCTGGTGGGAGTGCAGGCTCATACAGCCACTCTGGCGAGCCATCTGGAGATTCTTAAAAAATTAAAGATTGAAATGCCATATGACCCTGCAATTCCACTTTTGGGTATAACCCCCCATACAGCAGAGGTTCACCTCGATAGCACATGCACAACCATGTTCATAGCAGCACTGTTTACAATAGCAAAGACATGGAATCAACCCAAATGTCCAACAGTTGACTAGTGGATAAGGAAACAGTGGTATATCTATACAATGGAGTACTATTCAGCCATCAAAAATGATGAATTACTGGAATTTTCCGGGAAATGGATGTCATTAGAAATAATTATATTAAGTGAAGTATCCCAGACCCAGAAAATTAAGCGGCATATGTACTCCCTAATAGGTGGCTCCTTACACCAAACCCACCCAGCCCATCTTGAGACACTCATAGGTAAAACTATGTATTACCTACAGTAATTCCAAGAATTATGAACAGGAGGGATGATGTTGAAGGGCCACACCAGAAACAAGGAGAGAAGTGACCATGTTACAGCAGAGAAAATAGGCCTCCATCAAGGACTGCAAGAAAGCAATGTGACACCTAGTTAAGTTCACAGACATTCGTCCCTGATCATTTACAACTAAGGGGTATGAACTACCAGAAGGGGAGGTCATATAGTCTGGCAGATTAAAAAGTAACCATTTTGCAAATGGGTGATTGACCCCTCCCATTGCCAAATGCCATATGACCCTGGGATCCCACTTTTGGGTATAAGTATTTCATCTACCCTTTAATGTGCTCTTATAATAAGACACCAGTTTAACAGCTTTCTGTCTCTGGCCAGGGGGTGACATACAGTGCCCATCACGATGGAGTGAAGGGCATTGCAGGAGCAGCAAAACTGCAAAAGAAAATCAACAAACCACAATCCAGAACTTCAGAGACTCTATATCAACCACATAGAACTAGGCCAGACTAATCTCTCACCATCCTGAAGCTCAGGGACATTTGCGGAACAGGGGGCGGTAAGAGTGTAAGAGCAAAAGGATGGGAGGAGCAATGATTTGCAAGATACTCCACACAAGTTAGGGCTGAAGCAATCATAATAGGACTTTGCATGCCCTGCGCAATGTCCAACACACTATTGACCTCACAAAGTCTAGCATCTGCTAAAGGCACCAAGATCTTTGGAGGCAAGGGATTGACAGCCACAGTAGTGTTCCTATGCTTAAGGGGAACACAGGAAAGGGTTCAGGGAAATGCCACTGGGTCCTTGTACGTCATCGGAGAGGAGGGCCCAGAGGAGAGTCAGGCATGCACAAGAAAGGACTCTGGGAATTGGGGCAGGAGGCACGGGGGGGATGAGGAGGGAGGGGTGAGGGGAGGGGGAGCAGGGGGTTCAGGGGAAAGAGGAGGGAGGGAAGGAACTGCTCTACCTATTAAGTTTGTATGAGCTGAAATAATAATAAAAATGTATTAAAAATAAAAAAAGAAACTAACTACTTCTAAAGTTTACACAGACCCTTCCTGTCTCTGATTCCTGGGTGCCATGATGTGAATATCTACATATTCCCTCTACCTTAACACAGGTCCAGAGTCAATGTCGCCAAAAACAATGCACTGAAAACTCTGAAACCACGAGACAAAATAAAAATTTTCCCCCTTTAATTATGTGTATCAGTTATTTTTGTCACAGAAATAAAAAAGTGATGAACATGCCTAGCTAAGTGAAAATGATCAAGAGAAGATATAAATTACTAATATAAAGACAGCTTGTTATAGATCTAAGAATTTTGATAAAATAAATAAATGTAATAACTAACTTTATGTCTCAAGTTTGATATTTAGAGAAATTTTGTTTAAAGATATACCTAACAAAATAGATACAAGAGGAAACGAACAATATCATAGTTATATCTGTCAAAGTAATTGAGTAAATAATAACAAAAGTCCAAATGAAAAGTAGGAGCTAAGGAAATGACTCAGTGTGCAAGAGTGTCTAGCAACCATTGTGGCTGCATGTACCTGTAGCTCCAGCAATGTAGAGGGCAGAGATCCTGCAAGCTCAGTGACTAGGGAGCTCAGCTAAAATGGTGACTTTCAATTTAAAGCAAGATACTCAAAGTTCTGTTCTGACCTCTACCTATGTGCCTAATAAGCATGTACCCACACTGTCATAATTATTCTTTTGTAATTGTGAAAAATACTCTGATCCAAGGAACTTAAGGAAAATGTTTATTACTTGGTTTTCAGTTCCAGAGGGAATAGAGTCCATGAGGGCAGGGAAAACATGGTAGGAGTTATGGTGGCAAATACAGGACACTGGCTGGCTATTGTCTTGTAGTAATAATCAAGAAGAAGGGGAAAGAAAGAAAGAGAGAAAGAGAGAGAGACAGAGAGAGGCAGAAACTAAGTTATCAACCTTAAGGTCCACTCCCACTGACAGACTTCCTCCAGCAACCCTGAGTAAGTATTCAAACACATGAAACTTTGAAATACAATTAACATTCAAACCATGACTACCACTCATGTGCATGCAGAACACACACAATAAAAAGCTCAGATAATTTAATTCTCTAGTGAATTGTACCAAAAATAAAGGAGAAATTATTCCAATTCTGTACAGCTTCTTTCAGAAGATAGGAACAATGTGAATACTTCCTATTTCACTTTATGCTAAAATCACACATTATCTAAAAATTAAATTCAGATCAATTTGTCAATGACATAAATGAAAGAAATCACAAAATTTTAACAAATGGAACCTAATAAATTGTGAAAATCATTTACATCATTTCTGTGAAAAACTATTCTTTCTTTCTGTTGCTATGAAACAACTTTCAAACACAACTTAACGGGAGAAAGATTTATTTAGCTTACACTTCTAGAGGGGAGATGCAGTTCATTATAAAAAATGAACTGGTAACATGAAACTGGATATGTAACAGAAACTGGAGGTGTTTGGGGTCACACCCATCACGGAGATCAAGAAAGCTCTGAACAAAGTCCTAGAGCAAACTACTGCCAGAAACAGAGGACTAAGCAACCTTAAAGTCCTCCTCCTCTGATATGCTTTCCTCCAGCAAACCTCTACCTCCCAAAGTTGCTACTACCTTCTCAAACATTAACAGAAGCTAACGATGCAAATACAAGAGCTCGTGGGAAACAAATCACCTTCAAACTGTGACACTCTACCCGTCCCCCATAGGCTCATAGTCACCTCATGACATAAACAACTCTCAGATCAACTTTAAAAGTCTGTATAGACTAACTCCATCAGTCCCAATGCATTCCAAAATCTGAAGTCCAAATCCCCCTGTAAAGTTAAAAGACAAGTTACATGCTTCCCAAATACAATGGTACAGAGTAAACATCCTCATTCCACAAAAGATGAATAGGGATATATCCAGGAAAGATCAGTCTATATAGCAAGACAAGAAACCAGCAGAAAAATTCCAAGTCCTGAAGTTCCAAGTCTGGCATATGTACCTCCTATTGAAATGATCTCAGCTCCACAGGGTTTTGTTTCCATATGTGCAGTACAGCTGCCCACAGAATATATCACTCTCTTGTGCTGACTTCTCCCACTATGCATCGTTTTCTTTGTCAGTTGTTCCATGTTGGATGATCTATCATCTCTAATATCCAAGCCATACTTTAACTACACAGCGTGAAATGCCTTTCTTGGGTATCTTTACAAAATTCCTAATCCTGCCACACACTGATTGGCTTTTGCCTTTCTCTGAAAACTTGAAGAAAGGATGCACAACTTTCTCACTCTTCTATCTTTAATGCCTCTAAAACCAGTACCATGTGGACAGTGTTGCCAAGTTTTGCCACAATCTTGGGTTGAAGGTGGGTTCCCTTGAATCACAGCTGGTTCTGCTTCTCTATGCTGACACTGGGCAGATTTGCTCCTGGGTCATTGCTTTAGAGGAAGAGCAAACAATTCCCTTAGAACTTTGCCCTTTAACTCTTTCCTTCAAAAAATTTTGGATGTTAGGTGCTAATCTGGCTAACAATAGCCACAGTTTAGCTGGTTATTTTGGTTCAATGCTTTAAGTTTGCCATCACATTTTTCCTCATCAAACTTTATAATTTTGTTTTTTTCCTATGTTCAAAAATTGGCAGAATTCACATATTGAAAAGGCTACATTACCAAAACTTATGTACAGATTCAGTGCAATCCCCATTAAAATTTTATTGATATTCCTCACAGAACTAGAAGAAACAATTCTAAACTTTTTTAATGAAAAGACAAAAGATCCAGGATATTCAAAGAAATGCTAAGAAAAAGAACAAGGTTCAAGTTACAATAATTACTAATTTTAAGACACAGTGTTTGTTTTCTAATTAATTGATTAATTATTTATATGTCACAAAACAGAAGGGAAACTAAGATTGGAGATTAGCAATAATGGTGTATAAGGGGTTAATATAATCAAAGTACTTGATTCATCTTAAAGAAATTGTCTTCATGAAACAGAACATAATCTATAATTACTATACAATAAGAAAAATTGGACTGTCGGATTAAAACAAGGTGAAAAAACAGTGACAGATATCTCACCACAAAAGATATTCAAAGTAAAAATAAAGTCACAGAAACATGTCAATAGTTACCTGAAAATTAAAATGAAATGTAACTGCATACCAGTTTGAATGACCAAACCTCAAACCTCTCCTTAAATTCTGGAAGAAATGTAAAAATGATGATACATCTACTTTGGAGGATAGTTTGGCAGTTCCTAACCACATTGAATATACCCATCATCCCATGTGATTCAATATCACACTCATTGGTATTTATCCAAAGAAGTTAAGAACATGCTTATATGAAAACTACTTATTAATGTTTTCATAGTGGCTCAATTCATGACTGCCAAAACTTGAAAGCAGCCAAGATGCCCTTCAGTAGGTGAAAGGATAAATAAACCATATTATATCAGGACAATTAGCTATTGTTTGTTACTTTTTAAAAAGGAGCTACCAAGCCATAACAAGGCCAAAGAAGGTTCACTGCATATCATTAAGCAAAAGATGCCATCATAAAAAGTGTACTTATGTTCCACATTGTAGGAAAGAAAAAAGTATCAAGATAATGAAAGGATGAGTGTTTCCCAGGGTGCAGTTCTCCTCTAGACAGAACATACCATCTTGGACTTTATTTCGGCCCTCACACCAGATCTAAACAATGGCTGACATATCAATATTCCCTTTTGGACTCAAGGGAAATAACTATACACAAACCGGAATCATAAGGACAGGTGCTAGACAGATGAAGGGGAGTATTGCAATCCACTGAAGAACCATTTATACTGCCACAGACACCTGGTCCCCTACTAGTACAGACAACCTGAAAGGAGTATTGTGGTCCACACAAGCAGACAGGCACAAGGGCAGGAGGAAGAGGGATGGATTGGTGAAGGGGGGCATCAGAGGGCATGGATGACTGCTCATTTTGTGTGTATAAAAGAAAAAAATATGTATTAATAAAAAATAATTCATATATAATAAGTTTTTCATTGAATGCTCCAGATTGTGTTGCTTTTTAAGGATACCAACAGCTTTTAAATATTTGCCTCACCTAGTAGAAATTTCCAAATGACTATTTATTCTTCATATTATAATTTTCAATATTATGATCCTCTTACACTTTCTTTTTTAATTTTTTTCATTTGTATATATGGGGTACGTGCCCATCTACTTGTATATATACATAAATATATGGTGTGTGTGTGTGTGTGTGTGTGTGTGTGTGTGTAGGTGTAGTATACTAGTGCACTTGAATGTGTGAGCGAGTGGAAGCCCAGGGGTGATGTCAGCAATTGTCCTCCATTGCCCTTCCACCTTAATTGTTGTTGTGAGCCTGAGTCTCAATTAAACCCAGAGCATGCCATGAAGCCTAGTTTGGTTAGCCAGTTGTTAGCCAGATTTCTAGGCTCTCCTTCCAAGGCTAGAATTGCAAACACATTGCCACATCTGCCTGACATTTTTAAGTGAAATCTAGAGAACCGATCTCAAGTCCCTGGAGGCAAATGCTTTAACTAAGCATCTCCCCAACCCTCTCCTCTCCACGTGGGAAATAAAGAGTATCTTCTTACTTTTACTAGTTCTGTCTTTTGCTAAGATTTAAAGCTGGACCTCGCTTCCCTGAACAAATACTTTTGCTCCTCTCTGTCTTGTCTTGTGAGCTACACTAATTCCATTCACAAAAGCTCTAAAGTGCTGTCTATTTCCCGTGATACACTTAAGAGTCGCAGAAGAAAAAAAATTGCCTCTATTTTCTGTATCATGTAAGTGTCTTTAGACAATTACAGAGTAGGCAAAGAAAAGTAAAGGTAATAAAGAATCTAGTATTTTCTAGAAAAGAAGGCTGAAATTTTCAGAGAAAATAATGTGACTATATCAGAAAAAAATTTACATATCCCATTGAATGGGGGGGCTGAAATGCGTAGGGGAAATAAAGATTATAGCACAAGAATGAAGGCTGTGTTGACATTTATATTCTACCAGATGTAGCTTTGAACCATGTCTCTTTTTTAATTTTTTCCAGAAAAGCTTTCAAAGATGGTTTGGGTATAAAAATGTTTTTGCCAGATCTCAAAGCAAGGCCAAAATATGTCATAAAAGTAAAAAAAAAATATATTATTAAATAAAATATCCCTCCTTACATTTATACTCAATTTTTTATAGAAATAGCTCAATCCTATTTAATGTAACTTGGCTTTGAAATTTCATAATTTGTATTTAATTCATGTTCCTTGCCTTCTCCATTTATATGTATTTATTCATTTTCAAAGACAGAGATGGTAACAGGCTTAGCATTATTACTTCTCTCAAAGTAGGGATGAATTTCATTTGTTTATATCTCTTTGAGTAGTAAACTGAAGTTCAAAGAACAATGTGATTTGGGAAAGGCCCAAGATATAATCCCCCTTATTATCAGATTAAACTTTTGTTATTCCACAAGTCACTTGCAAACTATTCTGATCCTTTCAACCTGGTCTCAAAAAGAAAAACAGAATACATATCTCTTCCTTTGGATTTCATGGGTTCAGACTTAGGCTTTTCCCACAGCATGGACAGAGATTGCACACCGCCCCTCCACTGGATTGATGAGGTGGTTTGAATGGGGGTTTCTCCACCATGGGCTTCTCCATTTGAATACTTGCTTCTCAGTTAGTGGCACTGTTTGGAAAGCTTATCAAGGTTATCATACTCTTCAGAGCTGGAGTCCTACTGGAGGAAGCATGGCACTGGGAGCAGAGCTGGGGGTTTGGGGGCTCAGCCCCACCTCCTCTCCTGCTCTCTCTGCCTTCTGAAGGCTGAGGTGATAGGGCCAGCCTCCTATGTGTGGCTGCAGCCACACCTTCTACCTATGGTATGTCTTCCTCTTTAAATGGACTACATCCCCTCTGAAACCCTTACCTGAATAACTTTCTCCCTTAAGCTACCTGAGTCAGAGCAGCAGCAACAGACTAACTGAAACACCTGATAATTACATTACTGTAATTAAAACATTCACCTCTGGAATGATAAAAATCTCAAACATATTTATGTGACAAATTGCATAACACTTTATTTTGGCATGTAGTAGACACTCAGCAATGCTTGTTTTAATAACTAATTTTAGAGAAGTGTTTAAAATTATATATTTAAAGATGAAAAGGGGGTGTTTAATCTAGTATCTGCAGGTAGCTAACTAATTACCTGGAGTTGCATCCCCTGGAGATGAAGAGTTACTAATGGGGAACATGACAGAACCCTTCTCTTCCATGATTCTGACTGCCTTCTTGTTTTTATGAAGGTAGAAGCATTTGAAAGAGGAGGGGAAGAGGGAGGAAAGAGATAAAAGCCTAACTAGCTTCATATCACCTACTGAGCTCAGTGGAAGAACCCTTATCTGATAAGACTGGGAACAATAGTTTAAAACATGAAAAGTTAGAACCAAAAGCCACATAAATATTGCATAAACATTGTCGTGAACCATGAAGGATCTAAGATTTTGCCCTCCTTGAAAGTTAGCAGGTGAGCAAGAGTCTCCTGGGTGCGAGGAAGGGAATGAACAGAGCCCAGCGGCTGCTGCAACTCCAGGCTTCCCTTTATCTGGCTTGTTCTGCCAAGTCCCACACGGTGACACAGAACGGCCTGGGAAGACGCTGCACAGGCAGGGCGCTGAACCCAGCTGAGGACTCTGGGCAGAAACATCAAACTTTTATGAAGAAGATGCAAGCGAAGCTTCCAGCCATCACTCCCAGAGGAGTTCTCGCATCTTTAAGGATTTCTTAAAAGCCTGATTTGTTCTTATTGCTGGTGAATAAAATTGCATGTGTTCTCTGTGCTTTAAAATAATACTTTATTCTAATGAGCACCTGATTTATTCATAGCTCAAATTTTCTTCTCTTTCAGGACCAAATAAAACCATTCATGTTTATCATCAAGAGACAAATTTTACAGGTATTGTTTGTTCTCTCTTCAATGTATATTCACTTACTCATTATTAAAGGGTTAACATCTTATCTTCCAAAGTTTTGTATGTTATACCACCATGAGTAGTAAATTAAAATTTGAAGAGTAATAACACTTGGGAGACAGTTGTTATTTCATTACCCACCTGCAAATGGTCCTGAGCCCTTTCAACTTGGTCTCAGAAAGAAAAGCAGACCACGGTTTCTTGGTTTTGGACTTCATGGACTCAAGTTTAGGCTTATTCTGCAATGTGAGCAGAGACCCCCCACCCTGACCCTAACTTTCACAGATGGTCATCATAAGTCTCTCAAAATTCCTCTGTAAACTGGTGGGAACTTTGCACATCCCCTTGACGTATACAGACCTACTTCAAGACCTTTAACCATCAATCCACTCTTTATAGCTTGAAGATAATTAATGTATTCAAAATATGGACTCCTTTTGCTACTGTTGACTATGTTAGCTACCAGATAGATAAGAAAATGCCATAGAGATCTTAATTCAATGTTGCTATTTAAATGATGGTTGCAGTCTCACTGTGATGTGAGGGAGATGGATGAAAAGAACATGCAGGCTTTATTTAGAAGAAAGCTCTGTGGCCACAAGACTATAACTGGGCAAGTCATACAGGGCTGAAAAGGAATATTTATATAATGCAGGAAGGAACTTTTGAGAGGGCCATCTATTTGTTTTATTGCTACTTGAAGCGTGCAAGTTAAATATTACCAGCAATGTGAAGCACCGGGTGAGACAACTGTTCTGCTCAGGAAGAAAAGGATTGCACTCCTGTTTATTACACTGTGCTTACACTGTGGGAAGAAAGAACATTCTTGTCCTTGGTGCATCCAGTGTGTGCAAGCGCAAAAGCATTAAATGACAAAAATCATCCTTAAAGACCTGTTTGTAAAAACTTAGTAAAATCAGTAAAATGAACTGACATTTTCTTGAGGGATTTTAATTTTTTTTCTTTTACTGGGATTTTAAATGTGTTGTATATAAAAGTACCTGACAATTCATATAAATCAAAATTGTTGTCTGAATTTCATCAGTAAACATTAAGTGTAAGAAAGGTGCTAACAATCAATTTACCATATAGAGCGAATTTTTTCTGAATGCAAAAGAAATTGAAATAAAAAATGAACATAAGAAAAGTGAGGGCCAGCAAAATAGCTCAGTAGGTAAGGTGCATACCTATGAATTTGGCAATGTGAGTTCAATCCCAGGAAGCCCACATGTTGAGACAGTCTTAACCCCTGAGCCATCTTTCCAAACCAAAGCAAGCATGGTGAAACAAAATTTGTCCTCTGCTCTTAACACATGCATCACGACATGCTTGTGTGCACTTTCTCTCTCCTCTCTAAATAAATAAATAAATATTTAATATTTTAAAAATAATTATATTTTATAATATTATTATATGATATATGTTATCTTATATGATTTTATTATATGATAATAAAATATATGATCAGAAAAATCCCTGTTCATAGAAATGAAGTTAAGTTTCTCCAACGGAAAATAATCATGGCATAGGTACCTTGCATAGTAAATATAAATTTTCAGAGAAGAAAAGAAAACACTCATATTCTGTCTCTTAAGACTCCATGGTCTATACTCTGGAAGTTGACTATTGAAATTATTATAACAACTCTTTCTTGAAACAGACTAGTGTATTGATAACTTTGTTCAAAACTATTTTTAAAAAATAGTTCAGAGCAGGGGCTGGAGAGGTGGCTCAGGGGTTAAGCCTCTGCCTTGCGGGCAGAAGGTCCTGAGTTCGGATCCTAGACCCCACGTATAGACGCCGGGCAGAAGCAGGGCGGCCTGCGTTTCTAGTCCTGGTAGGGCGGAGCCTGTGAATCCCGGGGCAGAGTAAACAAGGAGGAGGTGGAGGTGTCCATGGTAGTTCCCGAATTCACCCATGGTTCTACACACACACACACACACACACACACACACACACACACACACATACACACACGCACACGCGCACGTACATATGCACACACGCACAATTGAATAAATAAAAAAAATTAAAAAAAATAAAAAAGTAAAATAAAATAAAAATAGTTCAGAGCAGTGGCTCTCAGGGGATCTCATTGTTTTCTTCAGTGATTCACCAGGTCAGAAGACTGCTGGGGTGAAAGTTTCACTTCTGAGAAACTTCGGCCAAGCTACAAACGAAGGAACTTGTGTTCAGACTATGCCCCTTACCTACCATAAACCACCACAACCTTGGTATTTCAGGAAACAATTCTGGAAAGGATCATTTACATTCACAACTAAGCCTATGGGTCTTAGTTATAATGTGAAGGGATTTCTGTCTCTTCATAGAAAACATTTGACATAAGAATTTATTATTTTGAGGAATCTGTCAATCACATTTATTTGTCTTTTTCCGTAGAACTTTTTATTATCCTTATAAGTGCACAATTTATTCTGTGTCATTATTTGTCCTTCTACCAGGAAAGATGAGGGCAGCAGACATAATAATTGTGCTAACAGGTGCCAGGAAAGCAGGGGGAAAAGAACACATAGTTGATCAAATTCCATAATGCGTCATGTATTCCTCTGGGATCCTTTGCTCACTTTTGCTTGTTTAGTGCTCACAAAGATTCTCCAAATTCTACTGTGGTCCACGATTTTTATTGAGGAAACCCATGAACAGAGATATCAAATGGTATGTCCAATTTCACCCATCAGTTCCTAAGTTACAGCCTTTCTGAGCTCCCTCTTTGACATGGGCTGGGGCTCCTCTTTTTTTATTGTGGGGGTCCACCCTCTGGAAAGCTGAAGTAGACATTCATTTCTTCCACAAGTATCTTCGGAGATACATAACATAATATGTCATGGAAACTCAGACCACACAACCTGGTCGCATGATCATAAAGTTTCTCATTCTCTGTTGCTGACTGAGGTATGGTATGGTAGGATGGTTGTTCTTAAAATCCTGGATTCAGGATAAGACTTTTCTTGTATGAGTTATCAAAATTAGGATTAGATCAATGTAACTGATCTTCCTTAGTGTTGGTCCAAACTTGTCAAAGTCATTATTTAACTTGTTTTTCCTGGCACCTCCTTGTACTGTCTCTTCCTAGATTTTATTGGTGTCTTTGCAATTCAATACGCTCACAAAATAGCAACTGCAATGGCAGCCAAGAAGCGTCTCCCTGGGATCTGCAATTCCTAGGCATTATGCATGTTTGAGAAGCACTACTGTGGAACGTGGAATGTATGTGGATAAATGGAATGAAGTCTCCAGTACAGTGGATTTCAGACTCCAGCAGGCCCCAGAAATACTGGAAAGGCTTCTTAAGCAGATTTCAGGATCATACCTAAAGTATGCGATATATTAGATCTGAAACAGGGGAGCTCCAGAATCTCCAGGAACTTGACATGTCCAGTGATGTCAAGGGTGTGATGTCAAGGTACCCATGGGGTGACAGCACCAGGACTCCTGACCTAGCTCATGCTGGATGCTCTTCTCTCTATATAGCTTGCAGAGCAGAGCTTGCCCAGCACAGATTGAAATGTAAGTGTGTTCTTTGCAGCTATAATTTGAGAATAAATTTGAAGCTGATGAAAATCCACATAGACTGAGGAGACATGGAGATCTCTGAAATCTTCAACCTGATGATAAAAATAGCCCAACACACCTGACCGTCTGACATCACAATATGACATTATCATCTACACATTTAAGAACCATTAACTCAAGATCCAAAAAAGATAAATAAGTAAGTAAAATCACAAAAAAGTCCCATAATGTTTTAAATAAGTGCATGATTTTGTGTTGGGCCAATTGACAGCTATCCTATGCTGTAGAAAGCCACTATCAGGCCACAGGCTAAACATCCATATTTCTTTTGATATGTTAGTTCTACAGAAAAATTCTATCCCATGTTTAGTTGGAAAGTTCAAAATCACAAAGAGGGTGGAGCAAAATTTAGTTTGAATTTTCCACTGTAGAAGCACCAACTAATAACAGTGTGCTAACAGCGGAAACTCTGGTAGGCTCCATGGAATTACTTAATGGCCATGAGATAAAAAGAGAATGGAAGATGAAAAGAGAGCATTTAGATAAGAATACATTATTTGTGCAGGGTCTCTAATGGAAGCAAGGTTAGAGAATCTATTATTCCCAAGTTGCCTCAGAAATTGATATTTTAGCATTTCTAAGTTTCATACAGATAAAACTATGTGTTACCCCAAGCCAAATCACTAAGAAAATATAGTTTATCCTGATGTCATTGACCTATAATATGTGAAAAATTCAAGATGTGTGGTCAGGTATATTTTCTGTAATGCTGAAACGCAATAGAAACTCAAAAAGGAATGCTAACAACTGAAAACTACTAGCTCTTTCATTTCACAGAGGTTGGTAAAACTTAAAATCTCAAGGACTGGGTACATATTTTAGCAAAATGTTTGTTGTTCAAGCACATGGACCTGAGTTCAATCCTCAGAACCCACATAAAAGAAAACCCGGGCTTGGTGGTACACACTTGCAATTCCAGTGTCGAGGAGATAAACATGCAAATAATTGGGGTTGGGTGCTCAATGATTTAGTTCCAGATCAGTGAGAAACTCAGTTTTAAAAAAGAAGATGGGCTGCAACAGCCAGAATTGTACTTTGCTTGACCTGCACAATGGCTGAAATGTCACTGACCCCTCCCCCCCATAGTCTAGCATGGATCACAGAGGAGAAGGCTCCAGGCAGTAGGAATCTTAGAGGCAAAGGATTAAACAGTCGTAATAGAGTTCCAATACTAATGAGGAGGAGGCCAAGAAGAGGCTCTGGGCTATGCCACTGAGTCCTTACCCCTCTCTAGGGTGGAGGACTCAGAGAGAGGTTTGGCATCCACACAAAAGGATGCTCCAGGAGATGGGAGGGAGGAAGGGGGAGGCACTAGGAGAAGAGAAGGGAGGGAGGAGAGTGAAAGGAAGGGGAGAAGGGGGAGAGTGCAAGGGGGGACACTGGGAGGAGGACAGGGGAACAGGGTACCTATTGAGTTTGTAATTGAGCTTCCTAATCAGGAAAAAAATAAAATGTGGGAGAAGAAAAAGTTGTTTGAAATCCTAAGTTTTACATAGGACTAGTGCAATTTCATAATTTGAATACAGGAAACCACTACATAATAAAAATAAAGAAAAATTATTTTTATAATAAAAAAATCAAGATGGAAACTGGGAAGATGGTTTTCCTTCCCACACTAAGGGATCTGAGTTCAGATCCCCAGATCTCACATAAAAATGGTGGATGAAAATGATGGTGGTCTGTGCTTATGGCCTTGGAAGGCAGAGTCTGGGATATTCCAGAGCAAAGCAATAAGGAGGTAGAGCAATGCAGGATGATTCTTGATGCTACTTGTGGAACTCCACAAGGACACACGCTCAAGTGCCTTCTATTCAAGCAGAAAAAAAAAATGGATGGTTCCTGAGGAATGGTACCCATCATTGACTTCTTCTTTCTTCATTCATACCCTCGCACATATGTGTGCATGTATATAAGTGCACATAAACACAAAGTATTGAAGCAGTCAAAAACTATAATGTTTTATATGTATACATATGAATGTGTAATTGATATATAAAGAGATGATAGGTAGATAGATAAATGATAGGGTAGATATAGATAGATGGATAATAGATGATTGACAGATGAAAAATAGATAGATTGATTATAGATGATAGGTGCCATGGCTTTAAGAGAAATGGTGTTCATTTGAAATAATATAAGAAAAGTGGGAACGATAGTTATGAACTATTTAGATTTTTACATAAGATTCTTCATTGAATAGTTTAAGATATATGTAGTCAATAACTGATTAGAACATTGTTTTGCAATGGTCCTAGACAGAAAGTACAGGATAGTGATAAATAAATTCATCTCTGAAGTCCTTTTTGATAGATTTGTAAATAATTTTAAGGAAGCAGGCCATAGTTAAATTTTCAAAAGTCTATAAATGATGTAAGTTTTTATTGCAGTGAAATTACAAACTAACAGAGATACACTGTGGAAATTTCCTTTCCTTTGAAAGGGCATAAAAATGGCAAATGAGTTTCTACATAACTCTGATATAGATCTGTCTGACAGTCAGATATAGATCTGATAGACAGTTCCATCTTGTGGGAAAATGATCTAAACCTTACTTGCGAAGTTGCAAGAGATTAGTGTCCACAGCCCTCCAGGTGAACGGCCCAGGTTGTCCTGCTAAGACCTTTGCTACAGACACTGGCTGGTCCTTTTACAGAACTCAGGGGAAATCAGGAGCTAGTTATACCTAAGAGGAAATAAAATGATAAAAATATATTTGGTTATTTCACTGCCATAAACAAAGTCAAAAACATAAGTGAAGCCCAAGAGTAATGAACAGAAACTATTAAGTGGGTGGTAGAATTGTTAGGGTAGATTAGATCCAAAACATAAAACTTCTCCACCTGCAAAAAATGAGTTTCTGGCATGATATAGAAATCTCTGAAATGTGAATTCAGTAAACAAATAAAATGGATTGAAAAGAGTTTTACTCAGTAGGGAAATGATCAAATATTGTATCTTAAAAGCTAGAACAAGCCTAGAAACTGATCTGAAATTTTTGCTGCCACCATGACGGTGTTTGTGTGATCCCTTTTGTTAAGGCCATGGGAATGGCCTGGGCAGATGGTTCTGTGGAAAAAACTTATGCTATGCAAGCTGTATTTTTGGAACATGTGGAAAAGCCAGGCAGGCATGGTGGCTACCTATAATCCCATAACACAGGAGACAGACAGCAGTTCCCCAGAACAAGGTGGCTAGTTAGCTAGACTATCTAAATAGGTGATTTCCAGGTCTAACAAGAGACTCTACCTCAACGAATAAGTGGACAGCAATTTGCGAAGAAAACTCAGTATCAATCTTCAATCCACACAAACACTTGACATGTGTATCACTACCCGCATGCATTATACATATACACAAAGCCATATACAAATGCCAAAATAAGAAGCCGTTGTTAACAGAATCTTCCTTAAACCTTCTGATCAAGAGGACAAATCACAACAACATATAGATGATGACCAAAGTCTTTGCGTTTATTATAAAATTCTAAGCAGTACAACACCAAACTATTTGCAGGTATAATCATTCTTTCATCATAAATATAGATCTTTTCTGATAAATCAAAGAAAAATATCTCTATCTGCTCAAGCTTTTGTTCAATCTTTGGTGTGGCTCTGTCTCTTAGCGTTTGTCTTTGCAACTTGACTATTTGTGTGTTTTCTCCCCACCACACCATTTTTTCTCTTCCACACAATCATTTTAGCTCTCTGTAATTTCTTCCATTTTGTTCTCCTTGTTCTCTTTATGTTGCATAATCTCATTTAGGATTTTTCTGAGCCTTTATAATTTAGTATTTTATAATTTTAAGAAGAAATGTTTATTAAGTTAACATAGTTTATTAAAATAACACATTAAGATAATGGGTAAAGGAATAAGGAAAAAAAGATAGGCTCTATAGGAAAATTCATAGAAATTTTAAGATGACAAAGGAAACCTGGAAACATGTTGTGTTAATGATGATAATATTTCATCCACAGAGAGTGCAGTGATAGTCCCTTTCTCCCTGCATTACAAGTTGTGAGTCAAGTGGTTGGCCAAGATTCCATTAACTACTCTTGCTAACAATATATAGAATCAAAGAAGAATATTCATGATTTTCCAGAAAACCTATTAAAATACCCATCTTTTTTCCAGTTACAAGTTTTTCTGCACAATCATTTTAGCTCTCTGTAGTTAATGTTTTTCACATAATTCAACCATATACAGCAGTATATTGAATGCAGCAAAATATTAAGCAAGCAAAATATTATTAAGCAAAATATTAAGAAGATAGAAAGGAACATAAAGCAAAATATTATTAAGCAAAATATTAAGAAGATAGAAAGGAACATAAAGCAGAGATGCTCTTATTGCTGCTACATAAATTATTTATTTTGGAAATATTTTTGTGTTAAAATTAAAGTTTATTATGGCTTTGCTATTGAATATGTCACTAAACCAAAAACCTAAAATGATCACAACACAAAGAACTGTAACTCACAAAAAAGTGAAAGCATTTTTAAAATCTTTGAAAATCTCAAATGGTGCAATTTCTTCATAAACTATGTTTTGCTGTTTTTAAGATTGAGCAGTAAAAATAACAGTTTATTAAACATAGTAGAACTTAATTAAGCCAGTTCCTTAACTGAAAAATGCTTTGTACCCCTCACCTGTGATTATCAGTTATAAAAAAAAAAACTAGTTTCTGGTTTTATACTGAAAAAACTTTAAGAAAGTTGACTTTTCTTTTGAATTTGAATTTGAAACCTGTAATATCTCCTAAGGATCAGGAAATTGGGATCTAGTCTTATAATCAGTTCCAGCAATCTGGAGGCCACAGAGCCTTTGCCAAGATGAGTAATCAGGGTGTGGCCTTTAAAGGGCACCTGAAGCCCTGGGCATAAGTGAGTCAGTGAGCCGGAATAAAGGTGACTCATGTAACTTCCATCCTTGAAGGACATCATCCACCTTGAAAGTGTGAGTTGATTAAAACCAGTGCACCTGGTAATAGATATGACAAAGGAACATTGTGTGATCATGTCTCTAGATAGGAACAGAGTGACTTCCTTGAAACTTCATCTGAAAGCCTGCTTATCATGGCTTGGTACTTCCATAGCTTTTATGCTTTGGAAAATTAATACAGAAAGTATTCCCAAAGGTAGATTAAAACCAAAACATTTCAATGTAGATAAATCATGAAGCAATCTTTCCAAGTGTTCACAGATAAAACCAGTTGAATATGGTTTCCCAGTCCAAAGTTTCCAAACACTTGCAGAAACAATCCACAATAAGCCAGAGTCAACAGAAATAAATGGTGGGAATAAATCCTAATACATTGACATGAGAGACAACAGACATTGGAAATGATAGGCAAGATAGAAGAAATTAAACACTGGAAAAATGAAGAATTGCCCAAAAGGCCAGGTATTTAGGAGCAATAAGCAAATAAAATTGTAAGGTATGAAAATGAAATAAATGACGGAAAATTTAGGGTCAAGGATTTGGTTGTTAAACAGAAAAGGATCAAGAGAAGTAGAATCTGGATAAATTACTCAGAACACAATAAAATGGATAAAAGTAAGTAAAAATGGAAAAACAAAAAAGAACATTGAACTTTAAACGAAAGGACCACTGTGTACCCACTTAACATTTATAAGAAAGCAACGTTTATGAGATATTATTACCAAGAATTTTTCAGAAACAATGGAATCTATGAAGCTTTGGGGTCCAGAGGTACAATGACTGCCAATGTGGAATTATAGAAGCAAATATTCTTCTTCATCTATATACCTCCTACTAATTGTTCTAGTCACTAGTGACAGAGAGAAGCTTTGTTTACATAAAACCAAAAAATGTTGATTCACCATGAAAAAAAACTACCAAATTGCAGTATTGTTTTCAATAGCATCACTGAAGCCATGAACATACAGTAATATTTCAAATCATTCCCTTTATTTTATATCCAGATAAACTGTCATAAACTATCGTAAAAATAAAGATTTTTCAGGGAAAAAAAAAGAACTTAGCATAAACACATCCCTTGGGCTGAAATTTAAGACAAAGAAATTTGAAGGCAGAATGAAGGACTGAAGAACAAAAAAAAATAATAATAATAAAAGGGAAGAGAGAAAGCAATGGTTCCTTTGAATCTCAATAGATGTTTCATTTATTTAAACACATTGTTAATTAAAGGACTTTAATCCCATTGTAGCAACAAATGCTGTGTTTTTAAAAATGTGAGACAAAATACAAAATAAAAAGGTAAAAACCCTTTCATTTACTAGGAGACAGATGACACTCTTGTATTTCTTCATGACAGTACTAAGCAAATTAAAGAACAGAGAACAGGTCACTATAGAGTCAGTGTGAAGGAACATGAAAAGGAATGAATGAAACTTGGTTAATTCCCTGTAAATTATGATAAGCTAACAATCAATTTTTCTATGGTAAACAGAAAGTACTAGATAAGATAATAGGAACAAAATATGTTTATTTATTAAGTGAGATAAAAATGTGTAAGGTGTTGCAAAAGATTTTAAAAATCTAAAGGCAAAGAAGAGAGATCTAAACAATGAAAATTCATATATATACATATATATATTTTTCCAATTCTGAAGGTAAAACTAGGGACATAAAATAAATAGCATACAAGAAATGCTCATTTTTCTCAAAACAGATTTTTAAAATTTATTCTGGAGTAAAGAAAATGTAACAGAAAAATATATCAATGGAGATAGTTTTAAGATAAACAGAAATTGGCCTTTCCCCCTGCCCGCAGCCTGGGACTTGGGACTTGTGCAGTTCAGCGAGGACACACTGTGCCCCAGGAGGTGACATACCTATAGGATGGAGCCAAGGGCGGTGCAGGAACAGCAAAACTGGAAGAAGAAGAGGAAGAAGAAGGAGAAGGAGAAGGACAGGGAGAGGAAGAGGGAGAGGGAGAGCGAGGAGGAGGAGGAAGAGGAGGACGAGGAGGGGGAAGAGGAGGAGGGGGAGGAGGAGGAGTAGGAGGAGGGAGAGGAAGAGGAGGAGGAGGGGAAGGAGGGGGAGGAGGAGGAGGAGGAAGAAGAAGAAGAAGAAGAAGAAGAAGAAGAAGAAGAAGAAGAAGAAGAAGAAGAACAAGAACAAGAACAAGAAGAACAAGAAGAACAAGAAGAACAAGAACAAGAACGAGAACGAGAACAAGAACGAGAACAAGAACAAGAACAAGAACAAGAACAAGAACAAGAACAAGAACAAGAACAAGAACAAAACAAGAAGAAAACAAGCCATAATTGAGAACATCAGAGACCCTACATTAATAACCAGGAACCAGGCCAGCCTAATCTCTCCCCAGCCCAAAGCTCATGGAAACTTGCTGAAGAGGGGGCAGTAAGATTGTAAGAGCCTAAAGATGGGGAGGAGCAACGATATGCAAGATACTCTGTACAAGTTAGGGTGGAAGTAACCATAATAGGACTTTGCATGACCTGAGCAATGACATATCATTGACCCCCCAAAGTCTAGCATGGATCACAGGCACTAGGTTTCTTAGAGGCAAGGGATTAACAGCCACAATAGTGTTCCTATACTAAAAGGGAACACAAGAAAGGGCTCTAGGCAATGCTACTGAGTCCTTACACCTCATCAGAGAGGAGGACCCAGAGGGAAGTTTGACATTCAAGCTAAAGGATGCTCCAAAGTTGGGGGCCCCCCACTAGGAGAAAGGGAGGGAGGGGAAAGGAAAGGGAAAAGGGGGAAGGGAACAAAGGGATCCAGGGAGGGTTGGAGGGAGGGAGGGGAATGGGGTACCTATCAAATTTGTATGAGTGGAAAAAATAATTTAAAAAAAGAAACAGAAATTGATAGACTAAAATAAAATACTGATGAATTTCACTGTGGATGAAAATTCAGCATATTTCATATCAGACAGATAAAAACTGAAAATAAATTAATTTGATATAATGTGTATACACACATATGTGATGTTAAATATACATGAAGCATTAACAAACATGATGGAACTATTAGCTCATAGGAGTGGTTTTAATACATACATACATACACACGCACACATTAAATTATCCTAATGAAACATCGCCCTCTTTTATACTATCTGGACAGCAATATTTCCCTAGAGAAAAAAGTAAGATAAACATCACAGTAGGTGGAGATTACTCATTTCACTAAATTTGTAGGTGAATGCATCAAAAAATCAATACAGCAAACTAGAAAGAGAAGGAAATTTCCATTAATTTAATAGACAGTACCATCTGCCAGTATAACAATATATAATGCACATATTTAGAATTTTTTCTTAATGAAGAACAAGAGCAGAACATGTTTTCTGTGATTCTACTTACATTTCCCCCTAGAGAATTTAAGTCATGTAGTATAAAAATAAAAATAAAACTGAGATATCAAGAATAAAGGAGGACCTCCAATTATTGTTATTCTCAGACACTGCCTCAGACAAGTTTCTCTACAAATTACCAGAATAAGAAAGAAAACTTAACACAGTTGCTTGACATAAGATCAAGAGAAAAATATAATCGGAAGCCTCTGACCATGACTGTGCTTCTAGTGCTGGGCAAATTCTTCTGCTCATAATAATTATTGCAAATATAAATTCTAGAAAATATTCGTCCTATCTCTTTTTTGAAGAGATATGAAAATCATGACAATTTCAAGCAATCTCTAAATTTGAAAGAAGGAAGCTGCCCTGGTTAAAAATTAGCATTTATATAACTTTCTGTTCAAGAGAACACACCAGGGTTCTGTATGCGGCATCTAGAAAGAAATAGACTAGTGATCGTCTCGCAGATGACCTATGCTGTCTCCTTGAAGGACTTGCCAGTCTATGGATGTGTGGATACTTGACTTCCCTAAAGTCTTAGCAATATTGAGTTTGATAAACATTATGAGAATGTAGTTTCTCTGACTTTTTCTTAGTATTGAGTCAAAGCAGCATTCCTTCGAGCCTGCATAACCTAAGTAGAAGCAGAACACCAACCTCTAATCCCACTGCTTAGCGAAGCCAGGCCCAGGCAGCAGGAGGGCGAGGCCTAAGGGGGGATGGATCTTGGATGCTTGAAGAGAGAGTGCACACAAGAGATTGTGTTAAAGATGCTGTCAGGTAAGATTTGTTAACCCTCATTGCTTCATTGCTTCATTCTGTTTGTCTAGTCTGTGTATAAAGGTCATTTGAGTTACTTTTTTATTGACAAACACAAGATGAAGTGGTCAAGAGTCATTTTAGACAGAGCTTATCCACATAATTCTTGTCACTGTATACCTGGATGTGAAGCTGCAGATCTTCCAGTGCATGTTCATCGATTCTCACAGGTAATGCAAAGAGATCGCTTGTGTTCGCAGGACAATCCTTTCTGAGTCACATGATTATTTCTCCATCCTCCCACCATAGTCTTTGCAAACTCATGCCATTTTGACAAGTGTAATCTCAAGATTATACATTGAATTTATGAATGATTGACATTACTATAATTCTCCTGAGTATCCATTGTCCCCTTGTGTCTTCTAAGTTTTTAAAGGTATCATTTAACATCCCCTACTTTGCCACTGCCTTGCTTCCATTTTCATTAGTCATTAGATTTGCAGGAGATAACTTCTCTTAACTCCAACTGTAACCATCTTAATGGTATCTATTAATCTATCATTCTAGGGTTTTGCTATGTATCTATGTGTTTATACTGTTCAAAAATGCTTTTCTACATGTTCAGTTGTCAAGATAATTTTTTTATAATGTTCTGGAAGTTTATTACCCTTCCTTCTTCCTTTTTTGTATTTACTGTGAAGTAAGCAAGTTCTTCAAACATAAGCATATTAATTGATTCACTAGTATTTTTGAAGAGACACTCTTTCCTTACCTCTCTTTGATGTCATTACTGTCCCAAGACAAGATTGCAAAGTGTGTGCAAGTTACTTTATGGTCTGTCATAAGTTCAACTTAGCAATTTTATTCAAATTCACTAAAGTACACTACCCTTCAAAGTCTTATCCTCCAATAGTTTAAATCCATTCACTATGCTCTCCACTTTAGGAAAGTCTCATAAAAAATATTTTTAAAATAGGGGGCTGGAGGGGTGGCTCAGGGGTTAAGCTTCTGCCTTGCAGGCGGAAGGTCCTGAGTTCGGATCCTAGACCCCACGTATAGACACCAGCGGAAGCAGGGACAGCCTGCATTTCTGGTCCTGGTAGGGCGGACCTGTGAATCCCGGGGCAAAGTAAATGAGGAGGAGGTGGAGGCGGTCCATGATGGTTCCCGAATTCGCCCGTGGGTTCTACACACACACACACACACACACACACAATTGAATTAAAAAAAATTTAAAAAAAATTTTTAAATAGTTTTCAAAGGAGGGGGCAGTGACAATATCTTGGCAAGTTATGAAAATCTGACATTTTGAGTTCAATACTGGGTGAAAGGAGAGAACAGATTTCTGAAAGTTGTCCACCCATCTCTTCACATATAGTGGCATTTGTGCCCCCCTCTTATATGATATATAAATAAATAAAACATTTAAAAATATGTTAAAGAATGTCTCAGTTATTTGGGGACTTTTGTACCTGTTTATAAATTTTAGACTACACTTGCTAAGCTACATTCGTAAATACCTTCTAGATTTTTTTTGGCAGATTTAAAGTATCCTCACCCTGATTTTCATGATAGCCACTGTGTTGTTTTCCAGATGATAGACTGGGAATTCACCTTATTTTGCATATATTGTGCTTGACTGACATATAGCTATGGACTTTTCATCAACTGCAAATTTTCCTGCAGTTATCTCTTCCCATGTAGATTCCACCTCACTTCCCTCTCCTTAAAGACCCAAGAATTGCTTATATATTAAAACTTTTAATCATGCCTCCATATGTCTCTTTGTTGTATATTTCTATCTTTTATTGTCTTGGCTTGCTAATCGTCCTCTCATTTTGCTATTTCCTACCATTTTAAGCTGGAATGATCATGTTTTAGTTATAAAATTGCTCTTATGTTTCTTTTTTTTGTACGTGTGTGTGGGTAAGGATGTGTGTGTGTGTGTGTGTGTGTGTGTGTGTGTGTGTCAGAGGGCACTGTGTGTGACTGTGGAGGCCCAAAGGTGATTTTGGGAACCATTCTGCCTTGTTCTACCTCTATATTTTAGTTCTAGGGCTTCCCAGGCCCTAACTTCCAGAGTTGGAAGTGCAGGCCACTGCCATTTCCACCCTGCATTTGTAGGTGAGATCTGGGGATCTGAATTCAGGTCTTCAAAGTTAAAGTTAAAAGGCTTTGACTCCTGAGCCATCTATCCACCCCACATTTCTTCTTCTTTTTTTATACATCATATATTTATGAGGGAGAGACAGAACATGTATGTCACAATATATAGGAGGTAGTCAGAGAATCACTCTCAGAAGTCAGTTTTCTCCTTCCATCATGTGGGCTTCTGGGGATTGAATTCATGTTGCCATGTTTGTGATCAGGCACCTTATCTGTTGAGTTATTGTCATGGTGTAAAAGATGATTTGTCCCCCAAAGATTCATGTGTTTGAATATTTAATGGTTTGGGAAGGTCATGGAGCCTTGCTGGAGAAAGGCAGCCACAGGGGGTAGGCCTTGAAGTGAATTAATTCCCTTAGTTTTGGAAGAGTATACTCTTGCAGCTGGTTTTGCAGCTCTCAGCTTCATGCGGGATGTGACTTAGCCCATCTTCTGCTTCTGCCACCGGCCATGTCTTTTCTGTCATAATGGACTGTGTATCCCCTCTGGAACCATAAACTGAATAAATCTCCCTTTCTCCCTTGAGTTGCTTGACTTCGAATGGGTTCTCACAGCAACAGGAAAGAGTAACTGATACAGCTATCTCTCTCCAGCCCTTACATTTGTTTTCTAAAAATGATGGTTCACAGTATTTTTAGATTCACAACAAAAATGAGAAAGGACTGAGATATCTCACATGTCCTCGCCCTGACATTTTTGTATAGTGTCCTTCATTAATAACCATCCTGACAGAAGGAAATTGATTATATTTACTGAGTCTACACTGAAACATAATTGCCTATTGTTTACAATTTACACTAGGGCTTCCTCTCCAGGGCATGGATTCTATGAGTTTGGATGAACTTATAGCACTATGAATGCATTATTGTAGTGCCACATAGAGTACTGTCACCCAAAAACCTCTGTATTTCTTCTATCTCTCCTGCATTTTCTATGAGCACCAGCGATCTCTGTTATCTACGGATCTTTCTGAGCTGTCGTCTCAAAGGAATTATACAGTGTATGGACTTTTCTAATTGGCTTTTAGAAAATATATATGCATTTAAATTTCCTCCCTTTATTTCTTTGCCTTGATAATCCATTTGCTTTTAGTGCCACTTAGTATTCCATTATCTGGATGTATTCACTTACTAAAGGGGATTTTAGCTATTTCGAAGCTTTGACAGCATAAAGAAAGATCAGCAAACATCTGTATGTAAGCTTTTTAACAGACTCGCGTTCTTAACTTCTTTGTGTAAAGACTAACAAGTATAACATGTGTGGTAAGTGAATGTGTAGCTTTGTAGGAAAATTCTTACCTGACCTCTAAAGCACCTGCACTATTTTGCATTCCTACCAGCAGTGAATAAGAATTTCTATAGCTCCACATCTTCATTAGTATTCTGTTTGGCCACCAGTCCATAATTAGTAGTACGTAGTGGTATCTCATTGCTGTTTTAACTTAGAATTTCTTAACAATCTGGATGCGATCTCATTTACCTACTTATTTTTTCATCTGATTTTCTTGTTCAGTAGTGGGTAGCTGGTTAAAAATCTTTGACCATTTTTTTAAATAGAGTTCTTTGTTTTCTTACTGTAGAATTTTAAGAGGTTGTTGTGTATTTTGGAAAATGTCCTTCATCGGATTAAGGATTTTGCAAATATTTCCTTTCATTTTATATCTCATATTTTCAGTCTTGACAGTAATTTCTCTGGATGAGATTTCTTTTTATTTTTTAATACAATACCATTTATAGGATGAATTGTGACTCTGCCTTTGTAACAAAACGTCAGGACCAAACTCAAGGTCATCTAGATTTTCTTCTTTGCTTTCTACTAGCAGTTTTACGCTTTTACATTAATTATGTACAGCTGTAACACAATTTGAGCTAATTTTGTGGTACATGCTTAGATCTCTCTCTCTCTCTCTCTCTCTCTCTCTCTCTTTGTCTCTCTCTCTCTCCAGCCATACAACCAGTTTTTGCAGCATCATTTATAAAACAAAACTTATGAACATTTTACTGTCTTTTTTTCTTTGCCAGAGATTTGTTTGCTGCATTTATGGAGGCGTTTATTTCTGCAATATTGCTTCTATTTCATTGATCTATTTGTCTGTTTTTTCTGTATTATCACATCTTGTTTATGACATAGCTTTATAAGTCTTGAAGCCTGGGGTGTCGGTCCACTTGTTTTAGTATCCCTCAATATTATGTCTTCTATTCTGAGACTTTTGCTATTCATTATAAATTTTAGAATCTGTTTGTGAATATTCACAGAATAGCTTGCTGTCTTGTCATTGAGGTTTCATTAAATCCAAGGATCATGTTTGGAGAACTGGTAACTTCCCCTTTTGAATTTTCCTATCCAAGAACAAGGAAGAGCTTTTTGTTTGTCTAGTGTTTTCAGTTTCGTTCATCAGAAATTTACGGCTTATCTTATGTAGATCTCATATATAATTTATTCAAATTACACCACCTAAGTATTTACATCTAAATATTTCACCCTCTCTAGGCATGTGCTGTACCACTGAGCTACATTTCCAATGCTCTAGCATTGTGCTTTTAATTCAGACTGCTTTTATTCATTATTAGCCTGTAGAAAAGTGGCTGAATTTTGCATATTAATGTGATGTCCTGCAACATTGCTCTAATTGACTTCAGTATTATGTTATAGTTAATACAGGTGTCAACTTGATGGTTGAGGGTTTGAGCTCTGGATGCATTTGTAGATAATTGATAGTTGAGTTACACCCAGAGCAAACCTATAGGAGATTGTCTAGTTGACGGGGGAAAGCCCAGCCATGGTGGATGGGACTAGATTCTGGAGTAAAATACAGAAAGCTGGTTGAGGAAGTTAGCATACTTGTATATACTTGGCTAGATCTGTCTGGCAAGTAAGGATTGTCACTCTCTCATCCATTATGCAGAGTTGCTGTGGCAAGTCCCTAGGTCCTTGGTGTTGCGGTAGGCTCTTTTGCCAAGCTACACTGAAAAGTGTAACCAGATTATCATAAGACAATAAATCCCTTGTTTCTTTAAGCTGATTGGTGGTGATTTTTATCAGCAACATGCAGAGTAACTGCAACACATCGTAATTTTCTTATGTGTGGATTCTTTTCTATTTTTATGCAAACATCTCTTATGATCTATAAACGGACATTGCTTTATATATTCCTTCTTTTTCTACATAATTTTATCTCATGTTCTTAATTTAGTGCTTGAGGTAGAACTTCCAGGAAAATACTGAAAATCTGTGACATGAGTAAATAACCTTGTTGTGTTTCTGAGCCTGGTGGAAGGGATAGAATTCCCTTACCATTAAGTGATCAGGACAAATACTCTTCATTAAGATAAGGAAGATTCACAGTATTCTTAGTAGTTTAGAAAATTCAATGAATGGTATGGGGTGTAGCTAATGCTTTTTATTTATCTATTAAGATAATTAGGCAAGTTTCTTTTATTTAATCCATTTGTAGGATGGATTATGTGAGCTGACTTTTGAGTGCCAAAGTGGCCTTGCACAAATGAGATAAATTCCACTAGGTTATGATGTATGGTTAATTTGTACAAATTATTGAATGCAGTTTAAAATTTTAAATAAAAGATGTAATATTAGTGATATTGGCGTATGGGTTTTTTGTAGTGTCTCTGTCTGGTTTTGGTATAATGGTCTTGATAACTTGAAATATTCTCTGTGCTTCTAAAATGGCCGATTTCTTGGTCAATCTTTGACATAATTTCTTCCTCACAAGTTTAGAATATTTTTCTAGTAAACCTACCTGAAACTAATGGAGATTTAGGTGAAGTTGCTTCTCATAGTCAAAATATTTGTTAATTACAGTCCATATTTCTTTTCATGTGCTGCTTCCCAGAGGTTTCCACTCTAGTATCTTACAGATGTTTATATCAACTATGTTTCTTTCAAGTCCTGAGGGCCCTGGTTGGCCTATGTCTTCATTTCTCTTACACTTAAAAAAAGTTGCAAGATTTTTTATTTATTCAGTTTTTTACTTGTTTTTAGAAAGGCAAAGACTTTTGAAAGGGAAACTACTAGAGAAGAAGGGAGCTGAGAGAGGTCAGGAGGGAAAGTTAGAGAGGATAATATGCATATGAACATGATCAAAACATATTACAATATTCATAAAAATATCACATTGAAACACATTATTCTTTATAGTTCATACCTCTAATAATAAAAGACTTTTAAGCTTATGTGTGGCTAACAAAACCCAGAATTCTTTTATAAACATTATTTAAATTATCTTTGTGTCATCTCTTTGAACAGATTTCAAATGAAGCTCCAGGATTTTATAAATTCTGATCTCTTTCTGGCTAACATACACACTGCTCTTTTTGGCAGTATATTCTTTTGTTCATCCAGTTGAATGACAATATTTCACAATGTCCTTTCTTCATGGAGAACACAGTACTTTGATTTTTCTACCTACCTCATGCTAGACCCATGATCTTCCTAAAGCTGTGCTAAGGTTCTTGGTCTTTTTGTGGCCTTTGATCTTGCTTTTCCTACACACTGCCTCCATTACAAATGGTGCCTTAGGATCAGGAAGAATACTTATGAATAGCAGCTGATTGGAGGCAAAAATCTATGTGCACTATTGGGTTCATGTCAGTAACTATCTTCTCTAGGAGAAACTTAGAATGTTAGATACTCATATGTTTTAAAATATTTATTTATGCAACCTTGAATGTATACTAGAGGAAGTGAAGGAGGCAGAGAGACACAGAGAGAGGGAGAGAAGAGACAGAGAGAGAGAGAGAGAACAGAGAGAGAGAGACAGAGAGACAATATTTGACTCATGCACATATGTAGATGAGTCAGAGGACAACCTTTGGAAGTTGATTCTCTCCTTTCATCATGTTGGCTTTCAGGGACAAAATCAATTAGCTAGGTTTGCAAGCAGGTACATTTACCCACAGAGCCATCTTGCCAACTCCAACTATGTTTTTATTTCTTTGTTAGGTACTCACTCAATAGTTATCTGTTTCCCAGATTTTCTTTCACTGTTTTGCTTCCTGGTTAATTATTCTAATGATAAAAATTTACAAATTTGTGAGAGCCATTGAAGCTTCAAGTGGAGAAATTAGAATGTTGGAGAATGGTCTCCAACCATTCCCATGTCAAGCATGTCCTGCTGCCAGAGTGACAGTGGGAAGGAGAACTGGTGGAAAGAATTGAGAGAGGCTGTTGCTTGCAGGCCTGCTGTAGATCTTAGGGTCATGATTAGTCAAAGGGCCAGATGGTATGAGGAAGGGCTGGACGCTGAAGCAAAACCAAATGACAAATTGGAACTCACCAGTATGTCTGTGATTCTCTTCTGTTGTATCTGGTTATGATAACCTTCACAGCAACATGACAGCTGGCTCATGTCATTATTAAAGTCCTACAAATATCTCCTTGGCCATCTCTTACCAAAACCACACAAAGAAAGGGACTCTAATTAGATATTTATGGCCTTGCCATGTTGAAACAGGACCAAAACAGCAAAGAGGTGATATACAATCTACTCAGAAGGAAACAAAATGTTGAGTAAATATGTCAAAACTTGCCAAAGTGTACCTTTACTCTGAAAAATGCAGTTTAAAAACACAATGATATTGTTTCATGTGTACCTGATTGGTTGAAGCAAAAAGTGGTGTTGAGGTTCAAATATTCCCTGCAGATTAGAAACTAGAATATCAAATAAAATTGAAGTGATGCAGACTTTCAACTTAGAGAACCTTCTTCTTATTCCCTGTTTGCACATGTACAAAAAGAGAAACTCGCCCAATGCTCAGAAAGGCACAGTTTTTATAGCTAAGAAAATTAGCAAATTCAAAAATAAAATCAAATATCCACTAATGGAACTCCAGATAAACATCTATTTATTCATAAAATAAAAATCTGTACCAAGCTACAGGCAGAGAATTTGAGTTTTAATGCACTAACATGAGTAGATTATAAAGACAATGTTGAAAAAACAAGTTGCTCTGGGGGACACAAAATGCAATAGCATTTCTATAATTTCTTAAAACAGGCAAAATCACTCTATGTATTTATGGAACTCATACATATGTATCGGCAAGATAAAACAATCAGGAGGCTGATTCTGAGTTCAAGGGAATGCAAGGAAGCTCATCAGAGATCTTTGTAGCATTTCTAGTAACAGTTCTCTTGCTTCCTAGAGAATCCTGGGCACATTTTTTATTTTCTTGGGACTTTTTGCCTCTTGCAATTACTGTCCTCATTGCTGGGAACAAAAAACCTGGTCTGAAGTTGTGTTTAATTCTACCTGCCCCTGATAATGGTTGCTCAATCTCTGCTCAGTTTCTTTTCAGAGAATTGTCCAAATTTCACGTTTTTCCTCTTCAAGGTTTCTTTCTTCTTGTATAAAGTATGTTGTAATACTTAAGAGGCATGATTAAGATTCACCTCTTTTTTTAATTAGAAAGTATTTTCTCTTTGACTTTTACACTATCAAGCGCATTTAAATTAATAGGATGGGGTTTTCTCTCTTTAGGTTTTGTCAGAATTTGAGTTTCCTTTTAGTAAAAACAGAAGATCATTTAATTTAAATGATTTATTCTTTATGCAATCATCTGAGGATCTCCTCCTATACCAACAACGGAGGATGATTTTAAGTACCATACACAAAATAGTATGTCATGTGAATATTACTCACATGCATGTAACTTATTTTCATCCTGCATGTCCTTTAGATTATCTCTGGATTGCATATAATACCTAACATATTGTAAATTCTGTGGAGAGAATTTAATATTGCATTGGTCTAGAAATGATGACAAGACAAAGACATATATATGTTCAGTGCAGATGCAATTGCTGTTTCTAATCATTTTCCATGTGTATTGGTTGAATCCACAAGACAGAGAGGCAACTTTAATTGTAAAATAGTCATAATAGCCAGATCTCTGGATGGTGTACCAGCAGGCAGACTTTCCTATTCTGGGATATCCCACTTCAGAGAATCCATTGGGAGAATGGGCTATGACACAGAAGGAAAGAACAAGTGGAGAAAATTCAGTTTTTAAGGATGAAAAGGAAAAACAAAACAGTTTCTAGGAAGGCACTATATTGTAGATTTGCAAAATGCTCCTCCCCTGAAATCCTTCCAGTGTCCAGTTATCTTACTAAATCAAATGCTAAACAAAATGCTGACTGAGAGTAAAATTCTAAGGAAGGAGTGAAGAGCACAATTTTTGATACTGCAAAGGATGAGAATCCAATGAACACCAATTAGAAGGTGCAGAGAGAATGAGGAGACAAAAGAAAGAGAAACAACTTTTAGGTACAGTTTGTAATAACCACTAGTCCTATCATTAGGACCCGAGCACATTTATTCAAATTATTCTAAAAAGTAGGGAACATAATCGTTGATACTTTTACTCTGTGAAAATGTGTCGAAAACAGGTTGACCTTTTCTAGTTCCCTCAATACAGTTTTTAAGTAAATTGAAACAGTGTTTGGTGTCAGAAGAGTTGTCTCAGAGCAACCACATTCAAATAATATATTTAATTATGATCTACTCTGCTTAGACCTTCAACAAAGAAAAAGGTGATAGTTTCTCAGAGTAAAATGTGGATTAAAGACAAATTCACATATAAATTTCATTCCTGAAGCTATTTGTACACAGAGAACAGTTACCAGAAGTTACACAGGAATTCCTCCAGGAATATAGACATCAGCACTTAAATGAGTCCTAATCAAGGCAATGATCTGTAAACAAAATATACAATAAATTTCCACAGCTTTATTGAACGTTCTTTACTCTTAACATTCATAATAGCTCAACAGGAGGAATGTATGTTGATAACTTTCATGAACAATTTTTTTTGCTTTTTACAGTCTTCTTGGGAGCTAGTCAATACACACAATCCTACTGTGCTTAAAATTGAACATATTATCTTAGAATAATGATAGAACTGTAGAATAATGTCTTAGAATAATGATAAAGCTGTAGAATAACATTTCTTTTCTTTCAAATAGTGTTATATGTCACTAAAATATGATTTGTTGTTGTTAAATAGCAGAATTTCAGTGTTTTTATTCTGTACATAGTTTTAATAATTATTTGAGAGAGAGAGAGAGAGAGAGAGAGAGAATGGATACACAAACATGTGCTACAATATATAGGTAGATGACTTTCAGGTAGAGTCTGTAACAACCACTTGTCCTACAATTCGGACTCCAGTGCATAATTTATTCAATTTGGTACTCTTTCCAACTCATGATGTCTTGATCTCAGTTCTACAATGTGTGGGTCATCAGGGTGTAGGCACTTTTACCTTCGTCATCTTGCTGGCGCTTGTGCACTGTTTTTCCTTTTAAATTCCTTTCTAGTTTAAAAAGTATCTTGAAGTGAAATTTGCCACTGATGATTTGAAGCAAAAGAAGGAGAATGTTCATTGTGAAATTTTTTGTTCTTTTTTTTGGTAATCAATAGATTATTTTTAACATTCAATCAGAACTTTCATGGAGGGGCAATTTAGAACATATCATCTTGGTGTTTGTATCTGAAAGATTAAGAAATTTCTGGATCTAAGGCTCTGTAGTTCAAAACCCCTACTTTGCAGTATATAAACCTGGGTAAACAGCTTATCTTCTGTGTTCTGTCATCCCTTTATCCTTAATCTGAGAACTTAACAACAATCTTCCCATAGAAAAACTGGGGAAACTAAATGAGATTGTCTGCTCATTTGTAAAATAAAAGATGAGATGAGAGGATTTTATGAGTAAAATTAAGATAGAAACTTTGTCCTTCTAATAAATAAATGATATATTTTGGGTATGTAAACATATATGTGTATTATGTGGGCATATTTATTTAAGGAATAAATATTGCTCCCCATGATTATAAGACTGGTAAATTCAATCTATGTTAGACACAACAGCAGGAAGTAAAACCAGGCAGGTGTCGAAACTGTGGCTTGGAAATAAAATTTTATCTCCTCCCGGATACTTCAGTTTTTAATTCATTGGATCTTCGAATGATTGACTAAAGCTCAGCCACATTATTGACAGTAATATACTTGAAGTGAATTGAATGTAAACAGTAGCCTCATCTACAAACCAACTTTGTAGCTGTGGCATTTAGTTTTTGAGTGTCAAGATGATAACTGAGAAACCAGCCTTTTGGCACCCCTATAAAGAATGGTTAAGTCAAGGCTATGAGCAAGCCTGTAAGAAATTATCTACTAATGAGAGAAGACGGTCCATTGTGTGCGGGACCATTCCCTGGGCAAGTGGACAAAATGGAGAGAGAACTTGTCTTCAGCAGACTGGAAGCTCAGAATCATGCCCTTCTCTCAGCTCTTGATGATGGTTTAATTTTTCCCACACAATGAACTACAACTTGAAATGATGAGCTTGAAGACAGACTTTGCAACAAAATAAGCAACTGAGACAATAGTTAATACACTGACCAAAGTTAACCAATCAACCCGATATTTCAGACTAACCAGGTTGACATGCAAGACTACCCATTGTGCTGTATGAATATCCAATGTACATGAGGATAAATATATTTTGCTATGTCAAAATAATACCAAAACATGAGAAGCACAGAAAACTGCTTGATATTAATTCAGCATAACAAAAATTCACATATTATTAAATGGACCATATTAAATATTATAAAAGGCTATGAACTCACAAACTCTTACCATACCTTGTCTATCTACTATGGATCAATACATATATAGCATATAAATATATATTCACATTGTCATATAATCTGCTTGAAACTTCCAAAGTGACGGACCAATTGCTTTTACTTGTAGCTACAATATATTAGAATTTTTTATTCAACTCAGTTTATATCTAGCTAATTGTTATCAATTACAGCTGCCATTGCCTACCTACAAAGGTACTGGAATGCTAAGACCGAGGTCTTTGCCTGCTAGGTAACTGGAAAAATTATAGAAAATAACAATCAAACTGGGAATCTGCTCAGGAACCACAGAGTTCCCAGGGAACATATCATCACTGTAAAGCCAGTCCCAGTGGTATGTATCTAATTACACCAGTAGAGGCCACAGCAGAGGAATAGAAGGAGAAGGTCAATTCAAGAAGCAGATCAAAAGCCACAGCCTCTCTTGGAGTGGCTCAGCATATCAAATAGTAGCCTGGAGGTCCTCCAGGGTTAAGTGCATTATTTAGAAATTCAGATGGTTAGCACTACTGTTTTTAAATATTTGGTTTTCCTCTGATTGTGGACATATGGGAGAATGGCTACCTTGCTCTCTTGAAAGTAGGCGTGGCTGAGAAATGAGCCCAAGCCTGTGGAATGAGGGTGGTCATTCAGGAGTGCCACTTCTGGCAGAGGCCCTTGATGACTAGGGTCAAACCCCCCCCCACCTCACCAGCCTTCTCCTCTCCTGCTGGGTGACTGCCAGAGTACCTGCTCGTGTTCTTGCAATCTGACTATAACCACTGGTGTGCTATTTGACTGTAACCATCAGGGTACCAAGTCAACACATGGAGAATGTCGGACTGCCAGATCTTCAGATGCCCCCAAACTTTTGTTAAGCTTCAGAAGTTTTACATTGTGTCATTTCCTAAAATCTGATATCTACATGAAAACTAATAGGAAGAATAATTAACAATTCAAAACTTTACCAAGAATCCCTGGTGAAAGTTTATCTTCCTTTCTTCTTCTATGCGGATTTCCTCTGCTTATTTTTGACAAACGTGCTGCAATGACAACTCGCATGAGTGAAAATGGGAGCAGAGGACAGTCATTGTTTCTTAACAAAGGGAAGGGTTTCCCTAAGCAAGAGAATCAGGTGAAGCTCTTGAAATTCAACAGAAGATGTGGAGAATTAACCTTTGTTGCTTATTTTTCCTTCATTTGACTTAGGAAGGAGCAGAATTCTCCAGTAAGTTCTAGAAAGTGGCCCCAATAAAGGCTACTGGATATTTCTTACCTATCTAGAAACAAGTGAAGACTCAGATCTTAAGAAGGAAACAAAGGAGCACAGACTTCTTTTTCTCCCTTGTCTACTACTCTTACTCCTATGACTTCTCTATCCAGAATGGCATCACCTGTTTATACATTTTGTAGATGAGCTATGTATTCCAGTAGCAATTACAGTCCCAGCCTGTAATACTTTTATCTAAACATCTCTATGTATTTTAATTTAAGGTCAAACTCTTCATGAATAGCATTTGATGAGCCTAACTCACTTTTATTTTTAGCTGAGGAAACTTAAGCTTCACTAATCAGTTATTGTCCATCCTGGACCAGATCCTTGTAGAGCAATAGTTGAACAGCAAGCCTGATGATGGCCAGTAGGGGAGCTGACTGGGCATTTACTAAAGACAAGAGTACTGGCAGTACGGGCACCCTAATTTGCATACTTGGTGATATTTTCTTGGTCTGAACACCCTGAAAGAAGGAGGGAAATACTTTTGTGGGACTAACTTGAAGCAACTACAACCTCAGCTCTCCTCACTTCCTCCTTAAAATTGCTGATGCCTGGCCCAAGTTATCACTAGGGAATAGCTTAAATGCTGTAAACAATGGAACTCTTTGTGTATTTGGAGAAAAAGGAAATATGACTAATACCATGCCCTCCCTTGGATCTATGCAATTATCCTTACAGGGAGAGACACACCTCGTGCTAAGAACTTAAGTGCTGAATTCACATTCCATCTCTTACCCGGAAAGCCTCATCCAACTGTCTTTACAAAATTGTTTTATATGTGAGCTGAACACATCCAGACATGAATTTTAAATGTTTTTCTGATGAATATGTTGAAGTCCTTATTTACACTATTGAGAAATTTAGAAAAACTATGTGAAAATAACATTACAGTAGAATTTCATTCTCTCAACAAATTTGCTGAAACTGCTAAATATCTAGTATGTTCCTTAGTATGTTGCAGACAGTGAAGAGTCAATTAAGTAAAAAAATAATCTCTGTGTTCTCATACCTTCTATGTGGCTAATTGTGAGAAAACAGTCAAGTAAATACAACTACTCCATACACTTTTTCCACACACACACACACACACACACACACACACATGCAATATCAAGTGATGTACTTCAAAGGATTCAAAATTTACCATAGGTAGGAATAAATTGAGAGGACAAAATATATTCTCTATTTGCAATATTCCCTTTCTTAGTTATCAATGTCTTCTAATTTCAATTTCTTCAGGCCCCAAACCTCAAATGTTTCTTTACTCTTCATTTTAACTTTCCTCCATTCTGGAGCATTCATCAGCAAAAACTGTGAAGTTACCTTTTTAAATATATTTCAATCAGGGGGCTGGAGAGGTGGCTCAGGGGTTAAGCCTCTGCCTTGCAGGCAGAAGGTCCTGAGTTCCGATCCTAGACCCCATGTATAAACGCTGGGCGGAAGCTGGGCGGCCTGCGTTTCTGGTCCTGGTAGGGCAGAGCCTGTCCAGGTCCAGGGGCAGAGTAAACAAGGAGGAGGTGGAGGCGGTCCATGGTGGTTCCTGAATTCGTCCGTGATTCTACATACACACACAATTGAATAAATAATAAAAAATTAAAATATATATATATATTTCGATCAGATGTTTCTCTCTGCTTTCTACTAGCCTATGTAATTTGTAGTACCTAATTCCTAGTTTGGATTATGAAGATTCTCTCAACCGGACTTCCCTTCTCCCCTCCCAATACTACATATCCTGTCAAGTCTTACTGAACAATTATTGCTTTTCTAAACTTCAGCTATGTCTCATGATTTTCCTTTTAACATTATCATCTCATTTCACTTAGAATGAAGCATAATCAGAGCTCATATGCTCTGCCTTACATTATCTTGTATGTCTTTCTAGCTCATCTTGTCCCAGCTTCCTGGTCTCCCTTAGACAGTTGATAAAATGCCAAGCATCTTGTACAACAGTCTTTTCACTTGCAGCTTTTTTTTTTTTTAATCTGCATTCTTCTCTTCAGCTTCACTAACATCTTCCTCAAGTCATTTGTGAGTCTGTGCTCAAATCTCACTTTTGCAGAGAGCTTTTCTTGAATGTTCAATCTGCAACAGCAGGTAATGTCTTTGCTCTATCAGCTGCACCAGAAACCCTCAACCACAGCATATTATGATTGTTTGTATTGTTCCTTTTCTATCATTTAGCTCTGAAAAGAGGAATGTAAGTTTTGGGAAGTCAGAGAGCTTAAATTTCTCAAGCTCTATTCCAAGGTCTGATATATACATGGTTGTCAATAAACACCCCATGAATTTCTGAATGTGAGATTTCCACTATCTATAAATAAAACTTTATTAACAGGACCTTGAGATAAGATGGCTAACTAGAATTTGAGTTTTGGATAGAAATGGCCATTCCCTGAAACTGCAGGCAATCTGTTTCCCTTTTTTGGATCCACTGAGAAAGGCCTGGCCTAGGATCACTGACTAACAAGAGGTGACCAAGTGAGTTTTAGGATATGAGTAGGCCAGGGAGTTACCATTGCAGCTCCTAGGAAGTCAGGAAATGGGAAAAATGACATAGGGATTTGAAACCATGCTTAGGGTTTGGGTAGACATTGGGAAACGGAGATGACCCAATCTTTGGTTTATCCTAAGACAGGGATTAGTTGTTGGGGTGGGTGCGGTGGAGGCCAAGGCCCTACAGAGTAGGTCAGTGGCAACAGGAGCTGACTGACTGGTGGCGACCATGTAATGGAGCAGACTGAGTTGTACGGCTTGTTGACAGTGGAGCTGCTTGGAGGGAACAGATGTCTTAGGTGTGAGTTTGTCTTGGGAAGAGTAGGCCAAGGCAAGGAGGGTCCCCTCACGTGGTAAGAAAGTCAGCAAAGCAAAGCAAACGAAGAAAAGCAGAGCAAATAAGCAAGCAAACAGCCAAACAAACAGGAAATCACACAAGATCCTCATACATCTCTATCAAGTTGGTTTTATTCTAATGATACGAGCATGTCTCAATATATGCAGATCAATACATGTAATGCAGCACTTATATAAATAGAGTTAAGGTTAGAAATCACACCATTAACTTATTATGTGTAGAAAAGGCCTCTGAGAAAATTCTCCATCTCTTCAGGATAAGTATCATGAATAAATGAGGAATAGAAGGTACATATTTTAATACAATAAAGGCTGTTCATAGCAAACCAATGGCCAACATTAGAGCAAATAGGGAAAGATGGAATCATTTATATTAAAACAGGGAATAAGAGAAGAGTACTCACTTTCTACATTCTTATTTAATACAGTGTCTTAGAGTAATAAAAGATATAAATAAGAGATAAAACAGGACAGAAACAATTTGAATTATTACAATTTTTATAATTATATGTTTAAAGGATTATAAAGACTCTATCTGAAAACACTTGAAACTTGTAAATGCTTTCAACAAAGTAGCAGGAAACAAAATCAACACAAAAAACAGTAGTAACTCTACATACTGATAATGATCCTGCAGAGAAACAAATCAATAAAAAAGTCCTATTTACAATAGCTTAAAAAGATACCTAGGAATAAATGTAAGTAAGATGGTAAAAGGTCTCTGTAATGAAAACTTTAAAATAGTGAAGAAATTGAAGAAAATACTAGGTAATGGAAGGGTTTCTATGCTCATGGACTGGAGAATCACTATTGTGAAAATGACTATATTACTGAGAGTCACCAACAGATTCAGCACATTATCCACCTAAATCACAATGGCAATACTGACAAAAGTAGAAAAAAAATCTCAAAATTCATGTGAAGCACAAAAGATCTGATCAGTCAAAGCAATCTGAAGCATAGCAATGCCAGATGAATCATGAAAACTGATGTCAGTTATACTACTGATATACCAGCAGAATTGATACATGGATCAATGGATTTAGAAATGTAGAAAATTTCATGTAAGTATAGTCACTTTTATTTGACAAAGGTATAAGAAACACAGTTTGCAAAAAGACATTCTCTTTAGCTAACTAATGTGTTGAGAAAGCTGGATATCTGCATGTAGAGGGATGGACTTAGATCAACACCTGTCACCTTGAAAAAAATTAAAAACAATTCAAGACTTTAATAAAGGGACTCCAATATCACAAATGATCTCAAGAATTTACAAGTTGGATTGCATGAAATTAAAAATATTCAGAAGAGCAAAGGAAACCATTCAGAGTGGAGAGACAGGCTGTAGAATGGGAGAAAATATTTGCTAATTATACATCTCACAGGGAACTAACATATAGAATTCATAATGAACTTCAAAAATTAAGCGTCAACAAAAGCACACAATCAGTAAATGGACTATTAAATTAGGTAGTTCTCAAAGGAAGAAATACTAACAACCAATAAGCATTTGAAAAAGTGTTCAATAACCTTACACATTAAAAATGCAAATTAAAACTTCACTGAGATTCCATCTCATATCAATCATAATGGCTATTATTTAGAAAACAAAGAACACCAGTGGTTGAAGAGAAGGCTCAGGGGTAAAGCTTCTGCTTCACAAACAGAAGGTCCTTAGTTTGGATCCCAGATCCCATGTAAAAACACCAGCCAGAAATGGCAGCAGCCTGTATTTCCTGTCTTTGAAGGTGGAGCCTGGGAAACTCCAGAGTAAAGTAGCACAATCCAGCATGATTCCTGAAGTTACCTAGTGCCCTCTGAAACCCACACACAGAAACATACACATACATAAACACATGGAAAAATAAAAAATTATTAAATAAAAGCAGAAAACAAAAACCAGTTTTTTGGCAATACTGGCAAAAATCTGAAGACAAGGAGGAGTCTTATCCACTATTGGTGGGAGTGAACTTGTGCAGTCAATATGGCAATCAATATGGAGGGTCCTCAAAGTACAAAAGTACTATGTGTGATCTAGTTATAGCACTTCTGGACGTAGTCCCAAAGGATTCCACTCTCAGAGATATTGACACATCTATATTTATTGCAGTGATACCCACAAGAGACAAGAAATAAAAATCAATCTAGATATATCCCTCATAGGATCAACAAATAAAGAAAACATGATACATTTGTGCAATGAGATTTTACTCAGATGCACAAAGAATGAAATTATGACATTTGCAAGAATATGAATAGAGCTGGAGGGTAATGATGGTAAGTAAAATAAACAGGATTAAAAAAGACATTTATCACCTGTTTGTCTCGCATGTGAATCTAGTGGAGGTCTAAAAGAAAAAGGGAGTGGGGATTAAATTTAGGAGGAGGCAGTAGACCAGGAAGAAGAGGGGAGGAGGGAGAGGAGTCATGGGTTTGGATGGAGTGAAAAAGACAAAACTATAGTGGTGTATGCATATGAAATTGTCATCATTAAACCCAATAATTTGTACGCTAATTAAAATTATTTTTTAAAATGCAAAAATGTGCATTTTTAAAAGCAAATAGAAAGTCCTTCCAAAATGCAAGAGTGAACTTAGGTAGATTATTTAATCACAAATTCATAAATTTTTATCAATTGTGAGCAACATCTGCTTTCTAAGAAATCATTCTTTTTTTTTTAGTGAATCATGCCTAATTACTAGACTGACTTTGCATATGTAAATGTCCCTTGTCAAAGTATACTCTGTATTGGTATATAAAATTTGGTTTTGGGGCTGGAGAGATGACTCAGAAGTTAAATGTTTCCCTTAGAAGCAGAAGGACCTGAGTTTGATCCCAGATGTCACATAAAAACACCAGGTAGAAATGTTGGTGGCCCACATTTCTGGACTGGAAAGCAGAGCTTGGGAAACTCCAGAGCAAAGCCAAAAGGAAGTACAGCAATCCAGGATGATTCCCAAAGTTACCCTTGGACTTCCATAGTCACACACAGTGACCTTTTCTATACATGCACAAATACATATCCCCCCACATACTCCCATGCACATACACACCTGCCCAGATGCAAAAAAAGAAAAAAATTTGGTATTAACTATAGTTTGATTAGTAAGGCTTTTTTCTTCTATAGTTAGAGTATTTCTAAAACAATTCAACAACAAATTTCAGATCATTTTTGGTTAAATTATTATGAATTTTGAGTGTAGAAAAGTCAAATAACATATAGTATAATAACATCATCATTTCTTGGGAAACTTGAGTATAGCAGCATGAATATAGCTATATTTAATGTAAACATTTATGACTTGAAATAATTACTTTATTCATAATTTTAAAATTATGAAGTAAAAAAATGCATACCACCTAGGACAAAAAATTATCTAATATGTATATGTATGTTGTATAGTCAGCCTGCAAGGTTGCTGATAAGTGACCATCAGACGGCTTAGGGAACTATGACTACTGGTTACAATTCTTAGTCCGGCTTGATGGGAGAGCTTGCACCAACACCAGGGCCAAGGGAACTGGCCACACCATCTCTACATAATGACTGAGAGAGAGATGATCCTTACGTGCCAGACCAGCATGTCTGGCCAAGTGTACAAAAGGATGCCAATTTTCTCAATCAGCTCTCAGTATTTTATTTCAGGGCTTAGTCCTACCCACCATAGGCTGGACCTTCCCCATCAGGTAGACAATCTCTTGCAGGTTTGCTCTGGACTTAACTCAACCATTAATTCTCTACAAATGTGCCCAGAGCTCAAACCTTCAATCATCAACTAAGTATATTATATATGTTTATTCTTTTCAATTTGAGAATAAGGACTCTTGTTTTTAGTTTAGGATCTTATTCAACAAAGACCAATGTGTGTGTTGAAGTATGTTGGCCAGTAAGTGTGTGTTGGACTTGAACTTAGAGTCAAATACATGCTATGTCACACAAATGTCTCAGTTGTTTTTCCTGTTCCCCTGCTAAAATGCCACTGGGCCCTTGTACGTCATCGCAGAGGACAGCCCAGAGGAGAGACTGGTAGGCACATTAAAGGATTCTCCGGGGATTGGGGGGGAGGCACTGGGGGATGGGGAGGAAGGGGTGAGGGCAGGGGGAGTAGGGGGGGTTGGGGGAGGAGGAGGGAAGGAGGGAATTGGTGTACCTACTAAGTTTGTATGAGCGGAAATAATAATAAAAAATGTTAAGAAAAACAACAAAGGGACAAAGGGATTATTTTGGCTCACAGGTCCATTATAGTCCATCATGGCAGAGAAGTCATAGAGGCAGCTGGTTACATTACATTGTGTGGTTAAGAAACAAAGAGTGCTGAGTGTCTGTGCTAAACTCACCTTCGCATTTACATGCAGCCCAGAATCCCATCCCAAGGAATGATGCCACTCAAGGTAGGTGGGACCTCCCACCTCAATTACTTTAATCAAGATAATCTTTGATAGGCATACCCAAAGGCCATCTCTCAAGCATTCTCAGCAAGGCAATTTTGATCAACCATTACAACCATAGAGCCATCTAACACACCTAATATATTTTAAAAGTTCACTCAACAAAGCTACTTAAACACATCTTTGGTTGGTGTTAGATACGGAAGGATTAGATAAACATATCTAAATAAAACAAATATGAACCTTTTAAAATTAAATCTAAAGAAATGATGATCACAAATCACCAATATTTCTTGCCTCACACTGTATAAAATATATCACTTCATGATCAACATAGTATATAATTCCAGAAGCTATGGTTCAAGCCTTTGTGGAAAAATATACTCTTCTCTGAATACTCAGGGTTCATGTATTAATATTTGCTACTTTTGCATGATCACTGTATTGAGTACTTGACAGAAGCAAGCTAGGGAGAATAGACTTATTTTGGCTCAGTTTTCTTTTGTGTGTGTATGTGTGTTTGTGTGTGTGTAAAAACGATTGAGAGGTTGAACTTGTGGCAGTGAGCATGTTTGGCAGAGGGTGTTCATGTGCCAGTGGACCAGAAAGCAAAAACAGGAGCATGAGCTTAGGTATACTTTCTGAATCTTGCCTGAGTGGGCTTCCTCTAGGTACCACCTCCTAAGTGCTCACAGCCTTTAAGAATAGCTCTATCTGCTGGAAAACACGTTTTAAAACATGACCACGTGTGTATCTCTCTCTCTCTCTTTCTCTGTGTTGCTGGCAGAGATAATTTCAGATTCAAAACATAAAAATATGAAAAAACTCGAATGCTCGTTGAGAAATAACTTGTCAAAATGATTAAAAGTGCCCCCTGAAATAAACAATGCCCAGTAGAATTCTAAGAACAAGTTGAAGGATGAACAGCCCTGTGTGAATTCCAATAACCTCTATGTACATTAGCATACTTCACAGGGTCTCTGTCAGGAACAAGGCAAAGCTCAACATTATTAGAAGGGAATCTCACTGGATTTGTTTTAAGATAATAAATCAAACTCTCACATACATTCTTGTTCCTATGAGGACTATTCTGTAGGTTCTTCAGCATTGCATTCTGCTAGCCAGAATAAGAGTAAGCCAAACCTACTGCTCTCCCAATAACAGGATGTATGCTTTATAAGAGCAAAATGAGAACTCATTATTCAACTCTCCGTGTCCAAACAATAGCAACATTTCATCCAACAACTAAAGAAATGTCTGGAACTTTAAAGAGCTCATTCTTAGAATATAAAATACAGTATGCTTTCTTTTTCTCCTTATGTTTTTCCTTTCCCCTTCCCTTTCTCTTCTGATGCTCTCCCTGCTCACGGGTTTAGAAGGCCCCTGCATTCTGTTGAAAGATAGCAATTTGCAGACAACAGGATGCTTCTTGACCACCTTGATCAACGAGTGACAGAACACCTTAGCTTAAGTTTAGTCAGTGTCAACAATTAACCACACAGATCCAAAGTGAGACTGGGAAATAGAATTCCTGATTGGAAAAACTCCCCAGAGAGAATTAACCTAAGGAAAGAGAGGTATAATTTTTTAGTAGACAAAATGTGTTTTTTTAATCAATGTTTTTAATTTTACTTTTTCTTTATAAGCAAAGCCAGTTGCTGGAACTTGAACTATTTTCTTGAAATATGACTTTCAGTTGTATGGTAATCTTGGGGAACTCTAATATAATCAAAGAACAGCAAATAGAGATGGTTGCTATTCGAAGGATTATGTGACTAATGGAGGTGATCGGGTTATCTGAGTAGGCAGGACATAACTAGTTCTTGGTTAATGTGTTCTTGTATAATTGTACTTAGAGTGGAGTGTGGTTCCATTTAAGATGTGTCTATGTTATAATAGTTGTGGAATGACACATGCATTAAAGTATCTGACAGTGTAAAATGTGCTGTTAAAGTGATTATGATTTATACCTTTTTTCCCCACACATACCTTAGTGAGGAGGTGTTCTAGACTTGGGCTGAAGGGCATGTCAGAAGATATGCTTTTTGTTTCCTGTCTATGTTACGAAACTTTTCTATGTTACAGACATTTTAAGTCTCTGTTCATGAGTGCTGTTTCTGTGTCCATCAAAAGTGATTCAAAAATAACTGCTGGGAACTACATGTGCATGCAGTATGTGGTCCGGAAAGTCTTGGCTTTGGAGGTGAGCATCCTTGGACATGGTTTCCTGGTATTTACTAAAGCGGGCCTTCCTCACCCACAGGACTTGGCATTCCTCCCTCTCTGCGTGCCATCTGGCCAAGGACCAACTTCCCAAATCTGCCCTGGCAACCAGCTCTCTCTTGTCCAGGAGGCCATTTGCAGCAACCCCTTCCTGAGATGGAAGTGACCTCTTGGAACTCACAATTCCATGTCTCCTGAAAGTTCTACTGGACTCTAGGCAAGGACCTTGTTGACACACACACCCTTGAACACACAAATGACCTACTGCACTGTCAGACATACATAAATGAAGGGGCACGTGCACATGTATTAACTGAATGGTCTAAATATCGACTTCTGTTCTGTGGCTGCAAATTAGGCAGCACAATCCACCCAGCAGGGGCAGCATCTCTCTGCTGGTGGGAAACGCCCCTGTCTTCCTTTGCCTAGGAGGTCCTGGCCCTGTTGGCGGCTACTCCAACTCTTCAGGCCACGCACTGGTCATGCTCCAGCGCTACCAGTCTGCATTTAAAACTTTTTTTTTTTTTTTTTTTAATTTGGGCTTAATCTAATCCCTGTCGCTGAAACTATTCTCCTGGCTCTATCTCGGACTTCTTAAACCTTTTATTAGGCCTTTTTATTGGGCCCACAGTCCACTTCAGGAAATAGGAAAAACCCGATATTGAAGGAATTTGAAAATAAAACAGGAAGGACAAGGGCAAGAAATTTATTCAGTTTTCTTCATAGTTTCCTTGCTGGTTCTTGAGGTTGATGTTGGCCAGCGAGAAAGGTTGTGCCAGAAGACTTTCTGGCGCGTATCTACAACTTCTCAGGTCTTGTGCAGGGTCAGGGCCAAGCCCAGGGGCACAGGGATGCACCAACTCGATGGCCAACTTGTCACCCTGGCTTCCTCACTTTCCTTCCAATGACAGCGACGAGTGGGAATCCAAGTGTCCCTGGAAGTACCTGAAACACTAAGTGGCTCTTTGGGAGGAATGGACAGAAAGGTTTAGGGCCACCTGTCCTGATGGCCTCCTCCGTTGTCCTTGGGGACCAACAGGATCCCTGAGTCACCTGGGCCCCCGTAGGCCACCATCCTGCTAGACTAAAACTCGTCGCCGGGTCTCACAGCGCTTGTCAGACACTCTGGACCGTGGCCCCCTCCTGCAAAGTTGTGCACGTGCATGTAGGGACCAGTGCAAGCCACCACGCCAGCAACACCAAAGCCCCAGTAGCCGTCACAGACACACACCTATCCCGGGCGGGCGGGGTCGGCCTCCCAAAGGTAAGCTGTTTATTCGTAGCCTTCCTGGCGATCCTCCCTGGACAGCTGCGGCAGCCACAGCAGCTGCGCCGCGGGCGGGGAGCTCCCTGCGCTCCGCCTTCCTCCGCCCTCTGTGGGTCGCCCGTGGCCCCCACTCCCGTGCCGCTCTTCCCCGCCTCTTCTCTCCTAGCCTTCTAGCCACGCACACACCCGGAGCACCGTCCACTCTCGGCTACTCACACTGCGGCTTTAACGCAGCCACCCAGGCACCCCGGTCAGAGCGGCCCGGGGTGTCATGCGGGGTCCAGGGTCGCAGGCCAATGGGGTGGCATAGGCCAGAGCCTCTGATCCGCTCAGCCGCGCGCCCCCGCCTGCCCTCCCTAGGCGCGGCCTGCCCACCGCGGCGACACCTGAGCACTGGGCGGTGGAGGCGGCTGGGAGAAAACAGAGCAGGGGGCGGGGCCAGCGGGCAGAGCGGGGGCGGGGCGACTACCAGACCGCCGCTCAGCGGTGAGGGACGCGCGCCACAGCCAATGAACGCGCCGAGCTCCGACGTCGTGGGGCGGGAGGCCGAGGGCGGGCCCCTCTTCCCGGGAGGAGGCGGCCGCCGGGGCGCTGGAGGCGGGGGCCGCGAGGAGGAAGGGGAGGAGGCGGAGGCGGGCGCGGTGGCGGCGGCCGACGGAGGCGGCGGCGGAGGCGGCGGACGAGGGTAGGTTGTGCCCGGGACTGTGTCTACCCCAGCTCGGCGGCTGTGCCTGCGCGAGCGGAGTAGGAGCGGCGCCGGGAAGCAGAGGCGAGCGCGGGTGAGCGCAGCAGCGGGACGTCCAGGGCGGCCGCAGCACCGGCGACGATCGGCGCGGAGAAGCAGCGGCAGCGGCGCAGCGACAGCAGCAGCAGCAGCAGTAGCAGCGGCAGCAGCACCGGCAGCAGCGGCAGCAGCGGCAGCAGCAGCCTCTCAGCCACCGGGGACGCCGAGGCGCGGCTGGTGGCACTGACATCCGCGGCCCTGCCTCTCCTCCCTCGCCCCCGGCCCTCCCCATGTGATCGGTCTTAATCCCGGCCGTGTGCGCGCGTGGGGCTCCATTGCGCGGTGCCCGGTCTTGGTGCCGGGGTGGGTGCTCCTGTGCGCTTCTCCTCCTCCCCACCCCCTTCCCCAAGAATAAAAGAACCGGGAGGCGTGCTCAGAAAATAAATAAATAACCAGCACACACGCGCAGCCCCGAGCGAGTCGGCGGGGCTGGCGGCGGCGGCGGCGGAGGAGGAGGAGTGAAGGCGGCGGCGGAGGGACGCGCGGAGCAGCAGTAACTTTCGAGCCAGCCCAGAGCCCGGAGCTCTAGCGAGCGGTTTGCCACGCAGCGGCGGCAGCGGCGGCGTTCGGTGTGTCTGGCCCGCCGGTCCGGTCGGGGTGTGCAATCGGACGGACGAGCGGCGTGTCGCTGTCCTCCCCCCGGCGGCTGGAGATGTCCGAGCCCAAGGCAATTGATCCCAAGTTGTCGACGACCGACAGGGTGGTGAAAGGTAAGCAGAGCGCCGCGGTCGCCCGGGTGCACTGTGTGCCGCAGGCGCCCGGGCGACTCGCCCGGCCTCCCCTCCCCCGCCCCGGGTTCTCCTCTCCGGGCTCCAGTCGCGGACCTTCTAGGATATTGTGCAACCCACGAACCCCCTCCCCCGCACGCCCCCAAAGCCTCCCACCCGGCCCCGCCGAGGGCATTTTTATGGACGGGGGCGACAGTTGGCAAATGGCTGAGTGGCAGGGAGGCGGGGGTGGCGGGGGTGGCGGTGGCGGGAGGGGGCGGCCAAGGGGGGGTGTTGGTTGCCGGCAGGGTGTAGCTGCTGTGACAGAAATAGGAAGTGGGTGGTTGCTCGTAGGCTTGCATGGGATCGGGTTGATGGTTTTCTTTTTGCAGAACGGAGGGGGGGCGGCGATTGATGGCTTTAAGAAAAATTAATATGGCATTTTTATGCGACCGTGACTTCCCGCGGACTGGTTGGCCGGGGCAGGGTTCTCCGGGCGCTCCATTGCAGCAATTCCCCGGGTGCCCCCTCCCCCTCCCCGAGAAGGGCCTGCACAGGACTCGCGCGAGAGAGAGTCGGAGAGCGTGGGGGGAGCCCGGCGCTGCCTGCCGCGAGCGGTGGGGACGGCCGCCCTCGGGAGGGTGACCGCGGGGACGCTCGGGGGACTGTACGGGGAGGGCCCGGGACGACCCTAGAGCCCCCGCCCCCGCTGTCCCGGGATTCCCCAATGCCCGAAGAGGTGGCTTCCGACCTCCCCAGCCACCCCTGTCTGTCCGCTGGCGACCTGTTATTGCTTCAGCTTGCCTCCCCGGTGGGAATCTCGCCCGGCTGGCTTTGAGTCCAGGATGCTATCTATGTATGAGTGGCTGGAATCATTCGGGGTTGCTTACTGAGAGAAGCCTTTGGGATGCTTGGGGGGCAAGAGACCAAGTGTGGTCATTCCCTGTCCTATCACCCAGGAGAGATCCCACGTCTTCACTGTATTCCAAGTGTGTGTGTGTGTGGGGGGGCGGCGGTAGAGACCTGTCCTGTCCCGTGACTCTTGGAAGGATGAAGAGATAGATTAGACCCACCTGAATTAAGTACTGTCCTTTATACTTGGGGTCCGGATACTGAGCAAGGCAGAAATGGGCACTAACATATGTAGAGCAGGTCTCTGAAACTGGAAATAAAATGCTAGTATTGTGTGGTCCAGCGTGTGTGTGTGTGTGTGTGTACTGTGTAAACAGAGATAGAGATGGCATCTTATGCAGCCACAGTATGCAACTAGAGTGCAAAGCAATCCAGTCATTTTGTACAAGGACTTAGGCGAAGTGATCCAGCATTGAGTCTCTGGGGGTTTCATAAAAGGTCTTTGCTTCTTTAAGGTTTGCACAGTTTTTTTTTTTTTAAAGATGTGTGTGTGTGTGTGTGTGTGAGAGAGAGAGAGAGAGAGAGAGAGAGAGAGAGAGAGAAAGACAGATTGTGCTTTCTTTTCTGAAAGAATAAAGTATCTTTTCTTTTGGTTACATTGAGATGAATACCCATTTTAGTGCAAGAGTCTTAGAAACATCACTATAAAGAGGAAATAACTCTGCAAAAATGAAATAGAAATACAGACACATAACTATTTTTTTTTTCTGCAGGCTTGGATCCTTATGTAAACATGCAATGCAAATTGATTCCAAAGAACTGTGGTTTTTGTGAAAGGCTTCTGTTGACATTTTATAAATGAAGACCTTCTGCTTGAAATATCAGAGAAGGACCAGTAGTATCTCTTGAATGTGTGAAATTTAGGTGTAGCTCCAGTCTGTAAATAGAGATCAGTTGTTTTCAAACCAATCAAAGTCAGCTTTCCAGTTCAGATAATAACCAAGTGTGTGTGTTGCCAGTTAAAGAATATGCATATGTCACACTTAAGGTCCATTCCCTGTTTTAAATCACAAAAAGTTGATTCTTAATGTGAATTTTGATTTATATCATTGTCTAGTGGACTAAGTAAAAATAATTGTGCTTACATTCTGCCTTGGCATATATGTGGATAAGCCCATTCAACCAATCCATAACTCTGTTGCTTTGCTTATTATCCAGTACTATACTATTGTAAATGACTTTTCATGTAAGCACATACACCCAATAGTACTCCAAGATTTTAATTTATGTATTTGTGCAGAAGTGAAATGCCAGTGTAGGCTGTAGATCCTAAATACGAAAAAATCAGTCTAGTGTATGTTTGTTTTTAATAGGGATCCTATTGGGAAATTTTGATGATAAAAGTTACCTTTTTTTTTGATGACTCCTGATTTTAAGGTGGGTGGACACACTGGTGTTTTGTTACTTTTTTGCTTTTATGTAGACTTTATGATGTTGACTTAAAAATTATCACTCAACCTAAGATTCTAGTCAACATTTTATGGCATGTAAAATTTTCAACATTAGTGTTTTGAGATGATAATCTAGTTTGAGCCCCTTGAATATTATACACATGCTTAGCAGGTGGGAAGCTGTGTATATGTTGAAGAGAAAACAAGTTACCAAAGTACTTTTCATATTCGAAAAAATTAGATTGACACTTAGTTCATGGAAAACATGCTTTTACTCCAGGTTTTGTGAGCACTTCCTGTCATTCAGGATTCTTGACTTCATTCTTGAACACAGGAAATGGCTTATTCTTGAGGAAATATTTGTGTTCCTTAGGCCTTTTCTCCTTTTACAACTAGTACAGATAACTGTATTTGTCATGTATACATGCAGAATATTCAAGTCTACAGCAGCAGGCTGTTTGTAGTTATCTTGATTGCTATGATCTGGCTTTTACTGTATGACAAATTGCTATCTACAAATGAAGCTGTGCTTGTGGTTTTGTTTGTAGTAATATGATGACAGCTTTCTTGACTCGTACTTCCAGCGAGCAATTTTACAAAGGTAGTTTTGAGGTTTAGTTCCCGCATGGCGCTCTTGAGGTTTGCAGAATGTCTGTGTGCACAGCCCTTGACCCATTCTTTAAAAAGGAATCACAGCAGTGGTTACCACTAAACAAGTCACTGCAGTCAGCAAAGCTGATGCTGTTCTCACCGGACCCTTCTTAGATGTACACTCAAATTTGAAATTGGAAAAATTCAGAGAAAACATTCTGGTCATGCCGTTTGTTGGAAATCAGTGTAATTGGAGCCATTTGTTTATTTTTCAAATGAGTGTACCAGTGGCTGTTATACATTTGTTTGTTTTGAGTCAGAGTCTGGCTGTCTGTATAGCCCAGGCTGATTTCAGATTTATGACCTTCCTGTCTCATCCTCAGTGGTACTGGGATTAAGGAGGGACTTGCTCTTTGTTTCTTAAAGAAGCAGAATGAATACTACAAACAGGGAAACAGGGAGGTTAATAGATAAAGGAGAAATTATCCTTACTCTCCAACACAACCAGTTGCCTGATTTTTCTCTGCAGTGTATTCTAAAGGCTCATTATAATGCTAGCTGTTCATGTCTGAATGATTTGTCTGTCCCTAATGTGTGATACACTCCCTTTTGACCATGGAGCTTTGCTCTGTCACTATTGGAAGCACTTGGAGCAAATTACACCATGTGTGATTCTGGGTGTGAGGTAGTGTTATCTCTCTGTGTAGACATTTCTTTTTTCATCTGCAGGTATTTTGTTATGGATCTTTTTACCTTACCCCAAATTGATTTAAATAATGGAAATTTCAGACACTCTGACAGGCTGCCAAAGGGTCAGTTCCTGGGAAGAGTTTCCAGAATTCTGTCAACAACTCTGAATGCTGCAGGAACAGGAGTTCTTTGCATAAGTGCACTGTTGGTTTGTGGGAATTAGCTTTTTTCTCACATTTTGTCAGCTTTACACAACTTGTGTAGCAGCTACACATAGGAAGGTTCTGGAAAGATGTCTTAAGATGATAGGAGCAAGAAGATACATCGAGTAAACTGTTATTAAGTAAATGAAGATGCATCAGTGTAGCTGGGAAATATGGGTAATACTACTTAAAAGAAGAGGAGCACAATAATGCAGTAGGAACAACGGTTGTGTTCAGATTTTGAGATAGAGCAGTAATAGCATTGTTTTTATTGATATGTCAGGAAGAGTTTGTTATAACTTTATAGTTTGTTTTCCATTTTTTTGTGTTTATAAGTATGTATGTATGTATGCTTACATGTGGGGGTGGATGTGAATATGTGCATATGGAGCCCTGAAGTTGAAGTTGGGAATTAACCTCCATCATTCTTCCACATTATTCTCTTTGAGATAGTATCTCTAATTAAACTCAGAACTTGCTGATGTGGCTAATTAGAATTATAGCTTGACAACCACATTCACCTGGCATGTAAAATAGGATCTGGGGATATGAACTCTGGTCTTCTTGCTTGTGTGGTGAGTGTTCTAATCACTGAACCATCTCCCCACCACTTGTTTATGTACCATTGGTTGATGTGTTTTGTGTGTCTGGCTTCTCATGTAAGTGAGATCTCTTAAATTCACTGTGATTACTTTAAAGCTATTATTATAAAACATCTGTATTTAGTATGTCACCATTAGCTATTAAGAAATAGATCTGCTAATATAATTAATACAACAAATGACATAGTTCTGTTGTGGGTAATGTATTGGAGACAAGTTGTTTTCAGAACTAATTGAACAGCATGCAGATTCTTACTGTTAAACATAAACCAGGTTGATCTGTTCAGTGATATTTTTTCAAGACATCTGTAGAGTAAATAAAATAAAAATTCATTGCTTTTTGAAGCATTTTATAAACTTAAGACTTAAGCAAATACTTTAAACTGGATTTAAGGAAATGGTCTTAAGTGATATTCATTATAAAAATAGAAAGCATATTAATGTTTTTCAAAATATGGGAAACCCCTTTCTTTAAATAGATAATATGTTTTAAGAAACCAATTAAAATGTGAAAAATTAGCAACTTAGAATCTAGTTATTATGGTTTATGTCAACATCCATGTTAGTTTAAAATCTGCCCGTTTGAATTCACTTATTTCATCATGACCTGTTTAAAATTGTAATCTTAGAGAAATGTGACTCTGATACCTGTACATTTGTAGCTTTCATAATTGTCCTCTTGATTTTCCTTATCTTTTTTTGTGTTACCCATGTGCGAAATCAAGACTTATTATGAAACAAAATAAAAAAGTCCATTGGAAAATAGCAGTTATTCTGTCTTCAGGAGATCCAAGTGACCATTTTGAATTGTGAGAATATATTGGATTTCAGAGCTGTGAAGAAAGGCAGTATGTTATGGCACTAAATTTTGATAATTAGTAAAATGTATTCATCACATTTTTGGCAACTTAATAGTTTAGCAGTCTCTGGACATTTAAAAAAGATGATGGAATGTAGAATTCTGCCGTAATTTTTGGCTAATAGAACTTAAAAGTCCACTTTCTCCCATATATTAGATGTAAGGGAAATATTTATACACACTTCACTTTCACTTTGAAGGCCCCAGGGTCATCTAGTGGAATATTGGAAGGCTGGTGGTTCCACGTGGGCCTGCTCCTTTGGGAATGATAGCAGACTTAACAAATGATGACATGTTAATATATTTTCAGGTCTCCAGTGTAGTCAGAATCAGTAGTATTGAATGCCTTGAATGTGCAACATTGACTTGTAATGACACGTATTTTTATTGTTTTTAAAGTTTAGTATTTTTTGTGTGTGTATGTGTGTTTATGTCAGAGGGCATTGTGTGTCCCTGGGGAGGACCAAGGGTGAGTTCAGGAATAGTTCTAGATTGCTTCTACCTCCTTTCTGCTTTGCTCTGGGATTTCCCCTGCTCTACCTACTAGGGCCTGAAGTGCAAGCTGCCATCTTTTCTGCTTGGCTTTTTTAAAGAGGGACCTGAAATCTGAACTCAGGATCTTTGCTTGTGAGGCGCAGAGTCTTAACCCTGGAGTCATCTCTTCAGCCTGACACATACTTCTACAGAGAAAGAAGCATACTTGAGTAGATGGAATATATGGTGCAGGTGGACCAACATGTAGGTAATAGATGGTTTCTGTTGGTAAAAATGCTGTTATTGCTGGAAAATGGGCATATTTTTGTTTTGTTTAAGATGTTATTACATTTAATTTCTTTTTTTGTTTGTTTTACTAAATCACTAGCTATGTAAAATGGCTTTACATACAATTACATAAAATGGTAAACACATTTTTGTGTTAGCAGAAATAAGTCATTCTGATGATGCACATAATTCTATCTGGATCTTGGCATGAGGTTTTCTGAGGATGTCCTGTTGAACTTTGCTTTCTCTTTAGGTAAATGGGTAGGAATAGAAATAGTATCTTCTCCTGTAAAAGAGTTCATCTCCAGTCATTTTCTTGTTCTGCATTGCCAATGATGACAATGACCCACATTGCTGTTCTGGCTTGAAGTCGTCAAGTTCTCCAGAAAGCTCAGGTGAAATTCATCATCCCTTTCTTATCTTTTTCATTCCTTTTTCAAACCAAGTCATCACGTTGGAGGGACTCAGGATTTCACTTTATAAATTAAATCTTTAGTACTGTGACACTTTCAGAGTTTTTATTCATTTTATTTTGCAGTACTTCCACTTCCCACACAAAATTGTCAATTGTTATTTTGCATTTAAGTAGATAATCTTTTCCTCCGTGATGAGGTATTCTGTATAAGGGCTGAAATTCTGGACCATTCATTCATGCACCTCGTCCTGTGTCTGGGCTCTCAAATCCATTTTCAAAACTTGAAATCAGGTAGCAAAAATCTGATACAGAAAAATGAGAACTCTGGTGAAGAAAGTGGTAATGAACTGTGAAAATGCTCCTTTATAATTAAGGTATAATTTTTGAAGGAACAAATGGGTGATTGCAGATGTGTCCAACCTTTTGACATTGCAGCCTGATATCATCCATGAGTGGGGGCCATGGTCCTAGCTGTTCTGGAATTCAGATTGGACACTTCTGGAAATAGAATGTGTTTTTCTTTCTTTCCTAATCTGTGCTTTAATTTCATAACAAAGTACACTTCTGTAAAGATCATCTCCCTGGTTTTCTATGAATTTCTGTTTTCCGGCTGAGTTGTTGGATGTCTACAAAGGAATTAAACAAGCAAGTAGGTACCAGATTTGAAAAAGTTATCTCTGGGTTATGACACACAACCTTGTGGTGTTCCCCAATTTTAGGTATTTCCCACAGTTACAAAATCGTAAGAATTATTATTGGCCTTCAGAGATCGGTAGATGGAAAGAAAAGAAACCATGCACTGTGAAATCTAAGTCTTGAAGAATTTCTCTAGATAGTGACTTTGTTGTGTCAGTGTTTCTATGGAGGAATTTATTCTGGGTTAAAATGTCCAATCATTTTTCTATAATACCAGAACATTTTGGAAACTTAGAGTGTCCTTTCCACTCTGTGTCTCTTCTGTTGTTGCATGTAGCTGGAGTGTAAAAAAGTCTTTGTTAATATGTGCATTTAGGATGTTAGTTTGGGAAATTTGGCCATCAGAACAGTGGTGTTCACTACAATGCTTGACCTGTGAATCACACAATAAATTCTTATTGAATGATTTGAGCATTGCCGAATTTTCTTGGGCATCATAAGCAATGACTGGAGACCACATACATTTACTTTGAGTGCATGTATTTTGAGCTTGTGTGTCTGAAGTGCTGATTCTTTGTAAATGGGCTTGGATGGTGATTGGGGAAAGGAATTCTTCCCTCTGGTCATTCAGGGTTTGGAAGATAAGAAAGTCTTAATGAATTGGCTCATTTAGATGGAGTTGTTTTGGGTCATTTGAGCTATCTAGATCTGCTGAATTTAAAAGTCTGACTTTATTTTTCTCTTGAGCTTAAATAAGCTTAAACTTGAAAGTAGTATTTTTAATTCCTGTTATATTTCTCTTCAGGGTAATTGATTTTTGACAAATTTGAGAAGCTATGTTAATGAATCAGGCTTACTTTTATTAGGTGACTTGAATGTTCCTATTAGTGCCCAGTATTGGTCTTCAAGAGAAAATAACCAGCTATCATCAGTAAACGGAGCATCCCAGCCCCCAACAACCAAACAAGAAGACAAACTTAAGTACAACTCCCTGTGTTGTTTCTGTGCTGCTTTTGTAATCCAGGCACACAGATTCTCCAGTTGTAGCCTCTTGCCCTCCTCTGGGCCCACTAATGTCATAGGATGCTTTGCTGTAGAAAGATACATGGGGTAGGAGAAGCTAAAACCTCTGCTGGATCCTTTTCTGCTTAGTGGACTTCTGGCCATCTGTTGACATTCGTTTGTAAATAGTATAAGCTGTGCCATTTTACCAATTAAATTAAAAGCATAATACATTAAAGTGCCTCCAAATGTTAGAACTCAAGTCAGGGTTTGTGCTACTTTTTGTTTGCATCTTACAAAGAAATTCAAGTTTTGTGTGTATTTTGTTGTTTATCTGATAAAGGCAGATATTGCTGGCTTACTATGAATATTTAATGTTCATGTATACACATGGCTTTTCTGTGTGGGGTGATAATTCTGTTCATGCAGTTCCCTGCACTCAGTGTACAGTTGCAACTCTGAGCAGGCATCTTTAGCTGACTCTAAGGGGCTCCGCTCCTGTTCCACAGGAAAGGAACCTTGATTTAAGCAGGCTACTGGATTGGTTTATTTATTTGTCTGCCTCTCTTCCCTGGAAGTCAAGAGCTCTAGAGAGAGGGGACAGTTCCATTTATCTTGGGATCTTCATGTCTACTGGCAATCTGCTGTGTAACTGGCATCTGATGCAAATAGGAAGTGAAGTTGAAGTTTTTAAATTGGGGAGTTCTTTTTTGAAAGATGTGGCTCTTCAAATGATTTTCCTGATGGGAAAATCTAGTCCTATAGAAATGTGTTCTCATGGAGATTTTTGCAGATCTGGTTACTTACTAGATCTATTGATTTTTTTGTCCAATAGTGGGCATGTGGAAGCAGCTCTGGTGGGGGAGACTTTCCTAGGGCCTGTCTTCTGTGTCTAAGATCATCCTTGTTGATGAAAGCATTCAGAGGTCACAGTGGCTCTGCGATAGATTTGCCCAGCACATGCAGTGCCCTGGGTTGCATCCCTGGTATCAGAGATGAAGGGCTGCAGGCTAATTAGTTTTTACAGTAGTTGGTGGTGACCTCTCAGATGAGTGATGAGAATAAGTTGTGGAGAAAGTCATGCAATTTTGAGGCCTGGATTATATACAATAAATCTGGAAATTAAAGAGAAGATGTGAAACACTTTGCACAGTAGATAGGAAGTGGCTGAATGTAACAGTAATAAATCCAACATAGCTGCTCAGGACTCTGCTACATGGGATTGTTAGAAAAACGGAGGCCTGGTGTTCATACCATTAGGGAAGCATCCGCTATTGAGGCCTTTGCTCTTGGGTGACCAGGAAACCTGTGCTAGCCCAGTCCTGCCTGTCCGCCTTCCCATTCTAACAGGTCAGCTGGGCCTGGCTAAGCTCCATACTTCATTCTGAAACAACCTCTGTGATGTCACAGATGGGATGGATTGACTCTCTCTCTCCAGCACAGAAGAGAAGTATGTTCATTTCAAGGCATCGAGAATTAAGCAAACTACAATCTCCTACATGAAAAATTTCATCATTAGCATTAGCTTCTCTTTGCGCCCACCCACTGGAAAGGAGTCTCTCTGTTGCCCTTCCTCGCTCCTGGTCAGACTTCTTGGAGGATTTGGCCTCAGTCCACATGCCCTTCCAGAGACGGATATAAAATTTAGGAGTATATTAAAAAAGTCTCAGTGATGATTAAAAGAGTTTAAATTATAATACGACTTGGGAGATTATGCACTTTGAATAAGAAAAAGCTGTGTGGTGATTTGGCTATAGGTTCAAGCAATAGAATGCTTTCTGGGGTACATCACACCAGATGCTGTTCTAATATTTGGGAGCTTCAGAAATTTAGGTGGCAAATTTAAAAAAAAAACTAAAGAGGGACATTTATCATGGGTTAGATTGTTGCAGATCTCTGTTTAAATAACACTTGTTTGGATTGTGAATGTATATATAAAAAATGTAAACTTAACATTAAGAGATTGTTAAACCTGGAAGTAGCCTTGAAAATCTAACTGTTTCTAAACAGTTTCTAAACTGTTTGGTGTAGAACCAATTCTGTGCATGCTGGGGAGAAGGCCTGTGGAACTGAAGAGAAAATAACCCTCGGAATTTCTAAGTCATCTTCATGTCTGAGCCTATGCCTAGTAGTTGGAAGGTGCAGCAGAAGTTTAGCTAAGGGACCTGTGATGTGAAACACTGTCTGTGTTCTGGTAGGTGGGAATCCTGCCGCGCAACCACAGATCTAGAGAGAGGGAGCTCCTTCCCTCATCGGACCTCTGACTCATCCTGCCATCTCGGACATCCAGGCCTGTAAGAGCCGCTTTTTCCTGTCTGCAGTCTGACTCTCTGAATACACATTTGTTGAATGGCTTTGTGTGTTTTACCCAGAGAGTGCACTTGATATTAAAAATAGTGCTCTTGTCTTGAGGCTTGTGGCTGGTTGCTCACACAGGGCACTTTCTAAGTCTTTCTGTGTAGTGGCTGTCTTCTTTTAAATCCGTGAAGTTGTTAGAGTCACTTGAAAATGGAGGTGTGAACAAAGTACATTTGCCTGTTCTACTTCCACAGCAGGATAGTAGTACTTTTGGGCTCAGATCCTTCAGTGTGGTCTTGTGTTCTAATCTCTAAATGCTTGAGATTCATATCTTTCTCAGATGGGCACAGCCTAACATCTTGTGTCCCTCGGCTAGATGTCCCTTGACACCATCCTGATGTTTTTATAGCTTTCCTATTGAAATTCACTTTTTTCCAGTCCTCCCCCCCAACCCCAGCCCAGTTATCCAGTACCCAATGCCTATAAGCAGAAGAAGTATGTTGGAAGCCTGGAGAACACATGCATCTTAATGGTAACTTTGTACTGCCTTGCTTTCATCTTATATTTGTACTACAGGCAAATAGTAAAGACAGGATTGGCAGTGTGGTGCAGGGTAAAAACGACCAAGACACATATCCCTAAGGGTTGTTGATGAACAACTCTGAAGACTTCTCCATGTTGTTAGCCCAGTGGACTCAACTGTAACTGTACAACATTACAGACATTTAAAGGAATCCAGGGACTTACAACAGGGGTGTGGGAGCACTTCAGCCCTGAAGTATAGATTATTGATAGCAATGTACATACATATGTAAATACTTCACTTAAAGTAGCTGCATCTAACCGAGTGGATACAGGTTCAGACCTAATGTGGTACTTTCCCTTGTGAAATGGGTGATGGATTTGTGGCTGGGGCTCATGTGGTGGTAGGTCAGCCTGCTTCCTCTTGTCATACATGTCCATGTATTCTAGCAGTGTTCTGCGAATCAAGCTTTGCTGAGGTTACCTGGACATGATGACATTTCATTAGACTCTGTCTTCACTCACACCAGTGCTCCCTGCAGTGAGGTCAGGTCACCTGCTGTATGGAAGCAAAGACTGAGAGCTGCCATGGGAGAAAGCCAGATTGCCAGTGAGGCCTGGAAATGAAGTCCATCCCAAGATTTGGGAGCAGCCAGCTCTGTGGTAGCCTAAGGGTCCTTAGGAAACTTTCTTTCCTTGAAAGTGTCTCCCTGTGTTTTCCATGTATGAAGTTTCACATTCAAGTATGTACTTCATATTGGATTTTTAAATAGAAGTTTCCAAAGTGACATTGAATACAATTGATTTCCATTTTTATTTATTGTGTTGGTGTGTGTTCACATGTACGTGTGGGTGTACATTGTGTATGAATACACGTGGGGGCCAGAGGGTGACAGCAGATGTCTTCCTTGATTACTCTCTCTTTAAATATAAATACAGGACTTAGACTTGAACTCCTGAGCTTGCTGATTCAGCTAGACTAGTAAGCTAGATTGCTCCTGGGGATCTCCTTTCTGCACCTGCCTCCCAAGTGCTAGAATTATGGGCAGATAGGCACATCCTCCTGGCATTTACTCAGGTATCAAGGATCTAGAGTCTAATTGTCATACTGACATGTGGAACACTTTATCTATCCACCAGTGTCCCCTACCTTGAAATCATAAGGTAGTAAGTTGACTAATTTAAATTTTTTTTCTCCTTGGTAGTTATCAGCTCAAGAAAAACAATCCTGAAATTCAGGAACAATTTTTTGGGGAGTGAACTTTGATATCATTTTGAAGCCTTGTCCTATGTGTATGTTTGATGTAATATCTGTCTCGGTAGATGACTAACATCCATCCACTGAATATAAAATGGCTACCAAAGATATTTTTTTCTTGAAATATCTTTAAATACATCTAGTGTGTCTAATTATGTACCCAAGGTTTAGTGATCACTGATTGCCTGGGCCTTGCACTGGTTTCTGGGGTGACACATAAAGTAGCTAGTCTCTGAAGGTTACAGTTCAGTGTGGGAGATGGAAGTCAATTTCACATGATGGTGTAAGTCACAATTACTGTACTAGCAGCAGTGCAGCGGACTGTCTTCATGGTCTACACTTTCATTTTCAGCAAAAATAATTTTCTTGGGTGTTGTATATGTTAGGCAAGTGACAGCTTAATTTCAAATGAACATGGTTTACAAGCCACTGTAAATGGTGTAACAGGTGATTCTACCTGGAAATCTGTGGCCATTTTAACTGACCTGAATAGGGTATAATAGAATCATATGCTATTAAACGGAAGATTGATTTTAGAAGTCAGTTATTTTAACTATTAAAAAGAGAGAGAGACTCTTCTCAGATGTTTAAGAGGCCACCAGCCCCTCCCTCACCTGCACAAGTACTTCCAGTGCTGGCAAACTAGTGTGGGAGCGTGGGAAAAGCATTGGTTCACTGCTGGACACAATCTGAATTTGTATCTTGCATATTTTTTTGGCAGTTTATATGGCCATGGGCAAGTCATGTTCCATGCTGAACTTACTGTTTGTCCTGAAAATGAGAAGTGACGGTACTAATTTTGTAAGTTGTGTCCTTGTAAAAATCATATGTGAAAACACTTCTTCCAGTGCCAGCTCTGAAAGAGTCCTCGGTTATAAGCTTGTATAATGGGAAACATTACAGTGTTGCTGTTAGCGCTCCCATGAAAGTGGTCCACTTCTAGTAGTCATTTGCACTGAAGCACATGGTGCCTGCCTGCCTCTCCTCATGATTCCAGGGTCTCTGCTATTCCTCTGAGCCAGATTGCAGAGTTCAGTAGTGGTTGGCCAGCTCCTGGTTTCTGCTGTCTTTGGAAAGATAGGCCATTTCTTTTTCAGGCCCTGCTGCTTCTTCATGGATTACTTCTTTCTTTGACTAGTCTGCTGGCTTCTCTCCACTGAATCCCAGTGATGGTCTTAACAGCCTTCAGCCGTCTGTCATTCTAGGCTTCCTGATTCCCTAAAATCACAGGGTTAATGACCGTCTGTAGACAGATGACTCGCACATCTACTAGTACATAAAGCATGTTTTTTTTTTTTTTTTTTCTCCTGTGTGGTTTCTCAAGTCCTGCTACAATTGCTGTGTATGGGTGTCGTGCAAATGAAATGGGGAATCTGTTCTGTTTTCTGCCTGCTGATGTTACCGCCAAGTAGCCAGTCAACTAAACATGTCATTCACTCCTCCCAGCTCCAGTCTTGATTTCCCCGTTTCCCCCTGTACATTGGTTTTCTCACATAATCTCTAAAGTGTTTTTACCTAAAATGGATAAATGACCATAGTAATCCACTATCAGTTAATCAGTGAATTACTGTTATTTTGAGACAGGGTTGCATGTATCCCATACTGCCTTCTAATTCACTCTGTGTTAGAGAAGGATGACCTTGAATTTCTAACCCTGTGCTCCTTAGTCCTAAAGTGCTGGGATTATAGGTGTTGACTACCACCTCCAGTTAATGGATTGCTGGGGACGGACCCCAGGGTTCTGTGCATACTGGATAAACACTTCACTACTGACTTGCTGTCCCAGCCCAGTTTGTGTCAGTAAGATTCCCGGAATGGCCTTGAATATGCTTTCACTCTGTTTTAACCTCTTGGGTAACTGGGATTATAGCTCACCCCAACCAGACTTGCAGATCTTTCATAGACACTTTGGGAGCTTTGGCTGCGGGTTCTCTTTGTCACCCTCGGAAGTTTTGCACAGCTGTCTGTACAGTTTCTTGACTACAGCGGGTCTCCATGTTGCCAGCATGGAGTCTTAGGGGCCGAAGTTGACAGCATGAGTCTCTGGAGTCTTGGGGGCTGAAGTCACCCATTCTCCAGTGGTCAGCATGATGCCTGTCATATAATTCCACATTTCTCCCTTCTATACCAAATTAGAATTGATACTGGAATTTTTTTCAGTATCATATTTTACCCAAGTAGCCTAAATTGGAAAATTTTGTGCAATAAAAGAATTAGGGAATAATTTATAATCTTTTATTGGGGAGTATGTAATTATGTATACCCAAAATTTAAAGTAGTGTCTCAGTTTGTTTTAATCTTGCTAAACTTACTCTCTGATTCTTTCCTTTATAGAGTAAATTCAGGTTCTTTTAACTATTCATTTCACCCTTTTTTTTTTCTCCAGTTTATGTTTCAGTAGCTGTGCCAGGGGACTTACCTAAATCTGACTAATGAATTGACTTTCGTCCCACCCACATGCACACTAACACAGGCACAGGCGCACACACACACCACATACCACACATCTCTCTCACACACACACACACACACACACACACCCTACATACATTCACATACCTGTGTATATATACATATATATGTATGTGTATGTGTGTGTGTGTGTATATATATATATATATATAAAATCATACATTCACAGTGTCACAGTTGTCTTCATTCTGTGTCAATTTCACATGTGTTTCTTCTTAACATATGTTTCCCAATGTATCATTTTACCTTTATATTTAGAGAGTACACTTTGTTATTATGTAGGCTACTTTGTTTCTTCACGGGCTCTTGCCCAGAGTAAATAAGTAACTGATAAAGGAAGTGTCTTGGCATTTTTGAACCTTCTAGTCCCACTGTGCATGAGGATGCTTATTCATGAATGTCTTGTGTTATCTCCTTACTGAGAGCTTGGAAGGTTGTTGGTTCACAGGAGTTGGAAAGTCTTCATTTTTGCACAGTGACATTTATTTGAGGAAGTATGCATGAAAATACACCCTTGTAGATTTTTTTTTTTCTTTTTTTGGGGGGACAGGGTTTTATGTGGCCCAGGTTGGTCTACGACCCACCGTGTAGCTGAGAAAGCCCTTAAATCCTTATCCTTTTGCTATTGCTTCCAAAGTTTCTTGGTAATTATACTTGGTATATGCTGTGCTGGGATTCAAACCCAGAGCTTCACGCATGCTGGCCGGGCATTAATCAGCATCTTCATTCTAGCCTAGGGGTGTGTGTGTGTGTGTGTGTGTGTGTGTGTGTGTGTGTGTGTATGTATGTATGCAATTACATGCTTCTGTGGGTGTTTGGAGAGGCAGAAGTTGATAGGCAGAAGTTATTAAGTATCAATGGAGTCTAAAGCTTGCAGTCAGCTCAGATTGGCTAGACTGGCTCTCCAGGTTGTCAGGGGTCCCTGTCTTTGCCATTGGAGCTCTGGCATCTCAGGTGAGTGGCAAGCCTGTCTGGCTTTTGTATGGATTCTGGGGATAGGAACTCCGGCCTTTATGCATGCAGGGCAACTAGTGTCTTACCCATTGAATCATATTTCTAGGCTAAGATTTGTTTTCTCATAAAGTGGTTTTGATGTGGTATAATTCATCCCTTGTTTTTTGGAGATATGGGAGAAAAGGTTTATCTCCTTTTAGAAAATATGTCTGATGCTTACCAGTAACAGTATAAACCAGGGTTTATCAATCAAACATATACAAAGGAAGAGCTAACCGTGAGTCACATGGATAAGATATTTTTATTAATTTGGAGTTTTTGTTGTAATTAAAGTTGAAACAAATCTAGTGCTAGTTGTCCACTAGGCCTTCACTGCAGACTTTGCTTCTTAGTCCCTTTTTATATTTTTGTTACTAAAGCAACTAAAGGAAGCCACACAGCTAAAGTGAAAGCCACTTCAAGAAGCCAGCACACTACACATATGGAGGAGGGAGTTATGTGGTTTCATTGTCACAGTTGTAGATGCAAATGTGAATTGTTTGGAGATCAGAAAGTTTCCTGTGGTACTTTCAGCCATTCCACCCTGACAGAAGCTTAGAGAAGGCCCGGTGCTGCTTGAAAATGACTTTTTGGGGGGCTGGAGAGGTGGCTCAGGGGTTAAGCCTCTGCCTTGCAGGCAGAAGGTCCTGAGTTCGGATCCTATGACCCCACGTATAGACGCCAGGTGGAAACGAGGGTGGCCTGCGTTTCTGGTCCCGGTAGGGCGGAGCCTGTGAATCCCGGGGCAGAGTAAATGAGGAGTTGGAGGCGCCCATGGTGGTTCCCGAATTCGTCCGTGGTTCTACATACACACACATATAAACACATGCTCACACACGCACACACGTGCATACACGCACAATTGAATAAATAATAAATAAAAAAATTAAAAAAAAAAAAGAAAATGACTTTTTGGAATGCTTTAAAGAAAAATGTGGTTCCAGATTTTAGTTCATCCAAAGCAGGGTTGGAGAAGTTTGTTCTGGTACCCATGATGATAGTAAGCACATTTCTGATCTCCCCCATGCAGGTTTGTGGCCTTTGAGAAATTCCATGTCTGAAGTCTTCAGGGAAGGTTCAACACAAGTCTCCACTCCTGAGTCTGAAATTCAGGGAGCATTAGTTGCATGCTGGGCCTTTCTTTGCAATGATTATCTCTGCTTGGGAAAAAATTCATTCCTGCTTAATCTGTTTGGGGTCATGGCAGTTTCTTTGTGTGTGTGTGTGTGTGTGTGTGTGTGTGTGTGTGTGTGTACACTTGTACTTAAAATGTGATTATTTATTTATAAAGATGTCTGTTAACATGCTGAATAAAACTTTGGAATAAACTTCTTAAATAGTAATACAGTTAGAGTGTTTTATTGACAGGTCGTTCTGTTCATTTATTGACATGTAAGATGATACTCCTTAAAAAAGTAAATGTACATTAAATTTATTCCTGTTTGTAAGTTTATATGAATGCCATAGTATGGTCTTGTTTTAAGCCAGCCTTATAAGGCAGTGATAATAAGAAAGGACTATATCTAGTGTTTATTATTGTACATGTAGATAATTTTAAGTTTAGCAAACGTCTGGCAATTCTATACAAAAATACAATAGCTATGTAGAATAAACAGTGGCTAAACATTTTAGTGGATCAGTGTATGGGCAAGATACTGAAAGTATAGGTGAGACACTTAAAAGTTAAGAATTCAATTTGTGGCTCAGGAGGAAACTTTAAAGCAGAAGACTAACATAAAGAATACTTTGCGAAGGAAATTCTGCTAGTTAAGTACAAACTGTGGGCTTATTTCACTCTTTTTGTCCTTTCCTGATTAAATTAAGAAGTGAACATATTTGTAGTATATTCCAGGCTTTAGAAGTTTTTCTGATGGAAAAATGATGTATTAAGGTCTTATCTAGCCACCATGTTTGATTAGAATTTAGTTGGAATGAGCAGATGTACACCTTCATATGGCTATGTGTGTGTGTGTGTGTGTGTGTGTGTGTGTGTGTGTGTGAAAAATGAAAACAGGCATTATTTTCTGTACATCCACTGCATTTATGTGTATTTGTGTTTTTTTGTGTGTCTGAATATTTGTTCATGCATGCATGTATGTGCATGCATGTGTATGTGCATGCATGTGTGCTGTTGGCATTTAACCTAGGACCTTTCACATGTAGTGAAGCACTGTGACCACTGAAACACATTCCCAGCCTTTGATGTTGGGAGACAAACTCTGTGGTTCAGACTCACCCTTGCAATCACCCTGCTCCTGCTTCAGCCACGCGAATGCTGGGATACAGGCATGCACCACCATGTCTAGCAATTCGCTGACTTCATGCTGTTTTCCCTTTTCTTCCTATGCTGAGCTGTATATCGTGGCAAGGGGGTAAAATTGTGTCCTTTCTTCCTTCTCAGGGTGTGAGGTTTTGAGAAAGATCTGATTTATTTCCAGAATGATGAAAATAAGGTATATTTGAAATGACTACGTAATTATGCTGCAGATAGTAAAGGCACCATCTATTCTTACCTGAACTTTTGTCTTATGGAGAGAATTCCTGAAGTGATGTGTTTTGTGTGTGTTTGCCTGTAGTCAAGGTGTGGCTTTCCTGCAGAGCTGCTTTCTTCAGGCGCTCAGATTCTATCAGTGAGGAGAGTGAGTGGGAGGAGCTTGCTTATCTCCAATGTGCTGGGCAGACATGCACAGCAGCTAGAAGTGATGCTGTGTGGCCGCCCTTGGTGACATTTATCTCAGGACATAGCATCCAGAGAGTTTTGTGAATGGAGCTTGCTGCTGTTTCCTGCACTCTCTTGCTGCGACCTTCAGAAAGAGAAAGGGAGGGGGAGAATGAGAAAGAACTAGAGGGAGAGGGAGAGTTTCCCTGGTGGGCTAGGGCAGTACACATGTCCGAGGTCTTCAAGATTTTTTGGTTTCTTTTTGTTTGTGGGCACTTTGTTGCTTTGGTTAAATCAGCCTATTTTGAAGTTGGGTTTAACGTGACTGGTTGAGCATCAGGTGAGCCGTTTCCTTCAGCCCTAAGCTAGCTCTGGGAGGTGGTGGAGAGGGAAGGCCATTCTGAAATCTGTGAGAACAACAAGGTAAAACATTTGTTCTCAGTCACATGCGAGTCAGCTGTGATGCTGGGAAGGAAGGAAGATTCATTTTGAAGAATGTATTTGAAGAATGGAGAAATTGATGGGTTAGAACAGGTTGCCTCCTGGACCTATCCCATCCTCATTAGCATTTTCTGTGCTTCTTCTGTTCCTTCTCTTGCTTTGAGGAAGTGTTTTGAAGCAGAGCTCAGACATGTTTTTAGATGTACTGTGGAGCTCATGTTTTCACTCCCTGGCAAAGTGGGGGGGGGCATGGCTGAATTGATGGACATCAGGTGTAGTATTCTCAGCTTTCTTGATAGGTTGTTCACTGCATCCTGCTAGTTACTAGCTAAAGTGATGAAACAATTGTCCCAGGCCTAACTTGGCTAGAATGTCCCTTTTGCTCAGTGCATAGTAGTTCATTTTGCTTGCAATAGTCCTGTGTTGTGTAATCATGCCTTGTTAGGCTTATGTTGTTTCTCAAAAATGTATCTCTCTTATGTTAAAGTGAAATGTTCTATGGTCTTGCATTGCTGTCTTATCTTTTCCACTCTTGCTTTCTGAGGGAACTTTTGAGACAGAGCTTTCTTTCCGAGATCTTCTCAGACAGTTCGTTTGGAGACCCTAATTTCTCACTGAATCCTCTTGTGGTGGGAGAATGAGGACTCTAGGGTCCACAAGGGCACTTGCTGAGCCTGCACATGCTCCCACATGACATCATCCAGAAGGCAGGACTCCCATATAGGGAGGCAGAGGCACTCAAGTGATAGCAGTCATGATTTACACTCATTTTGACAGAGATTGTTGTGTCTTTTTTTTAAATGGGCATGATTAGGCATGTTTTTGTTGGCATAGAAAAAAAAATGCTCTGTGAAGAAAGTGACTACTATTTACTTAACATTTAGCCAGAAAGCCTAAGTATGTTCAAAAGACCTCACTTGACAGGGTTCCTGGGGCAGAAGTACTGAAGGACGATGGAGACAGGATCTTTTTCTGTCATAGTCAGGACTGAGGGAGAGGGCTGATCTGTGGGGTGGTGCGGTGGGAGCTGAGGTGTGAGAAGGGGGCTCAAGCAGAAGGTTGACTGTCAAAGGTCCTTGCAGTCCAGACAATCTCTTGCATCAGCCATCTTCTGTCTGCTAGCGTTACCTCTTTCTTCAGAGCTTTGCTTTTGACACTTGAGCTCTGCCATTTGACTCCTCAACTCTCTCTTGTTTTTGCATGAAGTTAGGTCTTCTGCCTGACCTTGAAGATCTGCACACCCTTCATGCATGGCATTGTGTTCCTTTATTATTCTATCTTAGAGGCTGGCTGGCTGGTTGGTGTTAACTTGTTTAGGATTACTCCTTTCACGCTGAAGACAACAAAGGAATACTGCCTCCAGGTCCTTTCATAGATTTTCTTTTTTGAAAGAATACTGCAAGATAGAAAGTTGAAAACAAAGGCTGTCACATGGATGATGGCATGGCTTTCCTTGCATCCACTGTTTGGCTAACATTTGGAAGCCTCAGGGCAGGAAGTGCTTTTCTTATTTGTTGATATAACAATCCATCCTGAGGTAACACCCAGCACTGAATTGATTTTATTAATTTTCTTCAAATAATATATATGGTTTCTGAACTATGGTCATTAAAACATCCATCTGTAAGACACCTGTGCTACCTCTGAGCTAATGATGTATTAGAAACACACATAGGGACTGAGGAGGTGGCTCATTGGGTGAAGGAGCTGCTTGCGAGCAACCTGTAGCCTAAATTGAAGCCCATGTGAGGGAAAGAGACCTGATTTCCAAGAATTAGTTGTTCTCTGATCTCCACATGTGAGCCAGGACATGCATGTCCCTTCTCTCTCTCTCTCTCTCTCTCTCTCTTTTTCTCTCTCTCTCTCTCCACTCTCCCTCTCTCTCTTCTTCCCTCCCATTCCATCTCATTTGTTACTCCCTTTTTCTGTTCCCCTTTCTCCTCTTTCTCAGATGAATAAAATATTTAAAAAAATCATATGAGTGAGTTTATCTCTGGAAGTCTGCTACTGTGGAGTTTGTATAGTTTGTATGTATTTTCACCTATGTGTAAAATACAGGTATGAAAACCGAATTGCAGATCACTGGTACATAGGAAAGTACAAATCCTGTCTGACAAGTTTTTTGATGGAAAGTAATACAAATCAGCAAAACTACCTTGCTTTGTAAATGGAAGTAAATGCACAGTGAACACACATGTGCAGAGCATTCTTCCTCCGGCTGGCTGCTGGGTGGTGAGGGCCCCCCAATGACATAAGAGCCAGGCAGAGTTTTTCCATGTTGCAAAGATCCCCTCCACAGATCCGGAATTAGTGGAGTTTCCTAGAGCTCTCAGTCTAAGCCTTGTCTGCCGTCCATCAAATCCATGTGATCTCTGCCAGGGATTCTGGCTGGATCATTTGCCCACACGTGCATCCAGGTCTGTTAGGCCTGTTTATAAACTGTTGACATTCCTAATTACTGATTATAGTGCTGCTTGTTGAACTCCTGAGAAGGCTTAGATACCTGGGACTATGTCTTATATGGCATAGGATATGCAGTGCTACATGCTACCTTTTTCTGCTTAGAGTTCATTTATTCAGAACTCCAGCTAGTCTTGAATCTGAGTCCCCTTACACTGAAGCATCTAGTTTGTACATGGTCTGCATATATACCTTTAAGTATACTTATACTTACAATGGGTCTGTGCTCCCATTAGAAACCCACTGGAAGTTGAAAATGTGCGTAGTTGAATATGTATTTCATGGAACTAACCTTTTGACCAACATAGCATGCCATTCTCTCCTCATGATTCCAATATTTGAGAGTGGTATGCTTCATAACATTAGTCTGGGAAAAGATCAAAAGTCATGTTCCTACTTCATGAGAATCACTTCAGTATCATGGTAAACCCAAGGATCCTAGATGTAGATGAGGTTCATTATGGTATTCCGTCCAAGCTATTCTATGGCAGTGCTAGTCGGTTTTATAATACTATCTTCCTTGAGCACAAATTGTACACATTAACAATGTGATCAGCCAATAAGTGGTTGAGTTTTGTTTTCCTAACATTTGGGGTAGCTTACAGAGAAGACTGCCTCCTTCCTGTCAATGTTTTGTCTCAGATATAAACCTAAAATCACAAGTTATGGAAGGCCGATTCTTAGAAAGGCCAGTAATTGCTGCACATTTGTATTCATTCATTCTCACTAGTTGCTGTGAGATAGAATAGTGTTTCCCAATCTTGTTCTTGATTTAACTGAGTTTTGTTAATCTTTTGGCTTATTGTTTTCCTTTTCATGGAAATAAGGAAATTGAAGATTGGAGTGGGAGATTCTGGTACTCTGCAATTTACATGTTTACCAGAATTTCCAAGGAAGTGGGTGTTGTGTCCATTAGATGTGAGAATTTAAGATAAAGATGCTAAAGGCATCTGTCAACTTAGCCTGTGTGATAATACTACACTTCAGGTCCTGCTGGACAGCTCTTTGACCCTCATTAGACTGTATTTAGAGCAGATGTATTGAGAAATCTTTTTCCTTTAATGTTTAAGCAATTTAGAAATAGTAATTGATACTATTATGCTTCTGAATGAAAGTTCATCTGAGTTTCACTGAATGGATTCTTAACTGAAGTTTTTCAAGTGACTGGAACTTTCTTTTTCCTATATTAATTGCTGCTTGCCAAAAGGGATGAGCGGCTACTGTTAGTCTTCTGCCATTTTAAATTGAGAATTCTGTCACCCCATTGGGTACTTTCCCTATCACTGACAGAAAAATACTTAAATGAGGATCGGCTTATTTTTGCTCACAGTTTCTGAGGTGGTTCAGTCCATTGTGGTGGACAAGGCATGAGAGAGAGAGAGGGAGAGACAGACGGAGAGAAGAGTGCTAGACTAGAATCAGGTGGGTGCCTGGTGACCTGCTTCCTTCCTCTAGGTTCCACATCCCAGAAGTTGTGCAACTTCCCGAATCAGTACTTTTTTGCGGGGGTAGGTGTGGGGGGACTGAGAATTTAGCACACAAGCCTTTTGAGGCTCTTTGACATTCCATAGACATAGACTGCAGGGAAGAATGTTTCAGCTTCTTAAGTAAGGGGATTCATAACTCGGTACTGCGGAGATCCTTCAAAAAGATTAGGTTAGGAAACTGAAATTACTGAACACTAAATACATGCTTGTGAGTAGGAGTAAACCTCAAGCTGGTCACTTCCACTAGGGCATAGCTTTCCATGATGCTGAAACTGACAGTGCAAGATAAAAAGATGAAATTTTAGTTCTTTTGAAATATACCACTTGTAGTTTAAGTGTGATCAAGTAATTTGTTCTTTAATAGGGGTTGCAAGAGCATACATCATTGAAGGAAGATCAGAGAAAGAGTATTTTCCTTTCTGACTAAACTTTTAAAAGCAGCTCACTTGGAAGAATGCTTATGCAAGCATGATGACCTGAGTTTGATTTCCAGAACTTACACAAATTAGCTGAGAGTACAGTGATATGCTCTTGTAAGATCAGTGTATCCCTGAGGTTTGTTGGCTAGCCATTCTAACCGCAACGGTGAGCCTCATACCGCCCAGAGATCCTGTCTCAAAAAAAGATGGATGGCAACAGAGTAATAACACTTAAGATTGTCCTCGGAAATCTGAACATCTGGTATCTACACATGCATTTATATTTGAATACACATGAACACATGCCACAGTTATACACACTCCTCTCAAACATATCACACACACCCACACACGCACACACACGCACACACACATAAAGCTCAAACATTCACAAAACAAAAAACCCTCTAAGCGCCATTGTTTGAAAGCATGTTTGCTGTTATTAATCAGCAGTTATATTCTAAATTGCTTTACTTCATTGTTAACTATACTATGCTTACTTTTTTCTAAAAGTGATAAAACATAGGTGCCATTAGCTGAGCTATGTCAAATACATGGTGCTGTCCCATAAACAAACTAATTTTTACATAGTAAATCATTGATTAAATAACTCTAAAAAGGTTAAGTAATATTGTCCATATTTTAGGAACTGACTTACTGAATAAGTCACTTGCAAACACACACACACACACACACACACACACACTACCTTGTAAGTAGTGACCCTGGCATCCCACCCAGTGATAACTTGTGCTGCCAGCGTCTCAGCAGATCACGCCTGTTGACACTCATCACATGGATCATCAAGTAGATTGCCTCCAAAAAAGTATTAGATTCTGTGAAAAAAAGTGACCTAGTACTGTTGTTACTATCTGAGCAGCCGTTTCATTTAGAGGGTTCATTTAGCTCACAATTCTGGAACTTCCAAGTCGTCAAGGCAGAATGCATGTTTTGGGGGAGGAAACCCCTCTCTATGTCTCCCCCTGGCAAACAGCAATGGCAGACATGTGTGTCTTTCAGTCAGAGCAAAGAGAGCTGGTTCAAGCCAGGCAGTTCTGTTCATGGTGACCTGGCCTCTGTTGAGAAGTCCTGGTGTTGAACCGAGGACCTCCCACTAGGCCCCGCCTCTTACGGGTGCTACCTCCCTCCTTCCCCGAAGCAGGTAGCATGTTAGAGATGAATGCTCAGATTCTGTGAAGATTATGCAGGACAGTTAAGTATCTAGACCATAACAGTCAATGTCCAAACATTATTTGATATAGTAGATAATAAGGTTATAGCCAGAATATTTTATGACATCATTTCTACATTTAATGTTGAACCTTTAGAAATCTACAAATCTATCAGGAATGGAAAAATATCCAAAACCCAAAGCACACAACCATATGAAGAGAGTTTAAAGACACTAGGGATATTTGATATTTAAAACTGAGAAGAAATAAAGGCATTCATTTACCATGTAGCTTTGAAAGAAATACATGAAGTGGAAGGAAAAATGATACAAAATTGATTATGAGTCAGAGTAGTAGAAATTGCATTGTTTATCATTGGAGAATTTAAGGGCTGTGTGTGAGTATGTGCCGGCATGCTCAAGTGCACATCCATGCCAGGAGTCAAGGGGAGAAGAATCGCTGCTGTGCTTAAGGCACAGCCTAGAACTTGTTTTTATTTTGCAGAAGACTGACTTTGTTAAGAGAGTGCAGTGAAACCGTTGGCAGGAGCTGCGGAGAAGACTGCAGGAGACTGAGATGCTTTTGGAAGAGAGATGGAGGAGGAAGATGAGATGAAATGAAGCAAGTAGAGAATCAACATTGGGGAAACCATAGAGAATTTTCAGAGCATTTACTCAGTTGTGTGTAGAATGTCTCCTTCCCAGCTTCCCTAGAAGTTTTAAATAAATCTCCACGCTTTGGTTGCTACTTTGTCAGTCTTACTTTTTCACGGATATCATTATGAAAGTCTGATTTCCAGGGACTCGGGAGAGGGCTCAGGGGTTAATGCCTTTGCGTGGCAAATAAAAGGACTTGAGTTTGGATTCCCAGAACCACATAAAAAATGTCCTGGAAGACAGAGTCTGAGAAATCCCAGAGCAAAGCAATAACAAGGTAAAGGAAGAGTTCCAATGTCACCCTTGTGACATACTCACATACTCAAGTACTCTCTTTAACACACACATTCCATTAAAAAAAAGACTGACTTCTAAGAAGGAAGCTTAACTTGTGGGATACAGCAGGGGCTGACGATGTCCATTCTGTCCAGTTACTGATGTGCAGATGACCTGGAAGCACTTTAAATGCGATCTGAACGATAATATGCTGGCCAGTTGCAGATCCACGTAAACACCAGTACCTGGGTCACTTTAATTACTGAGGTGGCTTTCTTGCTTTCTTGTCGACATTTATATTTTCTCGTATGTTCTCTGTTTCATTAACTCATGACCTTTCGTATTTAGATGACAGATAGCACTCTAAACTCATGAACACCCCCATCATCTTCTCTGAGTCATCAAATGCAGTGCCTTATATTCTAGCTGTACAGGAAGGTTGCTGAGTTGTCTGGCTGATGGCAAGCCTTTGTGAGACAAATGATGAAAATTAATCTCCTAATTACATAGCCATATTTACTATTCTTACTGCCTATACTGAGAAAAATCCAGTGAGGTAATATGGTCTTCCTCAAAAATTCCACTGGATCTCTTGGTTTGTTACCCTGGATTTGTTAAGAAAAAATGATAATGGTATGAATAAGTTAGAGAATATTTAGCAGACACCTCTGGCAGACATGGGGCTGCCTGTAAGCATCCTTCCTCACATTCTACAGTAGTGATAATATGGTTTAAATTTTAGCATAGCATGTTGCCTGTCAGTCCAGGGAGGGCACACATTTCCCATCCTACATTGTGGCCAAGAGCACTTCTGTGGTAAAGTCCATCTAAAGGGTGGAAGTTGAAGTGTCCAGTGTCCCTACTGGGACATGCCATTTTCTTCCCTTTCAGTTTCTCTTACTTGGCTTCCTAGGACCACAGAGTTGGTGGGAAGCTTTGAAGTCAGTTTGGACCACAAGGGTAAGAACTACATAGTAGAGAATAGAAGGAAACTTGGAGTAATCAAGTGAAAAGAATCTGGGTCCAGAATGAGTATGTGAACTGGCCATAGTAAGGTTATCTCCCTGGATATAATCTCTGTGTGGACTAAACTTGTATCTTAATTTAAACCTTCCTTATTCTAGCTGATTCCCTCCTTGTGTAAAAATGCCAGTGAATACAGTTTTCTTTGTGTAATTTATTGTCATGCACATATTGCTGTATCCAATGAGTGACACAGATTCCCACTTAGAAATGTCAGTGTCTTAAGTGATCTGGCATATTACCCAGAGGTGGAGGCTCAAGAACCTCACTCGTAATCCCCCTGACAGCACATGATTTTCAGGCAGATTATTGGATCTCCTTGAATCTCAGTTTCTTCTTGCCCTGTAACTACTTCCATTATATCTTAATCTGCTCTAATAACACATCTCAAGCCTGTGGTCGAGACCCACTGTTGTTCACAGTCATGGAGCCGGAAAGTCACTGGCCATGCTACCAGTGTGCTGGGGTCCTGGGACAGCCCACTGAACAGGAACCCATCATTGTGACCTCAGGGCATTCTAGACAGCTGGTTTCTACTGGATCCTTTGTCTAAGAGCACTAATGTCATTCACTATCACTGTACCTGCATGAAAGGGTCTGTCTGAAAGGTCTCATTTCTTGGTCCTGTTGCCTCCAGGATTAGGTTTTATGTGTAAATTCTGGAATGCAAACATATAGACATAGTGTTTTCTAAAAATGATCACTGTAGACTTTAATTCTGTAGGCTCCACTAACCACAAATGGAAAATATTTAAAATAACTTTGCTGAGTATGTAGTCTCTCTTAGCAACTGTCTTTCTGTCTCTTCCTTGTCTTGTCATTGTTCTTTAAACAGTACCATCCAAGTATTTACTATTCACATTGTATTCCTTACAAGAAATTTTCAGATAATTTCAAATATTCAGAGGGCTGTGTGAGCATAGGCTGGTTAATTTTCATAAAGGAATCAAGCACCTGCAGATTTGTTAAGTTCAACTTAAGCTCAAGAGACAATCGTAAAGTAAAAAAAAGTAAAGAGCTACTTTTTTAATAACAAGGATCTCATAGTGGTCAAGGCTGGCTTTGAACTTCTGATCTTGCTGTATTTATCTCTAGAAATGCTGAGATCATAGCAGTGTCCAGCTAACTACCTTTCTTTGTTTATTTTCCCTTTGATCTTTAAAGTACCTGAGCATCTCCTTAATAGGGTAGAGGAATTAGAGTCTCCAGAAAATGAAACATGTTAAGGGTGTTGAGAGGTCTTGGGTAGCTTAAGGGGATTCTTGCTTGGGGGGCAGTTACAGAGAGCTGCCTAAGACTGAAAGGTGCTTGAAGGAATTCACTGCAACTCGAAATGAGAATTGAGTTCTTAGTGCTTAATAGGTATGTTTCAAGACTAGTCTCAGGGTCTAACAGACAGACAACAGTCATTTCACATAATTAAGTTTTCTCTCAATAAGTAGGACTAGCGTACTTAAATGAAAAATCAAATCAAGAATGCTTGCTTCTAACTCTGCTTTGAGAAAGCAAAAAATGATACTGCACTGGGTATGAAAGAAGGGAATAAGCAGACCTGCATGGATAGTAGGCAGGGGCTTTGAGATGCAGAAGGCTTGCATTTTTGTGTGGATCAAGAGAAAATATAAGGAAAGCATATTTTTATTACTTTCATTTTTTCTCTTTGTATGTTTGCATACAGGTGCAAATGTACATATATGTGCAGCTACACATGTGTGTACAGGAGGATGCTGAGTCAAAGTGCAGCCAACAGTGGTATTTATTTTTGTTTTTATGATGGGGTCTCACAGGAGTCTAGAACTCATCAAAGAGGCAAGGTTGTTGCCCACCAAGCTCCAGGAATCTCCTTCATGTGCTGGGATTACACACATGAACTCTGAACCACCATACCCATCTTTTTTGTCAGAGGGATTCTTGAGATTGAACTCAGGTCCAACTGCTAACAAGGTGAGCCCTTCACCTCTGGAGCTGTGTCTTCATTTTTATTCTTCTACCATATGTCGAGTTAGTTATGTTTGTCATTAAGTCATTTTGGATGATGGTAAGAGGTGCTACAAAGGCTATTCTTCATAGTTCTCAAAGCAGGGCATCCAGCAGCATGAGTTACTGTTTTGAAGATTAAATCTTTTGTTAACTTGGCTGGGAACATGTCTTTAATTAAAATAAGATAAATTAGAAGTCTCACTCAAGATCTTATTCTTAAATCAACACATGTTGAAATATCCATAGTCATCTTGCCAAAACAAGTGTTGGAATGCATCCTGCAAATGTTTTTTTTCAAATTTCTGATTACCTTTACTTTCTGGAATTCTTCCCAGTTTTAAATGTATTCTCTGGTCATTGAATACATTCAGATTTGCAAATACTATTTTTGCTTATAATTAATTGGCAGACTGACTAGCATTTCTTGAAGAAGATCTTCCCTGTGTTGGTCTCTCATTGCACCCCCCCCATTGTTTTCTCATGCCTGTCAATCAGCTGGAAGTGACATTTAATTAGGTCACCCTCTTCTATTACCAGTAGTTCAGAACTTAAGTTTTGTAGAGTTTTAAAACACCCAAACAGCATGTATGTATCTCCTTTTCCATTTTGAATTCCACCACTAGATTAACCACTTGCTTACAGTAAATCATGCTTTTCTTCTGATCTTTTCCATCAGGTAGTGGCTTCTGAGGAAGCTGCCATGCCTCTGCAGGGCCTCAGACTTGAATGCTTGGCTCAGTGCCACCAGTGCCCAGGGTCCAGCTGCGCTCCAGGGGCTCTCTGAGGCTGTATGGGAACAACAGAAGTAGAATGTTATCTTATAGCTCAACACAAACGGCAATCAAGCAAAGAGAAAATCACATTAAATCCTCTTGGCTGTCATTTTTGGAGTATCACTTCTGGAGTAGCTTCAGCTTTCAAGAAAAGGGGGGCTACTAAAATGGTATGCCTTGGAAGTGAGGGTGTCTCTTCACCTGCTTTAAGGCAGAGTGTCAATGGTTTATCCTTGAGATCAGTTCTTTATATGCAATTCTCTGGAATTCAGAGATTTTTGAAACTCTGGAAATGTGCTAGAGAGATGGTTCAAAGGTTAAGACTCTGCCCCACAGAAGAAACTGAGTTTGGACCCCAGATCACATGTAAAAAATGCCAGGGGGGAAATGGTGGTGGTTTGCACTTTCCCTCCTGGAAGGCAGGTAGAGCATCTCAGAGCATCTCAGGTAAAAACAATCCAGGATGATTCTCAAAGTCACCCTTAGGCCTTGACAAGAACACACAATGCCCTCTGATACACACATGCACACACAGATACACTAACACATATGCACTCACACACACAAAACCCAACTCTGAAAGAGCTGTTTTTAATAGAGAAAATGTAAAATGCACTTCAGTCTGAGATACCTTTTATAGCAAAAGACATTGGTGACACAAGGAAATGGAAGAATTTGGTTAGATTGGAAAAAGAAAAGGAAAAGATAAACTCAAAGCTATAGAAAAGCTCTTTTCATTAATATAAAAAGCCTCACATTTTGTTTACTCCGAAGTTCTTTTTATATATGCTTCCCGCCTTCTGTAGCCAGCACGTGTCTGTCATTCAGCCGGCCTTGCCTGTGTCCACTTCCAGATGTCTTCAGTGATATGTGCACAGGGCTTGGCAGAAAGCACATACTATTCATTTCATTGGGTGGCTATCTTGTGCGCATTCTGTTCTTTGAGCACTCTTGGTATCTTACAGTCCTCGTGTATACATCTTCACTTGAAATTTTTTCAGCAAGTGATTGTGTAGCTTAATTTTTCCTAATGCTTTTTCACCAGGGAAATTGTTTTGCCTCACTTCATTTGTCACCCAACTTTGTATTAAGGGAGTGAGTGAACATTTAGCTCAAGTAGCATAAGCAGAGTTCTGTAAACAGATAGGTCATTGTATATTTTCCTTAATTTTAATAATTTACTTTATCTTTGGACAATACTTCTATTCCCAGGCAAACTGTTTCATTTGCTATATAATGGTAAAACAGTTTTTGATAAACTCTAACTTTCTCATATGTCTCATACTATGTAATTATAGCTACACTATAGATATGTAAATGAAATTGAGCTTGTTGGGAAGATCTGTTTTATGTAATTGCAGTGCATTCACTGTGCAAAAAGCATGTTTGTATAAATGTGTGCATCTTTTGTTATCTGCTAACTTCAAATCAAAAGTCAATGTAATCCGAGTGTGGGTTGAGTGTGGAGGCACATGCTTGTGATTCCAATTGTTACTCAAATGGATTGCACAGGAGTTTGAGATCAGCCTGGACTAAATAGTAAGTTTCAGGCTAGCCTGGGAAAATGAGTAATGTTCAAAAGGTGCATTTAATCTCTTTATATTTTTTATAATGCTTTCATACTCCTAGTTGTCTTTCTGCACTGCTTACAATTAAATGAAATCTTAGTGTGAAATCTTAGAAGAAAAATATTAAGTAGGCATTTTTTAATACTGTCACTGAGTTTCAGCATTAGAATCTCACATTGTAATGTTAGAATCTCACATCATGGTACACAGTGAAGAACTGTGTCTGGATAGCTGGGCATTGTGCATACGTCCAAGCTCAGCTGCAGTGGCAGGGGATGCATGCAGAGCCGTGCTGATTTGGCTCTCACACAGGTGTGTTTGCGCAGCAGCAGAGAGAGCTTCAGCGTGCGCTTTGGTGACTTGGGCTGAATACCTAACAGACAGCTCCACAAGTGGCTGGGGACTTACCCTTAGAATGATGAAATGCCCAACTAAATAGAAAGGGTTCAACTCTCAGGCAGATAAGTCAGCTATAAAGATTAACACAGATAAAGAAAAGAACAAGACATAGCCTCTTGTCACATGCGAGGCACTCAGCAAACTTGTTTTCTCCTTCCTGGGACAGAGAAGAGATAAAATAGAAATATTCTAGATCAAAATTGTAATGTATGGTATTATCCTTTCACAAGTTGTAAAGAAAACATAAAGGAATCCATTGAAATTTGATCTCTCTGTGGACCAACAGGCAGATGGGTTCCTATTTACTGATCATTGCTGTGACTTTTTAAGATACATGAAAATGGATGAATAATTCCAGATTTTAAAGTTAGTTTCTGTTCCCTAAACATTTTTTTTTACAACTTCAGACTTAGTGTGAATCTTCTTTTAATAGTTTTTACTACTCTACATAGCATTAATTAAATTTTTGACTCATATCTTTAAGATGCTAAATTTTAATAACCTATATCAATTTTAAATATTTTAATTTAAACTTTATCTTGCCAAGGAAACCCATAATTTTCTAAATTCAGCAAGAGTATAAATAAGACATGTCTATGCTTCTATGACACTGAATTTCTCATTAATTTCACTTATGAGTCCCAGGCAAAATTTTTACTTAAGTACATAAATTAATTCTCAAATAAAAAAATCATTATTTAAAATAATGTAAAATAAGTAAAATCACTTATTTTGTTTTTTGTAGAATACAACTATCAGTCTTTGAACATGTTGAAAATTCATAACTGTTAAGAATTTTGTGAATTCCTTTAATCATTCTTAGTGACTACTGAGAGATCAAAATTTTTAAAAAACTTAAGCTGTATTTTCATTTTTGTATTGTTGCATGAATTAAGAATTAAAAAAATTTTGACAGTGAAAAATAAACTATGCAGAAAAACAGGAAATTAATTAAGGGAAACTTTTCTTTTTATTAAGATAAATTCAACAGTAATTAAGTTTAAAGTTAACTTTACACCTGAAATGTTTACCTAAACTGGTTTGTGTTAGATAACATGATAAGTGGTGGGGTTTTCTTAATTTTATTTAGCTAATGTAAGTCTTTACATACTTATCTTTCCATGTGGAATGTATATCACACTTTCCTCTAGGAAAGAGAATTAAAAAACTGACAAATATTTGTTTTCTTTTTGGAATAGGCTTTATATATAGCATATGTTTAAAAAAAATGGTTTTTTTCCCTTTAGTATATGTAGGAACAATCTATGGAGACACTAGATTCAGTTTTGCAGGAGAGGCCTGGTCTCCGTGTGGATTCTGCCTGCTGTGCATTTGTAGGTAAACAACAAAGGGAATGATTCCACTCTTTTGGAGCACATCTGGGTGTCAACGAACACTGTGCACTTGGAATTTTCCCGCCCTTCTATTTGGCAATATTATATCACAGATATTTCTTTTAGCTGCTTTATTTTCAGACACAGTCTTATTTCTTCCTTTCGAATTCCTGCTCCAGTTGGCTATACTTCAGAATGCTTTCCCAGGAACACTTTGATGGGACTCTCTCACTTTTCTTCTGGGATTCAGGTATTTAAAAGAAACTTCCATCCCAGCCTAACTGCTTCAGATGCCTGGCTGTCCCCTGTAGAAAGGTCATGTTTTTGTGTTCTATGACTTATGGATTAATGTCAAGTAGAAAACATTGTTATTTTATAATACCGCAGGAATAAAGTCCCTTAAAAACTACAACCCCAGGAAACCCGAGGCTAACATCTGACATGTAAATCATAGATGACCACGGCCAAGTTCAAAAGCAGAAAAGGGCTGGCTGGTATGGGGGCTCATTGTAGAAAACCCAGAGATTCCTTTTCCTGGAAAATAACTTCTTTTGTTCATATCTGTATAAGAGTTCATATATTTAAAAAAATCTACTTTATTGGAATAATGAAACATTTTATGACCACAGAGTGACTTCACTTAAGTAACAATTAAAATAATTCTGAAATTATGACACAGAAAGTCATGGACATTCTGTATTAAAGGTATTGTGATGAAACTATGAGGAAGTGTACTGTAGGCTGATAACAAGTATTAGTCTTTCATAGAGTCTTTCATAGAATAGTTTTTTTTCTTTTCAGTTTCGTATCTAAAACTATTTTGGCTTAGGTATATTTATCTTGGAAAAGAATGATTTTAAAACATTTCCATGAAGAAGTCTTTATAAATTACTTTTCATTTCACTTTCCAGGCCAGACTTTCCATATCTGAATCTAATAGCCCAACCAGAAGTCGCAATGGACAGATGTGACTTACCCTAGATGCATTGTTCAATTGTTTGGGGACACACCCGCTGCTGGTAAGGCTAAGAAATGCAAGATGCGATTAAGAAATTCTCCCTCCACTACTCAGCTGCCATTGTCCTTTCTTTATTTTTAATTATTTTGGGATAACTGATTTATATTTTGTGAAGTGCCCAGTTTGTGGCAATTCTACCCATAGAATTGGAAAATAAAAATAGTTCTTGAAAAGGAGAAGTCTGTCTTAAAAAAGAAAGCAGTAAATACTTCCATTTCAACCAGGTGTGTTTCTTTGGTCTGAGGAAAAGTATCAAGCAGAGTATAAGCTGTGAGAATTCCAGGTGGTGGGCAGACATCTTCCAGGTGTATTTGGTAGGTGTAGATGCAAGGAAAAAAGCCTGCCGAAATAAAAATGAATTCTACCGTTGACCATGCATTAGCTTTTAAAAGAGGACTATAGCCAGCCACAGAAACATTTGAAAATTAAGATCTTAGCCATTTGTTCTCCCAAATCATTGGTTTGTGTGGGGGAGGTATTTTAAAGTGTTAGATTCTTTATCTGTGCAGGTTAGACTTTGACAAGGGAAGATTCATTTTCAGCTGATAAGTCAGTGAGCCATGGCAACCAGTCTGGTCTCTAGGTTTGTGCTGCCAAACTACATTCTCAAGATTGTTTCTCAGAAGTCTAAGCCCCCACCGCTACGTGAGCTAGTCATTGTCATTGCAACATGCTCTGTTTTTTTTTTTTTTTTTTTTAAGTTTCTGAGGATCAGGAAAAGCAAAGTATGATTCTCACTGCCTCTTGTGACATGGCAGATACTCTGTGAGGCAGAACTGTGCTGGCAGGCATTCTGCTTCCCTCCAGAGGTGTGTTCTTTGTCTAGATACAGCACACAAGTAAAGTTCGCTTTGTGATTTAAAGTGAAATTAACACATATTATTTTTGTTGCATTTTAAATTTCTCTGTGTACTTTATGATGCAGGTTTAATGTGCTTTGCCAGGCAGCCTTTGGAATCTGAAGGAGCCCTAATCCCTCCACTGTTGACTAGCCTGGGTACGTGTGGAGGTGTTCTCTGAGGGACACACCCAGCTTATGACTGTCTTGCCTTCCTCTGCTCTGGTCTGCCTCTGAGATATTGGAGTCTTTCATATCTGGGCACAATTCTTAAATCCTAACTCAAGGAGATGCAGCTAACCAACCAACCCACCAACGAACCAACCAACCAACCAAATAAACAAACAAAAAAATGTGAAGACTTAGATTACCCTTCACAGGCCTAGGATACCACAGCAAAAGGTTACGTAAGCGAAGCAAATAATCTGCATTTGGTGCCTTTGTCAGTAACTCTGTAGTGCCTACCTGTCAGCCTCAGACTACAGTGAAGCGGCTCCATGAGAAAAATCGAAACTGGACTTCTCTGTTCTTCTGCTTCTGCACAACGCTTAAGGAGTCTTACGTTCTATTCCTTTAGTTCTCCTAGAAGGTGGCGATTGTTGGCCAGCCTGTATTTTACTTTAAATCTGTGACTCCTGTATGCATCACTGATGTTAGTTTCTTAGTGGAAATTTTTCTTTATTTCTCGTTCCGGTCTCACCTCCCTGCCATTGTGTCATTTGTGGCTTTCCTGAGAGTCCTTGGTGGTCCGAGGAGGCAGGCACATTCCAGCATTAGAGTTGTGGGTGTTCTGGATGGAGCTTTGATTCAGGAGTAAGGCAGAGTGTGGGGTGAAAGTCCGCTACTCATTCAAGGCTCACCCGAGGCAATGTTTCTGAAACTGAAAAGACCTTTCCCAATTAGCTGCTCCAAGATGCAGTTAATGACAGCCAACTGCTGTAGAAACCTCTTGCACCTGAGCTGGCCCAGCTGCAGATGCCACAAAGAACTGATTTTTTTTTTTTCTTTTGCTTCATACTTGTGGTATTTAGAGTGGACCTGGGTCCCCATTTGTAAAGATAAAGGGTGTGCTGGTTTTTGCAGGCAAAGTTAAAACATGTGCTTTTGGATGGATGTGTGACTGCCAAAGTCCTCTGCGTGGTAAATGCACCCTTCCAGGACTTCCCTGTCCTGGGAGCCCATCCTGCTTTGAAGAGCACTGGCTTATTGAGTAAGCAAGTCAGCAGTACTGAAGAATTGTGCTTGCCTTGCTGAAGACAGATGTATTTTGATGCATTGTTAAAGCATTTTATACTGTTAGATGCTAGAAATTTACATAAGCTTTAAACTTGATAATCTTTATCTACCTACTGTTTCTCACTTTTAAAGTAGAAAGATTATGGCAAGTGATTTCAATCAAATAGGCCTGGGATAGAAAGTTTTGATAGTCTAAATCTCCTTTCTTCCATTCAGAGAACCCATGTTTCTTCTATAGAAGGAATATAGCATTTTCATCAATTAGTCTGACTCCCAAGTCATTAAAGGAACTATTTACTATGCACATCTTAAATAGTCGCTGCCTGTCTGGAAAGCTTCCCTCATGACTAAGTAGCCGTGAAAGTCCACTCCACATTTTTCCCTGGGATATGAACAATGATTCTGTGAGTTGTTTCCATAACCAGTGGCTCCGGGGACATACCACATTGCGCTGCCAGAGTTCTGTAGAAAATATTTATTATTTTCTCATCTTCTCTTAAAAACATGATGAAAAAGGTCAGAGGATGAAAATAGGAAAGAATCCCGCCTTCTATGGGCTCTGATGGTTTTATTCTAGTCATGGGTTTAACATCCAAGTGAGCAGAACAGTTGCCCTATTGAAAATCTGCTGCATTCCTCCCTGAGGTGCTCAAGAATGTTTTAAGCCATTTTAGACTCCTGGATCCCATGCTCTGAACCCCACTATCTCCCCTGCATCTTTGAGTGGGACTCATGTTTGTTTAGGGGACTTTTCACAAGTGCTGGTAACTTTCCTCTTGTTTTACTAATAGCTCTCTTCTAAAGTGGTTGACATTTCATTTAATTTTCAATGGCCTCAGTGTTTTCCCTGAGATTGGGCCAGACTAACAAGCTTGTTTAAAGTTACACAGCCTCATATAAATCCTGGCATATAAAAATAAGGAACATTTATTAGAGAGTTTTGAATTTGTTTGCTTATATAAAAATATAAGTTAATATAGAATCTTTTCTTCTTATTCTTTCCTGTGTTGGTAAAATCAAGTAAATGAATAGAGTGTATAACTTGGAGGTGAATTTAGTACTTATAAATTTTGAGTTAAAGCTTGTTATATACACATTTTATTTTTGAATGGAATTGTGTTTAAAGTCTTAAGAATTTATACGGGCAAACCTGTACACTTTGCAATGTTCTATGCTCAAATTTTTATTGCTTTCCTTTTGAATGCCATACAATAAAACAAGGTTCTTCACCAGTGCAAATGAAACTAAAACAGACTAAAGGGAATGTTGACCTTGTATCAGGTAAATTTATAATCTAAGGCTAGCCTTAAAGTAAAACAAACAAACAAACAAACAAACCAAGCAAACCCCAAAGGTAAATGAAAACACAAAAATGCAAACATGTCTTGAGTGGTCAGAATAATACAGCAAAAGCAATATCAGTTACCTCATTTCACTGGCAAACCTAAAAGACTGTGAAGATATTGAGTATTCCTAGTTTTGTTTAAAGCTGAGGAGGATAGGCAACTTAAATTTTTGCAGCTTAAATTTAGTTTTTGTCTCAGAGACTAGTAACCCATCTTTAAGGTTACAGGATACAGATGTCTGTTGATAAGGAATTATATGTTAATAATTGTCAAGCATTTTCATTAATTTAAAAAATACTACCGGGGTACCTATTGAGCTTGTATTATTGGGGAAAAAAATAAAAAAAAGAAGAAAAAAATTACTGAAAACCTTTTAAGTCAGATCAAGTACATTATGCAGTTCCATATTAAGCATGATTGGATAGCTATTCACTAGAAGAAATATTTTTTAAGTGAATAGATAAAGTTGAAGTAAATAACAATTGTTAACAGAAACAATTGTATTAAATATACATATTTGAAGTACATTTTTGTGTGTACTTCCAAAGCACATATATATTCTTTCAGTGATTGAGACTAATTGGAAAGATGGAGGTGAAATAAATAGAAGCATACATTTGTAGTAGAAAGTTTGAATATTTTTTCTCAGAAAAGATGTTATATATTTATCAAATAAAGTATCGTATCCGTTACTATTTGTGCTGGTGTGAGACACCACGGAGGCTCCAACAACTTGTTCAGCTTATGCTTCCAGAGGAGAGATACATTTCTCTATGGCAGAAAAGGCTGGCTGGCTGGCAGAACTGGAGGCAGGTCAAGTCCATCATGGAGGCGGAGAAAGCTGCCACAAACTGTAAGAGCAGACTGATTAACTGAAGCCAGGTGGGGCTAACCAGCCTCCAAGTCCAGCCCCCGTGACAGGCAGTCCTTCAACAAGGCTCTACCTTTTAAAGGTGTTATGATCTTTCCAAACAAGAGCGAGTGAACCAGTGGGGGACAACTCAGATTTTAAACCATAACAAGGATTGTCAAACTCGTGAAACCGAAGTTTGGCTGAAAGGCTTCAATTTGATTTCTGTATTTTATAATTTTTCCTAGTTGGGCAGGATGATTTGTCTTAGCTCCCAAAGAGTGATTACAGGCTTTTTTTTTTTTCTCTGATCATGCTGAGCTATTTTAATGACATAGGGCCAGTCACTGTTGGTCCTCTGAGACTCAGTTTCTCCTTTTCTCAAATGAGAATGATTGCATTAAGTGCTGGTTGGGATTTTTATATTTGGAGTTTTGAATATAAATGAATCTCCAGGGTTGTCTGAGAGATGTGATAGCCTCTTAGTTGTTTTCGTATTAGAGAATGTTTTAACTATTACTGTCCAGCGAGAGTCTTAGTACTTTGGGATAGTATTTTAATTAAAGTAGTTTAACTTCACTGTTATAATTTACACATTACGAAAATTTTTACAGTAATATGGCATTTCAACTTATCATCTCATAGTATGAAAGCAAGGAAGGACCGTGAAGATGAGGATACGTGTACATTATAAAGATGACTTACTTGTCATCCAGCAACATGCCAGGGACTGTTTGTGATGTAAACAAATTATTAAATTACTAACCTTACTTGATAATTACTGTAATTTTACTATTTCCCTATGATCACATAGATGACAGATATTTATATATCTAGGTAGGATCTATCATTGAAATTGCTCTCTGAAAGAAAAAGGAGATTGTTGCTGAAAATTTCATTTTTTAGCTCTTGTCTTATTGGGACATTATAAAGTTACCTAAAATGGACCTTATGCTGCTGAAAACATTGACTTATCTGCATGTTTTATTTCAATGTGATAATTGGTGGTTTCCTGCCATTTCATAAATGCTCTAAAAATCAATATTGTTTTAAAAAAAGAAACTTGTTTTTGCAGTGAGCTCCAAAAAATATATTATAAAGATACAAAAATCCCTTAAAATATGGGAAACATTCTTTTACCACCTTTTAGGATCACTTTTCTCAAGATTGAGCTGATTGTGTTATTTGGGTTAAGCATATTAGGTGATTCAGAATTCTTTGGAAATGTTTGTATATGGATGGACCAATATTTAGCAGGTAGTGAACACTCTGCCATTTGATATTCAGTTGTTTTTGTAGTTTCAATACATGTGAGCACTTTAAGTCTATAAAGCTGTTTTCTTCATCAATAGAGTGTTTATGTGTATTTATTTATGTGAGATGTATTTTATATAAAACTATGGAAATTTATAAAAGCTTGTGTAAAAACTTCCATCATGTTGGCTATGTCTGAGATTATTCAGTTTTTTCTGTGGTGACTTTTATTAGGGATGTCGGAAATGCGGTGAAAGTAAAACCTTACATCTCAAATGGTTTTGAAGATTGACATGCTTTTAGTTCAATTTCTTTTCGTTCGATAAATTATTTATAAATCGTGGTGTAAAGAATAGTAATCATAGTATAGGGAGGACTGGGAAACATTAAGAGATACATTCCTTTGGGAATAGATACATAGTGTATGTAATCAGTTTAGAGTTACATTTGGGATCACTGTGCAGAATTACCTTATGTGATATAAATAGTCAAAATAGTTTCATCACTATGGTAACACTTTTTACTAGAGATTGTCACCCCCACTGCCATTTCCAGCTGATCTTTATCTGCATGTGTCAGGATAGCCCAGGCCGAGCTGTATGACTTTGCCAATCTTTGATCCAAACAGGTTTTCTGACTAATCTTTTGTAACGTTTCTTGTGTTGTATAATGCTGCTATGATTCATATTTCCTGCATGCAAAGTATTTTCAAGGACAGCTTGACTCCACAGCTTGAAATTTTTAATATGTGTGCATACTGATCTTAATACTTTGTGTCTGTTAAATAAGGTTGGTAATATTTGACCTTATTTGTCCCTATGACCCAAATTACTTATGTATTGGAATTAGATTCAGTATGTCAGTCTGTTATTTGTTTTATTTATTTACTTTTTTCTCCCTCCCTAGAGACAATGTTTCTGTAAGACAGAGACCATTATCTTAATCAGATTTGTAAACCCTGTGCCAGCCTTAGAACTGGGAACACATAAGTATTCATTAAAAGTATGCTGCAAGAATTCCTTTTACAGTATTATCTGTAGAACTCTGTCAATCCCAGTTCATTTGCCCAGTGTTACTTGGTAAAGGTGGGGATTGGGCCCAGGTCTTCATGCATGCTATGCAAGTGCTCTATCAGAGAGGTTCCCCAGTTCTTGATGATGTACGAAAGATGGTATATACACATGGTTTTGACCTGATGCAAATGATTAGATATTTTGTAGTAGAAATTATAAATGTATACAGCATCATTTATTGATGTTCACTACCATGAAATAATAATTAAAAACACATGTGTTAATTATAATATTTGTAAACTATGTATAAACATGAATATATGATATATCTGTCATTTTTCTATAACCATCTATCATCTGGCTTATACTCTTATCATCTATCTACTGTCTATATATCCCAGCCAAACATCCATCCATCCACCTACATCCCCTCCCACCCAAATTCCTGTTATGTGTGATTTTCACATCTAATTGACTTAGAATATCTAATGTGACTTAGAAATAAAGTTTTATTTGCCTTCTTCTGCTTCAAGGTGTGCAAGACTTCAGTTCTGAATGGCATTGGCTGTTCCTATGACCTGTCAGACATTGGCATAAAAGGAACTATTGACCTACTGGCTTGTGCTGATTCTAGGATCCATAGGGAAAGTACTAGACCTTTGGAAGTCAGGAGAGTCTCTGGCAGGCATTGTAGCATATCTTGTCATCTATGAAATTTACATTTAAAAGAACCAAGAACTATGCAAATGAGTTACAAAAACAAAATCACAAAGCTCGTGTTTTAAGTGCGTTTCTAACTGGGAGGTGGGCTACATTCACAGCTGTCCTTGGATGTGTGCAGACCTGTTTATAAGTTTCACAAAGTCCCTATTCCTATTGAGAAAGCCTTGAAAAAAAAATCTACCACAGGCCAGATGTATTGATTTCATAACCCCTTGCTACAATAAACTACTCTGACCTTATAGGGGAGAAATGGGCTTTATTCAGTTTTCCATTTCAGGACATAGTCCGTCGTGGCAGGAGAATCACAGCATCAGGAACTGATAGGGTACTGGTCACATCCACAGGAAGAACAAAAGGCAAAGACTAGTGTACGCACAGTTGCTTGCTTGTTAGCCTGTTTTCTTCTACAAAGTAGAGAATGGGCCCACTCATGATGGGCAGGTCTTCCAAAGCAGACAATCTTCTACAGACTTGCCCAGTGGACTGCTGACTAGATAATGTAGATGCACCTAGATGTTCACTTCTTACGGGTCCATCACATATAACTAAATGGCAGCAGAACTCCTGACTTTGAGATTTGGTTCCTTGGTCCGTTGCTTTGGATTAGTCACAAATGTTCTCTTTAGAAACATTTGAGAGAAAAGTAAAAACAGCTAAATGGTTAGACGAAGGAACAATAACAGAAACATTTATGGCATGCCTTGAAGAAAAAAGAAAAACAACCTTCCTGGTTTTCCTTAAGCAGTGTACCATCCTTCCATCTGAGAGGTGAGAGCATGGCTCGCTCATTGCCTAGATGGGTACTCCTGCACGGAGGGCTGAGGAGGGAAGACTGTTTGAAGCTTCCTACTTTGGGAGGCTTCGTAAGAGTTGTCTGCCAGCATCTGGGTGTATGTGTGTGACTGTTTTAGTGGCTTCTTTCTTCTGACTGGGTCATTAGTTGGGCTTCCCGTGTAAATGTGGGTAGCTGGCTAACTTATCTTCTGCATAGTTGAAATGGTTTGGATTTTGAGAAGACTTTAAATCTGCCATCTTACTTTCTGATGTCATTCTGCTGAGGTGCAGAAAGTTTTGTGTGTTCAGTGGTCCTGAATTTTAAATGAAGCGTTTGAGGAAGGTGTCACATGTTGTGGCGGCACACACGGTGGAAAGAGAATGTGTGGTATGTTCAGGTTCAAGACTGCAGTGAAGCCATGGGACGCAAGGCGACTACTGCCAGAAACACCTCAGCTCTGTTAACCATGTGACTATAATTTTGGTCACTGTGCACTATTGTGGACACTTCCTGGGAAGACCCCACACAAATGTCTCTCCACCCCATATAAGGATTCAGTGACAGACTGGTAGACCAACTACACCAGTATCCAACTTGGCAAACCTATGAGTTTATAGGGGTTACTTGCAGAAATAGAGGTGAGGGTTACTTACAGGATCTGGGAACACTGAAAAGCAGCTACATCACTAAAAAATCTCACCTTGGCATGTATGAAACTCACAGGAACTGCAGTCACAGACTCTGCTGTACAAATTTCTCCATACCACTGGGTACTTGTCTGACTGGAGATGCTCCCCTCCTCATCGGTTCTTACTGTCTTCTTTAGCTGTGGGAGAGTCCCTTCTCTTCCTTCAAATCTTGGTAGTTTCAGGAACTTCCTAATAGCTCAGGAACCTTTGCAGATGTAATGTTTCAATGTGCTACACGCCTTTCTCCTTGCTTAGACTAGGTGCAATGTCCAAGATGCTATTATGTTATGTCCAGAGGAAAGACATATGAAAGCATGCATTCAGGAACCCTTCACTGTTGCCCATTTTTAAATGCCCCTTACATTTGGTACATTACCCCACGTGGGGCTGCAGCTCACAATTTAAGAAGTTGGACTTGGACAATGTTCATTTTTCATTAAACCTCATTTAAAAGAACAGATGGTAAGGAAAAACATTGGTGTTTGGTTTGCTACAGCTTTCCATATAGGAATAGTATTCAGTCACACATATATTAAAGGCTTTTACAAGGTGTCAATATAAATTATGTGCGGGAAGGTCAGAAATATTTAGTACAAATCACTGGTCAACTTCAGCTACACTCGTTAAGTCTTCTAACTATGAAATAGGATTCTCTCCCTTGTCAGTTGTCAAGTATGTGCAAATGGAAGTTACTGCACCCCACAGAAAGCTTTCCCTGGTTGGAAAAACAAATTGGAAAGAAAGGTAAGGTTGAAACCCTCAGAGAAGTAAGCCGGTGTTCAAGCTCTTCAGTGAAATACAAAGACACCCAACTTCACATAATGGCTTAAGAGGTTTATTTTTAAAGGAACAGCATGCTTGTTGCTCTGAGTATTTTCTGAAAAGTTTTAAAGAGGTTAAAGTAAGGCCAGATGATGAATTGGTTTATTCAGATTTGTAATATAGTGGAAAAAGTACATTACCTTCATTTTAATATTCTTTAGTTTTATTGAACAACTATTGAGGAATAGAAGAGCCAATGGTAGATATAAGGAGAGATATGGATTATGTTAGACTGTACAAAAATCATAAACTTAATTTGGATATGTAGAATACCTATATTCAATTTTGTAAACAACGGTATCCTGTTGAACATGAACATCCTGTAAACAAGACAGAAAAAGAAATTTAAAGTGAGTTAAAGGTTTCTGTGATTGAAGTCAACTTCTTAAAAATGATCCACTTTCAGAAGGGTGCTAATTCGAAGGTTAGGAAATTCTTATACTACCATATTTTAATGTACAGTTTTGCCTCCTTTTTTTCTTGAGAAATGCACTCTCTTTCAAATGATAGAAAAATAAAAGTAGTGCTTTTTTCTGAGTCTCCTAACGAGGAGAATCCATTCTTCAAATCCCGTAGCTGCAGAGAGATTCCAATGTTCCTCAGTTGTTGGATCTGGTTCATGAAGACAAAAGATCTTACTTATTAGTGTTATACCTACTAAATAAGTGATTTTCTTTTTACTACTTCCTCTGGGATTCAGACCCAATTCTGAGGACTGGCTCACAGAAAGGATTGGAAACATCTTTAAATCATTACAGCACTAAATGTCTACTCTTGAAAAAGTTATTTGTAGATTTGTTAATTACCTAGTTAAATTTATTATTGTTGACAGCAGCAAGCTGTGATTTAGATCCCAAAGAGAAAAGTTGGAAGCAAAGTAATCATAGCAAAAGAATTGCCAGGCCTCCATTTTGTTTAATTCTGTCTAGACTTGGTTTTAAATCACAAGATCTACTTTGAGATTTGGAAATGAACATATGCAGCTTTCCAAAAGGAATGTTTGGCCAGTGTTGCTGAGCAATCCTCCAGCCTTAGGACAAGCCTGACCTAATGTTGGAGCTCTTCCTCCTTGGTAAGCACTGTGAATGTGCCATGTCAGAAACAGCCGAACACATTTCTGTCTTTCCATGATGTCAGCATCCACTGAATAACAAAGATAACATGGTGTTTTCTTTGCCAGCAATTTGCTAGATACTCCTACTTTCCTTGATAACCTTAGCTGAGGCAAAAACAAAAAGATACAACTTTTGCCTCAATCTTAATAATCTTAACTCTCAGTTCATACAATACACAGTAAATCAGTCTATATCTGTCCATAAATCATACCCTTCCTTCCTTCCTTCCTTCCTTCCTTCCTTCCTTCCTTCCTTCCTTCCTTCCTTCCTTCCTTCCTTCCTTCCTTCCTTCCTTCCTTCCTTCCTTCTTCCCTTCCTCCTTCCCTCCCTCCTTCCCTCCTTCTAGTTATATCTCTATGTAGTCTATAGAATTGGGTACAAAGGGAGTGAAAGAGGCCTGGAAAGCCTGAATTGTGAAATAGAAATAGGAGCCTGTGAGTGAGAGAAAGAAGTCAGCTGCACATCTCTAGACAGGTTTCTGAGGCTGCTGCTGCCGCCAGTTCACAGGTTGGAGCAGGGCTGTTGAATAGAGTTCAGGCTCTACAGAAGGAAAAGGGCAGGGCCAGGCCAGGTAAATGGGCAGATGGCTGCAGTGTACGGCCAGCCAGACATCTGGCAGGATCGGCAGGTTGCAATTTCACCAACTGCCTCTCAGCTCCTCCCAGGATGAAAGGGCTCCCCAATCCTTGTCACATGTCATGTATTTTTCACCATGAAAGTTCTCCAAGTATACTCTGAATATGGCAGTATTAGAAAGTTAAATATAGTTCTTAATGAAATAAATGACCTAATCAGGACAAGTAGGGTAAAGATTTGTAGCATCTATTTGACATTTAGATGCAAAATAACAATGTTGAAACACTCTTGGAAAAACGAAACTATTGGTAAAGTTTAGTGTCATTTATTGCTTGAGGTGGAAGGGGTTTTCACACTCATGCAATTCATGGTGGTTCATCAATGAGGTGTTGAGTTCATTAGCCAGGGTGCCAGAATTATCTAAGGAGATGGCCTTCCTCAGGAAGAATGGGTTGTAGGACTTTGTTATTTCTGGAATGTGAAATCAGTATCCAAGGAGTTATTTTTTATAAGCCTACTCACCCTGTGCAGGGGCTTCGTCTCAGTGGTTTTATTCCCTCTTCCACAGCTCCACGCACCTACCCTGATTACACTGTTCTTTGCTACCTTGTGTTACATGAAGGTTTGAAGATGTGGACATGGGCCCATGACGTGTTCACTGGTTACTGCTGAACCAATAAAGCAGCTGAGTGCCCTGGCACTATTGTTTCTGTAGGTCACCAGTTAAAATGTTCTTCCTTTCCCCTTTAACACTTCCAGAGTACCTCCTTCCAAGTGCTCCTAGTAGAAGAACAGTGAAAAAAATACATCAGCAAATAAGACAGAAGTAAAGTTGCGGGAATAATCAGGGTAAATGAGGGTCAAAGTACTTTATGGTCACCAGGAAAGCAGAGTTAGCCGTCCAGAGGAGCCGTCTAGAGATTTCTCTTCACAACTATGGTAAGATGGAGAAAGGATTGTAGCCTGAAGGATTTAGTCTTGCTGCCCAACACCACAGCAAGGAATTGCAGAGGGGAACAGGTGCGTCTTCTACATGGCTGAAGATGGGCAGGGATGTACTAAAATAGGAAGAACGGCCAGTACACATGACTAGCATTTCCTACTTTGGAGTAGGGTAGTTACAGTTATGTTTGGTGTTGATTGAAGACCCTCAGTGTGAAATGTTCCAGAGCCCGCCTGATTCGTTGTCCTGTTCTCTGGCAGCTGTTGTGGGAATTCAAAGCACAGGGAAGAAGTTGTCAAAGATATGATATAAGAGAAAGACCTAGATTGTAATAGGATCACAGTAGAGAGATCAGGATTTAATTGGATTTAATATGCTCTGCACCTTTCCCTCCCTAGCTTTGAATGTCCCTGTCTGTGGTCCACATCCTCAGTATGGATTGTTTTTAGGTCAACTTCCAGAGACAATATCACTAGTCATGTACTTTGACAGTAACCCTAGCAATGTGATAGCCCTCAAATTACATCTAACATTTGAAACAGTGAGATTTGGACAAGAATATCAGGGAGGGTTTCCCCCCGCCCCCAGACAAATGATGGCCTGTACACAATCAGATTTTGAAAGAGATTTAGAATATTTATATTGTGTGACACTATCTGTGAGATTATCTTTTGTGAAAACATCTCAATACAAATTAGCAGCATTCATTGTATGAGAAAAGCACTTCTTTTTCCATTTTAACATATCAGCTCTTAGGATCTTACAAAAATTTTATTTAGGAAAGTTTTCCTTCTGCTCCCATACCTCATGGTTGTTTCTATGGGCTTTTGCTGTTGTCACTAGTTTTCTCTGTCCTAAGGAACAAAATCTACATGGTCCCATTTCATTAAATGTCCTGTTGCCTTTTGTTTTTTAAAAAATTGATAATAGCTGATTAAGGCATAGAATTCTCCTGTGAATTCATTGCTGCAGCCTAGTGGCACCTATATTTTGTATTCAGAAGTCTAGCTGCATCAGCTGTATAAAGTAATTGCCCCCTTGACTCTTAAGAGATTTCCCATTAGTGGAAGTGAAGCAAGGACCCACGAAGAAGAGCTGGGTGTTAGAGGCCATGTCGAGACGCCATGGTAGAAATACAGGTACTAATGAAGTTTCAAAAGTGTTATGTGTAGAGCATTTAGCTGTCAAGACAGAGAAAAGAGATGGTCTATCAGAAGGCGGTGAACCTTAACATGGCTAGGAGTATCATTTATCACGTTTCCTAAGTTTGAATACAAAAGGCTCATACATGAATTTTATAGTCAATTGAAAAATAATTGAGCACAATTCTGCCTTCAAAGACCTTAGACTTAGAGAAAGAAGTCAATTATAAACTATCCCAAAGACTCTTCAAAGTATCTCATACACACTATACTATATAAATAATTAAAGTTCTGCCTTTGCTATTGTGGGGTTTACAGTGTGGCAGACAACATTGGCCATGTTGATGACTGTCAGTGGTGCATGGATTATTAGGCGAATGCTTTGTAAAAGAGATGGCGGGACGGGTGTTAGATAAGGCATCTTTTAGTTAAGATTCCAAATGGGGTGGAGACCATTCCATTGTCTGCACTGATAAATATCACACACTAGAATCAGAACAAAACTTTATATGACAAATTAGGCTGAAAGTAAGAGTGGAGTCAGCCAAGATTTGACTAAGTGACATTTCATAGTCTTAACTTTTCCAGCGAAGAAATAGCCTCTAAAGGGATTCTCACTAGTGGAAATAAAGCAGGAAGTTGAAGTAAAGCAGGCAGTTCCATCATTAGTGGAAGTGAAACAGGAAGTTGAATCACCCTGTGTGAAGCCATTGTTGACTTAGAGAATCTTACTATCTTAAGTTAGATATGCTAGGTATGGGTTGAACAGGCCACTCAAATGATGTAGTCACTGCTGTTTTGTTTGTTTTGCCATGCTGGACGCTACCTTCTCACTTGTGAAACTTTGTCCTTTCAGGAGCAGAAGGTGCATCAGAGCTGCAAGCTCTCTGTATTCACAATGTTTAACTTTGCCTGCTGCAGTGGCATCTGAATGATCAATGCTGTTGCGGGTCTCCGACCAGCCCTCCTTGTTAGGTCCTCGGCTATTGGGTATGTCTCCACTTTGTGAGGCCCTCTTTTTGGACTGTCTGCTGGTCCACTTCTGGGCGCTGGAGATGGGGCATCACTGCAGTCACACTGTGCTCTCAGCTGTCCCTCTCTTAGTTCTCTTTTTGTTTTCTTCTTCTCTAATACTTACTGCCTTCTCACTTACCCTGTACATTAGAACTTTTAAGAGTGGTTTCCTTGGAAGCGAAGCTTCATGAGGGACACATTTTATGTTTTCCTTATTACCCCAGGCCTAGAAGATGCAAGCATTCCGTAAATATTCTTTAACATGAACAAAGACTAGAGTAACAATTCCTTACTGCTTCATGATGATAGTCACACACAAGAAAATGACATTCATAAATGGCAAAAACTTGGTGATGGGTGTCTTCCTTTGGGTGGTAGTTCTACCTTGGTAGGGTGTTTACTAGCAGCAGAGGCATAGGTTACAAACAGATCCATGAGCCCAAACCAAGGTAGGATCAAAATGAGTCAGAGATGACACATGTCTCCCATGGAATCTCAGGGCTTAATCCAGTTAGAAACACTAGTGTATGTACCCTTTACGGAAAGCAGTATTGCCAAGAATTTTTCATTACCTTCTTTTTGACATCATGAATTTCCGTTGACTTTATGTGACTCTGCCCTTGTAGCTGTAGGCTACTTGTGTGGTGGGTAAGCCCATACTTTGTGTAAAATATAAGTAGGAGATGATTCTATCTCTCTCTCTCTTTCTCTTTCTCTCTCTCTCTCTCTCTCTCTCTCTCTTTCTCTCTCTCTCTCTCTCTCTCTCTGTCTCTCTCACACACACACACACACACATACACACACAAGACAGAGGCATTTTAGGATTATTTTCTGTTTCATGTTACCTATGAATGTTGACACATGCTATTGATTTTGCTAAGCTGAATTGAAGCATGTACCTAGGCGGCATAGTAATAGTTCATCCTTATTGAAGGAGAGCGATCAAGTTTTCAAATGAGAAGAAAGTATTCAATGCATGGATTCTTGAATGTATGAAAGGCAAGGTGTGTATCTGATGGTAAAGTGGACTATTAGAAAATGGTTTTAGGGTTCAACCATGTTGATTTTCCTTTATATTCTGGGACAGACATACTAAACCTATACCTAACAAGTTACGGTTTTTGTCTTTTGTTCCCTAAAAACAGAAAATTTCAAAGCACCGAAAAATTGATTCCATAGTTATCATGGTATTGAAATAACCACCAGGGCATTTTTTGCTATGCTGTTCTTGGTGTTGCAGATGGCTATGAACAGTTTACAAAGCAGTGTCAGGCTCTAATTGCTAAAAATGTTAGTGCCTTTTGACTCCTTGATATACCTGGGAATTAATCATGAAGAAATAATCTGATTGAGAAAATATGTGGTGTTACAGGAAAATAAACACTACATGTGTAGCTCAAGATGGAGAAAAAAATTGGAACTGTCTTCTGTCTCCAAGAATAGCATGTTGGTAATCCTAACAGTCTCCCTCAAACAGGAGTGAGTCCATCTTATGCTTGTCTGTAGGAAGGGGGATAGAAAAAAGGAACAAGTGAATGAATAGCCTGTTAAGTTTGGGAAATATTTGTGGAATTCTTAGTGATTAGAACTGTAAAAGCGCAGGCCAAGTAGTAATGGTTATGGTGCAATGTCACATAAAAGGGCAGAGTAGTAAAGTATAAGCAAATTATGATTACAGCTATGCAGCTACTATGTATTTTATTTTAGCATGTCGGGGAAAGAAATCTACTGTTGATCCTAAACCCACTTGGGAAGGATGGAGGGACCACTGTGTGTGTGTGTGTATTAGGTTAAAACATTGCCTGAACTTGGAGTATTTCTCTCCTTAGAACAGTGGATAAACATTTGTTTTTGTTGGAAAAGAGCTAAAATATTTAGACAGCTGCTTTGTTTATTAAGTACATAGGTAATATTTTTGCTACCTTACACTATCATGCCTTTCATTTAGCTTGGTTATTTCTGTTTTTGTGTCATTGCTCTCTCTGGTTTTACTCTTTTTTCTTCTGAAGTCATTGTCATTTGGGACTTTGAGTCTGAAAATTTAGAAGACCTGAAAATAATGAATTTAATTCATTTTCATTTTATTTAATGCTATCATTGTAACCTGTGTTTTGTCTCAGTGAAAGAAGTGTCTCTCAGGTATAAGTTAAAACTTGTAAAAAAAAAAAAAAAGTAGGTTAATGGTTTCCTCTAGGGACTCTGATATGCCAAGTAATGTGCTCATTTTGGAGCTTCAGCCAACCACAGGGGCTCTTTAGCGATGCATTGCATTAGTAACTGATGCATTCCCCAGAGCTGGTGAATGCTGCAGGTCCTGGAGGGCAGATGGCCTCGCACTTTGTTGAGCAGGAGGGGAGGGCAGCCTACATCACGGCCGCACACTGAGTTGCCTTCCCTGGATTCCTCAGACTCCTATTTTTGTAGCAGGTTCCACTCTGGTCTCTGGCATGACCTTAAACTGGCAGGGCAAGGGGCTTTCTTGAAGGTGACTGTCTTTTCAAACTGCCTAACTTCCAACCTTGGGGCAAAGGAGGAAAAACATGCAAGCAGCAGATAGTGGGCTGTGGAAGACTTGGTATGCTTCTGCTATTCTTGAGAATGCAAGATTAACAATACAACTTTTATGTTGTCTTTGGACAAACTTGCTGGAAACTCACTTGGGCACTTCCCCTGCATCAATTTCAATAGAAGGTTAATAGAAAATGGGTGTATTTTTCTGTTTTTAATGATCCAGATATTCTGGAAAACATGGTGACTCTGCGTATGTGCCGAACTAAAGTACTGGGCATCTCTCCTACTCTGGGTAGGGAGCAATGATGGCCCCTCAATGCAGAGCTGTCCTACACATGAGTAAGTGCAAAACCAGGATTTCTCAGGCACTCAGAGAGTTGGGTTGCTTGCGCATGAAGTAAAGGGCCTTGCCACTGTTTGTTCAGAGGTCTGTGTGTCCAAACTGACTGTTTTCAAAACAAGAACCCTGTCAGGAGGAAAAGGGCAACATCCTTTCTTTCTAACGGTACTTCTTAACCCTTTCTCTGGTGGTGCAGTACTAAATGTGTACATTAAAAGGTTAAAAGTATGACTTTTTTGATTGTGTGTCTGATGTTGAAAGCATGTTTAAAGTAATCAAACTCATAAAGCAAGTAAGGTGGAGTTTCAGAGATTTTTTTAAACTTTGCTGAACAAGATGAATGAGCCCATTTGAGAAATAACATCGATTTGAGAATGACCTTTTCATGTAATTCTTAAACATTCAGTGTTTTGGAATTAATTCCAGAAGAATGCTGCCTTTTTTTCTCATTTTAAAAGATGCACAAACACACAGAGACACAGATATACATATACACACAGAGACAAAGACATACATAGATACACACAGAGAGATACATATAGAGACATAGACACACACGTGTGCACACATTTTTTTTCCTGTTTTATAGCTTTTAACTTGCTGCAAAAAATATACATGTTTCTAGTAGGAAAATGTTGACAACTTCTAAAAGTCCAGTGACTTCAAGTCTCAGCTGTCGAAAGCTGATCCTGGGCTGTCACTAATGCATGCTCCTGTGAGAGGCTGGCCTCCACACAGGTGACAGCTGACCCACTTTCTCAGATCTTGTTAAAGGACCAGACTACTTGGATAGGCTTTTTTTCCCCTTTACTCAGGGCTCCCCAACCAGCTGCTGAAGCCGGATCTTTTAACACTTCATTTTTTACAGTATTGCTGTAACTAATCAGTTTAGGGATAAAACGGACCTTTGGCAAAGTGCTGACACACACACGGTAGCCTGTAGTAGTATTTAGAATTCCATGTTGAAGATGGACCAAATTCTCTGAGTTTGGTTATAGAGTCCCTTAAACAACATAAGAAATCTTTTTTTTTTTTTTTAAATCAGGGCTCTGAATTTCATTAAAATAATTAATTCCATCACTTCCATTTAATGAATGGCATGAGCTTCTTACCTTCTTGGTAACTTTTCAGTAGAGTAAATATTTCCAGGTGCACAATTTTATGGCCTACATAATTAGTGATTTCTTCCCTGGTGTATGCAAATATTTAACAGGAGTCAGGTGTCCGCGCAAAAGCTTTTCCAAGGTTGTGGTTGGTATTTGTGTTCACTGGCCTCAAGATGTATTTATTACCCTTCACACATTTTCTCTAAAGAACATGCACGTTCCTCATTGTGATTTAGGTTACAGGAGACGATACCATTTTGCTTTTCCTTTTTGTTGTGTAGTTTTTGGCCAGACCTTATTGGGGAGACTGCAGTTTCTCCACCAGCCCTGTGGTGACTCAGTCAGCAGTGACTAAAGGTGTGAGTCACAGCTGCAGCCGCTGCTGAGTTCAGGACCTCCCCTGGCTGTCTCTGTGGTCAGGCTTGACCATCTTGGGAAAGGTGTTTTCCAAGAAAGGAGAGGCTGCTGCTCTCCCTTATTATGGCAGAACTCCCCGTGAAGCAAATGTTTGTGTACATAAAGGTGCCTCTCTGCTGTTTGGAAGAGAAAGAAAAGGAAATTGTCTTGGTGAATTCTTTATGGCATGTGTTTCTGTTTCAGGAACTTTGGAAGACTGGTTGAATGACATTGTGTAGAACCAGGGAAATCTTTGTTTGTTTAAATGTGCGAAAAACTCACTGCCTCAAGAGATGGGAAGTTTGCATAAGTATTAACTGTCTAATTCCATTTTAAGAAAATATTTAAGAAAGGGGGGTGCACATATGCACATATGCATGTGGTGGAGATGAAAGGACAGCTCTCCTACCATGTGGATTTCCAGAGATCAAACTCAGGTTCCTTGGTTTGGAAGCATAAACTTTACCCACTGAGCTATCTACTCTATATTAAAAGCAATCTATATGGAAACAAAAGTATGAGTCATTTATCTTCCATAGAAGGGGCTTTGGGGAAGTCCTAAGCTCTGCATTCTTCATACCAGTTGGATTTAGGGAAGCAAGCAAAAAGAATCCTTTATGTCAAAATCAGTAGTGCATGAATGCTGAATTCCATATTTACCTGAAAGAAGCCAGTAATTCCTGTGCTGAGCAGATGAGGACAGAGAGTGAATGAATACAGGGGATATCATGATTATCTCCTATATGCATGGCTTCTGTTTTTCTCCTCCTCTTCTTTTCCTTGTACTTCTTAATCTTTTTTTCTTGGTTAAGAATGGCTCGTTGCCTTACAAAGTTGCAGAAGTAACATGATTTAGCAAGTTTAAATCTATCCATGGATAGCTATGACATTTTAAGTAATCCACACCTTTTAAGTAATGTTCGGTTACTATTTATTTAGAAGTCACTAGATCAAAACACATCTCCAGCCATTCAAATCCCAATTCGTACTGATGACTAATCATGTGGAAGGTCTGAGCATAAAGGTTCTAGAAAAAAAATTAAAAATCACAATAAAAATGCATTTGTCAGCTTCTCAATTCCTAAGTACAGAGTGTTTTCTATGCCTTTTTAGATCTGGGGAACCATGACATTGAAAACAATGGTAACCACAGCAAAGCACCTTAGAAAATGAATGGAAAAGAGAGGTGGGGGTGGGGACTGAGAAGCAGTCAGGGTGGGAACAGCCTGGTGAGTACATAAATATTGAAGTCCCATTCTTTGCTAAGTGTGTAATCCTGAACTTTGCAGACTTAGTGTGTTTATTGCATTGTAGTTGCTCTCTTATTTATCATGTGTAGAATAACCTATTAAGACAAATTTAAGTGCTATTCAGAATCAAAAACTGGTTATAAGCTTTCTGGTTCTTAATATTTTCATGCTCACTAAATAAATAGAAAATTGAATTAGATTCTTGCTAATTTACGTCTTTCAAACCAAGATGTAAAGCCACAACGGAGTCTAGAAATAAAAGATTTCCAGAAAGTTATCTTTATACCTCCTGATTTAAGACTCTTAGGGATACAAGAACAAAACCAAAGAAGAAACACACATATCTACAACAAATTCTAATCCAACAGGGTAAGAAAAGAGAAAGTTTATCAGAGGGGTCTAGAGTAGGACTAGACACTGGAATTTCTGGACCTGGTGGAAGGAAGCCTGTGGGTGCTCTGATCGTCCAATATAGTGGTGACAGCCTTCTGTGAGTACTTAGATGTGACTTTTCCCACAGTAGAACTGGTATTAAATTCTACTTGGTTTTAATCAGTTTAAATTGAAAGCTTTTATTGTTTGTTTAACAGAATCATGAAAGTAGCTGGGCTACTAGTCTCTAGAAAGGCAGGGCAGTGCTAGATGCTACAAGACCCAGGTAGGTGTCTGCAGGGGAGAGTTCTTCAAAATTGCTGTTACCTTGGCTCACAGCTTAGTGGCAGCTAGCCTGAGTTTACAGGATTAAAACAACTTCCAGAAAGACAAAGTTCTTTGTCTTTGCTGGTTCCAGTGTCCGTACGCCATTCATCAACTCCTGGGTCTCAGAATTACTGTGCACGTACTGAGTGCTAATGACAGTTATCAGGGAAGAAATAAGTGTGAATCAGGTAGCAGTTCCCAAGTTGTTTTCTACATTGCTTAAAGGAAATATTTTTCTTCCCCATTTTAGACATTAGATTTTTCCAGATGTAAAGTATTCTTATTTGTTAATTTACTTTGGTTATCCCTGACTTACTACTTTTTCTGTTGCAAAACTAAAACAGTCCCACTCTCTTGAGGAAAGGTTTACTGACCCAGAAGAGGAATTGTATAGCACTTTGCAGATAGATAGTCACTAACTTTACAGCTAAAAGTGTCGTTATGGTCAGAAGAACTAGGGTCTCTTTCCTTTTACAGAAGGAAGCCAAGGCTTAGTGACTGTGCCAACGCCAGTCACAAAATTAATTGACACATGAGACAGATACTTGCTTTCATCTGAAACTGTCTTGTAGAGCAACTTAAATATTTAAATCAAGAGTTTGAAAAATCAGTTTTTTTTTTTTTTTTTAAATCAAAACCCCCACTCCCCAAGAAATCTGTGTGGTGTAAGTTTTGACTCTTAAGATCCCCCCTCATCTTTTTTGGTTTCAGGTTGAGTTCAAAATCTAAAGAAGGAGGGGCTTAGATTGAGAATGAAATGTTTGTAGTACACATAGTTATAGAATTGCCTCTTCTACTTGATACATCTGAACCAAATGATACTTGACCTAAGGAGGTCATGGATGAGTAGGAGGCCAGGCCTTCCCTAAGGAGGACTGCTGATTCATTCAAGCTAGATTTCCCATGAGAGTTTGGACGGTTGTCTTAAAGTCCATGCTAAGTGTGCTGAGAACTTCCTGGAACATGCCATCCAGTGTTGGCCAGCTATGATTCTGTAGTATGGCTGGAATTTCCTTTGCTGGCTGTACCTCTGCAACAAAGTGGGTATTAACCACTTTACATGGCTTACGTTAAGAATTGTAGCTAACAGCAGTCTTGAAATATCTCTTGACAATGAAACTATTAGGACTTCAGAGTTAACAGCGGAAGAAACCAGAATGTGTGTGATAGAAATATTAGTCAAGAAAAAAAAAGAAACGGAATGGGATTTGAAAAAATTATATTGAGTGAAATATCACAGACACTGAAATTTAGACAATGTATGTACTCCCTGATAAGTGGATCACTTATTTGGAGGTAAATCTCTGTAATGCTTACTGTAATCACAGAGGATTACAAACAGGAATGAAGGGAAAGGAGGGCCTAGAAAAAAAAAGAGATAAGGCGTCATGCTTCACTAGAGAAAATAGGTCACTGTCAAGTATTGCATGTAAGTAGCAAGACAATCTTGTGCAGCTCACTCTCACTTCCCTTCCTGGTCAACTGAAAAGGTTTGATCTCACCAAACAGGGACTGTATAGGGACTGGCAGATAGTATCCATCAGGCAAATGGGACATTGACACCCCCCCCCCCCGCTGGATCCTATTCCTATTCTTCCATCTAATTTTGAGTCTCCTCTTATATTAAGGTCTTCATTTAAACATTCTGTTATCTTTGATTAGGAGGTGACCATTGATACCAATGCATGCAAAATGAGGCACATTCTAAGCAATACTGAAAACAACAAGAAACCATAATTCAGAACACCATAGACCCTACATTAGTCCCCTGGAACCAGACCAGGCAAATATCTCCCCATTCTAAAGCTCAGGGAACCTTGTGGAAAAGGGGGTGGCAAGATTGTCAGAGCCTAAAGATGGGGAGAACCAATGATATACAAGAAACTCCATACAAGTTTAGACTGAAGCAGCCAGAAGCAGACTTTGTCTGACCTGCACAATGGCTGACTTATTAACGACCCCACCAAAGTCTAGCATGGATCACAGGGGAAAAGGTTCCAGTCTGTAAGATCTTTAAAGGCAAGGGATTAACAGTTGTAATAGAGTTCCTATACTAACAGGGAACCCAAGAAGTGGCTCTGAGCTATGTCCCTGTGTCCTTACCCCTCACTCGGGTGGAGGACTCAGGGGAAGTTTAGCTTTCACACAAAAGAATGCTCCAGTGTATTGGAGGGAGGAAGGGGTAAGAAGCAGTGTGAAAGGAAGGGGAATCCATGATTTTGCTATTGTAAACAGTGCTGCTATGAACATGGTCGAGCTTGTGCTATCGAGGCGAACCTCTGCTGCATGGGGGGTTATTCCCAAAAGTGGGATAGCAGGGTCATATGGCATTTCAATCTTTAATTTCTTTAAGAATCTCCAGACGGCCGGTTGACGAGTGGATAAGGAAACTGTGGTACATCTATACAATGGAGTACTACTCAGCCACCAAAAATGATGAATTACTGGAATTTTCTGGGAAATGGATGTCATTAGAAAGAATTATATTAAGTGAAGTATCCCAAACCCAGAAAATTAAGTGCCGTATGTACTCCCTAATAGGTGGCTCCTAGTACCAAACTCACCCAGCCCACATTGAGACACTCAAAAGTAAACCTATGTAACACAGTACTTGCAAGGATTATGAACAAGAGAGATGGGGTAGGAGGGCCACACCAGAAACAAGGAGAGAGGGGACCATGTTACAACAGAGAAAATAGGCCTCCTTCAAGGTCTGCAAGTAAATAATGAGAAACCTGGTTAAGCTCACAGACGTTCTTTCCTGATCTCACCAGAAGGGGAGGGCATATAGTCTAGCAGATAAAAAGTAATCATTTTGCAAATGGGTGATGGACCCCTCCCTCACTGAGGTTTCCTACTCTTATTACATCTACCCTTGAATGTGCTATTATAACAAGACTCCAGTTTAACAGCTTTTTGTCTCTGGCCAGGGGGTGACATACAGTGCCCAGCAGGATAGAGTGAAGGGCATTGCAGGAGCAGCAAAACTGCAAAAGAAAATCAACAAACCACAATCCAGAACTTCAGAGACTCTATTTCAATCACATAGAACTAGGCCAGCCTAATCTCTCCCCATCCTGGAGCTCAGGGACATTTGCGGAAGAGGGGGCGGTAAGATTGTAAGAGCAAAAGGATGGGAGGAGCAACGATTTGCAAGATTCTCAACAATAGTTGGGGCCAAGCAATCATAATGGGACTTTGCATGCCCTGCGCAATGTCCAGCGTACTGTTGCCCTCATAAAGTCTAGCATCTGTTAAGGGCACCGAGATCCCTGGAGGCAAGGGATTGACAGCCATAGTAGTGCTCCTATGCTTAAGGGGAACAAGAGAAAGGGCTTATGGAAATGCCACTAGGTCCTTATATGTCATCGGAGAGGAGGACCCAGTGTAGAGTCAGGCGTACACAATAAAGGACTCTCTGGGAATTGGGGGGGAGGCACTGCGGGATGAGGAGGGAGAGGAAGAGGAGGAGGGGGTTCAGGGGGAGGAGGGGGGAGGGAGGGAACTGGTAAAAAAATTTTTAAATGTATAATTAAATTTTTAATAAAAAATTGTCAATAAAAAACAGGAAGGGGAAAAGGGGGGAAGCATGCAAGGGGGGGACTGGGGAAGGGAGGACGGAGTTAGAGGATGGAGTTACTTATTGAGCTTATGTGATTAGGAAAAAACTAAAATGTTTCTTAAACAAAATGTTTAAGAATAAAAAAAAGAACATGAGTCTGAGTCAAATAGTAAATTCAGGTGGAAGAATAGGCTGGAAGACAGAGGAGAAGTGGATAATGGAGAATTGCTTCTTCCACTTTCAGTTAGAAGTGGATATGGCCGAAGTCAGGGCTTCTCTTTGCTACATCTCATCTCTATGCTACATGAACCAGTCATTCAAAACATGTGCCAGATCCATATATTACAGAACTAACCTATCGTCACTTGGATTCTCGTAGGTTTTCCTCAACACACTTTTCCCAGCCCAAATCCCTCCCTATCTTAATAGAGTGGAGGAACTGCAGCTCTTTCTTCTTCAACAGCCACTAGGTGGGTGTGCAGTGGTTATCAGGGGCCAGGTTGTGAAAAACTCCCACTCAAAATTGGTTTTAGTGGTTAAGCAAGACTTAAATGATTTTTGTTAGTGGATTATCTGCTCATTTATGTACTATATACCACTTTTAAATTGGCCTAGATAAGATAATATAGTCAATATAAGAAGAGAAATACTCAGTATGTGGACTAACTGTACCCAGAAGAAAATCTAGTGAGGAGAGACACTGAAGTTAAATATCGACTTTAGTTGACACAGAAAGTCACATAAAACTATACTTACAGGCCCTCCAGGGAGCAATTGGAGATGTATTGAATTCAGCATCTCATTGGCTTTCTTAGTATGTTTCCGGAAGTTTGTTATATAAATGCAAGAATTTTTTTCTAGTTTTGGGAGAATTGCTCTTCACTATTTAAAAGGAAAATGAAGTTATGAAAAGGGAAAAGATGAAGTTTGAGCATTAGTTTATTTTCTTACCTGTGTTTAATGTTGTGTGTCATCACTATATGTATGGATGCTAAAAAACTTTATTATGTTCTTATTGATACATGGATTATGTGACAGGTGACATCACTTAATAGTGTCAGAAAGTCTTGGGAAGCTTTTTCCCCTTTTCATACCTAATCTAATGTTATTAAAAATGAAAATGAATCAAATTCTGTATCATATCTTAATTTTCCTTTTCTGTTCCTGTTGTAAAACACCCTGCCTGATAAAAGTATTTTAAGGGAGAGAGGTGCAGTTAAGGCAGCAGGAGCTTGAAGCAATGGCTTACATTGTATTCACTATAAGAAGGAAGAAAACTTGAATTAAAGCATGCACATTTGCTAGTATACTAAACTTCCTTTCTCCAGTGTATGCACTCCAGGATGATCCTGCCTAGGGAATGGTCCCACCACAGTTAAGATCGTCCTCCACAGGCCTTCCTCCCAGGTGATTCTTGACTACTTCCATACTAGTTACCCTCTGTGCTGCTGTGAGACATAACTAAAACAACTTAAGGGGAGAAAAAAGGGAAATTTATTCAGTTTACAGTTCTAGAGGGGAGATACAGTCCTTTGTGGTAGAAACATGTTGGCTGGCTGCCAGAAGCTGGCAAAGGGCTAAGTCATGTCCCTCATGAAGGCTGAGAGCTGCAAAACTGCAAAACTGAAGTCTCTATGAAGTAGGATGGGGCTAATCAACCTCAAGGCCCACCACCCTCCCTGCCTGTCGGATTCCTACAGCAAGGCACCATCTTTTGAAGGTGCCATGAACTTTGCAAACAAGTAAAGATTCCAACACATGAGCCTGTGGGGGTCAACTAACATTTCAAACCATGACAGTGTCCAATTTGCCTTTGAGAATAACTACCACATTTGTAGTCTACACACAGCACATTTTACACACAGTGATATTCCTACATTAGAGCTCCACCCAGGAAGATCCTCCTTCTTCTGCCTCATCATTTCACCAAGTACAAAAACATGCTAGAATACTTCAACCCTTTCCTGAGTCCACATTCTTACTTAACTACTACTTGTTAAAGCCATACTCTCCCAAAGAGTTATCTACCTCCTCTTTTGCTTTTTTGTGGCCCACTCTCTCTCTCGAGCCCTCCTGCTGAGGTCTTCAGTGAGCATGCTTGACTTGCACATCCATCTGGATTATTGGGAACCCTTCTTCCCTGGAGTAAGTCCCCCACTGACTGCCTCACCCTGCTTGTTAGTCCTTGACTCTCTCTCATTCTTTTCCTGATTGTTCATGCTCCAGCCTCTGTCTACTAGAGCAGACCGTCTTCTGTGCTCTGCGTTTCTGTTATGACCTCAGTCAAGTTCCTATCATGTACACATGGATGGCTTCCAGTGTTTATCTCCAGTTTTAGTATTTCCCAAGGGCCACTCGTCTTATATTACTGAATACCAACCTGAGAAACGTGTCCACTTTCAAATCCTGCTTCTCATTAGTCATTGGGACCTACCACCCAGCCGCTGCAGGTCAGGCCAGAATACATGCTCCAACTTCTTTGCAATAGCAACCATCTGCCTGGCATTCTTTCCCAGGTACTGCATGACTTGCCTCTCTTCAAATCCTTCCATCCTTTCTTAGATACTACTAACCACCCACATGTGTGACCTAATAGACTGGCCCCTTGCTTCTCTTGCATTCTGAGAGTGTATGCTCTAACAGCGAGGTTCTACAATTTGTCATGCATGTAATCCCCGGTCCTTCAATATTACCTGATTGCTAGCAGGGGCTCAGTTAATACACGCTGAGTGAAAGACTTCATGAGTGTTGTTTCTTTGATGGTTTTACCCCTCTGTTCACAGGACTGAAAGTCAGAAAGAGGTTCATTCATCTTCTCCCTGGAGTCTTCACTTTCTCTTATTGACTTTTTCTGGGATAAATGGCTGTCCTCGCTCTTTAAAGGAAAATTTCCATGGTGTGTATTTCTTTACCTCTGCAGCTGTCCCTGAGCAAATTGCTCATCCCGATTTCTTCTTGGAGCGAGTTTCTCCTCCTCTGAACTTCACTTGGCTGGCCCCTCTTCAGCTTGGCTACTTCTCACGGAGCTTCGATCTGCTTCCTGACCTCACAGAGTTCGCCCTTTTTATAGTAAAAAGCGTGCGGTGATGTCACCGGCTCAGCTGGTTTCAATCAGCCTGCTCCGTGGAAGCTGGTGAATGACTCTGCAAGTTATCTTTTGCCTGGCCAGACGGAGTCTGACCCCAAACAACATGCTATTTACAGCGCTCACCACTTAGTAGGCATGGCACGCCAGCCTCCAGAGTGCATGCCTGCAGTCCTCGCCAGCCCCAGGCCCAGTGAGCCGCAGGAACACTCCACCGGTGAGGGTCTCCTGCTGGCCTCCAGCTTCCTGCTTTGCCCTCTGCTCCTTCCATTTCCATTTTCATTTCCTGGGCTGCAGTCTGCTTCCTGGAGCGTTTCCCCAGACCATAATTAAGCCACCTGGGACTCCTTCCTGCCTTGAGCTTCTTAGTCACCTTTACTTTCCCATTTGCTGTTCCCACCCTCTCCTTTAAAATCTTTTTAAAAAATCTACCTGTGCATTAAATGGAATGGAATTGTGAGTGCCTCTAATTCTGTTTTTTTTCCCCCCTTACATTTTCTTGAATTCTAGATGTTTCTCTTTACTATGAATCTTGGATCCCCTACCACAATTGCAGTTTTCACATTAAACTTCTCAGTGGGAAAGCAATTGGTTTGTGATTTACTGTTAAGAATGCTATGCCCCTGGGTCTGAAGTTCTGAAAACTATAAAAATAAGACCTTTTAACTACTTTAAGACTTCAATAGGGAAGCTCAGCTTTCATAGATGATTCTTCTTTTCCTGTGGAAATGGTCCAGTGGGCAGGTATCACATGAAAGTTAAGTTCTTCAGGACCCTTACAATTTGATAGATTATAGCACAAGGGGGCTAGGTTAACCATGGTGTGATGCTTAATGGGATGGTAGACGGGGTGTAGATGGCAGGGAATGTGTAGAATAGTGTGGTCATGACTAGGATGACTGTTTAGTTTACTATCTAAATAAGAATGCTTCCCAGATGAAATGTAGCAGGCCTGATATGGTACTGCCCACACACGTTCACGCATATCTACCTATCAGAATTGTAGATAGACCTAGTTGGTTTTCAGGTTCAGTTTTTGGGGATTATTGTTGAGATCATAATGAAGCTGTTTGTTTTCCTGGACAGTAGAGACCATCTGCCTGTAGTACCAGGATTCCAGAAAGGCTCAGGAATCCCACTTCAGGAACCCTGAGGTCAGAGCGGAAGGGCTGGTTCTGAGCAGGCCACACCTCAGGGTTGTGCTGAGTTGAGCCACAACAGATGGGCACCCGGCAGAGGACTGTAGAGTGGGACACCAGGACTTTTATTCTGAGGGTTGGACAGGCACAATTAGAACTTGTCCCAATGGACTGACAAACAGTGGAGAACTTTTTAAAAATAATTATCTTTCAGATGTATTTTTTCTGGTTGTACATACTGATGAAATAAATACTGGGTAATTATTCAATACATTCATAAATGGTGTAATGATCAAATCAGGACAATAGGCAATAATCTTTAAATAATACAAATGTGTGCACCTCATTTTAAGTTGCAATTTTAAAAGATTATGTAAGATTAAGTAAATGCAATATGAAAGACACCCATAACATTGAAATATACTTAGTTTATTAGTAAAGATTTTTAGCTATTCATCTTTGCTGCAAAAATTAGGAAGTTCAATCTTTCCTTATAAATAATGGACTTGTATTTACTTGGCATCACACATGCTATTGTGCGCATGTGGAGATCAGAGGCTAACTGAGGTGTAGGTCCTCCCCTTCTACCCGAGGCAGGGCGTCCTTGTTTGATACTGCGCTGCAGATGCCAGTGTGGCTTGCCCAGGAGCTGCCTAGGGGTCTCTGTCTCCCATCTCTCTTTGAGCACTGGGATTACAGATGTGTATGCTACTGTGCCTTCCTTCATATAGCGTCTGGGTAACTCATGTCCTTATGCTTTCATAGCATATGCTTTACCCACCTAGCTATCTTCCTATCCCATAAATGGACTTTTATGGATTGACTATCTTGACACCAAGACTTGGACAAAAATACATGGACTTATATAGGATTTAGAAAAGTCAAGATGATCTTTGGAAGATTAAGAAAAGGACTTGCAGGACTATAATATAGTCACTGTCTTAGTGTCATGATTCATTCTTTGGTTTTCATGGAAATTTCTGTTTAAGGAGCACACTATGAGTCATTGATTCAAGAGAATCCTGAACGCACTTCAAGCCCTGACAAGTGGAAATTGGAGACTGTGGTTGGAACCAAACCACTGACTTGCCTATAGTGGGTTTTTCAGTGAATATTGTTCATTTGATTTGGCTAACAATTGCTGCTAGAGGATGATAAATCCAGTGACTGTACATTTACCAATTCATTTTAATTTCCCAAAGTGAGTATCTCCCCCTTTAAATAATAGTCTTCTCCCCTCCCCACATCCTGTACTTAAGGGACAAGAATTAGATATTATTGGTTATTAAAGGCTTTAAGTGTTACTGTTTATATTCCTTACCTCATGTAAATATCCTATTGTTTAAAGTTGATTAATGGAGTGAGTGCCTGTTACATTCATGACAATGGAAATAAGGTTGATTATTGCTACTTTATGAAGTGAAATGCTAAGTGAATTGCATAGACTTGTTTCTTTTTCTCTTTGTCCTTCTTTTTCTTTCTTTTCTCCTCTCTTTTATCTTTTAAAATTCTCTTTGAACCGAGACCTTTGCCTATGATAAGCCAAAACTTGATTCCTGAACCACCTCGCTTTTCCTATGTATAAGCACGTGTGTGTTGTATGCATTTGGCGTGGGGGTAGTTGTACATTTGTTTATGTACGTGTGTATAAGAAGGCACATTAGTCTGTGCTTGTGGAGGCCCAAGGGTAACATCAGGAAGCTTCCTGGTTTGCTCTACTTCTTCACTGTTTTGAGCCAGGGTTTCCAAGGCTTTGCCTTACAGGGCCAGAATTTTGGATATGGCCTCTTACACATCTTGGCATTTTTATGTGGGCTGGGGATCAGAACTCAGGTCCTTTTGCTTGCAAAGCAAAGGTTTTAACTATTGAGACTTCTCCCCATCACCCACCCCCATGAGTTCATTTTAATGTTTATTATTTGAGAAGTGTGTGTGTGTGTGTGTGTGTGTGTGTGTGTGTGTGTGTGTGTGTTTTATGTGCATCAGTTGTGCTTATGTGGAAGTCAGAGGGAAATCTCTTGGTCATCCATTCTCTCCTCTGACCATGTGGACTCTTTGGATCAAATTCAGGTCATCAAGTTTGCATGTAGCCACATTACCTTCTCAGCCATTTCACTGACTCCCATGAGAGTTTTAAAATCCAGAAAACTTTACAAAATTTTTAGTGAAGTATATAAAACTGATTAAATGTTGCCTAGAATGTATGACTTTCATTCTGTAGTATTAGAAGAAAATATTAAATGGTTTTGAACTCTGAAGTGTCACATTTTAATGAAGACACTGGAGATCCTACTGTAGAGTTCTTTAGTAGTCTTCATGCAGAATATAATGCCTTAAATTATTAAATGATTAGGTCAGTCTTTGATGTCATTGGTTTAAATAAGATGTGGAATATTTGCCAACTTTAAAAATTGTAGCGAAGTAACAGGTAGGTGTCCTACAATAGTCTTTTTTTTTTAGCCTAAAAGAACTTTTAGTTTTCAAATCCACCTGCTTTGAAGTTGGACTGATTCTAAGGGCTAATGTGTTTTTCAGTGATCTGAAGAAAGATGGGAGAAGGTTTTATCTAGCTACTCCTAGTGCTTTGTACATTTTAATTCATATAGGTTCTTGAAGTATTGATTTGCATACCATGGAAATGAAGAGACTGAAACACTTAAGAGAGAGGTACAATGGGGTCCATTGTAAGTTGTCTACCTGTGCTAACTTGTGTGGCATATGGAAGTGTCATGATTTGAATTGTGAGTTGTCCCCTACAAGCTCTCATGTGTTTGAATCTTTACTTTGGGAAAGTCATGGTACCTTTATGAGGTTGACGCTTGCTAGAAGAAAGGGGGGGGGACTTGAGGTTGGTTAACCGTGTTCTTTTTGAGTTAGTGAGTCTGCTTTTGAACTTGGAACAGCTCTCTGCCTCCATGGTGGGTGTAATTTGGGCCTCCTCCATGTTCTTCAGCCAACCATGTCTTTTCTGCCTCAATGGACTGTATCTTCCCTCTGGAACCATAAACTGAACAAATCTCTTTTCTTTCTTAGATCGTTTGACTTTGGGTGTTTTCTCACAACAGAATAACCAGTACAAGAAAGGTTAGGGGTAAGAGTCATGCTGATCCTCAATAAGATTGAAAACATTCTTTTTCTGATGTTTTTACTGAATGGATGGGTGAACTTGAACTGGCTGCCTTGTTGGCCTGAATATTCTGTAGATCCTATATATTAGAGGAGGAAGCATTACATTGCTTGATGTAATCCAGAATCTCATTCTCGACAGATCCAGGTTGAAGTGACTGCCATTTAGTCATAACTTTTATGATTATTTTAAATTCTAGATAATGCCTTTTAATGTGAAATAAATATGTGAATAAAAGAAGATGAATGCAACAGGCCAGGTATAAGGAAGGCATTCAGTAACTGGGGTGATGTATTAATTGCTATAATTAGAATGACAAAGCTTTTAACTGAGGAACTATATCTGGAAAACTCGATTTTTTAGTATTATGTTATCAAATAGGAACAGCAAGTGATGTATTGAGAGACAAGTGGCAAGGTACTATCCTAACTTGGAGTTGTAATATTTCAGGAAGGCCATTTGAAATAAATTCTATCCCATCAGTCTTAAAGAAAATCCCATCATTCCCAGTCATTAGGTAACTAGTAATGATGTTATAATTATTGTAAATAACTAAAATAATGCAGAATGTTTTAAGAGGTAAGCTATGTCTATGAACAGCCTGGACAATTAACATCTTTGGGGTGTGTGTGTGTGTGTGTGTGTGTGTGTGTGTGTAGTTTACCCCTCTTCCCCCAACACACACAGTTTCAGGCCTATCTTTTCTACAAGTTTGTACTCCAACTAATGCACTGGGTAGGTCTTTGGGGAGGACTTTCCTTTTAAGAAACAACAGGAAGCTGTCCACTTCTGGTGGTGCTGACTCACGTGGGCAGGGCGTGGAGGGGGGGGATCTTGCAACTCGGTAACAAAGGAAGTCAAGACAAAGTTGCTAATAAGCGCCTGTGGTCAGCCATGGGTTAGAAGAAGTTCTCTTTATTTAATGCATTTTTGTTTAGATTCTTGTAGAGTGGCTTACTGATGAGAAAGCAGTGCCTACTGTCTTTTAATTTATGCTTGCTTTGTTTAATGAGAAATGAAAGAAGAATATCTTGTTTACCTAAGTCTTAAATTCTATCTCTAATTTGCAGCAAGTATGTGGCAAAATGGGCAACTGGCTTTTATCAGTCTTGGTTGCCAGCGATTGGTTTGTGCTAGTTGACTGAATGAATGCTGTAAGCACTTTGGGTCTGTTGGACCTAACTTTACATGTAAGTATATAGTTCACTTGTAATCACCCAGAGCTTTTAAAAAAATTAATTCTTGTGGTCTAGAAAACACAGAGTCCTGTAAAGAGAAATCATGATCTGGAAAAATGGGTAGTAATGTTGATGTTTGGATAGTGTCTGTCAGGGTGTGATTATGCTTGCTGAGGGACATGGAGGAACATGTATGTTAAAGAGTCACCTAAACCAGTCATAGTCCCCACTCATTCTACATTCTTTTCAAATACAGAATTTCTGACATTTTTCTGATATTTATAAGATAATGCATAGTATTAACATTAATTTGCCAAAGGTAGTTTATTTACTGCTTTGGGAAGAAAATGGGGGATGTCTCTCTTGATTTAAAGAAAGTCAGACCTTGGCAGTTCGTACAATACCGAGAACCATCTAAAATTTATTAGAATTGATTTTTGCCTAGTTATTGGGACCATTCTCAAAATTTCGAATAGTCATATTACATTTCAGATATTTTTAAGTATCAAATTTTAAAGACACCTGAAGGGATTGAAGGAGGCGCTCAGTCAGCCTATAAATTAAATAAAAGGTACTCAGGTTAAAAGAGGAAGTGTAAGAGAAGTTGGACAGGTTTTTGTTGTCCTTCTTAGGACTTCTATTGAGAAGGCCTCTTTAAAAAGAATTTTGGGATTGGTTAGACCGATCAACAGGTAAGGTGCCTACTCATGAACCCAAAGACCTAAGCTCAGTCCCCGAAAACCCACGTTGGAAAAACAGTTCTTCTGACCTCTACTTGTATAACATGACAAGTATGTATACTTAATCTCTCTCACACACATTAACAACTAACTAGGTAGGTTAAAATGTAGATTGGCACGACTTAAAAAATGTTGATACCTACTTTTGTGGTGCTCTATATCTCAAATAACTGTCAGTCAATTGATTTATATCCCTCAACACATTTTTAGGAATGTAGACACTATTTTGTGGCTGGCCCTTCCTTTGTACCTCAGAACTTACCCAGTGTCTGCTATTACACCTTCTTTTGAGCCTTCTGGTAGAGCAGGGATCGAGGTTCATGTTTCCAACATATGGTGAAGGTTTTTTCTTTCCTGCAGTGTTTCTGGCTGTGTAGGTTCCATGCGTTTCTTCATGGAACTAACTCATGGCTGCGTTTCATAGCCATCATGTAGCCTCATTTAATGACATAGACACGGGACTGTACATGTTCTGCAAACTCACTGCCTCTTGCTGATTGTTCTTCCTTACATAGTATTTCCCATTATTTCTGACCACTCCAGAGCATGTGAGATATGTTTTCCTTACCATTTTCCATGTTGATATGAGTTTGTCTCCATCTATAGGAACTGTTCCTGACATTGAATTCCTCAGACACCAACTCCATGCCACAGAAATTGTCAGGGAGGAAAGTGAAAGTCCCTGGGGTGGTCACATGATCTGGTAAAAGCCACTTCTGGTAGCTCATCGCTCAGTCCTATAATCCCAGTGAACAGCGGATGCAAGAAGATCAGAAGCTCAAGGCCTGCTTGTGCAAAAGAAAAAGTAAAAAGAGGACAGAGGACATAACTCACCAATAGAGCACTTACCCAACACAGGCAAGGCTCTGGGTCTGATTCTGAGTACCCATCCAATAAACAAATAAAAAACAAGGAAAGGGAGCAAAGCAAAACCCAAAAGAACAGAACACAACACTGTAGAGTTTGGCCAAGGGAAAGGCCTCTTTCTATGGCTGTCACAGTTCTGGAGAGTTGCGTCTCTGTGAGGAGATAGCTGTGGAACCTTCAGTACAAGGCTTCCATTTCCTTGAAAGAGGTTTTTGTAGCATCAGTCTCTGCAGTGTTGAGAGGTCAGAACGAACAGGAAAAACACTTAAGTGGAGAAATAAGGTGGTGATTGCCCTTCTGTAGGTTTTAGTTTTCTTCAGTTAAACAAGTTGTTTATAAACTTTAGACAGCTACACTCCAGCAGGAAATCTCTAGAGCCAACTCAGTTAAAAACTCAGAATGCCAAGGTCAGATTCATAACAACATAGAAAGCAAATCATCACACTGCTCTTGGTTATTTATTTCCACCCTAGCTGCTTGAGGACATTTTTTTTTCTTTTAATTTTTTTTCTACATTTATATTAATTTGTTTAGTTGGGCGTGTGTGTGTGGAGGTGAGCATGTTTGAATGCATACATGTGCTATACCACATGTGGACAGTTGAGGACACCTCGAAGTAGTTGGTTCTCTTCCACCATGTGTGTTTTGGGGTCCTCAGTTTTGGCGGCAAGCACCTTTACCCACTGAACCATCTCGCTGGCCCCTTAAGGAAGATATTTTGAATGCATCCAAGCCTTGTTCTTTTGGCTCATAAATAGTGGGATATATATGACTGATAGGTGAAACCTAATTTACAACAATTGTAAAGGACTGGAATCTTTTTAGGTTCAGGTTTTCCTAGCCGTAGAGTGAAAATAGGCTGAATGTAATTTTTATGCTCCTGAAGTGTTCAGAATGCTGTTCGTTGTCTGTGCTGTTTTCTGTGTAACTCTCAGCTCTTCATAATAGTATGAAAAAGCATGGTGCTGTTCTGGCTGCAGATGGTTTTGCGCCTTTGAGTTTGTTACAGATGTGGTCTCCTCTCACATGCAGTAACGGTAGAACACTCCCTCCCCTACCTTCTGCTGTAGGCCCTGAAGGCTCTGCATCCACTGTGCTCTGCCCTAGGGGTGTCTTAGGGGTGCCCCAGAGCAACTTAGTAGTAGTTTCACCTCCTAGGATTCCCCTCACCCAAAACAGGCTTTCCAGGGATTTGGCAGAAAAAAACGAATATTTCCCTTTCTTGAGTTGAAAATAGGCTAATGAAGATTTATAGATTCTTGTATTTCTCCTTATTGATTTAAAAAATCACCTCCTGCAAGTTAATAATAATATGTATTCCATATACAATAATAATAAAGAAAATACAAAGAAGTATCATTTTTCAAGATAGTATATATTAACATTAACCAAAGATCTAGGAGAGAGAATAAAATAGGAGAGAGAAGAAAATAGTAAAGAGAGTTAATTATATTTTTACAAATATTAAAATTTTCATTTAGAGTCATACATTTGCCACAAATAAGTAGTTACATTGGGTAAATGTCATGACTAAGATAAATCTTCAAATAATTTTACTTAGTGTATGTTTATTTCTTCAAAAAGAGGTATTTTACAAAAAAACCCATATTGGGTTGGTGAGCTGGATCAGAAGGTAAAGTTACTTTGTTCCTCAGGCCTGACATCCTGAGTTTGATCCTTGTAGCCCACAGTGGAAGGAGAGAACCCATTCCTACAAGTTGTCCTTGGGTCTCCATAGGTGTGTGTGTGACGCAGCTTATGTACACAAAATAATAATAACAATAATTGCAACAATAATAACAATGGTAATAATAAATTAGTAAGAATAAACAAAAATAATCCATATTTTACAACAGAGATTGATTTTGTGAAATCAGGTTTCTTCTAATGAGATAAAATGAGTGGAGTTCGCTGTACTTTTTTGAGAGTAAAGATGAATGCAATCATTGTGTATTAAGTTGTCAGGTAGGAATTATTTGGATGCAGAAGAATCCATTGCTGATATGAGAAGGTCATTGGCACTCTATTGTGTTTGGGAAGACATGCTTTGGGACGTTTAAGATGTGTGGTTCTTGCTGACAAGGGACGTGTTCTTACAGCTCGGCTCCCCTCCCTCCTGGCTTTGTGTCATTGGTCTTCAGTGCCAGTGACTATTGTTCCCTGTCACTGGGATCATGGTAGAGGCTTTGGAAAGGATGCATTGAAGCTTAAGCAGGGATTCTGCATGAGCTCTTTCCAGAAGCACGCCTGTGGCATTAATAGCTTCTTAATAGATGCTCTAGCGTAGAATGGTAATTTAGTTATGTGAAAGAAAGCAGTTTATGATTTAGTTAAGATCTGTTATCAATATGTATATATCTCAGTGTCAGTTTCTAGCGTCTATTAAGAAAGTGATACTTTAAATCTCACTAATAACGTGTTAGGCAGAAGAAGCACATACACACAGAGTAATTAAGGGGTCACTTTGACTGAAAAAGTATTCTGTCAGGAACTGCCCTGAGTTCTGCTTCTACAATAAGCATGTTACTTACATGTTTGGATTTTCCACACCTGGTTTTCTAGTTCTCATTGTGTTGTTAGATAGGAAATGTTCACCTTTACATGAAATTATGTGGAGGTATAAGGTGGGGCCTTTCTGCTGTTTTCTTTTAATTTGAAACTCATAAGCGTATGTAATTAGCATGGGCATTACATTACAGCCAGGGCAGGCGAGTCACCAGAGAGGTGATGGATGGTGGATGGTGATGATCACTAAGGCTTATGGGAGATGGATTGTATGTCAGACCCTGTCCCAGACACTTTATTTTTGCCCACTTAAGAATCCCTTTATGTAGTCTTTTCATGAGTGTTTTTTTCTTTTAATGTTTGCTTGATGCGGGACTAAAAGTTGGCACAAAAGTAACAGGTGGGAATGGAAAACACAAAAGTGAAATACAGTGTAGTTACTAGTGTTTGTTTCTGAAAGAAGAGCATTTAGGGGCAGCAGGATACCATGAGTAAGGTCTTTGCCCCACACACCAGGCTTCTGTTGCAACTGGAGTTTTGATTCCTAGAGCCTGCATAGTAAAAAGAGAGAACTAACTCCTGGAAGTTGTCCTCTGACCTCTGGCCTCTACACACACATAAATATATACTCACACATAAGTACGCATGCAACCCGCATTCACACCCCCCCCCCGCACTGAATATATAGACCTAATAATTAAAAAAGGAATGATATTCAAATCTCGCTGTGCTAGCTGTATCTTCACCTGCCTCTTCACCTCCTAGGCTCTCTTCACCAGCCTGCCTAGTTCATCGTGACTGCGTCACACCCCTTCCCTCTTTTGTTACTATTGCCTCAGTTCAGGCCCTCTTGTCTTTAGGGACCTTTTTGAAAAGCCTTCCTATGCTGCCTCCCATTCCAGGCCTTCCTCGCTCTGCTTTCTCCAAAGCACATCTGCAGACTTTCTGTGGGACACTTCAGCTTTCAGTATGTTATTTGGTCTTTGGCAGCTTTTACTTAAAATAAAGGCACAGCCCTCAATTTACACCTTGGCATTTCTTTATTTCTCTCTCTCTTTTTTTAATTTGGACACTAAATTTCCACTGACTTCAAAGGTGTTTAATTATTTGCTTTTCTAGAACGCGCTGTGGCTCCCCAAAGTTGCTATCTCTTTGTTCATTTTGACCCTCACTCAGGGTTTTAAAATTTTTTATTTATTTCTTAAATACAGTTACACAGCCAGGTTAGTGGTATACATCTGTAATCCCAGTTCTGAGGAAACAAAGGCAGGGAGTATCACGGAAAGTTCCAGGGGGCTACATAACTAGCCATCCTGGCCTAAAGTGGGATGCTTTGACTCAAAAAAAAAAAAAAAAAAAAAAAAAAAACCCAAACCATATATGTTTACATGAGAGATAAGAGTATGACTTAATTTAATTTGTTTATAATTTGTGTGTGTGTGTGTGTGTGTGTGTGTGTGTGTGTGTGTGTGTGTGTATCTGTCTCACAATACAATGGAGATCTTCTACCATTCTGGGTATTGAACTCAAGTCTCTAGGGTTGTGTGGCCCAAGAAGAAGATTTTAATAGATTAATTGGAGAATGTCCTTAGGCAGTCTGTGGATTCACCCACAGGGCTGGTATCTTCTTTTTTTTAGTCTTCACATGAAAATTCAATGCATTTGACATGATGGTCAGTTTTGAAACATAGGCTTCTTTGTAGACAAGAAAATGACATTCAGATTTAGAAGCAGAGACTGCTGAGATATTACTTAACGTGAACTCTTTATTTTAATGGAGCATTTTGAGAACATTCAGTAGCTCAACCTACCATATAGCAGTAGATGTGGATGCTGTTCTGTGATTCAGTCTGAAGCAGGGTGTCTTGCCAAACCTGGACTTGCCAGTTCAGCTGGTCTAGCTGGCCACCTTGCCTAGGATTCCCCTCTCCGCTTCCTCAAGGCTGCACTTACAGGCTGGCCTCCACACTCACTTGGTTTTTACGTGGGCATTGGGGATCTGAACTGTGGATCTTCATACTTGCATGACAAATGAGCCGATTATTCAATGAGTCATCTCTCCAGTTCCGGAGATGGGATTATGGATTGCCTTTATATCTAAAAATTTGGTAAGAAAATAAACTTGAGAATGATATTATTTTGCTCTTTCATTTTCTATATAAAATATATCCAAAGGTAATCCAGGTATAGGTAGCAAGTAAACTCTATATTCCTCTTTTATGGGTTTAAACATCCATTTTTAGGGCGGGGGAGTTGGCTCAGGGGCTAAAGTATTTTCCTGGAAAACAAAAGGACCTGAGTTCAGATTCCCAGATCTCACATAAAAATTCCAGGTGGATATGGATATGTAATTCTGGCCCCTAAGGGTTGAGCCTGGAAAACCCCAGAGTAAAACAATAAGGAGGAAGAGCAATCCAGGATGATTCTTGGTGTCACCTTTGGGCCTCCACAGGCACACTACTCAAGTGCCCTCTTATTCATATGCCTTTACCCATGCATACACACACACACTGCATACACACACACACACACACACACACACACACACACACACACACACACACAGGAGAAATCCATTTTAAATGTATAGCATTTCTTTGTGGCTAATAAAACTCCATGGTGTATATATACTGCATTTTTACTATCCATTGATCAGTTTTGTACAATGGCTAGTTGTGAGTAACAGATATTGTGGGTAGGAAAGTGTGGCATTTCTTTCTCTAAGTGGAGCACATGTACCATCTTGCTGTAGAGATGCTGGTCGCCATCCATGTGCTGTTGTCTGGCACCAAACATCTCAGCATCAGGCCTCTGGCTTGTGGCTAAGCAAGCTGTGCTGTGTTTCAGCTGGTTCAGTTTATTCTTTCCGGATCAGGTTAAATAGATTATGTTTGGTTTGAGGTGGTGTTTGTATCTTGTGAATCATGTGGTTTTTCATGTGGTCTTTTGCCTTTGGAATTTAGCCACACCTTACCCTTTCATTGACAAGAACAGAGGTGAGAGGATATAAAAACTCACTGTTTATTTATTTCTGTTTCTAAGTGATTCATATTTCCTTGCCTTCCCCAGTCACCTCTCATCTACAAAGAGACTACATTTTCTTTAAACTTATGTGTTCTGTGGGATAACTGTCCTGTTCTTTCGGGGTCAGGCTGGACTGATAAGAAAAACTCAAGATGCAAATATCTTTGAATATCTTCAAAAAAAAAAACAAAACAGTCCACTAACTCCTTACTGTTGTCCATGGTTAACCACTGTCATATTGTCGCGTACAAAACACCAAAATTAAGTGGAAGGAATATGGAGAAGAGCAGTAGTATAAATTTCCTTTTCTCCTGCTTGACTATCTTTTAAAAACCATCTAGCATTGGTGATGTCTCTGGCTCAGAACTCAGAAATTATTGATTGCCTTGCAGAGAGATTTAAGCAGTTTGCATTAGTTTTCAGAATGGCGATTTTGAAGATTCCCCCGTAAACCTGACTTTTTACAACTTCTTCAATATGGGCACATGCTGTGTCTTCTCTGCCTCTCTTCCTTCTGGGCACACGGCGCCTCCCGGGCCTCTGTAAGCATAGAGATTTGTTGTCCTTCCTTGACATTTCTGTGTGTGTTGTGTAGTAATGGCTTTGCTAGCTTACAAAAACCATTTCAGTAGGCACGTTCAGTGGAAGGAATTCGTTTACTTTTTTCCACATGCCTCAGAGATTTCAGATTTTGTTTTAAATATTAAAAGACTCAATTCCTGTTGGGAGTAAAGACTCAAAGAATTCAAAGGCAGCAGCAAACTAAAATACTCTCATAGTTTTTAACCAAATGGTAAGTCAAAGAGAGAGAGAAAGAGAGAGAGAGAGAGAACACCTCCCTCCCTTCTAGGAACTTTATGTATAGAGAAAAAGATAGGAAAAACCTCCTTGCTTTGTTTGATTCATAACATCAATGAAAGACTTCATGGCTTCTCTTAAAATCTCTGTAGAAAGGCAAAGTTATTAACTACTACTAACAGCATAGGGAGGTGATTCATTGGATGCTGTCATACCAGTTGAAGCCCTCTTCTTGCTATCTTTCCTGCCCTCGTGAGCCTCAGTGAAGTGTGGAGAAGTGTGAGCGTGCTCAGAAGAGAATTTGACCAGCATTTCTGGATGTGAATCTCCTGCATGGTACTTTAATGGCTAGGATATAGCATTCATGTCATGCCAGTCTTATGATAATGAGGTAGAAAGTATCTTTTCTACTTGAACAAAGAAGTGTGGACTTAGTTAATAAATCTTGTCGGTCTGGAGATATGTTCCTAGAGGTGACCAGGAGGCTAGGTGTATTTGTGTATTAGGTTGTGTGTTATCATTTAACATTATCATAAGGAAAATAAAATAAAAATCCAAACATCCCTGGGGAATATCAAAGTAAAAATCTAAAGTTGAACATGCAAAAAAAGGCGGCATGTTAGGAAGTGCTCTTCCTTGAAAGCAGGAAGCACTTTTTATCTCCCTTTCCTGTCTCACTGCCCTCTCAGAAAAGCAGCAGTTAAAACTTTTCTTTGTTGAGCCAGGGAGATGTGACATATATTTGATAGAACGAAGACAAGATTGGCATTGGTGCCTACAGCCCTTTTGGTGCCTAGAGCTCTCTCCTAGAGAAATTCTGATTTAATTAGTCTGAGGTTGGTCAAGACACTGGAGTTTACTAAGAGGCTTTCAGGAATTTTGAATGTCCAGCAAAGGTCAAGAGTCATAGGATTGTTAAGTCATTTACCAGTCTAGGATTTTATTTTCCCAGGTGGAAGAAACGTGTAATCTCACATATGAAGCAATAGCTAATGCTGCCTAGTTAGGTATGTTTGTTTTAGGTGTTACCTTGATAAGGATAGGAGCTGAAAAAAATGAAAATATTCTGCTGCATGTACAAAACACACACACACACACGCACACACACACAATGTCTTTGCACCATAAGTGAATGAAGTCACTGTCTGCTGCGGACCAGGCAGGGACATTGCTAGACTCCTTTCCTTCAGACACTGTGTCTGCCCTTCTCTCTTTTTGTCCTCTGTTCCTACTGTCTACCATGGATAATAGAGCCACTGCTTCAGCCAATGCACATCAGTTTTAATGTCAGTTTTCTTACTTAAGTGGTAGTCTACTAACCATTCGAATACGATAATCATCAGACAAATAATTATTACACCTAACATCAGCTGGGTTTGCATTTTTCTAATTTTTCCTAGGAAGCAGTAGAAACTTTTGAAATTTTCAGAGCATGCTAAAGTCCCAGCAAAATAAGACTATGCAAGTCAGGAGACCTGTGTCCAATTCTCTTATGTCTGTGGATGGAGGCTGAAAATTACAGAACTACAAGTCATGCTGTGACTTCAGGAAGATAAAACCCTGCAAGTCAGGAGACCTACATCCCAGTCTCAGATGAATGGAGGACACACAGTTTCCTGACTTTGAGCAGTTTATTTTCTGCCTTTTTCTTGTTTTTTTTTTTATGTAAATAGTGACAATTCACACAGTTTCATGGATGTTCTTAATTGTGGACTATTTGTCAAGAGACTACTAGTTTAAAATATTTTTATTGTTTTGAGTGAGGTCAAAGGCTGTGGGTATATGTATGTTTATTCTTTATTGAAGTTGCATAAAATAGTTCTATACAAGGTAGAATGTTTGGTGATGAAATATACATACATAGTCCCCTCTTTTCAGAGTGATTATCAGAGAAACATGGTAGATTCCTCTTTTATTAATGATGTAGTTATAATATGATAATTACTCTGTTGGGATGGAGAGATGATTTAGAGGTTAAGATTCTGGCTCACAAGCAGAAGGATACCATATTTTAATTTTTTATAAAATTTAATTTTATAAATTTATAAAATTTAATTATAAAGCTTAATTTTAATGTGTTTTCCACTTTCTGCACTTCTGTCCTGGTGGGCAGAGCTTGGGAAATCCCAGAGTGAAACAAAAAAGGAGGTAGAAGCAATCCAGGATGATTGTAGAAGTCATCCTTGATCCTCCACAGGGACACATAGTGCCCTCTGACACACACACACACACATACACACACACACACACACACACACAGGCAAAATAAATAAAAAAGTTTTTTTAAAAAATCACTATGTCAAAAATGTCATTGTGTTTACCTTATTTCTTGGTCAGTATTTGTGGAAGTTACAGATACCAACCTGTCAATTGAAATCTGAGGTTTTAGGCATACCTCTAAAGAGTTATTTAGTTAAGGTAAGCCTTTGAGCAGGCCTGTTAGAAATTGTCCAACTGACATCAAAAGATGCAATCTGTAGTAAGTGGGACTCTTGTCCAGGAAGGGGGCTAAGATGGAGAGAGCTGGTTGGAACTCGGCCATCTGGAAAGCTAGAAAGTATGTCCTTCTCAGCTCTGTGGCACAGTGCAGTCACTTTCCTCAGCCCCTGCTGGCAGTTCCTGAAATGATGACCAGAAACTTGACCCCGTGAGCTGAATAAATCCCTTCATGGTCTAGTGTTTGCCCCCAGTATTTTTTTTTATAGCAGCTGAAGAATAATTAAGACAGTATTTAATTTACTAAATAATTCAAAATATTTTTGATGGCATTTTTTGGTTATGATATACGACAGTCATCTACCAAAATTTAATCTGTTACAGAGGTAAGTGGTTAGAATCGATTACCTTGAACAATTCTGGGGAGAATCACTAGATGTTTGATTCTTCGTTTTGCTAGCTTTCTAGTGGAAAGGACATAGTTAATAACACACACATTAGAGTTTTTCAAACCTTCAGAAGAATGTGTGTGACATCTTGCAGTGGTTGTCCAATATATCTGAGAATCTGTAGAATCAGAAGCTAATCAGGTGTTTTTTTTTTTTGGTACACATTACGAGTGAGTGTTTGTGTGTGTGTGTGTGTGTGTGTGTGTGTGTGTGTGTGTGTGTGTAAAAGAGGACACTTGAGTGTATGTGCCTGTAGCGGTTCAAGGGTGACCTCAGGAATCATCCTGGATTTCTCTGCCTCCTTCTTACTTTGCTCTATGGTTTCGTAGGCTCTGTCTTCCAGGATTGAAAGTGCAGGCTGCAGCTATTTCCACCTGGCATTTTTACTTGGGATCTGGGGATCTGAACTCAGGTCCTTTTGTCTGAAGAGGCAAAACTTTTAACCCCTGAGCCATCTCCTCAGCCCTTATCAGGTATTTTAAACCTAATGTGTGAAGTGAATTTCTGGCCAGTGTTTTCCAATGGTGTCATTGACACTTTTGCAGAAAATAAAACTATCCTGTACCTGGAATGAACTCTCTGACAAGTAACTTATTTTATTTTTTAAAGGCATGAACTTTTTTTTTTATTATTATTATTTATTCAACTGTGTGTATGTGCGCGCGCGTATGTCTGTGTGTGTGTATGTGTAGAACCACGGACAAATTCGCGAACCACCATGGACGCCTCCACCTCCTTCTGCCCCGGGATTCACAGGCTCCGGCCTACCAGGACCAGAAGCGCAGGCCGCCCCCGCTTCCGCCTGGCGACTATATGTGGGATCTGGGATCCGAACTCGGGACCTTCCGCCTGCAAGGCGGAGGCTTAACCCCTGAGCCACCTCTCCAGCCCAAGTAACTTATTAAGGATAAGATTTCAGATAGGTGTTTTGAAAATACCGTGTAGTAACTGTAATACTTCCATAGCAGACTGGTATGGAACATGTTTTCAAAAACTAGGATCAGGAATAAGCAATGTGGAATAATTAAATTGCATGGAAATGTATAGAACATCTTATTACAAGTACTAAAGGGTAATGAATCCTTGTAGTGCTGCCACATCTAGGCATCTGGCTCCAAAATGCGCAAGGCCAGTTATGACTGTTGTTTTCATCCACAGACCTTTCCCCAGTATTCCTTCACTATGACTTGGAAGATTCTGCAGCCTTGAGTGAGACTAGTCTACCCTCTCTTGACTCAGGCTGAAAGAATCGAGCCTCAGTTATTCTGGTCTGCATGCCTTAGGGACCAGATGCCGGTTTCAGTATTTTCTAGCTGGAGATACCAATGGCACCTACCTCATTTAGTTTTCTGTATGTTAAGTAATATTAACACATATAACATGATTCCTTAGCTTCCAAATATAATTCGTATTCAGTTAGTTACCAGTGTTCTTGTACTGTATGTTAAAAGCACTTCTCCTTTGACTCTTGGCTTGTGTTGTGTCTGAGGAGAGTTAGATGCTGAGTCTACCTACCTAGCTTTGCTTTTCTCTCCACACTACTTTATTCCTCCTCCACTCTCTTCTTGAAGAGGTCCTGTGTTTTGTAGGATGCGGGAAGTAATTAAGTATTTTAATCCATTGGCCCTGCTAGCTTTTCCCTAGTAGGGATAACCAAGAAGTCTGGATGGTGTTGATTAGATAGAAATGAATATTTTTAAGGCAACTTGGATGATAATAATTGAGATGCGATTATAAGGTTAGCAGGGATCAATTCATAGAATTGATTAGAAAGACAGAGGTTTTTCTACTTCAAAAATGAGGGGGCCAGTTTGCTCTAACATTTCAGAGAGAGAGATGGCCAGCCACGGTGTGCTGTGGCTGCCATTCTTCAGGCAATCATTTGCCTTGTTAGGGCTAAAACAGAAGCTGTCTTCATTGATTAAAGATTTTTTTTTTACATGACCTAGTTACCATTCTAGAAAGATCAGAGGTATTCCCCTGTAGAATAGAATGTATTGAATAAGTAAACGATTGTCTGAGACATCGAAAATGCTATTTTGGTGAATGATTTTATTGGGCCACTTTACTCTTGTGATAGTATTCAAATTTTCTGTTTTGGTAACAGACCATTGTATAAGAATGTTTTAAGATATTACATTTCTAATGTGACATGCATACACACACAATATTGCCATTTTAGAATTTTCTAACAGAATATTTAAATGGACCTAGCATGAAGACTGGAGATTAAAATCTTGTTAGTTAGGCAGCTTGCACCTTTTGTCCCGATATGATTTGCCCTCTCTTCAGAATCCTGTGCAGCTGAAGATGAGTCATTAAGAGCTGTCATCAGAAGCTGCATTCGCAATCATGCTTTCTAAACTGGTCAGCCAGCTAAAATTGGCCATGACCGAAAACAGCACTTTCTTGTCTTGAAAGACAAGACTGATCAGTACTAAAATTGGTCAGGAAGTTTCTTCTGCTTTCAGTCTGGGCAGTATTCAGTATTTTATTAGTATATATTTTTGAGAAAGTTATGGGGATTACACAGACAGTCACAGGACTGTGGCTGTACATGCATAATGTAACCATTTGAGTAAGGAATGTATGGCGGAAGATAGGAGAACTTTTTTTTTGAAATTTGTTTGTGTTCATCCCTGTGTGTGCATGTATGTATGCATGTGTACATATGCTTGTGTGTGTGTGTGTGTGTGTGTGTGGCATGGATATAGAGGTTAGAGTTAGAGAGAGTTGATTCCTTCCTTCCACTCTTCAGGTTCTGTCCAGGAATAGAAATCAGGACACCAACCATGTGGGCTAAGTGTTGCTACCCACTCAGCAATCTTACAGCCCGCAGACTTGTTTAAACTTGTGGATCTACTGCTTTGTGGGAAGGTCAGAACCTCTTAGGATGATGGGATGGGGTGTTTTCTTGCCCAAGGAATCCAAATACCTTTTGGGATTTCTCTGTTTTTCTGAATATCATGATTTCAGTGTAGCACTGTGAATAAATCTTGTATAATAATAATAATAATAATAATAATAATAATGTCCTTTATTATTCCAGCCTGATTGCTTTTATGCCTTATTAGACACACTCTAGTATGACTACATTTGTTAAGCTAATATGAAGCAACTTCACTTTTAGCTTTTTTGAAAGAAAGCTCTTGGTATTCCTGGTGTAACAAGCTAATTTTTAAGCTGTAAGTCGATGGTCTCCACAGTGGGGTCTGGCCCTCCGTGAGGATTGTTGAAGTTGGTGTTTTGCTGTTGATTGTGGAGTTCAGGTTCCTTGGAAGATGCTGGGTGAGCAAATGGTTGCTGCCCTGTCCACCAGAGAAGAAGGCAACGTGAAAGCAAAAAGAAATTGGCTCAGTGGGCATATTTCTACCTACGGGTTTGTGACCAATGTGTTGACAAGTTTCCAAGCTTGCATTTATCTTAGGGACACAGGAGAGGAGACAGTTGGCTCTTGGAGTAGTGGGGAACAGCGAAGGGAACACTTGGGGCGTGTCTGGCCTCAGTGTAGAAGGAAGCGTTCTCATCATAAAGATATTTAAATGTAAATCGAAGCAAACCTCTGCTTCCTGTTTTTTGGTAAATGGGGAAACCTAGAGCAGAGATGAAGAGTTCCAACCTGCTCCCCTGAGAAGTTGAAGACTCAATCAGAAGCTGTCCTCCTTGACTTGGCGCATGCAAGGGGCTTCTCGTATGACCTGTGGTGCTTGTGTGAAAATCCTTCCTGGGGGTGATTTGGTTGGGTTTCTAAAATCAACGGTGTGTTTCGTGTATTTATTTTCAAAGATATTTCATTTCCTAGAGATTTCACGTTCTTGGAGAAGGTGAATGCAAAGATCTCCTTGCCAAGCCTGAGAAAGAGCCAAGCTGAGCTGTTCTTCTTTGGGCCCTCATTCAAGGGAATTCTCACTGTGGCTCAGGGAGAGAGGCGAGGAGGAGATCAGAGCCATGGGTGGGGGTAGAAGGGTGAGTAATAAGCTTGCCTGAAGGTGAGCCAGAGTGAAAACTGTTCAAAGGAACGAAGAGCTCTATAAGGGAAGGTACAGTTAGGATGTCTTGAGATTCTCTCACGCTTGTTGTCAAAGCCCAGCCAAAGGCATAGCTACCTCAGGGGGTGCATAGCTACCTCAGGGGGGACGCTGTGCCTTCCAGTGGAAAGTGAGTGTCAGAGACATGCAGACATTTGAAGGTAACTTTTTATCCAAGCTCAAGGCCCTATGCTCACTTTGCCTTTTTTTTTGTCTTCTTTCGGCTTATTCATTGATTCAGCTGAAGATTTGGGATAGTTGACAGTGGGAGGCAGCCCCCACTTCCTCACTTTGGTGAGAATCTATTTGGATGGTTCCTTTCCAGTGCTCTGAGGTGCCCCCTGTGGGAAGTTCAACTCGGTTGTTCATTCCTCAGAGGGTGCAGCAGGTCAAAGGACAACTCTGAGAAGTTGGTGGATGGGTTTGTATGCAGGCACATTTATTCACTCAACTGTCTTACCAGTCCCAGTATTTTTTTAAGTATTGATAATGAGTTCAGTCATTCATTTCTGCTTTCTACAAAGTTTGACATAGTCCATAAACAATAAATATTGGTCCATGTAGCTAGCTAACAATTCTTAAATGGTAAAATGACTGATGCCTTTTTAGGTTCTGTCACTGAATATGCAATGTTAAATCAAGCCAAACAAAACAAGCAACCAAAAAAAAAAGTCCTATAGGACAGATGGAGACATCTTACCATCTTACTAGAGTCAAGGTAACTAATATATATATTTCTTTAATTCTTTTGGAATGGTAAAATATCTTATCTTCCTTAAGTAACCTTTTGCTCTAATTTTATGGAGAAATAAACCAGAAGATAACAAATGAAAAGACCCAGGCATCAGTAACAGTATGAAAGTGTGTTTGGAGGCCATGATAAGAGGCAGAAAGTGATTGTCAGAAAGATACCTGGCTCTAGGACTGGCTGTCCAGCAAGCCATCTGAAGTAGGTCAACTCAGATCTCACCCAGAATTCCCTTGGTAGGGGACCCTGGCAAAGTAAATCTTTGTCTGAAAAACACAAAGATCATCAAGCTTAGCTGCCATGAGAGCACTAAGCACAATCATACCCTTGAAAACATCCAGTTCCACCTGTGTTTCAAGCTGGCACACAGCGAATGCCTGTTCCCCTTTGTTCTCACCGTTTCGCTTCCTCCCTGGGACTGAATCTGCTCCCTGAGACATCAGCCAGCAGCGTCTGATGCTGCACTGGGGACCAGACAGCCCTGCTAACAAACGCTCCCCAAATACACAGCTGCTTCGAAACAGACCTATGGACTCCTTCTATCATTAAAATTCTGCAGTCGCTATTCCTCTGTCTCGCTGCATCAGACTTCTGAATGACTGCTTAAGTGGAAATTTCTGTTGTAGATTACGGTTTATTTGATATCAGCGAGTACTCACACAAATGAGCCGGCGGCTTTGCTAGCCAAATATTTGCCATCAGCCACTGTTGGCCAGTGATCAGGACTGTTGTACTTTGAAAACATGTGTAGTTTCACTTGCAGCAGGTGGACATCTGAACGGTCTCATACTGTGTCTGTGTCCTCATATAATTAGCAACCTGTTGTAAAGCACTCAAGCCCAGGAGATTGGCTAGAATGAACAATGGCTGAGATTGAACTTCGCTGATGTAGTGTAACCTGGAGGGCAACTTCCCTTTCCTGGTTGTTGTGAATCTCTTCTGATGCCTGATGGTACACCTCACTCTGTATACTGGGACTATAGTCTAATAACATACTGATGCTGTTTCCGTATTGTGTCAGTAGCAGGTCTGTAGTAAGAATCTCTGTGTGTGTACCTTGCCAACAACTTGTAATAGATTTTCAGTGAAAGTCGGGGTTATAGCCATAGTGGCACACAGAAGGTCAGAATTATGTCAAAGAGCATAACAGAATAGAAGTTATCAGATGTGTCTGCAATGCACCTATTATTTTAATCATCCAATCTAAAAAATAAGGATGAAAGAGGAAGTAAAAATGATCATAATCACTTGCTCTACTTCTGAAAAGGGAGGACAGGAGAGGAGAAAGACAGAGAGCATACCCAAGGATTCTTTACTGATTTCCTTAAGAAAATAAATGTTTAGACAATATGAGTGATTACAGAAACACAAGAGTGAGCCGAAAGAGCTGTGAATATTTCAATGTGCTCATGAGCAAAGTATTTATATGTGGCACCGACCAGTGTTATAAATACTACAATTAGAATTGTATAATGTGTAGCATGGATGTCAGCATTAAAATAAATGAGAAATAATTCTAATTTACTTAAGCTTTTGAAATTTCACACTTCAAAGGCTTACTCTCTGTGCAGAAATCAGTTACTTTTGGTTGATAGTAGGAGGTTAAAATTTTTTGTCAAAGTAGAGTTAATTGGTATAAATGTAGTGAATGAAGCACAATCCCAGTACCATGGCTGCCCCTCTCCTGCACCACTGTGGTTTAGAGAATGTGAGGGGAATTCTCCATGGCAAACTAAAAAAAAAAAAAGTAATAACTGTTAATTCCAGAAAAATTCACTTCCAAACCAGCCGATGTTACTTGCAAACATTGTTTTTACCTGTATTTCTGTTATTTTAAATAAACTAAGAATAGAGAGCCTTTGCTTTGTGATGTAAGCAAAACCACTGAGTTGAGAGAAGGCAGTAAGGACACCTTAAGAGTTAGTGTCAAGTTGAAAATGAAATGTCATGCCAGCTGCTGATTCATGTATTCCAAAGTGCCACCTTTCAAATTGTCGACCCCTCCCTTCCTCTTGCAGTACTCCACCTCACAGAATTACATGAATAATGAACACTTCAGATCTGTGAGGTGATTTTTTTTAAATATTGCAGTGTAATATAGTTGGCTCTGATTTTTCAGAAGTGACAGGCAGCATAGATTGTGATGAGAGAGGGCCAATCTGAGGACTTTCCTTGTGGGTTTTAGAGGCCTGGCTACAGGCCATCACTTTGCAGGGGAGACTGAGGATTTCTCTCGGAGGAATAAAAATTTTGGAAGTGACCAGGGGATAGACTCTAACTTTTCATGGTTCCAAAATACAAAATCTAAAGGTTTCAGCTTCATCAAAGAAAAGAGAGCAAGAAGCATTTTCTTTTGTTACATTTTTCGCCCTGGACTCATGTTTTTCAGTTCAACTCTCTGGCCTGGTAGACTGTTTGTCCCTTTGTGTAATGTTCATTTCCTATTAATTACTTAGGGGCCAGTGCTGTATGAAATATTGGACACAGATTTGCATTCAGCAGTATTTTGCTTTAGAGGGACAGTCAGGGTCAATTGTAGGTAGCTGAATGATAACCCCAGTCTGTATCCTCCACCTCCTTCTGCCACAGTGGAGTGTGAAGTGAGTCAGATTAACCAGTTACACCTGAGTGGCTGGAATAGAAGAGGGACCCAACACCTGCAATGGTCAGCCTTTGCAGATCTAGGTTGAGAAAGAGGAAGAATGGAACAAAGAAGTAGCTTTTGTTGCATTATTATTTTTTATTAGCGTATGTTAATTGTACAGAATAATAGTCTTCATTATTACATGCTCATACACGAATGAATTTTTCATGAACTACTTCATCCCGAATCAGGTCTTGTAAATTACCTACCCAAACTGTGGGGAGTGTTCAGGAGTCAAAAGCTAATTGATGTAAAGTAGTTAGAATTATTCCTGGCATACCCTAAGCATTGGAGAAAGGTTTGACGTTATTATCTAGCACATTTACACATCTAGCCTAGTATCTACCTATGTCACAAGTGCCATTATTTATGTCTTACAGTATATTTTTGTAACCTGGTGTTCTTATAAAAAAGAGACAATTTGCAGCATTTCCCTGTATGCATTTACAATATGTACTATGTATTGTATTCAATTGGAATGTTAAATAAAGGCTTGTCTCTACAGTTATGAGATCTAGGAATTATTATTTTAATTTCCATGTGTACAGGTGTGTAGTGTTTATGCATGTTTACACATTGGTTGGCACGTGCATGCAGGGAGGCCTGAGATTCATGTTGGAAATTAAAGTGAGTTGTTTTCGTGCTCGTTTGACTCATTCTTGAGTTGGGGTCTCTTAATCACATCCAGAGTTTGCTGACAGGGTTTGTTTGGCTAGCTAGCTTGCTCTGGGTATCCCCTGCTCTGCCTTCCAAGGCTGGATTTAAAGATAGGGTGATGAATCCACCCAGATTTATGTAGGTTCTGGGATCTGAATTCCAGTTCTTTTGATTGTTTGACAAGTACTTTAAGCACTGACACATCTCCTTAATCATGAGGTACCATGAGCTAGAACTCGGTGGTTTCACTTATCGATTTATTTACTGTAATGAATGTAAAAAAGTAAAAGGTGATGTGACAGTGTAAAATGTAGTTCTGAGCTCACCTTTTGTAACAGTTTGGTATGAAGCTAGCATTGCTACACACTTTATGCTTTCTATTTCACACAGAAACAAATTCAGTGGGTGTTTGTGTCTTGTATTTCTTGTGATCCTTCTTGGCAAAGGCAGCTTCTCTTTTCTGTCCTTTTTTAGTATGCATTATATTAATTACTTCACTTTAATCTTGTCCAGAAAATAGCTGGTCTGTACTACAGACTTGGATGATTGGGGGGGGGTATTTATCCAAACAAGTTTGTACATTTTCAGGGAGTGGTTGCTCTTATATGTGCTTGGCATGTGTGTTATAAATATTGGGAGTACGTTAAAGGAACTCATGTCTTTCTCTAATCTTGGATTAATGCTTTGAAGTGGACTAGCTGTGCAAAGAGTGGATGGTGGAATTTTTCCAAGAGTTGACATTTACCATCTACTTCTCACTTTGTAGTAAAAATATGTCTAAAATGTAAGTTGATAAGATGTTGAGATGACTTCATGGGTACAGGCACCTGTACAAAAATCCAATAACCTGAGTTTGATCCTTGAAGTCCACATGCTGGAAGGAGAGAATTGACTTCTGAAAGCTTTTCTCTGACCTGTACACACATGCTCTGACCTGCATGCACATGCTGTGGTGTGAATGCACCATGCATCTGTTTTCTCTGGCTCTCTCCCTCTCCCTTAAGTAAATATATGAATCAACCAAACAACAAGCAAGCAAACAAGTAATTAAAAAATAATGTATCGGGGACCTTCTCATTTTTAGTTGCTAGCTAGGGAGGCCATACCATTTGAGATAATTGTATTTCGACATGAATCTCACTTCTTTTAATAGATATGAGCAAAGACTTTTCTCAAACAGCTCAGCTGTAGGCATCATTATTATTGTTGTTGTTATTCAAAATTTCATCAGTGTCCAGGTATTTTAGGAAGTATGTCCACAGTTGGTTGAGTTTGCCAAGTGCGTTTGAGGTCCTTCAGAGAGAATCATGATGTGAGGCTGCTGAGTCCTTCCTCAGTGTTGGGGACATGTGCCTCAGCAGGCCGCTCACCCCTGGGCCAGTGGCAGAGGAACAGCCCTGTCCTCTTCTGCACTTCACCAGAATAACACTTGAGAAAGCTTCCCACGGGGAACTTAAAACCAAACCCTAATGCAACTGAGGTGACTGTCTGGGGAAAGACCCCTCCCCATTACAACAGGCATTCTCATGGATTCCACTTCAGACACTGACAACAAAAGTTTTAAAACAAAAATCTAAGCTCAAGTCTTGGGAGAATAAAGGGCACAGGCTGTCAACTGTGACAATGCTGTGATTACCCCATCCCCCACTCCTGCAGACTTTGGTGTTTGCATACATGCTTCCTTACAGATGTAGTGTGAGGTCCTATTTCACTTTCTGCTTTGGAAATGGCCAACGTCTCCTCAGAGGGCTGAAATCAATATAGCTTTCATCTTGGAGCTCTGGGGAAAGAAAGGGGAGTTCAGACTATACATTATTGTAATGGCAATTTGTTACAGTACACCTGTGTTCATCTGGGACTTGAATATTGCTTTTAATCTCTCTAGCATTTTGTTTTCTATTATTCAGAAGCACATTAGAGAATCCCTGTGGTTAACCACTGTAGGACATTTAAAAAGGTGCTGCTGATCCTAAGGAACAAGTGCCTTATTACCACATCTCAAAGAACTAGCCCTTGTTCCAACACAGTTCTTGTTTTGCCCTGTATCATTTATGTACTTTAATAGCTAAGAACACTGTGTACTACTTATATATTTACATAGTGGAAAAATATTTGAGATTGAATATATATAATCAAAATATAACCAAATATGTTCCAGAGTATTTATAAATATAAATTCAAGTCATTTATTTATGTTTGGAAGAGTATGGTTTAATTATGTACTGTTTTCTGATAAATGGACTTTTCAGTGCATCTGTCCAGTTTTTCAGTGTCATTTTCTTCTTTCTCATCTTTACCTGTCTGTGACATCTAAGGAAATCATTGCCCACTCTTCATAACTTAATGTTAATGCCTAATGTAAAAGTCAGATTCCAGAAACAGTATTTTCTTTAGGTTAAGGTGTTCAATGTCTCTAGCAAACGTAGAAGCATTATTTTCTCACAGGCTATAAAGATATTTTATTTGAAAATACGGACCAAATCTCTTTTCCCCCTTTAATCACCATATCAGAATAGTTTCTGAAAGAAAGGGCAGTTGTTAATCACAGCTGCGATGCTTTACTTGCCTTTAAATTTTTTTATTGCCCCTTCATGTAAATATTAACAATCTCTGGTATCTTCAAAAGTAATATTCTTGCTCATTAACCGTATTAAGTATTATGCACTCAAGGGGAAAAAAAAAACTTGGTCTCTCTTGGGGGAAAATATGTTAATGAGTAGCACAGAAAGATTTTTTAAATGACTTCAGATTGGCAAAATTATGCAGATCCAACATTTAGGCCTTAAGAAGTGCCATTTAGAATTTATGGATTAGATAATTGGAATGTGCTTTTGCAATATATGGGAAATTTGTGTTTTAGATAACAGTCCCCAGCAGTCACACATGCACAGTGTCACCCTTAGGAAGGAGGCAGAAAAGACTGGAATCCTGTATTACCATATAGCCATTTACATACCTATAGGAGATTCTCGAATTTACTTGTCCTTTCAAAACAATATTTTTTCAAGTTTATTCTTCAGAGCACTATTAAAAATATTCATTATTGTATCATTTTCAGTGATGGAGAAGCCAGAATTTCAAAGGAGAAAGTTACATATGCTATGGCCTAATAAGGAACAGAGAGAACTGGGAACAGACTCTAAGTCTGTGTAGCTGTGAGTTCTAGGCACTCTAGGCCACATGTGACTGTGGCTAATGAACTTACTTTGTTCAAGGAAAACTGTAGTAATTTTTTTTTTATTCAATTGTGCATGTGTGAGTGTGTGCGTGTGCGTGTGCGTGTGTGTATGTATGTGTGTATATGTATGTGTGTGTGTAGAACCACGGGCGAATTCGGGAACCATCATGGACGTCTCCACCTCCTCCTTGTTCACTCTGCCCCAGGATTCACAGGCTCCGCCCTACCAGGACCAAAAACTCAGGCCGCCCCCGCTTCCGCCCTGCGTCTGTACTTGGGGTCTAGGATCCAAACTCAGGACCTTCCGCCTGCAAGGCAGAGGCTTAACCCCTGAGCCACCTCTCCAGCCCCTGTAGTAATTTAAGAGAAGGTCTACTTTAATTTATACCAGAAATCTCATTGACTCTCAAATTCTAGGAACTTAGATTTTCTTTGTTTTTAAAGCAGATATGAATCTTACTGAGATTACATATGAAATAACGTATTCAATAAACTGTTATTTTATTATCGTAAACAGCTTACAGAATCACAGTCTGTCATTATCCAAAATGATAAATGTATAAACCATTCATTCATAATTTGTATTGAGGAACTAATTACATGTGATCTTTTTGAAATGTTATCTTGAAAATGAATTTGTTCTGATTTTGCATTATGTCTCAGATTGATGGGATCCTCTTTATAGTATAAAATGTAAAATACTAAACTTGTTTTCTTTCATGTTAGTTTAGCTTTGCCACATTGAATGACTAGCATCACAGAGCCAATCTGAATGAGCTAATAATGAATGTTGTCCTTTTGTCCTGTTTTGAAAAGTATAGCCAACACATATCTCTGTATGCACTGAACCTGAAAGGCAATGGCTGGAGTACATTCTCTTTCCGTTTGTTAAAATCCAGTTAGTTCAAAAAATTGAAGTGAGTTCTAAGAAATTGAAATGCTTACATTTGTCCTTTCTATGAAACAATTGCTTCTACTCTAATTTAAACTTTTTCCCATGTCGAATTTGCATGTTTTACATGAACACCGATGAACTGGAAAAAAAAAATCAAACCTCACTCTTCTTTCTTCTTTCAGTGGATCAAAAATTTCCTGCAGATTTGATCTAGGATAATTGGTTTGTCTTCTAAATGAATGGTTTAATACAAGGACAATGATAGCAGAGACTTGATTTAAGAAATACTTTGCATTAGCAAAAATAAGATGAAGATGTCATTTCTTTATATATGAGGGAGAGTCGATGGAGGTGGGGGAATGAGGAAGAGTCACCTTCCACCACGTAGGCTTCCAGTTATCCTAATTAGGAGCCTGGGTTTGTGAGCAGATACTGGCCCCCCTGAGCTATCTTTCCTACTCTTGCAACCCCTGTCTCTTACTCACAACACCCATGGTGAATAGAATGTCTGTAAAATAGGAAACTGATATCATCTAGCAACATAGTCATGTCTGCATTCTTTTAAGATATCTAATGCTTTAAGAGCAATCATTTATTGGCTTTCTGTTGTTGTGTTGTTTGCCATGTAAGAATGTTGCATAGATGTCTTCAGGTGAAAATCTGAATTGCAAAGATGGTTACCAGTTAGGGGCAGACAGGAAAATTAATAAAGTAGTAAGAATTGGAAGTCTGACTTTGACGGGAGATTTGTTGTCAGTTCTTTGTCAGCTTGGGCAGCTTGTGAATTTTATGTTCCCTGGAATACAGAGTGAAGCCCAGTCTTCAAAGAGAGAGAGAAAGAACAAAGAAAGAAGTTTGGTAATTTTGTCATTGTGTAGTAGTAGGAAGTCAGATTTTTATCATTAATGCCCTTGGAGGAAAAATGGAAAGTCTGATAATTTGAAACAGGAAGTGGTAATATAATACAGATCTTTCTTAAATGAGCATCGCTGAGTAGATCCGTCCTTAGTATTAAGTGGTGCAGATGAACTCCCTGTTGGTTAGTGTGTGCTTGGGTTGTGGTCTGGCATGTTTTCTGTTCAATAAAAGTGGTGATTCTTAGGTTTACTAAAGCATTTATAAGATGAGACTTCATCTTACATTTTGTGATGCGGCTTTCTCTGAAGATAATTGCCATTTCCCCACACCCATGATGTTTGCATATTTCACATGTGTCCTCTCTAATTGTGGTAAGATTTGATACAAGGAAAAAATTTAAGCCCAGAAATTGAAAGCACACTTAAGATTTCTCTGGCTGGAAGCCTCAAGTCCCTTTCTCAAGATTTTTCTCTCTTCTTTTTGAATTGTTAAAGAATCTAGGCTATTAGATATAGAATTAATCTTACCAGTTGCATCATAAAAGTGTTTAGAGTTTTTTTTTTTTAGCAAATACAGAAATTGGATAGAATTGAATATTCTGGAGAATGGGGAAGGAAAGTTTATTTGTTCAAATGAGTGTGGAATATGCTAGGTAACAAAATGGCAGGCATTTCTGCAGTTCTTAAATGTGAGAATATTTTAGTTCTTATAGTCCTAAGAAGGGGCTGGGCCAAGATGAATGTCTCAAATACAGTTGATAATAGTAGAGTTTTTAAAATTGATTGTATTGGTTTGCTTCTTGTCACACCAAATATTACAGTACAGAATTACATGGATCAGTGTGAGGTTTAGAAAACCTGTTGGATAGTATTTTAGAAAGATAAGTCTTATGCAGATAAAGTAGGTAAATCAAGAAGTAAAAAATAGAGGTTGCATAGACTGGAGTGACAGCAAAAATTCTGGAAGAGTACGGGTAAGTCCAAGGCCTTTCAGAAAGTGAAATGTCAGCCTACAGAATATGGAAGCACATTGCAATAAATGAAATGCTGGTAACCCATCTGGTGTACAGTGACTGGGGACAATTCTTATTTGTCCTCTTACCAATGACAGGAGCATCAGTCCTAGCTAGGATCCTCCTCAAGGAGGCTGCGGTGTTGTGATACACTAAGGTGACTGCTACTAGCTGGGACTGCATGGGCTCCTGTGGTGAGCGCCCCAGAAGGTTGTTGATTGGCTAGGGTAGGGAACCTTCTCTTTGCTGTGATCAGGTTACTTGTCCCTTTGTTTTTTAGAAGGCTCAATGGAAAACTGTAAAATCATCCATTCAAATGAGCATGGAGAAGCTGTTCACCAATCTCATTACAGTTCTATAGATTTTTTTTAACGTATGTGGGATGATGGTTATGAGAGCTCGATTTTGTAGGCAAAGTCAGATCTCTTTTCTGTCAGTGACACGTATAAAATTATGACATAGCTTGGAAGTGACTTTAAATAGTCTCCTTAAAAGCCATTTCTCCTTGAGCCTTTATTTGGCATCTCTATAAACATTTCAGACACAGATATTGTAGTCCAGGACAGAACAGAGGTCTCTGACTATATCAGACTGAGTTGGTATAAATATTCTTTTAACCAGTCCCTTACCTAACTGAATCATGTATAACAAGAATTTCAAGGGAAAGTTATTAAAAGAATTTGAACTCTTAAAATATGGACATGTTTGATGTGAAATATCAAGATGTGTTTGTGTGTTTGGTTTTCCCTCCCAGCTTTGACAACACCTCTGCCTGTGTGAGCCGAGTCTTTTCTTGTGTGGTGGGCATTGCATAGTCTCTGTTGTACTCAGTCTTCCTTAGCTCTGTGGGAGGAATTCTTTCTCAGTGTTTCTTAGTCCATATATTTGATGCTATGTAATAGTTTCTATGTTCTTGTGCTTCATGGTTCTCAAATGCTCCTTTTGGATGGTCTAACTTCAGAATTCAGTGGTTAGAGCGCTTTTCTCTTTCCCCTTTCTTTTATTATCACAGTGAAGCCACACAAACAGGAGATCTTGTGGAATTATGGGGACTAATTTGTTTTTGTGTCAGAAGAAGGGCATATTGCCTGGTAGAGAGCAAAGATGTGTTTGTCCAAGGCCTAGTGTGACTTTTCTACAGATGTCCTTTAAGAAAAAAGTTAAGAGCTTGTTTGAATGTTCTGGTAGTGGAGCACAGCTACTTGTATACCCTTGAACAAAGATTCGTCCTCCTTTCTTTGTGTTAGGTCTCTGTAGGCACACACACACACACACACACACACACACACACACACACACACACACACTAATAATAATTAAAAAAAGAAACAAGTTGATCTGACTCCTTTAGGACAAAAAATGATTTGAAGACACAGTGACTGACTGTCATACTCCTTTTAAGTTTCTGGTTTTAAGAATATATAAAGAACATTGTCATCGTGCTTAGGCATAGGAAAGCCAACAGTCTAGTCGGTAAGAAACAAGATGAGATAGAACTTTTCATTGACTTATAAGAAATATACTAAACCTTATCTTATAAAACACAGTTCTTTTTAATTCCTTTGAATTCATGTTTATTCTTTCAAAAATTATTAGTCTTGATTGGAAAGTACATTAGCAACGTCTTTGTCAAGGGTTAGTGGCTATACAAAGTGTGGGTTAGAAAGATTAAGGATCATCCCAAGCACATAGGGACAAATGGACCTAGGATGTCTGGCCTCCTGAGCAAGAATTCTCAGCACCATCCTGTAAATTACTGTACTGTTTCATAGCTAAAAGATTATGCACATGGTTAATCATGAGGTGATATTTGCTGTGTTCTTGGTGTACACTTCAGAGTATCTGTCCTGTTTCTGTGTTGAAGGGTGACTGTGTACGTGTGCATGTAAGTGTAATCACGTGTTGTATGTAACAAGGAGGGACTGTGCAAAATAGATAGATAGGGCTGAGGTTGAACTGAGGTGAAGGGAAAGCTAGAAGGGGTTTCATGTACTAATAGGATGTGATAGCGGTATGTGGGGAGTTGGTGTTTCCTCACAGGATTGTCTTAGGTCTGGAGATATCCTTGTTTTAGAGGCATTGCCATGCTCACCATGTGCGCACGTGCCCTGAGCAGTGCTTCACTTTGCATACTGCTGCCATGGTGCAGGTAAATGGCACATTGATGGCATCATCAAGCCTTGTTGGATCAGACGCAGGTGCCCTAATGTGTAGTTTTGCTGATGGCACACAGGCTGTTCTGGAAATTCTGAGAATCTGTGATGCATAGCATGGATCGAAGTGTCACTATTTTTGTATATAAAGTAATTAAATTTGATTTCTTTTCCATGGTACACATCCCCCTGGAATTTGACTCATTCCATTTCTCTTCAGAACATGTGTATTAAAACTAATAGCATGCAAGTTTTCAATTGGAGATTAGTGGACCTTTTAAAAATTGGTTTCCAGGTCATCTCACCTAAGTATGTTTGTATCTTAATTAGATTTTAAAAATAACTATTAAAAGAGGAGTAACTGATTAAGGTCACGTCTTTAATTGCTAGTGTGTCTCCATCTTCATATGTATGCCTAACATGAAGCTTATAATACTAAGTGAACAGTTAATGAGCGGATAGCTGTCTGGAAATGTTCACACAACCTCCATGTTTCTACTATTAGTCTTTTTATTCATTTATTTTATTTTATTTCATTTTGTGTATGGTGTGTGTGTGTGTGTGTGTGTGTGTGTGTAGAAGAGGGCACTTGAATGTATGTGCCTGTGGATGCCCAAGAGTGGCATTGGGAGTCATACTGGACTGTTCTGCTTCTTTACTGCTCCGCTATGGGGTTTCCAGGCTACTACCATTTCTACCTAGTGTTTTTGTGGTTTTTTGTTTTTGTTTTTGTTTTTTTAACTTGTATTCAGGAGATCAGAACTCAGGTATTTTTGCTTTTGAGGCAAAAACTTTAATCCCTGAGCCATGTCTCCAGTCCCTTGTTAGTCTTTTAAGATAATTCATTTTAACTGTTTTTATGCAACAACTTAAAATGTGCTTTTGTGAATATGAGTTCACGAATTAGTGTATGTTTTATGTCTGCACATGTGCTAAAGGTCAAAGCGAGCATCCTATCCATGGCAGGAAAATGACCTAATGTCCAGCAACGGTCTCAGTCCTGTGAGTGTACAGAGGGTAAGGGAAAACCTGTTTTGAAAACTGAGGGAGTAGTAAAGGAGAGAGGTTCTGTGACTGATTGACTGTCACATAGCAGGTACCTGATCGTTAGTTCAAGGATGTAAAAGAATAATTCAGGAAGTAGTGTGCACATCTGGAATCTCAGCTCTTGGGAGGCTGAGGCAAGAGTTTTGTGAATTTGAATCTAATCTGGCCTGCATAGTGAACTACAGCCAACTGGGGCTACATAGCAGCTCTCTCTCTCTCTCTCTGTCTCTCAGTCTTTCTCATATTTTTTCACATGTTCACATACATTATGTCTTTTATGTATCTATGCATGATGACTGTATAACAAAATATATTTAGCAATAATACCATGTTGATCTCAATCGAAATTATCATTTGGTCATGAACTATATAACACGTGCAATATCTGTCATCAGTGCTGCTGATGACATCAATTATAGTCACATTGCTGAATACATTTTATCTTAATAAATCTGTCACAGAAGGTTTGTTTATTAGTTTGTTTGTTTTAATTAACTCCACCATTTTCTTCATCTTTACACAAGGTTCCTAAGAGTAGATTGTACCTCATGAAGTTTTTGAGTGATTAATATAATTTGGTCTTGGGTTTTGTGAAACATCTTCAAACGTTTATTATTTCATTGGGGCACATCAGTCAAGAGCTTGCTTTGTGTGAGCATGTTGACATTGATGCTGCCTCTCCTTCCAGGTTTGTAGACAGAGTTGCTTTTCCTGGAAGCACATAGGTCTTCCTTGCGGCGAATGTTAGTTAAAGTCCAATCTCTCTCTCTTCCCTCTTCCACATCATCTCTTTCTAGAAAGGATCTGGCTTCTGTGCTCTAAAGATATACTTTTGAAGCACTTGGACCTAGAGCAAGGATCACCTTCATCACAGCAATTCTTTCTGTAGGGTTTGCCTTTGAAAAGTTTGAGATTTTTAAAAATTTTTACTACATTTATTTTCAGTTTTTTAAAATTTTTTTTATTATTTATTCAATCGTGCGTGTGTGCATGTGTGTGTGTGTGTGTGTGTGTGTGTGTGTGTGTGTGTGTGTGTGTGTGTAGAACCACGGACGAATTCGGGAACCACCATGGATGCCTCCACCTCCTCCTTGTTTACTCTGCCCCGGGATTCACAGGCTCCGCCCTACCAGGACCAGAAACTCAGGCCGCCCCGGCTTCTGCATCTATACATGGGGTCTAGGATCTGAACTCAGGACCTTCCGCCTGCAAGGCAGAGGCTTAACCCCTGAGCCACCTCTCCAGCCCCTCTTTTCAGTTTTTAAAAGTGAAAAGTATTTGATATATTTCCAAAGCACTTTAACATTACTTATCCTTTTGTGTCTGTCTTAGAGGAAGCTTATTGTCTCTTTTTTTAATGTTTCGCCATCTGTGTGTTTGAATGCCTCCTAGGCTAGATTTTAATTTCAAAGACCAACTTGTTTATTTTCCTTTCCACAAACACAGAAACCTGAGGGAGGAGCGTGCAGCTGCCCATCAGACATGGACCCCGTCTGCATAGCAGACCCGCCGGGATTGATTATCCCACCAGCTTCCTCTGAGGAATAGAGTGTGAGGCACTCATCACTTAGTTATAAATTTATTCATTACAAAGAGCCACAACCCATTAATTTTAGGTAATTTGGTAATTCCCAGTGGCTTTTGCTGCTGCCTTCGATCCCCTTGGTTTTGTGTCTTGATGTCCTCTGGAGAGATGAGCTCTCTATTATGCACATAAACTCAAAGGGCCAAAAGAGTGTCTGAGTGTTCACAAGCCTAGCTGCTCCGAAAAGGCTTTGCTCTCTCCCCTTGCCGATCATAAGTGTAGAGTGAAATGATTGGCTCCAATAGGTACCCCAGCATAAGTAACCATCTTCAATGCAGCTACTCCAGATTAGATTTAATTATAATCCAACTGCTGACAGTATATAGTAAGAAGTGTTTGAGCCACCCACTGTGGGGAACACTGGTTGTCCATTATTATTCAGTTTAAGAAGGAGTGTTTTGACTTCTTGACTTGCCCATGGAAGTCCATGTGATTGTTACCCGAAGGGGCAATCACTTGAATGAATCAATCACATCGGATAGTGGACTTGCTACTTGTGCAGCATGCACACCCATGCCCATGTCCTATGGAAACCATATCAGTCGTTCAGATGAAGGGGAGCTGGCTGCAAAGGTAGATTCTTAAGGCAAAGGCCTTCTTCAGCACTTGAGCTATATTCTTAAGGGTTTGTTCTGTCACCTGCATGCACACCATCTGCTTGCTTTGCTTTGGTGGTGGTGGAGGTTCTTCTTGCCTACTTGTGATAGTAAAATATCCCAGTTCTTCTGGTTCCTTTCCTGCCTCTGGTTTCCTCTGGATTGCTTTGTTCTATTCATAAAGATAGAATTTGCTTGCTGGCTTGGCTGTTTAGCTTTAAATTAGACAATTGGATGTGTAGATTACCTTACCAAAGAAAGATGTTTGCAATCAGCAGCACCTGAATCACTACCTTAATGCTTTGAGGAATGAATTGAAAGACTTTGTTTTGTTTGAAGTGTAATGCAGTGAGAGCATGACTTTTTAAGTGAAGGGTTTCTTCATCTGCTCTGTCAGCGACATGTGGAAGTGGGTGTGGTAAGAAAGAAGGATGGGGTGAAGCCCCAGCCTCGGTGCTGCTATGGGCAGCCTTGGCTTTTGTTTAAAGTTCTGCTTTAGGGCTCAGCAGCAGCTCCCAAGCTGTTTCCTGGCCTTCTGTAAGCTTTCTTTGAAAATAGCAGAATAAAGGAAGTTCATGTAAGCCAGTGAGAGAGACAGAGAGAGACAGAGAGAGAGAGACAGAGAGACTTAAGTTATACTCAGGGCACTGGCAAACAGGAGGATGGCTATGTTAGAGTTTTGATCCTAAAAATAATTATGAGTCACCCAAGTGCCGGTAAAGCAATAATTGTGCAAGACATTCAAAACATCTTAGATCAGAGCAAGAATTAAGTCTCGAAGAAGGCTGGCGGCGGAGTGATAGGTGATAGGGTATATTTGAGAACTAAGGCCAGCCTCTGCTGTGGCAGGCATGGTCTCTTTTTATATCCATTAAAACCGAAGGGCTTTCCACAAAAACACTCAAGATCTTAGTTGTAGCCTGAGGCAAATATTGACTCTGAAAGTAGAAAAACTATGATTTTTCAACCCAGCTCTTTAAGCTGTGCACTTCCAGATTCTAACTAGTTCCCAGTGAATCTAGAATTTTATTTGGAGGAAAATAAGTTTCAGTGTCTTTTCTGTACCATTTTCTGTACATCACCTTAATATTTGATCTTTAAGCAAAAACTTTAAGCACCTTTTTTCTTGAATATATATGTGTGTATGGAATTTTATCACCTTAAAATCATACTAAAGAGTTTACAAAATGTTTTTTAAATTAAAGAAATTATTATCTTTTTGAAAAAACATTGCACACAACCAAAGCACAAGATCAGCTTTAATTCTTGTTAGTCTTCTTTTTCTTGAATTAACACATTTTTTTCTGTATGTTAAGTTCATTATTATAGAACATGTAGTTGACTGTAGAAATTTAAAGGAAATGGATTTTTCCAGGAACCCCCTCCCATTTTAGCCACACATTATCTCAATAAAAGTAAAGCTAATTTATGAAGCTCCTATAGAACTAATGGCCTTAGACTCTTTACAGGTTTGCAGTCTTGTAGTCAGTGACAAGATATAATGCCCATTTAGGTAAAATTATGTTTTGTTTCATAACCTGAAACAGATCTAAGATTCAATGATAGTTGCTGCAGTATGTGTGCTCATGTAGTTTTACTGTCTATTTCCTTGGTGACCAAAGCTTTGGAAATACATTTTCCTTTCAAAAGGTTAAAGTGCATCCAGAGGTCATGCTGCAGGCCTGTTGTTGGGAAACTGGGTGTGAGGTTTGTGTGCAGAAGGCCCACTGGGGACCGGTCCCAGGATCAGCACCCTTGGCATTAGGAGGAATGAAGGTTTGGCTGGAGCGAGGTAGCCATGATGCAGTGGCTCTAGAGGAGCCAGAGGATTCTGTGTCCCTCAGAGCTCACCCAGCCTCTGACATTGAAGTTGAGGAGGTTCTGCTTTGATACTGAAGTGGCATAATGGTACAGTCAGCACCCTATATTCCTGAACTCCTAAGGAGGAGAAGTGTGCATGGGATGCCTTGTTGGTTAATGCAACCTTATCAATCTCTGTACATGTCCATCAAGTGTCCTGCTTTGACAGGGTCCCAGGACTAATCACAGTAGGACAGTGTAGATAATGACTCCTCTTTAAAAAGTTTCTACGTAAGGCAGAGATCTTGCTGACAACTTATACAAGTGAAAGGAAGCTTGTGGTTTTAATAGATGTTAGCGCCCACATAGTGTTACGAAAACCTATTTTAAGAAGTTAAAAAAAAGTTTAGGTAAAATACTTGTCAAATAAATATTGATAGCTGTCACACTAGTCCTGGAAAACTGCTGAATCTGATTATTGGAAGTCACAGTTGTAGATGTGATACTTTTACAGGAAGAAATTATATTTTTAAGATAGTAGAAAAAGGGAGTCCCTAAAATTGATTTTATAATAAAAGAATCATTACCTTGTTTTTTTCTTTGATTAAGCAGCTGCCAAACCATCTCACTGGAACTACTTCTGACTATAAACATCTGACCAAAAAAAGGGAAATTACTAATCTACCAGTCTAAAAGCCTGATTATATCAGCCTTTAGAAACATCTCTGTATATTGTACTACTGTAAGTTTTTTCCCATTTTACAGGCAAGGACACTGAATTAGAATCTCCTTAATCCTTGAGCACAAGAATCAAGGTTGAACACTGATACTCTGATTATGGAAGTTTTCTTAGAGACACCTTGATGAATATTACCTGCAATATGGGCTAGTGGACAGAGAATATCAGAGGTGGCTTGCAGTATAAAGGTTTGGTAACTTAGAAGAAAAGAAACAACTTTAAAAGGGCTCTGTGGATGGTGAGATTCAGTCAGTGTATGGGGAATGGGGTTCACCATTGTTAGCTGCCACTTTCTCCTCATGGGAAAGAAGTACGTTGGATAGTTCATTCTCTCCCTCTTCCCAGGACTTGCCACAGCACCAGAAGGTCTCTGTTTTTCTTGAGTGCTTAGTTCTCCATCCACAGGTGGTGTCCCCATCCCAACTCAGTGCAACAGGGCTCTTTCAGTTCTTGTAAGTGCTAATGCCCTGCCCCCGCGGGAGCTTGTGTGCTTGCTGGGCTCTGTACCCCCAGTGTGCTTCCTTCTACTTGCCGCATGACTGGCTCTTGCTGGCCCTCACATCTTGACTTCGGTGTCACTTCCTCTGAGGAGCCTGCCACAGCCCCCTGTATTTACAGCTTCCCCTTTATGTTCTCTGGGTTTGTACCCTCATGAACTCATGCTTGAGTTTGTGATTTTATATGTTCATTGGATGGTTTTCTGGTCCTGTAGCAGATAACTCACTGGTGTTCACTTCCTTGCTTATTTTCTCAAACTGGACTTAGAGCCTGGCAGAGACTGTGTTTTGTGATTTCTGAAGGAATTACCAATTGTGGTGATAGAATGGTTCTTCAACTCAAGCTATGGTGAATTTGACTTTTTTTTTTTTTAAGTACTTATTTTTCTGTTTAGGCCTTCTTAATGAGATTTAAGTTTCAATACTAAAAATCTCAATTCTTTTGGAAAGTCAGAAGGGTCCTAGCCAGTGCAAAGGTTTATTACTATTGAAAGAATTAATAATCATTTTTTTCTGAATAGTTTATGGATTACTTTCCTTAACATGGGTGGCAAAAGATAAATATGAGATGAAACCATTTTAGATTGGTTTCTGAGATGTCCTGTTATTTCAGTGAATTGTGAGGAAATGTTCTAAATTGTTTATAGTTAATAACTATACCAAAATTCCAATGTTGAAATACTCTTCACTTGCAGTAATAATTACACATCCATATAATTGAGCATTTATAGTTGACACTAAAGCTTGTTTATAGACTGCAGATTCAGTTTCTGTCCGTATAAAATATTTTTAATGAAAGCAAAATTTTTTATTGCACATCATTTTACATTCATTTAAGTGCTCACACTGAGACAAACATATTATACATTCTTTCCTGTGTTTCTGTCTCTCTCCTGCTTCTCCTCTGTTTCTCTCTTTTCTCTCTGTATTCTGATACTATTTGTGTCCATATAAGTCTGGAAGCCTTGTAGAAGTCTGAAGTGACATGGTTTGAATATTCATTGGCAGGGAGAATGGAAAACCCCAGTAATATTCTTTGTGGCCCAAACGAGGTGCCTTAAAAAGCCATTTTTATTTGATTTTTTTTTCTTACTGCACTTTAGCCTTATTCCTCAAATAAGTTCAACATAGATAGCTTATTGTCTAAAATAATGAATTCCTTAAATTATGTGAACTTTATGTTCTTTGAGACATTTAAGTTCAGATATAGCTTTCTTCAAGTTTCATTATTTTGAAGTAATGCCTCAAACAATAACTATTTCACATTAAAAGTTTACTCAATCTTTCTCACCCCTGCACAGATGAGAACATTTTGAAAAGAAAAACTGCTTACAGTACACTCATGAGTTCACAGTTCTTTTCAGAAAATTCTTTACTTAGTATTTAAAAATAATATTTAGACTTTTATTAGTTGACTTTGAGAACGTGGGCCAGTGGGGCTTCTGTTTTTCAGGCAAAAAGCTGTAGTTAATGGTTGAGTAAAAGGAAATCAGGTCCAGATAACATCTATCTCTGCATCTTCCACTTTTGAACATGGACGTTCCTCCTGATCTTCACTGACTTTTAACTGTCATAACATGCTAAACTGGAGAGTCTTGCTGTAACTTCTATTAATTGCAAGTGGCAATAGTTCCACTTTATGAGACATAGAGTAAAAACTGACCTGTACTTTATAAAAAGACCTGAAAATTCTAATTTGGATTTCGTAAAGTTTTCGTCTGTGTTAGATGCATAATCAGTGACTTCACTCTATTTGACTTTCTTGAGCTTTAATCTAACGGGTAAAGTCTAGAGCAATATAAACAGAACTGGTTCAATTCTTTCTTTTAAGAAAGTGAATTCCCAAAATTCGCAGGCTCATTTGCGTCTTGGTTCACGTAGGCAAAGACAATTGGCATGGCCTTGAATTGTTACCAGAAGTTCAAGAATTAAATGAATGCATCTTCATTTAAAATTTTCTGTCCAATTCTTAGTTCTCACCACACAAAGATTCACTAAAAATGAAGCTTCCCAGTGTGAACTCATGTCCTTATGCTTATATGGCAAGTACTTTACTCATTGAGCCATTTTGCAAGTCCCTCCCTCCTTAATAGCACTTTAATAACTATGGTAAATGTTTGATGTATTAAACATCGAATAATGTCAGTTTAAAACTTGAGTTTTCAGAATTAGTATTGCGGTTCATTCCTCAGACTCTATCCACCTCCTTTTCCTTCATCTATCTGTAATTTATCATCTATCATAATATATCTGTCATCTATATATCATTACCTATTTTCAATCAGTCATGTATCTGTTATCTATCTCTCTGGTCATCCTGCCCCTCTTAGCTTTTTTTTTTTTTTTTTTGTGAAAGACTAACTAGAATTGGGTAGAATTAACTGTCTCATTTCTAAAGCTAGAAACTGTCAAACCGACACATTTTTTGTAAGAAAGCACGTGACTTCATTTTTAAAAAAATTTTTGTGACTTTCATTTTTTGACTGAACCATTGCTCCATTCCTAAGTGTCTCATGTCTCCTTTCTAATTTTAAGATTAATGTCTAGATAGATAATTTTCTGGCTTGCAGATCGATGAAGGCATAATGGCAAGTGACCTGATGAATTAAAACTCTGCCGTCTTCGACATTTATTGCTTTGTTCTCACAGAATTGTCCCTGTAGACCAGACCTCTGAGCTGCCTCAGGTGCTTGGAGCTTTGAAAGTTTTCAAAGCCCTGAGAAATGTATCATTGCATGACTTTTTAAAGTGGAAGGGAATATACATACAGGCTGGGCCGGAGTTGGATAAGCGGAGCTTATAGATAATCAGTGAGCTCTATAGCAGCTAGTTTTGGAAAAGAGATTCTAAAATTGACATTGAAAAGTGATTCTTATACAAAAATGCATTGTTTCTGTGTTCCTGGAATGTCTTTGGGTTGTAACTGCTTTATGAATCACTAGTTTTGAAGCATGTCATTTTCCAGGATGCAAGAGGCAAAGGGAGATGGTGTTAAAAAAAGTTCAGTGAATGCATAGAAAGTCTTAAAAAGAATATAGAATATGTTCACAGAAAGCAAAAATCTGGGTCAGTGAGCTGGTTCAGTGGATAATGGCACTTATTGCACAAGCCATGTGACCAGAGTTCGATATGTGGAACCCATGTGAAAATAGAAGGAGAGATCAGGCTCAATGAATTTGTCATCTGACGTCACATGCACATAATGGCAAACATATGCCTGCACACACACACACACACACACACACACACACACACACACACAGAGAAATCCTGTGACTCTAGGATAGTTATTTCCTATGAGTAGCAAGAGGTCAAAACTGCAGAGCTGATGGGATCTGGTACATGAACAAGTTTACATGCTATTAAATTAAATTTAGATTATTCCTATGTAGACCAAAGGGAGACACTAGTTTATTAAATGGCAGTGTGGCTATGTGCAGCTAATTCATGCAGCAGCATGAAGGGAATGGATGGACTGCAGGTCCCAGAGGAGGAGGGAGGGAGGCAGACAGTTGGGGGCTGTCATCCATTTGAAAGCAAACATGTTTCTTCTTTCTGAAATTGGAGTACATCTTACAATTGATAACAAATGACTAATTTTTGTAGACATGATCACTGTCTTTTGATGACCATGAAAAATGAAATTTATCTGGCAATGATGTTGGTCTTAAAGGCAGGATCTACAAGCTGGAAGAGAAAGAATTTGTGACATATTTCTGTAGAAGAAAAATCTTGATAATATATTTATTTTTAAACTTATAATTAAAGTCTAAAAGTTTTTTTATAGCTTGGATTTTACTCTGTGTCATAGCACTTAGTATTCAGCCATAGACGTGACCTAAAACCAATTTTACAAGAAGTTGTACTGATTTGAATCCTGTGCTATTAATGTAAGACTTTTGATGATGAAGGAAGTATGTATCCCTGTTACTCTGTGTCTCAAGATAAACAACTTCAGATATTCCCACTTCCCTTTGAATAGCTTTCTTTTTTCTTCTATGCATTTTCTCCCATTTTTCTTTTTAATACCAAATTTTATTATCTTCTTTCAGTTTTTTTATTTGTCTTGAAACAATTATCACTCAGAAAGTGCTCTGTATTTCCTTTCTCTTTCTCTCTATTTCTTCGTTTTCTTGCTCTTCCTCTTTCACCTTTGCCTTTTGAACAAAACTAGAAATACTATATAACATAGAAGGTAGTAATTACGTGAATGTTTGGCTTTGGTAGCTTTGGAGACTAAGTCACTTGGGATCACTTCCTAAGGGCTCGATTTGTATGGATGATGTCTGTAGATTTGCTTCTTTACCTTATTACAGTGTCCCACTCCCCAACCCTCATTTTTGTTTTTTAAATCGTGGTTTACTTTCTTGATGAATGATGAGATCAAACTGGATAAAAAATGATTCCTGTAATGTGTGTGAGAACGCACTGTACACCAAGAAATAAGCCACAGCAAGACTATTGGTTAGCAAGCTGATTCCTAGAACTAGGGCAGGAAATTCAACACTCTTGGGGCTCAACATTTGCATTCCCTTTCTAAGCCACAGGATGTTGTCTTCAGAATTCTATTGTGATTGTGCATGTCTGAAATGATAAATGCAAGTTTTCAGTCTGGAAATGATCTTACCCTTTAGGCATTTCAAGGTGTTGCTTCTCTTTGGTAGTTATCCTAGGTAATGTTAACTCATAGAAATACTCACTTGATTCTTTAACAACTGTGTTTTGCACCAGTCTACAGCACTTATTTTATGCAATAAGATGATTTATTAGACTGTTTTACTATTGTATACTGCAGTGAGTGGTAAACTCACACAATTTTACAGTAAAGATTTATTCTTTTAGGGCTAACAAATGATGTGGTAGGATTTACTTGCTGAGTATTCAAGCAAAAAATTCTCCAGAGCCCCTGCTAGTTTGCTAATTGGAAAACTAAACCTAATGTAGAATGGAACCACACCAGCTATCCTTTCTAAAAGTTATCTGTGTAAAGTTTGAACATTTCCTGAGTTTTTCCTCAATAAATGTCTCTTTTCCCAGCAGCATTTTGTCCTGAACATATTTACTTCTGTCAAGGCTGTGCAACCCTGTACCAATCCACAGTTGAAGTCTTTCTTGGTTGGCATTTTGCAAATTTTAGTAAGAAATCCAAAATATCCTTTTAGAAAACATAAACAAAAACAACTCTGTCCACAAAGGGCTTGTTTTCCACATAGCAGGACTATGTTTTGATTTCTCATGAACTAAGCAAAGGAATCTTAATTTGAGATAGTTTGACAAGATCAAATGTAAAATTCCTTTTTGCCTCAATTTTTTAACGAGGCTTTTCAGTGTCTTTGGCTTTTGAGTTTCTGTGTCTGAGATCGAAATGTCTCTCATCTATAAATTAAAAGTGATTGCTTCATAATGTGCTCCACAGCTGCTCTGGAGGCTGTGTGCGTGTAATTCTGAATGGTGACTTAATTTTCAAAAGAGTTTCCTCATGCTACCATTTCAGTAATTCTCACTCAGAAATGGAGATTATCATGATTCTTTTTGGTGTGGAGGGCAGTCTACTGGTGAAAGCATAGAGTTCCCTGTCTAGATGCCTTACAGGGTCATATTGTGAGAGACAAAAAAATTCTTTGAAACACAAGTGTTTTAGATACTGGTTTTCTAGGAAGAAGAGTTTGACTTCATTTCAAATCAGTTATGTATCATGTTAAATTTTAAGTGGGTATAATTTACCCTTGCTTGATCAAGTACAACTTGAGTCATTAAAAGAGAAAATTCTCCTGGAATGATCAACTGGATAAAGGAGAGCTTTGCCCCTGTCTGACATTCTTGTGAATGAGACAGGGTTTGTTCAATGCTTGCTGGCACTCCCTTCCTAATCCAACAGATACTTCTGGAGCCATTTTCTGTGTGGAAGGTTTTAAGCTAAAGTTCCAGGACACATCCAAAACCATGCTTTTATTCTTTTCTTATAGGAGGAGACACAGTTGGTTCGCAGTTACACTGTTAAATACATCAATATTGAATAATGTTAAATTTATAGTAAGAGTGGACATGTAATAGATTTTGAGGAAAAAACAGATGTCAAATAGAAAGTAAAGGTTCAGTTGAATTTTTTATTGCATGTAACCCAATGAATCTGTTAGAAATAAATGAACATTTACTTTCTTGAAGTATATATTTATCTATGGTGTTTTTCATTGTCACTGTGTTTTGCCTTTATTAAATGACACCATTTATTCTCCTTACATTTACATGAATATGCACACCTTCATATCATTACTGTACTACATACTTATATTTTCAGCATTTCATGTGTCAACAGGAACATTTTTGTTACACTTTTTTTGAGTCCTTATTTAACGTAGACCTTATGTTATTACAAAAGAGGTGAGTAAGCATTTTTCCAGTGTCTGCCATAGTCTCGCATCCATATTAGAAACAAAAAAACTATCCTCTGGAATCATTGGGTAAGTTTATGAGAAATACTAGTATCATAAAGTATCATTGCTTTAAAAATTTACCACTTTGAGTAAAGACAATACTCTTGGAATCACAGAAAATGGTCTCTGCATAAATCTTTGCAAAAACACAGTGTTTGAAAGATATGTCAGACTTCATGAAGTTGTAGTGATATATATGTATTGAGATATATATATGTGTGTGTGTGTATATATATTGATAACTTGAGTTCTGTGCTACTGCGAACTGTTGTGTTCATTTTTAGAACTTGGCTGTGGTTTTTCAATGGTCGAAAGGGTCTTTATGGAGGCTTACTATCCTAGCAAACCCCTCCCTTGGTGTTTCATTTTACCACTGTGCACTGCTGATCATGGGGGTGCCTGGGCCATTCCTTCATTATGTTTCTTGACGCAGCTACAGTATCAGGGGGGTCAGGAAGTGTTAGATATTTATTTTGTCACTTCTTTTGGATATTTTGCCGATAAGTCCTGGATGCTATAAAATCCTGTAGGAAGATGTGCGTGCGTGCATGCATGCATGCATGCATGCGTGTGTGTGTGCGTGCACATGCTAGCGAGTGTATATGAATGTACATGAAGATGTATGTGCATGTATTTCTCACATGCGTATGTGTACATTTATATGCTTTTGTGTGTCCCTATATGTGTCGATTTGTGTCTGTGTGTGTGAGAGAGAGAAAAAGAGGTGAGAAACACAGAGAGAGAGGGAGAGAGAAAGACACACACACACACACACACACACAAAGAAAGACTGAGGACTGACTGAGAAGACGACAAGAAGCCAAGAATCTCTGGTGTCAGAAAATTCATAAATATGTCCCATGCTTGTTCCAGTGTCATTAAGGGAACAGTTAGCATCTCTGTGTCCTATCGAGACTGCGCATTTGTGGTCACCAACATAAGAGTCCATAACTGCCCCTTCCTGGCTCGTGTATTTCTCAGTGTCATTTCAGATTTTGATAGCATCTTAGTTTCCATTTGATGCAAGTGGCTGTTCATGCTAAGTAGTTCCACATTTCTTCCCTCTAGAGAATTCTTTCTCAGTCGGAATGATTTGGTAGTGTGTTTAACATAAAAAGACTGGAGATTGTTCAGTTTATAGGCAGTTGTGCTGAGTATACTTTTTGTTTCAGGGAACATTTACATTGAATTTTCTTTTCTCTAACATTTTGTTTATTGAGTAAGAGCATGTTTTGTATTAAAAGTTGTATCTGATTTTTAGCATGCTGCTGTTAATATTTTATATAATCATTTAATCAAAATTGTATGCATATTATTCATTTCCTTGTTTTAAATTTTCATTTTTTAATTCACCATATATAGTATTGTGTTCTGTAAGGTCATTTTAATACCAGTATATGTGGTTTATTGAGCAAATTTCTTCAAAATTTTATTTAATGTATTCTATAAAAGCATTAGGGTTTCATATATGGACAAAGTTAGGAGAGGAAGAGTAATTTTATTTTAAAGAGAATTTTCTGGAATGGATGCTTTTATATGTGTCTAAATTCTCTTTGCTAACATCTTATCTCAATAGGAACCATAGCTGTACTATAAATACTTCTATAATCTTTTATGAACATGTAATTTTGGAATCATAAAAAGTGAACTTAGTTCATGACATTTACCCTCTTGGTGTCTTACAGCTCTCTGATCTAAATTAACTTCCTTGGGCTTACAGACCCAAGGAGCTAAACTATTTGACAGAATCTCATAAATTATAATTTCTAATGCTGAGATTTTCTTAAGTGTCCAGAACTGAGGAAAACCCTTTCTTTGTTATTGAGGCAGTTGTATTTCTTTTCCTAAGGAAATTTTGAACCAGTAAGTTAATTACATCTTTCCCCAAGAGGATGAATCAGCTAATTGTAAAGAGAGAGCCAAGGTCAAATTTAAGCCAATCTTCCTATTAGTCTAGGAGACTGCTTGGTTTACCCCTGGCATGGGGAAGTGTGGGAGTTACTGCGGAGAAGGCAATGGGTTTGGAAGTCTGTGTAGATGGACCTAACACCTTGTGGGATGTCCTCATTGTTTTGAAGTATCCTGTGTCAAAAGGCTGTCATAGATAGTCAAGTGCCTGTGCTTCTCCTACGAATATATTTGAATCATGTGTGCCTATGACCTGCAGGATGGTGATGGGGCGGAGTATTAAATTTTCACTTTCTTTGTAGCTAATCTGTCTTGATGATTGGTTCTCCTTAGAGGAGACGGTTTCCATTAGAGATGTTGGTGGAAATTGACCATCTAAGGCAAAATCATTTTACTCTTGAATGAATACTCATTTATATTTTTATTAATTGAGAAGAAAGCTATATTCTGTCTGTGTGCAATGAGCCCATCTGTGACATGTAATATTTTGGGGGGTGTATTTTCTTCGGCATCGTGAATCATCTCTTCCTGGGCACCTGCCAAGAGATGTGACCTTGGCATAAAATAACGCTTGGGAAAAATAATCAGATTTCCATATGTGATGCTGGGCTATGTAAAGGGTGCCTTTCCTCTTCACGTTGTTACACAAACACAGAACCAAATGGGGAAAAAAAGGTAATCTATTGTGTGATATTATTTCTGAACAGTGGAAAAACAGTGATAAAAAGAGTGATTGTGATGTTCCTCTGTTACTAGTGTATTTTTAAAGTGTGATGGAGGTTTGGTTGGGAGTGGAAAGTTTTCCACGATGGGGTATCTGTTTCAGTCTGGGAATCAGTTGGGTCTGTGTATCATAACAAGGTTCTCGTTTATGGTTTTTTTCAAAATTAGATCTTCCTTTCTTTCATACTGAGAGAAGAAAAAAGAAAGATGAGCAAGAGCTCCTGAATAGACCCTGGATTGTTCTTGGGATGGCTTGTTTTGTTTGGGTTTTGTTGTCCTAATCTACTGGTATTGACCTTGCAAAGGGCCTGTGCTTACCTATAAAGGTAATTTATCAACCAGATTTTATCATTTTATCGTAAACATCTCACTAGGGAATACTTTTGTAATTCCCAACAGTTCACATGTAGTATTACATATTATCTAACCTGACAGACAAGATATATGTTTCATTTTAAAAGGACATGATCTGAAAAGATTATTGAATTAAAAAATTCGGGCTGGAGAGGTGGCTCAGGGGTTAAGCCTCTGCCTTGCAGGCGGAAGGTCCTAAGTTCGGATCCCAGATCCCACGTATAGACGCCAGGCGGAAGCGGGGGGGCGGGGGGGGGGCTGCACTTCTGGTCCTGGTAGGGCGGAGCCTGTGAATCCCGGGGCTGAAGGAGGTGGAGGCGTCCATGGTGGTTCCCGATTCGTCCGTGGTTCTACACATATACAGACACACACACACACACACACACACACACACACACACACAAACGCGCGCGCACATACACACGCACATGCGCACAGTTGAATAAATAATAATAAAAAAATTAAAAAAATTAAAAGCTTATGAAACTATTAAGTATTTTGAGTGGCTTAAAAGTTTTAAAAAATGTGTTAATATTCTCTCAACTGCTATTCAGGTTTTAGAAATTTTATTTTTTGAATGCGTCTGATGGACATGTGTGTCTGCACATGGGTGTGGTAGCCTGTGCATGTATGAATGGAGGCCAGAGGTCAACCTTAGTATTTTCTTCTGTTGTTCTTCAGGTCACGTTTTTGAGACGGGAATTCTCACTGAACCTAGAACTCATATTTTGGTTTTGGCTAGACTGGCTGGCCAATGAGCACCTGGGTTCCACCTGCCTCTGCTCCCTTGCCCTGTGCTACTGGGGTTACAGGTGCACATGAAAGCTATGCCTGGTTTTTATGTGGGTTCTGGGGTTCCCAGCTAGTTGATGATGTACTGTATTTCTTTTACACATGACAAAAACTTTGTGTGTGTGTGTGTGTGTGTGTGTGTGTGTGTGTATTCAGGTTTCATCTTTATTTCTTTTTCTACTTTTACAAACATCTTGAGTATTCATTCCAGCTTTCCTCCCTCCCCTTTCCCTCCCATCTCCTTCCTTCCTTTCATCATTTCCTTCCACTCCCTCCTACCCTTCCGCCTGTATGCTTCTATGGACCCCAGGGTTCACTCTGGTTTGCATGACAGCTTTTTTCATGTCCATGTGTGATTGTGCCTGCACTGCAGGTTGACCCCTCAGGTTGACTCTAAAAACTGGCATTCAGAAATTAAAAATCCACCTTCCAGTTCTATGTGCCTGTACCTGGTATAAAATTTGGTTTTTATGTGTCTATAAACAAAATAGCCTCTTTGAAATAGTTTTATTTATGTTTTTAGCAAAATGGGAATACAACATACACTTTTAACTTGAACTTACAGTTGTTTCCTTAAGTCTGTAAATAGAAGCTAATTAGAATGACTTTTCACTTCTCAAAATTATGCCTTTACTTTGAAAAAAATGAATTTTCAGATGAGTCAGAATTAGAAATCTTAAAATACTAGTGTAAAATGATTATTTTACTGATCAAAGCTAAGGGTAGATTTTCTCCTATTTGAATATAGGCATTTCAGGGACTGCTATATCTTTCATGTAACTTGGTATGACTTTGTTGAAGGAGGCACTAGATAGTCTGATAGTCATTATGTCACAAGATGTGACTTTTTTTACAAGGTAGGATCTTAGTTAATGCCTCCTATTGGTTGATATCTAATACAAAATGCATATGAAACTTGGTATAGAAACAAATAATTTCAGAAGAGGAGTTTGAAGGCTTTGTCTTATCACAGTGTAATTTTCGTGATATTGCTTAGAAATGTTAATTTCTCTCTGACATTATTTCTAATGAAAATTCCTGTTCACTGGTGTTTCTGTATGTGTTATATCACTGATTCTTTATGAATCAAATGCTTGGAACTGTCTCACAGTTCAGACGGGGCAATCCCTGTTAATAAGATTATAATAAGAATTGAAGACCAAAATACTCTTGATTTTAGCCAGAATTTTATTATGTATACTTCATAGTAATGCTAAGTATATCAGTCTTATAGAAGTACCAGCATAATTGCTACGTAATGTGAACTGTGTGTGTGTGTCAGATATCCAATGTATAAGAGGGGCAGTAGGCAACACAATATCTTCATGTAATTTAGTAAGTTGAGGATGTAAAATAACCAGAGCATGTCATTTTCTTCTAAAACTTAAACACAATACCTTAAATGTAAATGATAGTTTCATAGTCTCCCAGATAAGGGTATGTTCCTCTAATATAGGAAAAGTTAGATAGTTTTATTAAAGCCTTTTGTCTCCAGGTGAAATCTGTGATTCTGTGTAAAAAAATTTGAGTCAGTAAAGTTCAATTAATAGATGATCTTTAGATTACAAAAAAATAGGTAAAAATAGAAGTCTAAGTGTTTCGGAATGGGTTAATTTTGCCTGTTTCAATTGACTGTTATTTTTATTGTTACATAAAAGAAACAAAAGAGTGGAAAACCCCACCAAGCGGTAAGCTTAAATCATATTGTTGATTGTGGAAAACAATTCATTGCATATCTAAAGTATTATTTTAAGAATTTATTCTCTGAAATGTTCTCAGTCTTTATGAAATAGAAACCTGTTGTAAAAACCACAGAAATACTTAATCCAATTTCTTCTCCTGGAGGTTTCTTTGTATTTGTAAGTTTGTTTCCTAACTGAGATGCATTTTCTTCCCAAGTGCAAGCATCTCCTTTCTACTTTGTTAAAGGAAATTTCTTCTAGTCTTCTGATTATGATGATAAAATAGTGTGCAAGAAACCACTGCATGTCAGTCGAACTGATGGATTAAATATTTACCTTCAGCGAAAATGACCTGGTGGATGTTCATTGACATTTGTTCCCTCTCATTGCCTGGAATACCAGCTCCATCCTTATTGCAGCTAAGTCCTGCATTTCATTGAGCAGTTAAAGCAATGTATGTAGAAAAGTCAGTCTAAATTTTTACATGCTATGGATGACTGTTGTGTGATATTTGTTGAATTTCTCTTTTGAAATCTTTTTTTTAAAGAAAAAAATGATTATGAGACAATGGAGGGGGGAGAATATATACATGCCTTGGTACAATAGAGATCAGAGGACAGTTTTTAGATTCTCTTCTCCAACCATATGGGTTTCTGGGGCTCAAAGTCAGGTGGCCACATTTGTGAGCAGGTGCCATGCTTGCTGAGCTATGTTGTTACCCCCCTGGAAATATCTCATATGTTATATCTTACTATAGTTTAGTTTAACTGAAAGGTAGATAAATAATTTCATGTACTTGCTTCAGTGGTGAGACTTGATTATCACAATCCAATTATTTTCAAAGAAGAGAATAGTTTTATTTGTCTTTGCCCTTATGCTAATTTTAAATACTGTTTAAGGTTTCGATTCAGAGATGGTCGTGTGATATAGTGTACTTCGACTTTACTCTTAAATGGACATCTGTTCATATGCAGTGTTCATAAATTTGGGTGTACCTTCATTTTTAATGACGGAAAGAATACATGAATGTGTATGAGAAGACGTGCTTTGGTTTTTCCATATTTCAATTACAAATTTGCTTTTTCCAAAGGGAAAAAAAGTTAGTCCATAAAATATGTTGTCACCTCCCTCCCCTAACTAGATGGTGGATAATAATAATACATGGAGGATTTTTTTTATCTATCCTATTATTTGTGTTCCAATCCTAGAAATTTTTGTTGAGGGTCAGCTTCTTAGGCTTTGGGAAGAGCATGCTCATACCTTTTCTATTCATGTTGGGAAGGAAAACAGGAGTATGTTCCTTCCAGCTCTTCCCTATTTCCTTTCTTTGATTTTCAATTTTCTGCCTATACTTTATCTCTTTTCTTTCTCCTTGCTTCTTTTTTCTTCCACCAAGTTTATTAAAAATCTATTCCTTGCTGAGTTTGTCAAAGCTGTCTGAGTCCCTCAAGTCCCTCAAGCTCTAGAGAAGGAGAGAGGAATGACAAAACCTTACATTTCCTTTTGTGACTCACATTGATCTCTCTCTCTCTCTCTCTCTCTCTCTCTCTCTCTCTCTCTCCCCTCTCTCCCTCTCTCTCTGTCTTAATGTGTGATTTCTTGAGCATCATTCAAGACTTGTTTATCCACATGTGGAGAAAGTAGAAGAGACCTAGGGTTGACATGATTTAGTAGGGTCAGGATTTTGTGACCTCTCTGTTCAGACCTCATCCTGTCTTTTTTGTGTCTTGTCCATTCTGGGCCACTGTCTACACGCGCATTCACTGAGTGTGCTCAAAACGTTCTCCCTGAAACCGGGTTGCTAGAAAACATCCCATGGGGTATCTTAAATGTGGAAATGACAATCAGTCCTGAAGCCCCTGTAAAAACTTCACTTTGAGAGTGGAATGGGCCTGTCCCTTACCATATCAGAAACCACAGTCTGGAGATCTGTGGCCCATGGAATGGCAGCTCCTCCACTTAATTTTTCTCTGAATCTTGAGGGCTTAAAAACACGGATGCCACATGACTTCCTGACTCTGCATACAAAGAAAATTGGGTTGGATAATCTGAAAGTTGGATATGCTTCGGAACACTCCTTAGAATACCATTTTACTGAATAAAATGGGTTATTTAGATGGGTTAGTGTGGTACAGTATGTAAAATTGAAACCAGGTATACCAGTTGCATACATCAGAATCCTACCTCGATATTAGAGTGAAACTGAATGATGTATTTAACCTTTTTCTTAAAATATCCAATGGGAAAAATAAGTATTTACTTCATACAGATATGATAAAGTGATATCTTAAATCTGTATATTCAAATTACTTGATACCAGAATAGAGTACTCCATGGATAAACAAAATTCATATGGAGTGGCTAGCCTCAGTTTACCAAATAAAAATTTTCAACAAATTTTACAAAAGTTATTCAGAGCTAGCACACTTTATTTGATTGGGATTTTAAAATAGTTCCCTTTTTATAATTTTGGAATATTTTTTATTTTCCCCAGTTATTGAAGGCATATGACTTAAGAAAAATACTGCTTTTGAAGCTTCCAATGTTTTCAGAATGGTTTTTATATGATTTGCCCTGCATAAATGTAGTGATTTCATCTAATTTTAATAAGTTGGTTATCACCTGTGAGAAACATTTATAAGAATTGGTTCCTGGGAAAGTTATTTAGAAACGAGCATGTGTTTTTGGAATTCTAGGCTCCTTTTTTTGATGCATTGTTAAAGTGCAATTCATTGCACCTTGGCTTGAAAACAATAAAGAAAATACTGGACTCAAAAGTGTAATTATGCTCATTTGTTATCATCACCAGTTCCTTCCTTTGGGATATTGACATTCATCATCAAAATGAGAAAAAAATAGTTCATGTAATTGAAGTTTAGTTGGGGACTGTATTGCAATTTTCCTTACATAGTACAAAGGCTGAGTAGTATCTTTTAATGAGAAGTCGTGTTTAGTGTTATGCTGTTTAATTATAGTGAAGCGCATTCAGTTATAGACCAGGGTAAGGTTCAACCCAACAGGCACCATAATTCTTAGATTCTTCTAATAGATATTTATTATTGTCAGAAAAGTTCAAGACCTAGGAACTTTTTTTTTCAGTTGAACTAAGTCAACCTGTTGTTTAACAGAAAGTGTTCAAATTTTGTATTGATTCTCTGTCTGTCCTCTCCTGGACATGTTTTGAGCTCTTTAAGTCTATATTGCTGAGCTTCTATTATGCTCAAACAACTTTAATTTTATGTGGCCCATGTTGCATTTCTAAATATCTAATAGCTGGCATTAATTCTTTGTTATAATATAGTAAAGGATGCAACATTTTGAGAATCCACACTTGTTAAGTAGGTCAGAGTAACTTCAATGTTCCTGACTTATTTGGAGCAAATTGTATTATCTTTATTAAATTTCAAATTTTAAAAATACTTATTTTTACTCAGTTGGAAGAAGTGTTAAGATTGGAATGATGACCAGTTTCTTATTTCAGAGCATGTAACTGAAATTTCTTTTCCCTTCATATAGTTTGACTTTCTGTAGCAAAGAAACGAAAATGCTGGAATGAAAGAAACAAGGAAAACATTTGGTTTTGCTTGATAGATAACTGGGTTGTTGAGAGCAGAGCAGAGAAGACTTTTACTTGATTCCGTTTCTTGTTTTTAGCAATGAGGCATTGGGGAGAAGTCAATACAATATATCATAATTAAACCTCTCAGTTTCATTAAATAACTCATTGCAATTAAATATATGCATTTCAGAAATGAGTCTGTATGCTTTCATAGTTGCTTCCTGTTTGTTGTTTAGTTAAATAGCTTTTGGTTTTTGAACATTGTTGACGTGAATTTCTCCTTTTACTGTGAAAACAGGTATCACGTTCCATAAACGTAATAATACATTTCTTTGTTATTATTGCATTTTCAGTTGTAGACATTATTATGATGTCATGTTTGGTTAAATGACTTTCCATCAGTCATACTCAGCAAATGATCAACTCAGCGAAATGATCTCTCAGGAAATTGTTATGGCTAATTTTAGTCATGTGCCCAATCAGTGTGTCAGTGAGTTTGGATTTCTGTGTGGTCTGAAGTTATCAAAGTGAGATTTCCATAGCAAAATTTGACCCTTTCCATCAGTCTCTGTCTTTCTTTTTGGCTCTGTCAGATGATTTTGGTGACTAGTCATGCCAGTAAACCTGTGCAAATGAAGCCAGGAGTTTACCTAGCAGGCAAGAAGACCGCTTCCTCTCACATCTGAGAGCTGTCACCTCCTGTCCTATGAGGTCGTTTCTGCATGCTGACTCATGAAGATTCCTATCATTTTCTTGCTAAGTCACAGCACAGGGAACTGGCACAATCTTCTGCTTTGCTCTCACTCGGTCCACTCCCTTAATTGGCAACAGCAAATGTTTCATGAGTACTTTGCTCTACATTAGCATTGTATTGATGCTCAGTCCTCATAAGGCCTTATTCTGTTATTGTCATCTTACCGATGATGAAAATCTGAAACGCCAGATAAAAGTATATATTTGAAAGAGATCTGAATCTGAATTCTAGAGGATTAGAACAAGCCCACTTGTATAACCCAAACTATAAATACAAGGCCTTAGATTAAGAAGGAGCAAATCTCTTGTGTGAGAGCTCGTCTAGCTTAATAAATGTGTGTGCACATGTGACTGATGATAGTGGCTTTCTCTGGCTGGCATGGTGAAGGTTGGCTTGGCCCAGGGCACAGATGGAGCAGGCAGGAGAGGCAGGAGATGCCTGTGGTTGTGGCAGCCTTGTCAGTGTCAAGAACCAAGCATATTTTCTCTCCTTTTTCCAGGATTCTTACGTTGCTTTCTTCCTTAATTAGCTTTGTAACGAGGCCCACACTGCCTCTGACACCATATGAATTTCAGCCACTTTCATATTAGCTCCGGCAAGCTTTATAGGTATAGCTGGGCCCACACTAGCTGAATGTGTCATATTACATGTAATGTACACTGCTCTCTCTCAGGATTGTGCTAGTTATTGGATATGACTTTATGATGACTGAATAAGATCACAAGAGGGATTGTAAAGCATTAAATTATATTTTATATGAAATGGATATTGTTTTAATTGTTAATTTTGATGTTGGAAATCTGATACTGTTATAACCTTAAAAATCTTACAAAGTAGTTCTTTCTTCCAAATGATGGGATTTCTTCCTACAAAGCAGTAGTCATCACATTAAGACAGCCAAAGGAGTTTTGAGGGGGAATTAAATATCAAGGACTTATGTAACTGCTATTAATTTGCAGTTATACTATTTTCAGGTCTTCAAATTATCTTTGATTTAAACCGTTATGACATGGTTGCAGCAATATACTGTTAAGTAAACTTGTGGGTCTTATATATAAGTGATGTTAGCTTTTTCAGTGAACGCGTTGCCTGGGCTCAAATCCGGGGCTTTACATATTCCCAACAGACCTCTACCACTGAGCCATATCTCTGTCCCTAGAAGATTTTAATATTTATTGAATGATAGTGTACTGCTTAGTATGATATGTATAACTGTAAATGATAATCAGAAATAAGCAAGTTTTTTGTGGTACTTTTTAATCGATAGATAAGTACATCATGTTTTTCGTTAATTTAAGCAAACTAACCAGTTTGTGATTTTTGATTAAAATATTTGGGCAGTTTTACTTATTTTCCATGATTCATGTTAGTATGAGCTGACTGACTCAATGTTTCAGCATAATTGGTTAATTTGTAGAGGTAGGTTTGCTTAAAGTACGTTGTAAATATGTATAACTTGACTGAGTTATATTTAAACAATTGGGAAATTTGGGTGAATCAATCATCCATGGCATATATATAGCCTCTTCTAATCTCCAAGAAAACTTGCCATAAAGAAACCAGCTAGCCATGCTTAATGCATGCTCTGCAACTTCTTCCCCTCCCTCCAAACTATTTTTTGTCTCTATATTTTGTAAAATATCAAGTAGCCCAGCTCTGTAGTTTCACTTCTATATTCATAAAATGCGATGTTTCTAGAAGGCCCCCACACTCTTTGATTTTCTGTGTGAATTGTTTCTCTCACTCTCCTCTGAGGTTATAATGTACTTAGAATAATTTTCTTACTTTCAGGCAAAGAGGAGTACTGTTCTTGATTAGACAAACCATCTTTGACTGTTTTTTTTAATGGAAATTGTCAAAGTTAATCCTTTCTATTAAGCCAGTGTAATGGTACAGAATTCATATAATACTTGGGTTATTTTGAATCATAAATATGCCAAGTATAATGAGAATTTCAAGTATGCAACCGAATTCTAGCATTTGGAGCAGAAGAGAACCCCTAGGTATTCACTGAGGCACAAGGAATACAAATAGCAGAGAGTGTATGTGCTCAGCAAAGTGGAGTTCATTCTTTCTGTCAAGTATTGCACTTATGTAAGCATGTTCTCATGACATACTTTCAATATTTTTTCTTAGTTAAATATTACTATCTCCCTTTTCCAGGTGTGGAAACTAGTTTCATAAGGGTTTCTTAAGGACATAGTGTTATAAAGCCAACGTGTGAAGATAGCCCGTTAGGTAATTCAGAGCTAATAACCACTGCATAGCTTCATTTCCACTTTGGATTCAGCTCCATATTATTGAAATTGTCAATAGAAGGTTGACTAAAAAAGCTTTTAAGGGGAAAGGACAGAAGAGGGACACTTGAACAAAATTATAGGCTTCTCTGAGAGGTGGCAGCTGGAGTCAATCTGAAAATATTGAATATGGAATAAAACCCAAGCTCAATAGAATTATTTTACAGGGCTCATTTACCTCTCGATCAACTCATCAGAAAACAACTGAAAACAAGTTTGTATCGTCTGCAAGCTGTGTAGTGAACCAGTATGTTGCTTATGGTGTAGAATACTGATGTCACTAAATAAGGGGAAAAGAGAGAGAGAGAGAGCACCAAGCAAAATGTTGAAGGAGCAAGCTGCAAGCAGGATAAATACCACTGGAGAATGGCATATGTGGAACATACATCAGCCAATCATGAATGTTGAAAACTGCAGCACCTATCACTGAGGCGAAGGAACAGTTGAGTGGTCAAAAGAAAGGACATTCCCAGGGAACCCAGGAAGCTACTTGCAGACTGTCCTGAGCTCTCTCTTTCACACTGCTGGAGGTGTTACAGCAAGGGTTGATAACACACCACCCAAGCCTGTGGCTCTTCTCTGAGGTCTGACTTTCTCTACTTATTGCTGTAGGAACCTGATACAGTCCTTTAATTTCTTGATATCTGACTTCTTATGTAATAAGAATAGAAAAATGATACTTATATCAAATTCTTATGATGATTCAATGAAATAACACACTCAAATGTCTTTAGAATAGTTTATAAGATGTTAGTAATTATGGTTCTATCATTCAGTGTTATTGCTGTTATTACTACTCATATTCTCTTGATTCTTGGTTGTTACAGCTAGAAACTTAGGTGATGACATAGAATAATATTTAGCAACATTACATTAGTTTCCTGCACATTATGACTCAGTATAGGGCCTATCTAATGACGGGTAAAGTGTCTTAGGGATATGAACAGATATGAAAATTAATGCAGGAATAATTGGCTTGTACTTTAAAGACAAAAAAAAAAACAAAAGAAAACAAGCACAAAGTATAAAGACAACATTTCATTAATTATTTGGTGATTCTGTATGTGGAAGAGTGAGATGGTTGAGGCTACTTTGGGTCATGATTCAAATTGTGATATTTGAATATGTATGATTTTGAGGTCACTTGACCAAGAAAATAAGCAATGCATTTGTATATCATTAGAAATGCATATGAAGTATTTGCTATGCAAATCAAGGTACAAGCATTTTGCAAATATTAGTTTATTTAAGGAAGAAAGGGAGACTTATTCATCTTACTGTTCAAAAATATTAGTTTTTTGAATGTTCAGTTTATCAAAAGGAAACCAGCATGAAGTGGATAAGAACCCTGTTTAAGTGAACAATGCATTTTTCCTAAACAGTCTGGAGTCTGAGTTTATGCTTTTCGCACCTTCCCTAAGCTAAATCTGATAGTCTGAAGAAATGAGAGTTAGTTCCTGGCCTAATGGGGAGATAGCCAGTCCATGGGCATGAGGGGAATGATAAGCCAGTCTGAGGATAAGGTGGGTTACAAGTAGGAAGCTAAGGGTGTAGAGAAAAAGTCTGAGAGTCTGGGTACAACTGAAATAATCCAGGGGAGAGTGTTGTTGAGGAACTAGAATAGATGTTTGCCATGGTAATGTGAAGTCACAGTGAAATGGGCCTGAGGCTTCATGGGTCATGGACTTTGGAGAATCTCCTGACAGACTTCCCTAGAAATTTGTGCAGTACAAAAAAGAGTTGAAATGAATAAATTTCTTATTTAATACTTTAGACTTCCTCTTTTTATTTGCATTAATTCCATGTTATCAGAAATATATGCATTATTACGTTATGTTTGCTTTAGATTCTTTGTGTTTTCTTGTGGTAGACATACTTTAAAATAAATTACTTCACTTTTTATTTTTTTATGTTTCTATTCTGCTTTGTAACTAACAAAGTAGAATTTTGGAAGATTCTTGAGTACTCAACTTTGGATCCCACATATCTGAACCCATAAACAAATAATGACTGCGAAAGTTTTTGCAGTTTTATTTTCCTTTGTCGCCTGAATAAAAAACTGGTCAAAGACTACGTGGCTCATAGGCACTGTTTTTCTGTGTTTAGACATAAATACTTATTTGGATAACTATATGTGGGAAGGGAAAATTATTTGGCTTAAGAAAGAAATCAAGTTGTATTTTCAAATTGTACCTTCTTTGTAAAGAAGCAAATCTATGATTCTGTTTTTCCTCCTGGGACACTTTTTTTCTGTCTCTTGGGCGTGAAAACCCTGAGGGTAATTAGAGTCTAGTGGTATGGGAGTTCAGAAGAGACTGGGTGGCTAGCTATTGTTTGTTTTGTTTATCATTTCTGCAGAAGTAATAATTGGGTCCCCCTTGGCTAGGTGGGGAGTCAGCATAGCCAATCCCCCTGAGGGATTGCTTTAGTAAATCTCACATGTGATTTAGAATTTTGGTTTACATGCATGTATACACACACACACACACACACATATTCAACAATTCGGTAAACTAAACTCAAATTTATGTTTCTCAAGTTATAGAAATTTTTTTTTCCTTTCTTGTAATTCCTTTTATTTTTACTGTATGCTTACTATACTTTGCGTTGCTGAAGTCTTTGTATTGAAAATGTAAATTATTTATGTGTAATGTTAAATATTATAAAAATCATGATATAATTGACTGGCTTGCAAGAAGTAGCATATTAGAAAAGCATTTCTTCATTTATATTTATAAATTTGTTTTTAGTTCATTCACATGAGTCATAGGCAGACTCGTGAAATTGTACTTTCAATGTTTAATGATTTGTGTACCCTACAGAGTGTGTGTATGTGATATATATGTCATATATATATGTCATATATATATGATGTGTAAAATAACACATTTAAGAATATTTTGAGGGGTCTGGAAAGGTGGCTCAGGGGTTAAGCCTCTGCCTTGCAGGCGGAAGGTCCTGAGTTCGGATCCTAGACCCCATGTATAGACACCAGGTGGAAGTGGGGGGCGGCCTGCGTTTCTGGTCCTGGTAGGGCGGAGCCTGTGAATCCCGGGGCAGAGTAAAGGAGGAGGAGGTGGAGGCGTCCATGGTGGTTCCCGAATTCGCCCGTGGTTCTACACACACACACACACACACACACACACACACACACACACACACACATACACACCTCACACAATTGTATAAATAATAAAAAAATTAAAAAAAAGAATATTTTGAGTTTCTTTATAGATGACTAAATTAATGCTTTTAAAAGGTGGGTATTTTTCTAGATTTAAATTATATTCTTAGAAAAATTGATAATCTAAATGAACTTTCATTCATAATCATTCATCTAGGAAATATTTTGCTAAAAGAGAAACATCAATATACCTAGAACCCTTTGAAACAATAAGTCATTTAAAATTCTGCTAATGATAGTATTGAATTTGCATGATACCTTTCCTTGTCTTTGTAATTGGTATGTTGTGTAGCAATTTAGAGTACAAGATACGTATAAAATGTAGTATGTTCATCTTGGACACCAAGAGTGTGCCCTGGTGTCCTTTGGAGGCATAGGTTCTATAGGGAATCCAGTTATGTGGGGCAACTATTTCTTTCTAGTCAATGTGCTCAAATGGCTTCCTCAGTCTGCTTTGGAATGAAGGGCATGGGTTTCGTTGTAAGGATTATTGCCCCTGTTTGTAAGTGTGGTGTTAGGCTGCAGGTGGCAAGTAGAGAAGCAGAGTTGAGCACTGTCTTGTGGTTTGTATCGAGAAACTCCGAAGCAAACTATAGTGCAGGAGGAATCACCTACACTTTCACCTCATACTATCTCATTACCTGTGAATGTGTGGTTATTTCACTTAATGTATTCTTTATCTAACCTTATTATTAATCCCATTTGTTCTACTTTTAATTATTTATGGATTCTTGAGTGGGAATTTTAATACAAAGAAAGATTTTAAATCCATTCAAGCTTTTACCCATTTGAAGACGCATTGATTGAATATCTACCAAACATCAGGGTCTAGGACTGGACACTCAGTGAAACTTTATTGTAACTTTTCTATTCTATCCTGTTTGTATTTTTTTCTCAAAATTTTATCTATCTATCTATCTGTCTGTCTGTCTGTCTCTATCTGTCTGTCTGTATGTATGTCTATCTATCTATCTATCTATCAATCATCTATTTATTTATTGAGCAACTTAGCATTCGAATGTCACAGCATGAATGCAGAAGTCAGGCACTAATTTCCTTAAATGGGTTCTTTCATCTTTTGAGAGTTTGATTATGTACTAGATAGACCCGTGTATGGCTGCATGATATATCTTACATGCGGTCCTTTTTGAGGGAAGAGAGTGGCCCATTGGTGTTTGCCTATGAAATTTCCCAATTTCCGTTTTGAAGGATTGAAAAATATGTGTTAGATTTTACGTCACAATTGAGAAGTTTATTTGAAGAATGAAACATGAAAATGATATTTGAGAGGGTATTTTGAAAAGATTTACTTTTTAGAGAGAGGGAAAAAGAGAGAGAGAATACTTGTTTGTGATTTGTGGAGGTTAGAGGATAGTTTTCAAAAATTGGTTCTGTCCTTCCACTGTGGATTCCTGGGATCCATCTAAGGTCTCCAGAGCTGGTTTGCATGCAGATGGCTTTATCTCCCGAGCCATCTTACTAGCCCTAGAGGATCTTATTGTTACAGAAATATTGCAGTCACTGAAATATTCCAATTCTTAAATGTGTATGTGCCTAAAAGTGATGGCTTGGGTAGTACACGTTCCAGGAATGGAGAATTGGGGCCTCCTTAAGTTCTCTCTACTATCCCTGAGAGTGTTTCTTAGAAATAGCCTAGAGACAGTGGATGAGAAAAAGTTCAGCCATCTGAGGCAAACAGTGTAAGTATGACTTTTGTGGAGATGCCCCTGGGGCCTTGTGTTTTCTTGCAACCTGTTGTGGGGACCTCCTGGGAGGAGGGCTAGCCAAGACAGGACCAGAGGGAACCATGGGCACTCCTGGGAATTTAAACTGAGCTCTGTTCTCTGGAGGGCTGCACTGAGGCCTAGGCAAAGTATTTGAATCTCTGCAGAGGGCGCCTGCTGGATTGTTGCTGAAGAATGTCCTTTCTATCCAAAGGTGGTCATAGCTCAGTGACATCCTCAACTACTGATATGCTTGTCATTTAGGGAGATAGACTTGCCATTCATTCCAAAGCCTGACCCTTTCAAAAAGCAGTTTCCCCATTAAACTTTTTTTTTTTTTACCCTCAGGCTTTTAGATGTTTTAATCACTGGGATGAAGACACTGTGTGGCATGTATGCCAGGAAATGTGTGTAGAGGCAGGTGGCAAATGTGAGCCTGGTGTATGGGCAGAATAGGCTTTTCTCATCAGTTTACAAGAAGGCAGCATTATATTTTGCAGCTTTTGTTTAATTTCGGTGATTTCTAAAGTTAATGTACATTGAAGATTTTTAATTGAATAGTTGAATTGTGATAGAAGTAAGACCTCTGCTCATATTTCATATTTTGAGTTACTGAGTTGAGGATTTCTGGATAATAAAATGTATACTAGTTGAAATATTTTTTTTTTCAGTCCCTGGGTAGTCTTCAAAGGGGTAATTGTCCTTTAAAGGACTTTTTCCCTTGGGAAAATACATTCTACTCATCTTAAATCATCATTCCTTGTTTATTTCTTGTTTTCAAGCTCCTTCTGTGACATATGTCTCCATAAGAAGAGAATATCCCCAAGACTAAAATGAAATAATAAAAAGTTCTGCTGCTTAAATTCATTTGTGCAAGGAGAACTTTATGCATTACTTTGCTATTCTAGAAACTGCTATAAATACAACTTACTGAGAATATCTCATCATTCGCTATCATCATTTCACTTAGTACTTCCCTCTGTTGCACTTGTGCTACTTCTTGAGATAAATGAGTATGTACTTTTAAAAATAAAAAAGCCTCCTGCTATGTAAACTGATAAACAACAGCTCTTCCAATTACATACTGTAAATTTTTAAGAATTTAATTGGACTTGAATCCTTAAATGAGAATGTTTAATAATTATTCACCCAAAATTTCTTGTTTAATCTGAACAACTACTAATATATTTCCACATTGGCAGATATACTTTTGTTTTTTCTCATATCCAAATACAAAATAATTTGTTATTCTTTTATCAGTGTATGAAATTTTTTTGTGCATGTATGTGCGCGCGTGCATGTGCATGTGCATGTGCACAGGTGGGAATTTGTACACAAGGATCCTTTAGTGTATGTGACTGTAGAAATCCAAAGACAACTTCAGGAATCGTTTTGGATTGATCTGCCGCCTTACTGTTTTGCTCAGAACTTTTCCAGGCTTTACTGGAGGGCTGGAATTGCCAGCCACTGACATATATGCCTGCGTTTTTTATGTGGGTTCTGAGGATTTGAATTTAGGCCTTTTGTTTGTGTGGCAAAGGCCCCCCATTTTTTTTAACAACGACAAAGAAATCAAGTACTATTTAATTTTTTTTGGCAATGCTGAACTATTTTGAAATTTGTAATAACCTTAATAAAATAATATTTCATGTCGAGTCATTATTAAGTAATTCATTATGTAAGCCATTAGCAATTGTAATGAAACAAGCCACTTACAATGTCAAAAGTTGAAGCCATTTTGTGATAGATCTGCCACTATCTGATTCTTGATTTTGGCTGGAGAAGGGTCTGGACCATCAACTGTTTCTGTTTCCTTGTGTTTTGTGATGTAGGGGAGGACGAGGGATAGATGGATGGATGGTGGCAGGACACAAGAGGAAATGTATATTGGAAAGATAAGTTGTAGCTATAGACACAAACACATTTTCAATGGAAATCATTTTGGAATTCAAATAGTAAAAAATCTCTATGTGGGTCTATATTAGAGGAAGGGAATACACAAGTCCCAGTTGTATGCATTGTCTGTAATTATTAATTCCCTGTGGTTGGAGTAATAATACTTTCAATTGATATCTGATATTTTTAAATATTGATCTTTGATTAGAGTTCTTCCCCAAGCAGTTTTTCCCCAAGACCCACTTCCTCCCAGCAATTAAACCCTCTCCTATTTCCTTAACAATTTTATTAAAGACTCAGTTGAAGCACATGTTATGACTGGGTTGAAAATATACTGCTTATAATATATATTCTGTAAGCTCTTTTGAATGAATGCTCCGAATCCCTTAGTGCCCTTTTAACAGTACATTTGAGATGTATAAAACACCATTGTTTTGTATTTGCATGTCAACAATCAAAAATACCAGGGAAGATGTTCACTTTGCTAGTTAAATGACCCCGGGACACATACTGTGTATTAACTGAATGGACAATAAGGCTGAGGCCTTTGTTGCAGTTCTTAGTAGAAGTGGGTAAACAGGGCCCAGCTGTGATTGGACAGTGTCATGTTAACAGCAAGAAAGAAAACACCACTAACTAATAAGTTGGAGTTCTATTGTAGATCTGTGAAGAACCTTTTCTTTTTAGTCTTAGGGCATGACCAGATGTTTCTTTCTTTTTTTTTTTTGAAGATTATTATCTTCAACCCTACTTGGGATAGGCATGCATGTTTTGCAGACTTCATGTCTATAATAAAAGCTAGAGACTTTTAAATAAGCAATGCCAACTGATATGTTCCTATACTTCTTAGAGACTAGCTCTCTGTCTCTCCTGGACATATTTTATAAATCTTTACATGTAGATATTCTGTGGATGGATAAATTCTTATTCCCATATTGATAAACTTGTTTAAACTCTATGCAAGTTAAGCCATGCTGCTCATTATAATTTAATATAATTTAGCATGAAATCTAGTACATGACACAAATCACTCTTCACTGTGAAGTAGGGTCATCTGTCCCATGTTGTGACCAATGATTGAGATAGGTTTTGCACTTTAGCTAGCTAACTATATTTTTTCAATTCCATACCCAACACAGTGCATTACTTATCACTTCAAAATAGAACCTTTGTATCTAGAGTTATCTAAAATTTGGTTAACTACTACACTTTTAAGCAAGAGAGATGTGGAACATGATGTACCTGAGAGTAGATAGAGCACTTTTTTCTTACTATTTACAGTTTCATGGTGTTACCTCTAACCAAAATTATTAACCTACTACAAGTCTAGCTCTTTCCAGTCCAAATATATATGATTGCTCCCTGTCACTCAAATTTTCCCCAGCTCTTCTCACTAACTTCCATAATATAGTACAGGTTTTTCAGAATTGATTGTCTTGTCCGCCTCCTGTGGAGACACCACTGTACCTACAGAAGTTTGAGAAGGTCCTCGTAACTGTATCTTAGGTAAAGTGAAGATCTGGACTCCACAGAAAACAACTCCAGGACAGATCAGGTTAGAACAAAGTTAGTGAGTTTATTAAATAGAGATAGAGATAGTCTATGCCTCCCATTGGAGGAGAAGGGAGAGGAAGAAAGAGTGAAAAGGAAAGGAAGAGGGAGAGAGAGAGGCAGGGACTTTTAAGGAAAGGAGAGAAATATGCACCCTCTCTCAGGCAGACCTGTGGGGGGCTTCTCAAGAGATCCACACACTAAGTGTCTTTGCAGTAGATATGTTATCTGTGGTTTTTCAAGATACCTTGTCCATAGGATGGTAATTAATTAGTCAATTCAAGGATTAAGCTGTTAAAAAAGATTATGAACAAATATATGAGCTGATTGGCATGTTTTTCTTGAAAGTATTTCCTTTTAGCAAATGAAATCATTAGGTTGTTTATGATGTTCATTGTGTAGATTTAGTCATGAGCATAGAGAAGAATGGATAAGGTTCAGCTCAAAGGTCCTGTGTTGTTTGTACCTCCTTTGTTTGAGAAAACCCCTTGAAAGGGGAAATTGGCTCCATAGGCAAACTAGCTTTTATCAGTTGTTTTGAACTTCTCACTCCCAGTCAACAGGAAAAGCAAGCGTATTTCCCTCTGTATGCCCCCTCCATTTCCTCTACCTTTCTATCCTGCTTCAATTTAGTCAGAGTAGTGGACAGATGTTCACTAGAGGCTAGATGGAAGGCCAACCTGAGATGATAAGGTCAAAGTGTGTTCTGAGGTATATGTGGCCTGTGATCTCCTTAAGCTGTTTCTTAACATGTGTAGACATAAGGATCTGTGACAGCCCTCCTGCAGCGTAGTCACATGAAATACAGGACAGGAGCTTTTCTGGTGCGGACTCTGACTCTGGAGGGATGATTCCATGTTTCTGGAGTTCTAGTACATTCATGTGCTAGTTCTATTGGCATGGAGCTAGTCGGGGTGTGAGGGAAGGGGCTGGGCTGGCATTCTCTGTGCCTTTACAGATGTTGTACTTTGTGAGTCTCATTTGGACATCACATTAGTATTGCCTGGGTTTCTTGAAAAAAAGAAGTCACCATCATTTCTCCTTCCTAATGCCTTAGTCTGATTCTAAATCAGTTAAGTCAGACACTCTTGTCCTCGTGCGTGGTCACTATTCTTTTTTAAAAGTGATACCAGTGCGCAACTCTGAGTGTCCTAGTGCTAGTTTAAATTTTTGTAGTCATCAAACAAAAATTAGAAGAGGAAGAAGGCTGTAGGACATGCTTCCTTTGACCTTTGATCAGTTACTGTCAGGAATGCAGAGCTCAGAGCACCAGTCCCAGGTCAGAGGAAGGTTGTGTGTGTTCAGTATTTATGTACCATGTGGAAGGAGATATGTAACTTTAAATGTTACATATTTTTAAAAAAAGTAAGTTGAAAGGGGAATCATTTTTTGTAACAAGTTTTTTTGGGGGCAGTAAATGAACATCTTATCCTTCCAACATAAAAGTAAATATAAATATTAATTAGATACACACACAAAGCAGTGTTTATTGCTTATTGTAGTATTGTAGTATCCTGCATGATTGTTGATAAAAATCACCATCAAATAGCTCAAGAGACAGGGGGTTTATTCTCTTATGATAGTCTGGTTATAGTTATTAGTCGAGCTCATACCAACATTAGGGCTTAGGGAACTGGTCACACCATCTCCACATAACAGCCGAAAGAAGGACAATGCTTACTTGACAGACCAGCATGTCTGGCCAGGTATTTAAGGATGCCAACTTCTTCAACTAGCTCTTATTCACCTGTCCAGGGCCTAGTCCCACTCCTCACGGGCTAGGTCTGCTCCATCAACTGGACAATCTGCTGCAGGTTTGCTCTGGGCTAAACTCAACTATCTACAAGCAACCATCAAGTTGACAACTGTATCTAACCATGGCATGTAGACTGGTAGCACAAGTTGGTTTCACTGACTATTTTGCAGTCATCTGTGGCTATCAATAATGCTACTGGTGTATTGGACAGTGCAGATTTAGACGGTATAAGGTAACATTCTGGAGACTCGATGTTAGTCCATAGTTTTCCCCTAAGCTTTGAATACTGGATTAACTCACCGTCTTTATTTCTCTTTCCTTTTGTTTAGTAGCAAGAGGTCGGTTTTGAATGGGAGTTTTCGGGTTTTGTTCCAAGAACCTCAGGAGAGTTAGTTTATAGCTAGAGCCTGTGCTTGGCATGCAAAATGTCTACCTTGAAGTACACAAAAAAAGAAACACACATATGTTGTACAATAAAGAAGAAAGCAAAGAGGAGACATCTCAAGATTTTGTGAGAACGCCTTGGCAGCCATCTGAGGGGCAGCAGGGATGTCAGCCTGCTGCACTAGGCTCCTTTCTCCTCTGGGCATTTGGCTATGGCTAAGTTTCCAGGTGTGATATTGTTTGAGGCAAAAAAATAAAAGTAAAAACAGAAGTTTCAAAAAATCTCTCTGGCCAAATCTTCTTCTAAGTCTGAGATTCTCTCTGGTCACCCTTTATGTCACCTACCCCTGGCAGGAGGCAGGCAGCTGGAATACTTTCCTGCTTCCAAGGATGATGTTACCATGACAACAAACCGCATGTTTCCTGTAAAGTAGCAGGGATCCCTGTAGGAGCCCACGGAAGTGCCTCAGCTATGAGAAACAGACATTCTAGGTACCTGCATATACCTCTATGTAGTAACAGGCTATTGATGGCCACTATTTCATAAGGTCTGTTTAAAACAAATTGAATGTAAAACACATTGAATCTTTGTGAAGTAGGATCTCCATCGTCAACTGGATCCAGGGCTCTTTGCTGCTGGTTCTTCTGACTTGGCATATGTTTCTTATTGGTCCTTATAAAACTGACAATTGCTTTAGTAATTGTTATGCAGATGCAAGCATTGGGCATATGATTTTAGTACATGAACCAATAACATTTCTTCATATCTCCAGTCGAACTCTGGTGTTCTATTGGCAACCATCATACCTTTGCCCACTGGAGATGAGCCCACTAGATCTCCATCATCAGAGACTTGACACCACAGAGGCCCATGGGCCTCTGCTTTCAAAACCTTGTAGTTTCCTATTAGGAGTCAATCAGTGACTTAAATGATCCAGATTTTAGCCAATACTTGTTATTTCATTAATTTGAGAAACAAATGACATGCAAGGACACTTGTGAAGCAGAGAAAGCTTAGCATTTCCATCTAATTTTAGGATGTCTCTAAGAAGTCCTGTAGTACTATCATCTGTACTTACAGGCAATTGTAAAAAAAAAAAAAAGTCTTGGAAAGAGCTAGTTCACATCTCAAGATCTGCTTTGTGAATTTGTTAGTGTTGAGAAATTTAACTTCTCTGGTCCTGACCCAAAGCAGTGACAGCAAAATACAAGCACTTTCACAATGTGTGAATGGTTTTTTTAAGTGTTTTCCAAGCAGATTGGGTTCTTTGGTCTAAATAGGTTTTGCTCAGTATTTGGCCCAGGTCTGCATGTAGGGCTCTAGGTGAACAGAGAAAGCAAACACGCGTGACCTTTGTAAGGCTGGCATTTTCTTTGGGAAGCCACAAGGTGCACAAACACACAAATATTAGTCCACTCTTATTTTTGTTCCAGAAACCTTCCTTCTCTCTGGCTGTCAGCATCTCTGTTTTCCATTCTTGGCATCTTTGCTGGCTCAGCTGGGCCCCTGCAGGTCTTCCCATCTGTCTGAGTGGTAAAGGGCCCAGTCTCTTCAGTGCGCCTATTAACCAATAGGAAATGGAACCCTCTTATTGGCCAGTTCCTCCCTTTTCAAACTCCTGTTTATTTGGAAGCAGCTCTAATACACTGGAGCAGGTGGCTTTACTTTAGGGAGTTACCTTAGGATTAGCAATTACTGGAAGGTAGAAAATTATCTGCACCGAGGGGTGGAGCATCTGTTATTGCAGGGATCTTGCCTTTGGTCAGAGCCCAGGGACTAGGAGAAAGTCTGATTCTCAAGGGGCTGTGCTGGGGGACATTCTCCCTCTGTGTCTCGCCTTAAGTGCTTTGGCACTTGCAGGTTGTATCCTTTCATCTACTAGAAGTTTAATGAGGTCACTGCTTTTATCTGCCTGACAATAAATCATCCTCCTTCCCTCCTGGGCTCCTGTCATTCTTTACTGACAGTTTCACACAGCCACTTAAAACTTCACAGTTGCTTAACTTGCACCTTGGAAAGTTTATTTTTTATTTTTTTGAATCCGCGCTTGCCCTTGCCCTTGCCCTTGCCCGAAGGATATTTTTTTTCAAGTCTCAATCTCTGTACTCTCTCCATTCTGTATCTTGACTTGTAACTGAGGAATTTTGAAGAAGATCCAGTAAGATATTTACAAGTCTCTAAACACGCCTAAAGTCCCAGGTTACTAAATGTTGCTTATGTAATGTTTCCCTGTTTCCTTTCAGTGTGTATGTGCATGTGACAGTGTGCTTGTATGAATTCGTTCATTGGGGGCCAGAAGTCAACCTCTGGTGTCATTCTTCAGTAGCCATGTACCTTGTTTGTTGAGGAAAGATCTCTGTCTGGATCAATGGTGCTCATTAAACAGGACAGGCTGGATGGCCAGTGAGCCCCAAGAGCCTGTATATTGGGTGTTGGGGATCACACACATATTTTCATGCTTTCCCTATTAGCATTGTACAAACTAATTGTACTGGAGATTGTCCCCAGTCATTCATGTTTCTGTAACAAGCAAAAATATATACATGCAAGAAATACCTTGCAAGCCAAAGGAACAAATGAGCCAAAGGACTCCCAAATTTAGTGACCTGACTTCCTCTTTCTCTCTTCCCCATTTAAGCTTAAATCACATTGTACTTTGGCATTATGCATTTTGTCTTTCCTAGAGCAGTGGCACTATACATCCTATATACATCCTGAATATAAGAAGATTTTTCTCAGTTGGGAAACATTTATCTATAAGAAGCATCTCTCATATTTGCTAGAATTTTTAGTCCTGAAAAGCGGTTTATTGCTTTTTGAATGAGAAAGCACCATCTTACTTACCTTCCATACCTTATGGGAGGCAGCATAGTTTGTATGCATGGGTATCCTGCCATTGGAGGGCCTGGGTAAACTCAGTGAGTTCACACACAAATCATTAGATAATTATTTTTGGCAAAGTGTCAATACTCCAAGTCTCAGATTTCCCCCCACAGTTTTATTTGGGGTGAGCTGAGTTGATACACAAATATACCTGTGTATGTCTTTTTCGGCTTCCAGCTTTGCTGCTGCATCTCATCTTGTTACTGTCTGGCATAAAATAAGTGCTCTGTGCCTGTTAGTGAACAACTATTAATATTTACTTTAGCTATTATAACACTCTGCAGAGGACATAATCCCCACTTTACAGGTTTGGTAACCAAAACAGCCAAAAACAGGTTACTGAACTTGTCCAAGGTCATGGAGCTGCTGAGTGAGGAGAGCCAAGGTTACACTTCAGGTCATCTGACCAAAAAGCCCTCCTGTCACCCACTGAGTGGCTTCCTCTTCATCTCCACAACACTGTTAAGTAGATGTGGGTGAATTGTTAGGAAGGGCATGGGAATCTATCTGTAAATTTATTTCCTAATTTCACTCAGGTAATGAGTCTGTACTGTTAAATTGCCGTGTTTTCTGCCTTGTTTCTGCCTCAGTTTTGCTTCTTTGAGAGACCCTGGAAGAAAGTGGGAAGGCCAGATTTTCTCTCTTTTTTTTTCCTTTTTTGTTTTTTCCAGGTTTCTCTTAACACTGTATTCTTGCTCAGAGCAGAGCATTTCCTGGTGTGGAAGTGCCTTATATCTATGATTGTGCATGGGATCAGGTAGGATCTTGTTCATGCTCATTGCCAGATAATGCTAGTAGATCTGAGTTGTCCAGGAGAGGTTTGAAGAGCTTTTGAAGAAATCAAGAGTGATTATATCAGACAGTCATGGTTGATTTTGTCTCTGATCAAGGATGTTTGGTGGTCCAGGCACCTTATAGGAGTTTGGTGACTGTGTGCTGGCTAAATGAATGACTGTTGTGTACTCATGGATATTAGGAAAGAAACAGGCATGGATGAAAGAGGGAATGGTTGTGTCTAAGTAATAATGGTATTTATATTTCATAATTATTCTTCCTCTTGTTTTTGTTTTGTTTTGTTTAAGTGAGGGTCAATTATACTCAGACAAGGACTTCACTTGGAGAAGTAAACATCTCTAGTTAGGGAGTCCCCTTCCCATTGTTTCAATACCAATAAAGGAACTTCTGTCAGAATGAAGAGCCATCTTTACCATGGCAGATTATGACGGGGCATTTAGGAACTGTTTCCTTTTTATTTGTGCCTAACAGAAGATTTTTTCTTAAGAAAAAACAGGTTGATAAACTGAGTTGGGTTGTTATAGATGGAAGTGATAGTACTGAATTAGTGAGAATTACCAATTTCCTTTCCACAGTTGCTAATGACACCAAGAATCAAAGATAGAAGGCAACCGTTAATTCTTTTACTTTCATATTTATGTGTATGTGTGTTTGGACTATGTACTGCATAATTGTGAAAGAGAGAAAGTGTGTGTGTGTGTGTGTGTGTGTGTGTGTGTGTGTGTGTGTGTTTACATGCATGTGGAGATTTGGGGGTGATAATTGGGAATCATCCTCTTCTACCTTATCTCTGGGAAGAAGGGTCTCTAGGTCCAGAGCTTCCTTTTATAACAAGTCTGGATTGCCAGCTTGCTCTGGCAATTCCCATTCTAAAATTTTATGTGGGAACTGGATGGTCCAAACTGCCTTTGATTCTTTGTAGTCCCTGATCTTTCTTTAAGGTGAGAACTTTTAAAGTAGGTTATCCTCTGATTAGTGGCAAGATGGAGATTTGTAGCCAGGATCAAGTCTTTGGGTGATGAGTTCTAGTGAATGTAATCATTTAACCTTTTTCTTTTCCAGCTGTACCATTTCCTCCAAGTCACCGGCTTACAGCAAAGGAAGTGTTTGATAATGATGGGAAGCCTCGCGTGGATATCTTAAAAGCACATCTCATGAAGGAGGGCCGGCTGGAAGAGAGTGTCGCATTGAGAATAATAACAGAGGGTGCTTCGATTCTTCGACAGGAAAAAAACTTGCTGGATATCGATGCACCGGTCACAGGTAAGTTGCAAGCATGTAGAACTCTCTTTTTTGCCTCCCTCTTGTATGCAACATTGAGTCAAAGTTCCTACCTACCAATGTGTCTTCAGATCCCCTATCTTTCATATTCTTTTGCTGTTGGATCTGCACGCTGAAAGACTGTTTAATTTCTTTCTGTGATTAAACACACTGACAAAACAACTTAAGACAAAAGGGGTTTATTTGGCTCACAGTTCTAGAATACAGTCCATCATGGTAGGGAAGTTACAACGGCAGGGGATTGAGAGACTTGGTCACACTGCATCCAGACCACAGTGAGTGCAGGGAAGTGTTCAGTGCATTTTCTCCATTTTATTCAGTCTAGTACCTCTGTCCTGGGACTTTCTATGATGAAGGATTTTATCTTGGAAATAATGCCACCCACTTACATGTGGGTCTTTCTACTTAGGTTAATCTGATCAACATAACCTGACCCAGGGATGCCTAAAGACTCCTATCAGGTGTAATTCAGCCAACAAACCATCACCAACAGGACTAAGGATATTATGTGTCTAAAAAAATATGTTTCTTTTCATAGGTTAAGTATCCACAAATTTACCAGGCTCTCAAAACTGGTAGTGGAACTTAGAGACTATACAGAATCCCTGATATAATTAATCAGTAATGTTTGATAGCAGAAATATCAAACTGTGCAAGACACACATGTATTTATTGGAAAAGAGCAAATGAAGTGTCCTAGACCTTCTGTAGAAGTTAAGGAAGTGGTGGTGTTAAAAGTAATGATGCTTTGAGCCTCGTTTCAGTTGTCATCCTCATCAGTATCCTTTAAAATGTGCTTAAAAATGTAGATTATCAGGCTCCACCTGCAGCCCCTGATCAGCTTCCCTGGAAAAGGCCCAATGTTCTGCGCTTTTGTCAGTCCTCTGATCTCTTCTAAGGTGAACTGAGGGATGAGAAGCAAAAGACCAGCTCTTCTTCATGTAGCATTTTGGAGCAGGCTTTACTTGTTAAATTCATTCATTAGGTTAGTTCTCTTGAAGAGACACATATTTTGTTGGAAGTGTGCTGCTGCTAGAACATAAAATTAAATCCAGTTAGAAAACTAAGTATCTGCTACTCAGAGAATTTGGTCTCTTCTTGGTGACATTTGCTGAACTTACATTTTCACTTTTAGAAAAAACAAAAATGTGAGGGCTGGGGAGACCTCTTTATAGTTAAATCCTTTGTCTCTCAGCCAAAAGGATCTGAACTCACATCCCCAGATCACATTAGTTTGGGAAAAATCCTGAAGTAACGTATTAAAGTGGAAGAGCAATCCAGGGTGATTTCTCTTGGGCCTCCACAGACACATGCTGTATTTTACACACATCCCTTCCACACATGTAGATATGTACACACAAAAAAGCTAAAAAATGTTTCTTTTCCATTAATTTTTTTAATATCGGCAAGTGACAATCATTTCAATGCAAAATACTTTGCCTTCTGAAAGGAAGGGAACTAAAACTGTTTTGTGTAAGCTAAAGAGTTCTTTTCTCCTTCTCTGTAGTCATGTAACTTACGTTGTTCTTCATGTATGTGAGTTTGAGGGTCAACAGACTTGTAATCTGTCTTCACTGTCACACTAGCATTTGTTTCCTTGATTGCAGAGTCCTTAAGGATTTTTAGCCCCAGGAAATGGATATTATTCAGTTTATTTTGGGTTAGCAATTTTCTTTTTCTTGTTTTCACATGACAGAATGACTCATCAGGAAGCAGGAGGAGTTACTTCAGTGGTATTAGACAGATTTAGGGTATACTGACCAAATCCAGAAGGACCTGGCGCACCTCAGTGTGACCCCAGGTTTCCATTTAGATGTTATTGTGCCCTGAGTACTGTAACAGGGGGCACACTTGTTTTTTGTTGCTGTTGTTCTTGTTGTTTTATGTTTGTTTTGCTTCGTGTATTGAAGGGAATTGAACCAAAGACTTTATACATGCTAGGTAAGTGTTCTACCACTGAGCCACACTCCCAGCCACAATTTTGAGAAAATGGAGTTTGGAATTATCTCCTGTGCATGATATAAGGACAACAATATTGTACCTTCTTCCGTGTTGAAACACGATAAAGATAATGAACATCTAACCACAGAGCAATGAAATGACTTTGAAAGTTGGATTATTACAACCCTTTGCATATTAACAACAGTATATAACCATTATAATCATATCATCAGTTTTATCATAATGCTTTATTTTTTATGGGAATAAATGACTTGATATTTTATAGGGTTTTTTTTATTCCTTTTTACATGATAATATGAAGCTTCCAATGAAGATTTCATGTTGATTCCACTAATGAGCCCAGTAGGTGTTAATGGAGGTGATAATTAGAGCTTAATGGAAACATGTAAACTAAAAATTTAGGGTAATGCGTTATCTGAAATGGCTTAGTCATCTCTTCTGTTTGATTAGGCTGTCCTGAAAGGAAACATCTGGAGGATTATGGAAGAATTGGGTTTTATTGCTGAATGCTGTCTTGCTATAGTCTATAGACCAGTGACCATCAAGAACACACCTGGCTGACTCTTAGAGCTAGATTCCAGATAACACTTTGACAAGTTTCTGGATAGAGATAGAAAGATACTCTGAAAAGATACTCAGGAATCAAATATTTATATCTTTCCACAAGTGGATGAAAGTCTTTTAAATCTTTTTTTTTTTTAGATTTTTTTTAATTTTTTAAAATTTTTATTCAATTGTGTGTGTGCATAAGTATGTGCGTGCTCATGTGTGTGTGTGTCGGTGTGTGTGTGTAGAACCACGGACGAATTCGGGAACCACCATGGACGCCTCCACCTCCTTCTGCCCCGGGATTCACAGGCTCCGCCCTACCAGGACCAGAAGTGCAGGCCGCCCCCGCTTCCGCCTGGCGTCTATACATGGGATCTGGATCCGAACTCAGGACCTTCGGCCTGCAAGGCAGAGGCTTAACCCCTGAGCTACCTCTCCAGCCCCATCTTTTAAATCTTATAGAAGAATCTATATAGACATCAGAGGGTATAGAGACTACAGAGGGTCTGGATAAAAAGCCTTTGCCTGAAAAGTGTGAGGGACAGAGTTCAGATCCCCAGAACCCACAAAGAGATGAACTGCAGTACATGTCTGTCATCCCAGGGCTTCTATGTTGAGAGGGGACAGGGCAATTCCTAGAAGCTGGTTGTTGCAGTTCGCCTGCATTGTTGCTGATAAATGACCATCAAACAGCTTAAGAGAACAAGGGGTTTATTTTCTCTTATGGTTCCTGGTTACAGTTCTCAGTCCAGCTTGACAGCAGAGCACACACCAACACCAGGCCAAGGGAACTGGCCACACCATCACCGCATAACAGCTGAGAGATGGACAATCCTTGCTTGCCAGAAGAGTATGTCTGGCCAAGTGTGTGAAAGTTTGCCAACTCTGTCAACCAGATGTCTGTATTTTATTCCAGAGCTTAGTCCCATTTACCATGGGCTGGACCTTCCCCATCAACTAGACAATCTCCTGTAGGTTTGCTCTGGGCCTAATTCAACCACTGATTCTCTACAAATGTGCCCAGAGCTCAAACCATCAATTGTCAAGTTGACACCTGTGCCTAACTATGACACTGGTGGTCCAGCTGCCTGTCATATGCAGTACCAAACTAAGGGGCTCTGTCTCAAATGAGGAGGATTAGGATCAACACGAGGTTGTCTTTTGAACTTTATGTACATACCATGACATGCATTCACACACAAATGCTCCCAAACATCTCACACACACACACACCATGCACACATCTTACATGTACACCACATTGAACTTTTCCTTGTATTTTGAAATTAAAGTTAAATATCCATAAACTGAAATGTAGCATGTGCTGTCATTTTCTGAGTACCAGGTAGTCACTCAGAATTCCCAGGTCACAGAACATTTCAGCTTTCAAACTTTTGGACTATGGATATCCAACTAGTAAATTCTCTGTAAATATACCCAAATCAAAAATGTCTTCAAATCCTTAGAGTCTTAGTTTTTTCTGGTTCTCAGCCCTTTGGATGAGAACTTAGCTTGCACTTCTCATATTTTATCACCCAAGTTTTATATGTATGACTATATCCTAGGATTTCATTTGGACAGCTGAGCCAACCAGGTAATATTTATTTTTTTAATTAGAATTTATTGTCAGCAACATTATACTCTGCGGCTGATAGAACAAAACTTAGTCTATACTAGATTTTCATAAAGTAAGTGTTCTTTATATGATTCTAAGTTTCCTAAAAGAGAACCCATAAAACAATTGATAGAAGCGAGAAGAGGAGTGGAATAAGAAAATCAACGTAGTTAACCAGGTGAGGGTGGAGGAAAAAAAAAAACAACACTTTTTTCAGGGGGAGGATAAAAGCTTGAAGCCTGACCTTGCCATGATTTTTAAAAATAATATTAGAGATAATCTCTTCCTGGGACAATGCAATTCTTAAAGATGCTGAAGTAACTTTAGTAGAAACTGTTAAAAACAAAAATATATGTGTGTGTGTGTGTGTGTGTGTATGTGTGTATGTGTGTGTATGTGTGTGTATAGTTGTCTATAATTCCACAAAAAGTAGATGGGAAATAACTTAAAACAAAACAAATGGGAGATATCTTATAGATATACATAAAGCTGTTCTTCAACTCACCCTTCCAACCCCCTGTCTTCTTCGTCTTTTTCTTATAATTATTACTAAAAGTGCCTTATATTCAAAAGTTTAGAGAAGAATTGTCTTGACCTCTGCCGTGGTTTTCTTATTTAGGGCAAACCTAGGAACTGCTGCTTGGATTCTGGATTTGGATTCTTCATTCCTTTGGCCATTTTTAACATTTAAATATGCCAAGGTTCTTCTCCCTTCTAGTGTAGATTCACCATAATAAGGATTAAGTTTAGTTGGGATTTCTTCCTTTCAATTTTTGTACATTTTATTTTGGAGACAAAGGCTTACAGTCTGTTTCCTGCTCTGCCCCCTCTAGAGTGTGATACTGGGGACGACTTGCCTCCCCGAGCAGGAGTATGGTTAATGGAAGCCAGCAAGCATTTCATGTGCGTCCACAGTCAGAACAAGAAGGTGCATGAAGCATCTCTACTCTGTTCCATAAGCCTATTAGTCTTGTTATAGTAGCAGTTCTAATGTTTGCAATCTTATTCGGAAGAGTTTGTTTCCAAGTTGGAGACATTGTGAAAGAAAGATCATTTTACTCTTCAATTTATTTGTGAAAATTGGTTTGTATTTTATCTTTGTATCTTTACAAATATATGAGTGAAATGAAATATGAAAAAGCCATAGATAGAAATGTACCACTCATTTTTTAAATTCAACATATAAGCATTTATTGGTCCTTTGTGTGGTGGTACATGTAATGTGGAATGTGTTGTGAGTAAGGCCTGCGGTATATGTAATGTGGAATGTGTTATGAGTAAGGCCTGTTCACTGCATTCCAAGGTCTTAGAATATAACAGGAAAAAGTGAAACAGCTATTTGTGTGGAGAAATAGTCATCGATCCACTGATTAAATTAATGGATATGGCCTAGATATATTCAAGCAAATTAAAAGTAATCAAGTAAGCATAGCTAAATTGAGGACCCAAACTATATATTTTTTAATTATTATCATCTTTTTCAGTAGCTAAAATTTTTTCTGATGATGCCTATTAGTTATGGATTAAAAAAGCAAAACCTTAGTATTTGGGACTTGCCTTGTTCTGAATATGGATTAAGAAAAGTGTTAGGAGGAATAGGAGTTAGGAGATGGCTCAGAGGTTAAAGCCTTTGCCTCAAGCAAAGGGGCCTAAGTTCAGATCCCAGATCCCCCCACCCACCCACAGGCACACAAAAATGCCCTGCTGATATAGCTGTGGCCTATAATTCAGGCTCTGAAAAGCATAACCTGGGAAACCCTAGAATAAAGCAATAAGAAGGTAGAACAATCCGCAATGATCTCTAATATCACCTTTAGACCTCCAGAAGTGCTGTCTTGGACGCTCTTCCGCCCATACATGTATACGTACCCACCTACAAATCACACACGTGTACACATACATGCACTTGCAACATATAGATAAAACATAAATGAACGGTAGGAATAAGCACAATGACTCATTTGAGGATGTCGTCTTTAGTTAGAAGATTCAGAGTCTTGCTGGCACATCCCACACAGACCACAGGATCATAAAAGGAATGTGGAGAGCTCAGAAAGAATGGTCCTTGAACTAAATCCTGTGTCCTGAGAAAAAGTTACTGTGTAAATGAGCTTGGGAATGACATTAGGATAAAGATGATAGCATGTTAAGGGTATAGATTGCTTTAGGACGTGGTGAGGCTTTGTTTTGGGGGGCTGGTGCAGGAAAGACAGGGTTTCAGAAGAGTGTGGTGCTGAAGAAGCAGGGAGTAAGTGAGAGTGGAAGGCCAGGCTGGGGTCGCTCTCTACATCTGGCCAGTCAGCAGGAGGGAGGAGGCAAGCAAGGGGCCTGGGAACAGGAGAGATACCTAATGAAGTTAGCAGCTAAGACAGGATCGGATGGACCAAGTAGGGTGTTGTGGGTAGCACCTCATTTGGGAAGTTGGTTCAGAACCTTTCTTGCTGTTCCACAGATGCCAGGACTTTAGTAGGACAGGAAGCCTCTGATTTTTATTTCAGGTCCCTTTAAAAAGAAATTATTATTAAAGTTGACATTGAAACCTCTGTTTCATGTATTTTTTAAAATTCAGTGTCCGTTAAAGTCTTTTCTCAGATGAGAAGATGGTTTATTTGGAGATCCAACACATTGCATTGCTTCTCGAACTTCTCATATTTTCCTGTTTTCCCTGTGACTTAGCACAGGACTTTCCATCCATTTGTAAAGCAAAGGCAGGCCAGCTGCTGAGACTTCTGAATAGAGTCATTTAGAGATGGGTTTTAGAGCTAAGGGGGTAGGTGGCATCTGCTGGGCACACTGCTAATCTCTAAGGTCTGTCTGTTTCCCGCAGTGGGGGATTTGTCCCTGGGGCAGCACAGGATTCCCTCCACTGTGGGGCTTGCCTCTTAGCAGTGTCAACCAGTTGCCAGGAGAACCCTTTGGCTTTGTTCCTGCATGTGAGAGTGGACCGGTGGCCAAGTTTAAGGTCACGGCATCCTTCCCTTACAGCAGCTGACGTCAATCAGGAGAATTCCCCTTGCCTGGACTCAGAGGAGAGTTAAGTGCAGATTGGATTTCCACTGGGACCTAAAAGATCAGTGTTGTGTTTTTTCATTTGTCTCTGGGAAGCAGTGTGGCCTTAGTTTGTGTGGGGAAAAAATATTACTTCTGGGGCATTTTGCCACATGCCATTTCAGTGACCAAATCTTTAGGGTTTTTCTGCAGCTACAGGCCTAGATTGATCGCCTGTCCACTGCTGGCATATCAGCATTTCTGACCCAGACTGTGGCACATTGTATATCTCCTTTTCTTCATTCTCCTTAAGTAGGTAAGCCTTTGACATAATATACAGACGTGTACGAGAAAAGCTCCTTCTGCAGGTGAAGCGAAGTCCCTTTCACCCTGATCTTGCAAGGCTGACCTTATGAAACCCATTGCACAAATGAGGAAAGACTCAAAGAGCCACAGTTAGTGTTTATAGATTTGTGGATAGATCAGAACCAACTGCAGGGCTTCATCAAACACAGACCTGACCTCAATGTTTAAAAAGTATGAAGTATGGATCAGGCAATTTGAATATTTAAGCATTTCCTAAGTAGCATGGATGCTCTTGTTAGTATCCACATTGTGGGACCTACTGGTTTAACTATCTGGACTAGGATCTCAATAGTCAACATGTTGAAGACCTCACTTCAAGTAAGTCCTCATTTGCATGACTCATGCTTGGCTTTTCCAATATATACAATTCAATGTCTTCCATGCAGTTGCATTGAAGTTATTTGCTGTTAGTTCATTTGATTATTAGAATTATTCCTTATTACTAAGGCAAAAGCAACATTGATACTTGATATTCTCAAGACAGAGAACTAATACATATCATAAGTATATGTAAGCAAAAATGTATTGTTGTAACACAGAAGGGTAGTTTTTCCAAGTAAAATCCCCCACAGAGCTTTGCTTTATAAGCTTTCTGGAGTTTATTATATTTAATTACTGTTAGGATTGTTTATAAGGACCCAAAGACTGGAAATCCAAAATACCTTTTTTAAAAATTCATTTTTATTTCCATAGAGTTTCATGTATATATGCAGTGAGTTCATATTATTTTCACCTCTTATTACTCAATTCCATCCCTTCTCCTTTTCCTACTACAAATTTCTTTCCTACCAATCTTCCTCCTACTTTCATGTCTTTTTGCTTGTATGACCCACTGAGTTTCATCTGGATTGGCAATGCCTGAGCATTTACAAGTGCATGATCACATATCATCAGTTTGTATACCATCGAGGAAATAGCCTTTTCTCCCCCCCAATCTACTGACACTTTTCTCCAACAACCATTAACCTCTCTCAGGAAGGTGTGGAGCCTCTTGGATCTTTCCCCTTCCATGGTGAAATATCTTGTGCAGGTCTTGTGGAAGGAGACACAGCTTCAGTGAGTTCATAGCTGCTGCAGACATATCATTTCCATAAAGTACTTTCGGCTACACTCCTGCCCCCTTAAAGGTTCTATGTTCTCAATGCCCTTTCTTCCAGTACTCTTTAGGGCTGAACACTCCAAAGTCACTTCCTTTCTCCACTATTGCCAGCTTTGAATCTTTGCATTAAATATCTTCTATTTCAAATGAAAGCTTCTCAGTAGAGGGCTGAGAGCCATTCTAATATGGATAAGTATTTAGATAGCAGTGATATCTTATCCTTATATTTGAACATTAATAGCTTGTTTCCCCTGAGGGTCTAAGATGCACCAGTACACAAGTTTTTGGCCTGCTTTATAATACCATGAATATATTGCCCACTGGAAAGTAGGCCTTAAATCTAATCAGAAAGCAATTGGTTACCCCATTACTTCATTGTACCAATGACACCTCTTGCCTGGGTAGTTGTTTTTGTAGTTTATAGCCTTCATAAGTGGATGAGAATACTGATTACTTTTCTCCCCCATCTGCTTTCATGATAATTTCTGGTACTATGAAAGCTGGCCAGCATGAAAGAAAATTCCAGAACAGTTCTAGCTTGTGTGATATCTTCATCATTAGGTTCTGGAGAGCAACCAAAAGCATTGACAAAAGTCTGTATTGTTTTTTGAGATCTGACCATTAGCTCACTTGTAAGTGGTTCTGACAATTTTGTTTAATTGCTATGGCTTCTGGTAGGACCGCCCCACCCCCGATTCTTAATACACTCTTTTACTTTATAGAAATGGATATTGAGACATTTTATTCATACTACTTTTCAGATCCATATGTTCATGTAGTATTTCTGTTTAGATTTTATGAATGCTATATATATATGTATGTATGCGTGTGTGTGTATATATGTGTGTGTGGGGGGGTGGGTGTGTATGTGTGCGTATGTATGTATGTATATGAACAAGATTCCACCATGTCGAGGAGGCACAGTCCCTAATGCTGGCCTGATGTGAAGTACTGTCTGTGAGGTGCCATCTGGTGGTTTACACTTGGTACATCCAGCTGAACTTCGTCATTGGAATCCTGTGTCCCTTACTGCTTACAAAGAAGGCTAATTTTCGAATCATGTACACAGACAATGTTTTTTTTCTGTTTTCAAGCAGTGGATTCTTTGAATCCTCTTTTATGTTTTCACCCAGTGACATAACCATTCAGTTTTGAATTTTCTTGGTATAGTAGTCTGATGCTTTAGATTAAATAAAAACTAAGCAGAAAAACAAAAGTCATAACATTTAGAAGCCAGTTTTTCTCAGATGCATGTGGATACTCTGCATCAAGTTTCAGATCCCCATTATGGATGGGTGTCTGTAGTTTTTAAAGACAAGATATGATTGGGCATTTAAATGTCATGTGGTAATAAGGACTACCAGCTAGTTATAATCATGAGACACATGACTTTTTCCAAATTTTCTTCAGCATGTTTTAAACATTAAAGATTCCTTCACAAAGATGATCTTTACCTTAATGTTTTCTTCTCTCTCTTCTTTTTTTAAAGAGATGAACAGGAATGTTTGTTAAATATGTGTCAAAAGTAGGTGACAGTAAATTATCTACATTATTAATTTAAAATTCTCTTCTACTTGAGAATGCCATTGTTAAAAATATATTTTTGCCTTTTAGAAAAGAAGTAATTTGCAGCTGATTAGCTTAGCTTATGAAAGACTCAGGAAAGGATTGTATTTCTGCTCACTTTATCCTGTTTAGTTGTGCTGGTCTGGTTAGTTTATATTTTGTTTGCTTGTTTTTACCTAGAGAGGGGCGGGGTCGGAATATGATCTATGAGTCAGTCCCTATTGTGTAGATTACTTGAGGTATATCAGTTAATGATAACATGAATTGTTTGTTCACCTCCCCTGCATGGTGTCTGAGCAAGTCATTAAATGGTGTTCAGGTCTGCTGCTTCTTGGCCTTGTACCCCTGTGCAGATTAACGCATCCCTCTAACTTGTGGTCACAGCACAGATTAGGTTCCTTCAGTGGGTGCTATTTCCATTATGAAGGAAGGTATGCCTTTGTAGAACCTGATAATATTTTAAAGGTGAATGTACTTTTTTTCCTCTTTTTCCCGTGTCATCTTACTAAGATTTAGCTTCCTAATGTATGTTTTGAAGTACAAGTGAGTGTTAGAGATATAAGGGTCATTTAAAAACAAATGTAAAATTTCTCAAATACCCTTTCAGCTCATATTTCCATTGCCGTGGTTGTTTTTTTTCCTGACTGTTCTTGCTAGGTGATTGCTGTGCCTCCTCCTACTTCTGTTCCTTTGTTTGGTGATTGAAAGCAGAGAGAATTTTCAACCTGAATTAATTTGAACAATATGATGGACTTTGGATTTCCTTCTTACTGTAAGCAAAAAAAAGGGGGGGGGTTTGATGGAATGAAAAGAAACAGGACAGTCCTTGGGTACCAAGGTGTCCTGCAATCTTTCTTTCTATATTCCACATGTGTTTCAACTGAAATGAAGATATTTAATTCTTATTAGCATTGGTTGTGAAGTCAGGACATTAATTAGAAAAGAACATGATGAATACCTGTAGAATATTAGCTGTTAACCAAACATTTAAGCATGGTCTTCTTTAAGTATCTACATCTATTGGCTAATATCACTGTGACATATGTACATTTTTCATTTCATATTTTACTGATTTTTTAAAGATCCATTTATTATTTATTTGTTTGTTTGTTTATTTATCGAATGTGTGTCTGTTTATGTGTTTCTATATGTGTATCAGAAGACACTATGTGTGCCTGTGGAGGCCCAGAGTAACTGCAGGAATCACTCTGGATTGCTCTACTTCCTCTTTGCTTTGCTCTGGAGTTTCCCAGACTCCACCCTCTGGGATCAGAAGCACTGGCTGCTGCCATATCCTCCTGACTTTTTTATGTGGGATCCAGAATTTGAACAGAGTACCTTCTGCTTGCAAGACAGAGGCTTAACCCTTGAGCCATTTCTCTGACCCTGATATACTTTTTAACATAACAGTTTTTTATTTCAACAGGTGAACATTTTCAGGAGTTTATATATTTCCCAAGAAAAGTGCAAAATGCACCTCGCTTTGTAACACTTAAATTAGAAAAAATCGTGGAGGGGTTTCCACTGAGGACACTGGACTATTAGGAGCTATTCTGTCCTGTGCTTTTTATTGAAGGCTTTCAAGAGTTTATAGAAAGCTCAGGCTGTCGTTATGACTGTATCTTAACATTTCAAGATATGTCAGTAAGTCTTTGAACAGGATAACATTATGCAAATAATGTTCAGGTAGGGAAAATAAATTGTTAAGTTTTCATGTGTCAAAATAATGTATATTGATAGGCTCCTAATACTCTTATCCTTTTGTGTACTATGCTGCAATAAGAACAATTTTCAGATAGTAGCTGATATTTCAGGTTCTGTTTTGAGCAGTAAATGAATTCATGAGTAACTCTGGGAGAGACTTGCTCTCCTGATGTCCATTTTTATACGTGACAAAATGAAGGATGATATGCCTTTGTAGAACCAGATAATGTATTAAAGGTGAATGTACAACTCTTTTTCCTCTTCTTTCTTCACATCATGTTACTGAGATTCAGCTTTCTAATACGTGCTTTGAAATAGCAGTGGCTGTTAGAGATATAAGGGCCATTAAAAAACAGATGTAAAATTTCTCTACTACCCCTTCAGCTTACATGAAGTTCATATGGATGAACTCTAAGGTGAAATTCTTCTTCTCTGACCCCTAAAATACTCATTGAATATGCTGTGTCAATGCTTGTCTGAAATGTGTACTATATTGGGGGTTAGAAGGAAATTGATATAAAAGTAACTAAGTGTCACAGCCTGCATGTTGCCTATAAATCCACTAACAAAGGGCTTATGGAAACAAAGGAGCTTTATTTTGGGTTATGATTGTATGGTTACCGTTCATAGTCTAGCTTCTCAGAAGAGCTCATACCAACATCAGGGGTCTAGGAGACATACCATATCCACAAGACTGCTGAGAGAGGGACAAACTTTCCTTGCCATACAGTATATTAGTTTATCCTGAAGAATACCAACTTCCTAAATCATTTCTCTCTGTCTTATTTACCTATCCAGGTCCTAGTCTCATCAATGACCTGCAGATAGATATTCCCAGGCTTAATTCAACTTAATACTTTACAAATATGACCAAACCTTGAGCTTTTGATTGCTGGTTGACATCTTTATCTAACTGTGACACCAGTGAAAAATTCCATAATGTTCTATTATTACTATTTAAGACACATTTTAGGCCTCCACCCTTGCATAACTGAGACGTTCATCTATCTTGCTTTCTGCCTTCTCCCACTTCTACAAACCTGCCACTACTCCCCATGAATTAGATTCCCCAGGAAGCTTCAGTCAAAGCATAGAGCCTAGGGCCACCCTGGATGACAGCTCTGCAGCTGAGAAATGCTCACTAGCATTTGTTGGACTCTTACTGTCTCCCATTATGTACTCAAAGTTGTGTGCTTTCTATTAGGCATTTCTTGTGATGAGGGAGTAGCTATTATTATTATTGGAGAGGAATTCCGTCCAGGAAAGTTCTAATGTGTGCCACATTTGAAATTTTAAATCTCCCAATCACATTAAATGTTTTTTTTAAAAAGTGATGGAGTTCATTTTAATTATGCATTTTGTTTGATTTTAGGTTTTCAAAATATTGCCATTTCAACCATAAGTAAAAAGCAATAGCCAGCATAAATTATTAATCAAATATCTTTCATTCTGTTTAATGACTTTGATTTCATTTTATACCCATGACATATTTTATTTGACCATATTTCAGAGTGTAATAGTGAACCTAAGACTTAAGTATGCTCTTAAAGAACATACAGTATTCATCAAAGGGAAAAGAATAAACAAAAAGATAGCCTAAGTGAATGGAATTTCTGAGTGATAATGAAGTAGTAATTGAGACAATACTTAACTATATTTAGCTACTACCTTAAAAGACAACGTAGTTATAGATGAAGAAACTGAACATCCTGAATCCAGCATAAAACTTAAGTGAACTGATTTCTTCTTTCAATCCACAGTCAAATCCCCATCAGGCTCTGACTTTGCCTGTATTGCATCCAACCTTACTGTCAGATTCTGTTCTCTACCTCTTTCTGTTTCATCAGAACCTGTAACATTATCTTATTTAATCTGTGATCCATTTCTCTGTGGGTCAATGGAAATAAAACCACTCACAGTCCACTGGAAGTCTATAAGAGTCACATGTCTGTTTGCTAACAGCTATTTTTGTCTTCCTGCAATTATGAGCTCAGGTCTTTACAATGTGCACTATTTCCTATTTCCTTTTGGCAGAAACAATGTTCTATTCTAATTCTTCTAGTTTGTACCTTCCAATACACTTGCGTTTATACTCCCGTGTGATCTTGCTGAAATTCACTATATTTATTTCATTAAGGCATTGCTTTAATTATTATTCTGTTATCACTCAGAAAGTGTGGTGCCTGACTCTCAATTCCTTAATCATGAATCTCAGTGATGTGGGAGAAGTTTCATAGAAGAAGCATATAGTAAAATCAGTGTGTGTGTGAGTGTGTGTGTGTGTGTTTGTGTGTGTGTGTGAGTGAAAGACAGAGAGAGAGAGAGAAATTAGGTAAGGTAAAGTAATGTGCTAATGGAGCAAGAATACAGAAAATAAAACATGCAAAAGATCTGATACAAAAAATGACTAACTTTTGTAGACTATATCCACAAACCATCAAGTAGAAAAAAAGTCGGATCAAGAAATTTAGTGCCTTGTTCATGACAATAATACAAGTTTGATTTGAAAAATACATACTTTTTTGATCTTTTGATAAAAAAATCATTTTCTTGTGTTTAATTAAGAATATCCTTTCACTTTTAGGATATCAAGAAAGAAGCAATATAGTGAGGAGAAGATTTAGGTAGTTTTCAATAGTGGACACCTCAAAAATTGTTCTGTAGCTGAGTGCCCTGGACACTATTTATTGCCTCCCAACATATACTCTCTGAAGTATAAGTTGCCTTGTCTCTTTGTAAGCTGTCGGTAGCAGACTGACCAATTTCCATGAAGAGAACTTAGTCAAAAGCAACGTGCATTACTTTTGAGTCATGTAGCATGAAGAAATATGAGGCCTTCCCCTGCCTTTCCCATTTTTCCTCTATGCTCAGAATGTCAGTACTGAAGATGCCCTTATGAGAGAGAGGTCAGGTGTGGAGCAGAGCAAGGCACTGGCAAGTCCTTGAGTTCCAGTTCTAGCCACAGTAATTTAAATTACTGTATATTCAATTAAAAGCTTTTCTCATCTTCATGCCCTTCTATGGCTTCATCTTTGCTGTAAATTCCAGAGCCTGTGTTTAGATGCCAAGTCTGAATCTATGCTATTTCCCCAGCAGAGTGTTGTCTCCCTATCTAGCCATCACTGCCATAATCCCTTGGTGTGAACTCTGAGCTTTTCTAAAAGAAAGTTAACGTATTGTCCTTTTAATGAATATTAATTTTTGTCACTACTTCAGGGAAATTCCATTCATTTAGTGTATCTCTTCTCTTTGTTTTTCTTTCCCCATTGATGAATTCTGTACATTTTTTAAGATCACCCTTAAGTCTTATGTCCTCTGAGATTGATTGCTTTGACCTCCCAAATAACAAGGACTTTCTCTTCCCCAGTTCCCATAGCTTTCCGCTTCTGTCCCTTACTTCATGTTTCTCATGTGTTGTTCTGTCGCTTGCAAACGAGCTTCAAGTTCTTTGGAGCAAGTCACGGTATCTGAAGCTTCTTGACTGATATGTCTCAACAACCATCCCAAGTCTGCCTATAAGACCTGCTTAATGATGGTTTAATTTGACTTGATTTTGATGTCAACGTCAATAGAGGCAAAAGCTATAACCCATGAGCCATCTTCTCAGCCCTTTATCAGGTATTTTAAACTTGATGCGTGGAGTAAATCTCTGGGCAGTGCTTTCCAATGGTGTCATTGGTACTTTTGCAGAAAATAAAACTATCCTGGAATGAACTCTCTGACAAGTAACTTACTGAAGATAAGATTTCAGATGGTTGTATTGAAAATATAATGTGGTAGCTGCACATTATATCTATCTATCTATCTATCTATCTATCTATCTATCTATCTATCTATCTATCTATCTATCTATCTATCTATCGGAATTGGCCAATTACTTTAGAGTAATGCAGAGGCTGGTCTTAACCCATTCTTCTGTGTTTATTTATCTGTGCAAATAGGTAAAGTGAAGTCACATGTTGCTTACAGTAGCTAGGGTCTCATTACTATGAATGAGCTCTAACTTCTTGGGAGACACCATGAATGTACTGCACCTCACTAACTAAAACATCCTCAGTGCAGCTCATGACTGTCATGACTGTCCCTAATGCTCTGATGAAATTGAGGCAATGTTCAAAAAGTTCCTACTCAGCATCTGTTACTTTAGGAGCTCAATGAGCAAAATTATCATTTATTATTGGTAAAATATCAGTAGGTGCATGTATACACTCAAACTTTCTAGAACAGATACATGTGTTACATTTAGCCAAAGAGGAGGTTTTGTTCTTCTCTATGTTTGATCTTCCCCCATATATTGGTGAGTATCATGGAGATTGTTTTGTCTGCTGAATTTAGTACTTACACTCATTTATATATATCTTGGGTTTACATCCTATTTGTCTTTTTAGGGAAAATTAGAAATCATTAAGTAGTCTTTTTTTTTTTTTTCTTAAACAAGATTTCACACAGTAACCTAGGCTGACATGGATCTATTTATCCTCCCCACCCCACCTGGAACTCCAGATAGTCAGTCTTGCTATTTCAGCCATCTGAGTGTTGTGATCACAAGTGCGAGCCACCACACTCAGCTATTAAAATCACTAGTAAGTGCAAAGTCTATATATTGCTGTATATGCTTCCATAGCATGTGAATTCTTCTTGTCTGAATCACTTATGAATTGTTTTACAGCAAAAGTATAGATTTCATGTAGAATCTTGTCATTATTTTAAAAAAAGCAAAAACAACTTTCTCTCAGTTTTACAGGAAAAGGGAAATAAATTATGGCATCTATGAAAACCACCTTCTAAAACAGTGAGAAAGAAAACAGGACTCGCATGAGTCAAAAATTCTGAGAGGTCACGCCAGCTCTGGTGTTTTCTTCCTGTAATTCATGAGTAGATTATTGTGATCTCAAAGCTCCATTCAACTTTGATTCTCTGAGTGCATTTCTTCCTCCAAGTATATAACATGTGGCTTCAAAGTGACTCCTTGGATTAGAAACTTGATTAGCCTAATCAGGGTTTCCTCCTGCAGCCTTTCAAAACATATCTGTGTCAAAGTGAGAGATAACCTCCACTTCTGCTATTATGTGATTCCAGTCTCCCATCACGTCAGTTTCCTGAACATTTCAGAACCACTCATTGTCCTTTTAGGAGTTCCTCAGTGTCAAGTTATTTCTGTCATTAACATAAGTCATGTTATTCTTATGTGTTTTCTTTAACTTTCAAAAGATCTTTAAATGGAATCATTTTATTTTGGGAATATATGCTTCTTATATTCTCCTCATGTAAATAAATGAGTCAACACTTTTTTCCTTTGAATTAACTCGTGTTATAGAAAAAAGTAGCATAGCAAGGATGGGGAGAAGACACAGTGGGTAAATTACTTGCTGCAAGAGGATGAGGACCTGAATTAAAATCTCCAAAGCACAGTTCCAGTCAGATGAGATAGTGTGTGCTTATAATTCCAGTACTCCAATGGCAACGTGGGAGAGGCTAAGACAGGAGAATTCTTAGAATCTCCTGGGTTAGCCAGCCCAGTTTATACAGCAACAGGCAATGAAAAGGGAGATTCTGATCATAAATAAGATGGTAGTAAAGACAGACATTGGCAGTTGTCCTCTGTTCTCAACAAGCATGCTGTGGCATGTGCCTGCGTTCACATGCATCCATGCATACACATATGTAGTATACCTATTACATACATGTTATATGTATTCGTACACACACATACAGGTTGAAAGAAGAAAAAGAGCACAGGGAAGTTGAGGGTAACTATTCTAATATGTCACATAGCTACTGAAGTTTTATCAGGTGTGATCTACATTTTACTGTGGTTCTGAGTGGGGAGGAGTTTCTAGTAGCTTTACATTAGCAACAGAAAGTGATTAGTGAACATTTATAACTGCTCTAATATTTGGTTGCTCTTAAGGCAACCTTTAAGCCTTGAGTTTTACACTGAGGTTATGTTCCTGATTGGCATGGTCAGCTCATTTTGCTTTGTAAGAAAGAGATTTCCAGTTCTCCTGGGTCAGGATGCTGGGTGCCATGGAATGAGAGAGTCTAGGGCTGTTTTGTATAGCCAGTGTGAGAGAATCTAGGGCTGATTTTTTACAGTTAGTAAACAGTCTGGGGCTGTTATGTACGGCTGGGTGGGCTGAGCTAGATCTAGGATCCTCTGTCCTTGTGGCTCAGCACCTGACCCACAGTCCTTCTTGTTGTATCTCTTGACTGGTAGTCACTGATGGGAAGCATTGATCATTCACTCATGCAGCTTGGATGGAGGTCAGAGGATAACTTTTGGCAATCAGTTTTCTCTTTCCACCATGTGGACTTCCAAGGATTGAACTCAGGTCAATGGATCTGTGAGTAGGTCCCTAACATCTCGAGCTCTCTCACCAGCCCCATGAAACTCTTCGAGTTGATTTCTAAACACTTCCTTGGAATTTAATAATATTAATGCATAGTTAACATGTGTTAATAGATCTTTTCATAGATAGATCTGAGGTTTTCTACTTTTACCTAGCTTGAGACTATATTATTAGCCCTCTATTCTCTATTTTTCTTTAACTACACTGAACCCTCAACAGTCTCCTCTTTGTTTGCCCTCAACCCTAAGCTTTCTTCTGCTTCTTATATCACACTTGGCAGCAGAACAGAGGTCATGACCTGGGAGGTGTGATGTTTGTCCAGTTGATGGCCACCTCTACGCAACTGCTGGGAAAGGTTCCCACATTGTCCCCCACAATTACCTTTAAATGGTTTCAGACTTGAGAAAGTAGGGTTGTGTGTAGACCACATAATGCTAATGGGAGGCTACCACAAATGACCGTTCTCTTTTTCCTGTGGAAAATGGAATAAAATAGAATGTTTTAGCTCCCCAAGTTTACGCCTGCCTCTGTGTGAGAGAAGCAACCACATGTGTGCCTAACAAGCAGCTGCCACGAAGCCTCGTTCAAGACTTCTTCCTGGCCTGTCTTCTCTTGAAACTGGAAAGTGCTCTGTTAACTGAAGACTATTGCTTCCCGGTTGTGGCATGCTAATCAGGCTTTTAGAGAACACTCACTAAGTGTTCTCTAAATATTGTGTGGCATTGCCATCAACTTTCATGAAACCAGTATGCATGTGTCCTATGTATCCTAGGGTTTTAACTCCTTCTGTTTCTTTTATAGGCTCCTTCTTTAAGGACCCTAAGCTAGAGTCAATTTTAAAAAACATTAGATCTGGAAGAAAAATGAAGTATTTTGACATCCAAGCTCAAGTAGCAAAGTGAGAAGAATGTCGATTCTTCCCCTACCTGGGTAGAATACCCACCCAGCTCACCTCACTTTACCATACCCCAGTTTCTTCAATGTTCCTCCCCCTTACCCCAGTATGAATTGAACAGCAAGGTACAGGAATTGATTATGTTGTATAGCCACGTCTTTGCTTCCGTTCACCTCAAGCTGGTAGCTCTGTTCCCTGTGTGTTACCCCAGGAGGTAACAAACCAGGAGTTCATTTGCTTTCTGATCCAGCACAGGCTTTCACCACTGACCGCATCTGGCTCCTCAGGATGAGAGGTTCCTTCTGCTCCTGCATCTTCCAAACAAGGATGGTGACCTTCCCACTTCAGAACTTCTTGTTTCTGCTTTCTGTCTGTGCTTTAATGCTTGCTCTCAGGATGCTTCCGTCTTCTTTCCTTCATTGTAGTTGTCCTCAGGTCTTCGGTACATCTCTGAATGTCTTTTTATGACTAGTTCTACTCTTCGTCCCCCACTCTCTGCTTAACTCCCAATTCATGAAACACAATCCACTGCATATCCCTGAGACCTGGAACAATCAATGCATGTCCCAGCCCTCTGTCCACTCCCAGTTCTGTGACTGTGAATGTTAGACTCCAGGGGGTCTCAGTGTCTGCCTTTTAGGGTGTTGTTGGCAATCAGTGGATGTCAGCAGAGCTCCTGAAGTACCCTCTGCTGGCTTTTGCAACTTAGTCTTAAGCCTCGTGCTCTCTACCATGCATTGTTCTCCTTTGATTGAGAGTAAAGAGGTGGGTTTGAGGGGCTCAACTTGTACACGAAGCATCATAAATCTGGGTTCAGCTTACATGTGAAGCATCATAAATCTTGGAATGCTGACTTAGAAGTCCGGGCAGCTGTTCAGGGTAAAGAAATCTGCTGTGTGTCTGCATGGTGAGTTGACTTCACTTCTCTGGACTGTGAAAATGGAGCAGCACTGAGCTTGTCTAAGCTCTGCTTTACAGCACCATTATAAATGTATTGAAGCACCAAGAAGATTTTTAGAAAGGGGAACTTACAGAATTATGTTTAATATGTCTTCGGGGAATGAGAAAGCAAATGAACTCCTGGTGTAAGTTCTGTCCTGATTTAAAGATTCAATTTGCACACACAGCCCAAGAGTGAACTAGGTGATTTCATAGAAATAGGTCTAAACCTCTAAAGACTCATAGAAACGACCACATGCGGTCTGAGAGACTCTGAAATGGGGAAGGGGAACAATAGTCCCTTTCTAGATTTTGAAGAGAAAAGGAAATGGGAATAATGTTGCAAAGATATTTAGTCACAGGAGAGCAGTGACTAACAGTGTAGGTTAGTCACCGTGCCCCATTCTCATGCACATTTTCACATTTTCATGTTTAGGGCCTTAGGAGCCCCACAAATTGGTAATTAATACAGCACCACCTGTGGCAGAAAAGAAGAAGCAAAACAGAAGCTATCCCTCACTGAAGAAGTGGAAGCTTAGGAAGACCCAGAGCCTCCTTAAGGGTACAGAAACAAGACAGGGGATTGGAATACATTTGCTTTCAGGGGGGCAGGGGTGGGATCAGTGATAAGATTGTACATGATTAGGCAATTTCACGTGGAGCATTTTTGCCTACAAAATATAAGTCTGATACATGAATGTACTGTTCATGTCACGGGTGTCTTGCAAATATCAAATGGTGCTTTGGAGATAGAGTTTTCATTTTTTTTCCTCTACCTCTCTTGCACTTCACCCTCCTGGTACTTGGATAGATTGCCAACAGGCTGGAGGGACCTGGCACAGGTGGACTCTTCCAGGGGGAAAAGGATGACTGCAGTGGTTTCCATGGCGTTTATTATCCAGCCAGCTGCTGCAGCCAGTACATACCAAATGCTGTCAGCACTGGATGCTCAGTAAACAGGGGGCTGCCATAGTGAACATGCCATCTTATCCTGACACGCCATCTTATCCTGAAATTTTCTATCCTGGACTAAGTATTAACTACATTGTGCAATTGTTTTGCTTGCATGTGCAAGTAATAGAGGAAGAATTACAGATTACAGAGAAACAATTTGTGCTATTGTACTTTGTATTCCTGTTTATCAAAATAATTAGTCAGTTGATGAAAGGCTAGCCATTTCCTTGCACAGTGGTGACTGAGGACTGACGCTTGGGCATCCTCATGCCAGAACTCAGTCCCTAGACCTGCCTTGATGGTGTTTGGACTTATGTAAGTTACTATGATTCATATTCCAGAAGGAATATGAGAAATGGTTTAGAACAATGGAAAGCATTCAATAAATTAGCACAGTATGCCTATGTTATCATTATTTTTCAGTAATCATGTAGTAGAACTTTCAGAGAAGTTCTCTTTTAACTGTGGCATTTTTCTTTGCTACTAACCTGAAAAGTGCATAAAATTTTTCAGAAGCCAACAACCATATCAGAATGAACCCCAGCTTTAGGCAATACATACATTTCAGTTCTGTTTTTGAAAACTGTTGTTGAGTAACTTTGAATCAAGGTTAAAAATTTTAAAGCTTCACAGATCTCCCTGATTGCCAACCAAAGTTAAATTCTTATGGTTTTGAAATGACACAAAAAGAGTTTCCACACATGGCAGAGCATCGATATAAACCACTGAAAGGACATTGCTGTGTGTACCTGCCCTTGACCGAGTACGATGATTGATTTTCCCTGTTAGCTTGACTGAATTTGGAATCATCTATGAGACATACTTCTGCACGTACCATAGAAGGGATTTGAGAAAGGTGAAGATACTCTGAATTTGGGCAGCACTGTCCATAATCTAAGGTCAAAGACTCCATAAAAAGAAGAAATCCAGATGACCACAGGTATTCCTTGGTGGCTGTTTTCTACCAGTGAGATCAAGTACCTCACGCCCCTGTCACCATGCCTTTCCTGCCCTGTTGGACTGGATCACCCATTATGAGCCTAAATCAATTCTGTTCTCTTACCTTGCTTCTCTGGTGTTTTGTCACAGTCTTTGGAAAAGTAGCAAATACAGTGACATCTTGGAAGTAGGTGACCAGAAACAGAGCAGACTAATATTTCAGGATTCTTGAAGGCTCTAGTTAATGCCTTTTTTTTACATGGGATTTAATTTTTAATTTTTTCCAAATACCACAGTGTTTTATGATTTCAGATAATGTTGGCTACTAGCCTTCAGCCTCTCAAGGAATGGGATCTTCTTTGTCAGTGCCATCTGTATGTCAGCACATAGTAGGTCTCTAATAGGAGTTTGAATGGATCAAATCAGTTTTGCATTCTGGAAAGGAGAGGAAGTATGAGTGGAAGCTACTGGCACACATATATGAAAACTATAGAAATTGTACTTTTCTCCTTCTGAGTCAAATTCTGAAAAGGTCAGATGTAGGTTAAGAAAACTCAGAGACACAGACCACATGTTCCATGTGATGCTGACTGAAGTCTATTTCTCACAAGCAAAAGAGGCTCCTTAGTTTTCACATTTAATAGTTTTACTACCTCTCCCGCCCCTCCATGATCTTCTCTCAGCCCTTACATCCCTTCCCCATTACTCACATTTTATTTAATTACTCAAAGTAACATAGAAGTCCATTGTTTCTGTTTTCCAGTTCTGACTGAAACCATATCGTGGTTAGCATTAGCCATAAGTACATCAAGAAAAGGTTTAATGTAGGGGTGCACAAGTTTAAGCCCATAACTCCAGGTGCTTTGCAATGAATTCTGGCTGCCACTCTCTCTGGGTAGCTTGCAGTAAGACAGAGAAGAGTGTTTTTTCCTCTCTCTCTCTCTCTCTCTCTCTCTCTCTCTCTCTCTCTCTCTGTTGTTTTATAAAAACCACAGAGAAAATGGTGTCTTAATCTTAGAACAACAGATTTGGTGTGATTTGTTTTATTTTTTATTTCTTCCACTCATACAAAGTTGATAAGTACCCCATTCCCTCCCTCCCTCTACCTGGATCCCCTTGCTCCCTCCCCACCTTTTCCCTTTCCTTTCCCCCCTCCCTCCTTTTCTCCCAGTGCACCCCCCCATTCCTGGAGCATCCTATAGTGTGGATGTCAAACTTCCCTCTGAGTCCTCCACGCTGATGAGGGTGATTTGTGTGTGTGTGTGTGTGTGTGTGTGTGTGTGTGTGTGTGTGTGTGTGTGTGTGTTCTATATTCTTTTATGAGTTCATTTGGTAATTGAGAAATCTTACATCATTGCCTCAGGGTTGTTTCAACTCTTTCCTGTCCTTCACTACTTCCTCTTCTTAGATGGGATGATTTTTAACTTTTTTTTAATTCAATTGTCCGTGTGTGTGTGTGTGTGTGTGTGTGTGTGTGTGTGTGTGTGTGTGTGTAGAACCACAGGCGAATTCGGAAACCACCTATGGACCATCTCCACCTCCTCCTTGTTTACTCTGCCCTGGGATTCACAGGCTCCGCCCTACCAGGACCAGAAAAGCAGGCCGTCCCCACTATGTGTCTATACGTGGGGTCTAGGATCCGAACTCAGGACCTCCTGCCTGCAAGGCAAAGGCTTAACCCCTGAGCCACCTCTCCAGCCCCCTAAATGAGATATTTTGAGGATGCTACCTATCTATTAGGAATTCTAGCAGAGTTAGTACATGCTGAATTTTTCATGAGAAAGTCATAGAAATGGGAGAGGTTACCAGAATCGCTGGTCCACCAAGTAAGTTGTCCTCATCACTTTGCAATTCCAAAATGTAGTGCGTAAAAATGAAAATGAAAATCTCAGTGATAGATCAGATGTGGTGGCAGGGCAGGCCAGTCAGCCCGGTACTTGACAATAAGAGGCAGCTGGATGGTGAATTCCAGACCAGCCTAGACATTGTCTCAGAACTCACAGAGACACACAAAAGCTACTATAATTACATATCTATACAGCACCTAATCTGTCTGTCAACTATCTATCTCATATTCATTTGTCTATTATCTGTTCATCATTTGCCAATTTTCTATCATCTGTTTATTATCCATTGCCCATTCATAAATCAATTAGTCCAGTCACCTATTTACCATCTGTTATTCTTTTTTTTCTGTTATGTTTATTTATTTTTTCCTAATTAAACAAACTTAATAGGAACCCAGTCCCCTCCCTCTATTTACCCCTCCCCAGTCCCCCTTGCACCCATCCCCCTTATTCCCCTTCCTTTCATCCCCTCCTTCCCTTTCTCCCAGTGCCCCCTTCTTCCCCCCCTTCCATTCCCTGAAGCATCCTTTAGTTTGAAGGTCAAACTTCCTTCTGCATCCTCCACTCTAATGAGCTGTAAGGACTCAGTGGCATTGCCCAGAACCCTTTATTATGCTCCCCTTTAGTATGGGAACACAATTGTGACTGTTGATCCCTTGCCTCTAAGGATCCTAGTGCTTGTGTTCCCTGCTAGACTTTAGGGGGGGGGTCATTGACATGTCAGTCATTGCATAGGTCATGCAAAGTCTGATTATGGCTACTGTGGCCCTAACTTGTGTGGAGTATCTTGTGTATATCATTGCTCCTCCCCATCTTTAGGCTCTTACAATCTTACTGTTCCCTCTTCCACAAATTTCCCTGAGCTTTAGGGTGGGGAGAGATTTGGCTGGTCTGGTTCCAGGTGATTAATGTAGGGTCTCTGATGTTCTGAAATTATGGTTGGTTGTTGTTTTCAGGTTTGCTGTTCTTGCACCGCCCTTGGCTCCATCCTGATTGGTATTGGATGTCACCTCCTAGCCAGAGATAAAAGGCTGTTTAAATGGAATCTTATTATAAGACTAGATTCAAATGTAGATGGAATAGGAGTAGGAGACTGCAGCGGGGGAGGGGGTCAGTCTCCCATTTGCAGGATGGTTACCGTCTATCTGCCAGACTCTATTATTATTATATCTGTTATCTATCTATTGATTTATCATCTATCAACTTTCTACCTATCTTTAATCTATCATCTGTTTACAGTGTGTATGTTTACTGTAAAATGTATCTTTTGGGGTATTACAATCAATAATGGCTTCCCAAATTTAAGAGGATAAAATTTACTCACCACCATGTCTTTAAACTAGACTCAAAGATAATCTCTGGCTGAGCATTTCCTAAAGGTCTTGTCTGAGACCTCTGCAAGAAAGATGAGCACTGCTTCTGCTGCAAAGGATCTTAATGCCAGATTCCTTCCTTCTACAATTTAGATTCAAATGCCAAAAGCATATATGGCAAATCAAGCCAGTCTACCATATATACATACCTATTAATGTTTTTGTCTTTACCATGGTATCCTAGTTTTTAGCATAGAAGGATCTTAACTGTGATTGGCTTTCAGTGTGAGTATCAAAGTAAGAGACCGACTGATTCTCACAGGGCTGCCCATGTGATTATGTAGACTTTTGCCACAGGTTTCCTTACTTGGTGACTTATCAATAACACTGCCGTAGTGGTAAGGAACATAGGCTCATGGCCCTTTGCAGCAGCTCTGGGCGTACTCATCCTTCATTTCCCTCTTCACTGAATACTGAATACCTTGTCTTGATACTGTGCTAAGTCCACAGACCAGGTAGAAGTGATAAGTCCCCCCTCAAACTATATTAAAATTTAGTGATACATTCAGTTTCCTAAATCATGATTACCGTACAAGGTCCTGGTTTGATCTTTAGTGAATCGGCAAGCTTGGTTATTGACCCATGATATAATTACTTAGTGACTTAACTGTAATTAATTGCCCATGTGGAAAAATGAACATCTCAATTTCCTGTTTGCATTTGTTACTGAAATCTATCAAGGAGCTTTACCACTGTTTAATTTCGTATATATTGATCATTCAGTAAATGCAATAATGGCAAGCCAGAACAATTAGTTCTTGGGTTTACCTTGCTTTGTCAGCGATATATAATCATCTTTGTGGAGAAACACAGCTGTCCGAGGCAAAAGACTTCTTGCAGATATCTAACACAATAGTGAGAGTTCAACTTGGTAGACATGTGGATAAATAGTGTCTGTGACTCACAGTGGCCTCCCTTCTCTTGAGTGTCCCAAGTGCCTCCCTCAGTTTTCTTTATCTTTTGGTTGTTTGTTTGTTTTCATACCTCTCTCCATGCCTGTGCTTCACTTGGACATTATGTTGATTTCAGATCATCCTTTATTGTCTGTTTCGTAAGCATTTGCCTCTCCAGCTAATCCTTTTTTCCAATCTAATCCTACATTTCTTCCTAGTTGCTTCCTTTGTTTACAAGGCATCTGCATTTGGAGTCTGTTCACAGCCCACTCCTCACCCTCTTTCCTAAGTCTGATTGGTTTGCTGTCCTTCCTGCCATATAATGTGACTGCTCTCCTCTTGATATCTTTCTCTCTTATACATCCTTTATGAAACCTAGCTGAAAGTGTTTCTGGCTGTGTTTTTAATGTAGACCCTTAGCCTGGCCCATATCACTTTACCTGGATACCTGCAGTGGCCATTTCTTCAAAAGTGCATCTAGATCTTCCTACAATCCCTATTTTCCACCCAATGGTCAGGATTTCCTGCACAGAACATTGAGCTCCTCTTCCCAGTGCTTATATTCTTACGTTGAACTTCTCACCAGTCATATACTTGATAGTTCAGGTTTTAATGTACTCAGTGTCTGTCTTCCTCATTAAAATGCAAGCTCTGAGAGATGCGTCGGGTTCTTTATTTTTCTCCATTGTTGTACACCCACCATTTAGAACAATAGCTGGCAACTGTTAGGCACTTGGTAAATATTCATTCAATTCATGATTCAAATATTGACTAAGTTAGTGCTCTGTAGCTGAAGAAAATCAATGACCAACCATGTGGCTTTGACTTACTAAGAAAAAAATAAGCTGTTCTGTGTGATGGAGAAATGTTTGTTCTTAAGGCACCTCACTCAACCTGGATGCCATGTAGCAGAGCAGACAGAATGTTTCCCATCTTCTGGCAGAACCGTGGTCACTTGCTCTGCTCTTCCCTCTGGATGAAAATGGCCTTCTGCAGAGCTCACTGCAGTACGTCTCTTGTAAATTATTTTATGTGTCCCATTTCTTCCAATTAACAGCTTAACCGTTTTCATTCGAAGGAATGCAAGTGTGGATTTTGACCTAAGGCAATTCCTTCCTCACCTACTTTCCCCCTGAATCAAGGTCGACATACTCATCTGCATCTAGAATTTAAAACGAAAGGCAAAAAAGAAGAGGCACACTGCTATTATTTTCAACTTGAAAAGTAGTCTCAGTGTTTTCTAACATTCCGGCTCTTGTTATCATCAAGAGTACAGCCAGACCTCTCGTTGTAGCCTTCACACAATGCAGGCAACTTTCAAATGTCTTACTGTATTCCAAGCAAATGCACAGTGTGAACGGCACCTTATAAGTGCATTCGAGTGACTGTTGCTTTGGAATTTTTAGAGGCAAAGAAATTTTTGCTCATCTTTTAAATGATGAGTATGTTTTGAATAATCGGTTTCTTAGATGATAGGAACTCATGTAAGTTCAAAGTAATAGAGAATATATTTTCAGAAATAATTAACATGAGGTCAAGTCAACATGGGAAGTCATGATGCTTGCATACATGTCTTAAACAATGAGAAACTACATGCAAATTTTTTTTCTCTTACTTTACTCCTTCTTAAAAACTTTTTTGGAGGCAGGAGAGTTTCTAGGACAAGGTGTTCCAAGGAGCCTACAGGAATTGTCTAAATGTCTAGAATGAATAAACATGGACAGCCTGTATTAGAACTGAAGTTTCACATGCTGAAAACAACTTCCTTGAGTTGGGAGAGTGGTTCATGATGCTTCCTTTGCTATATAACAAAAATGATACTTCCCATACTGAAGCTATGTACCTTGAGAAATCAGGTAAAATTTGATCGAAATGAAGGAAAATCTTAAAGAACCATCCTCAATGAGTCTGAAAGAGGTTGCGCTAATCTTTAGTTTGCGCATTTCAAGGAACAAATAGAAATACTTGCTAACATTATTCAAGTATTGGTTGTATATGTCTTATCCTAAAATACTTTCAATTTAGAAAATACATGCAGATTTAATCTCAACTTTTTGAAATTTGCCCACTACACATGTTGCGCAGCTTCTGTCTACTTGTGTCCTTATTGTCTTGTTATGATGAGAAATTTTGTGTAACAAAGTTAGCAAATTTTCTGTCCTTAGCCTTTGCTCATTCAAGGGCTGTGCATGCCTTTGTTTTAATTAACTGAGGAAGGTAATGCTCTTTTACAGAAAAATCATGTCATTGTTATGTTGAAAATTTTATCTATCTTTGACTTAAGCCTCCTCACAAAACTGATACAGTTTAAATGTAACTTAACAGCGTTGGATAAATTTCTCTATTTCTCATATATGATGTGCACTGATTCATAAAAGAACAACTTGTGCTTCTCTCGGTCCAATGTTTTTGAAATTAACATATTTTATTGATGTATACTTCTAACTTTTATAATATTTGGACATTTTAGAAATCAGTGAACCAAAGACTTCAGATGTTCATGCAAAAGAAGAAAGGGGAAGGGCTTATAAACCATACTTCATTGAACAAAAATATAGATCTATATTAGCCTAAAGGTCAATGCTCACCTCATGTTTCTATGACAGAAACACTGTATGGGTAGGAAATTGACATAACAAATATTGTATTGTGTACAGAATAGTTATCCTATATTTTGAAATTGCATAATTTATTCGAAAGTATTTGAATGAGTTATAATGTAATTAGAACTGTGGGTTACACATCCTTCTACAATTACTTGTATTTTTTAGTCACATGAAGTACTGGTTAATACTTCCTTATAGAGATAGAAGGAAATTTTTACCCCTTTTAGAGTCATGAGGCATTAGCTGGTTTTCTTTTGTCTTCTTGTTCTTGTTTTGTTTATTTGCAAATTCTACAAGGAAATAAGGGGTCATTTTTCATTACTGGGTAGTTCCTTAAAATCTGTAATTCCTGCTTGTTCATGTGTATATAGGAACTCATTTGAATGTTTGGATGAAAAAGAAATTCATTTCCAGTAGTTGTGGAGAAGTCATATCTATTTTTCACAAAACATAAGAGGAATCAGTTCTATAATCAGATAATGTATTTCCTATTTAAAAAATTACGTATGGATTGTTAGTATAGAAATTTTTGTCCAGAATGCTTATACCGCTAAGTTTTTATAGAGCTTTGCCTTTAAAAACAATACAAATTACCTGTTTCAGGGCAGTGTGTGTTTTGGGGTACAGTGAACAACCTGGTTTCCCAGTTTGGGAAACTAATGAATGTTCCATTGCATTTTCAGCTCCATCTGGTCCTCTGCCTATTTCTTCAGAAATTTTCAGTTAAAGCTGAATTAATGCAGAATCCTTCACCAAGTATTGCAAAAGCCTCACAGCTCTCACCTTTGTGAAAAGACATTTTCAGATGGTGTAAAACCCTAATTGTCAACTGAACATTTCTTTCTTACTGTTTGAATAGAAATGGCTCTCAGGATTGTCTGTCTTTCTGGAACTAATGAATCCTTTCCCGTTGGCAGCAGATAGTCTTCTCCCAGTGCCTTATGATCTGACAAACGTTCCCATGGTAACCCTGAGGCAATCTGTTTAGCTTCATTAAATATCAAAATTATGGCCTGAGAAAATGTATACTGTGTTATACCATATTATAATACCTAGCGAAATGACTCGTGGGTGATCAGATTCATTGTAATAGATTATAAATGTTCACATGATCAATAAAAATATGACCATGTCTCTGTAAAAAAGTTAAAAAAGGAGTTGTTGAATTCCAGTTGTTATTTGGAACTTCAACAAGGGTTCATATATTCTTTGATATTAACAGGTCTGATTTCCCAAGCTCCTTTGCTCTTCCTTTGCAAAGCCTGCCTTATTAGCTTTTTGGAAACCATCACTGACATACATAATATAAAGAACATCTTTAGTTTTTAAAGATTATGTAGTCCTTGGATGTACAAAACCCCGAAAAGGTTTATTGATTTATAAAATTCAAAAATGTACCACTGTGTTTTTCTTCAGCTGATGAGTTGAAAGGTATTGGGTGCTTGATTGCCAGACTGCTGTATCTGCTCAGGACAAGACCAATGCAAACTTGACTTCCCAGAAACCAGTAGGGGATCACTAATCACCTTGCAGGACATGCTCCGCTGCAACAGACTCACCATAGTCATCTTATATGAGAACTTTGTTCAGTGAATGTGATTGAACTCTTAAATGTTTTATTTATATATAAAGTTTAGATGATTTTTTGACTGGATGGAAGAATATTAAACCTTGAAGAGACTAAAGCAATCACACTAGTTACTTCCCTACACCTCTGGATTAAAAGATCTAGACAAAAAGATTCAGTTCTTTGAAAAAAGTAAGCTAAATCTTGTCCTGAAGAATTGGAATTTTTACTGTTTGTGGTATTTGTTAATGGGTTTTCTCAGGTGAAATTAATAAGTATACTTCAGGACTGTGTTAGCCACACCATCCACGTGTTCACTGCAAAAGTTAATGCTTCCCACACCATTAAAATCTATAACGCAATTGCAGTTTTAAATAGTGTGGGGAATGTGGTGTGCACATAGCAACCACACTTTTCTACTTTCTATAAGGCACTGACATTTCCTTTCTCTACTTTTGCAAGGCACCTACCACTTTATCAGCCTTGCTTCTTCCAGTGATTGATATTTTTGTTAATATCACACAGAATATTTTATAGAGATAGCTCCCATTTTCTTAATTCTAAGAATAATGCTGCCCCTAGCAGTGGCCCCGTTTCTGTGTGGAAATGGTTTTGATGTATGTATTTCAGGTATCTGGAGCAAGCAGAAAGAGGCGGTCCTGGTTGACATCTATTTTAGAATCAGTCCTACATCCATAAATGTACATTTTCTGAACGATTTCTTTCAGGAGCTCTGTGCCACTGTCATAAGACTGTGTTCAGTGAATTTCAAAAGCAGTGACCACCCTGCATGTTGGGCCAAAATAACTTTAAAGCCAGGGGCCTGATAGGGGCTTCTGAGTCATTTTTACAGCTGTTCATTACCCCATTATTAACCAAGAATAAACAAAACTGTCTTCCTGTTGACATCGGAAAGACCAGAACAGTTAACTCATGTGAGAAACTCAAGGTCAAAAACCATCACATGTCTAGGATGTTTTCTTTTGCATTAAGAGTGGGATTATTATAAAATCCCTGCCTTCTTCATTGAAGTAATATAAATCCAGATAAAATTGTGAGTTGGCCATTTTACTTAGCCTAGTGCAGGAGTATAGAGTCTTCAGGAATGGCCAATGGAGAAGACATGGACACACAGACGCAGAGAGAGTTAGAGAATGTTTTTAGAATCCATCTCTTTTATAGTTTCAAGTTTCCCTGGCCAAGGAGCTCCCTGTGGGCCTTAGTTCATGCTGCCAGGTCTGATTAAGCTGAATGGATTGATCTTAAAGATTTGGGCCACATTGCTAAGATGATGTGATTCAGTTTCTCATCTGCCTGGGCTTCAGGCCTTAGGGAGCCATGAGGCTTAAGTAAGCTAAAGTCAGAGTAAGCTAAGCTAGCCACTGTTACCACAGCTTAAGTCGCTTACACACTCTGAGCCTTAGTTTTTCTCATTCATAAAATAGAGTGTCATGAGTCTCTCAGAGGTGCAATAAAACTAATGGCATTGATTAAAAATACTTTATTTTGCTGATTTTTGAATTCAATTTTAGTTGATTGAGACATTTCAGCTAACTTTGCTTTCAACATTTCAAGACATTTCAAGGATTAAACTTGTCCCATGTTCCATTCACAGCGGTTATTCGTAGTACATATATATATACTTCGATTCCCATGGCTACTGTTTGTTAAATACCAGCTATGAGTGATCATAGTTAAAGCTACAGTGGAGCTCACTGAAGCCCCAGAAAAACTACCAACCTTCCAGGTGGTACCAACTTTCTCTCATTATTTATCCTTAGATATTTAGGTAAAGTAAGGTACCCAAACCCAAAGCTTGAACATTGAACCTGAAAGGTAAATCAGTGTTCCCTGAACTCACCTTTTTCAGTTGAATCTCAAAACCTTTTTGATATGTGGAGTTGCTTCAGAGGTTCTTTCCTCACCAGACTGCCCTTTGCGGTATGTCTCAAAACTGTATCCATATGGCATGTTCTCTCTCACTGCTCACTGCCCTGATACTGCTGCTGGCAGAGAAGGATGAGGCTGCTGAGCCACCAGGAACAAGCCAGGGACACCAGAGAATCACACTTTGTCATTGAGAAATAGTTTTCTAGATTTGAAGCAGGATCCTAGTGAGTGACTCTGTTTCTCAGCTTCCTGGGAAATATGGAGCTTTAATTATTTTCCAGCACATTTGTCACTCCAAAGTTTTTCCTGTAAACCAAAGATCAAAAATTTACATAGTAAAGTAACTTCACCAGTGGCCTTTCTCTCCCAAGTAGGATGTGTGGCAGTAAGACACCACTGACAAGTACCAGCGTCTAAGGACGTGTAGTTCTTAGATACTAATTGGAAGCAGCACTATCTAGAATCTGATCATGAAAGCTAAAAGTCTGTGAAGTTCAGGAACTCTTCAGGATGCCTATGTTTTTGAAATTAGAAGATGAAGGAAAGAATTTGGATTTGCATACTTTGGAGTTCATACTCCCTAATCTGCAACCTTGAAAGCAGAAGAGTGTTGAGAAATCTTCTCCTGTGTGAGTTTCAAAGACCCCAAGAATTTATCCATGGTAGGTCCCTTACTGCCCACAAGGGTTCCAAGGATTCACATGCATGGGCCTTCAAACTGTTAATACGGTGCAACAGACGCTAGGCTCCTGTTCCTTGTGCTAGGTCCCTGTGGGATTTCTACTTTCTATTCAATTCCTCCTTGTACTCCAGGCTGCACTTCTTGAGACATTTTATTTCTTGTTTCCCCTCATTCCACATGTCTAGCCATCTGTTTCTAAAACCTGTTTGTATCTCTTCTGTCCTCAGCTTCTTTCTACTTCTTTTTTGAACACACACACACACACACACACACACACACACACACACACACACACACACACAGAGGAAGTATGGAAAGTACACAGTTTCTGATACACTGAACTAACGTGAAGAACTTTAACATCACTGGCTCATGACTTTCCGGCAATGCATTGTTGCTTTGTGCACAAGCACTTTGGTTCTCTTGGGGACACTTTGCATAAAGAAACACGTATCATTGTTTAGTGATCCAGACAGAGGACAGGAACTTGGTCTAGGAGAGAAATAAACTTCTCCGAGAAGGAGTGTGGTGCTAACAGCTTGCTTTCCCAAACCGACCTCATAATTCTGTGCCCTAGAAAAATTAGAAATGAGAACATTTGGAGATCTCTTGGGAAAAATTGAATCTGTGAACTTTCAAGCAGAAATTGCTGAAGGGCTGTGGCGCTTCTTGCCTGTTTGGCCTGTAGTGGGTCTCTTTTCTAATTCTTTTTTTTTTTTTTTTTTTTCCAGTCTGAAATACCATTTCTGCCTTCCTTATCCTTTGTTTAAAAAAATCAGTGGCAACTCACCATTAGCTTTAGAAATCAATTAAAAGGATTTAATGAAGGTGGTTTGGAGTCCTCCACAGTCTGATCCATACCTGTTTCCTAGTGTCCTTAAGAAACATTTCAGACCTGGTCAAATTGAGTTGCTCTCCATTCCTAGAATCTACATTTTCCTGGGTCTATGCCTTTTGCCGAGTTTCTTATATACAGATTTCAAGTGGGATACCCTGGTATCTACATTCAGGCTCTCTGGGTTTGGCCTAGGGAAATTGTTCTCTGTGAGTTGAAGAGCTTGCCAGAGACTTACATAAACGAATATCACTGCTTCCATTCTTAATGTTTATTGACACAAAAGGTAATTGAATTAGGATTGTGAAGTTGACCATACACTGAAAGAACCATTCAAGGTGTTCCAGAATTGCTTATCTTTAATACCTTTTGCTTTAGGGAAAGTTTCCCGTTCGATTGAGTCAGAGAACAGTGCTCCAATCAGAATGTCTGGCTGCAAAACCTCTCTCTGTCTCCTACCAGCTCTTTGACCCGAACATAATTTTGTATCTGTTAAGGAACTTGACAGTGGGGGACCACAGCAGATGTACCTCTGGATCGTTGTGTGGGTACAAAAGTAATCAGTCTTGGGCAAAAGTTCCCTAGCTATTAGCCTCCATTACTCTTGATAATAGTATTGATGCGTCCTAGTTATTTTTCTGATGGATCTAAATGTTTCTCTTGGTATTTCCTACATTGAATTTTAAGTTCAGAAAGGTATTTCCTGCTTGGAAAATAAAGTCTAATTTAAGTGAGAATGAAAGTCCACCTCTTATGTCCTTAAGTGGTAATGAGGCATCCAGTGCACTGAAGTAGTTGCAGTCTTCTTACAATGTGGAACTTTAAACAAAGGAATCATTGATGCTTTGCAATTCCTTGTTATTCTTGCAATTATCCCTTCTCTCTGAAGCCTGCGGCCAGATGGATCTGCTCCCAGGAGAAAGGAACTATCTCTTCCTTGGCTGAGCAACAATTTAGGAAGAAAGACTAGCCACCCTCAAAGCCATTGGCTGCCGCCTTGTTCTGGAAGGGTCAGCTTCTCTCATGAGAAAGAAGGACTTGAACCAGGTGGCAAGAGTGGGAAGGACGTTTTCCACTCCAGGAAGTTTGTCTGTGGCCTTGGATACAGGAAGGCCTTTTGGAGTTCTTTTCAGGCAGAGGGTCTGATAAAGTGTCTCCTAGGTGGGAGTTTGGAAGCCTGCATTCATTCTTGCAAACTTCCCTTCCTTCTAAAATTTTTCCTCCCTTTTATGCATGTGTGTAGGAGATATGCATATGGGTGTGTGCATGCGTGTGCATGCATACATATGTGTGTATTTGCATTTGAGTGGTTGTATATGGGTAAGTTTTATACAGAACTATGCATGCCTGTGGAGGTCAAAGGGTAATATGGGGAATCATCCTCCATCGCTCTTCCACCTTACTGTTATAAGCCTGGATCTTTAATTAAACTCAGAGCATTAGGGCTAGTCTGGCAAGCCAGCTTGCTTATGCTAGAATTATGGGTAGGCCACCACACCCTTTACCTTTTAATAGATCAGGGAATGTGAGCTCCGGTCCCTTTGGTTGCAAAGCAAAAGCTTCAGCCACTGATCCATCCAGTCTATACTTTTTAAATTCATTATTCTATTTGTCAGTCATATATGAAACATGTACCTGGTAACAAGTGCACAGATAAGAATAAAAGATTTTCGTCTTCTTGAAGATGGAAGAGGTTCCTCCTTTGTGTTTTAGCATAGTAGGTTGACTTCTATCTTAAAATCTCTTCCTGGGAATGGACAAGCCCTGAAATAGGTTTGCATTTATGGAATTACACGTGAGAGAATATAATACATTGTGTCTGAAATTACTGAAATGAAAGTGCTTGGGTGTTGCAGGCATCCTTTGTGGAGAAGAAGAAAGCTGAGGTGGCCGTAATGGTGATGATTAGATAATCTGTGTAGATTCTAGCAAGCAGTTTCCAAAATGCAGCCACTCTGCATTAACTTAATGAAGTCACTACTAGAAGATCCTATGATTTCTCAGAGGTGTTGAGAACTCTTTCATTTCACCAAAGTGTAAGTTGTTTGTGCCCACCCATTTTACTAGCCCTGGGACTCATCGCCAGATTTAGGTATAGAATAAGCCACAGACTGCTTGATAGTTGGCACTAACTATCAATGTGATAGTGATCTATTATTTGATATGATCTATACATTTCTAGTGAGAATTGTGTTATGGGTATGCACCTTGGTCCTGAGAGTTTCTCTTTTATTTAATGAGAATCTGTACAGAATAGCAAATACAGTTGCTTTCCTTTTTATCTGTGTAATGTATGAGTGTGTCATGTGTGCATATATGCATGGAGGGCAGAGGTCAATGATGAGTGTCTTCCTCGGTTGCATCTTATTATTTGAGATAGCGTCTCTCAAAGAGCCTGGAGCTTGTTGATTCAGTTAGACTGGCTAACCATCCAGTTCCAAGAAAATCTGTCTCTGCCTCCCCACCATTCGCATTGCAGATGACTACTATATCTGTGCTAGGGATTGAACTCAAGTCCTCATGTTTATACACGAAGGTCTTCACCCTGTGAGCCAGTCTCTCAGCCTAGCAAATACCCCAGATTATCTTCTTACAGGACCATCAAATTTTGTGAAATATTCAGATCAAAAAATAATTCTCAGAAAAGGAAAGAATGATTTTCTTTATGATAGAAATAGTATGAATAGGCAAATATGGTAGGTACGTTATAAAACTGAGTCAGTTCTATATTAGGCAATTTACTCCTTGTAAAGTAGCCATGGACATCATCTAGTAACTTGTATCACAGAGCAGCAGAGAACCAATGCATGTTTTCTGATCTGGTCTTGCATTAGAAGTGAGCTGCGTGGGTACCTTGGGCGCATCACAGGAATAAAGCCCAGCACATGGGGGTTCCCATGGTTCCCATAGGCCCATAGGCCTGAGCAGTGCTTTTCATGCAGCTTGTCACCGGGTCAGTTAGAACTCCTTTCTGCATGCAGGTACGTGCCATGTTTGTTTCTAATCAAGCAGAATCCTAGGTGAGTGCTAGCTGATAGGATCCCTTAGTTGAGTTTTCTAATTGGAAGCTCCAATTAAGCTCTGCCAAGATCTCTATCTGTGAGTACTTCGACATCCTCCCTGTTGACCTGGTTCTTTGTTCAAAGATGTTTTAGCAGCTAAACAAACACTTTATATTCCCTGTGCCCAAGAAACAATACTGTTTCACCATTAGTGCATCTTCAGAAATCTCAGAGCTGCACGTGTGCTGTTGAAATGACTGTTCTGGAAAAAAAAAAAAAATTGAAAGAAACAGTAATTTATTTCTTGCTGGTAGCCAACCTTAACAAGCAAAGCTCATTTACTTGGTACAATACCATGCTTTGTTTAGGTTCCATGTTGAAGAAAGGTTGAATTCTTTGTTTTGCATGATGCCTGCCTCATTCAGACCCACAGAATGCTTTTCTGCACATACAAGTCAGGTCACTGCCCCTGCTTGAAATCTTCTTAGCTCCTCTTTGACCCAATGAGCCTCAGTTCTGCGGGCCCAAAAGATTGCTTTCTTCTCCCTTCTGTTCTGCATCCTTTCCTCTTATTCCACATATGGGCCTTATTGAACATCTAACTTTTCATGAATTTAAGCTCCTCTGTAATCTATATGAATCTCATTAACTCTTTGAGTCCCAACTTTAATATCTGTACTGGATTCTCATCCACAAAAGTGTTCCCTCTGTTGTGCATACACACTGCCTTGTTGTGAGATCAGTAAACTAAAATTCATTTGGTCAAGCCTTCCTTGATCTGGGTTTTCCTAAGCTTTTCATTTTTTCCTGTTTTTTTTTTTTTGTTTGTTTGTTTTTTATTCCTTGTAAAGACTGTGTCTTTCCTTTTTCCTCTCCATTATGTGATAATGTGCCTGCTTCCTGGGTGGTTATCTTAAGTATTTGCTGATTGGACAATTAATTGATAAAAAGAAAAAACTGTGCAAGAATTTAACTTCCTGATGGAGACACCTATTTCTAGAAAAAATTATGTCTTTTTGTTACATTGTAGCTCTTTTAAATTTTTTGTTAGGTAACCTGGGTTGTCTATTTACTTTGAAGTATAAATCATCTTGTAACATTCTCTGATGTTTCTGAGTAAAATATTATTTAGCACTGTCTTCTGTTTGACTCACTAAATTGAGACTGAAGGGACAATTTTTAAAGATAACTCATGAAAAGGGTTTGATTCCTCAGATTTCTTTTAATTTTAATTTCAGAGAATTGTTTTCTAAATTCTTGGTTGTCGTGTTCCTTATTAAGTGCCAGGAAAGCTACCATTCTCCTGGCTCATGAAGCATCAAATTACAGTATATATTTTTGAGTATTAAAACTATATTTTCTGTCTGCCTGTTGGTTTATTTACTCAGTCAAATATTTGAAAAATATTTTTAATTCTGAATTCCCAGTAACTCAGATAGAACTAATCTTTCCTGTTAGCAAAAATGCCTATCTGTATTTTATTTTCAGAATTCCAGAATGTTGAGTACATGCAGAAAGATAGAAAATTTGGTTTTTCTACATATCTCTATCTCTTCCTTGGTATAAAATAAAACAAGAGTAGGTGTTTCAATGTGGAAATGTGAATATGTTTGATTTTACCAAAACAAAATGTTAAATATATTATATTATCACTGATTACAACAATTATTGTATTCATATCCTGACCAGAGGTTCATGATTATAGTTCTGGGGGCAGCCATATTGGAGCACTCTATGAAGACCTTTTAGCAATAACAGCATTGTATAAGCCGTGCATGGTGGCTCACACCTCCACCAGCATATGGGAAGCTCAGTCAAGAGGATCTTTAGGAGTTTGAGGTGAACCTGGACTACACGATGAATTGCAGGTCTTTCAGAGCTACATGGAATTTAATTTTGAAGTATTGTAAGTATTGTTATCAATTAAAAATTTTGTTAGACATTTACATTTTCACATTTCCTTTAAATTTCCATTGCTATATAACAAATACATTACCCCAAACAATTTATGGGAACAAGGCAAGTTCTATCCCATTTTAAGATTTCGGCTTTTAATCCATTATGACAGGAGAATGAGAGCAGCCTCAAGAGGTGCAGGGAACTGGCCATACCACACCCACAATGGGGCACTGAGCAGAGATGCTTCTTGCAAGCTTACCAGTCTGCCAAAGCCACTCAGCTCTCTCTCCAGAGTGGTTCCACTTACTGTGCACTGATTCTCCTACAGTCTCCTACAGGTTTGCTTTATTTTCAGAATTCCTCAGACATATAAGGAAGAAAAGCTTCACAAAGCTGACGTCTGAAACTGTCACAGCTTCATATGACTTAATGATATAGTGGGGGGGGTCTGTGAGATGCACACATAAAAAAGATAGAGTGGCCATGTGCCATGATAAAACCCAAAAACTGAGTGAAAATCAAGTTCTATCTGGATGCCATGAAGGTAGCCACACATAGGAATTTATAGGCTCATAGGCTTTCATTGTGTGGCTTCACTCATTTGTTTTTTCTGATGCACCTGAGGTGAATATTTCTCAATATTTTATCTTCAGTTAGAAAAAAAATCCTTACCTCCAGTGAGTTAAATAAGAAAATGGACAATCACAACAAGCAACAAGGTGTCAACAAGGTCTTCTCGAAGCTTTGTTATGCTAAGGGCAATTTGATTGAGTTACTTCAGGGAAGTTTGTGAGGCTACAGGGCCACAGTCAGCATCTTTCAGTGCCAGGGATGTGGCTGTTTGGGGTGGGAGAGGCTGGGCCTGTTCGGTTCAGATCTTCCACCTCCACCTGGAATGCTTTCCTCACACTGGGCAGTGTTGCCAGAACTCACATAATTTCAAGGCAAGGGAAAAGCAAGGAGCCAGCATAAGAACATGCACAGCATTCCCAAGCATTACCAGACAGCCGGCCGCAAAGGGTCAAACCTGTGTTGGACTGAACACTTGGGCCTACCCATCTAGTTAGGGACACAGCATAGTGACAATCTACATCACATTTATAATCTCTTCAGTATTAATTTTTTTGGGGGGCAGGGTTTTGAGAATGGATCTCATTAGTACCCCTGACTGGCCTAGAACTCACATTAAAGACCAAACTAATGGCCTCAAACTAATGGCAGTTCTGCTACCACTGACTGCTATTCTCTTAGGTATCTATCATATGTAATATAGAGATGATTTAAAGTCTATTAGAGCATTTTCACAAACTATTTGCAAAATTCATTTAAAGAACTTGAGCCAGGGTTTTTTTTTTTTTGTTGTTGTTGTTGTTGTTGTTCAAAATATTTGGAACCAGTTATTTTGGTTACTGAGGCATGGGTTTAAAATATTTTAGCCTTTGGCTTTTTATTAATGTATATCTTTTTAAATTTTAGGGAAGAAGGAGGGTGGTTTTATATAATCACTCATTGAGCTTGTATAATTAGAGATAATAATAATAATTATAATAATAATAATAAAGAATTTGTGAAAAAAAGAAATTTCAAACAATTTTATTCTTTCTGCCACTGTGTTTGGACATTGGAGCCGCGTGAACATATGTGCATTGTCTGTGCATCCACAGTGTTCATGAGATAGAGCGCAGAGAGCCAAGAGCACTGTGAATGAGCAGCCTGATTTCAAATCCAGGAGTCTACAGTCTTGTGATTTTTGACCATCATGCTCTTATGCCTGGTCTTAGATTTCACATTCTTCCAATTGAAGACAGTGGTTGATGGTCAGTGGAGTGATTGAACTTGAGGGAAGGAATCAAAAGGCTTCATCAAGGTTTCCCCACAATACTCTGAATAGCTTATCCTTCAGTGGTAGCGATATAATGACACAGTCAAAATCTGGGCAATACTGTCAATGCCATTGCCTTCCCAATCCCAAAGGTTCTATAATTATGATAATATTACAGTGGTGCCTGCTAATCTCAATTTTGGTAAGTATTTGAGGAATAATAGTATTAAGTTTAGGGGGGTTGGGTAGAGTGATGACTCAGGGATTAAGACTCTGTGAGCAGAAGGACCTGGGTTTGGATTCCGAATCCCAAGTAAAAACACCAGACAGAAATGTCTGCATCCTATATTTTTGACTCTGGAAGGCAAGCTTGGGAAATTCCAAAGCAAAAACCAAAAGGAATACAGGATGATTCCTGAAAGCATCCTTGGGGCTCCACAGACTCACATCGTTCCCTCTGACCTATACACACACACACACACACACACACACACACACACACACACACACACACACCGCACACAAAATGTTATGCTTGGGTTTGCATGGCTAAGTACTTAGGAAAGACCATGTCACTTGAGACACAGAGGAACACCTGATGAGATTCTCAGTTCCTAAAAGTCAGGCAGTGTGTAATGTACCAGGAAAGACTGGTGCTGAATTTCTAACCACTAGCAGAAAAGTTTCATTTCAATGAATGTCTAACTTCGTCTTGTCCCTGAGGTTCAGACAGGATCTCAAAGGTAATCTTTGAGTTATATAAGCTACAGAATGAAACCAATTTCTTTTCTTATGTTCTCATTAATACATTCATGGGATTTCTTTCAACATGGGTAATATATCTGAAAGCAATGTTTTCTGTCACATGAATTATATAAGAAAGGCCAGGAGGCTGAAGTCCTTGCATTCAGTGAATGACCCATAGCTACTTATGATCACCACTGCTGCTGTGTGAGTTCAGTGACACAGTGCCCAGAAGGCGCGTCCCTTGTCTCATCAATTTAGTGCCCTGATATGTCAGAACAAGTCTCAGTTGGATTGTTTCCACATTTGCCTTAAGTAAAGATTTAAGATTTCAATGGTGTATTTTTCAAATGATGCTGATTTCTAAAATACAAGATTGTATCATTTTCAATTGAAGTAGTATGAAATGTACTAATTTCTGAAAACAAATTGTTACTCTTAAAATTATGATAGGAATCTTCATAAGAGACAACATTTTCAGCCTATATGTTTATGATTAAGGTAATACATTTATAAACAAGAAGATAATCCCTGTTTTTACAGTCTGTTCTTCTTCCTTTCTTCCTTCTTTATTGCTTTTCATTTGTGACAAGGACTTAATTTATAGCCAGTGTTAAACCCACTATATAGGTCCAGGCTGGCTCTGCTTTCTAGATCTCTTTGCCTCTTGTCTCCCAAATGCTGGATTTTAGCATGTGTCACTCTACCGCTGATAGACTGCTTTTTAAAAGCATATTTTCTGTTTGCTAAATGCATATTTTTTTCTAATTTTGAATCTCATAATGCAACATCCTGAGAGAGCTGCTAGCTCTACATACCTTTTAACACATATGTGAAATTTTGAGCAATCCAGAAATACACGTGAAAATTTAGCAAACCTTGGAGAGGACCCTCCTATCTCATCTTTCGGTTTGTGCCTTCTACCCTGTCCTCCCATGCTAATAGGATGCTTACCTTCTGAGAGTCAGCCCTGCCGAGCTGTCTCAGCCTAGCTGGGAACCTCCACAGGTGGCCATCCAGCTGATTCTTTCTCACCTGCAAACTAAATATGCCCATTGCGGTTACAGAGCCAGTCCTAGCACTATCCTGCCTTCTCATGGAGACAGCATGAAAGCAATATCTCTAATGTTGTATTTTTCAGCAGGAAGAATTAATTATGATGATGTTTTCTCTTCAGGATGTCTGAAACTCCTATGTGTAGAAAGGTCAAGCCTTTTTAGGAAATTTTCAGTATCACTAGAACTACTAAATTATATTCATAGAGGTCTTTCTATGTGTAAACTGATATTAGAGAGTTACATAATTATACAAATTTCAATGAAGATATTTTGATATGATCATTAAAAACTATACATGTATCTTAAAAAGTCAGATCATTTATAAGTAAGTCATAATCACCTTTTCTAGCTCATTTTATTTCATATCTAAATCAATGGTAACAATTTTGCCTAACATTTTAAAAATTCTGTGCAAGCTGAATTTTTTGGGGGGATGGGGGTGGAAGAGTGATAACAGAATGTAGCTTATGGTATGCTTGGTAACAGTGTTATTTGGGGTTAGTCCTGGAGGCCAAAATTATTCTTTTGTTCACATTTTAGAAGGTAGAATTGAGAAAACTTTTTTGGGGAAGGGAGTGTTTGAGAGGATCGGTATGCCCTCTCAGATGTCCAAAACTGTGAAGCTACATTGTTGTACCTAATTTGGGGAAAAAATAATTGGGTAGAGTTTAGAAATACCAAATTGCCTCATAATAGCTAGAGACTTGGCACAACTTGGAAGGATAACGTTGATTAAAGTTTTACGGTTTCTAAAATCATAAATACCAGCTACTTTGTAGTGCTGACCATTAGTCACAGGAAGCATTGACAGCAAAACACATGCGTGATTTCAGTCTGTAAATCTGTGTGAATATGAACATGCATATAAAAAAGAAGGATAAAGCATTAGAGAGTAAAGAAAAAGAAAGTGACACTTGTAGCAAATTAAATATATTACACTTTTCAAAGAATAACTCATGGAGAGAATACAGGTTGGTTCAATTTCAAATAGCCAAGGTAATAATATCTGTTAATTACCTGTATGCCAACATTCTTGTATTATATTTCAATGGGCTCAGCTTTTCCTTTTCCTTGTAATAGAAACTCTGGGTCTTTTTTTAGTTAGTGGCCTTTGATACCCTCAGATAAAAGGCAGCTTCTGTGTCTGGATCCTCTGCTATTGCAAGCTAGCAACCTTGCACTTGGGATGTTTGTCAAATGCTTATCCTCTTCCCCGTCTTCTAAATTATTTAAAGATGCAGTGACATTTTGTACAATTTAAGAGGAATTAGGAGATAATTTAATTGCATACTTGAATTGAAATAAAAGAGGAATTTTTTTTTCTCTGAAAGAGAAAAATCAACTCTAAATCTGTCACCAATTTAGTTCCTGGCAATTCAATACATTTTGCGCCCAGTTGTCAAAAGTCCCATGAGTATGGCCTTGACATGGAGACAAGTCTGCCTTCCAGTCCCAGCCACACTGCTTCCTAGGTTGGGGTTCTGTCCCTGTCTCCTTTCTCTGGATAAGCCTTCTGATCAGAAAGCTAAGAATGAAATCTGAACCTATATCAGAGGGAATTTGGACATCACTGCCTGTAAACTATATCACTGCATATGAAGTCCAAAGCATTGTGGCACTTCATACATTTATAGTCCCATGGTGTCCTCACTAAATACAAATGCTACCTGATTTAGCTATTCTAAATAGAGGGTGACATTAATTTTAGTATATCAAGAATCTTAGGTGACATAAATTATCCAATGATGTGCATTCCCAAGTGTCAGGTGACTTGCAAAAACCCTTAGCAGTACAGTGGCAGCTTTACTTCAAGTCTCTTACTTCATCTCGTATTCTTTGAAGTACTTTTGGATAATCAGGGAATATGGGCTTCATGCCCTTAGGATCATAGGACTAAATCACAAAAACACAGAAATGTAGATAAGAAGCGTTCCAGTCTTAGGCACGAATCGAGGAAATCTTGAACTCTTTTTAAATTCAGATCACTTATACTAATATCTGGACAGACCAAGGTTTACATTGGATGGCTTTTCAAGTAAATTGGATGTAAGGCAGAACTCAGAGGAGGAGATTATTATTTAGCATGCTTTATGATGATTTTAAGCAGAGCTTTGTAAACAGAATGCTCTTGTATATTAAAGTCCATTACAACCCAGACTTTCAAGTTTCATAGCTAAAGTCATGTTGAGATTCAAAGAAGCATATTAGTTCTTTTAAGACACCCTATAACTTTTTCCACTCACATGACTTGTCATTTCAGACAAATTATGTGTTTCCAGTAACATATAAGTTTAACGTTAGGTAAAAAAATGCATAAATAATTCAGAAAAATTTCTTAATGTTACTGATTTTTTTAGGAAGTACATTTGGAAGCAGGGTTTTTCAGAATGTATGCAACACAATCCATTAGAAATGAAGACATTTTTTATTTAACATAAAAAAATCTAGGATCAAAAAGAGTATCATTTATCATACAACTCTTAGGAATTGCTCATAATTTTTTGTATTTATGTGTGCTTGAAAATGGCTTATGATGTAAGTATGGTTTTTGTTTTCTGGACAGAGTCTCTTTTTACCTTGCTTTGTTTCAAACTTGCTATGTCCCAAGGTTTACCTCTAATTCCTGATCATCTAGTCCCTTCCGAAGTATTGTGATTACAGAAGGTGCTACCGTGCCTTACTTTGATGTGAGTACATTTCTAACCTTTGGTTTCCTTCAAATGATTGTTAGATGTAGTTTTTCATACAGCACCTTGTGTAAAAAATGACTTAAGAAAATACCTGAGGGATGGCGAGATAGCACAGTGGGTAAAGGGCCTGCTTGGTAATTCTAGTGACCTGAGTTTGATCCACTGAAGCCAACATGGTATCTCTCTCTCTCTCTCTCTCTGTCTGTCTTTCTCCCCCCTCCCTCCCTCTCATAAAATTACATCAATAAAAAACCTGAAAAAAGAAAAGAAACACCATGAAAGAAGTTTTCTTAAGCTCGAATGGTTGTCTTAGTTTCTTTTCCTATTGCTGTGATAAAACACCTTGACAAAAAGCAACTTGCAGTTCAAGGGTACAGCGCCCTTGGCAGTGGAGTGGAGGCGCTGGAGCTTGAAGCGACTGGTTGCATTGCATCCACAGTCAGGAACCAGCCAGTGCTGAATGCTGTGTCCCTGGCTCATTTTTTTCCTATAGTCCAGGATCCCAGGGTAGGGAATGGTGCCGCTGGCAGTAGGTAGATCTTCCCACCTCAGTGAACCTGATCAAGATAATCCCTCAGAAGTGCTCCTAGATAATGGCCTAACCCAGACAATCGTGCCTGTGTTCCCAGGGGTGATCCTAGATCTTGTCAAGTTGGTGATTAACACAAACCATCAGAGGGTGCAATCTCAATCTAGAACATTAAACCAGACGAAGTAAGAGTCATTCTGTTTAACTGAAACCAAATGTGTAGTGTTAAGATTTCTGGGGTGCCCAGCACACTCAGAATATAAACCGAGCATCCATAACTAAAATGTTCAAATTCTGAAATGCCCCCAGAACAGAAAGGTTTTAAAAAATAGTGTAACAGGACAAAAGGAATATTCGATGTTATCTTATACAACAGATCACAGCCAGCATGCACGCAGGCGCAGAGCCAAGCACAGTGTTGTACACCTGTACTCCCAGCTCGCAGTCAACATGCAGCAGTCCCAGAACTGGGCGTACTCCTAGCTCCTATGAAAACTGAAGCAAGAGGAACATCCAGCCTGGGCCACACAGTGAATTCCAAGTCAGCCAGGACTACACAGTCACACCTTGTCTCCACAAACACAAACAAAACAAAAGTGCTGCACAAAAATATCATATAAAATTACTGCAAGATTGCCTATAAGGTGGACATGAAGCATGAATGAATTCACTATTCACCCATGGCTCCCTCCCTAAGAGACCTTCTTAGGCAAATTGTACATGCTGTAAAATCACAACACATCGGATTGCATGCATCTGGATGAGAGAGAGACACACACACCCCACCTTCAATGGTGATCAGGTAGTACGGAGGAGAATTTGAAATAAGCGTGGTGTAAAATGTAATGATTCTTAAGACCCATTTGCAAAGGTCTGAGGACTCAAGTGAGCAGCTTTGCAAGCACTGATCAAGGGGCAGCAACTTCTGATCTAGGTTTAAAAGGGTGAATAGGTGCACTGTGGCATAAGAGGTGCATGCTACTGTCAATATTTATTCATTCATGGATCTAGAGGGAGAAAGGCTAGGCAGACAGAGCTTGAAATGTCATGCATTGGTCCCTACAGGGCCTGGCCCAAGACACAAGCGTCAGTGGGAAAGCATGCAGAGCCAACAGAGGTTACTAGTCATTAAAACACTGGCTGAAGATGTTTGGGCCAAGTAGAAAAAAAAATGTAGGATTATATTCAACTCCCTGGTCCCTATGACTCAAAGGCATTTGAGCCTCCATCCAAGGCTGTGCAGAGAGGGGCAGGTGGGATATGAAGGTGAATCCATCTTAACAAATTGAATCTGAGCTTTTTTTTTTTTTTTTTTTTTGTGATGACCACACAGAGTTACACAGTCATGGCAGCTATGTGTACTTTTTTAAAGCTTTCCAAATGGTCTGTTTAGAGCTTCAACTCCCACAGTCTCTTGTGACCTATTAAGCAGCCATTAGTTCTTATCCTGAAAAGTTGGGTGAACAAAGAAAGCCCAAAAGAAAAAAAGGAAAAGGAAAAGCAAGCACATGGTTGCAGAAGGCAGGGGAGATGAATGCATGATGTTTGCTCGTTCTGAAGTGTTGTTTTCTATCCCTAGAAATAGAGGAGAGTGGGAAGGTCCAGCAAGTTCAGTCATTAAGGGCAGAGGAAGGGAAAGGAACACATCAGATTACCATTCTTTCAGGTGACTAACTTGCAAAGCATTCTGTGTCCCCTGTTTCGTGTATTTCGCTTCTGTGGGATGTTTTCGACAATGGCCTTAGATGTATTACCCACTTTCTTTATCTGGCCAGGTATGTTAAAGTCAACCACAACTCCTCCCTCCTTCCCTGTGTCTCCTCTGTTGTGCCTGACGCCATCCACCCTTGCCGTGATCATATCAAGCAGCTAGAGACTCAGTGTGTTTTCACTGCTTTGTGTGGAAGCTACAAATTCAGCCATGCATTTATTCTGTCACTCAGGAACGCAATGTTTCTGTTATCTTGATGTTATGAGCTAGAGAGGAAAGATAAACAGATGAACGGTTATAACTGAAAAGTACTTACTATTACCAGGTTGTAACCAATGCTCTGAAGACTGAAGGACAAGAACAGATGTGCAGAGCAGCATATGGAAGACGGAGAATCAGACCAGCCCCTTTCAAAAGTGGAAACTTCGGTAGTGTCTAAGATGAATGAGACCAAGTGAGAACAGAGCGCCCAGGCAGAAGTGATATGTAGGAACAGAAAGTACAAAGGCCCTCAGGTGTTTTGTTGGTTTATTGACTCTAGAATCCTTAAAACCACTGGAGCAGAATTACTAACTAGGTGAGAGGAAAAGTGAGATTTGAGAGTAAGGGGCAGAGCTGGTACTCTGTCCTTAATTGTTACTCAGCTCAAATAGGAGACCTTTATAGGTTTTAAGCAGTCATCTTGAAATTGCATCATCTTTTTTTTGTTACATTGTAGCCTCCTCTTTGAATCATGAATGAGTAAACCAAATTATTTCTTTGAAAATATATTAATATTAAGGGATATCTCAGCTAGCTGAAATTCACACTTCTGTTAATGCACTGTTGTTTGCTATCTGTGGGCTAAATGCTAGCAACAGATAATATTGTCTTACTTTTGAACATGTGCTTAAAAGGAATATGTGTCTGTAGGTTGAGAAACAGCCCGTCCTATAATTCCAGAGTTGTGTAAACTTTGGCAGAGTGTTCCTGGAACTGCCAGCTAGCTGCATGGTGATTGTGACGTCATTTCTCTTGGTCCATAACCTAGTGTTTATGAGCTGGTCACAGATGTATTTGACTTTTACCAGAAGTGACTTCAAAAGAAAAGATTTTGCATTCTTCTAAATAAAAACAAGAAGGCTGGCAAGATGACTCAGCAGGAAAAGACACCTATACACAAATCTGGCAACCTGAAGCCCTTGTTTGTGGTAGAATAGTACCAATTTGAGAAAGTTGTCCTCTGGTCTCCATGTGTGCCATAGTATATATGTTCTCTGTATCTCTCCCTTTCTTCCCCTATTTTCCTTTCTGTTTCATCCTCTCCTTTCCTCTATCTCTCCTTCTCATGTCTTTCTCTCAAGAATAAATAAAGTATTAAAAATAAAAAGAGCTAAGATATTTCTCATGTCATTCTGAAATGCATCATTAATAATCTTACCCAGAGCAAAAAGGGAACAGAGAAAAGTAAAACATCCTTAAGGCCCGAGAGTATGTGATCAATCTTCTAACCCAACTAAGAAGGGCTGTTCAAGTCTCCCACCACATCCCATGTGACATTCTTATGATGATATGTTTTCATGGGGCACCAGTGTTTTTTGTCTGCTGAGATCAAAGTCTTAAAGGAGTGATAGTGTGGAAGTTAGCATATCATTAAGGCACCCAAGCTTAATTCTGCACTCAGAACTCCACATGGATACGCACTAAGAGCTAACTTGAAAAGTAAGCTCTAAAGAGAAACATGAGTTCTGATTTATTGGTAGCAGTAAATGTTTTTGTAGAAACTTCCTTCAGAAAATGGATGGAGAATGATACTTGGAAATCATGAAGAGCTTTTAAAATGCTGTTAATAGATTGTAACAGGGAATTCTTCCTTTTGTCGTAGTAAAATATTGGAAGCACTGTACAAAATTCATTAGAAAAACAATACAAAAGGCAAAAATTTCTCACCATGATGTATAACTTCGTGTTATGTTTCTATGCAGCTTAAAAATTCTACTAGAGAAATTAAAATTTAAAGACATTAGGAGCAAGTGGGGATGTGGCTCAGAGTTAGGGCGCTTGCCCAGCATGTAGAGGACCAAACTTTGATCTATAGCACCATAAAGAATTAAGAATAAAAATGGCAAGAAAGGTAGGGAGAAATAGAGGCGAGAGTAAGAAGGGAGTTAAGATTATAAGGAATTAAAAATTGTGTTCTGTTTACTTTCACATATATTTTCAAATAGTATCCACGGGAACACAGTTATACTTAAGTTCAGTGTGAAACAAAATAAAGATCCTCAGAGTTCTTCATGTCAATCACTCAGCGGTTATGAGACAACAACCAACAAATAAATAAACAACAGGGAGTCCACTGTGGAAAAAGATCCATTCTGCTCCATCACTGTACCTGTCCTCTGCTCCTTATGTTCTGTTGGTGGACAGATGACTAGCCTGTGCTTTGACATATACTCATGCAATACATAATCATGGTTAATGGACAGGACACAGAGGATATGCTGACTAATCCCATCTGCATCTGAGAATGTGAACACGACTGTACAAGGAATTCAGCGATGGGGCTTTACTCTAGTAAATTATCCAGATAACCTTAACCATCTTGAATGTAAAACCTCATTTCCACTTTTGGAGTATACTTAGACTATTTACTTTAACTGATAAATTTTGGTTATTTCCCTTTTTAAAAATATTGTTATTTATTTCGTGTGTGTGTGTGTGTGTGTGTGTGTGTGTGTGTGTGTGTGTGTGTGTGTGTGTTAGAGGGCACTATATGTCCCTGTGGATGACCAAGGGTCACTTCAGGAATCATCCTGGATTGCTTCTATATCCTTCTTGCTTTGCTTTGGGATTTCCCCAAGTTACGCCCACCAGGGCTGAAGTGCAGGCTGTCTTTTCCACCTAGTGTTTTTACATGGACCTAGGATCTGAACTCAGGACCTTTTGCTTGAGAGACAGAGTCTTAAGCCCTGAGCCATCTCTCCAGTCCAATTATTTCCTTTTTTGAAGACTATCTGTGAAAGTCCCATAGTCTTAAGATTCCATACAACCTTATATGGTCATGGTATGTATCATTTATTATAAGTGTGGGATAAATATAAATGCAAGTATAAGAAACTTTTAGAGTTTGGTGTAGAATGAAAGGCATTTGTTATAGTTGTAGCCACCACCTATAGACATTTTCTCAGTGTCAAAAAATGTGCTTGGTAATCAAACATAATATCACTCACTGTACCGATAGGTATTTTAGAGATGAAACTCTCAAGCTCATTGGGATTTATGACTTATCCCCAAATTAGATACTTTGCTGCAGTAAAGCCAAGATTTGAAGGGCTATAAAACCAGCAAAGCCCACTTCACTACTTGAGGAATTAATTAATTCTCAAATGTACTAGCTGGAGTCCAGTCTGAAGATACAGGATGGAATATAGATGTGTGATAGGAAGAGATCCTCGATACCATATTGGGACTTTGTATTTTGTAATTTGGCCAAAAGGCAAGCCTCAGCCATTTCTGCTTAGAAGAGTATCATGGCAAAAGCAGTGATTTATGATCTGTAAGGTCACAGCTTTATACATAGGGAAACACAGTGGCTCATTTATCAATCATCAGATTCATATGACCCAGCCCTTGCTGGTGTTTTAATTGTTTTGTGGGAGGTTATTCCCCTTTGAGGACTGACAGCTGAGTTGCATGCATGTGCCTGTTCTCTGTGGAGGGTAGTAAATGGTTCTTTGTCTTGTGACATATTTAGATTAGGAGCTGTTGGATGGAAACTGACAACAGTGCATCCACCAGTGAAAATGAATGTGCTGTGATGAGCCACAAGGAAGAGTTAGATGAGCTACAGTGAAAGTTGCAAATGACCCCAGGCATGCGCCTAGAGCAGAGCAGGAGGAGCTCCATTGCTGCAGGGGAGAGTGGACCATCCTGTTCTGGGCCACCTGGCTTTGGTGTAAGTGGGTGTAGGATGCAGGGTGGCATCGATATAGTCCTTAGAGCAGCCGTGGCAAGAGCATGCCTCCAGCAGCACACCTGGACACGTTTCTGTGCCTTCTTACACCAGCTGGGCATGGTGCCCAAGAACCACAAAGCATTCTTCAGCCAATTTTATGCTTCCTAATTGAATGTGGTCTTTCAGATACATTTTGAGGCATTTGCTCTTCAGATCTGTTGCCTTCTTGCCTTTCAGCATCAGGGTTGAAAGGATCAAAGGTTCGGAAACTAATTGACTAGTTTTCCACTCTAGACAATAGCAGAAATCCCCTTCTGTAATATGCCCACCAGCCTCTTCTCCATCAAGCAAATTTTTATAAAGCTACTCTTTTGTAAATGTGGGGACACATAGTAAGGTAGATACTTCTCTTATGATTGGAAAGTTTTAATGATCCAATGTAGTCATATTTCAGCATTTTTAACTTACATTTTTCACTCCAGGAAATCAGCTGGATTTCAAGTTACTGTGATCCTGATAGAAATATAAGTGCCCATTTATGTATTTAGCTATTTGTATGGTCATTCCTGAGTTATGGATATTGCTAGAACCCTGCGTATTGATTTTTATTGATTATATATAGCATCTTCAAGTGATTGCATGTTATTGTTCAGAAAGGCAAGGATAGGATATTAAAAAAGAAATTCATTTTTGATGGGCTGTCCACACTTTTTACTTTTTTTTTTTTAACATGAAACACAACCTAAATGTTTGCAAGAAGGAGCTGAGAGGCAAGGGTCATGCAAAGTGATGAGGCCATTATATTGAGCATGCAAACAGGATTGCCTAGAAAACCCATCAGTGGAGCTTCTTGTGATGGGACTGTGCTTTTATCACTGAACCAGGAACACACTAGATAGCTCAGACCATGATATTTGTTGAAAAACAAACAAAAAATCCAAAAACATCAAAAATGTTGATGTGGAAAGTGACTATAAAGAATCCAATTCAATGGGGGGAATATTGAAGGGTATATCAGTCAATGTTTTGCTTTGAAAGTATAGTGAACACTAAAATGATGAGAAGACACAGGATTGCTAATCATGCAATGGGGCCATTGAAATCTGATTGTGATAATAAACACTAACACTGTACAATGCAATACAGAATGCTTATGCTTCCTCCAGTGCTGTGGGGTGAAACCTTTTGTTTCGTGCTGTGGGGTGAAACCTTTTGTTTCTTGCTTGTGCAAGTTAGTTGACCTGCTCAGTATTTCCTAGTCGTTAGGTGTGCTGCTACTCTTTGAATGTGTCCCAGTCATTTGACTACAAGTGAAGAGCATCATTATAATCAAAGAGGGAGAGATGAAGGGAAGACGTGGGCCTGACAAATAACAATGATCATTGGGTGTCTCTGACTTGTCTTCTATGTTTCTACCTGGGGGTGCATTCATTCTACCAAAGGACTGGCTTGGGGACCCATTGATTGTCTTGTGAGAAATGTTTCTCTTTTTTTATTGAATCAATACGGCTTTCTTTTAAGTTGCACTCACTGGCCTTTATTCTCTCATCAAAACAAAATAGAAGAATACAGTCACCCTGTAGCTTCATGTCATGCCTCTCCGACGACGCTGGAAAAAAGCTATCATGTTGAAATCTATCTGCTTCGCCTTCTACTCCAAATAACCCCTGCTTGCTTACACTACATGGCTTCAAGTCCCAAATAATGGCCATGAATTCTACTTCCTGTCCATTTCACTTTGGTTTCTGTGTGATTTGCACTATCACATTCCACATAAACTGTTGCATTAGGAGATTTAGAGAAGACTGGACACAGGTTGAGTTTGTAATCGATGGACACCTTTGCATGAGTTACTTCTCAGTCTTCTACCATCTTTTTTATTTTGTTTTTCAGGGCTTTCACATTAACTGATATACTTGGAACTACTTCCTGGCAAATTTAAGGAAACCAAAATGTTGTGCTTGTTATCTATGGCCACTGAAACAAAGTATTATTAATAAGGGTCCTTTATTACACTTGGAGGGGGATTCTTTTAGATTTCACTCATTTGCCTTTAACCTACTTGCAAAAGCAGATTTCCAGACAGTTCTGAAGGCTAGATGTCTGAAATAATGGTATTAGCAGGGCCATGCTATCTCTTAAACTGTAAGAGCTGGATCTTTATTGGCCTCTTTCAGTTTCTGGATTCTAGTAATCCTTGGTTTGGGATGGCAAAACTCTAACCTCTGCCTTCATCTCCTCACAGCCTCTGTGTTCTTGTCCATGTTAGATTTGCTTCTTTCTTTGGTAGATTAGGGCCAGAATGATGAGGTAGAGAGTGAAGACACCTGCTCCAAGCCTGACTATGTAAGTTCAATCTGCAAATCCCACATGGTGGAAGAAGAGAACCAACTCCAACAAGATATGCCTTGACACCCAGATGCACACCTACACACACACACACACACACACACACACACACACACACACACATATACACACACAGCGGGGAAATACATAAAAATTTAAAGTGTGTCTTCATGTTAACACCTTAGAGTGTGTCTTCATGTTAACCTGATTATATCTGCAAAGACCCTATTTGCAAATTAGTCCCAATGTGGAAACCAAGAATTATGAGGGGAACACAATTCAACTCATATTTTCTATGGCACAGTATTCAAAATGGAAGAACTGATGCCCCCAATGGAAGGAGAGGACATTAATGAGCTGGGGAGGGAGGTAGGGAGAAGGGCTAAGGACAGGCAATACTAAGACATTTACTGTCCACTCTAAGCTCTGGGAAACCTGCTCGCTTTGGGAAGTGTCTTTCCCCAGCATGGAAAAGCATATCTTTCCCCACATGGATGTCATAAAAGCTGCAATGGAGATTTCAGTTATCTGGACAATCTCTAAGTCAGAGAGGTAGATTTAACTTATGTCCAATGCTTTTCAAGTCTCTGAAGGGTAGAATGTGTTTATCTTCTAGTCAAAATATTTCCCGAGGGTTTCCTCTTTGGGGCCATTACAACATTCCTGTTGGATGAGTTTGTCAGGTTTTTAATAGTGTTTAAAGGTATGTTGAATGAAAGGTTTGTTACAATAATCTGTTTCTCCAGAGTAACCTAGTGTCTATTTGTAAAACTGAGGATCATAACTAATAAACAATATAATCAGACTATTAGGACATAGGTCCCTTTTGTGCCTTGGTCAAGGAGACTTTTGTAATTACCAAACTAAGAACAACTTGAGAAAGAGAAATATGGAAAGTGTGCTCAACACAGAATTTTCTCATCCTTACAGGAATCCAAATCAGCAAAGGTTAGATCATCCCAAGTGGATTTTTGTACAATTCTGTCCTTTCCAGTTTTCCATGACTTTGTAACACTTGATCTTTGTATGAAGACTCCTGCCATATTCAGACATGAGTCACAGCCCTTGAAATGTTTTCACCATCTTTTAGACACCATGGGATATGTGGTGGAAGAGGAGTTTCTTGGCATTTACAGTTTTCACATTCTAAGACTTGACCTTTCCCAGTGGTTCATTGCTTGTCATAATTTAGTTCATGAACTAGACCACATACCCTTTGGCATCTGAAGTTCATTTCCTACTGTTTTCATCTGCAAAGAGTATACATTCATCTATCTAACCCCCATCGCTCTCTTTCCTGGGTAGTATGTGCATATACTTCCTGTGCAAAAACATGCCCATGAGCAGAGCTCCAATTCCAGAGGGTGTAGTAAGAATGTGAGGAAGGCACGACTTATAGCCAGAAAGAATGGGCTTGGATGATCTAGAGATTAGAATGTCATATTCTCCCAGGATTTGGGTCTATTATATGAATAAGCCATCATAAAATCTATTCCATGAATAAAGACAAAACAAAATTAAACTGTTTTAATAAGTTTCTATATGTTAAAGTCAGAACACAGAATCTCTAGACAAAGCACTGTGGTCACTCCTGACGTGACCTTTAAGATAGAAATACAAGACTTTCATTCTTCTTAGATGGATAAACTCCTGTCTGAAGTTTCTGCCTGTCTTCATCCTATAATACTGTGTTTTGTCCACCTGCCTCCTAGCACTGGCCAGTCAGAGTAATCTGTCAATCTCTAGACACAGTGACTGATTTAAAAATGAGCAGCAGACTTAGAAGAACTATAGGGTCCCAGCATTGGTGGGCCCACTACTTAAAGTGGTGTGATAGCAGAGAGAGAGTAGAAATATACTTGGAGTTATCTGTTCTATGATCACTGTATGTTGATGAAAATCTGAGCAGTCTACAGACAGAACTTCATAGGAGAGTGAGTGTTGGTAGGCTTGTTTAAAAGATTCATTGTGCCTGAAGCCATTGGCTAAATTTTGCTGAATTTTATAGAATGGAAAAAATATTGTATCTGCTAATTACAAGATGAAAGATTTCAGGAGACCCATTCTCTGACTACCATCCTGTGATGTTTTCAACCCTCCCTTATATGCATTAACAATCATTTAGACATATTCATGGGCTTCGTAGAACCTAATTTCTATATTTTAAGACTCCAGGCCTCTTTACTTCATCTTAAGTGACATCCTGTCTATAAACAGTTGTGAAATTCAATTGATAATTCAGAAACCTGTGAATGTTTAGCTGCTTATTCTATAATAATGACTGTTGAGCAACAGATTCTATAAATGCTGAAAATTCAAAGTATGGTTTTTAACAAAATTTACCTACCTACCACCAAAATAATCATTTCTGTGTAACAGATTCATGTGAAATTTTATTTAAATATTTGTGCAATTTTTAGTTTTCCTGGCTCAACCATATTGTCTAAACTGAGGTACGTAGGGAAGCAGCTCTCTTGTTGGCGTTCGCTTCTGCAGGTGTGAAATTGTTCAGTGAGTTTCTCATCACCAAGTGCCAAGGGAAGGAAAGATTAAAATAAAGGATACTAACCTCACCAAACACTGATGTCAGTGATTAAAACTTTGTCATCATTTATCAAAAGGAGGATGCCACTGGAGGAATCCAAAGGGCCACATGGTCTAATAAAGGTCAGGTTACCTTACATCAGATGATTGCCCTGTGCCTATTGGGATAACTTTACTGGATGTAAAGACTATCCTCACTTTGTGTAATGTGCATTATTGTCCTTAATCTATACACTAGTGGTAGTGGACTTGCCAGAGGCAAGACAGGGACCTTCCCTTGCCCACATTCCTTCCAGGGCTGCCTTGGTGTTTATTTCAAGCTTCCCAGGTTGGATGATAGGAAGCGAGTATCTGTACATTAATTAATTTTTATAATATCTTTTCATGTCATTTATCATCCCTATGCCAGATTCAAAGATCTATATTTTATGATATATTGGAAGTTGTTGCTTCTGTGCCATTTTGTTGTCCTGAGTGATCTTCTTGTCTGCCCATTCTGCTTCTTATCACTTTTCTTGTAGGTTTCAAGTACTATCTCCTCCAAGAAACTGCATGCTTTCAACATGCCTTCATTGGTCATGCACTCATTCAGAAATTCAGAGGATCCTGTGCTATATCAGATATTCAAAATATAGCAATAAGCACAGAAAGCAGAAAGAAAACGTACCTCTATAGTTTACATTATAGTTACTTGCTTCATTCAGGTATAACTTCATCTGAGCACTGCTTATCTCTAAACTGTGCTTTTCTCAGGATCTGACACAATGGAAGTATTTTAAAAATATAATGACCACTTCATAGTTATTGAATCAGGGTACAAATGGGTGATTTCATTTATTGTTTAATTTATAATTGTCACATGGAAGATTAAGAACATTCTGCTTGATCCCTTTTATCATTTTACACTGCCAAGTTTTGTAACCCCAGACCTCATGAATGAATGAGTTTATGGTATTATGGTTTTGGATCTCATTGTCTTGTGACTTTATCAGTTCAAAAAAACCTGCAGTTGAAAGGAAAGTAGCTCTTAGTTCTCCTCCACTCCTGGAATTTCCTTGGACCTGCCGGATTTATTTTCTTGAACATCATCTCTGTTGCTCCTGAGGCACCTAATGTTAGACAAGGCTCGTAAGAAACCAGTGCCATCTTTTTCTCCTAATTTACCCCCTGCCTTTCACTCAGACCCTCAGATCAATCCAGTTTTTTGACAGTTCGCCTTAGTTCATTTTGATCTTCTGTCTATCTAATGAACAGCTCCTCCTACTCTCACTTGATTACAAACTGTCAACATTGCCAGTTCTGCTCTTTGACTAGGTCCGTGATAATACCAGCCGACGTTCATTTCCCTGATCTCTGACTTTCTGTAAAACTTGGCAGTATTCCAAATCTGATTCTGAGAAACAAAGCCTATGTCTCATCACACCCCTAAGATGCATGCTTGTGCACTCAGGCATGTATAAAGAAAGAAATCTTACATGAAAGGATCTCCGAAGTGTTAGGTAAGGACCCCGACACTCCTTGCGTATGCCTGAGGTCTATGGAGCACATGTGAAGCCATGTGGGGCCTTTGCTTCATGTTACTGTTAGCAATTGAAAGGTCAGGACAGGTCAAGATGACTCAGCTCAGTGGCGAAGAAAATGACTTGATCAGCAACAGGAGGAAAGAGTCACTGTTGCCAAGCTTGTTTTTTTCATCCTAATGTGTGGCACGAGGAATGGAGTCTGACTTATCCCTGTCTCTCATGGAGACACTTGAATGGCTAGGTGCCATTCATGCTTCATCTGACTGCAGGCCACCAAAGAAAGTTCGTAGTCAGACTTTTATTCCCTGTGTGTGTGTGTGTGTGTGTGTGTATACCAAAGGGCACTTAAGTGCTGAAGTGTGTATTCCTATGGAAGCCCAAGGATGATATGGGAATCATTCTGGAGTGCCCTGTCTCCTTATTGGTATGGTCGGGGATTTCCAATGCTCCACCTTCAGGGCTGGAAGTATAGCTAATGTCATATCTGCCTGCCATTTTTACATGGGGATTGGGGATCTGAACTCAAGTCCCTTAGCTCGTGAGGCAAAGGCGTTAACCCCTGAGCCATCTCCCCAGACTAAAGCTTTATTCTTCTTGAAGGAAGGACAGGTCAGAAGCATTTAGGGCGTGGGAACAACATACAGTACCAGTTTATAGGCATGGAGTGTGTATCTCAAGCACACTCTGCAGAGTTTGCATGCTTCTAGCTCCTTATAACATTGTACATTTTAAAAATGATTTTATATCTGTGTGTTTGCCTTCCTACCAGTTAGAAAGAAGAACGACTATTTTTAATTCTTTATAACCCTATTCCTTAATATGTATAAGAACTATATGCTAAGTAAAATTTAATAAAAGCTAGAGAAATGGTTCAGTTGATAAAGTGCATATCCTAAAATTTGAGGACTTGAGTTAAGTCCCAAAGTGTATACATAAAAATCTGGATGTGCAACATGTCATCGGGAAAGTGCAGAGAACTCAAGTGCTCCACACCTCCCTGAGAGACTGATAGAAGTCAACCCTGGGAGGCAGGGGATGCTTTCCTTAAAGGTGTCTCCACTGGTATGTGATGCAGCAAGTGCTCATGTCATCAAAGGCAGCCCATCTGAACCGAATAGTCCACTCATCCAAAAAAAAAAAAAAAGTGGAGGGAGACTGGGAGGAATGACTGGCAGGGAAGGCAAGAAGGATTGTAGTGGGAGGGCAAGAAATAAGGGGCTGGGGGATTAGGGCATGAAACTCTTATGAATTCACTGAATTTGTATATGACACAATAAAAGAATAATGTAGATAATCTAGATATGGCATCACATCTGTAATAATCCATACTGCGGAGAGGTACAGACAAATAAATCCCTGTGACCTGATGGCTAGCCTGTACAGACTAATTAGTGAATTCCAGGCTAGTGAGAGACCCTGTCTCATAAACAAGGTGGGCAGCAACTGAAGGTTGATCTCTGACTTCCACGCATGTCTATACACGCATGCTCACCCACACATATGTGTAACTGCATACTTGTGTGCACACGTGCACAAACAACAGTAAACAAAATATTCCAACCATATAGTCAATATTATTTTAAATTATTGAAAAATTTCCTCACAAATGGAATTCCCTGTCTACAGAAGGATTCCCTATCAAAAAGGAATATAGAATGCTATATATGATTACCTGTCATAGAAGAAATTAAGCATTCTATTATAAGAGTAATGCCAGATTAATGCATGACTGGTAACAGTGATGCAACATATATATCCAAAACTTTTGTTTAAAACCACTAAATGAGCCAGTGAGATAACTCATTGAAATAAGGCAACTGATTTCAAACCAGGAGACTTGACTTCAGTCCCCACAAGATGGAGAGAGAGAACTAACTTCTAAAAGTTATTCTCTGATCTCCATCTATACATAGTGTCAGGGATATATGTTCTCCCCCATCTCTCTCAAATGAATGAATGAATGAATGAATCTCATGGAATAATGGGTGCAAAAGATGTAAAGAATTGTGGAAGTCTAATAAAATTTGTCAGTATGGGATTATCATGCGCCATTATCAGTTTCTATAAAGTAAGTTTCTTTTCCCTTGAAAATAGCATCATAATCATTTATTAAACCCAGATCATAAGCATGGTTTTCTATCTTCTGTTTTACATCAAGAGAAGGAAAAGAATGATAATCAGAATGTCTTTTTAACAATTCAAATATATAACAAACATCATTTTTAATTGACAAAAATTAAACTAAATTATGATTGCTAATATATTGCAAGTTATGACAAGTTATCAGCAGCTATTCTATGTTTTCCAAACACCTGCATTAAGTTATGTGATTATTCACATATGCCAGATTAGCATGTTGAGCAAACATGAGTTTTGCATGACTTAACTGGATTTTTCCTATATACTGTGAAATAAGAAGCATGACCTGATTAATGCTTAAATTGAAAAACAACATGTGTATAAGTTCACAGAATACACAAAGACTTTATCTCTAAAATGATTTAAGTCAATTTAGGAAAGTGTGACTTCTCTTTTATATATATACATATGCATACACATATATATATATGTTTATGTGTGTATATGTGATATATAAATTATATCACTGTGGCATGTAAAAATTTCTAACATGGAAGCCTGAAATAATCTTTCAAATTTGTAAAATTTTTCTGCCTTTAGTTTAGACAACATGATCTCATTTCTTTTCTTAATTGAATTTTACCTTTCAAACTGAAAGCATTATTGTTGGTAATTATATTTATAATATAACAATTTTTCTTAGAAAACCATGTTATTGCCTCTTGTAAATTTGGATGGCAAGCTAGCAGTAAAATTATTTTTCCTGTTAACTATTAATGGAAGACCTAGATATATGGTTCCTTACCATAAGTCCATATCCAGAAGATTCTTGATGGGGAAAGAAGTACAATGAAGTCAGCAAGCTTAATACTTTTCACCAGTTATATGTTATTCCTTTCCACTATGCTGATAAGTTCTTCAAGTCATGAATTCCACTTCTTTATTGACCTCATATAATATAGCACAAGTGTAAGTAATCAGTCTTTTTTTTATATTTACTCTGTTTTGAGTCTTAAGAAATGAAAATTTTGTTACAGCTGAGGGATTGGCAGCTAAGGGAGCCATCTTGGCCTTAGGCTGGGAGAGCTTTAGAAGAAAAGATGTAGCATAAAATCAGAAAGAAAAGGAAAAGATAGCTGCAGTGGACAAAATGGCAGGAGGAACTCTGCAGTGAACCCTAAATGGAAGGTGGAGGGGGATTTGCAGAACCCCAGTAATTCATTCTTTATCAAAGTTTACAGATGTAAATATCATGTTTCAAAGTTTCATTCATTTAAATGGTAAGTAAATATTTCTGAACTAATTACAGAGATAGAAATAATTAAAATATAGATAAAAATTAGAGTTAAGAAACAGGCATATTACTTTACATAGCATCATTTTTATATAATTTAGTTTCTTCATTAATTTTCCAGTTAATGTGTGATAATGTCTGAACTTTTCATATATTTCAGTATATATTGCAACATTTATTACATTATTTTTTAATTGATACAGATCAGGTGAACATATTTATGGAGTAAAAGGTCACATATTTTAAATAATTTGCCAATCCAAGATTAGCAAGCCAGTTTGCAATTTGTCATAAATAGCCAGTAAGGTATATGTTTTGACTGAGAAAGTGGCAGCATGTACCCAATTCAATACGACAGTCTCTTAAGGATTTTAAACATTACCTTTCAAAAATAGCACTTACTAACTCTTTTCTCCCTAGTAGGCATGGAGTGAGCCTTATAGTTTGTCTGCTTGAAGGTCACTTTTAGCCAGACTGTCGTAATATCTGTCTGCATTTGCCAAATGAGTAACAAATGTGTTGAATTTAGAATAGTCTTATTCATTCACTTGCCTAGAGTTTTGAAATACTAAAAGCAAAAAAAATTATAAAAATTCCTTCGATTGACAAATTGAAGGAATACCCTGCCAAGAAAAAGAGACCACTGTCTTTTTTTCCCTAGTCACAAAAATTTTAACTGAGTTTTTCCCAGAAATCGAAGAAGAAGAACTCTTTCTTTTCACTTGCCCTCTTTTTGGAAAATCCACTGGGTGAAATATTGTCCCTTTCTTTAATTGACGATGTCACCTCCAGCTTTTAAAACCTCACTGCTGCCAGACAGCCAGGGAACACGGCAGTTTTGCAAATAAGCTTTACTGCAAAACAGCGAGACTCACTAGAAACTGTCATGCCCACTGGCTAGAGGACTGGCAGCATCATGGGGCATTGTGAGCTATTTCCACTCTGGGAAATGAGGGACACTGCAGTAGGACACTGGGTCCATTTGACATGACAATATTCAGGACATGATAGCAGACTTTAGGATAAAAAGTTGAAAACCCCAGAATGAATTTTTTTTTTTTTTTTTGCCTGCATGGTTGCTGCTAAATCACCATCAAACAGCTCAAGGGAATAAGGGGTTTATTTTCTTACAATAGTCTGCTTATAGTCTATTAGACCATCTTAAGGGGAGAGCATGCACCAACACCAGGGCTGAGGGAGCTGGACACACCAGCTGTACATAAGGCTGAGAGAGGGACGATCCTTACTTGCCAAACCAGCATGTCTGGCCAAGTATACACAAGGATGCCAACTCTCTCAATCACCTTTCTATATTTTATTCCAGGTCCTAATTCTACCCACCATGGGACTTCCCCATCAGCTAGACAATCTCCTGAAGGTTTGCTCTGGGCTTAACTCAACCATTAATTCTCTACAAATGTGCTCAGATCTCAAACCCTCAACCGTCAAGTTGACACCTGTGCCTAATTATGGCACACATAATCCACTCATTTAGCCAAATCTTACAAAACATTCAAAATCTCTTCTGTAGATGACCCCTGGATAAGATGCCTACCTCACTGTGTGTGCTGTCAGTTTGTATCATATAGTAAGCCTTTGTCATCTGCATTTTATTTTTTAAAAGCCTATAAAATAAGCTTTTCAAGTCCTTGTAGGTGAGGCAGCTGAGGCCTTGGCAAAGAAAAAAAAAATGTTGACCCAGTTATGCGAGGAGCAAGTTGCAGAATAAGAAGCCTGAAAACAAGTCATAAAAAAAGAATGGAGAGTGAACATGCAGAGGAGTGGTTTGGGAGTATCCATGCATTGGACATGGAAAGCTACTTCAGGGAGAAGGAAGAACTGTGTAAAGTAGAGGGAAGCCATAGTTGCTCAGGTACTATAAAACTAGAAGGCACCTACAAAGCAAAGGGAAGAAAGTAGTCACAACTCAGTGGTTCACATTACTGAGTGAGGAGATAAATAGGCAGTCAGAAGTTTTGTGATAATATTCATTAAGTGCCAGGGGGTATAGATGCTTAACTGACATCAAGTGACTTATTTATAATCATTTGTTCGTTTGTATGTATACAGGTGTGGATGTGTAGGTATGTGTGGATGCTCAAGGGTGACTTCAGGAATCTTACTGGATTTTTCTACCTCTTTATTACTTTGCTCTGGGATTTTCCAGGCTCCTCATTTCAGGGCCAGAAGTTCAGGTCACTGTCATTTCCACCTGGTGTTTTTACTTATGATCTGGGATCTGAACTCAAGTACTGTAGCTTTCAAGGCAGAGGTTTAACCTCTGAGCCATCTTTCTAACCCTAACTCTTTTATGACAAATTTAGAGAGAGGGCTGATTTATCTAGTCACTTCGTCAGGTGAAGGAGTAAGCTTGGGGACCAAGCAGTCCAGATTTAAGTATGTTTTGTTAGCCATTACTCCAAACCTCTTTTCCCCAAGGACAAAATAGCACATTTTGGTGAGGGGAAGCAAGGCAGAGAAAATTCCATTGTCAAGGTTCACAAACACTTTTTTTTCCTTTTAATCCAGCAAACAGACTTAAAAGGTACACTTAAAAGGCATACACTGTCACTCCAGCTAGGAAGATCTTTAGAGCCTGCTGGCCAGCTAGCCTGGCCAATCAGCAAACTTCGAGTTCCATGAGAAGCCTTGTCTTAAAAAATAAGATGGCAAGTGATTGGAGAAATACACTTGGCATTGACCCTGTCTTCTATGCACACACATAGATATTTACTCTCCCCCCCCACACACACTATACTCACACATAGGAGGAGTATGCATCTTTACTACGGTGTTGTAGTAAAGAACAAATACATCCTTTCTAAACTACCTACCAGTATCTAATCCATGAAGTAATTTGCAAATTAAAGAACCACCATCTCAACAGCAAGAACATCCATCATTAATTTTCTTTACAAAAAAAAACAGCTTTTTTAAATTTATTTCTTCCACTCATACAAAGTTGATAAGTACCCCATTCCCCTCCCTCCCTCCACCCAAAAACACAGCTTTTGATAATTCTTTATTCTATTAAGTAGAGTATACTCTGGAAATAACGACTGATGTTGTACAGGTTTGTTCTATAAGATAGTTTTACAATACAGACTATATACAGTATTTTATATGATTTCGTTTACAAATTGAGATTTATGAAATTAATGGAGCATTTTGTAACATTATGAATTAATGGAGCTTTTGTAACAACAGCATGTTCTTCTATAGCTTTGTAATTGCCTTGTTATATTTCTCATTAATATTGACTAGCCTTTCATCTTCATAAAAGAGCTTCACAAAGAAATGAGGGGAGAAATTATTGCTACTGATTATGATGGTTAATATTGCCAACTTGACATGATCTAGAATCTCCCAGAAGACAAACTTTTGCATAGGAAAGTGATTAGATTTTTCTCTGGCCACACCTCTGAAGAATTGTGTAGACTAGCTTTATTATGATTGGGAGACTCATTTTAATTGTGGCGTCATTCCATAGTTTGCGTTCTTGGACTAAATGAAAGAGGGGGAACCAGCCAAGCACCACCATTCTCTGTTCACAGCCTCTGAACCATGAATGCAGTGTAACCTGCTCCCACTGCCAGCCCCCCCCCTCACCCCTCAACTGTAAAACAGAAAAAAATCCTTCTTCTCTGACTTGTTTCTCATCAGGTATTTGGTCACAGGAATAAGAAAACCAACTAATACCCAATCTTAAACTACGCTGTTGTTTTATATTTGATTTTCTAGCCTTTTCAAAAGAATCTTAAAATTTCTATATTTAGCAAATTTTAATTTTATTTACATTACTGCTCAAAATTATCAAGCCAGAGCAACTGGATAAGACTTTATCTTTCTTTTCCATAATAAAAGGAAAAAGTTCCTAGGACATGATCCACAACTGAAAAATAATAGTCACAATAGAAACATAATCTTTTTTGAAGTATGTTTTACTTTAGAAATTCTAACCTTGGCTTTTGTTTTGTGCTATTGTTAATTTACAGTTGATGAAACTTTCTGGATATATGTAGACTGTAATACAATTGCAGTGTTACCCATATCTCAATTATTGCTAGGTCTCTGAAATGGACGCATCTCAGTAAAGAACTACACATTTGTTGGTTGAAAACTTTGCACTTGAATATGTCATTTACTAAAGGCTATTTATGCCTGTGTTATCACCAGGTGGGAGATACATTGTAAATTTTCCACTATCCACTGTGACTAACCTCTAACATTTTCTCCACATGCTAAAAAATTGAATATTTTTAAGAGAATGTTCTGATAAAGTAATCAAAAACCAAACCAATAAATTCAATAACTAATCCTTATTGCTGAGAATTTAGACATAATGTTAGTTCCTTAATATGAAGGACTTCATTGTCCCAGGGAAGTGTAGCTATTAGGGAAAAAAATAACACATTAAAGTCAGTGAAGCGGAGAGTGGAGTGAAACCCAGAGGGAAAATTGCTCAGTGATTCAGTCATGTCTTTTCTACAAGGAAATTTGTGATCTGTTAGGTTAATATGAACTGGAAAAGCTTGTAGAAGGAATTCTACTTCATGCAGATATTCCAAGATGATAAAAACAAGGATTTTGGAGGAACTATAAGGGTTTTTTTTGTTTTTTTTTTCAGAAAAATAATGAATCAGGAGTTAAAAGCACTGGACCTTGTAAACTATGGGCCTTATTCATTCGTGCCAAGCAGGTTTGAAGTGCTAGTCCATTAAATATTGATTCGTTTAACTGTTCCTTATCTTTTACTTTTTGCAGGTTTTTTAAAAAAAATAGAAACAGAATATACTACTTTGTCTCTGGACAGCCCAATTTGTATTATCTTCTGTTATTCTGGAACTGCATGATGCTGTGAACAAAAAGCTGATTGAGTGATGTTCCTCCTTAGCTTTTCTTCTGTACAGGCACGATAGTAGGACGTAGTAGGTAGGTCTTCACTAAGTCTGAGCTGCTTCAGTTAGGCTGATCTGATAAGATGCATTTTGTATTTTCTAGAACTCAGAGGGACAGTTTCTTCAGAGACTTTCCAAGATCTCATCTGCATGGCAGTACTACTCCCCTTTCATCCTACTGTGGGTAGTACTATCTATTTTGGCCTACATTTCCCAACACAGTAATTTAATAACCAAGAAAAGCTACATACATTGTAAGTCTTAACATAATTAAGTTATAATATAGAAAATCTTCCATGAATGCTTAAGGTATATTTGTGAGTCCGGCAGTATTTATTACGGTTTTGCACATTCATCCCTCCTTGGGGAGTGCCTGTATCTCTTGCGAGGAGATGGGAGGCAATTGCTTGGTGCAAGTCCTGGTTTCTTTCCAACTTGTCATTCCTCCTTTGCTTGAGACACTGTTTTTTGGGCCCTTTCCATCCTCAATATGTTGCTTATTGTCATCTCTTTTTAGATGGGGACTTTAGACCTGCCCTGTGATCAAGCAGTTGTCCAGTTTTTTACATCACAAGAGGTTCCTCAGCTAACTGCAGAGATGTTCTCATTACTATTCCAGAACTATTGAGTTGCTCTTTATGCTTCTTGGCTATAATCAATATTGAACACACTTCTGGACTTGTGCTCCAGTGGACCCTGACAGCTACAGTCCCCACGACTCTCTACCTCCCTACATAGGTAGCATTTTACCAACACACACACACACACACTTATATTTGCTTATATTCTCTTGAGCCCTCTATGTTAAGATTTTAAACTATAATTAAATAATTAGCTTTCTAGCAATGATATTAAGTGAGGGAATGTTATTGCTTTCTATAAGAAAAAAAGAGCAATTTTTTTCAACAAATCTTTTTCTTGTTTCAATATTCAGAAGGCTTTAACTTAGATCAATAATCATTGGTACTAGTCATATATGAAATTACTTTCAATAACATTTAAACAGTGCCAGAAGTCCTGGAAGGAGGGAAGAAACATTACTGAAGGACAATATGGCAGAGCAACTGTTGCGTGCGCCTTGCTTAGTAATAGATGAGTTAAGGAGCACACAAGGATTGACCCAGTAAAAGAAAACTAGGCTTCCAGCACTAGGGTGTCCCTCCCATGGTTCCACCTGACTGTACTCACGGAGTTCAAAAGAGCCAGGTTTAGCCCCACCAGCACCCAACCTAGGAAAAGCATCGGACAGCAGTATTGGCTTTGCCTCCTTCTCACCAGGTTGCTCCCACTACTCAGAATACCTGCTGGTTCCTGCTTCTCCTTTATAAGAACAAATGGAAGACTAGTGTTCATAGGAAAATAAGCTTTGCTTTGGAGCATCTCGGGTTACTAATGGCCATCCTAAGCAATGTCGCTCTGCCCAAGACCTTGAAGACTTCAGTATCTTTTCTTTGTTAATAACATTAACAAATGTTATTAGAAGCCATGAGTTTCTGAATTTCTGACATCTGGTTTTATAAAATGTCACTACTTTCCAAATTTCTGACAGTTCTCTTAACATCTGTTGGAGACATAATACTAATTTTGGAGTCTATTCAGCCTGATGTATGAATACTGTGTCTTAGAGTACCAGGAAACTTGGTTTATATTATTTGTGTTATGTTTCTACATTATCGATGTTTTTTGCTTTGTCTTGAATTTGGATTGAAACAATACTGTTACATATTTGTAATATGGAGATTCATCTGTCTGTTACATAATGATCAATCAGGGAAATTTCCATAATCTTAATGTTCTATAATTTCTTTGGGATATGTTCCAATTCTCTCTCTAGCTCCTTTGAAAGGTACATTATCTGTTTGTTGGACTGGGCTGCCGACCACCAGAATTCCTTGCTCTTATCTTGGATGCATGTCCCCTGCAAGCCAGCCTTCTCACCTCATTGGTCTCTGGATGCTGGTCCCAGGTTGAGTGCCCCCATCCCCCAACTAGGGGAATGTGACAGATAAGGGTGTGTTGGTGAGGCAAGAGCTTGCCTGGAATGTGTAATAGACTTTCAGAGCCCTGTTGTTGTTACAGTGATATCAGAGCCAAGTGTAGTAGATAACAACATATCCCAAACTCCAGGGGAACTGACAACATCCACACAGGCAACTGTCTCTGCAGCAGGCATTTGACATGTTGTCCTTCTGTTATAAATGCCAGGGTCTTTGACTCCAGAAGGTATAGAGGGGAGTGGGTACCAGTAAATGGAAGATGTAGCCCTTCCACTGAAATATCACATCCCCACTCTTGAGCCTCTTGGGAACTGTGTGTCCTGGACATTTTCTTAATGAAATTTGATATCAAAACAGTGAGGTCTCCTAAAAGTCAGATCATTAGAACAAATCCCTTAGCATACAGGTAAAATATGCATGGCATGAGTAATATTTACAAACAAATGCCCAAGGAAATTTTGTTCATACCCTTCCTCTTGGACTCTTCCCAATTCCAGACTTTCTTTTGATTCTCTTGCATAATACCAAAATGCAAATACCCCATGCCCCCCCTCCAAAATGGAAATGAACCAGAGGAGTCCTTTTCAGTTGGGCATCTCCTCCACCTATATGTAACATCATGAGCTACACCATGCAAGTTTGCAAAAGGTGGATTGCGTGTGCTCTAACTGATGCGGGAGGTAGAAGTCTGTTTACTTATCCTGACTAGATAAGAATCAGCCAAGGACTTCTTAATAGCTTCAGATGTTTAGGGATTTAGAGCAAATGCCAAAGAATTTATACTTTTAGAATATCTTAGGAGAGGTTTATACCAGGCGAGGTAAACACTGAAGATTCTTGAAGATCTTGCTTTTGACCCTAGTCCTACTGGACACTTTAAAACCCTGTTTTTTAAAAGCTTAAAACAACTATGTCTCTGGGTGTGGGGGAGATGGCTCAGGGGTTAAAGCCTTTGCCTTCCAAGCAAAATTGCAAAGGGACCTGAATCCAGATATCAGATCTGGATAAAAATTCTGGATAGCCTGCAATTCCAGCCCTGGAAGATAGAGCCTGGAAAACTCCAGAGCAAAATAGTAAGGAGATAGAGCAACACAGAATAATTCCAGATGTCACCCTTGGCCTCCACAGACACACACATACACACACACACATTCAAGTGAGTGCTTGTGTATAAGCATTCAAATACACACACACATGCACACACACACACACACACACACACACACACACACACACACACACATACACACACACACAAAGAAAACCAAAAACTATGTTTTAGATAAATGAAAGCTTTTGGTTCTCCCCAAGTTACCTCCATAAACTTCTCATGGTATCTTTCAATACCACCTCAGATTTGCTGGCTTCGTAATGAATTTGCAAAAGAAGTATAGCCTAGGCCTGATGAAGACTTTCAGGGCATTGTGAGACTGAGGGCACACAGTGTTAAAGGCTCTGGAAAAACACCCAACAAGTTGCCAATTATGATATAGATGCTGGTCTTTTGGGAACAGACAGGGTGGAAACATGCAAGCAAATACATCAACCAGGCTATTCCCAAAATGGAGTAAAGAAACTAAAACAAGGCAATGGAATGAAAGATGAGCACAGAAAGAGAGGAAGCCTAGTTATACAAGATAGTCAAGAAAGACTTCGCTAGCATATGACAAAGCAAGGGAACAGCCTGTGAAAATCCGAGGCAGAGGAAAAAAAGAAGCTTGGCTTAAAAAAAACATCTTTAAGTAATTTTGAAAATCCTTAAGTGTCCTTATAAAATATCACTATTTTCCAGGCATATTTATATGAGTTACTGTTTTCTTTGGTTGGGCTTTAGCTATTTTAGATATAATTATGTGGGCAAGTGATTTTTCCTTCACCAACCATTATCCTAAGTGGTTCTTCCTTTAAAAGCATGATTTTGAATCGCGAGGTAAAGTCTGTGGTAATGTGAAAGTCACAGGAGTAACTGGATTTGGGGGGTATTTGGGTTTCCATGCTATATTCAGAAGAATTACCTTTCGCTGATTTAGGTCATCAAACCCCAGTCCAATAGTTGTCTTGCAAAATCAAGATGATATCTTAGCACAAAGTTACTGTAGAGCAGAAAAAAAGAAAGAGCTGATTTTCTATTTCTCCCTACCTAGATTTATGATAAAAATATTCTTCTAGATTCCAACAAGAAAAAAGATATTTCTATATTTTTTTCATAGTCCAGATCCATTGTTTTGATGCTGAATGTCAACACTGTACAGTTGTGTTAATTGATAAAACTGGTCTTAATTTCTAACCTACAGTTCACATATTCTGGTAATTGTGTAACTGACGTGGTGATGTAAAAAAAAAATCCTTGTGGAATTTTCCTCCATGGCCAGGAAATGAAAGGGAAAGTTGAAACAGGAACTGAGGATGAAGTGGGGCAGGAGAGAGAAAGGAAATGTTCTGGAAAGTCTCTAGAAGGCCTTCTCTCCCAAGAAAAGGAGCCCACCGTCCAGGATCTTAACATTCAGAGGCATCTGCTGGGAAAGGGTACATATTATAACACTGGTCAGATTCTTTGCAAGTCAGAGAACATTTCTTGGCCTATTACAGTATTAACATATTTAATCTACACATATGGTCTTGCGTAAGGAAAAATGTGACATCATTCTATGTTATGGATAAGGAAGTTGAGGTACAGAGAAGCTGAGTAGCTTTCCTAAGGTCACTCAGATGATTTTACAGTGGAGATTTAGGGTTGTTTAGTAGGGGTCCAGATAAGCCCTTATTACATGATTCCCAAATCAAAATTGTTCCGGGGTCACCATTAGAGGACATATAATACAGCCTTGAACTTGAGATCTTCTTGCCTCAGCCTCCTGAGTAATTGGGGATGTGACCTGGACCAGTGGACAGACTGTTTTTGGGTTTTAGTATTGTTTTGGTAGTTCCGCATGTATAATGGTAGTTTTCTTGAAGCAGGACTTCCGTGTCTGCCAGTATGTGAACCACAGTGTCCATTCCTCTGCTCTTGCACAAGAAATTATATGGTGTGTTGCATCCTCTGTCATTAGGGATAAAGACCCACTTGCAAAATAACTCAACCATAAGAATAAATATGTGTTTAGGTATAAATAATCTAAACTGTGATCACCATTTCAAGAAAAGAAAACTATGTTCTACACTGAATCTCGCTGAAGAGAGGGAGAAGGTACGGGGATCCAACCCAGGAGAGTTGCACCTCATCACACTTTTGTTTCCTTGTAACGTATACTGCATTAGTAAATCAAGATTTGAAAACCCAGGCATTCCACAGTTACATTCATTCTTATCTATTTCAGGCACTTGCACCCATGGTTCTATTGTTTCCTTTTTCTTTCTTTTTCTTTGCCATGGAGATGATTTCATGTATTATTTTAATGTCATTCATTGCTTCATCCATGGTCTCTATATCGATTTCTGTCAATTTCTACATGGGGAAGAATGAAGTTTAAAATATTTCAGTAACTCGCTTGTGATGTAATGGCATGTGTTTTAAGGTAGAAATTTCAGGAATGCATGTGTTCTATAAATCGCTCAGATATGTGATGTAGTGATTGAGAAGAAAATTTCTGAATCAAATTGATTGGAACGTAAGTCCTGATTGTTCATTTGTAGCCGTGACTTTGACAAACCACATGACTTTTCTTCTCTGTATAATGTTGGTTTCTTAATAAGTGTCATGTGTATGAGAGGCACATTTTCAAATATTTATGAGAGAGGGAGAGAAAAAGAGACGGAGAGACCGTACATGTATCTAAGCCGTGGCACATGGGTAGAGTTCTGAGAATGACTTTTGGAAATTAGTTCTCCTTCCACCACATGCGTGTCCAGGAAATCCCCTGCGTGATGTAAGCGGGCACATTATCCACTCGTGATCTTCCAGCCTCCCTGTAATGTTTATTTTTTTGAGGGGTTTAAAAGCAATAAAATGAAACAGTAAGTACTTAATAACTGCTTTTTTACAAAGAAAGATTTCATTAATTCTTTCTGAATTTTTTTTAAAAAAACAGGTTGGAAAATTTAAGAAATATTGCAGTTTATTGTATGCAGTTGAAGTTTTTATGTAGCGGATGAGCTTGTAAAATGTTCTTTTATAATTTGAATATTACTGAATTTTCTTCTTTGGGTGGCACAAAATAATGATATGTTGGTTACATATTTGATGAAATATAATACAGTTTTCTATGAGACTATCAGCATTTCCTTTTCTTTAGGAGGCAACCATGTGCAGGGGTTCACATGTGGATTCACACCCCATTTATGATTCCCCATGTCAGATTCCTCAACCTGTCTTTGCCTCACTTCTTATCTGCAAAATGAAGCATTATTTAGAAGTAAATTGAGAAAAATGATTTGTTAATAGGATCTCCTATAAATTTTTTAATGATGGTCAATGTTGCTATTACTAATCATAATTTTTCCAGGTAATTTGCGAATTAGCAGACTTGAATACTAGAGCCAGAACTACCTCTAATTAACTCTGGAATATGGAGTAAAGATCATAGTTTCTTTCTCATTTCTTGTTTTACAAAATACTGTTTCAGTGAATATGAATTATCAGTTTTTTCTGTTTCTAAAATTTTGAATTTTGTTATCTAATTCATTGTCATAACCTAATATGACCATAAGATTTATTTCACTTGTATCTTCCAGTTTGTGGAGACATCCATGGACAATTCTTCGACTTGATGAAGCTCTTTGAAGTGGGGGGATCGCCTGCCAACACTCGCTACCTCTTCTTAGGGGACTATGTTGACAGAGGGTACTTCAGTATCGAGGTAAATCCACCCTGCTTCCTCCTAACCACTCTGTTACTGGTCAGCATTATCCCAGCAAATTGCAAGTGATGGAGGACATTGCTGTCTTAATAGAAATGCCTGGTCTGTCAATGCACTTGATTTATGGTAAACACATGCCCATCCTATATTGTCCAGCTACTGGTTAATAGTAACATTTTTCCCTTTTTTGCATTTTATATATTTGCAAAAACAAGTAGATGATTTTTGTTTCACAAAGGAACTAGTAAGTATTAATAAAGTTTGCATGTTTCTGACTTGTAGTTGTTAGGCAGTAAATTACCTTTATGAACTGATACAGAATGCATGTGCACATGTATGTGAGTAAGGACACTGCTGCTATATTTAGTCTGTTTGGTATGTGTTCTGTAGCGCAGGTGATTTGTTGAAACCATTTAATTAAAAGAAAACATAACCTTGTAGTAAAGGGTCTTTCCCAGTCTCCATCTGGTCTGCTTTAATTGAGAAAAATTACTCTTGAAACTCTGTTTCACACACGTTTTCTCTCTATGAAGTCCATAAAGAGTACAGTTAAATAAGAAATAAATGGCTCCAGAATAAAAGAAAGTTTTGGAAATTAGAGCTCATGGATGCAACCTTATATTACATATGCTCTTAGGAGAAGAAAAAGAAAGAAATGAAAATAATTATTCATTCCCACTAACATTAGCTATTCATAATCAGGGTCTGAGTCTAGGCTATGTGATTTCATTTTCAGTATAATTTGCTAAAGGGATTTTTAATGTTAAGTACTTCACCCTCAAACAACTTGTATATTGAAATGGTTGTAAAATAGTAGCCATTTGAGCTTTTAGATAACTCATTTCACCTGCAGTTGATTTTCTCTCTGGCACTCTTCCTACTTACATCTATTCATAAGAATATATGCATATGCAAAACAAACATTTTATTGTTTCCCCATCTCAATAAACATATGAATGTGATTAGGACAATGAAGACTGTGAAGAAATATAAATATACCTCCTTGTTCTTTGGATACTGGTACAATGTATACAGTGAAATTTCACTGCCAGATTTTCCTGCATACATTGCACAACTGTGATCATCATGGCTCACTTGCTGTTGTTTTGCTTCTTTGGTGGTGGACATTGAACTCTGGGGCTTATGCTAGGCCAGTGATCTGCCCCTTAGCTACCTCCCTACCCCTAATTTTCCCCCTGAAAGAATGAAGTCATTTGAATCTCTAAACTAAAACTATTTGAAACACATTTCCTAATTAAAAATTTCAGAGCTCTATTTTTAAGAAGAGTTTGAAAAGTAGAATATTCTCTTTATATATTTTTTAAAAATATCTACAGCCAATCTAGATATTCAAAATAAGGAAGTTATAAAATTTAGTACAGTGTACCCTTCTTAAATTCATCCAAAGTGTCAAATAATTAAGCTAAATGCATGTCCATATTTAATTAGGTATCACAAAGATCTAAACGTTCTCATATATATTAGTCTCTCTCTCCAGAAATAACTCTGGTTAAACTCTATAAGCACAGCCCTGCGGATAGACATATATCCATACAAACATAACAGATTGTCTTGTCTGAAAAGTGATCTGTTTTTATTAGACTGTAGCCTTTGAGAGTCTTTGGGATAGCTGTACTAGCCTAATTATGTCAAATTATAATAGGCATTTACATAAAATACACTTACCAAGAGTATTTGAGGATATCTATGGTAAACTAAGGGAGCTGAAAGAGTTTGCACTTTGTAAATGTGGCTGTTTGTGTGGTATGAGTTGTTCTCATCTGCTCCTCACAACTCTGGAACTTTCAGTGCCTTTCCTTAAAATATATAGATACTGAAGCCAAGAGAGGACCACACACATGACCAATTGCAGTGCTAGGGTTCAAAGCATATGTGCTTCCCTGTGTCTCAAGCCCAGGTCACAGTGTATTCAGTGGCTGTCCCATTGTACACCTTCAGAAATGTGCACTTCAGAAACACAGGCGTTCACAAGGGGTTACTCTTACCCAGGCCCCCATGTACTTGTTCACACCCTCTTCATCTTGCTGAAGGTTAAAGCATTGGATATAAATTATTCCCTCTGAGAATGAGCTTGCTGGCTTAGGAAAACTTCTAAATTCCTAAAATTCCAGTCTGTGTTATCTTAACAGGTTTTGACCTGTGCTCTTGCACTTATCTAGGTAATTCAGGGTACACTGCAGGTTTTCTACCAAGGCTGGCCTCTCAGCAAAGAGAACGACCTACATTTAATTCATAGGAAATCAGCTTTGAAGAGTGAATCCTGTTTCTAATGGACTCCACTTAGTCCAGTTACAGACTGTGGGTAATGTGTTCTGGGCAGTGCAGAGGACTTATTCTACACATTTGCCCCAGCTGACCCAACTTCCTCTTTTAGGTATGATTAGAAGACATTTCCCACTAAGTTAGCCCCAAACCAGGCAGCTTTTGAGTACTGATGAAAGCATTGATTTTGTTTGGGGCCATAATTCCTCTGACAACAAATCATCTTCTTTCTGATGATTGCATTACATTACCTTACGTGCCCTTGATTACTTGTGTGTGTGTGTGTGTGTGTGTGTAGGTCTATGACTGGGTGCATTTCTGAGAAGCCCAAGAAGCAAAGCAGCATTTCTGAGAAGCCCAAGAAGCAAAGCAGCACAGATGTTTCCTTCTAGTTACTTGCTCAAGCTCCTCACAGCCCTTTTGCAAAGCACTGCCTGGAGCCTCCCAGAAAACTGACCCTCCATTTCCTGCTTCCACCTGAATCTCAAGCCCCAGCCTCAGTGTGTCAGCTTGAAGTGTGAAAAGTTGTTGCGTTTCTTAGCTGTGGAGTCACAGACCAGAAGGAACTGCAAGCCCGGCAGCAGTGGTGTACGCTTCTAACTTAAAAATCACAAGCAATCTGCACAGCAGTGATGTTAAGCGACAGAACAGTGCTGCAGATGTGAGGAAGAAATGGCCTGTCTGTGTCCTGGCAGCTGGTTATCTTAAGAGCACACTGCTGGCCCACTGCGTCCCTCTGCATGCCTGTCACACCAGCAAAATGACGCCTTCCAGAAGCCACATTGTGGAGTTGGACCTTCCCAGCCCTGTGTGCCCTAAACCTAATTGTCCAATGTCCAGAGGCATCACCTTTGCTGGAGCTTCATTTAAGGAGATGATATACTAGATTGTTACAGTTGTATGTTTTCTTTTGCATTTCCTTGGTTCCCACTCTCCTCTATGCAGCTTTGCAAGAGGACGCCCTGTTTAAAATGCCAAACTACAAAGTCAGCTTTTGTACTGTTATTATCAGTGTACCTAGTAAACTAAGAAAATGATATTCTCAGTGTTGCTTTGTTGGGTATGATTCATAAATCAGAGAAAGATTAAGTCTGTGAGGAACATTAACTCGGTCTATAGTGCTGAAGTGGTAAATATTTGCTTGATTAGCAGTATGAATGGAAAGCTTGTTGAAGTAACTACAGCTTCCTTACATCTCACCAAACAGGAAGGTCTCTTTCCACCCTAACTAGCTCAGTCAGTGCTGATTCTTACTATTCATCCAAAGCCACGTAGATAGACATAAATTACTATTCAGTAAATATTTATTTCTCTTGCTTCATTGATGGTGATCATTTTTTCTTTGAATCTGTCCTTTATAAAACTGATTATAATTTTGTTCATGATCTTCAGCTCTCTAGAGCATCAAAACTGTACATGGAAAAACAGTTGCCAGCAAGACCATGTTGTGCTTGGCAGCCGCCTCTGACCAGATGTTGAGGGTGAAGGCTGGCACAGCCCCACACTCCCAGTCCATCCGTGCCTTTCATTTACCACACCACTTCTTCCAGCCTGCTGTCTTTGCGGTTTTACGTAGTGTTGGGTAGATATTTTATCCTTGCCACAGGGGGAAGGAAATAAAATGAAAAAAAGGGACTTTCCTTTTTAGTGTTTTGAGCCAAGAATTTAGAAATTGAGTTCATAACTATTTTCTTCCTTTCTCTTTCCCTTTTCTTTTCTACTTTTCTCCTTTCCATGTTTTTCTTTCCTGTTCTTTCCCTTCTCCTCCCTTTTCTTTCCTATTCTTCCCCTCCCCTCCCCTCCACTCTCCTCCCCTAGCCTCCCCTCCCTTGGACTCCCCTCATTTCGCCCTCCCCTCCCCTTCTCCTCCCCTCCCACTCCCTTCCCCCTCCCTTCTCCCTCCCTTCCCCTCCTCTCCCCCTCCTCTGGCCTCCCCTACCCCTCCCCTCTCCTCCCTTCCCCCTCCCTCTCCCCTGGCCTCCCCTCCTCTCATTTCCCCCTCCCCTGGTCTCCCCTCCCCCTCCCCTCCCCTCTCCTCCCATCCCCTTATTTCCCCCTCCCCTCCCCCTCCCATCCCCCTCCCCCTCAAAGAATGTGTGGGTCTTAAATGTGCTTCTCTGAGCCTAAAGATGGGGAGGACCAACGATATGCAAGATGATCCACACAAGTTAGGGCCGCAGTAGCCACAGTGGGCCGTCACATGACTTGCACAATAACTGACATGTCAGTGGCCCCCCAGGGTCTAGCATGGATCACAGGCAGTAGAATCCTTAGAGGCAAGGAATTAACAGTCATAATAGTGTTCCCATACTAAGGAGGAGCCGGGGGGTGGGGGGGGGTTGTCTGATGGTGGGTGGGGTCCAACAGGGGGAGGGAAGGGCAGCTCTGGGCAATGCCACTGAGTCCTTAAATCTCACTGGAGTGGAGGACTCAGAGGGAAGTTTGGCATTCACTAAGGGGGATGCTCCAGGGGATAGGAGGGGGGAAGGGGAAGGCACTGGGAGAAGGGAAGGGAAGGGGAAGGGGGGGAGGTTTGCAAGGGGGACTAGGAGGGGTGGAGGGAGTGAGAGGACCAGGGTACCTATTGAGCTTGTATGATTGGGGGGAAAATGTGCGTCTCTGGTAGCTGAGTTACAAAAGCATAGTTTGTAGTTGGAGAGATAGCTGCTTTGCTGTAAGATAACTGGTTACAGGAGACACCAGAGTAGGTCTGGGTTTTGGTTACATTTTGAAGCAGTTACTGCTCCAGAATAACAGGAACCTCAGCTGGATTGTTGCTGCTGGAAGGTGATGTCATCAAAGCGTGTTGTTTTGTCATGTTCTGCTTCTCTTGGGACCCAAGTCACTGATAGGACATTGTAAAAACTTAAACTCAGATGGATCCCTGTAGCAGTTTCATGGGTTGCACATAGGAAAAATTTACAGGCCTATAATTTAAAATTTGTATACCCAGTGTTATCTAAGTTATACTATATTTTAAATAATGCTTTAAAAAGTTTGGTAGTATTTCTATTCCCTATGCTGTAAATAAAATACATCCAAGTAGCAATCTTAGTAGCTGCATGGGCTAATTGGAGATTCAGGCAGAAGTCTCTATCCTAGGAAGGAATCACAATAGAGTGGGCTCAGCCATCTGCCACAGTAATTCAATGAAAGTGAAAAGTGATAAAAGGCAGAGAAAGATTTGGTCCTTCATGGCCACCTTGGAAGAGGGACAGGCAAATAGGTTTCAGGAGGCCCAGTAATTAACTTGCCTGTGCAAGTCAAACAGGAGTTTGACTTAGAATGTTAAGACCAAGGAAACAGATACAAAACGAAGGCATGAAATTCCAGGCTTCTGTCCTGCTATTTGTGTGCCCAAGGGAGGCATAGGTGCAAAAGCAGTTTTAAGTACTAGTCACTCATTTATTTTAAAGGTCTTTATGTAACCATTCATATTGTAAATTAGGCCTTCAGAATTAGCCACCAAATTGGAACTGTATGCACATACATATCCACACACACCCCCAATTAAAACATAGTTATGTAAATTTTGAATTGAAGTTATCTTTTCATTGACATTTATCACAATTTATAAATAGCCTCTCTGAAAGAAGAGGCAAGTTCGAGTAATACAAATGCCTTTGCTTTAGGTTTGTAAGTGCAGCTCCAAAACAATATGCGCTCAGGAAAATTCAGGAAGGTAACCTGAAATTGGCATGTTTAGGACATCACACCATTTCAAGGACCACTTGTCTAGGACGTTTGGTCAGCTCTTCATACATATACTAATATTTTAGCCACATGAGCTTCAGCTAATCAGCTCTAATTAACAAATAGCAATTTGAAAATTAAGTGTTATATATACATATATATATAGCTTAATGCCGATCTATTGCTTTTGTTTACTTATCATTTTCTGTTCATAGATAACACATTGCTCCACAATAATATGCTAATGCACATTTGATCCCTTAATTAACATCTTCTCAAGGCTGTATCTTCAAGCATGATCGTTTCCATTCCTTTGTAAATCATCAGGGAAGCAGACAGAGATGCTAGTTCTGCCCAACTAACACAACAGATAGAAGAATCCCAGTAGGAAGGCCAATGACCAAAGTGTAAATATTGCTCAGGTTTTAATCACTAGATTCTGCTTTGTCTCAGTATTTCTGTGGTATGTTTACCTACTTGCCTTGACTTTGAGAACATGGACTTAAAGAACGTAAAGCACAGACTTGATTTTCAAAAACTGGTTAGTTGCCTGCTGTGTAGTTTCTTAATGAAAGTCACTTGAGCATAATATCATTAGTAATGCTTGAGGGTTTGACTTAGCATACCTCACTTCTAGAAAGACAGGGAAGACATACTCCAAACCTGATGGACACCCAGGTGCCCATCATTGTCACGTAACCCGTATGGTCTGAGTAACTAATTTGGGAGTTTTAAAGTACAAGAAAAATATTCCATCTCTATTACTAGTATGTGTGGTGGCATTCCCTGTTTTTCAACTTAATTATATTAATATAGACAAAAAGGTAAAGCACTGCATAACAAAGGCATTGGAATGAAAGACAAGTTGATAGGCAGTAGCAGAAAGTGGGTGAAGGAGAAACGAGAGGCATGATCCAAGTCAGCCTGGCTTGTCCCAAAGGATCTTCAATTTTAGCTATGCCCTTATATTCCCAGGTCTTCCCGTTTTTACTTAATTTTGTAAAAATAGACTTATTGGGAGAAGTACTTTTTGGGATTTCCTAATTGTTAATCAAATTTCTTCTACTATTGTACCAAATGTTTTCCCTTAGGTCTTTTCTTCTTCTTCCAGTGTGTTTCTGAACCAGACATTCCCACTTTCATTGGGCCAAGCGAGTCCCCCGCTTTGAACCTTATTCAGTGCATTGTGATATCTGTGATCTCCCAGACCTAGAGATTTGACATATAAAAAAGCCTGGCTCTATAGCTAAAGCAAATTGTGCTTGCTTGGCAGTATCTTCCCCTGGTAAGATCTAAGCTGGGTGGTTTTGGACACGATAATGTCTTTGATTAATGCATTCATAATACGTAAATAATGGAATGTGTAAGTATAATGGTCATTTATATCTCTATTTGATGTTCATTTTATGATGCCTGTGTTTTTATTTCCCTCAGTGTGTGCTGTATTTGTGGGCCTTGAAAATTCTTTACCCCAAAACACTGTTTTTACTTCGTGGAAATCATGAATGTAGACATCTAACAGAGTATTTCACATTTAAACAGGAATGTAAGTACACTTTGAACATTTTTCTTTAATACTATATTTATTAAGTTGTCATTTTAATTGATATTAAGTATATGCTATCTGAAAGTCAGAATTCTAAGGTGGCCTTACCTCATGTCATTGCATGTCTTTCTAAGCACAGGCAATTTTAACAATATGGAACTTATTTTTAAATTGAAAGTTCTCTGTAAGGTGAGCTACTCATTTGAGCTAATAATAGATCTATAGTTCATAGTACAAGATGAGTGATTAAGTCACCCTTCATGCAGATGTTATATTCCTGTGTAGGACAGCAGTTCACCACTTCAATCATGCTTCACTCAGTAGAAGCAAATGGAGGCCAGAGTGAACCTCTTCTGCGGGACTCATAAATGTGACCTCTGGTACATGTTTTGAAATGAAAGATGATTCCTCCCTTTAGTCTGGATATTAGGGATGGGGAATCTTTCACAAAAATTTATTTTCCTCTTAGCAGTTTTCCCCATTGTCTACTGCACATTATATCATAAATAAATAAGTACTGTAAACTAGAGGCTGAGAAATGGCTCAGTGTTAAGAGCACACACACACCAATACAAAGATCTATAAAACAGTACTATAAAATTAATAATTATTTTATTCAATTCATGTTTGTATTTCTTCAATAATTTTTTATGGAACTCATGATATCAAGGAAGTAATGTATTTACTTATATACCAAGGCTTATTGCCATGATCTTAGTTAGAATTCTCTTAAAAGCTCCAATTTTTAGAGCTAAACATATCTTTGGGAAGGTAAATGCTCAAATTCTTTGTTAAAAACTCTATCATTAAGGTTCAAGTGAATAGATAATGGCCTGCTTACTTGCTTATTGGAAAGGAATTGCATGATTTTATTGAAAAATCAAATAAGAGCACATTAAATGAGTCTGTTTCCTCTCCTTATGTTAGTGTTCATTGCCACTTTTCTTCTGGCATGCTGTCATATGTACATACATATAACTTAATGCCAACCTGTTGCTTTTGCTTACTTTAATTATCATTTTCTGTTCATAGATGACCTTTGTCATTTTGTCTTACATTCAGTGACACATAAAGACTTCCCTGAAGACATTAGATATGAGTCAATACAGAGAATGCAGTGTTCATCAAGACAGGAGTAGTTTTACAAAGTTTCTTGCCTTCTGCTTTCTTCCATGATATTTTGAGAATATCTGCTAGCCTTATGGTCAAGTTAGTGTTGATTCTCCAGTTATTTTTGTGTATATATAATACATATTCTACATCAGTAGTATATGTATAAAAATTTCTTCTTTGCTAGAAAAATAACCATAAATATTCTGGAATATGGAGAAATGACAGAAATGGAAAATACTAGATGTAAATGTCAGTGGGTAAATCTTAAATATCACACGGTTATGACTTGGAATTTTTCAGTGTGTAGATTTTATGCTCATAATATCTTTGTAAGAAAATATTGAAGCGAAGCAAAGCCTGTTTCAATGAGATGGTCCTAGTTATGAAATTGTGAGCATAAATGTTTGTTTTCGTCACATTTAAAAGGTAAAATAAAGTATTCAGAGCGTGTGTACGATGCCTGTATGGACGCCTTCGACTGCCTTCCTCTGGCTGCGCTGATGAACCAGCAGTTCCTGTGTGTCCACGGTGGCTTGTCTCCAGAGATTAACACTCTAGATGACATCAGAAAAGTAAGCTCTGCTCTTTTCAAGTCTACCCGCTCTCTGTGCTTAAACAATGACTAACTGTATCTCTTTGTATTAAAATAATTGAGCACCCTATTATATCATATAAGGTTTTTATCTTAGAAGGGAAGCCATATATCTCCGAAGCTTAGAGGTGTGTTTTATCTGGTGATATACATCATTGAAAATATAAAATATTTGATCTTTAGAAATCAAGTTTTTTCATTTTTCTTTTCCTTTTCTCATGTGGTCTTTTTCATATTCTTGATATGGGAACTTAACTACCAATGTCCCTAGGCCTGGAGAACATACTGCAATTTTACCTTTAAAATGTGTCACAAATATGTTTTCTTGACCCTACTGTTGCAACTCCAAATGCTTTAGGAAAAGTTTAAGTTGTAGTGTAACAAAGATAATATGTTGACTATACTCTGTAGACAAAATCTATGAGCTTTTAAAAAAGCGTTTTTTGTTTGTTTGTTTGTTGTTTGCTGTTGGCAATGACTCCTTTTAGCAGAAAGATAATGGACATGGAATATGGAATGCGATCATAACATTTTTATAAAACAATGAAATAATGTAGGAAAGTGTCATAAGAGTTAATCTTTTATTTCTTTGATTCCAAATTTGAAAACAGCAGTGTAAGAATCAATGAGAGAGGAATTTAAAAATTCTCAACAGTTTTTTGGTGGTAAAATCCCAAAAGTCAGAGTTTTTTGTTTTATGTTTTTTATGCTACCATAAAGTAACATTACTTCGAATTGTTGTACAATGTATGTGCTACATATTTATATTAATAAATACAACATTTCCTATTGTGATTAAGAGACTGCATTCATAACTAAGTTCTCTAGCTAGCAACCTAAGCCGAATTTTTGTAAAAATTATGAAAGTTTTTAGGTACTCCTCTTCTCTACATTTCGAAACGTCTGAAAAATCTTATATTTATTTAAAGTAAACAAAATTTTGGAAATTATTCTAATCACCCTTTATTATTCTTGCTAATAACTTTAGAAGAGTAAGTTGATCACATTATTCTAAATTACTATATTTGCTATTAAATTTAGCTGAGTCTTGCTAGAAAGATATTTAAAGCTAAAGTATTGTAAGTAAACTCTGGCCAATATTTTGCTCAAGTGTAAGTTTACTTAAGATTAATCAACTCAAATTCTAACTCTTGGTTATCACTTAGCGGCATTCAAACAAGAAATTTCTTGGTGTCACTTGTTTGCTTAATAGATGTTTAATGTGTTTTCCATTTCCCTTAAGTTTGAAAACTTCACTGATAATCTCAGAAATATTTTGAACACTATTTTTAAGTTAATGTATTAGTTTTATTATTATTAAATTGGTAAGTGGTGTTTTCCATTAGTGACAGAAATAAAATCTCCATATATGCCCATAGATATGGGAAATGATCACATAGTAACAGGTATAGGTAGCCATTCTGTTAGCAACTGCTGAGCATGGGAAACAGACATTTATGTTTACTTGCTTGCATTGGTCAAGCTTTGTGATTTGAGGTGGAAAATGTACAACCCAGCAAGCCTCTTCTGTAGAGAGAAAACAGCCCTTTGATTGTTTGAAAACTGATGGATAAAGTTTTCTGGTATGGAGAAAAAAAGAAAAGATATAGCTATGGAGATATTGTGCTGAATGTGGTCATCATAAATAAATAAATAAGTACTATAAAATAGAGGCTGGGAAATGTCTCAGTTTTAAGAGCACACACAGCAATGCACTACAACAAAAAAAATCTATAAAACCTATAAAATGAATAATTATTTTATTCAACTCACATTTGTATTTCTTCAAGGAAGTAGTGCATTCACTTATATATCAAGGTTTATTGCCATAACCTTAGTATCCTTTTAAAAGCTCCCTGGTTCTTTCTTTCTTTCTTTCTTTTTTTTATTTTTTAGAGATAAGTGTATCTTTTGGGAAGGTAAATACTCAAATTCTTCCTTAAGAACTCTGTCATTAAGGTTCAAGTGACCAGGTGTAAAGATAATGGCCTGCTTACTTTCTTATTGGAAAGGAATGCATGATCTTATTTAAAAGTCAAATAAGAGCACAATAAATGAGTCTTTGTACCCTCTCTATGTGTTAGCATTCATTGCCACTTTTCTTCTGCCATACTGTAATACAGAGAACATTGGCATTTGCTCTGTATTTAAACCATGGCAGAGACATGATGTTATGAGTTCAAAAACATAGTTTCTTTCTGTGTGAATTGAAGCACTTAAGTCTGCTAAAACCCAATGTATTCTTGAAATGAACAACTAAACATCTCATGGCAAATTAGATACATTTCTACAATGCCCATCTCCAGATATGCATTTGAGATATTATGGTCACTTTCACATATATATCATTCCATTCTACACTTAGCCATTAAATTATTTTTAGATTTATGTCTTGGCAGTATATCACTTGGCGCTTCCACCACATTTACCTTAGTGAATTCCATATTTGTTAATGTTTTCAACTATGGATCTCATGAATTTTTAGAATGTATTTTATAACCTTTTTGAGGTGGATTCTTTATCTTGGTTACTTTCCCCTCTCTTCAGATGGGGGGATTCATACTAATCAGAAACTCTTTCCTCCTCCATTGCTCAAGCATTAATAATAAATTATATGTCTCTAAGGAAAATGCTGCCTTTTATGGACAAGCATTATTTTTCTTGGATGAATCATCTCAAAACCATGAATTATTTAAATTTCTTAAGTCTGAGTTTGCAGTGAGTATTTTATGGTTAAAATTGTGGTTGAAATATGGAAGCCCTTATGTTATTGAAGTATTTCACTGTGTGTTGAAATGTGAATTCCTCCTTTTTTCTTTTTTTCCTCCTTTGTATCAGATATTAGTAAAACCAGTGTGCAGCAAAGCCATTACATCTACGTTTATGTCCCATGTGAAAGAGAGAATTTGATTGCCTGTCAGCCTAATGTTCTGTCCCTGTTGTATATTTCAAAAAATTTAGGTGTTAGATATGAAAAAAATTCCAATTCTGAGCAGGTTTTCATAGCTAATTGATACTGTTGTTTCAAGAGGTTCCAGAATATCCCTTAAGTCAGAATGTATGACAGTGATACAGAATCATCAATGTGATGCTGTTTGCTGTTACATTTGCTCAATGCACCTTTTAAAATCACAGTGTGACTCTACAAAGCATTTACAATTGGAAAGCAAATTTCATGTGACAGTTTCAGGGGAGGGTATGGCATGGAGGACTGTGAGCTAATGAATGACCAGAGAAATTGGGAGTTGCGTTACTGTTTATCATGTACTTACCTGTGGCAGCATCTACCACAAAGGATGTATGCTTCAGCTAGAAATAGAGGTGACCACTAATCAATGAATATCCCAAAGTGACAAGCAAGTGACATTCATCTCAATGTGAAATCAACCCGTTCTCAAAGCAGTGTTGTTAGATATAAAAATCACCAGGGCTTCCCCTATACCACACTTGTATGCAGCAGGAGAAATTTTTCCCAAAGTAATTAAAGCTCCTTCTCTACCTGAGACAGAAGTGGAGACAAGCCAAGTTGTAGTGACTAAACCAACTGGTTAGAAAATTAAGAAAAAGAGTAAAGGAAAGAGGATGGATTAAAGGGGCATGAGAGGTGTGATAGTTATTCTTTGTGCTGTGAGACGACATTCAGAATAAGGAAAAAAGGGGCGTTTATTTATTTGACTTATGGTTCCAGAGGGAATATAGTCCATGAATGGTAGGAATCACATAACAGAAACACAGGTGGAGGCAGAAGCAGGAGGCCAGTTTAGGTCATTCACCATCAAGACGCAGGGAGAGCAAAAGAGCGAGGTGAAGCAGAACAGGCTTCCAAACTAACGGCCTTCCCCCTGTGACGTGCCTTCCTCCAGGAAGACTTTACCTTGCAAAGGTGCCATAACCTTTCCAGACATTAATAATAGCTAAGGAGTCACCCACATGAGTCTGTAACAGCAACTTAACATTTAAATCATGATGACAGAAAAAGGGTAAGTTGAAGACCAAACAATATTCAGTGGTTCATCAGGAGAAAGAAGAAAGGAAAACCTGAAAGAATCGATGAGAAAGAAGGAAAGGGAAATAAGGAAGTGGGAAGAGAAGTGGGCAGAGACATCCGCTGCGCTGGGGCGGCAAAGCAGATGGGGACTGCACAGTGCCGACTTCTGGTTTCTAGTCCAAGTTTCCAAAGATTAGTATTTCGCTCTCTGTCTTCTATTTTTCTTAGTTAGACCGATTCAAGGAACCACCTGCTTATGGACCCATGTGCGACATCCTGTGGTCAGACCCCCTGGAAGATTTCGGCAATGAGAAGACTCAGGAGCATTTCACTCACAACACCGTCAGGGGTTGCTCGTACTTCTACAGGTGAGGAGCCTAAGCTGGGCTGAGTGCTGGACTTGGTCGCTTGTGGCTCTGTTTTCTTAATATATCCATGCAGAGAAGACATCAAAATGAAAAGTTCATTTTCAAAGTTTGATCCAAATGGGTTCTTAGCCCTTGGAAAATGAAAATATGAATAAGTAAATAAATGAATAAATTTAGGCAAAAAAATATATATGCATCTATATATTTCATGAGGAACAGACATGGAATTTAAAAAAAGTAGGTAATGTGAGCTCAGAAGATGGTAAGATTAAGTTTAACTTTGCCCGAATTGGTGAACTATAGGAACACTGCCGCAGCTAACATTACTCTCTCCCATTCAGTCATGTTTTTTCAGCTCTCGTAAGTCAGAAAAGCAACTTCCCATTGACTAATTGTAGTCGAGTTGTGCTTCCATGTGTGTAAATTTATCAGGCTTCCTGGACAGATGAAAATTGTCTTCTTCAAAGCACACAGATGCTCTTGTGAGTTTTCTTTCAGCACCATTAACAAGCCAAGTTGAAAATATTGTTATAGTAGGCTTTACATTTGCAAATCCCTGGGGTTTCGCATGTCAGAACACTTCAGAAAGGCATCCAGAGCACATCTGGGCTCGCGGCGCGCTGCCTTCCCGGCATGTCACACAGTTTTCCCTGAGTATTTCTGATACTCCTCAGTGTTAAACTTGTAGCAGTATGAATGTTGCCAGAGGGCAGGAGGTAGAAGGATGTTAAGAATTTGAAATTCTAGGACATTTTTTTTTCTCTTTCAACCTCCAAAACAAACCTGATGTTCCCCAAATATAATAATCACTTTCAGCTAAAGTAAGGCTGGAAGAAATCTCTCAGCTGCATCCAGTCACACATCCTGACTCTAAAAAAGCAGGTGACATCCTCTAGTAGTTTCAATCAGATATCTATTCCATGCTAAAACATTTTTATGTACATTTAATTTTCTTGTGGACACAAATGCCTCTCATATTCATCTGTTGATGTAACCAAGAAATTAGTTTGTGAACAGAAACTCTAGCACACTATAAGCCCTCATTCCTATAGTGGTTTGTGTTGTACCAATCAGTAATGAGGCTTATTCCAAACTTACAAATCAGAAATGCTATCAAGTACATTAGATGTTGAAATCCAAAGTACATTAGATGTTGAAATCCAAAAGGATGTTTTGTGCAAAATAAAGAAACTTGGTATAATTCTTAAGACTAAGGTTTCCTGTTGGTACTCATTTAACTTAGGAGAATTATATACACATGTTCAAATTTAAAATGAAAAGTGATGATTGACTACTTTAATGCTAAACATTCAGTTTTTCACATCTGGCTTTAAATTCCCAATTACATAGAAGTTATTAAATATTACCTGTTTAGTTCTACTGAATTGTCTTTTAGTAAAATCATATCAAATGAAATCCAAACTCTTTCAGTATTGGATTCTGTTCCATTAATTCATAGCATTACTTTCTGCTATCAGTTTTCTGGGTCAGCTATTTAAGTATATCCTGTTCTGCACACTATCCCTTCCAAAGGTATACAGCTGTAGTGTTTATGTTTTGTCTGTGAATGCAGACACTATTGTCTTTGTGTTAGAAGTAACAGTAATCACCTTGATAAACACTTTAGGGATCTTTTCACACTTTCATTCTCAACAGAATGATTATCAAAGCCCACAGGAGATCCTTCACAAATGATACCCTTTAGCCTTCACAGACACAGGTTACTATCACTGAACGTCTGAGATATTGCTCATAAAATGCTAAATGAATATGGAAACATTCAAAGAAGGAAGCATGTCTTGTTTTCCTAGGTACAGCCTTTTGCCTTTGTAGCCATTTTGAAAGTATTTGGTCTTATTTTTTTCTTTTATTAATGTGTTATTTATAAGAGAAGGGGGAAGACAATGTGAAATTATCATGGTACATAAAGTAGAGGTCAGAGAACAACTTTCAAAAGTCAGTTCTTTCCTTCCACCATGTGGGCTTCTAGGGATCAAACTGAGATTTGTGAGCTGGTACCTTACCCACTGCACTGTAGCACCTTCTAAAAGTATTTGAGACTCTCTAAGGATCTTCTGTACAGAACTTATCAAGTGAGCCAGCATATTGTAAAGAAACCTAATTATCATTTCCAGTCCGAGTTGTTATGATATACAGGCAGAAGGGGGGAAAAATTCCTAAAGACATTTTAGCTGCAGTACGCTGTTGTCTTCAGTGTCAGACAAGAGACAAACATGGACCAGCATTAGACTGTGGAAGTGACTGAGGTTTCTGACATCTGAGAACTCAAATCTTCACGTCAAACAAAGGAAACTGTTGATAGGATTCGGGGCTTAGTTTTCAGTGCATATCTCTGTCCATGATGAATATGGAAACAATGAGTTCTGACTTTTCCGCTCCCCAGCAGGGAGTTGTTGGGCATGCTGTGAGCATGGAGCTCAGGAATAGATGTCATTGAGTTGTGAAGAGCTCGAGACTGGTAGTGGTAGCTCCCTGGGTCACTGCTTCTCAGTTCCAGCTGTTCGCTCCCAGCTGCCAGTCTCCCTGGTTCTGGAAGTCTGGCTTTCCCTTTCTCCTCTCACGTACTAGGCAGGGCTGGTCCTTTCTGCTGCCTCCTTGTTCCAGCCTTCCACATTCCTTTGTGTTTTCCTTTCCCCTACGAATTTCACCCAGCCCCCCTAGCTTTACTTTGTTTTGTACATCTCATATACAAATCATATATCTGATTTCCTTCTCTTTATCTTTCCTGAACTGGAGTCCCCTAAGTCTGTATGTCCACTGGAACTTTCTGTGTAGACATCCCATCATCTCCTTAGCCTGCATTAACTTTGCCTAAAACAGGTATGTCATTATTCTCCACCAGGGATTCCTTTTGGTTTCATAACTTTTTATAACGTTTCATTTTCCTAATCATGCATACTCACAATTGTCTTGAGTTTAAAATTACCACCAATCGATTGTCATATCCATTGTCATTTTCTTGCTAATATCACCAATGTCTACCTATCCTGTCCCCTCTTTCCCACTTAGAGTTCATGGTCCTTCCTCTTTAATCTGTTGATCTCACATCTGTGAGCTCTCTGCCCAGAATTATCAGCCTTCTCTTCTCCTCCCTTCATTCCTGTGTTCCTTTCATGGATATCCTTTTGAGAGCTCACCGACTCATTCAGTTATTTAAAAAAACCTGTTGAGCACTGATATCTTATGCCCTCAGCTAAAATGTATGTACCTGCTCAGATCCCTGCTTTCGAGGGAGCATCAGTGTAGTGGGAAGGAACAGACAGAACATAGGAAGAATAGTGCCATGGTCAGTATGAGGCTTTTATTCACACAAGCACACAAAGTCGGAAGCTTGAACCCAGAAAATTAAGTGGTGTTCACGACACAGATGCCAAGGGATCTAACCACCCTTTCCACAGGAATTGCTGGAAATAGGAGGGACATACTTTTTCGCTTGCCAGCATATACCAATGTACTGAAATGATTCATCCCTCCATCTTATGTACTTGCCCAGAGAATGGTCCTTCTTTCCATTGTCTGGATCTTCCCACATGGCTTAGATAATCTCCCACAGCTTTATTAACTTAATAATTTTTCATAAATGTGCTTGAAAAGTCAGGCCTCAGTTGTCAGTTCATCACCCAAACCTCACTGCCATACCTCTAATGTAAAATGCAGGTACATAGAACTCTATAAAATATCTACACACACACAAACACATGGCACAGACTATATAACAAATAAATTCAGGCCAACCCCAATTCCATGTGCCATTACACCACTATGAATGAGCGACTCTGGTCTAGTGATAGATGGGAAGCCAGATTATGAACAGTGCATAGAGCACAATTCCATTGGGTTGAATTCAGCATCTGAGAAAGCTAGAAGCCAAGATAGTCAGTGAAGGCACTGAATTTAGTGGTTGTAATATTCTGTGTCTCCATCTGAATACAAGTTTCAAGCTGTCACTATGAGAAAGGATATCCTGGTGTCATCTTCTGATTCATGCCTTTTTATAATGGTGTCTAACTTCAATAAAACATTTCCATTAGGGTTGGGAATGAACCTCTATAGAAGAGCACTTGCCTTGCATGCAAGAGGACCTGAGTGTGAGCTCCAGCATTACAAAATAAAATTTGCTTAAATAGTAATTGTTCGCCATTCTGGAAGCAACCAACTTCTGGGTCCAAGTAGAACATGAGCTCCTGGGGAGTCCCAACAGAAAACTCTGTAGTCCTAGAAGCTGATGTCAGATTCAGTGGAGAACCTTGCGGGGGAAAGAAACAGTAAGTCTCAGGAAAAGATTATCTAGGACACATCAAAGCAAAGTACTCACTGCCAGGCCGAGGAAACCAGGGAAGAGCTGAGGACTGGGCAGGAAGAAAGTAAGAGCAACAAGTGGTAGAGGCTGGCTGCCCATGCCCTCGCAAGATGAGGCACATGCTCAGATGCCTGCAGCACTCGAGGAAGGAAACCCTCTGCATCTCCCCCACTTCTTTTTTTAAATAACACCGAACACTGTATTCCCTGTCCAAACACTCATCATCATACAGATGTGGCCAGGTAACTTGAAGCAGAACTCGAATGCTTTGTACATTTCATGATTATCTTCATGCGTTCTTTAACATATGAGCTTAGGAAACCAAACCACTGCCCCTACTGTGCCTTCCTGTATGATTTAGCAGCAGTCTGGCTCTGGGCTAATCTTTAGGCCGCTCAACTCAAGGCGAAGAATTATCTAAAACCCAAGCAAAACCAAAGAGATTAGGTAGGGCAGGAAGAAGAGGAGTTGCCAACAGATTTCATGGAACAGAGCAAATCCTGAAAAAATAAGTATTTTGTATTTATATTGCTTCATGTTAAAAAAATGCAACTGGAACCCCTCTATGGATGGAGAAGTAGTGGTGGGGAGGGGATGGTGAGGGGGGCGTCAAGAAACAGTCTCTAGCATGTTCCCATCTGTCTTTATTCAAAGGGAGCATGTCCCCTGGACATCATTGTCCCTGTTGATACTCCTTCAGCAAAAGCCCAAGGGCTGTTGCTAAGCTTTCAAGAAAGTGGGAGGTGAAAGCAGGGTCTTCCCCTCTAATGGAATTCAGTATAGCCAGAGCACAGCTGTGTAGCTACACTCCATCACAGTATAGTCAGTGATATGTTATGGAGTACTGAATGGGAATGTATTAGATACTACAGCTTTGAACAGCATGGAATGAGATGGACTTCTTTGGTGGTAACTGAGCACATGGCAGAAGGGTTGGCCTCCCACGTAAGTATTGCCAAGGCATTAGAGAATGCAAAATCTTGCTAAATTATGGTCAAAAGTCATTAAGTCTGGGGTATTTAATTCAAAGTATAAAATATAGTTTAATATGCTAGAAAAACAAAAATTAGAAAGGAAGCAGATTCAACCTAATGTGTCTACCAATTTTTACATTTTTTCACTCTTTTGCTTTCTTTCCCTTTGTTCCCTGATTGGGCTTCTGACCCCTCTCCTGTCTACTGACCCCAATGTCACTTCCTTGAAGGTCGCACACAAAGTGGTTTTCAAGGTGTTCCCTGATGAATCACAGACTCCAGGGGATTGCTTCCTTATTTTATAACATCTATTTAAAACCTGTGCTATTTTATTTTGGTTGTATTTTATTTCTCAGTAAATTTTTACAGTATTTTTTATCATGTTTGATGCACCTACCTAGATAATAAGTCTAGCCTTGCCTGTATTTGACCTCCTCTCTTTCAGTCTACATTGCCATCTTTCATGGGGGGGGGGAAGCATCGGTGGGTCCTTGAAATTATCAATTTATACTTATATCATAATTTATATAAATTGTTGAAGTTATTTTCTATTTCTTTGGAATTAATTCATTCACCGTAACTTTCCCCAATCTGTGCGTATATAAATATATTGAGATTTCACATCCTTTTTAATTTATTCTTTGACAGTTTCATATATTTAGATAGTGAATAGTCTCCCACTTTTTACTCTCATAATTACTCCCATTACCCTTTCTCATCTACATTCCTTCACCCACTGAAGCAACAGGTCCTCTCTTATATTTTTTTTGGGGGGGGGTTGTTTTTTTGGTGTATGGCCAACAGTTTAATTAGAGTTTCTCTCCTGAGCCTGTTAGGGAGGTTTTGTCATGCAATGTGACAACTTTTCAATGGCTACCTCACTAAGAAAACAGCACTGTTCTCTGCACCCACGATGAGCTGTGTCAGTAGTGTCCTGGGGACTCCTCATGAGCCCCCCCCCATCTGTGATGAATGCATATGATGTTTTTCCAGCTTGAACACTCTCAGGTTTGGGCCATTTCCACTGAAAATCTTGAAAGAGCTGTGAAGTACTTTGTTTCGCGCTTTTTTTTTCAAATATTGCTTGAGATTTTGAATTCACTTGGGCAGTTAATTGTCCCATAATGGGAAGGGATCTAGTACTTTCCAAATTTACTTAAGAAAATTTTACTAATTCTTTAAAAGCTAGAGAATTTGATGGCACATGTTTATAAATTTCCAGCTTTTCTTCAGAGTGCCATTTCTTCTTCTAAATAATGTATGGTTCTTCAGACATTACTGTTACAGCCTAGGAAATAGCTACTTGGTTGGTTTTGTTTTATTTTGTATTTCCATGAAACGTCAGATATATAGTATCATGGGGAAAACTTAGCCTACACAAATAATGGTGTCAAACTAAGCATAAATAAAATGTTTTAATGTTTTATTTTTATAAGAGTAGTGTGTGTTGTTCAAGAATGAGAATGTGAAATAAACAGCCGAACATAACCATTTGCTGAAAGGCAAAAAGTGCCCAATATAGACAGTCACCCTCTGTGGATGAGATAACAAGGCAAGATAAGGACCAAAGGGATCAGAAATACACATAAAGTGCTTAAAAGATGGGGAAGGGACATTGCTTGAGAGTGTGGTCTGACCATCCTTATGATGGGTATTTTACACCTAAGTATGTATCAAGCAAGTTTTTGTTTATCAAAGATCAAACTTTCTATAGCAAGGTTTCTTTTCTGAAAATGATCTGAAGAGCCAGTAGTACACTCACCTCTTTTTAAAATTTATTTAGGTTTCATAGATGAATATAGTCAATCTATACTTTCACACTTTAATCTCTAGACCTATCTCCACTCCTCTTCCCATCACGACCCTTCTTGTCTGCCATTCTCCTTCCTATTTTCCTGTCTTTTTGCACATGTGTCCCACTGTGTTTCATCCTGGTTGCTTTAATGGCATCTGTCTGATCACTTGCTGGAGCATGAATCATATGTCAGTGGGTATGCCACTGAGGAAAGCATCTTTCATTTCCTCCCCATGAACACTCACCCTCATCAGTCTCTCAAGGAGGGGTGGGGACTCACCTCTTCTTTAATGAGAGCAGAATCTTTTGAAGATACAGTTGTTCAGCTCCTGGTCCTTGGTACATTACACGTGTATTCCAGTGCTCCAGATCAAGAGCTCTGGGCCATCCCTTTCCATCCACAGGACGTACTTTTGAGCATCGGGAGGGTGTACCTCCTCATTGCTGTGACAAAAATACCTCACGGAAGCAACTCATGGAATGAAGGATTAATTTTGATTCCATCCAGGCTGTAGTACATCATGGTAGGAAAGGCATGGCAGCAGGAGTTGCATCCACAGTCAGGAGCCCCAGGTGAATGCTGGAGTGCAGCTCTTGTCCTTTTCACTTAATCCAGGACTTTTGCACTTGGAATAGTGCTGATCACATGTAGGGTTGATAGTCCTGTCTCAATTAATCTAAAGGTTCCCTCATAGGCATGTCCAGAGATGTGTCTCCTTCATGAATCCAGATTCTGTCCATGTTAGTCATCACAAAAATCAATATCTCCAACTTTATACCATCTTAGAAGTATATTTTTCCTGTTAATTGAAGTCATACAAAGTGTATATTATATATCTTTTCCTATATGGTAAATTATCTTAGTACCATATTCTACTAAAATATTTTTCAAAGTGATTTTTAAGTTGATGAATATTTCCTATAATGTATATAGTTAGGTTCTAGTGAATATTTACTTACATAAAAATAGTTTATAAAGTGTTGGTTTTCTGCCCTTAATTTCAGTTGTCAAAAATGTAATAGTTGTGAACTTCTGTCAAGAATTTGTAGAGTAGAACCACATGGCTATAGAAGATTTCATTTTTTGAATTAGCAATTTGAGTTTTAATTATAATTAAGAGAGTTGCATTGTAACTTTTCATAGATGACAAGCATAAGGACTGTATGTTAGATACTTTACCAAATCAACCTAAATAAATCTTAAGATACAATAAGTACTTTTAGTTATATTTAAAGGTTTCTGTAACATCTATTAGATTTTTGAGAACCTAATTTCCTAGTATACCTACTGTCCTCCACTCCATCTTAGTCTTCTCTTATGTGTGTATACACACACACACACACTAATTCAAGTGGGGTCTATTTGAGAAACTAACAGTGCTGATTTAAATGTGTTTGCATGATTTTTATGCTTCTGTTCACTTTGTGTTTCAATGGAGACTTGTGAATACTGACGGGAAGGTGACCATGTCCTCATCGTTGTGTGATAATGGTCAGTGTGTTACACAGATCCATTCCTTTCGGATTTAGGTGAATGCCTTGTCTGTTTCATGAGTGGCATTTCATGCTCTGATGCCAGCAACATTGGACATCCAGGTGAATGTGTGGTGACTCCTGATGGCTTCCTAACCACCCTTTGTCTTTTCTTTTTGTCTCTGGCAGTTACCCGGCTGTATGTGAGTTCTTGCAGCACAATAACTTATTATCTATACTCCGAGCCCATGAAGCCCAGGATGCAGGGTGAGCAGTTCTGAGGGTTCGCCCCTTGGTCACAACTTCCTCCCATTGGGTTGGGCTCCCTTCCAGAAGGAAATAGATGTTAATGACACAGGTATAGCAGAATCCTTGGTAATGCATGACTGCTTATATCTGATAAAGTCCTCCTTAAAATTCTTCCATCTTCAGTTTAAGGAGTCCATTTTTATTTGTTTTCTTAAGAGCATGTTCTTTTATTACTTTCAATTCTTGCAATTTTCTATCCCAAGGAAATAAATTATCAGTTACCTTTCACTCCTGGTTTACAATGTGGGTAATAGATGCACAAATATTTAACAGATGCAGCAAGGTATAAGCTTGTTTAAAAAAAAAAAATACCACTCCTGATCCCTGTAGAATTCTCAAGGGGAAAATTGAGGACATTCATTATACAAAGCAAAAACTCCTTTGTGCTGACTAATTAAATAATTACATAAACTTATTTGTGGTATCCACTAAGTTTTAAAGCATAGACAAGTTGATAAGTTTAGAAAACTAAGAAATATAATGTATTGATCTTTATTTGAGAAAGAGAAGTACAGAGAGAACAGACACCTGAGCCATGGTATATGTGCTGGTCAGAGGACAGCTTTCAGAAGGCGGCTGGCCTCTCTCACTGTGTGGGCTCCATGAATTGAAATCAGGTGGCCAGGTGTATACACAGACATTTTTACTCTTTGAATCATCTTTCTGTACCCAAATATTCATCTTAATTATTCTAAATCTGCATGAGACAGAGGAAGCACCGTGGGTCATCTCAGGGTAATTTGATTCCCTTTCCCATTAGACTTCACCAAAAAGCATCTTTGCCTATAAATGAGGGACCCCATCTCTCTGTGTGATGGATTTTCTGAGAAGTAGAAGCAGTTCTTATAAAACATGAATACTGGCATTGAGAATATAGATAATTATATTCCTGAGGTGGCCCATGTCTGGAATGTTCCTGAAACACTAGAAACTAAGTATCTTGAGGAATGGGCTTTTTGCAAGCATTGAGTTAGCAGTACATCCTGATCTTCAGTAGTCAGTGTGTCTAGCTGATCTTCAAAGTAGCTTGTTCATGTCCATTGTCTTCCAGCCCCTGTTCAGGGCTGTGGTGTCACCATAGTGCTTTGAGTGACTGTTCCAACAGGCTGATCTGGCTGAACATATGAAGCAGACTTATCTTACCACATTGCATACAAAGGATCATTTGCTTACTCAAAAATGGTTAAGTTCATCAACTAATATCAATTACTATCAAATATTTTTGTTTCAAATAAGCAGTTGATTGAATTGAAAGCATACCATCACCCACTGTTATTTTATTTATTTTTTATTATTATTTTATAAAATGAAGGTAGGATAAAGTATGACGATCTTACTCCTTGAGTATTCTTTTATTTTATTGTTTTAGTATTTCATATGGGAGGACAATAAATTTATATTATTTTCACCCCTTATTTCCCTATCCTATTCCCCATCTACTTGAGTGTACTGCTAACTTGCTATTTGATGTGTACTATCACTTTAATTTTGAATTATGTGTTTTAGTTATTTTGAAAACCAAAGATTATTACTGTCTTTCACTGTGACACTCCCCTCCCCAAAGTAGAGTAAACAAAATACTTCAAAAATATTTTAAAAGGTTTTTAACAGGGTGTTTGTTCTGGGGAAAGTAAATGTCTGAATATTTCCAGAAGGGGAAGAATCAAAGTCTGCATAAAATTGAACTGCTAATGTGGCTACTTATCTGAAGGTACTGCTAGAGCTGCTTTTAGAACCATGCTTAATCTCCCAGAAACTAATAAAGAAACCCAAATAGATAATGAAATCGTATGACAGAGATGCTTTTAACCTGATATACCCAGTTTATTATTCACATTTTCACTGTTGTGAAAAAAGAGCTATGCTCTCCTCTACTTTAAGTCTAAGAACTGAAGTGTTATATCATGAATTATTTTTGTCTTGATAGAAGAAAAATAACTGGATTGTTGGTTTCTTTCCAATGTTCTTGTGAATGTTCTGTTCATTACTGATTGAGTAAATCTTACCCTGCTGAGACAATAATCTTTGACCTACAGTCACCAGCAGAGATTGATAATAAATAAAATTCTAAAATAGAAACAGTCTCAATTAGTAAAATTCTTAAATTTAATGAGATGGTCTTCAAAAAAGAACATCACTTCATCTTAGAAACACTTAGACAAAAACATTTATATGTAACCTTTTGGAGAATACATTTATAGAATGACTGACCTGTTTTTTCATGCTCTTGAAATATCATTCAACTTACTTGATTGTTTTATGTCAAAAATATTGGCAACCTTCTGAAAAATGTCACGGTTGTGAGGTATCTGCACACAGGGGCTGGCTGCGATCCTCTTTGCCGAGCACATGAAAATGATTCTAACTCTGCTGAGTGCCACCCTCTCCTTTGCTTTCCTAAATTTAAACGACACCTATTTGGAAACAGCACATAAGATTGTATGTTTTCCTCATTGCTCCTGAAATAGATGGATGCCTATGTTTAAAGTTGTTGAGAAATTTTATTTACTGTATATAATTGGATCTTCTTTGAAAGGTAGAGCATCACTAATTTCCTGCTTCAAATCTGTAATTTAGCATCACCCATCCCTCTGTGCCAGTCTATCTTAACTTGTATTTGTTGTTTCTAGGTACCGCATGTACAGGAAAAGCCAAACAACAGGCTTCCCTTCTCTAATTACAATTTTTTCAGCACCAAATTACTTAGATGTATACAATAACAAAGGTAAGCACTTTCATATTCTTCCTTCAGTCTTAAATCATGTGTGCATTTGTATTCACACTGACTTGCTTGATTTGGCTATAAACATTTTTAGCAATTCTTTAATCCATTAAGCACAGAAAGGTATAGGTTCAGTTAATCAGAAGTGGGTCCCAGGCAGTGGTACATAAGTATTTTCTAGAAGATTTCTAATGTATAATAGAATTGCCAGCTATTCTCCAATCATATAGACTTTAACAAAATGGTAATAATAATTAGAACTAATCCAAAATCATGCTCCTATAAAAGGATATAATTTCCATATGAGCACTGTGGTTCTTCATATAAATAATCATTGAAAGAGTACTTAAAAAAGGTCACAGATTATATTTATTGAACATCGATCATAAGTCAGTTTCTGTATTTGGTTCATGTTTAGCTCTTTATGAAAAAAATTAAACTTCAAAAGAAATTTTCTGTTCATTGCTCCTCCATATTAATATGCAAAGTTGGCTCCTGCAGTTACTGACTTGCCTAAGGTCACCTAATGAAGAATTAATGAATTGGGATGAAATCCAGTTTTCATTGAGCTTTTTTCTTAAATTCCAAACTTAAGTTCATAAAAGCATCAAGTAATAGGAGGTTAATCAGTGCTGATTCCAGAGCAAAAGAAAGGTCAGAGATCATTAGCCGGTGGTAAAATGCAGGGTAAGGATTAAGATTGGTTGACTTTGGTCTGGATGTTATTGAGATAGCATGTCTGAGTACAGTTTTCAGCGGTAAAGAAAAACAGAGACAGAAAAATTGCAGTCAGTTAAACAAGCCACGAAGCACAGCTCAGATAGTGAAGACAGCCAGGTTCTGAACAAGGCTGAAAACTGGAATTAGAAGTGATTCCTAATCCCAGAGGAATGTTCTTGCTGAGATGTGCTGACTCTCTTCCATTTTCTGGGCTACGGTCTTAGCCTAGTTCCTAACAGTCCCCAAACTAGTTGGGCTTGACATCTGCCCTCAATTAAACTGACAAGTTATAGCGAAAAGCAGAAAAACAAGATGTATTCAATGTGTGCAAATTGGGAAGAGGTTCAAAGATATCCGATGACAATTTTCCCCAAATCCGTCTTTGGTGTCCTAAGACAGAGTTTAGTTTTAAATAGTGGGCTGGGGTATGCATAACTAGGTGGTCTTTGTCAAAGTATGTTTCACCTGTCCTTGGTGTCTGTCTCTGGTCTCTTCTTCTGTGTGGTCTGACAACCTGTCAACAAGCAATGTGAAATCTCTTTTCAGGAGACAAGTTTTCCCTCCTCTGGCTGGCACAAGGCCTCAGTTCCTTTATTCTCCCAGCATGAGACTATGTTTAGGGAAATTACAGCTTTTTGAGGTCCATCATGATAGTAGTCTGATAGCCAAAGAGAGGGGAGAATACAGACTGGAACTGGATACTCAGCTGCTGGAGGATCAGATATTCCAGTCATCCTCAGCTACATGCTGAGATCCAGGTTAGTCTGCACGGCACCAGAACTTGCCTCAGCAAATTTATAAATTCCCTAAGGAAAGACATTCCCCTCTCCTTAAAAAAAAAAAAAATCTTGTGAGAGACTGGTTGGTAAATAACAGGTATTATTATTAGGAATTTTGACAATTAAATAAGACTGAAAACTTTAAAAATAAAGAAAATTTGGATTTCATTCCATAGAACTGCCCTTAGACTTTCCATTCTTCCTACTCCTAATTATCTCTTTGTTGCTTAGAACTGTGGGCATCTTGCATAGGGCACATGCTGCCTTTTAAACTCATGGTTCTGAGATGTCAAGTAAGGAACAAGGGAACAAGAGAAAGTCACTTTCTTTGAGATTTTGTAATCTTTTCTCTCTTTCTTATCTTTTGCCCTGGGGTAGATCACAGTCCTCCAGGAAGGAGATAGAAGTGTTTTCCTTTTGGAACCTTTTCATAAAAGCAGAAATTCTCAGAAAAGGGCAAACTGATAAGAAGAAGAAAGATCTGTTCTTCAGTTGAAGTGTAATTTCAAAAGACTTTTGTGTAAAATTTCTGAAGCACTTTAAAGCTATTATGTTAACTGTGTGTATAGTATATGGGAGTGGGAGTCAGTTATTCAAGGATAAAATGAGGATTGCTCTATTTGAATAAAATCAGTGTTAAGTAGAATTTTAAAAAGCAATACGGGGAAATAAAGTTACAGGCATCTCCAAACACAACCAATAGGGAAATAACCCTGAGGATTTTGTCTTTAATTTTTAGAGATCATGACCACCAATGATTCTGAGCTTCCAACTGTCATTTAATTTGAGGATCATCTTCAAATTAACATAATGGTGATCCTGCCCTCACCTCAATAAAAGAATAAAAAGGATAGGCTTGGTATACCTGTTTAAAGGTAGTAATAACCATGGTCAAATGTTAGCCCTAATAATTGGTATTTGCCTTTGGTCACTAAGCAGCATTTTGATGAAGCATTTCATCCTTTGTAATAACCCAGTCAGTGCTGAGCCTTTCCCTTCCTAACATAGTAGCCTTCTTTACATTTCCCTGATTCCATTGCTTCTTCACAAGATAACTGCATAACAGGACAGAAGATGTAAGCTCTAGTCTTTAATAAACTACTTCATAATCACAGCCAGTAACAGCTCTATGAAATGACGGTAAAGTGTTCCTTTGGAGGTAATGAATAAAATCATTAAGAAATAACATACTACACAATATGAAGATATTGTCATCTAGCAGTGTTCTGTTACTGTCAATGAAACATGTTAGTATAAGGCTTCTCAGAAGCTGGAACAAAAATAAGCACCTTCAGCTTTTTATTTATTTTTTCACTATTTACATCGTAGTCTACCATTTCTCTCTCCCTGCTTCTCTCTCGATGAACTCTTTACTTTACTTTAGCCAACTTGTTCTACTGTTGTCCTAAACATTTAGCTTTTCATCTCTCCACATCTCTGACCATTTTCCAGCTAAAACTCTTTCTTTGAACTCCTATTTAAATAACAAGATCTACCCACAGACAAATAATAGGTTTTCATGAAGACTTCTTTCTTTACATATATGTAACATCTGTCATTTTCTCTTACATATAGCAATTAACTTTTCAAATAGCCTTCCCATATATATTAGTTACATACAATGGCATCATTAATAATTTGGATATTAGGGTTTTCTAATACATATTAATCAGCCAAATTTTAAGCCTTGTTCCTGATGGGCAGCCAATGGATTGATTAATGGGAACTTTTCCTTCATATAAATAAACAGTAAAACAGTATCCATTAGTTCCCCATCAATACTGCCCCAGAGATCTTTAGCTCACTTCACATTTCTATTGTAGCCAGTGCTGACAGCCTTTCGAAACTGGAGTTTAACATTTGCAGAGCACTTAATCTGTAGCCCTAAAGGAAAAAAGATGTTTTGATGTAAAACTGATGTAAAAATGCAGTAGTGACAAGTACTGTGTTTTTTTATAATTTGTTGCCTACAAAAGTAATTTCAGCTATATCTAGGTACCAATACTAAGAAGGTTTTTCCAAAAACTTACTACATACCAAGCACCATGTTAGGTATTTCAGATATAGATTAAGTGATATATACATGATCTTTGCCCTGGAATACCTTATAATTGGTTAATGTGAGAACCTTGATGAAATAATTCTATCACTTTAGGTATATATAAAGAGTACTACCTATAAAGTAAAGAGCAATCTGATAGGAGAATAGAAATTAGTCTGTGGGGACAGGAATGGCTAAGAAGTAAAATTAACTATGATTGAGAAATGCCACACCAGAAGTGAATGGTGCTTTGAGTAGTTAAATTTGTACAAATACTACATTAATTCTCTGGGGGAGGGAGAATGTGTTTTCTTCTCTGGAATAAAGAGATTGGGTCATTTTTGCTTTGAAATATATGCCTATCTCAATAGGCATGCATGCTGTGGTTTATTTCTGAACTCTAAGGAAAGCTATTGATGGACAGAGATTTTAAAAATTCATTAAGCATATTTTATATTTGAGAAAAACTTAAATAACAACCAAACTAATTTAGCAATCAAGACCAGAGACTAAAATGACAACCAGGGAGAGGAAAGTCAATGGAACATTAAGGAAAATAGAGATAGAAAGTTGAGTCTAGAATATGAACGAGAAGAACATCTTTTACCAATATACTGAGGTGCAAAACTTTGCACATATTATGGTATTTTGGATTTTTAAACTAGACAACATGTTAAAATTGCTCATAAGAATTGTCTTTTTTGTCTTAATGAATCTTGACATTTTCAACATCATCAAATATTCTGCAATCAAAAGGTAGTCACAGACTTCAGGAAAACAACAAAAACTGCATAGATAAAATGAGAATTATAGCTTGTCAAGAAGTTTGCATTGTAACAGAACATCAATGGCTAGCATAAGGAACGATATTTAATGTCACAGTAGCTCTGTACATCTGGCGTTTTGATCCCATAGGATATTGTCATCTGGTATCCTTCTGGTTTAAGAGCCACACTTTGAACCTGTTAGACCAGATCTAGTCATGGATAGAAGTAGGTGAGTGGTCTCTGGAATGAGATTAGAACCTCTGCCTAGGCATCTCTGAATAGTGACATCTCTGCTTCTTACTGTTACTTATCAAAAAAATTCGCTTCTCTATGAAGTTGAGTCTTTATTTTTGCTTTTTAACAGAGGTCCATTTCTGAAGCATCTGGGACCCAGCTTATGCATAAACAAAACCTTAGGTGGACACAAACACTTTGAAAGCAATTTTGTATCCCTGTAACTGAAGTCATCAGTAAGATCACTGGTTCTTTTACACATTGCACAGGATTAACCCGCAGACTGTCCCCACGGCTGTCTCCTCAGCCCTGCTTTTTCCTCACTCTGTCTCAATTCACTGTTCTTCTTAATTGCTCTTAGGAAAAATCTTTGTCTCAAATCACATTTGAATGTAAAAAAGTTATCATGTATCATGTAATTTTTTTATTTTTTGATATTCACTAATGTGTTATAGTCCAAATTTTCAGATGTTTGTTATTTTTTTATTTAAGCAAAACCATAAATAAGACATTTGGCTTTAAAACTATTTCATGATTTTTGTTTAATAAGCATTCTCATTCTTTACCCCTGTAATCACACAAAAAGTTATATACATTAGAAAAATAATAATTACTTGTTAATATACCTAAGAGAGTCTACTGGGAATCAATGTGGCATATAAACATTTGCAAAGGAGCAAAGCAGAAACTATGAACAAACCTTAATTGTTTATGACTTATGATTATCAATATGAAATGCAGGAAAGAATATCAAGTAGATAAATAAGGCTGAAGAGAATTCAAAATTAAGAAATTTTGATGGATTTTCTGAGAAAGCACTTGTGTGACGTAAGGATGAAAATCCACATCACACAAGAGTCAACATACAAATGCTCAGTGCTTGTCATACATAATATCGCTACATACAAGTAACTAGCTGTAACTAGAAGTAACTAGTGTTACAGTTACTTCTATTCACTGCTGTAACAGTACTTGTACACAATTTAAGGGAGAGTGGGAGATGTATTTAACTTAGGTTGCAGAGCTGTGTATAGTCCATTATGGAGAGAACTGCATATATAGAGGTAGAAGCAGGAGACAGGATCAAGTCACTGCAGTCATCAAAAGGCAGAGAATAAGAGCAAGAGGAAGTAAGACCAGGTTACGAAACAAGGCTGCCTCCCAGCCCCCCAAAGAAACATGCTTTCCTCTAGCAAGGTTCCACCTAAAGGTGCCACAACCTTCCCAGACATTAATACCAGCTAAGGATTCAAACACATGAGCCTATGTTGGGGGCAACTCACATTCAAATCATGACAACTGGTAATAAATACATTTATTCACTTCAATTTTGATAGCAGCTGTGCATCTACCATTTATTTTGTTTCCCCAGTAGTATATAGAAACAGCATTTTGAAGTCCTTACCACATTCCAGATAGCACTCAAAGTGTTTCCTGGTGTAAATGCATATAATCTTCCCATAACCCTTATAAATTACCTGATAATCTTGATGATTCTAGTTAAAAAATTAGGGGCACATACTTACCTGGCAGGGGAGATACCATGATCACGAAAGTGGTTTTCCCAGGGCGAGGATTGCACTCTGGATGTGCTGACCCCTGCGATTTCCCCAAATGTGGGAAACTAGACTGCATAATTTGTGGTAGTGCGGGATTGCATTCGCGCTCTCTCCTTTAAAAAAAAAAAAAAAATTAGGGGCACAATGGGGTGGCCTACTTGACCAGGAGTTCACTGCAGTTGGCCACAGATAGTATACAGATTTGGGACTGAATCAACAGGTGGAAGGCTGATTGTGTTGTCAACACTGCTATCCTGTCCCTCTACTATCCTGCCCCAGTTCTTTTCCCAGGAAGGTTCCCTGGCATTGTTTACAGAACTGCTCCTTAACTCAGGTCTCTATTGTGTTTGGATGGTTCCAACTTCTACTCTCAGTTAAAAAAAAAAAAACAAAGAAGCTTTCAAAAGGAAGATTCCTCTCTTATCACTTTAAAATTGCATGAGTGTGATGCATCCAAATACTTGCATTATTAAAAGAATGGAGCTAGAGTACCTTTTCCGGATTTTTCTAAAAATCAATAATTCATCTCTGCCTTTGAAATTCACCCCCTCAAGGGGTTAAGCTTGTCTTTTGTTTATTGTATGGTGTTGCTAAAGTGTCATTGCTGGAGGCCACTTTTTAAGTAGGGTGGTTTCAGAGGCATATTTACAGGTTTCCATCCAAAGATTTCATTAGTGGGAGGAAAGGGAAAGCAGAAAGCAACCCATTATAATCTAATGCTTATGAATTACTCCCTGTATATATTTTAATTGAGTTAATGTGTATGTCACCTATGTATCTTTATTGTAACAAATAGCTTTTCAGATGTCATAAAAATTACAACATTATATGATTCAGACAGGGAAGTAATTGTAGCCCTTCAACAAAGTAAGTATTAATACAAGTAGAATGCTTTTTTCACAAAGGATTGATTATGAGATTACTGGATTTTAATTCTCAAGGTTATATATAAATATGCATGAACATGCCATAAAGAAGCTTGTTATTTTAAGTTGGTAAAAATAAAAATAAAGAGAGAATTAAAAGCACCCTTCCCCCCATGCTGAACCCTGTGTCTTCCACACAGTTTCATTGTACAGACCCCATTCCTGATGGAACCAGGAGCAACTAGGCCTGCGTCTGCATGTGGACACTTTAAAGTCTTCTGATCATTCCATGAGTTTTAACTTGTTCCATTTTCAACCAGGACTGTTTCAACCCTACTTAGGCAACCTGGTATTCCCCCATTCCCAGAAGTACACCTTATTGATACCAAACTTAATTGGAGATACTTACAGTACAGTCTAGATTGAGTTCCTCAACTTGAGAGGCCCTCTTGCTTCAAACTTCTCAGTAGTTGGAATCATAGGCATGTGTCACTGTGCCAGGATGAAATCTGTTTTCTAATGCCTCTGCTGAATAAAAATTATTACACAGGACAGAAACCTACTAATCTTGGATCCTTTACAGAACATTTAATAAAATTAACAATATTAATGACGTTCAAGAATTAAATCAATGGGCGGTCACTTGAATTATCACAAATGTTATTTTGTCTAGAAATCATAGACCCCCAAGAATCTGGAATCTGGTCCAGATGTTATCTTATTACTTCCCATGACATCACTCCCTCATAACACAATGTCAATAGCAGGTATATGTGCTTAGTAGTGACTTAGGACCAAGGAAACTTTAATAATAACCACCTAGAACCACTGCATACTGAAGCACAGCTCTCACACTGTTAAAACAGAAAGGATATGGCTCATGGAGAAAGTAAACGAACATAAGATGACTTGATAGCAAAAATGAACTTTATTAAAACAGGAGGCTTCACGGCCATGGGGAGTCATAGTTAGTGTAGGAGAGAGCATTAGAACAGGCACAACAGCAGGAAGAAGGTGAATAGGAGAACTGGTTGTCATGAACTGCATGGCCAGTGACAGGGACTGGAAGGGGAAGCTGAACCTGCAGAGAAATAGCTCCAAAGCCCTAGACTCCGCAGTGCCCCGCCTCGCCCAGGACTCATGGCTTTTATGGAGCATAGTGGGAAGTTTCACATCATCTAATACAGTTTAACCTGGTATAAGTAGCACCAGGATTCAAAAAGCCATTGATAAAGACTTGCTGTAATGTAAAGTTGTCTCAGTTTGAACAGTGGGGAGAAAGCCTGGACTACCTTACAGCTTCAAGTGGGGGCCAGGAGAAGCCTGGGGACAGGAAAAGGGTGTGTGGCCTGACTTCTGGATTGTGATTTCACAGACACCAAGCATAATCATGAAGGCGAGGCTTCCATGATTGATAGAGATATCTCCAGCTCCAGAATATGGCCCACAGGGGCCGGCTGTCCATCTTCATGTATTTGGAGCAGATAAGTATCAGCTTCCTCAGGAGAGCAAGCTGCAGGCAGCCTTTGCTAGCGTCATGTGATCTCCACCACGATCTTAAAATTTCAGCTAAAGCTCTGTGGTTTTAAGTCTATGTTGATTTAAGCCTTATTTAAGCATTACAATAAAATAGATGAGAACCTGAAGCCATAAGCCAGCTAATTAAGAAATATTGGAGTTCTTCCTTGTTCAGTAGATATATTCAATAAAATTGTCTTGTGAGTAACTGTTTCCCATGTCAGATTGAGCTTGAACTGATTTCAGTGGTCACACTTTGTCCCAAAGTGTGCATGTCAGTATGTAGGTGTTTCACAAAATGTGGGATGGTAGAGCGGCAAGCTTTCAAAAACAGATATCACCTGAGAAACTGGAAGCAAATCATAAAACATTATATTGCTCATTTGCTCGGTACTTCACCCAATTATGTATGTCATTGTGTATATTTATTATAAATATTCATTTCATTTTCACTTTGAAAGCAAGAGATTAGATGGTTTTCACTGTACAACTTTAGAGGAGATCATTTAAAACAACAAAAATATTAAGTTTACCCAGGTTTATGCAGTTGATCTGATAGAGCCAGTATTATTTCCATTTCTACCTGATTCTTACACACTGGTTCATACTTTTAAAAGTTTTCTACCTAAAGTGACATGGTTCCTTTATCCTAATTTTTTTCATGCTCACTTTTCTGTTCACATATGCTTGATTCTACATTTACTGTTGTGATATGTTCCATGTTCTTAAACCTTTCTATATATTACCTCCCATTTTTCTTATCTCCCCTTTATCCATTTTGTCTTTACTTTGTCTGTTTCCTTTCCTTGATTTTTTTGCCAACACAAATGAGTATCATCTATATGCCAAATGTCACATATCTTTATAAAATAATAAAAGGATCTTACATCATCATCTCTCCAATACCTTTCTTCTGCTGTTTGTCCAAAATTCTGAAATGAAATAATAGCAATGTTCAGAATTTGCTGGTGGCTATGTTAAAAAGTGAATCATGGCACCTGAGGTAGGAGACTACACAGCAAGTTCAAGTCTAACCTGCACAATTTGGCAAGATCCTGTCTCAAAAATTAAAACCTAAAGGAAAATAAAAACCAAAAAGGAATAAAAGATCTGGAGATGTATCTCAGTGGGAGTATGTGTCTGGCATGTGTAATCCAATCTCCAGTATTAAAATAAATAGGGAAACATGTTGACCACGTGTGCATTGAGTGCATGTACACACAAGCAAATCAGAATGTCTGTTATTGACTCTTCTTTTCATTTTGGTAAAATAATAGCTCCTGTATTTTGCACAAGAAGTTCAAAACAAATATAAGAAAGTTAAGTCTGACACCATAAAGGATGCCTGCATGCAGGTAAAATAAAGCCTGAGAATACATTCCCAGCTAGTAACTTGAAAGGAATAAGGGAAGATCTGCATGTGGGCATAAAGGAGTTGTACATGGTGACATTCATATGATAGTACTTACATATGTCTCTTAGATACATGTAGTACATGATAGCTGATGTACACATGTCTAAGATACAGATAACACTCGTTAACTGATATAGAGGCATGTCCTAGATATACCACATATTAGCTGACCACACTAACATATCCTAGATACATACAATACATGCTAGCTTACATAATATTCTAGATACATAGAGCATACATCTAGCATGTGTCCTAGATATGTTAGCTGGTCTAGCAACAAAGATAAAAATATTAACTCTTTAAGATGATGAACACTAGTTTCCTCCCTTATAGTAAACTTCTTTCTGCTATGTATATGTATCTTAAAATATTATGCTAAATTCTTTAAACACACAGTTTATTCATTGCTTACAAAAATCACAATATTCTTTCAAGTAAAACTTGTTGGTTGTGTCCATTAGTAAGAAAACATCAAAGAGTACTTGAAATTAATTGATTACATGAAGTATGATAAACACTTGCCTGTGAAAACTCTATTAGGTACTGATGCCCATAATTTCCTATACAAAAGAATATCTCAATGATTAAGCTAACAAAAATTGGGAGATTCAAGTCCATCTTGATAAACAGCCTGAACTTATATTTTGCACTGAAATTCATGAGTTACGGTGTAAGAGTAGCCTTAGTCCTTGCTCTCCAAGTATAGTAACTATTAGGACTTCTTCCTAAATTGCTGTCTTCTGAAATCATAGATAAATAGTTTTAAATAGAAGCCATCAAGCAGGATATTGAGGAAAACGTGAAACAAAACATAGATTGAGAAAGGCAAAGAATCATTTAGTCTGCATAATGTCTATTGCAGAAAGATGTGTATATATTTGGATATACGTGTCTCTCTCTGTGTGTGTGTGTGTGTGTGTGTGTGTGTGTGTGTGTGTGTGTAAATCAAATGAAATCCTACTTCCTAAAAGGAATTGTTTAGAGAAAATTCTAATGTAAAAATCCACAGTGGAGAAATGGGATCTCTTTTTACCTAGCTAAGTAGCATAATGCTCAAGTGCTTGGTCCTGCCTCAAGGATTCTGTGTTCCAAGCCCTGGTGCCTCCTTCTGTGCAGGTAGGACTTTGCCAAAGAAACACATTGATGCTAGCTGCTCTGCTAGGGCATCTGTGGGTGGAAAAATTGGAAGGAAAACACATCCAGGATCTATTATGCATTTTTCAGCTTTTTCTGGATGGATTTTAATCACTCTGCTTTTCATATGCTCCCATTTGGTTTATTCACATTGTGTTTCTTCTCTTTCTTTTCCATTTCTAGAAAGTGAAAGTAGATGGTCAGTTAAAGATAGACGAAGGATGTTAACAGAGGGTGAAAACAAAAAGAATATAATTTCAACAATTTCATTATTGGCCTCTGTTCTCCCACTGTGATAAAACAAGACTAGTAGCATTGAGTCTAGATATGTTGGCAACATGATACCACTAATCTAGCATTCTGTTTGCTCTTTTAGGAAAAAAATAGTTGTGCATTCCTCTTGAAATCTACTTAGAATGTATTGAGCCCATGTTTTAGGGAACAAGTTACTACCTCTTAGCAGTAATGTTTTGGTGCTTTCTCTTAAATTATAAGCTCTTTTTTGGTTTTGGTTGCATATTCTTGCAATTTATTATGCCTAGTTACCGTTCCCTTGTTGGTAGAGAAAAACATCATGTGTTAACAAATTTCTTACAAAATAAGTTTTTGTGTCCCAACAATACCAGATTTTAAAATAAAAAGGACTATGGCCTAGCATTGAGTACATAGATTGCTAAACAGAGGAATAGCATACAGGAGGTCATGTGATGTTACTGAAAATAATTGAAGGTTAAGGTTGAGTAATGAAGTACTTGCCTTACATACATGAAGTACTGGGTTTGATCCTCGGCATATTCAAAAATACATAAATAGGTGATCCTGTGTTCCTTTCCCATTTAACAAGTGGACATAGCTTTTGCTGATTTTTAAAAATTTTCATGTGCATGTGTGTGCTAGAGGGTGCATGTGTGAATGCATGTTTATATGGGTGTGGACAGACAGATTACACCTACACATATTTGTGCACATGCATATAGAGACCCATTATTAATGTCAGGATCACCTTCTACCTCATATTTTTAGTCGGGCTCTCTTATTCAAACCCAGATTCTTGCAAGCTACTGCACCCTGGGAATTCCCTATCTCTTCCTTCTAAGGCTGAAATTATAGATGGGTAGCTGGGAGCACCAAGTAATTAAGTGAGTTCCAGGAATCTGACCTCCAGTTCTTTTGCTTGAGGTAGTAAACACTTTTTCACTGAGCCAGCCCCCAAGTTTTACTGATTTTAAATCCACAGGACACATGCCTTTGAAGATACAGTCCTACAGACATAATAAAAATGATTGGGCCAGGTAATCACATAATTTTAAAAGTTAATTCTGACATTAAAAGAATGAACATTCCAGCCTCCAGATTTATATGATTAGTATTCTTTCCTTTATACAGATTTTCTTCTGGCAAATTGTCATAGCTACAGGTGCAGTAGAGAACCATTTGTTTCTGCACTGTCTAGTCTTCTCCTAGTTATGGTGAATAGCATAAGGCCCCACATATGTGTGACAGTGTTTCTGCAGACCAGTGGAACAAGTGTTACACGTTATGTGTCATGAGGCTTTGTGAAAGAGCTTGCAATATAGAAAAACTTCTTGATGATAGGCCTTTGTTTGTTTGTTTGTTTATTTGTTACTCAAACAAGTTCTAGGCAGAAAGTCTTGATTGATTCTTGAAGTAAAATGTGTGTTATGTGCAAGGCACTGGGGATACACAAAAGAAATACTGCACCTGCTGGGGCCTCCAGTAATGTTTTGTAATCCCAGTGACAGTCGGAAGCAGGTGGCAGGGGCGTAGGACGTGGGAGGTGGAAGATGAAATGTTAACTGTGAATATCGTGACTTCAGAAATTTCAGACGAATCTGTTGTTTTGTTTTTCATGTATTTGGTGACATATAGTTATTATGCAAAAATATCAAAGTTTGTGAGTAACTCATTAATGTAAGTTTATTAAAAGGGCTTTTGCACAAATATTTGATGTTACTGGAAATGAGAATATATATTGAGACATTTGAATGTTAAGCTAAAATATTCTTTTAATTTAGAGCAGAAGGAAAAGGCCTCAGTCATCCTTAAGGATGACTGAGAATATTAATCGGTCATTGCATAAATAGTGAGATTTTTCTTCTAGAAATTTGTTAATATCACTGAGATGAGAAAAATGCTATATAAATTTTCTTGATAAACCCATATTCCCATGAGGAAACTAAGGCCTAACTTAGGGACATGAAGTGACTCTAGGTCCTCTGAGTAATTAGCGACAGGTTGTGCACATCATGTAAGCTCCTGGCATGCCTCCTAGTGCTCTTTTTGTAGGTTGATGATGGATGGAATCTATGTCCAAAGACTGATAGACATTGAATGGTTTAAGGTGTTACAGTGGTGCATTTATGTAATGGAAAGGTCAAAGGCTTCATATTCAGGCTCGAGTTGACATTTGCTGCTTCCTAAATGTGAACAAGTAACTAAACTTCTCTGTTCATTCTCAAAGGGCTTGCACATGATAAATTTCACTTTTGGAAATATTGGACTTCGTAAATAAATTCATAAAAGTCCATGTATACTCCCTGGCTGAGCCTGTATGTTGGGTAAATATAGTAGCTACTGTTGAAATATATAATACAAAAACTCTTTAACAAACAAAATAAATAATATTCATTATATCAGTAGATACTGATGTAATCTGTGATGAGTCAGTTGTGAATGTAAAACTATTTTTGTATCTGGCTGCCTACCAAAGTAAACTTCTTTTAATCTGCTGGACAATCCCAACCTTTACTTGTGAATCTGCATACCATTTCACTCCAACTTGTATTTTGGCAGAAGCTAAAATGTATTTAATTATGAATTCTAGATTCAGAGCTAAATTAGTAAAACAGCTAAGACTAGAATTCATACATATATAATTTCTGAGACACAGCAGGGAATAGTGGACAGGGAATGCACTTGGTGTCAGGAAAAACTGCTGGAAAAGATGGTGAGATGTGTCAGGAGCTGGCTACATGAACCAAGCAAGCTCTTTTCTCCACTGCAGTTTCTCTGTTTACAAATGAAGGCAAGCACGACAAGCCCCTCTCCCTGCTTCTTAGATTTGTTTTGAGGATAAGTAACAAACCACATATAAAGTTTCTCTGCTTATTCCACTTGCAGCATAGTTATACCTCAATGCTCACTGGTTATTGAATACCAGGACAAAGTAGCACAGGACTGGAGAGATGGCTCAGGGGTTAAGGCTCTCTCTCCCAAGCAGAAGGACCTGAGTTCTGATCCTAGGTCCCAAATACAAACGCCAGGCAGAAAATGACAACTTGTACTTCCAGCCCGGTGGGTGGAGCCTGGGAAGTCCCAGAGTTAAGCAAAAAAGGAGGCAGAAGCAATCCAGGATGATTCCCAAAGTCACCCTTGGTCCTCCACAGGAACACACAGTGTCCTCTATATGCACTTACACACACACACACACACACACACACACACATACACACGGGCGCGCGCGCGCGCACACACACACACACACACACACACACACACACACACACACCGCAAGCAAACTAACAAGCAAGCGAGCCAGCCAGCCAGCAAAAGTAGCACAGGATTTGTGTGCTGTATCATCTGGATCAGTTACAATACCAAATGCAATGGAAATGTTGTGTAAATAGTTTTTACATTGAATAGTTTTAGGACTAATGGGTAGCAAGACAACAAAATCTTCACATGTGTAGAAAAGTTACAGTTTTTCTTTTGTTCAGATACTTCTTCCCATGTACAGTTGGCTGATTTTCATGTCTGTAGAACCCATGGATAGTGAGAGCTCATTCTACTTCTTTTCTCCTGCTACACCACCAACCTAATTGGGGAGAAACTACTCTGAAAAGATAAAGACTTCCAAGTATGGGGCCCATACCTGCTCTAAATATGCAGTGGCTAACAATACAAAAGATGGATCTAGTACTCTGGTGGCCCAGGAGGCATCAGACAGGCATCTCACCCTGAAGATCAGAAGTACCCATGTGTCAGCACCATGGCTTTCTTTTTCTTGTCTCTTTGCATACTTGTGTTAAAGGTCTTAGTATAAATATTTTCTTTGTCCAAATGACATTTCGTGTAAATGATAAAATATTATACTGGGGAATATGAATCCTTTCATATCAGTGTTAACAATGCCATCTACTTGTCTTGATTTTTTTCCCATCCAAAGTGTCTTTGATTATCAATTCTCTAGAGCCATGTTAGCCAAATGCATGTATAATTCAAAGCAAAGGCCCTACTCTACTAAGAAACTTATTACCCTCAAGTTGTTAAAAACAATAACATATTATTAGACTCTATATAATATTTATGGTAGCCAAATCATAAAATAAAAATCATATATCTTTCCTGTACTGCATACTGATTAAACTGAACTAACAGATGATGTTAATTCTTAATCACAGTTTCACAAGTGTGCATCCAGATAAAAGATGCACAAGATGGGGGGCTGGAGAGGTGGCTCAGGGGTTAAACTTCTGCCTTGCAGGCGAAAGGTCCTGAGTTCGGATCCTAGATCCCACGTACAGACGTCAGGCGGAAGCAGGGGCGACCTGCGTTTCTGGTCCTGGTAGGGCGGAGTCTGTGAATCCTGGGGCAGAGTAAATGAGGAGGTGGAGGCGTCCATGGTGGTTCCCGAATTCGGCCGTGGTTCTACACACACAATACACATACATACACGCACACATATGCACACGCACAATTGAATAACTAATGAAAAAAAATTTTTTTAAAAGATACACAAGATGATGAAAAGAACCAAGAAGCAACTCATATGAGGGAGGCCCAAAGGGACTGGGGAATAAATTGCTTCAAAAAAGGTTTTATGACAATTCTCAAGATTTGTGCCTTCCTTCTGAGCATTTACTCCTAATAAGATGGTATCTGAAGCATAGAGAACCTTAAGTTTGCTGTAGGATACTTGTCCTTTAAGACAGTGACAGGAAGTAATGCATATACACATATGCAGAGAAAAAACACGATCAAAGTTTCAGAGCAAGTGTGCCATGGATAGACAAAGTCAAGGACTTTTGGAGTTCAGAAAAGAAAAAATCTGTCCACCAGACGTCAGAAAATGCTTGACTGTAGGATCGTGTTGGGCTCTGCACCAAGCCGTGGGAAGGGTTTGAGAATTCAGAGGTGGAGAAAACATTCCAGATGGGAAAGCGATTGCAGCTTTGGAAGCATTGCTGTGTTAAGGGTATCATTGCATATGAGGGTCTGTGTTAATGTCAAAGCCCAGGTCCAACACACACGCAACAGTTTTTCCAGTAAATGAATTTTAAGAAATATTTCTATTCTGTTATCTGTAATCACTGCTTCAACATAGCATATAAATCAGCCTAAAAAAGTAATGAATGTTTAATGTTTCTATATGTAGCCATTTAACATAAATAGCCCATTTGGTATGACGTAGGATCTATTCATTTCTTTCCAGTCATGCTGTGATAATACAAGTGAAATCTTGCCAAAGCTCAGGAAGGTAGGGAATGAACAAAGATGAGTATGACTATTTTAAAAGCTGTCATTCAGAAACAAAAGTATATTTGCTCTATATCTTTTCAAGTAGCAAAATTAGGGTCAGATGATGGTAGTAAAAGCAGTTATAAATTCAACCTGAGATTGTCCTGCAACTTAATATTTTCTATCCATAAACTAAGAGTTCTCCATTGGAATAAGCACCTTTGCCTTTACCGAAAGTGCTTGTAGATCCCCCACTAACCCTATATTGATTGACAGGGATTGCCACACACTTCATTTCCACCACAGTTATAAACCTCTTGTGTGAGCTTCTGTCTAGCCTGCTGGTGCTACCTGGGGCAGTGTGAAACATACAGGTTTGCTTGTGGAGGTTGTGACTGGTTCAACTTTTTCAGAGTCTAGAACATAGTCAGCAATCTACTATTTTATGTGTATTTTATTTCATCAGAAATGCAATGTAAACTGTACTATTTTGCTGTGATTGTGACTAGTAGAAAAGGAATGTTTTTATTGTTAAAAAGAGTAATTCAGCTTAAATATTTGGGGAGGTCAATACATTTGTCAAATTAACAGCATTACCTTTATTCATGTTGTCAAGTAATAAATAAAACTAGAATGTCTGTTCTTGGCCATAAGAGGTATTTGTTCTCTTTCCTGAGATGGTTAATTAACTGACTTATATAAATATTTTATAAATTATAGTATTCTATCATACACACTTATAGTATCTTCCACTGTGTGAAGCTTATGTTCATTATTAGTTCAAGAATTCAGAACTGATGAAGCTGTTTGATGTGATGACTTTACACTCAATGGAAACGGTTGAGTTTTCTTGCTCTAATAAAGCCATGCATAGTGCCAAAGGCAGTACTATGGATCTAATGTTCTTTTATGCTGCTGTTTTTTAGCTGCAGTATTGAAGTATGAGAACAACGTTATGAACATCAGGCAATTCAACTGTTCTCCCCATCCATACTGGCTTCCAAATTTCATGGATGTTTTCACTTGGTCCCTGCCATTTGTTGGGGAGAAAGGTATGTTGTGGGATCCTGAGATGACTCAGGATGTCATGGAAATAAAGGATGTGTTGTTCTGTTTTACTGTGAATGCCAGAAACAGAAGTACTGTGGTCTAACCAGTGAAATTCATGATCTGTATCTTGAGAGAAATGATGTGAAGATCTGTCCCAATATGTATATTAACAGGGAGAAATAATAAATATTGTTTGTTTGTACAGTCTCATCTGACTCATGTAATTATAAAGTAATAGCGATGTAGCTTCCAGTTTGAAACCCTTTCTCTCTCCTACTTGGGACTGTATTCCTTGGTGCCACCTGTCCAATGAAGAGGTTAGGATAAGCCATCCTCTCCTTATATTGCTCATAGGAATAATAACCCTGGTACGGGAATGCTAATGCCTACAGTATTTTGAAGAGCAACATGTGAAAGAACAAAAGTGCAGTTCATAAAAAATGCATGTGCTGATGTGTTACAAGGAAGAGAACAGTGGGACATTCATATTTAAAGAGTTGCCTATTGAATAACTTATTCCAGTTTTTCAAATTCAGGCTTTTCTTTCTTACTCTTCCTCCCTCCTCTCTTCCTGCCTTCCTCATTTTTTCTGTTTACATTTTGAATTTAACTTCAGCAAAAACTGCAGACAGAAGCCAAGAATCCCTGAGCTCGTCAGGAAGCTAGTGAACAGATACATTGGATCATTCCTTGTGCATTTTTTTAAAAAAGCACCTGGGAGAAAACCATTAAGTACCATAGTTAAATAAGTTTCCATGTGTTTCAACAAATAATGGCATTGGGGGGGCAGGAAGCTAGAGAAGACCTACATATCTTTTTGAAGCCCGGAAATAAATATTCATGGATTTTTTTTATTGTCTAAGAATTAATAACATGAGTTATGAGTTGTCAGCAAATAAGTTTTCCCCTTTGCATACCCAAAATGCATCATAAGCATTGTCTGTTGTAGGACCCCAAGGGCCACTTTCTTTCATAGATCAAATCATAGCACTTGGTAGGATTATCTGTTGAGTTCCCTGGACCCTGAAGTAGTATGAATCTTGGTAACTACTGGCATTCTAGAGCATACTTTAGTTGGAGAATTTCAATATACTACTTAAACTCTGACCACAGGGGCTAAAGGATGGCTCAGGGATTAAAGCCACTGTCTTGCAAGCAAAAGGACCTGAATTCAGATCCCAGTTAAAAATACCAAGTAGAATGATGACAGTCTGCACTTCTGGTCCTGAAAGTAGAGGTTAGGAAATCTCAGAGCAAACCCAAAAGGAGGTAGAAAAAGGCCAGAATGATTTGTGAAGTCTTTGGCCTCCACACCTCACACAGTGTCCTGTCTCTCTCTCTCTCTCTCTCTCTCTCTCTCTCTCTCTCTCTCTCTCACACACACACACACACACACACACACACCACACACACACTCACATTGGCCTATCTTTAGAAAAGAACTCAGTGAACATAATTCAGTTCTGATAATTAAAGACTGATTAGTATTGACACAACTGAAGTTTTATCCTTGATCATACACATTCAATTCAAAAAGACCATTTGTTATAAATAAATTCCTAAGAATTTTGGGGTAAGCTTATTGTGACATGATAAAAAAGCAACTTAGGTTTAAGAAGTGTTAAATACAATAGGATATACATTACTGCTAATTGTATATATGTACACTGGTATATAAGCCTAAAGTATACTAAAGCCTTTTTTGGAAAATAAGTGCAATGGTATGTCTGTCAGTACATTCATTTCTGAAATCAATAGTCTCAAAACTACCTCAAATATATGACTTTATCCATCAACGGGCAGAGATAGAACAGGACACAGTGTATGTGTTTGAAAAGGTGAATTTTCCATGAAAATGAGTTTATCCATCAATGGTTTTTATTAACTGCAAAGTTGCACACCTATCACTGTACTGGATTCTCTGGAGGATTAGAAAAATTAAAAAGGAATCTAGTGTTTACTTAGTCCCTACTGAACAGAAGGTTGTAAACCTAATCTAGATCAGGCAGCATCATTTTGGAAATAATAAAAACTTCCACAACAGTCATTTTCTCTCTCATAGATTTATAAGAGGTTCACATCCGTACATTTGATTTGCTAGGGGGTGTCATATAGATGAGATCATAATTTAATAGAAGCCTACATAATCAGAAAGCTGGTTGTGTCTTTTATGATGCAGATTTTACATAAACCACTTTAGGTGAAATGTTGTTGCAAAGGCTGCTAGGTAGTGCCAGATTAATAACACAAATTACTACAGAAATTTGTTTTTCCTTTCTTTCCTTTTTACTTCAGTGACTGAGATGCTGGTAAATGTTCTCAATATCTGCTCAGATGATGAACTGGGGTCAGAGGAAGATGGATTTGATGGTAAGAGGTTAAGCCTTCATATTATTTTTATTTATTGGTTAATTGCTTTGGATCTTGTTAACTCCAGTACTACATTTTTGAGATTTGGGTGTTTTTTTTATATCATACTACTAAGAATGAAAACATATATTTTCTTGTCACTTTAAGAAAACATAAGAAATAAAAACACAGGAATTTTCTCATCACTCGGGACACATCGTTGAAACAGTAAACCATTTTCATAACCTTTTTTCTGTTACTTGCACTGCTAATTGACATTATGTTAGCTTCTTGAAAAAGATAGTCCTTTTTTTCTAGCAGATGCTAAGTGTCATAAAAGAAGTCATTTATATATTGATATTTAGGTCAGCATAAATATTTTTCCTATTTGTATTAATGAATAATAAGCTATGTGAGTGTTTGAGATACTGTATGGAATTAAATAGTTTTCAAAAAGTCTTAATTTTTCTATGTAGACATAGATAATCCATATGGTTAAAAGTGGAAGGAAAGGGGCTGGGAAGATGGTTAAGACAAAAGTGTCCTATGAGAGCAGGAGTTCAGATCCCCAGACCTCATGTAAAAGATAAGCAGGCGTGGTGTTGACCTATAATTCCAGAATCTGGGAAGCAGAGATGAGGAATTCCCAAGGAAAGCTGACTAACTAGACTAGCGGATCAGCAAGCTCTGAGTTCAACTGATAAATCCTGCCTCAATAAATAAAGTGGAGAGCTTCAACTTTGGCCCTCGACAAGTGTGTTCACATACATGTATTATGCTCACCCTTACACAAATCCATGCAAAAATTTTTCAGTAACAAAGCGAAAATTCACATGGGTCCTAAAAGCACCCAGAAATCAGGGGGGAAGTATAGTTAGATTTAGAACCAACCAGAGTAAACTTTACTTCTAGGGTGGAGGGAGGGAGGGGACCGGTGTACCTGTTAAATTTGTATGAGTGGAAATAAAAATTTATTAAAAAAATAAAATAAAAAAATAAGTACTACTCTATATGTTCATTGCCTTCAGGATTTCATGGTAACACAAAGACTTATGTCCTGAAGAAACTGCACTCTGATTAGAGAAACTGATGCATAAAGAAGAATAAGATGTGCAGTGTAGGGAAGGAAAGGGAATATGGAAATGAAAAGTTTCTAAAATAGGAAAAAATAGTTATAAGAATTAGCTAAGGAGCATTGCTGATTGATATGTTTTGCAATGTGCAGGAGTTAAGTTGGCAGTTTGTGCTATATCTAGTTCTAGAAGCTTCTTATGTCATTGCCAGAGTTCACGCCAGTGAACTTTTCCTTGCATAGTGTTATCACTGACAAGATGATATTTTCATAATGGCAGAGACTTTTCTCCTAAAGGAAGAACACTCCCCAGATGGGATCTGAATCTTAAATGTCAGTAAACATTTCTCAGTAGTTGCTTTTCACTGCATTCCTTGTAAAGGCAGCAGGGCGTGAATCCTCTCTCCACCCACCATAAAGGTCATGGCTGATGTGCCTCTCACAAAAGGAAGGTCCAGGAGAGAAAGAGCAGAACAGGTTTATTTAATCAGAGTTTGAGGTGACACAGGAGCCAGAAAGCCAAGGACAACTGTCTTCTTTTCCACTGGGGTTTGATAAGGAACCAAGAGCTTTATCAGAACATGGCTGGACAAAAGGGTGTGATCAAAGGGAAATCCACTGAGGGAAAAACCAGCAAAGTCAGTTTGTTCTCTACCCAGCATGCTCTCCTTCCTGAAAGTAGGACACCACTCTACAGCCATAAAGAGCTTCAAAGAGGGAAAGGAGAGAAGGACCTGTCTTAAGTTTTCTGGTCTGTCTTGTGGAAGAGTTCTAGTTTGTATATTCTCTCTTGAGGAAGAGGAACTCGGGTTTGTATACTTCCAGAGATGGAGCAGAGAAGGATGTAAAAAGTCAGAAAGGCCTGAACTCCAAGGCCTGTTCAGTTTCCTTCACTTCAAAGTATTCAGCATGTCAATTTCTATAATTTGAGATGTTATCATGCGAACTTCTGACCTCTTTAAAATTAAGATTAAATCCCATTAATAGAGTTCCCAGTTAACAGATCTCTGTGTTAGCCAAGTCTGTTGACCAATATTTGTAATACATGCAATAAATACAGAATAGAAAATGGGAGCCTGCACATTCATAAATGCATATTCACCCATTCTCTTAGCAAGCCTTTGTTGAGCATCTGTGATACATCAGTCTTCTTCTGCCCAAAGTGCACCTGCATGGTCCCAGGGTGCTGGCCCCCCCTGCTCATCACAGAGCCTCCCATCCACTGAGCTGTGTTCTTAGTCACTTTCATTCAAGGACATGTTCTGTGGCTTACAGAGCTTTAAAATAACTAGTTCTGAACAATGTTCTGTGTTCATCAGCATCTGCTCTTAAGCTTTTTGTTACAGTTTCCTATTTGTAGGATATAGTTTCTTTTCAAAACACCTGGAAGAGTTATCTCCTTCTACATTATAAATTCTTGAGTGAATGCTGCAGACAAATTCAATGTGTCCTTCTCTGGTACAGGGAGAGAGCTGAGCCCTGAGATCTGGCTCGATCTTGCCAGATGGAGTAGACACCTAACTTTCTTCATCCTCCTTCAGTGGTCCATTTCTGTCAACATGAGAATCAACACATTCTTTCCCTTTCTTTAAAAACCATCTTGTATTTCACTAGCAGTCATTTCTTTGACCTACATTCATAAGATTAGTGTTTTCAAATTCCTATGCAACACGTATCTGTGTAGCCATTTGGAAATGAATTGAAATAGGGTCATTTGTTGCTGCACCCTAGGAAAGGAAGGCAAGTCCCATTTCTTCAATGTCCCTTGGATGCCACATACTTTACTTGACAAGCAGTATGTGATTTTTTTTTCCTGTTCCTCGTTTTCCTTCTGTTTAAAGTCAGGTTAAAGAGAAATATTCACTGAGTCCAGTGTTTTGCTTTTTGTGTGCAAATGGGTATAGGGGGAGGAAGTGGTAAAGAGGAAAGGTCCCACTGCTGATAGGTGCTAGAGTGTGATGGCAGCTCAGGCCCAGGCCCCATCACAGTACAGTTTCCAGAGGAGTCCTAAGGAGCCAAAGAACGTTGAAATTCCACAAAAGAAGTAGCCGTAACCACTTAACTATAGATTTTGGTTGAAAGATACTTGTTCCTTAGAGAAGAAAATCTTGCTTCTGTGTTTAACCCGTGTGGCCAGTTTTTTCCTCTGTGTATAGAGTAATAACAGAAGAACTCCCAATGTATTATTATGTTCAATTTAGAAACTCGGACATAGCTGTTGGAGAGAACAGCTAACATTTTCCAGCTTTAGTACAGTATTATCTGCCAATGCTTACGTACACGGATGACAGTTAAAGAGTTTATCCTGCTTGAACCCTAAGGACTTTAAGATGCTGACTCAGGTTAAATGGAATGCTAATAGATGCTACCCTGTCATGTCTAGGAATGTGATTGGCGATTAGATCTAGTCTCATAAATTTAAACATAGAAATTAAGTGTTAAATGAAAAGCATATCCAAATTTGGAGTGGACAAGCAAGGTTAGTCCTAGCAATTTATTTTAGCCTGACTCAGAAATCAATAGATTTCTTCAAAGATGCTGGAAGAACATTTAGAAAGTTTCCCCAAGGTCCTTGAGTCTTTTTGGAATGCAGCAGCTTATATTTTGAGTTTCCTGCTGTCTTTGCCACATACAAGATGCTGCCTATCTGTCACCAAGGGTGGCTCTGGGCTCCCCCCTCCAGGCGCCATGTCTGCTCATTGCAGATGGGAAAGCAGGAGTCTGCAGATATCAAAGGACTGGGTGAAAGTTCTTTCAGCTGGTGATGCATTAAGTGGGGCCACTTCTCCATGAGAGATCTATCAAGCCTCAGTATTTTGGCCCATCCCCAGGGTCCCCAGCCAAAAGTTGAAGCGATACCCTTACAGATCACGTTTCTCGCATGTCAAATCGGCTGCAAAGTGTCTTCAGAGTCTTAACGCAAGTAGGGCTCCCCCTCATTGTCCCCTGGGTCGGCCACCTCCCCCTCAGCATTTAATGGTGGGGACCTTGAAGAAGATTGCCGTTCTATATGTTAAGTATGTTCCAAGTTGTTTATGATTAACAGCACTTTAAGTCGTTCTTCTTACCATTTTTCACTAATAAAGGTTTCTAATTAGTTTGTTTTAAATTTCTTAATTTGTTAGGCAAATGTTATTCTTTTTAATCTTGAAGACAGCCTTTTGATATAGGTCTTTTATTATTGTGAACCAGTTAAACCCTGCTGATTGAAAGCAGAAGTTCACAATAAAATGGAAGCCTGAATTCAGACAAGCAGGTACCTGTTTCCCAGGTTCAAGTCGAATTGTCTGCCATGCTTTAAGTCCTTCACTCACAAGCAACATAGTACAAACAGAAAAATCTAGGAAGAAAATACATAATAAGCTTTAATTTGTTCTATGAAAGATAGTGTGGAATATTTGGAGGCTGACAACATGGATTAGCAAACAAATGTGCCTATGCTCAGCTTGACAATCTGAATTTGATACTTAGAATCTATGTAAAGATGGAAGGAAGGAACCAACTTGACAAAATTGTCATCATGCACCACAGCATGAGTGCCATCCACACTATCCCTACTGCTACTCTTCACACACTCACATGCTCATGGATACCAGAAGAGCATTGGGAGTCGAAGGCAACAAGGCCATGAGGTCAGCCTGATTCTCACCAACAAGTTTGAGGCCATTCTGTACTATAGCACGACCATGTCTCACCCCTCTCCTTCCACAAAAAAGATAACGTGAAGGAAATAGTTTCATTCTACCTGTTTAAACATAGTCTTCTCTAAGAATTCTAAAGCATTTCAATATGTGAAAGGTATAGGTATTTGCAAGCACACACACACACACAAAACTTTGACGTTAGGCTGCGGAGATGACTCAGTAGTTAAATCTTTTGTCTCACAAGCAAAAGGACCTTAGTCCCAATCCTCAGATCACATATAAAAATTCCAGATGGAAATGTCAGCAGCCTACAATTTTGACACTAGAAGAGGAGTCAAGGAAACCCCACAGCAAAGCAATAAGGGAGTACAGCAATCCAAGATAATTCCTGTTGTCACCCTTTGGTTTCCACAGGCACACCCACTTAGGTGCCCTCTTGTATACATGCCCACACACATAGATATGACCATCCACATACAACACACACACACACACACACACACACCACACACACACACACACACACAGAGTTTTCTTATACACACAGATTTGGGGTGGATAGAAGCCACACCATGATTCTCTCTTTATTAGCTTCTGCCTTAAAAGTAAAGGAATTTGATGGCCTATGTTGAAAAAAAAATTACCAATTCGCATTGGTTTGTGGTTTCTTTAATGTTAAAAACCAAATATAAAACTTGTGTCATCTTTAAAAAAAAAAACTTGGAAAAAGTTCACTGCCAATGAATGTCTTTTGAGAATCTAATTTATATGTATCGGGGTCTCTGCTTCCTCTCCACTTCTGATTTTGGATGATAAAATGATTGTCTGCTTTCAATTTAGGGTTGTTACTCACCAGAACATTTCAGAGAAGAAAGAAATCCAAGTAGAGGATCTCTTTTGCTAGTTAATCTTCATTAATAAGACAAACTCCTTTTAAATCAAGGAGTAGTAAATGATCCCATAGTAGGGGATAAGATGATAGAACTAAAACAGTCTTTTTTACAAAAGTTTCTCTTTTTTCATTATTATAATAAGAATGAGCAGTATATAGTACAAACTTAAGGATGACTTTCTGAATTAAGAATATTTATGTATTCAGGACTTTCAGGTCTTAAAGTCATAGACTCTGAGATCACCTTTTGTTCTTCAATGCAAATTATGTCTCAGACTGTGACATTTGATTTTTCTTACTAACAAAATGTTGCAAAATGATACTGAAACCCTGTTGAATAAGAAAGGAAAGAAAAGAAAAAAGAAAATAGATGAACATCAAGCCAAATGGCGTTTCAGGCTGCCCTGGAAAGATTTACTCTTGAATTAAAATTTATGGTTAGCTTTAACTGAAGAGAAAACCACATGGTAAAGCTCCTGTCCTTATCCACACGTTTGCCCTCTCCTCACATTAACCACAAGCAAGGCATCGAATATGGAAGTAGGCAAAGCTTTGGTGAAACCATCTCAACTGTGTATAAGGAAATGATCTGACTGAATTAGTAGTTAATTCTTGACATGTACTACTACAACTTCCGGCATCTCTACTTACTTGGTTTTTCTTTCTTAGAATGAAAGAAAAAGTCACAGAGAACTTTTTAAAATTCTAGTCGGGAGTTAGAATGACAGAATAACTAACATGGTATCTTAATGACTCTTGAAGCAGGTCTCTAAGGGTCTGATGATAGAAGTTCTAGATAAGCCGTGAATGTGCCCTGGCAAATACTTGACATACTGTGTGCAAAAGTATTTGATGCAAATAACTTGTAGAGAAATACTTGGGAACCCTCAGAGTAGACCAAAGTTACGTTATTATTTTCAGCAAATATTGATAGTATCTAAATATGATGTTTACTTTAAAAACTTAAAAGGAATGATAACTGAAACCTAAAAACTTCAGCCCTTACTCTTGGTGCGCCTAATCACACACATTCCTCCTACTGTAGAGTGCTCCTTGTGCTTGGGATTGCTGTGACCTCAGAGTAACTCAATTTAGCATCTTGCTTTTGTTTTCTAAGTTAGGAAGAAACTTGTATACCTTGCTTTCTCTTAACATTTCAAGGGAAAACATATTAAACATTTACATTTGTTTAATTGTTTATTTTGCAATGCTGATATACAACTCATTGCACACTGATCGAATATCATATTGCCCCTAGAATATGCTAAATTGTATGTAGAAATGTAAAACTGGAAGTAGAAGAAAAATGTTCTTTAAGGCCACCAGTGACTGTGTGATCTTTTGTTCTGTTTATACTAAGACATAACCTGAACACCAATTAACTTAATAAAAACAGGCTTCAAGTAAAAATAAATAACTTTTCCAATCCTGAAAAGTGTGCATGAAAGTAAATAACAGAGGAATAAGGGTATGATTTAGGAACATGATAAATTATCTCAGAGGAAGTGGCTAGATCTGAATAAAGACATTAAAGGAATGCAGAAGAACTGTTCACATGAGCTTTCTAAGCACTTAAAAGTATAGAATTCACATAACTAGTACTAAGCAAACAATTAAAATGAATACTGGTTATTCAAGACTTAGAGGTCTAGGCGCTGATGACCTCTGTGGGATAACTGATCAGTTTTCATCAGAAATGTGAGTTCTACTACTGATTAAGTTTAAATAAAATTTGACTCACATGACCATCAAGATTTCTAAATCAAGCTCTGGAACTTAGAAGGAAATCTGGGCTGGTGCCAGACTTGGAAATCATAACCAAATTCATTACAAGTGAAAGAATCCTCCCAAATTGCTGATGTAGTAGGAACTATCAGAAAATCAAGGACTGGTCCTTAAAACCAATGTATCCTGAGAAAGATGGACAAAAAGTCAAACAAGTGAAAAAGAAAGGGATTTTTAGACCTCAGCAGGAGAACCAAGATGATACAACGATTTAGGCAGCATCTGCTCAAATGTATTTGCACACAGAACAAGTATAATGGGAGACAGAAGTCTTGCCAGAACATGGACTATCAGCATACTAACTCTGGTGGTCAAACATCAGCCTATTTGAAAGAGGCAAGTAGATTGATTTTATTATGAAAACAAAATGAAAAATTGATTCATTAATAGCAAATAAAAACATAAAATATAAAGAATCTATCTCAGTTTTAATCTTTGTATTATGTATTTATACTTTCTACAGTATTTTTCCTTATGTTTGCTTATTCAAAGTAAATACCTTTCTTCATGTATTGATTGTTGAACAAAATATATGTTGTCCCTGTCTCCATTCCTCTTACAATCTGGTGAAGACTTAAACTAATTCTAACTACACCAAACCTATAGAAGCTTTAAAAGCTTGGAAGGGAATAGAAATAAGGATAAAATCTACACAATTGCTGACATCTACATACACAGACACACAGACACACACACACACACACACACACACACACACACACACACAATGGGCTAGAAAGGACCTCAGAAGAAACGTACACTCTGCAGAAGGTTCTGGGCAAAACAAAGGGAGCTTCCCTACCTGTGGGTATACCCACTGAAGGCTCATTTAAACTACCACAGAGGCCTGGTATTTTACTAGCATAAGTGCTCTGGAGGGAGCCCGGTGGGCCATATGTGCACAGGGACATGAGCCTGAGAGGGACATGGCGGAATTGGGGAAGGATTCATTTTATAGCAACGAATTTATAAGAGACATTGAAATTTCTTGTCCGTCTTTCTCTAAATATTTTCTAAGTTTTTGTCTTAATTTATCTTGTTTTTGTCTTAATTTATTTTAACACCCTTCATTATTTTTATGCCCGTTATCACTGAAGTTTTCAGTAAACTTACATCTTACAAGGAAAGCAAATTTTTTTTGCCAGTGTCATTAAATCTAAAATATGTCCAAAAAATTCATAGATCTTTACTTCGTAGTGGAAGATGTTTTCCTTCATATTTATAGTCAGTAATATTTTGAGCCTAGAATATCTAGTAACCCCATTGGATTTTAATCAAGTCTGGCCTAAAATTTTTGTCAATAATTAAGATTTCCTACTAATTAAAAGATGCAGTAATACAGACATCAAAAGTTGTGTTTCCTGTAGTTATTAAATGATCATAGGTTTACACAATGTTTCTTAATTATCTGGCCTAATTTTCAAGTTGCATAGAATTTCAGACCTTCTGGAATAAATTAAATGCTATAAAGCATAATCCCATAATTGAATTATTTAGATTTCTTTCATCTTGGCTGAAATATCATGTTACATTAAAGTGCTGGTCTGGAAAATTCTTAGGATCCAAGATTCCATGTTAAGATCTTAAGATTCCATATTCAATACTGTATACATAAACAACATAGTTGTATTGACACCCTTCTAAAAATAATTGATTTTTATAGCATTGGCACATTTCTTCACTTGATGGTAGCACTAGCCAGTACACTAAACATTATCTGTTGCATACCTAAGCACAAAAGTTTGTTTGAGAAAGCAAGTCATGTTGCCCAAGAATGAAAGTATGCGCTCTAGAAATCTTAACACATTCTTCGTTTGAAAGGAATAGAGAGGTCTCTTTGCTGGGTGAGGGCAAAGACTGTGTGTATGTCTGTTTTAATTTGTAGAACAATCTCACACAGCACTAACTGACATATGAAGTTCTTCACAAAGGAAAATATAGTATTTAATGTTAGTGTGCTGAAAACCAAGACCCTAAGAAAATAAAACATGTACTCATTTTTAGTCATCATTCTCTTCACAACTCAATGTCCAGGTTCTCACCGTGGATTTGTAGTTTTACTTGAGCAATTAAAAACTGACTGAATAACTAGAGAAGAGCTGTTGTAATGTATCAAAAGTGCATAAAACATTCCCATCAGCTGGCGTGTTTGGTCTCTGATACATACTTAAATATTGCAATAAAGCTTTACAAATATTAAGAAATCTTTAAGTTATTTTTCAACGAAGCAATCTGTTTTCACTCTCGCAAGAAATATCTGTTGTGTGACTCCATTCCTTTCCTTAGCTCGTGAGAAACCAATCTCCCTCTTTTTCCATTCAGAATTCTATAATAATTAAAACCTTCATTATGTTTCATGAGTCTGTGTTTTGTGGATGGTCTGATTTGTTCTGAGATCGTATCCAGGAGTATCCTCACTGCTGGCATTCTCTGGATGGCATGAAACATAAACCAGGCCCTATTTTTAGGATGGCATGCTATTCACTGAGGTCATGTGATCACTCTTTTTAAGTTACAGATGGAAATATCACTTCATATAGAATTAATGTTTCTATCAGTGCGAGCACATTCTTCTTAATATTCAATACTTTTGATACCCCCCATGTATTACAGCTCTGGACTAAGTGTTTTCATAGATAGCACAGTACTTGCATATTAATATATGGACATAACACTCTATTCTTTCATCTACTTTCAAAATACATCAGCATACTACTGTCGTGAATCTAAACTTTATCATTTGTTTCTAGTTGGTGACTTTTAGCAAATAACTTCTATTCCTGCAAGTATCCACTCAAAATGGAAATTAGCAGAAACATCTTCAGATAATTCTGAGTATTACTTAAAACCATGTAGATCAATTACATAGAGCACTCCTATCTTATATGTAATGAAATGAAGCTCAGTGAGGCTTAGTAAGTGATATAAACAGAAAGCTAGTCAATTGTAGAACTGGGCTTCAACCCAGGTCTTGCATTCCAGGGCACAAGATCTTCACTGTCATTCTGTTCTGCCTCTCACCAGCCAACTCATTCAGAAGTTCCATGGTAGGTTCAGAACACTCAAAGGGCCCTGGCTCCTGAACAGTTCTTCTCTAACATTCCTAGTGTTTAGCTGTTATGAAAATTGCTTCCAGGGTAACCAACACATTTTTGATCACCACATTCATTTCTTCTAAGATAATACATTTAGAAAACAACAATGTTTCATAACATTCTGTCTCATTGCATTTCCTCTGTATACCCATGTGAATTAATTGTGGGCCAAAATCTAAGGCTTATCTTCCATTTATCCTTTTGAACAAAGCCACATCTTCTACATATTGACAGAATGCACTACCTGGGCTAATTAATCAATTTTAACAGTGTCAAACATATTGACAGAATGCACTACCTGGGCTAATTAATCAATTTTAGCAGTGTCAGAAGATTATGCGTGAGTTTGTTTTAGATGAGGTCAGTATGAACAAGTGTCCAGGTCAGTCTTGTCTATCCAATAGAGAGGCTGCATTTCTGCTGACACTTTTACTTAAGACTTATATTTGTTGACATGTATATGTCAGTTAGCTTTCTGTTCACATCTGAATATGTAGAACAGACTTTTCCATTCAATTCATATAATTCCAATGATAGCATTTAAGTGACATTTGAATACTGGATAAACTTATCATCTATAAGGATACTGAACTAGATTACAACCTACATGTTTTTTATAACACTCAGTATGTGTCTATAATTAGGTCCATAATTAATACCTTTTAGAGCCAGGTATCCTCATCTGTGTCCAGAGTAACCTTTAACACATTGGATAGATACTCAGCTGTTGTGATTGTATTCCTCTTAGAAAACAAACGTGCATCATTAATTTTCAGTCATTTACTTTTTAAATGTTTCTGTTATAGCTAATAAAATTAATGTGATTCTGCCTTGTCAAAGGAATTGTCTGAAGTAAAACTTCATAGAATCTTAGGTTCTCCCTTCATAAATATAAAAAACTAAAGTGTCTCTGGAAAGGCACAAATTGAGTATGTAGTCATTCTATTAAAAACTCATGAAAAGTTTCTGGACAACTCTTAATTTTTTTCATTTTTCACCCACAACTGATTTTTAAGTTAGAACTTAAAAATATAAATCTGATTTCTCTATGTGGAGGAGAGTTGAGAGACTAAAGTCCAAGCAGAACATTTGGGGCATTATTGAAACAGTTCCAGTGTGGGAGGAGACAGCTATACTCTGGGATGATAGTAGGTAAGAGGAACAAAATAAACTGCTTTAAAATGTACTCTTGAAGTAAAGGCAACGGTGCTTTCAAATTAAGCTAATTTTGTGGATTGAAGAATGATTAAGGATGACTGCTGGGGTTTAGGCTTGAACAACCGAGTGGATGAGGATGTTTCACCAGACAGCACTGTTAATAACACTGGATGTCCAAAAGGAGTTGCTGGATGCCAGGACAAATACTCAGTACCTCAGAAATTTTCTGTTAGATAGATAAAAGTGCTCTTGAAACCTAAATCTCCTTCCTAATCTTGTTGGATTGTTGACAACCCCCTTCAAGCTCAAGCAATGTGTGAATAATATCCTTAATACTGAAAAATTCCCATTGATCCTAAATTGTCCAATAACCCCTCTCCATTCTTTTCTTAACTATTAACCCAATGATTTTCCTAACTACTGTTAATTTTATAGTTTTATATCCAGTGACTCCTTTTTTAGCTTTACTTCAAAAATACTTGAAAATTACTATTATTTCCAAACTATTTGTAAGTTGTATTGGCCCAAAACTGTTCGTTGAAATTCAAAATAAATTTCACAGAAGGAGAGTGCAAGAGGATGCTGAGATTATTTTCAGTATTAATAGTTAGTAGTCATTACCTAAGTCATATGATATATCATATTAATACTTACATCTTAAAACTTAAAGCTGTCATTGAAAGTATATAAATACTAAGCTATAAATTTTATTATTGAAAGACTAATAGCGGTAAGATCTATCAGCAATATCAACACTTTAAATAATTGACTGTTGCTCCATAATGTATTAACATTAGTAAAGTAGGGTGAAGAGAATGTACAACATGTATATATGCAATATGTAACACTTTTGTGTTGGTTTTATATTATCTCAAGATTAAAAGTGAAGGAGGTGCAGGTATAATGCAGTGGAAGAACATTCTTGGAGCATATATAAGGACCTGGGTTCAATCATAAGCATAACAAATACAAAAAGATAAAATAAATGGTCAATTAAAAATTTAGAAATGTGGAGTCACATTGTAGAAGGGTAAATGTATACAAAATAATGAAAGTGAAAAATATTAGAATATCAGCATGCAAGTAATGTTTTCAGTGCTAAGTCTTTATTCCTGATGAAATTCATTTGTTCATTTACATTTGTAAATCACCATGTCAAATTCTGTGACCCTCCTGAGCCATCATTGAGCAGAAGAAGCACACTATTTCAGAGATCAACAGTGTGTAGAATCACATCAGAATTGTAAGGGAAGTAACTTTTAGTGGAGTAGAAAATAACTGAATCCTGGCAGAACTTGGGCAGTTGGGTCTGTACATTTTAAAGTCTTTCCATGCAAAGACTTCACTTGTGTTTTATAACCAGAGAGGTGGATACCTCTGCAGGGTTTCTTGCAGTTCCTTAAAGTCTATTGGAAAGGAGAAATTTTTACTATAAAAGATAATATTTTAAAAGATTTCTGGTTCTTTCAAAATGTCTAAAAGACAGACTAGCCGTGTGCCAAATATCACACCATTGGAGGCCTATTCCATGCTGGGCCTTTCATTGAGTCACAAAACATATGGAAGAAATTCTGAAACGCGTGGCTTAGAGTGAGTTGAAGTGAGTAGACATTAGATGCCAACTTTATCACATAAGGGTGGATAATACAGTAGAGTTAGAATGCAGATGAGAAGCCTGGAAGACCGGAACTTCTTTTCAGCGAGATTTAACCAACACTGTCCCCAGCGGATGGTGGCAATGCCGATTCTCCATCTGGGACTCATCTGGGACCAAACTCCCAGGAGCCATCACATCTAGAATCTGAAAGTAATCTAATTCTTAATAGCACAGCCATCTTCAGACTGGAGCATTCTTTCTGTTTGCATCACCAAAGACATTTCAAGGGAAATTTAAATGAGCTCATCTTCACACACACACACGATTACACTGAAAACATGCCTGAGCCAAATCACTGTGACCATTAAGGAAGTCTTAATCAATGCATGTAACTTCCTTCCCGTTCCTACCCAATCCAGAGATGCTCTCATAAAATTATTATTGAAATTAAACATACTGTTGGCAACAGCCATGTCATTTAAGATGGCCGTGTTTATATTCTTTGAGCTATATTCTTTACAATTGTTTAAATGTGGAGAAGAGATTAGTGATCATTCGGGAATAATTGTTTTGGAGCTCCAGTTTTGAAGCAATCAGATCAGAATAAGGAGTCACCCAGTTCAGCATGCTCCCTAAATCCAGGACTCAGGATCATGGTGGATGGGGACTCATCACAGTGCACAGAGCAGGTGAAACAAGTGCATGTTAAAGTAGCATCTGGAAAGCAGTATTGTTTTTTGGATGTTGGAGCTAAGTGATTGATTTTGTTAAGTTAGGTAACAGAATGAGAAGACTAGGAAGATAAGATTTAGGGTAGACTTACCTCAGATTTGCTGCAAGCATTCTCTCAAACAAGACATTCTGCATAATCTTAAATTGCATCATTGTCTATAAATAGCTGAGAAAGACCTATTGTATTTGGTGTTTCAGGAGCATCTGAGGTCATAATCTTTTTGACTTTGTAGCTTTAATTTCACAAGTCATGACTGTGATTAGAAGGCAAACACTTTTCCTCTACAATGTAACACAATGGAAGATATTTCTTATCTCAACACTTCATGACTCATCCCATCAGTAGCCTTATTCAAATTCAGTTACTGTTCTATTTGATAAAAGTACAATGTGAAGATATCTCTAAATTCTGTTAGCTAAGAGTGTTCCATAATAAAAATTTACTTTTGGATGAGTTTCCCAAAGAAATGAATTTATTAAATATAACAAATATGGAAAAATGATGATGTATGAATTCTTAAAATGTGAATTAAAAATTCAATGAAACATGGTCTGTCAGAAAATGCAAACTTTAAAATATGCCTGTCCTCTAAAGAAATATGTAGTATCAGTGTAAGTACTTTTTTTTTCTTTTAGAATGAAAACATGCTATGGATTTAATGAATTATTTAAAAATCCTTCAAAGTAGGATGCCTATAAAATAAGAAAAGATAAAAAAAATGCAAGTTCTAGTAGTTTTTCCACTCAAAACTAAATGACTCAGTAACAGTAATAACTTTTTAAAGCTGCCCTTTTAAATTCTAATAAGAAAATATTCCTCTTTTATAAGATATTTGAACATTAAGTTTCTGTGCTGCTGTCCAGCTTCATTTCTTGCAGTTGTAAAAATGTACTGCACCTAATTGGGTCCTGTTGAGTTGAATTTACAACATGGAATCTGTCCAGTCGTTTTCTCCTGGGCGTGCAGAATGGGTGGAGAATGTAAGGCAGTTGGGAGGAGAGGGGAGACATTCCTTCACTGCTTCTTCAGCAAAGTCCTGCATTCTCCACCTCACATGAAGAAGGATGGAACTGAGAGATTTCTCCTCACCAAGCTATTTTCTCTCTTTTCCTTCAAAGTTAGCTTTCTTCCAAGAGTTGTTCAATTCTGCACATTTTATTCCTGTGACAGTCCCAGTTTTCAACAATCTAGACTCCCTGGGAAAAGGGCCTCCAGGCCCACCTGAGGGATTCTCTAGATGAAGGTCACCCTCTGGGCATGCCTGTGAGGGACAATCATGATTGTGTTAATTGGCTTGGGAAGACTCACCTGAACTGTGGGGAGGATCATTTGCTAGGCAGTGGGTCTAGGGCTATATAAAGACAGAAAAAAACAGGCCAAGTACTATCCAGCTTGTGATATGACCATTTACTTTAAGCTCCTGCTCATGTGTCTTTCCCACAGTGATGGAATACTACCTGGAATTATGTGTAAAATAACACCGTGCCTTAAATTGCTTTGCCAGGAGAGTTGACTGCAATGGAACGGACTCAAAGACACTAACACAACTTCAAACCTATGGAAAAATTGAAAAAAAATCTGTATGGCCTAAACTATGTGCTCATCTGTTAGTTTCTATAGCTAACATTTGACTACATTGATGTTATTGTATTCTCTTTGTTGTTCAAAACTGTTTATTCCTCAGTACCTGACAAAGGTGGTTCTTTTTACATTGTACTACCCCTGTGATAACCCCTACATGCACTGTTTACATCAATCTCAAACTCCAGTTGCACCTAACACCTAGTCTCTCCTATGATCTGAATATGTATTTGTGATTTTTTGCACCCACATGTTCAACTGTTCTCTGAGGAAAGTTCTTTCTCCTATTATATCCTCATCTTCCCAGCTTATCTAACTTCAGGAAGATCTTTCCAGATCCGCTAAGCCATAGCCATACTGTCAAATGTTCAACAACCTCTGATGCCTAGGAAAAATGACCCTGATTTGTAGTATTTGCAGATTTCCATGATATAAATCCCTACCTTGCCCCTACTCCATGGCTGCTTTCAAACTACTGATTTGAAATTCATGACATGGTGCTTAGAGCTGCTGTATCGTCACACCAGCTGACCTCTTTCTGCCCCAGAACACTGCTGCCACGTCTGATACATTTGTCACGGCTTATAACAGTCATTCCCCGTTCATCCTGTGACCTTCTACAACAGGGACCATTCATACTTCTGTTACTAACCACAGCAAGTTGAAAAGTACAGGGTTCACATGAATACTCACTGAATAACTGATTGATCAAATTGGACATCTCTGTACTCCTGATCCAGTCTAAACTGAGTTAGAGTGGTAGCTCACAGTGGTGACTGAGTTGAGGGACAGGTGCCCAGGGTGATGAGAATCTGTCTTTATTTTAGCACTCAGCCCCTCTTTCCTGTGATGCTCCTTTCTTCTAAGGCTGAACTCTACCCTGTGAGGAGTGGTACTTCCTTAGCAGGCCATTTGGCAGAGTTACCTTTAAAACTCCAAGGGAAGTCAGCAAGGCCTACCGTTAAGGACAGGAAGGACATGTTATGAGAAAGTAGGTAAAGGTTCCTTAGTGTATATGTTGTTAGCCTTCCCTAATCTGAGGAAAAGTGAATGTGCAGTGTTACTTAGATTCCAGAGAGAGTAGAGTAATGCTCAGGCATAAAAGAACAAGCCTAAATATCAAAAAGAGAAGTTAACCAGTCATTATTATTTAAGTGGAAACATAAAATAAAAAATTATCTTAATTTCTGTATTCTTAACATATGAAATATTACCTTTAAGCTTTAGACTTCCAAGTAAAAAGTAATAAATTGCTTTCTTTCCAATGAAAAATGCCAATTTTTATATAAAAGGATTTTATGTGTTGTCATCAGTTAGTATTCTGAATTTTAATCTTGTGTCACTATAGTACACTTTACCACAACTTAAACAAAAGTAGTATCCAGAATATTGAATATGATATTACATTTGCATGTGGAAGGTAAAATAAATTCTGAAAAGAAAGCATTTTTCCTTCATCTTTTTACTGAAATATGAACTGTGAGAATCATTTTCAAAACAGAGCTTAAATGATCTCTGAAGATGCAAAAAAACTGGGAATTGCAGTAGTAAGTATGCCAATCTATATACAGGAAACTTAATCCTATCTTGCTACAGTTTACTTCTTTTTAATTCAGTTGAAATTCAAGCAATTCATTTAATTCCTTTGTTAATCATTTTATTTTGATATTTACAGTGTATGAAGTTGTATTTGCGTAACATGAGTTCACTGAGATTTTTGAGTAATCGAATCTTCAATTATGCCTCAGGAGAGGAAAATTAAAATGAGGGGAAGTCAGACCTGTAATCCCAGGACTTCTGAGACTGAGGCAGGAGGAATACCAGGAGTCTAAGGCCAGTGTGGGCTACATTGCAAAACAGAGTGGGACCTGAACTAGCATATTTTGTCTGAGAGAGATAGAGAGAAGTAGAGAGGAAGAGAAAGAGAGAGGAAGAATGAGGGAGAGAGGGGGAGATTAGTTTTAATATAGTCCAATTGTCTCTTCTTAAAATCTGTGTTACAATTACTTACATATATTCTAATTTTGTGAGAGGAATAATAATATGTATCTCAGTTATTGAAGAATTCTTAAAGATTTTTCATTGAGAAAAGTACAGTGTTGGGAGATACAACTATAATATGTATATATAAAATAGAATATTTGTAATGCTTAGTAATTCTTCAATATTTAATTGCTATGAAAATGTAAGTGTGGGTTTACTGATTCTGTTAGAATTCTCGTCTCACATTTAGTGATGAGTATTTTTCTATGTGTCAGCTCTCAGTGAGCCCAGAAGCAAAGATCTACATAATTTATTTCCCTCCTTTTCCTACTTAGATTCTTAATTTTCCATCACTCCAGTTATGGCTTTTACAAGTCCTATATTGAAACATTCTCCATGAGATCATTATTCTCTATTTTTTTACTTATTTGAGTTTATGTTTGACCCTTCTCATTTCTCATAGGCATGTGAAATTTCCTTTCTAGACATTTTATCCACTCCTTGCTGCTTTACTTATTGCTTTTCTAAATATAGTCTCCCTCTCTGGAGTTTTTCCACATGTTCCATTCTCAGAGGGTTGATTTCATGATCTGCGGGCGAGAATCTTTTCCCTTGCCTTGACCTCTGGGTCCATCATGTCAGTTAGACTGGGAAATAGTAATACATAGAGTGTTATGCCGAAACACCCCTTCTTGAAAACCTGGAAAAGAAACTGAAGAAACTACCTTGTAAAGAATACTTCCATCCATTTAGGATATTCTTTTAAACACATGTTCTTTAATCATTCTTGGCATTCTTAAGACAGTACTGTCTTAAGAATACTGTCTCTTCCCATGTTCTGACTAGTAGTTAGCATTTAAAGAAATTCACAGTGGTTCTTCACTACCAGGGATTTTGTTGTAGAATGGCTTTCTTCCACATGGATTAAACTCACTCTACCCAGTTGACTACAGAATAACTAGTGATAGCAAGTTCTAACCAGTAGATAGGTAGAGAAATAATGTCATGATATGATCTCCACAAGGAAAAAGAAATAGACCAAAAAAAAGTGAGGGGCCTGTTTTCAGTTCAGAGGGAAGGTAGAAAGATGGCAGTTCACTGGCTGGAAGCCACCATCTGGTACACCCATGTACCTGTGCATAGGTGTCACCACCGTAGATACCAGTCCAGTAGAAGAAACTGGCCTGTTGTGTCTTTACTTAAAAATGAGGGAATGGGGACTAGAGAGATGGCTCAGGGGTTAAGACTGCCTCACAAGGGCTGGAGAGGTGGCTCAGGGGTTAAGCCTCTGCCCTGCAGGCGGAAGGTCCTGAGTTCTGATCCTAGGCCCACGTATAGACGCCAGGCAGAAGCGGGAGCAGCCTGCGTTTCCGGTCCTGGTAGGGCGGAGCCTGTGAATCCCGGGGCAGAGTAAACAAGGAGGTGGAGGCGTCCACGGTGGTTCCCGAATTCGCCCGTGGTTCTACACATACACACACACACACACACACACACACACACACACACACACAATTAAATAAAAAAAAAAAAAAAAAAAAACTGCCTCACAAGCAGAAGGACCTGAATTTGGATCCCGAGTCACATGTAAAAATGCCAGGCCAAAACAGGGGTGGTCTGCACTTCGGCCCTGGTAGGAAGAGCCTGGGAAATCCCAGAGTTTAGCAGAAAACTCATGGATTAAAAAAACCAAAAGATAAACTGGTCACCGCCTACAGATTATAGTCTCAGCAAATTTGGGTGATTTAAATCATTCTTTAGGATTAAGAATGTTTCCAGTATTGTCTGGGGAAAAAAGTTTAATTTTAAGATAGAAACAAAATTTACTCAGTCTTTTTATATTAATAATACTTCCTTAAAAGTTTCATATGTAATATACAAAAGATATTGTGTTGGACTTTCCGTCACTTTGACAAAATGCCTGAGAAAAACAACTTAAAGGAAAGTAATTACTTTGGCTTTTGATTCAGAGATTTTACCTCATGGTGGCAGAGAGGGCACAGTGGAACAAAGGAGCTCATAGAGTAATGCCCAAGAGACAGAGACTAAGAACTCCAGCACTGTCTGGCTGGCTTCTGTTTCCCCTTTTTAATCTCTCCAAGCCCCTAGCTTATGTGATGTTGTGTCACCCATGTTCAAGATAGATCTTCTATCCTTAATTAACCAGCTCTGAAAGTTCCCTCCAGAGATATCAAGAATGTGCCTCAGTACTCACCTAAGCACTGCTCAATCCTATCAAGTTGACACTTAGCATTAATTATTAGAGATATCCTTTTCTGAAAAATAAACTCAGATCATACAAAAAGAATCTTAACAAGGACAAAGCGTATAGGTGCTTGAAGAACTTTCACAAGGTACTAAGTTCAATCCCAGTAGTATAGGACAGAAGAAGCCTTAGCAAGAGGGATACTTTTTTATATTTTTCACTTTTTCTAATACATTTTGAAAACTAAAGAGAAAGTTGTATTTATTAAGGGTCATATGGTATTATAAGAAACAAAACGTTTTAAGGAGCATGCTTATTGTAACAATGACTGAGATATATTGATGTTTTATTCCTTTAGAAACTTCAACAAGTTGTCAAACTTGTACAGACATGTACATAACTTATTTTTTAAATAATTAATTTCTCTATCTTTTGCAAAATCCAATTAAGATTTACACATTTTTCTGCACAACTTCTGTACCAACAATATGAAAGAATGTTGTCAGTATAAACAAATGTTTTATGACCAGTAATAATATAAATGATCTTCCAATGACCCTAACATGTTCACTTCAAGGGAGAAGTTTTTAAATAGCAGTAATTTCTTTAAAAAAAAAGATCTTCCAGCCTAGGAATGAAAAAATAAAAGGTGATGATAAGTCATTCATTTTCTACTGCTGAGGAGAAGAGAAACTCAAAACGGTAAAAAGGAAGGAAGCTACCATTATCTACTTAGAGATTTTAGCTTTTTTTTTTTATCAGTTTGTTTGTTCCAGTTGGTCTCTCTTATCCAGCAGCCATTCTCTTGTAATTCTTTAATGTTCTGAAGAATTCAAGGATAGCATCCTGACATAAATGGTCCAAAGTTTAGAGTTTCAAAATCTGTTTCTTCCAAAACAAAACAAAGCAAAGCTAATCCTGCTAATTATAATTTTTACCTATGATGATTTTCCAAGTAGTTACAGGTAAGAAAAAGTCACTGACTAATAAGCTGTGTTTTAAACTCCAGGAGCCACGGCTGCAGCCCGGAAGGAGGTGATAAGGAACAAGATCCGAGCAATAGGCAAAATGGCCCGAGTGTTCTCAGTTCTCAGGTGGGTCTTTTGATACTTTAATCTTGTAATTTAAATGTTGTACTAGGTAATTACTTGTTTTCCTTGAGTTATTTTTCTTGTTATAAATGAGCTCATCAGAATTTTACCATTATTTCAATCTACTAAATCATCATGAACTTCTCATCAGTGGATTCCATTGAGTTTTATTCCCGTTGTTTAGAGAAAGACTTTAAAATATTCATTTCGCAATTGGCTGAGCTTCTTATGGAACAGAGAGAACTATTATCATCCTTTCGAGTTTTCATTCCAGGTTTGGGGAAAAAGGGAATTTATCAGTTTTTTTCTCCAGATTTCTAGGAAGTGAGCATCAACCATAAAGATATTCTTATGAACCTGCATCATTATAATGAATCCTAAAAGGAAAAAAGGCATTTCATGTTTTAAGTTCCCATGTAGTTGTTTGCTCTCAATGGACCATGAATCCTGCTATTATTATGGACCATGTGTTTTGGAAACAAATATTTTCCTTAAGGGAATTTCCACACTTAAATTTAATTATGTATTCTTAGATAATACACAGTAACTGCATTTGCCTTCAAAAGATTATTTTAAAATATGCTATAGTTTTATATGAAGAATTTAATCAATTATACACATTAGTGAGGGCAAATAGCTATGACTTAGGAAGTGTTACAACCACACATTGTATGTTATGATCTAATTTTTCCTAATTAGAGGAGCTGCATCAGCTTTTGATTTCTCCTGGTAAAGACACTAGAAAACGACTAGTGACTAGTGATAAGATGGCCTGATGCTTAAGCAGAACCATGAAAAGCACCACCATGCTTTCAGAAAGACACCCAAATCAACAGTACCTTCAGGGCCACTAGAACCATCCTGAAAAGTTACTCCAATCACAGTTGCTTTCTAAGACTTGAGGAGCAACTTTGAAAACTCATTCATAGAGTAAAATCTCAAATTAACCAAGGCAATTGTAAATATGTGTGCCCTTTGTGAAGAAATAGAATAAGAGAGCTCAAGGAAAAAGAACAGGAAGGGCACAGGTCATCATTGTAGTTACTAGGCATGATGTCGATAAATTCATGACTAATTGATTTAAGGGAACAAGGACTTTTATTTTGGCTTATAAATGTCAAGTCTGAAAGGAGAGCTCATACCAACAGCAAGAGTTGAGGGAACTGGTCACACCATACCCACATGACTGTTGAGAGACAATCCTCATTTGCCAAATCAGAATGTCTGACCAAGTATGCAGGAATGCCAGCTTCCCCAGCCAGGTTCCTCCATCTTACTCAACCGCCCAGGCCTAGCCCCATCCACCATGAATTGGGCCTCCCTATCAGTCAGACAAACTTTTGCAGGCTTGCTCAAGGCTTAACTCAACCCCTGATTCTTTGCCAAGGTACTAGAGCTCAGACTCTCAATTGTCAAGTTGATATCTCTATCTAAACTGTAATACTACTTACGAGAAACATATTCAGCAGTTACAAGGTGCACCAAGAAGACCCATGTGACTATATAAAGGTCCTGAGGCAACAAAGGACCATATGAAATTCACGCATTCAGCTGGTAGGTAGTTCAGCCATGAACACTTGCGTGTATATTGTCCTTTAGATTTGTTAATATACTCTTCATTTTCTAACTGAGGTCTCTAAGAAGGGAAATAAAAATCACCTGTAGTAGTCCCATGTGAGAAGCCTTACTGTAAAAGAGAATTAGTTGTCCTCTGAATTCTCAAGGCATGTGATAATGACAGTAATGCTAAATCTTCATAAACATCTTAAAAGTCTCGAAGATCCATCCAGGCCCCCAAACTATTGTTATAGAAGTTAGGATTATTTCTAGATGATAAATGGATTGCTGAAATCCAGTAATGGCCAGTAATATGAGATCAGATATGCTAATGGGAAGTGAAAACAAGGTGTATTCTTTTAATTCTGTTCTTCTCCAAGTTTATATATGTACATAATGTATACTGATCACTCTCACCCCCTACCACCACCCGTCCCCCTACCACCCCTGTTTATCTTTCTTTCCTATAATAAAAGTACTGGGCTAGAAACACTGCCTTGCAAGTGGAAGACTTGAGTTTAGACCCCAGGTCCCATGTAAAAACACCAGGCAGAAATGGAAACGATGGCAGCCTACACTTTGGTCCCTTGTGGGCGGAACCTAGGAAATCCCAGAGCAAAGCAAGGAGGAGGTAGAAGCAATCCAGGATGATTCCCGAAGTCACCCTTGGACCGCCACAGGGACACAGAGCACCCTCTGACAAACACACACACACACACACACACACAAATAAAAACAAATGTAACCTTAGGTCTTATGTAGAATAGAGGGACCATATGAAGACAACTAAATTGAGTAGGTCATGAGTGAACATGAAATGTAATCTGGAATTTGAGTCAGGCAGTCTAGATACCCAAAATGTAATGACAACCATATAGATGAATACAAGACTTTGAATATGTGCTTTGAATATGAACAGATGCTGTGCTGTAGCACTGTACAGGAAGGAGCCTTTGTGTTTCCTGATTGGAATGTTGGGGCTGACAGTGGAAGAGAGCCATGGAGAATAGGCTAGTAGAAAATTCTAGTAGGTGGGATTCCAGCTGTGAGAGCATACCTGGCAGAGAAGTTGTCAGGTACAGTCACATGGTTCTAAGAGCAAGGGGTACACACTAAGTGCTAGATGCTTACCCCATGTGATGCACATTTAACAGTCATCCACCAAGCAAAACTCATGAGGCTGGGGTGGCCTTCCTTCACAATGAGGGACTGGAGACTGTTGCACATGCCCAGACCCAATAGCAGAGTAAAAGATCATCTTACTCAACATCCAACAGTATGGTCTAGAGAGATTGTAACTAATGCAGTAATTGCTTTTGAGGCAAAGGCTTTAGACCCTGCACCCAAAATATATCATTTTTTAAATGAACAAAAGATCCAGAGAGCCAAGAGGCAGTAATATGGGTTCTTTCTGTGCATGTTTTTGTTTTTCATCTTCTAATTGTTTTTTCACAAAATAAAACCAGAGCTGACTCTTCCCCACTTTTCGCCTTCCAGAGAAGAGAGTGAGAGTGTGCTGACGCTGAAAGGCTTGACCCCGACCGGCATGCTCCCCAGTGGGGTTCTCTCTGGAGGGAAGCAAACACTGCAAAGCGGTAAGCAGACCTCAGGATATGGCCCTGCCCTGACAGCGCCTTGGCTAGTCACTCTCACAATCAAGCTCTGTCTTGCTCTTCAGTTCTTCTTGGCTGGAAGAAGAACTGAAGTTCACACCGCAGTTCGATGGGCCATATCCAACATGATAGATCCCTCACTCAGAGTAGTACACACCCTTCCCTGGATGGTAGAGCAGGCCACATCTGCAGGTCTACCTGCAACACAGCTCAGTTAGGTTGCCCACAAGTATGTACAACAGGTTTCACTGCTTGGAGCCAGTCAATTGCTCATCCAGGCTTTTACTTTTCTTTTTCAATAAGCATTCAGGTTGTCTACATGATTGATGATGTATACACACAATTATACATTTATACAATATACAGGCATACATCTAAAATCTACAGGATGTATACTTTAGATCGTATCCATTTGAACATAAATTGTGAGATTTATATCTTTTCTCTGACTTATCAGAACAAAATAGGAGAGTGAATGTTAGCACATTTTTGTTTTTAAAAATAATATTTCCTTTAAGGTATACATTTTATAATCATAACTTTCTAAACAAGTGCTGCCCAGCATTACTTTGGACATGACATTTTTCACATCTCTGCAAAAGTTCTGATGACACAGAACTTTTCAGCATTCGATTTATAATTAGCACAACTGAAAAACAGTTTTGTTGATGTCTTTAAATTTACTTTTTCCACACATGTCCAGTTGCACCCATGTAAATCAACACAGTTATATACAAATCTACTTTTGTTGGTTTTGTTTTATCAGTTTCAATTAGTACTATTAGAGTTAAAGTATATAAAATTTGCAACAAGACTTCAATAGAAAAAGGTTACAACTAAGTACACTGTCTCATGTTAAAACAATCTCAGCCTCTTGTTTATTTTCCTGTGTCTTTCTCCAGATCTTTCTCATATGTTCTTTTCCATCCCCGTTCTTCATCCTAGAATATTCACACATTGTTAACAGTTATATTATTTAACATTTCTTCCACATGAAGAACAGTGATCAGTTTCATGGAGATGGTATTGCTAAATCACATTCTAAAGATATAGTTAAAGATATAGATGGTTATAAAGATAATTTTATTCAAAACAGAGTGTCTCTGAATTGTCGCAAAAATTTTCGTTTTTTTCAGTGCAAGTAGGAAAACATTTAGTTATTGAAATAGATTATCTCTTTAAATCTATGGCAAAACATTATCTTAATAACTTTATAAAAACACAAAAGTTTTAGATCAAAATAAACATACTTACTAAACCATTAGCATAAAAAGATCATTTATATATGCCCAGGATTAAAGCTCTGCCCAGCTGGTGAAAATCTGTACTTTCTGAGGCACAGATTAAGGCAGAGCAAATAAGTTCGCCGTCAGCGTCTGTGGGCCTCTTCTGCTTAGACGGACACTTACTGGTAGTGCATATTTCTAACATGACACTGCTGGTTTGGTCCAAGTTTTATGCTTTATTTTAAACTTAAGTTCTTCCTGTTCTTACTATTCTGTGTCATTTTGAAATGTTCACTTGGATTTTTAGATTCTTTTTTTTTATTTTTCTGGTCTTTCACTTTTATTTTAAATATATCTGTGTGTTATTCTGTGTCGAACACACACATACCACACTACTTTGAAACTTCATTTGTCCTAAGAATTTGAAAACTCAGTACATACTTTTAACACATACATTGATGCTAATTTAAAATTCACGTGTGACCCTCTTCAAAGCTTTGCCATTTAGCTCTTCTCCATGGGGTTAGCCATTCCCTATTCTTACCACAAGAAATCCTACCTAGACTGTTAACCACAGTGCATATTTGGCAGTTGCCCTAGTTTTCGATTTTTAAATTATAAAGAAAATGCAAATCAAAGTCAAGAGATAGAATTTTAATATTAAACATTTTGACCTCAAAGGGAAACTTTCCATTTTCACATTTAATGAAAGAAATAGAATTCATCTTAGTAACATAGAAAGATGTATACACCTATATGCTAATGAAGCGTTGTGCTTACAGCTCTGACAAAGTTGGTTGGTGTATTTGTAAGGAAGGAGTCAGGGAGAGGCTGCAAGCACCAGGCTTGTGATTTCTGAACATGCTGATGGATCACTGCTGCCTTTAAGTGCACACACCCACTTTGAGGCATTCACTTCCAAAAATCATATTCTTACAAGGAAAAGAAAACTGCTTTTAAATTTGTCTTCCCAAAATAAATAAATAAATAATTCCAGGCTCTATCCTTCCCTCTGCCCTCCCTTCTCCTTCACCCTTTGGGCCCCCTCAACCAAATGTTCTTCTTTTAAAAACCACACATACTGCCCAGGCAGACAGCTTGATTTTTGTCTGCCTTTGAAGTGGGATGGACACACACACACACGCACATGCACACGCACACACGCACGTGTGTCTGTCCTAGGAAGAAATAGTGCTATTTACTATTTGATAAAGTATCCCACTGACATCAAGGCTGTGCTTCAAGTTCTCCCCCTTTCTCTGACATTTTAGACTATGAATTGCCAAGTGGAGATGGTTCCACAGCATTAAATATAATTTCACACCAGCTCAATCCAGTAACAGAACACTTGACTGTTTTCTTAGAGGGTCCATCATTTTGTCACTTATTAACAAACAGAGACCTATGCCACTACCCCCTTTCCCCATGCACACAGGTCACAAATGAAATGTCTCATTTCTATGGTGTTTTTTCTTTCTTTCTTTTAAGTGTTTTCTGTTTGGTCGTCTATACTAGAATCTAGCACTTACAGGAGCATCAATTCCCTTCGCTCCTTTATCGTCACTGATTTGTTCGTAGACTTAAAATCCTCTGCTCATTTTTCTCATCCATTTTGCACCCCTTTCTTCTCTTCAGCTACTGTTGAGGCTATTGAGGCTGATGAAGGTAAACTGGCCAGTCCCCTTTCTGTTGTACCTGCAACAGACAAGGGCTCTGCTGGGTGTATTCATTTTTTTGCTGTAGCTTGTACAGAGTGTGTGGGTGTTGGGCTAACAGTTGTGGCTCAGTATTAACCAAAATGTTCTTGCTTTAAAGGGGAAAATGTCCTTCTATGGTTTGTTTGTTCGTTTATTTTTTCCCTTAAAGCTACGTTTGACTGTATACCATGAACCTAGTCTAATCACAGAAAACTAAAGTCTTCTATATATCTATATATATTTCTTGAACGATGTGGGGTGGGGGTCATGGCAGCCGCTTTGACAAATGACACGCAAAACAATATACTCTGAGCTGAACCATCCCTCCCTCAAATCACTTTCAGGTAGGAACTGAGAAGAAGAGAAGGAAAAAAAAAGTTTTATTCTAGTCTTTGAGAGTTTGGAGCTTTTAAAAAAAATGTTTAATAGTGCTTCGTTGTAGTCCATTATTTATAATCTCTGAAAAACATTCTAAGTTGAGACAGATGTGTAGAATTTAAAGTGTAAGCCTCGTTAACTTTACCTATTAGTTTTATAGTACAGTAGTTAACGATAGCAAAATATTCTAAAGACTCTGAAAAGCATCTGGTGGCTGTGGAAGTGACCAATAGCAAAATAATAAACCTCAAGCAATCACTCAATTAATGAATCTTTACAGAGTGTCTGCTTCATGCCCAGCCACATGCTAGGAGCTTCAGGTGAAATGAGGATGAATTACCAGCTGTCTCCTAGCCTGACTCATGTGCAGTAAAGTTGATCCTTTCGCGACTTCTGTCTCATTGGATGTGTTTTTGCTATATGTGAGAACTGCACATCAAAATAGTTGTTAAGATTATACATAATGTATCCTCTGGAAATTTTATTTAAAAAGAGTGATTTGAAGTTCCCCTTTAAAACAAAATTCTTCAGTTGTATTTTGTTCTTGCAAAATAACTTATTCCTCTGAAAATTGTGTCCATACAGCCCTTTGGAATGATGGAAAATGTGCCACTTTAGATTTGCAATTTGCTCACGATTTGGAGACAGTAGGGAAATGACAGTGATGTAAGAGAAAAATACAACTGCTTCCTAAATAGCAGTGAGCAAACTGCTATTTATGTGGGAATCCTCTATTCCTCTTGGCAAACTCTAATCTGCAGTGTGCATTCTTGTTGATAGTTTGGCTGTTTTCTGTGGTTTCTGTGACTCTGTGTTGTGTTAAGTATACTACCAATGTAAATTGCTAATACCCATTGTCTGACCAGCAACTACAGCAGAGCACGTTCTTCCATGCAGGTAGACACGTGACCAGAACTAGCCGCTGTGCCAGCTAGATTCTTCATTCTTATGCTCCCACCCTATTGGCTTTGAAAACCTACTGTTCCCATTTTTTCCATTTAAATGAATGAAATAGTCTCATAATGTATCATGATGGCAAATATTTTTAACATGTATTATGAGATGATATTTACAGTCTTTTTTTTTTTTTAGAAAAAAAAGAGTAGGACATTCTTTAAAAACAATCAAATGTGTTTCCAGGGTGGGTGCTCATTAGAAATCTCTATTATTTTGCAATTGGTAACTGAATTAAGAAGAAATCAGAAGCTTTGCTTTGGGCCTTGGTCTTTCCCTATTTCCCGTCTTCTTCCTCTCACAGTTGACTAATCACCATTATGCTAACCTTCAAAGTGCAGAGGGGAACAATCTGTTGCTCATCATTGTTATAAGGAGCTTTAAACAACTGTATGTATCTTTTAGGAATCTCATCCATGCTCATGAAAGGCGCTGCATTTGTGTAGGAGTGGCTGGCTCAGCCTCAGCTTGAAGCTGCTTTACTTCCCCTCCAAGAAAAAGTAAAATAAAAGAAGGTGGGGGAGGAGAAAAGCACCCCCAGAGTATCCTAATGGGCTGTGGAGATGCACCCTACTTGAGCACTGGTGATTGGCCCGAAGCACCTGGCTTGCACTTCATGGGGAGGAAAGCAAACTGATGTCATTGGGTCCCCATTGGTGTGTTTGATTTTCAGCTCACTAGCAGGGCACCACCGAGGAAATGATTATGTTTCTTAGGCAAATCCATTGCCTGTCTTTAGCACACTAAAGGTTTCTTACAAGCAAGTGTCACTGTATTTACTTGGAGTTCACGTTTAATTAAAAGGACCAAACCAGTCCAACTCATTTTTACTAAAAAGCGTGGAGAGCATTTTCCCCCCCTGTTCTTCCTAAATGACCAATGAAGGGTGCTTTTTTTCTGTGGTTTGGCAGTAATGGGTGCCAGATGAACATCAGTTTGACCTGTTCGCTGCTGAAGGGCAGACAAATGCTTCTCCAAGTAGTGACCCTAGTTTTAATTTCTGGGTTTTTTCCTCACCTTGTCACCCACGCTACATGCTTCCAAAGTTGAGTGGGAAATTATGAGGGGCTCATAATTTCATTTTTTTTTTCTTCATGGCACCATCGAGTTGTCTGCTGAGGAGATCTCTGAAGGATTCGGGGATGGGGGGGATAGCTCCTGTCTCCTGGTCTAAGCCCCTGCGAGAGTAGTGGGTGCAGCGGAACCAGTGCTTCCACAGAATGTGCCGTCTGCAGCACAGTGGGGGCGTCCCCACCGTGGAGGCAGGAGGCTGGCTAGGTTAGGGCCAGGGATGCCCTCGCGCCGAGGCTGGTAGTGCCAGCTGCTGCAGCCTGCGGTGCACACTGCTTTTCCTCTGTCATTAACCCTCCGGATTGCTTTGATCTAAACTTGCAAGACCTGAGAAGTGTTTGCACCTTAAATCGCTCCAAGAGGACAGTTTGGTTGGCAAGAGACATTGGCTGTTTGCAAACCTTTCGGTTCCCCCCGAGTATGGTAAGGACTGTGTCGTGTGGTGTTCAGGTCCCGTCACGTTGTTCTCCACCCCAGGATTCCCACTCACCACCGCGAAGTTAACCTCGCCCGCCGCCGCCGCCGCCGCGGCGCGCCGCGTCCTCCTCCTCCTCCCCGCCTAACGCTCTCTCTCTCTCTCTTAATGGTTTTTCTGTTTAGCCATCAAAGGATTCTCACCACAACATAAGATCACTAGCTTCGAGGAGGCCAAGGGCTTAGACCGAATTAACGAGAGGATGCCGCCCCGCAGGGACGCCCTGCCCTCCGACGCCAACCTTAACTCCATCAACAAGGCTCTCGCCTCAGAGACTAACGGCACGGACAGCAATGGCAGTAACAGCAGCAATATTCAGTGACCACTTCCTGTCCACTTTTTTTTTTTTTGAGCTGCAGGGCATGATGGGATTGCTGCATCTCAGCAGTTGGATGTTCTTGCCTCTGACGGTAGCTTGTTTGCTCTGGGAGCCAGGAATTGGATTCAGTTTACACTATCATGATTAAAAAAAAAAAAAAAAAAAAAAAAAAAAAAAAACACAGGGAGAGAGATAATAAACTATATTTTGGTGAAGGTGGTGATTGAACACCTCTTTTGGGTATGCCTTTTAAAAAAATGCTTATGGGGAAAAATTTTAAAAAGAAAGCTAATGCTAATAGACTGCAATGTTAGGGGAATGAACGTTTTCCTACTGCATTAGGGGGACTTCTAGATAGGTTTATGAAAGGCCTTTTATTCTGTTACTGGACATGAAAACTTTGTCTAATTTCTTACTCTATTGTACGTTTACAGTCGCAGCACTAAAATGGATGCCATCAAACATTTTTAACAACGATGTACAAACTAAATAAGGACTATTTATTGATAATGTTTTGCTACTCTTGTCAGACAATGGCTATAAACTGAATTAGGCAGTCTTAAAAAAAAAACAGAAAAATGAAAAAAAAGAATGTTGCAAATTTGTTAAAATGCCAAAAAGGACAGTTTAATTTTGTACAGTTTATGCTTACCTCAGGTTTCTTTAGTGTGCTTGAAAGCCCTTCCTTCCATATAATACTTGTTAATTTGGCAGTGAATATCTTTTCGTTAAGTTTAAAAAAAAAAACTGGAATAATTACACCTATCCTTTTTTTGCTGTTTATATTTAGGGGTTTTTGTTGATAATCAAGTCTTGGTTGTGGCTTGCTGAATTAAATATTTATGAGTGGTGCATTTTTAAGTATAGTGAACAAGACACCATATTAAGTGCAGTGATAAAGCATCTATATTCTGAAAAAAAAAATCTGCCTATGCATGTTTTTTAAGAAAAAAAATGGCTGTACCGGCCTGTATGGGACTGTAATGCGCTTAGTGGTCTGACATATACTGGAAATGTATGTATACTGGCGTACTTTATATTCTCTAAAATGCTTAATGCCTTTGAAATTTTGTAATCAACAAAAAGCTTTGAAAAAATCTAAAGGGGAGAGTATTCTTAAAAGTTTTTAACATAAGCTTGTCAGTGCACACATAGATGGTTAGCATGTTTAGCAAACCTTGTGAAATTTAAATAAGTTTGTAGTTACATGTGAAACTCTAAATGCATGGTAACTGTTAATGTCATAACGGTTTAGTTATTTCGCTCTGTTCTGTCACGTGCCACAGAATATGTACTTTTTTCACTTTTTTTCCCTTTGTATATCAGTTACGGGTTACAACTGGTTCATTCTGAAAACAACAACAAACAACAAAAGTCCATTCATATTTTTTAACAATTGTATAAGTGCCCAAGTAATTCACTACAGCCTACAGCCTTGCCTTTGTAATTTGACTTCTGAAATGTTGGCAATCAAAGCATGCACTTGTAACGATGACGAAGAAAAAGCATTTTATATTACTACTCAATAAAATGTGCATGAACTTGAAGAACTCTCATCCTTTCACTGAGTCGGCTGGAGGGAGGCTCGTGCATTGATTGCACCACGGTGTCCCGTAGGTGCTGGCCCTCTGCCCCATGGCACACCTATATGACGGGCTGCTTCCATAGGGCCTCACAATCTGAGGAGTGGTGCCCACTTCTGATGTTTGATTCTTAGTGGGTTGGGGTCTCAAATCAGACAAGAGAAGTCTACTTACAGAGCAAATGCCATTGGTTCCCTTTAATGCGGGATCCAGTTAAGAAACCAGAGCATTTCTTTTTGTTAAATCATCAACAATTTGCTATCAGATATTTCAGTTGTTCTAGATGCCCTACCTATTAAAGCAGAAATGACTAGACTTCCAAGTGCATTTCTCTCTAAAAGTTGCATTTGTATTGAAAGACATTTGTATTCCTGAGCTTCAGCTCTTATCTGATCACTCCCAATTTTAGTTTGTTTCTAACATTGTACATTTCTAGTGCACTTTGTTTATGTAATAAAGTATGCCTATTATATTAAATAAGAATTTTGCAATCCACAATAGAGTGTACTAAAACAAAAATATGTTCTCTGGCAAAAATTTTCTCATGTTTATTTGAATGAATCAAAACTATTTTTTCCTGTGGATATTTCTTTATTCTAAGACAAAAAATGATATCCAAGGAAAACTGATGCAAAAATTATTAGAATGGTGTGAAAGAAATGGCAATTCTGGTACCAATGTGTTTATTTTCTTTCTTATAACCACAGAGAAAATATCCTGACAAAAAAATTCAGGTGTTTTTTTTTTTTTTTGATTCCTTTCTTTTACAAATTGTGCTAAGGCAACTATGGCATAGAAATAAACATTTGACATTGAAATAAGCAATTGATGTGAGTATTGCTTGGTCTTTCTGGTCAGTGATTAGGAAAGTAGCACTACTTTTTTCATAATAATTGTCAACAGTGACATCAGTATAGAATTGAAGGTATTTCTCCAAATGGGATAATACTTAAAAACCTCAGTTATTAGACCCATCTCCTTGAGATACAGAGAAACTATTGAATTCAGATCTCCTGCCAGGGAACCTGGGCTACACATACACATACACATGTGTGGGATTTACAGACAGCCAGACAGACTCCTTTCCCTAGCAATTGCCTCACACCATAGTGACTCACATCTCTTGAGGTTCTAGCCTGACCAAATTTTCATGTAGTGTTTTAGGGTTAAAGAGCTAGATCTAACTAGCCCTAGGTTAGCCACTTTTCTTATTCAAAACTTTCCACATACATTCTATTTACATGTATTATCAAAATAAAATCAATGAAAACCTTGATTTTGAAAGACTGACGTCTGATGAGAAGCAAGTATCCTCTCCTGCAGTCAGCAGTACATCACCAAAAGGTCTGGTTAAGGCTGGAATTCCTCACAACAGCAGTCCAGAATATGGTCCTGTGGCAATGGAAAAGTCCTTTGAACCATTTTGTCCTTAACTGTTTGCTTCCTGATTATACTTGCATGCATGTAGAATAAACTTTAGCAAACATCCAATCTTTTACCTTAGAATGAGACATTAAAATAAGACAGTCTGTATGTTCTTGCTCAGATGTGTACTTGAATACTTCATTGTTAGGCACAATAGCCATTTTGTAAAGCTTCTACCTTAGCCAGTGGTCATTTTCTAAAGACCACACCTCCAGTCTTTTCTGCCCCTCTTTCCTAGTAATTCCAGAACAACTCCTTAGCAATGTCTAAGATTATTAAAGATAATGACTCCACCCAGGGACTTTCTCTTCTGCTTTCTTCTGCTCTCCTGTCTCTCCACCTATCCCTTCAATCCTCCTCCTCCTGCCAGGATATCATGGAAACTCTCTCCTTGTCCTCTGACCTTAAGCTATATCTTTTGTTCTAATGTTCTCCCACTTTAAAGCTAAACCATAGCTCCCTTGACCAACAGGCCCCCAAATACAAATAAACTATTTCTCGGGTCTCTCCTTCATGTCAATTTCTTTTTATTCATGGATCTCCATACCTGGAGTCACTCCCATTCTTACCCTTGGACCAATCTAACGTTAATGTCCTTCACTTACTTGATCCCTCAGCCAGGGAAGGACCTTTCCGTTTTCCTGCCTAAGTATTAGCATTTCTTGGATAGTAGGAGCCCCTGGACTAGAGACCTTTTCTTTTCTTGTGTGATGATGATCCACTTCATTCCACTGATACAGAGCTTTTGCTATGTTCTCCCGGTTCTACAATCTTCCTTACATACTTGCACATGCATGTACACACATAGAAGGCCATGTCTGGCAATCTTGACAGTGTATGAGTTATAATAGGTCCTCATCCAATCAGTTGGTCCTTTTCACTGTGTTTCAGATATTCCTTTCAGATATACTAGTTTGAAGTATGTATTCTTTTCAGATATACTATTTCAAAATAATATATAACTATTCATGTAAATTCATGTATAATAATGACAGGTAAAAGAAAAGAATTATACCTGCATCTTATCACTACATTGTCAAGAGACAACATTATATTAGAAGGCATGTTGGGAAATGGAGACCCTAAGGAGAGTCTAAGGAGACTGAAAAAGCTTACAGGTGAACACCAGGAATATGGTTAACCATGACATTCCTCAAGTCTGAGAAACATCTATTTGTCAGAAAATAGAAGTGGCTAAGAAATGAGTCTGTTTAGGGAGAAGGTAAATTGCAAGAGATGGTGAACTTTTCCCTTTGCTAGTATTGTAGACGTGTTCAAACATAGACATGTCAAGTTCAGTAACAACTCTTCAGCCCTGAGTATTTTGACCAGAAGGATTCAATTGCACACTAGGCATAGTAATAGGTGCTATCTTGAGAGTTAAAAAGTAGCCTATATCATATCCAAATATTCTTTAAGAATACCATTTCAAAGATCCCTTCAGTAATAAGATTCAAAATCTCCCTTTTAATTATTTAGTCTCAACTGTGACCTCTGCCACAGGGCAAATTTAAAATTCAGTCTTGTATTTTCAGTCTACAGATTTTTCTTGCATGTTTAAACATTTTACTACTTAACCATTTCTACAACATGGAATTGTGCATAATGAATCTTTATTCATAGTTGCTTAATGAATATGAACTTAGACATGTGGACATTACTTAAATATTGATGCAATCATTCACATTCATAAGTAAACACCCTATGAAGAGAAAGCAGCATTTTTTTGGATTTTACTCAGGGAAGTTTAGGGCATCAACCTGTCTGGATGCTCTAGGAAAAGAATGGGTTTTAGAAGACACATGCTCCTTGAAAAGAAATGGAAGGGACAGAATTATACTAGAAGTAATAGAAATGTGGCACTTCCTGATAAAATGTTGGTCAGAGATCTTAAAGGCCCCCAAACATTATAGGTTTTTGTCATTGCTCTTGGTTGCTCTCTGAAAACTTTCAGTAAGACCCTATTACTGAATATGCAACACTTATAGATCACAGAACATGGGCAAAATACATCAACTGGAACTGGTCTGAGGACTTTCTGCTTGCTGAGTAGCTTCCACAGTACCAAGGAATACTATAGAAGCTGCTGGGGGAGAGAAACAACCACATACCCCATCAAAGGCATGAGATCTGTAAGTTGCAATATAAATCACTATGGCAACAAATGGCCACTACTGTAATAGTGGTGTGAGTAGCAAGGAGACAACTACTTTCTGATTGGACTCAAGACCTGCTTTGTCAGAATGGTCACATTCCTTTACTGTAAACTAGAACAAGAACTTAAAATGGGGGGAGGAAATAGATCAATAGGAAAAACAGCCAATGAACCTATAAGTAGGAAGATAGTACATCAAACTGCTCTGTAAATAGCTGTTATTATACCCATAAATTAGAAGAACATTTAGTATTCAGCCTAGAAGTCTTTACAACAGAGGTAAAAGAACTCAGTACCCTAACAGGATGCAGCCTAGAGCAATAGAAGAGCAGTGAAGTGATAGCACTCACTGGTCAACCATAATGCAGAATATCAGTGACTTAGCAAGGCTCACCCAAAATTAGGCCAACCTAATCTTTCCCTACTCTAAGGCGTTGGGAATCTCACAGAACAAAGGGCAGTGAGATTATAAAAACCTAAAGGTGGGAAGGTTCATTGTTAGACAAGACATTTCACTTGAGACAGGACTGCTGCATCTAGGAACTTACTACAGTTCTGCATAATAAGTGATATACCAACATGCTCCTATTGACTACTTAGTAACTCAAGAAACATAAGACCATACAGTGGAAACCTTTGGATCTAAAGCTGGATGAATGAAGGAAATGCCCCTATCAGTGGGATGGCCTGAAGAGAGGTAACTTGATATACCACAGATGCCTGAAACCCCACAAGATTAGACAAGCCAGTGTGAAACCTGGGGAGGGTAGGAGGGAGTGGGAGGGATCAATGAAAGCAAGGGACGGGATGGGAAGGAAGGGGGAGAGAAGGAAGCAGGAATGAGTACTCATAATGCTTGTAAAAGTAGAAACATAAAAATTAAAAACAAACATGGGACACACACACAAAGTTGTTAGTGTTATCTCTACCACCATAGCAACTACACTCACAGAATGGGTTCAAAAATGCTTTTTAAAAGTGTTTTTAACATAGCTTATTTTCAAGAACCTTATAATATGGCTGAAGTTCAAGCATTAGAGAGCATTTTTTTGGGTTTAGAACAACACCTTTTTTTTTTTTTTTTCAGAAATCCTATAGTAAACACACAGGCTGGGGAGATTGCTGCTACTTCCAAAGTGTGAGAACATGAGTTTGAATCCTTAGAATCCAGCTCAAGCCAGATGAAGTAGCATGCATCTATCATCCCAGTATTCCTGCAGTGAAATGGGAGCTGGAAACAGGGGAATCCCCCAAAATTCACTGGTCACTTAGCCTGGCATACACAATGGAGAACATGAAAAGAAGTTGTCTCAAGCACAACACAAAGTGAGGATTAACAACTGAGATTGTCCTCTGACTTCTACATGTGTGAAAGCACATCTAGACTCCCACATCTTTTACATACATGAATATACATCATGCATGTACACATACATGTACAAACACATATACACATTAGAAAAAGAGACCACAAACTACTACTGGGTGCAAATGTGGTAAGAACTAATGAATCATAGTTCTGGTGGGTCCTCTCAGGCTAATAAATATAGATGTATTTATAGAGAAGAGAATATTGGAGCATGGGAGAATTCTTCAGGAAAAAGATGTATAAGCATTGATTTAATGATGCTGTGTCTGTCATGGTGCCCAGTAGAAGATGAACAGTGAAATCTAAGACACAGTCTTCCTTTTCCCTAGAGTGAGTGGCAGAATAAAGTAGCTAGCAACCTTGCACATGCTCACTTCTGTGTAATAGCATCTATTAGGATTCCTACAGTGTTACAGAAGCAATAGAAGGAATATATGTTTAAAAAGGAATTTATTGTGTTGGCTTACAAGATAAGGTCTAAGTAGTCCAACAATGGTTGCATGTAGCTGCTCAGTGAAGGCGCTGAGTGTCTCAAGTCTGGTGCTGAAGGCTAGGGGAGGATTCTTAGAGGGCCACTGGTCTTCGGTCATGGTAGAATGTGGAAGAAGCTGGGTTCTAGTGTCAGTAAAGGGTGGCAACAAAAAACAAAAGCTCTTCTGCACTGGGCAAGAGAGAAGCCTTTTTGTTGTTGTTGTTCTTTATTTCTCTGTATCTGGTCTGCCAACTGGAAGACACCAACCACATTTAGAGTGGGTCATTGAGTTTCAAGATATTTAATCCAGATGATCCCTTCAGATGGTCTGATGGCTGATCTATTTTAATTAGTCCCAGTCAAGTTGAGAACCACAATTAACTACCAAGTACACTGGGTGCAGCTTCTCATCTAGACTTAGATCTAGAGTGGAATTTTTATCACTCTGCTACATACCACATGATTGCAATAAGCTTGAAACATTCACCAAGCTTTTTTTTATTCCATTTCATTCGCAATAAAATGAAGGTTGTAAGTAATAAATTTATCAACTCTTCATGAGGACTAAGAAAGACAATATAAATGAAGCATCGGCACAAAATAAGCACTCAGTACGCTCTGATGGTATTCAGCGGCATGCTGACTTGTGTAAAGGCTCAAGGAGTCTGTACTCAAAAATCCTGTATATGAGTTGGTATAGGCTGAGAGTGTATGGATAATCAGAAAAATCTAGTAGAAGAAATGGCATTTGTTTAGAACTTTTTTAGGAGTATGGTTCAGCAAGTGGAGGACAGTTAGTTGAGCTAGGGACCACTCCAGCCTGGGAACGAAGGTAAGAGCAAAGAAGACAGCCCAATCCATTTGTTTAAAGGAAGGAGAAATGGGAGAGATGAGAATGGTAAGCTAGGATATAGTCAGAGCAGTTGTTTGTGTCCAGTGATCTCCATAACGAACCATAACCAAGCTACATAGAACATTTTCCTTATTTGACACAGACATTTGAGACCATGTGGTCCCAGGATTAATGTACTGGATTGACAGGATCATCGAGGACCTGGGCTCCTTCTGTCCTTCCTTTTCACATGGTTCCATTGGCTGCTGTCCTTAGCTGCAGAGAGCTGTCACAGCAACTGGCAGAATTTGCTCATACAACACTGTTTGACTACTGGAAAATAACAGCAAAATAACCCATAAATACAGCAGAGCTGAATTTATTGCTTATTGCAGCATTGTATCCACCACCTTAGCAGACTCGCAGTAAATCTCAATGGGTGGAAGGCAAAAACAAAAATATTTACTGATGTTTTGTTTGGTGAAGGTTGGTCTTTCCACAGAGAAATCTAATAAAAATTGGAGGAAGTTTGTGAGTAGAAGCACCAAGGGAACAGTTACTAAGAGACTTTTGTGGCAATAACAGTAAATATCTAGGTAAGAATACAAGACTTTGTCCCCCACCCATGCTCTTTAAAATACTTATGACAACAAATATGTATAAAAATACAGAAGAAATCGAGGAATGTTTGATATATGTCAAGATATTTCTTGAGTTTATGTACTGAGAAAATCCATGTAGTTAAAAGGTTAATCATTTCAAACAAATTCATAGATTTAATAAACTTCCAACCAACGTCTTACCAGAAGTTTCTTGTGGATATACACAATCTGATTATAAAGTACATTATAAAATAATAAAAAGCTAGAATTGTTTTGATAAAGTTAACAAATTTGAAGGACTTATACTACTCAATTTAAAATTTACTTCCAACTCCGAATGAGAGATATGACTCAGTGGTAGGCATACATAAGACCCAGCTTTAAATTCCTAGCACCATCAAAGATATGCAAATATAGACACAATCTATTCTAAATATATACTGCAGAATCACATTACTGAAACAAAAAGAGCAGACATAGACCACATCTAGAAATGTGTATTTGGGGGGAGCAAAAGATAACTTTTTCAGAGAATTACTCCAGAAAAAAATTGGTGACAAAATAAAAAACTTGATCTCTAATCTGATATTTCACACTTAAACTAAAATGTAAGGCACATTTAACTTTAATCCAAATATAAAAATCACAAGATTTTTAGTTAATAGGAAAAAATACTCATGACCTTGGTTGGGTAAAGAATTCACATATATTATACCAAAATCATAAGCCATAAGCAAAAATTAAATATTAATTGGTCTTCAATAAATTTATGTGTTTTTTTATTTTCCCACAGAACACCATATTCAAAAGGAAATGTCCTCAGGTCATCTCTCTATCAGAAATGTGGAAAAGTCTTGGAATTCAATAACAAATTGTGAAAGTAGGAAGATATTTGAATACACAAACCAAATAAGATACACAGAACACAAATAGGCACATATAAACTTTCAACATCCTAGTTACATGGGTCTACTACATTAAAGCAGCAATGATATCTTTTTACAAATGTATTAGAACAGAAACAAAGAAGAAAGGAGAAAAAGAGGGAGAGAGAGAGAGAGAAAAACACCCTTAACACCCAAACAAACAAACAAAAACAACCCTGATAATTCTTTTGAGGATTCAGAACAGTGGTATCCCTGACACTTTCCTGGTAGAAATCCGAAAATGAAAAATGATACAAAAATTCAAGCAAAGTGTCTTACTATTGAAAGTTTCAGAACAAAATTAATATATGACCAAGAAATCCCATTCCAAGATATTTACCTTAGGGAAATGAACATTTGTGTTGTATAAAATCTATATCCAAATATTTATAGTTTCATTATTCATAATGATCATAATCTATATAATTCAAACAAACATCCTTCATTAGACACACATAGAACCAAACTGAAATCCACCCATTCAGCAGAATGGTACTAAGCAACAAAACAGACCACTTGTGGCTGAATTGTGTATTCCTAAGAAGAAGCTTCACAGTCTTCACCTCTAAAACCTCAGATTGTGCCTTTCTTAGAAATAAGGCTTCATGCTGGCTTATCCAGAACCCCTAACTTAATCTGTTCAATCAGATTGTGAAAGGACAGACAGATGAAGGCAAATAGGCTCAAGGATGTCACGTGACTATGAAAGCAGATGGCAGGTGATGCAATTGGCAGCCAATGAAGACCTGCATTTCCAACAAAGCACTCAAAAGTGAAGGGAAAACAGGAAACGGTACCTTTAAAAAGTTTCAGAGGGAGCTTGGCTTTGACAACATTTATGACTTGTAGCCTCCAGACTAGAGAGAGAATAGTGTTCTGTCTGTAGCCATCCAATTTGTAATGCTTGGTTGTGGCAGTCCTAGGAAGCTAACATGGACATGAAGCATGTGAATCCAATTGGAATAGGAGGTATCAAGAATGGTGAAGTGTATGAGGATTTCACTAATTAAAAAAAAAAAAAACCTAACAACGCAGACTGCCACAGTATTTTACCTGTTGTTGAATAAGAGACAAAGGACATAAAAATTCACAGTGCTGCAGCCAACAAAATGGTTGATTTTCTAACTGATTCCTTCATCCCCCAACACAACGGCTCAGTGTAATGCAAACTCACTGCCAGGGAGCTCTACTTAATCAAGGGGCCTACCCAGAATCCTGTTAAACTTTGACTCTGAAAGAGATCTGGTCTTCATAGAATCAGTGAGAAAATAAAACTGCTTTCTGACTCAGAGAGCGAAGCTGCCTCTATCTCAGCCCTAAAAACAGTCAAAGCAAACAAACGTCCTTAAAAAGATTCTTCAGCAATAGCTACTAGGAGTCCTACAACAAGGAAAACAATGGAGTGCTTCCCCACAATAGATGCCAGTCTGGGAAGCTTCCACACTGTAAGGATTCTGTTATACATTTGGAAAGATGAAGCTATCATGGTTTATAGATCAATGATTCTGTAGTGTTTGGGCAGGGATGAGGGTCATAGGAGAGTGATGGAATTTTTCATTTTTATGGGAGTCAGGGAGGCCAATTATGGTGAGAACAAATTTCATGGCTAAAAAGAATCTTAGAGTTAAAACAGTGAAGTCTAGCAAATGGAAGAAGGTGAGAGGCTTGTAACAGAATATGAGATAGTCAAGTTGGCCAGATGAGATGAAGAATGGAGCTTGTGCATTGTCTGTGTGACTCCCTAAAAAACCACCTAGGAACACATGCAAGACACAGTTGCAGGTATTCATCATGGGTAAGAAAGGCTTAAAAATCCTCTACCTGTTTCAGAAAGGAGACCACCTCTTAGACAAGGAGCTAAAACTAGGTAGCAAAAACAAGCAAACAAATCCTGTAGCTACATCTTGGTAGCTGTGATAGGAGTTAAGCTTCCACAGGCAGTAAAGCATATGGTAGAACTACAAATTAGTCCTGTAACCTAAACAAAGACAATATGGCTTAATTAACAGCTAGCAGACCCCAACAAACTCAGTATCTGTGAGGTCAGCAACTAGCAATGCTGGCCAGAGCTAGCAGTCAGTGGATGGGCCACAGTTAGGAACAACAGAGGAGATCAGTCAAGGTATGAACTGTTGTTCCGTCATCTGTCATCATGCACAAAGTGCAAGGTTCTCCAGTTGGATATGCTTACAATATACTCAGAGAATTAACCAACTTTGATGAATAAAAATAATTACTTCTGTCATTGTCTAGTTTCTGCCACAAGTACTATTAAAAATTGCCTAGATAAGAACAAGCAACTCAACTTCCTTTAATGAGGTACCCTTTACCACTGCACCCAGAAACCTTGACCTGGCAACCCTCACTTTCAGGCTTCCCTCCTGTTATATTATACAAGCCCTTTTCTCACTTCTCCCTCACAGGAAAACCTTAAGTCCTCCTTCTTTAAGCTTGTCCACAATAATAATAAAATTCCATTCAAACTCACCTTCCAATTGTCTGTGAAATTCTTTTTTTTTAACATTTTTTATTATTATTATTTCCGCTCATACAAACTTAACAGGTACACCTCCCCCCGACTCTCCTGCTTTCCCCTCCCCTCTCCCTTCCCTCCCCATCCCCCAATACCTCCCCCCCAATCCCCAGAGCATCTTTTAATGTCCATGCCAAACTCTCCTCTGGGTCCTCCTCTTCTTTGAATGTGGAAGACAAAAAGATTCAGAGCCTAACTAATTCCTGTGAAAGTTCCTGGTGATCATGAGAACCTGACACCTTAATTCTCAAGATACCTGAGATGAGAAAGTCTCCCTTGTTCTGAAAGACCCTGACACTCTTCTATTTGGTTTACTTACTTACTGTGTATGCCAGGGTGGCTGAAACTAACTACTGTATCCCAGGTTGACCTTCAACTCACCAACCCTTCTGCCTCCATGCTCATATTACCAAGGTGTGACTATTGAACAACCATGCTGATTATATGAACCAACTAATGCAATATAACTCAAAACTCATGCTTGGTAAAGTGGCACAGTTATTAATGCTTATCTAGCATGCATATAGACCTTGGAGTCTATCCCTTACAGTGCATAAACAGGGAGTCCTGGAGCATGTCCTATTATCCCAACACTCAGAAGGAAGAGGCAGGAAGGTCAGAGGTTCAAAGTCAACGTTCAGCAACATAGTAGTTCGAAGACCACATGGGGAGAGACCCTGTCTCAAAAAATTATGTATATGTGTGTGTGTATGATATATATACATATATATATCAGAACCATATATCAAGCATAAAGTTAATTTTTTCTGAAACAAATTAGAATATCAAATACTAAGGCAAATCAATTACCAAATAACAAATAATGTTGTTTATAAAAAAGAGAGTGTTGGGCCTGAAGAGAACTACAAACCATTTTTCCCCCTTCTTTGTGGAATCTGCTGATAGTCTCTGAAATGCTCTTCCATTTAAGGGATCAGTGGTCAGAGAGTTTGGTCCCAGTAGTTTACACAAGCCTAGGAAAGTTCATGTCCACAAGTTTGCAGAAAATACACACAATAAAGTCTTTGAGAATTAGAAGACAATATTAGGTTTTTAATGTCTGGTTCTGACATTTGCTCAATTTAAGAGGAGCGACTCTCCAGGGGAATTGGTTATCCAATGGTGCCAACTTTCAATTACTTTCAAGAAACCAATTCCATGATCTATTTCTTTTAAAAGATGAAGTTTTGACCTGACCTCCTTGGCTGAGTCAGAAGATCAGACTTCTCCTGCCAATATGTAGGCATTTTTCATTTTAGAAATGAGATGGCTTGCTATACTATACCTGACCTCTTTTCCCATTGCAAAGCAGGCCATCTGCCCTGAGTTTTAATTTCTTTTCCAATATTCTTTTCTCTCTTGTAAGGAACATTGCCACTTTAAACACTCAGACTGTGTCCTAAGGCAGAGTCAATACTTTGGGGAGTCAGCTTACTAGGTGGTTAATTAATTTCATAACAAATGCTTTTGACCCCCCACTACCATGGCTTTCAGCAAGGAATAGATATGTAGAAGCTAAGGACTTAGGTCAATAAATAAGTAGTTTTTTCTCTTTAAAAAAAATTCAATCAGCAGCATTTAATCCAGCACAGAGTCTGACTTTTCATCTATGGCTTGTTTTGCCCCTGAATCAATTAATTTCCTGAAACTTTTCATTCTTGAAGAGAAGACTGGAGAGAAATTAATTACCCCACCAGAAAGAGAGTCACCTGAAAAGGCCTGCTTCACAGGCGCTTTTCCTCATCTCTGCTGATATTTTTGTTTTTCTCCAAGGTTTTTGTTGAAACCAGCTTCCTTCAGTGGCATGCATCCATCCTTCTCACACTGTGATCTCATCCAGTCTTTATGATGGCATATGCAGCTAATTTACACTGACTGTGCATCATTTATTTGCAGCAAAGATCGTCTGGCAAAACACTGTTGTATTTAACATCACTTTTTTTTTTTTTTTTTACAATTTTCAGTACAATAACAAATCTAGAATATTTGTAAGGAAGAACTGTTCAGATGATCAGGACTCGATTTCACATTGTAAGAAAAGTTTTGTAGTTCTGCTATATGACTATATACAGAGAAGTTATGAGAATGGGACTCCAAGTCTAAGCTTTGTCCTTCAAGGGTCACTGTGATGAGGGGCACCCTGAACAGAAGTGCAGTAAAGCACTTTGGATACTGCAAGAGTGGCAAGTTCTTTGTAAAAGTTCCAGTCAGAAGACACAGATCTTTCCCTTAGAAGAATCGTGTTCATTTTGAACTTTGAACACTGCAGTCTGTGTACACAAGTTAGTTTCCACATTTGCCTTATCTCTTCTGTACCATTTTGCAGTGCCTTCATGACTCCATTTTATCCCAATACAAACCTTTGCCCATCTCCACTCTTACCTTTCCTGAACTGGAGCTTCTCCTAGACTTCTGTGGTTTCTCAATGTCACTCCATGGCACTGCCTTACTTCATTTGGCCCATGTTCTTTAAAAATGAATTTCGTAATTCAAATTCTTCTTATCAAGCCACCAGATAATTTTACTTACAGATGCTTTATTCTGATCTTGGTGCACATATTTTTTAAATTTAGTCATCATCTATGAGTTGCCAAAATCAACCACTGTGTTTGCAATCAAATTTTACTTCAATCAATTTGATGTTATATATATATATATAGTCAAAGCTAACTATGAACCTTAATGGCCGAAACTGTTAAAGAATACTGTGACTATTTCAAGCTGCATACTTCAATATATCTCAGATGATGAATGAATAAAAGATGAATGGCAGCGCAAAAATGTCAGAGACTCTTTTAGCAGGTTCATATCCTTGGGGAGGAAGTCCTATCAAAAACCAAATGTAGCAATTGAGAAGGAGGAGCAAGTCTGAAAATGATGGAAGGAAGCATGGAATCTGGTAAAAGACAACTCAAAAATAGACAAACTGACATTACGGAGTATTTACACAAAATCAGAATGATCACTAGACAATTATGAACATCTGAGTCCAGATTAACAGGAGCATCAATTGTGAAGTAAGTATGTAACTGAGAGAATCTGTCTCAGCTTATAGACATCATCAAAAGGAGCTGTAAGAATACAAGTTAGAGTACTGGGCTCTAAAACTCTTAGATCTGTGTTAGTGTGCCTTCTCTCTCTCTCTCTCTCTCTCTCTCTCTCTCTCTCTCTCTCTCTCTCTCTCTCTCTCTCTATCTCTATTTCCCTCCCCCATGTATAGACAGAGAGAGAAAACAGACGCATTTAAGAAGGGTTTAAGAAAAAAAAAGGTTTTGATTGGAATTGCATTGAATCTGCATATTGTCTCCAGCAGGATGGTCATTTTCACAATATTGATCCTACAGATATTGAACAAAGATGGTCTTTCCACTTTTTAGTATTTCCTTTAATTTCTTTCAACAGTGTTTTGTAGTTTCCCTTATGCAGGTCTTTTACTTCCTTGGTTAAATTGATTCCAAGGTATTGAATTCTCTCATTTCTTTCTCAACTTGTTTGTCTCTGGTACATAGGAAGGCTACTCAAGACAGGATTGCTGCATCTAGGAGCTCACTACAGTGAGACTTGTCCTTACCAGACCTGTATTATGACTGACATACCAACATACCCCCATACATTACCTAGGAGCTCAAGAAAGATAAGACGATACAGTGGAAACCGTGGGGTCTAAAGCTGGATGAGTAATGGGAAATGCCCCTATCAGTGGGATGCCCCAAAGAGAGGCAATATGATATGTCACAGAGGCCTGAACCCCCACAAGAGTAGAGAAGCCAGAGTGAACCCTGGGGTCCGTAGAAGCATACAGGCAAGAAGATGGGAGAGCGTGGGAGGGATTGATTAAAGGAAGGGAGGGTGTGGGAGGGAGAGGGGATAGAGGGAAGCAAGAATGAGTACTCAATATGCTTGTAAAAGTAGAAAAATTAAAAATTAATAAAAATTTTGTAATAAAAGAAAAAAGAAAAGAAAGTATTCTCTGCAGAAGAAAGTTGTATCTAATACTTAAATTTTTGATGGACATGGAAAGTAATAATCTTGCTTTGAGTCAGCCTGAGAAAGTTGAAAATGAAAACCTGAAATTTTATTTGCTGAGAAGTGTCCCAATTAGGAATTTCTCTACTGTTTTACAGGCACAATTATACGGAAGTTTTTCTTCTTCAGCTCAACTGAAAATAGACAGACCTGAACTGCCAGTCAACTGACTTGAGGAAAGAAATATCGAAATTCTCTGAATGTCAGAATGAATCTGAAGCAACATAGTGCTGCTGTACTTCAAAATGGGACACTGACCCCTCCTCACTTCGGTCTCCAACTCCTATTACATCTACCTTTGAATCTCCTCTTATAGTATGATTCCATTTAAATAGCCTTTTTATCTTTGGTTAGGAAGCAACCTCTAATACCAATCAGGATGGAGCCAAGGGCGGTACAGGAACAGCAAAACTGAAAACAACAACAAACCATAATTCAGAACATCAGAGACCCTACATTAATCACCTGGAACCACACCAGCCAAATCTCTCCCCATCCTAAAGCTCAGGGAAAGTTGTAGAAGAGGGGAAGGCAAGATTATAAGAGCTTAAAGATGGGGAGGAGCAACGATATACAAAATACCCCATACACTTTAGGGCCACAGTAACCATAATCAGACTTTGCATGACCTGTGCAATGACTGACATGCCAATGACCCCCCCCAAAGTCTAACATGAATCACAGGCATTAGGATCCTTAGAGGCAAGGGATTAACAGTCATAATAGTGTTCCCATACTAAAGAGGAGCTCAAGAAAGGGCTCTGGGCAATGCCATTGAGTCCTTACACCTCACTAGAGTGGAGGACTTAGAGGGAAGTTTGGCACTCACACAAAAGGATGGTCCAGGGAATGGGAAGGGGGAAAGGGGAGGCACTGGGAGAAGGAAGGGAAGGAGGGGCGTGAAACGAAGAGGAAAATGGGGGAGGGTGCAATGGGGACTGGGGAGGGGTAGAGGGAAGGAAGGGACCAGGGTACTTATTAAGTTTGTATGATTGGGGAAAAATAAATAAAAAAAATTTTAAAAAGAATGCTAACACACTTTAAATAAATTAAAGGAAATGAAGGGTATAGCAAATGTCTTTAGTTGGAATTTAGGAGTAAACTACGTGCAACATCAAAGGTTGTAAGACCTGGACATATACTAGTTTAGTTATGTCCACTTAGGTTTGTGAATTACTAAATGAAACTGGTTAGCAAAACTATCGACTCAAGATCAAAAAGAATATTTTATTTTTAAAGTGTGAAATGGAGAATGAATAAATAGAAGCTTGCTATATATATATTTATAAATGTAAGTGAGTTGTCCATGTCAACGTATGGACGGTACATGCTAAATAGTCAGATACTAGGAATAATAAAAAGCCAGTTAAGGGAGGTATAATACTTAACTTTTTCCTCATGTACATGGGTATGGATCCTGAGAGATGGTATCTGGAATCATCCTCCATCACTCTTCTCTCTTGTTGTTTGAACCACAACACAGAACACATTTTTATACCTATTTAGGCTAGCAATGAAGTGGGAGGAAAAGGGCTGGACATTATGAAAGGAAACATGGCATCTGGTAGAAGATAGCTCAGAAATAGACAAACTTACATTATGGAGTATTTACACAAAATCAGAATGATCACCAGACAATTATGAGCATCTATTAGGTTTTCCAGGCTCCCCTTTCTAGGGCCGGAATTGCAAGTAGACCAGCATGGTGTGCAATCTGGGGATTCAAATTCTGGTCCTTTTGCTTCTGTGGCAAGGGCTTTAACTAAGCCATCACACCAGCCCATAAGACTTTTGTTTATAAAAAATAGAGTTGAGTTACCAAGAGCTTCTTTCTCAGTTTAGGTAACAATTTCCTTACTTCAGTCTGTTTATTTTACTCTGGCACTTGACCTCAATCAGCAGAAACTGCTTGATAACAGACTACCCTGGCTTAAACCTCTCCATTCTTCCTTACTGTCTCTCCCATTTCTATTCTTTATTTCTCTCCTACCATTCCTTCCATCCATCCTAGCCATTCTTTTTTCTTTTCCCATAATCCTCCTCCTTTTTAATGTTTTCTTATTTCTAAGCATAGACAAACCGTCCAAGTGGAGAAAAAGATGCTTTTATGAATTGACTTTGTTTCCAGATGGTTGCTGGGCACTGTTGGCCATGAAGATGAATGAGGGTCCTAACCCTCCGAGTGTGTACAATCTATATGGAGTGATGAAAATGTGCCTTGTGTATACGTGGTAAGTGTTCTGATAGGACAAGTCATTAAGGGAGCCCACCTAGTCCAAGAGTATTGAAATGAAATTTCTATGTGAACATGCAGAAATATTGTAAAATCATCTCACAAATTCTCTGAAATATTCTAAATATGAGGAGAAACTACTAGATTTGCATGGGCATTACTCTGAATATTTGACAAATTTCTCGAGTATGCTAAGGTGTTTGAACCTGGAGCACAACAATTATGGAATTAAGGAATAACTGCAATTTGGAGAGGAATGCATGCTATAAGAAAGAAATACATTTCTTTTGGTTCTTTCTTTGCTGGCATTGGATTTTTAAAGATAGAATTTCTTTTCTCAAGTCATTTCTAGAATCCAAACTATGTCTAAAAGAAGTTTCGTTCTTCTATTTGGCACTAGATAAAGCCTACAATTAAACCTGGTGACCTTCAGGGGAAATAAAACAGTAAAACATGCAATAAGAGTGGATGATACTTCAATCTGAACACTCAAAACCTAACTGAGACAAGATTTTGGATGCTGGTAATTTAACAAAGAGAACAGGAGGGAAGATAAGTGAGAGAAAAGAGCTGGAAATAAAGTTGAGAAGTGAAGACTGCCCACTTGAAGGTCAGGAGGTACAAGAATTTCTCAGCCGGACTGGTAAGGACTTCTAGGAGCATGAACCCTTCCAGATTCCCACCCTGTGACAAGCGAACCATAATAGGTCCTATAATACAAAAGGCAGAATGCAGAAAGGCCATCTGCATGCAGACAGACACCAAGACCACATTCTGAGAGAATGAACTGCTCACTAAATGTGTACTCAGCAGGAGAGTGGGCATTGAAAGCATGTGACAGAGGCTCATGGGCCTCCATCACAGATGCAAGTTAGCATTGCCTCTGCTGATGCTGAAGCAGAAATCACCCTCCAAGTGAAAAAAAAATACTAGAATGAAAATCCTTCTCTTTAAGATTTACCTTTTAAAATGGGTTTGAAGATGAGATCTAGTTCCTGAAGCATCTCTGTTAGGTTTTGTAAAACCTGGGAAATTTCCTGGAGACTTCCAAGTCAAATATTTTATCCCTATGGATTTTTTCCTGTCTTCATACTTGCATTGCCACTGCTTCTGTTGTTTGAAAAGAAATTGACATTGTGCTGAAGGAAACAGGCCAGAAGTTATACACAGAAGCAAACAGATGGATACTATAGCTCTGCCAAAGGACCAAAAAGGAACTATTTTTACCTCTAAATGCTGTGTTCTTATTTGTATTTGACTAGTATGCTCTAGCCATCACCAGTCCAGGATAATTCTGTTTTCTTCTGTGTCACACTGGCAGATTTACTTACACCATTTCATGCTCCATTTTAAGTATTTCAGGTCAGGAGCAAGCATTTCTCAGTAAATGATCTAAATGATAGTTGCAGTCTGTGCTTCTGGGAGTAAGTACACAGATACTTAATATAGTATTTATAAGTGCATATATGACTAAAATGTTCCACGATATGGTTTCCATCTTAAGGCTATGTGTGAGTGCCTTGTATTATTCTTCCAACTTCACAATATTTTACATTTTGTCAAAATGAAACTTTAGCAATTATGGAATAATGAATGACTAGATTGGAAATAATGGTGGGAAGAGGCTGAAGGTATAATAAATTAGACAAAATGTGAAATCTAGAAGCACGTTCATGCAAGTTTTCCTATAATCTTCTAACTTTTCTCCTTCAAAAGAACGTATATGAATACACATATACAACTTGAAAGAATAGCGTATTTGTGAATGTCTTTCTATAAGGTGTTCTTTCTTACATTTTATCATGATCTTTCTCTTAAATAAATATGTCAATATATTATTTTCTGATAAAGTTTGTGTATTGTGTACTTTGTTATATGACGCTAGTTATAAATGTTTTAATTCCCTTTTTTGTTGGATATTTGGAGGTTTCTAATTTTTCCTTTTATGATTTTACTACGTAGAATGTCTTTGAAAACGCATCCAGGCTTACTTATGGAAAAATTTTGGTGTGTTAATTTCCCAGAACTGCAATAGCTAAGCCACAGAATGTACAGTTAATATATGATTGGTTAAGATTTTGTTTTCAGCTGAATAAAATAATGCAAATTTAATTTATCTTCCTTGATACAGTAAAATAAAGGACAAAATATATGATGCAACTAGTACACTGGACTTGAGGCAAATGAATGGCAAAGAGGAAAATGAATGTGGCTAAACCCTATCATTGCCCTCACTGCTTTCAGAGGAACCCAGGCCACAGAAATACGTATAGAGTCTGCAGACTTGAGTCTTGAAGTCACAGCTGAGTGTCAAAATCAAGTGTCCCACATCACAAGACTGAGTGGCACAGATTAGACAGAGATAGGTAGAAAGCTCTGAAGTGTCCCATACAGGCAGACAGTTGACTACTGACCCTTGCATGTATGTGAGGAAGCTACCTAAAGCCAGGAAAGAAGATTCAAGAAGGTAAAAAGTACAACACACAACACCTACTCCCATTACAGATGGACATTCTTATATGCGTATATTGATAAATGCCCAGAAGGATCTGGCTTGGCTTCAATGAACAACCTCTTATCTGATTGGACCTACTCAGTGCTGTGAATCATTTCTCAAAAGCAACACCTGCAACTAAGAACATGGTTCAGGAGTTAAAGCCTTTGCCTCAAAAGCAAAAGGTCCTGAGTTCATATTACCAGATTACATGTAGAAATGTGAGGCAGAAAAAGCTGTAGCCTGTATTTCCAGTCCTGGAAGCAGAGCCTGGAAAGCCCCAGAGCAAAGTAATAAGGAGGTAGCACAATCCAGGATGATTTTTTATATCACTGTTAGGCCTCCACAAGTAGACACACTCAAGTGCATACACACACATACCCACACCTCACAAACACACAAAGCAACACCTGAAAGAATCTTTCTGGTTTCAAGTAAATTCACTACAGTCCAAAAAAGCTCATTATATTGATTGGAGACAAGCAAGGTGGAGTGTTCCTGATAGTACCAGTTCCTCAGAAAGCTGAGTCAGAAGAATTGATCAAGCTCTGGAGTTCCAAGTCAAACAGGACAACATAGCAATATGCAAAAAAACATATATTTATGATATTATTAAAATCACTCATTGCTTAAATAGATAAAATTGACCATGTCTGGCATCCATTACAAAATTTCTCAGCATTGATAAAAAAGAAAATATAATACACAAGGAAGAAATCAACTAATAGAAATTCACTCAGAACTTACATAGATGGTCAATCTATGTGATAAAATCATGATAAAACTGCTTAAGGGAACAAGGGGTTTATTTTTTCTTATGATAGACTGGTTACAGTTTCTCATCCAGGCTGGCAAGAGAACCCCTAGCAACACCAAGGATAGAGGGAACTGACCACACATAACTACATAGCAGCTGAGCGAGGTAAGATCCTTACTTGCCAGACCAGCATGTCTGGCCAAGAGTGATGGTAAATCCTGGGTGTCACCTTGACACACCTGGCATTAACTAAGATGGGACTGAGACCACTTGAAGAAATTATCTGGATAAGACAAAGACCAGCCCTAGATCCCACTGGAACCTCCCAGTAAAAGGAGCCACAGAACAGAAGACTGGGAAGAAGAGAGACTCTCCAGGAAACACACTAGCCTCTTGGATGGGTGTGACATAGCCTGTCTCCAACTTCAGCCATCCAGTCATGTCGCTTCCACCATGAAAGTCTGTTTCTCCCTTCTGGAATTGTAAGTTAAGTCTCCCTTTCTCCCTTAAGTTGTTTGACTTTGAATGCTCTCTCACAGCAATAGCTAAGAGTAACCATTACACCAAACATACAGAAGGATGCCCCGTTTCTCAAACAGTTCCCTCCATTTAATTCACTTGCCCTGGAACCAGTCCCACCCACTATAGGCTGGGTTTTCTCCATCACCTAGACAATCTCTTGCAGGTTTGCTATGAACTTGACTCAACTATTAACTCTCTACAAATGTGTCCAGAGTTCAAACCTTCAACTGTCGAGTTGACAACTATACCTAATTATGACAGATGGCAAAACCAACATATGAGAACACTAGAAGACTGACTAGAATTATTTTCCAGACAGAATAAGGTCAGCATATGGACATCTCTGAGGGTATCATCTCCTTAAATATGTGCTAGTGGAGACATGCAAGTTCCTATTTGTACACTTGAGTGTACACATGAGTTAGATCACTGGAAGCTCACATGGTAGAAGAGATCTGACTTCTAAACATTGTTATGTGACCTCCATATATGCACTATGGCATGCTTGAATACATATTCTTTCTCTCTCTCTCTCTTTTTCTCTTACTCTCTCAAAAATATTCTAGATTCAGTGCAAATGATAAACTTTATATGGGGAAATTTTAGCTAGTAAAATGTCTTTCAAATGATCAAAGGAATGTTGCTTCTGCTGCACACATATTGCCGAATGTGACTAACAGTTCTGGGTCTGCTTATAAATTCCCAGGCAGGGTGATCATCCTCCCCTCCTGCGATCTTGAATTTTATGCTGCTAGGTAGGTATTTGCATCAATCGTGGTAGTCAGTTGGCAACTGATGAACTGAGACAAAACATACATGCAGCAAGACGGGGGCTGATCTTATTTTTGAATCACTGTGATAGTGTTTTGTATTTTAAAATAACTGTGAAAAACAGAAGAAGCACAATAGAAATCAACAAGCCATCTCCATTTTCCTCTACTTGGGTTGTTCTGAACTTCACTCTAAAGTAAGCATTCATATTTGACCAAAAGCAAATATGCACTCATTTTTCCAGGGATTTCCTTTGACCTCTCTTCAGTTATTTCCATAATGGGGCTGAAATAAATTTTAAAAATCACCGAAAAAAGAATAATGAGCTCTGCCACCAGCAAAGCATGCAGATGGCGGGAAAGCCTTGTCTTCTCATGCGTTCTGTAAGGCACTCGTGGCATTGCCACTGCCTGACTCTCTGTAAAGCCATAAATGTAGTTCACAGAGAAGGTGCTGAGGACACTTGAAGCAGAGGCATTGCTCTGTCTACAAAACCTGCTGAGAGAACTGCTTACAATTAGTTAGGGAATAGGAACCACCATCAAGTTCAAGATTTGAGAATATCCTGGTTAGTTAGACTGTGTTATACTTCTACAAGTTGACCAAGATATTGGAGCAACAACAGTGATGGACAGGTCTACTTCGGGCGTTTATTGGCCCAAATATAGCATGAAAATAACTAAAATTTATTGAAACTATATATGAACAAAAAATAAATTTGAAAAGTCAACTTTTAGAATAAAGCATTTCAGATACAAACAAAGGGGAAAGTTTGCCATCCTACATATATCTCCATTTCAACAACTGCCACTTAGTTTTTGCTATGTTAGGCCTTCCTGGCATCAATAAATGCATGAAACAAACTGAATGCTGAAGTTCCGCTATTTGTACTTTAGGTTGGTGAATAAGTCTCTCCATAGCAAGTAAATTCCTAGATGATGTGATCCTGCTAATTGAAAGATGATATAGATCACTTTTGGAACATGAGAATTCTAACCCCCCCTACCTACCTCTTCCCTCAGACACTTGGTTATTTTAAAACGAATTCTATATAATAAGGCACTCACTCATAAACAGTTTAGGAATACATGCTGGAATGAACTTAAACAGTTTAGGGATACATGTTGGAATGTTTAAGCTCATTTTGATGACATTGTTATTCAATTCCGTGCTTTATCAGTGGAGATTAGGACTGAAACAAGACTTGTACCATACAGTTGGCTGATGATGAAACCACTGCTATAATCGGCTCATGTTTCTTTCCATCTGAGGGTTGCTCTCACATACCCTACCTCACCTTCTCCCAACTTTGTACTTCTGAAGACACTGAATAATTTGTCTTGTAGATTTTCCAAATTCCTAGTTGCATGATTTTCCTGGTGGCATGGTTTGCAAGTATAAGAGACTCCTTGTATTTCCTGTAAAGTTATAATTAACCTGTTTTGGTGCACATGTGCACACACACATTCGTTCACTCACTCACTCATTATTTGCTCACTCACTCACTCATTCACTCACTCACTTATTCACTCACTCATTCAATCACTCACTCATTCACTCATTCGTTCACTCATTCACTCACTCATTCAATCACTCATTCATTCAATCACTCACTCATTCAATCACTCTCTCACTCATTTATTCTCTGCTTTCTGGCTCAGAGCATCTAAAACTTTAGTTTCCTATTAGATGCCAGGAAAACCTTTTGTTTTAATATTTCATCTTTCCACTCTAACTTGTAACAGAGTTCTTCCATCCTTGGAATCACCTGTATGATAGGAATGCCCTTTGTTCTAATGAGGTGACAGTTGGCTAGTGTCAGAATGGGAGCTAGTCACTGAATTTAAGCCAAGATTTGAAGTGCCAAATCTTCAACCTCATCCTTCCACCATCCCTCCCAAGTGGGATGAGAATGGCTGCATTTGAAGTCAGTATCAAGGAGACCTGTATGATGAACTTTCAAAAAAAATTCTCTGAAAGCTGGGTTTGTTCCTGTGAACATGGGTTGCACCAGTCCCAGCACATAAGAACCTGTGCTTAGGGCCCTTCTGGTCCTTGGCGTGGTAACCCTTCATCCAGACACACATCTGCATCCTTGATCCCTTGACTGTATCTTTCACAACAGATTGATGAATGTTTTTCCTGAGTTTTCTGAGTGATCACAGAATATTACCAAACAAGAGAAAGAGGCCATGGGAACCCTTGACTTGTTGCCAAATCAGACAAGAATGTGGGTAGCCTAGGGTCCCACGGTTTGCTCTTAGTGTTTGAAGTAGGAGGACAGGAGATGCGGTGATATCTGACCTAAGTCCAAGTAGCTGATGTCACAATTGAATCGCAGAAGATCTAGTTACTGATTGGATAGCTGGGGAATTGGTTGGTGTTGAATATCCCTCCATAAATTTACAAATATAGACGTTTAATGGAGGGAGCACATGAAGGAGAGGGGAAGCCAGAATGGTATTTTGTAGGTAAGTACATATCTGATTCTCTCCCCTTCTGATATGTTAGGTATTTTGTTCATTGCTTTGGTTCACAGATAATTGAGAATGTATATATGATATTCCTTTTGTCACTTAGTAGTTGGAATATATCTACAAAAATAGTATTTCTCTATCAAATCTTTATTTATCTTATTTTTACAGGAAAGAGAAAATAAATTTGACCCTTTTCCCTAGACCAATTTTTAAAAGAGAAATTTTCCCCAGGTACCTTGAAGGTGACTGTGTGTGTGTGTGTGTGCACGCATGTCTATGTGTGTGTTTCTATGTGTATTATGAGCTCCATTTTTGATTATGTGATATGATTCCATTATCTTTATCAATGATCCAAATGATCCATGGTACCTTTCTTTAGCTGGCTCTGAAGTCATCACTTTATTTTTAATATACGGTTGTGCTATTCTAAGTGCGCAATAATCACCACCATGAGCAACATATCTGCACCATAGACTACTTCTAGACTTGCCTATTGGACCATACTATATTTCAGACTTGTTTCCTAAGCTCTATTTTTACACTAACCACTTGCCCATTGAGTGGCTGCATTATTAATATCTGCCTGATCATTTACCTGCCTTATGAATATCTGTCCAGTCAACATCTGCCCATCAATCACCTATCATGTTAGCACTTGTCCAATAAACACCTTTTCAATCAGCACCTGCACAATAAATGTCTGTCCTGTAAACATCTGCCCTATAAGCACCTGACCAGTCAATACCTGCCCTGTGAGTACCCGCCCAGTGAGCAATATTCAATGAACAACTACCTATCTGCAGAATTTGTTCCCATTCCAAGACACTTTTTTCATATTTAAATTCAGAACTACATTTTTTTATTTAAGGTTATCTTTCATGTTTCTCTATTCTCCCACATAGAAAGTCTCATTTTTCCAATGATTCACCATAATTACTCATTTGATTTATGCCTATAGTACATGAATACCAATCTAAAAATGAGAATATATGACTATTTTCAAATAAAAGTGAAAATATCTTAAGATTTTTGTCTTGTTTTGTTGCAATTCTGTTTGGTTTTGTGGCATTAAACCACTGGGAATATGTAATCAAGTTACTGTAAATGATTCTTCTCTTGAAGGTATGCCACCAAGTTGGTAACTACAGAACTTTCTTCCTCCCTTCCCACAATGCCTCGGCTTTTTAAGCACTTCTTTATATTTTATTCTTGGATCTTTCACCTCAATTTTATATAAATCATATAATCATATAAATTTTCAAAGTCAAATTTATAAAGCAAGACAGATTCAGAGAATTGTATGTTTTTTTTTTTCAGTTTACGCTCTGTCTCACTCTTTCATGGTATTTCTGATAAAGTTGTAAAAAAAGTTCTCATATAGTTCTGGCTGGTTTCAACCTTACTATGTAGCTGAGGATATTTCTACTAGATGGAAAGTACCAGGGTTTTCTTGCTTATCATGTTTACATATTTCTAAGTCATTGTCAACCTTAAGTATCAAGGCTCTCTTAGAAGGTTAGAAGTTGGTTCTCTTCTTCTACCATGTAACATTGACTCCCACATATCACATGAACTTGGGTCACCAGGTTTGTAAGTAGGTGCCTTATCTGCTGAGTGAACTTTCTCACCAGTACCAAGAGAATAATTATTCTAGGCAAAGTCCATTCTGATTTACTGGTATTTATGCATTTCGATTTGTTAAAGGGTTATAGGAATTAAATGAGATGCTGGACTTGTAACTTACTATGTACAGAATGCTTGATACTCCAGTCACAGATGACAGGAAGTGTTTTTGTCTTGTGTAATTTTTTTCATCTGATTATTTTTTCATAGCCTAGTCTTCTTCTGAAGTTGCTATGAGCTAAACTATGTCCTGATAAAGGAAAATGTGATTATATCAAATTAATTGAGCTGGTTCTCCCAATAAACTCTTGAAGCGTATCTAACTAATTTAGATCAAAAGTTCCAGGACTGTCCTGAAGGGATGATTTTAGAGATGAGCCTGTCCCCTTGCGTGCCACTTCCTGTTAAAAGTCTGCATCTGTGTGCTCAGGGAAGCAATAGCAGATTTTGAGTTGGAAAGTTGCATGAGCCCTCACGCAACTGAGAAACAGAACTCCTGGCTTAAAAGCAGCGGAAAAATAACACTAACTGGGAAAGGCTTGGGGACTTTTTAATGTTTTTGGATCTTTTGCCTCAATATGCTTTTAGTTACTCCATCACTAAAATGTGCCCCCCTTTTTTTTCCAAATGAATGATTTGCCCAAGTGTCTGTTTGACTGTACCAACTCCGGAAACTTTTCAGGATAAAAAGTGCAAAAAGTAGTGAACTGTATCCATACTGGGTAAGGGATAGACAAAGCTGTGTTTGACCTCCAGGCTTAATATTGATCTTAAGCATTTGGTGAGTTGTGAAATTGAAGGATCATCTTGGGAAAGCTTTTAAGAGCATGGCAGTGAGAAGTGGTCATCTACAAAGCTACACTGACTTCATACCTTGTGAGGTGGTACTTGTGATGGCATGCTTTTGCCATTCTGCTGTGGTACATTGAACAGCTGGCTGCTACCTAGTGAGGCCATATGATTCTTGTAAACTACTGCTCATCCCTCTCCACACTACCCCAGACCACCTAACAGAATATGCCTTCAAAATAACACACACCACCCTGGAATTCTCACAAGTTTCCTTCCTGGCACTTTCCATGGTGTTTTCCTTCCCCTTCTAAATCAGCCCTTGGAAATGGTACAACTGACTCCTATCCATGTGAAACAGGACTTATCAGTCACTGTCAAAATTCAGCATTGTGCCTTAGCTATCTGTCAATTATGTGGCTTTACATAACTTCTATAAGCCTCCATTTTCTCATTTTTAATAAGGTAGTAATATATATGTGTAAAATTATAGGAAAAAGATTGAAATACAGAATGAAATCCTTCTCCTTCTGCTTTATTTCTCTCCCCCCTTTCTCTTCCTTCCTCCCCTCCTTTCATAATCTATCCCACTTCCTCCCACCCTCCTGTCTGTCTTCATCTATGGATCCTGAAGTTCCCTATGGATCATCTGTTCTACTGCAGCTTCAGGCCTCTGTGCCAAACCAAGTGGCCCTTCTTTGAGCACACTTACTCATAGGAGTATTCCACTTTACCTGTGTAGCCCGAGTCCCTAAGTTTCCTACTGCCTGTTTCTTCTGAGATCCTGGCTAGTCTGTGGGTTTATGTTGGTATGTCAGCCATTATGCAGGTCTGGTAAGGACAAGTCTCACTGCAGTGAGTTAATGAATGCAGCAGCCCTGCTTTGAGTAGAATGTCTTGTCCAGCTGTGGACCTCCCCATCTTTAAGCCCTTACAATCTTACTGCCTCCTCTTCTACAAGGTTGCCTGAGCCTAGGATGGGAAGAGATCTGGCTGACCTGATTTCAAGTGAACATTGCAGGGGTCCCAGTATTCTGCATTCTAGTTGACTGTCATCTGGTTCACTGTTTTTCCACTGCACTAGGGCTGCAGTTCTGTCTGAGTGCTGAGGTTCTCTGCTATGCAAAGATGACAAAGCAAAAACAAAAGCAAAAAAGTTTAAAAAAGGCCTTTATATTGCCCCTTGTTAACTATGGATTGTACAACCTCTTTATCATGAAAAACTTAGTTTCCAGAAATGTGGATTTTTATTGTTGTTGCTCAGGAGAATACTTAGAATTCCCATAAGTACAAAGAAAAGGAGAAAAACCAAACCGCTGCATTTTGCTTGTTGCTCCATACCTCGGGATGCCTGTTTATGACCCTGTGATTTTGTTCCCAAGCAGGAACCATCAGGTTACCACCCATGTTGGAAAATAAGCTCAAGCATTTGACATATCGCTCAAAGCAGTACGTTTCTAAAGCGCTCTCCATCTGGAGAAAGGGAAAAGAGTGTGCTGTGTCTTCCATTCTGGCCCCAGAATGCGGAACTTTGGAGACCACGCCAAGCATCTCATTCAGAGGCTTTGGGCAAGATTCACAAAGCGATCGCGCTTGTGGTGGAGCCAAAATGAAAGTCAGTTGTTTCTCCTTTCCTTGCCAATTCCATCGGCAGACTCTGGACTGCAGAACCCGGAGTTTTAAAATGTGTTTCCAGCTAGGAATTGCTTTCATGTTTGTATTCTTCTTGCTAAATCTGGATCTTCTCTCACAAGGTCCTTGCACAACGGCCAGGATCCTTTTTCTGGTTTGTAAGACTTCTGAGTTTTCTCTCAATGGAACCCAAGCCCTCCTTGTGCCCTTACCGACATTTCTACCTGTAATCATGGACAAAAAAGATAAGGACAAAACTTATTTGGGCAAAAGCTTTAAAAAATCACAATGTTTATTGACTTTTCTTAGTTAATTTTTTTCTGGAAATCCCCTCACCTACCCACCCAGAAGCATGTCTGTAAGATAATGGCAGACCCAATTGAATTGACAATCAAATTAACCATCTGGATTCCTATGACAGACAGAGCTAGTGGGGGATGTGTCGAGATAAGGCTTGAAAAGTAGGTGGCATTTTCTATGTCAAGCTCAAATTTCAAACCCAAGATCATGAAGTTGTCCTGGAGAGTTTTATACAAATCAAAATCAACCTTCAGTAGGTGGCATGCAAATAGACAAATTGGATGTGATGCTGTAACCATGTGAACATCTGGAGAGAAGGAGATGATACTGGAAGCAAGGAGGTGAAAAAATGTTTGAGAAGGAGCCTACAGCAGAAATCAGAAAGAAAATATGAGAGAGCAGAGAAAGTGGCTTGGCTCCATCACTGTGGTATGGCCCGTTGCTGTGGGCAGTTATGATCTTACTTTCCCCTCTGCAAGACAAACGTCATTGTGCCTCATGTTTCCACCATTCTGCAGCTGGAGAACTCTGTTTATCTCAAAGCTCATCAGAGTGGCATCTTTCATTAAAGAAATTAAGTATTCCGATGGCATATTCCACCCTTCCTTTCTGAAAGTCACATCGTGTTTCTAAAACTTTTAACAAATTTCAAAGGCCATGTGTCTGAGTGCCTTGAGATTCTCTGCTTTACCAATCAGTGGGGTAGAATCACAGCTACTAAGCACCCAGCTGCCTCATCTTGGAGGTGTCTTATTTTTCTTGTCTCACAGGAATAATTGCTTCTGGTTCAGACTTTAAAGCTACTAGGTAGCTTAAAAGTTACCTATCACACTAACTGGGACTGGCAGAGACAGGGCAATGGCAATGATTTCTGGATAATTGGCAGGGTGTGCTCTGGCTTATGTAACAGTTACCTTTGGCAATTTGTCCCAACACTCTTTTTGGCTGTAACACTGTGGTATTTTTAATGGCAGGAACTTGGCCAGTTTTCAGCCAATCAGCCTTTTCCGTTCACTGCCTGCAATTAGAGCTACTGTTTCTTTCACCATGTTTCCAGCAAGACCTGCTTCTGTAAATATGTCAGTGAGGGTCCGCATAGAGCGTCATTCTGCCAAGGTGCCTTAAGTCTACCACTTCAGTTCAAGGAGTTATTTTTACTTTTACACAAGGAGGCTCCGTAATACATCTGACCTTAATCCATGTATCAGTGGGACCTGTAGAGAAGGGGTTAAAATGATCCCAGATTTTAATGGCATGTTATAATTGGGGAAAAGGGTTTCTCGGTGCTGTGGGCAGCAAGGAGAGTATCCCGACCCTTTGGTATGGAATATCTGTGGCAAACCATCTTGCATAACTCACACCATCATTAGTGGGAGGTGCTTGGCTAATGTCAATGCTTTCCTGAAGGTGCACAATCTCAGGAAATTAGTTTCATTTTCACAATCGAGTATCTTTTACCTTAATCTACCCTGCCAGGATCTGCTCTGGAATTTCCAGCATTGACTGTGGTTAAACAGAGCTCACCTACTGATCTTGCCCAGACTTAGAGTTTACTTTAGGGGCTGGAGAGGTGGCTCAGGGGTTAAGCCTCTGCCATGCAAGCGGAAGGTCCTGAGTTTGGATCCTAGACCCCACCTATAGACGCCGGGTGGAAGCAGAGGCGGCCCGCGTTTCTGGTCCTGGTAGGGTGGATCCTGTAAATCCCGAGGCAGAGTAAACAAGGAAGAGGTGAAGGTGGTTCATGGTGGTTCTCGAATTCACCTGTGGTTCTACACACACACACACATACATACACACACATGCACACATGCACAATTGAATAAATAATAACAGTTTGCTTTAAAATGGATTGAATATTCAAGAGAATATTTAAGCTTATCATGTAAGAAATACAGCATAAAAATCACAAATACTGCTCTGTTCAGACAAGACATGGAGACTTTTTCATGGTTTCTGTAGTAGGGGAGAATCCTTTCAGTATCGTGGAAAGAGAAACTCACAGGAGAGCTGGGCAATTCCTCGCTATATTCTCTTCACCCATCTTGCCTAGAGTGGCCACAGAGCCACTTCTAAGCTTTCCTCTAGCAATAAACATTTACCTGAGTAACTTTGATAAAAAAGGATTGCTTGTTGCAATTTTTTTTTAAAAAAATGTTATATGTATGTTAGGCTAAGAATTGGATGTGGTCTATCCTGTGAAGTTTCACTAGGAATTGGAGGCAATGGAGCCTTTGCCTTTACAACATGAGGTTACATGTAAGTAATGCAATTAGGCCATGGGGAGAACCACCTTAGAAAGGGATTAGTTAATTCTCACAAGCATTTAGTTTAGTTTAGTTCTCAAAGAAGCATGTCAAAGAGCAGGAGAGATGGCTCAGGGGTTAAGCCTCTGGCTTGTAAGCTGAAGGACAGAAGTTTGGATCTCATATCCCACATGAAAATGCTAGGTAGAAATAACAACAGCCTGTGCTTCTGATCTTGGAAGGCAGAGTCTGGGAAACCTCGGAGCAAAGCAAAAAGGAGGAAGAACAATCCAGGATGATTTCCGAAGTCACCTTTGGACTTCCACAGCCACACATGACCAAGTTCTCCATATAAACACACACACACACACACACACACACACACACACACACACACACGATATATATATATCTATATAATATATATAGATATAATTAAATCAATTGACAACTCCTTTTACACTAGAAAATTCTTAAAGAGAGAAAGAGAGAGAGAGAGAGAGAGAGAGAGAAAGAGAGAGAGAGGCATGTCATTAAAAGCAAAACAGAAAAGTCATTTGAGATCCTGCTGTGATACCATCCAGAATTAGGTGGTATATCTGGAGGTTGCTCAACCTCAGAAATTGTGATTGGTTATAACAGTGGCAGGTAAACTCATCTATGCTGCGACAGGGAATTAGGAACTTATGAACACAACTACCATCATAGTGTTAATGGTATTTTTCAAATATGCTTCTAGGGATATGTCTCATCCCAGAAAATAATAAACAGCATATATGTCTAGTGCAGATATCTCTTGTTTGAATGTATTCCTTCTCAATATGCTAATGATAGCAACACAGCATTTTTTTTCAATTACATCATGGTGAATTTTGTGAAATCTGATCATATCCATTTTAATGGAAAGGATCCATTGCCTCCTATGTTGGAGCAGTCAGTCTGAGGATTGGAAAGGCAGGGAATGTTGTAAAGACCTGGGACAGAATGATAGAAAATATCTTAGTTATCATTCCATCTGTCTTTAACCTTTACCTACACAAGCATGATTAAATGACTGCTCACAAGATCTACTTGAATTTGGTAAAAGTATATTATCCAGATTCTGTAGTATTCATCAGTGTGAAGTTTGCATTTAAAAGAAATAAAACATCTAGTTGGCATCCATCTGAATGGACTTGATTTTCTGGTATACATATACAGGTACGATAAGCTAAAAATATGTAAGACATAAGAGTAGGCATGCCTTCTTCCTTTTTTCTGTTGTCAACTTGATATTGACCATTTTTTTAGAAGTTGTCATTTTATAGCTAGGTTAAAATGTTTGGCAAAAGTCATTTATAAGAATCTTCTATTATACTCATAATGATATTTGAATTCTTCACATTGAGCTGTGATTGTTATACTGATAAGTTTTGCCAAAGTTTTAATCAGTCTCGTTATATTTTTGTTTTTCTCTCTCTTTCTGTGTGTGTGTGTGTGTGTGTGTGTGTGTGTGTGTGTCTGTGTGTGTATGTCTCTGTGTGTGTGTGTGTGTGTGTGTGTGTGTGTGTCTGTGGTGTTAAGAGGAAAACTTGAGAGTCAGTTCTCATCTTTCACTATGTGAGTTCAGAGGGTTGAATTTAGGTCAGCAGGCTTTGTAGAGAGCACCTTTAACAGCTAAGTTATCTAATCAGCCTTAAACCACTTCTGATATTGTTTTGCAGCTAATTTTACTGTGTCTTTGTAATATTTGAAACATTTGAAACTTGTGGAGAAATTATAGCCTAAGCTATTGTCAACATTTGCACATGTTTCACACACACTGAAGAGCACTATTCTGCCTAGGTAAATGGCAACACCCTCTGCATGGCAGCTAGAGTATTTTATTATTTGTTCATAGTAAATATACACATATTTTTCTCTCCCCTTCCTTTTCATTTTCTTTTTCTCTTTGTTTCTGTCTCTATCCATCTCTGTCTCTGTGTCTCTGTCTCTGTCTCTCTCTCTCTCTCTCTTTATCCTTCTCTCTCCTTTGGCCGGTTAATGGGAGATACATGTGACAATCCCATGGAGCTATGAATTTTTATGCATTTCTCTGTTTCCTTTCTATAGAATGTTTTCATATGTTTTAGTTTAGAATTGATTTGCTTCTCTGGTGAAATGAATCTTTATGAAAACGTCTTCATTTTTAATAAATATCTCTCCTCAATTGACACTGCATCTGGCATTAGCAGAGTTACTTCTGGCTACATGTTAATGTTTTCTTGAGATCTATTTTATCTTCTTTATGTATTCTTTCTTATTCTATCATGTGAATGTTTCTTGTAAACATTTACTTAGATTTTATTTTTGAACGTTTCATAACTTTGACTTCTAACTTGAATCCTTCATTTATTTATATTATATGAAGTTATCTCTACATTTGTGTTTGTAGCTATAATTTTAGTGCTTTCCGTGTTTGCAAGTTGCTCTCCATTCCTTATTAGTCTCTCTTCTTACTTCTGTTTATTTTATTTTTCTCTGTGATGTCTTTTTAATTATTACAATTTTCATCTTTTATTTATTTTAATTGAATTAGCAATTGTATCCATTTTTAGGTAATTCAGGAATCCCACTTTTGTGATATTGTATCATATTTTTCATGGTTTTTAAGTGCTATAATAAATTAGAATTGCATTAGCAATTTGAATTTCTTCCTATTTATTTGCATCTTTACTCTTTCAGATGAATTGTATTTGTCTTTGCCTCTTCTTGCTTCCTTCTGCACCTTTTCATACCCTGAAGTTCTTCGGTATTTCTTCTATTTTTTTTTTTCAGTAACAATAATCAGAATTTTTATTTCTTCAAACATTTGTAATTTCTTTGTTTTGGAAACCTTTTATACATTTTTTATTATTAATACATTTTTATTATTATTTCAGCTCATACAAACTTAATAGGTACACCAGTTCCCTCCCTCCCTCCCCCTCCCCCCGTACCCCCTGCTCCTCCTCCCCACACCCCTCCTTTCCCATCCCCCAGTGCCTCCTGCCCCCTAATTCCCAGAGAGTCCTTTCTTGTGCATGCCTGATTTTCCTCTGGGCCCTCCTCTCCGATGCCGTACAAGGACCCAGTGGCCTTTCCCTGAACCCATTCCCGTGTTCCCCTTAGGTATAGGAACACTGCTGTGGCTGCTAATCCCTTGTCTCCAAAGATCTTGGTGCCTTTAGCAGATGCTAGACTTTGTGGGGTCAATAGTGTGTTGGACAATGCACAGGGCATGTAAAGTTCAATTATGATTGCTTCAGCCCTAACTTGTATGGAGTAACTTACATATCATTGCTCCTCCCATCCTTTTGCTCTTACACTCTTACCGCCCCCTCTTCCGCAAATTTCCCTGAGTTTCAGGATGGGGAGAGATTAAACTGGCCTAGTTCTAGGTGGTTGATATAGAGTCTCTGAAGTTCTGGATTGTGGTTTGTTGGTTTTCTTTTGCAGTTTTGCTCCTCCTGCAATGCCCTTCACTCCATCCTGGTGGGCATTGTATGTTACCCCCGGCCAGAGACAAAAAGCTCTTAAACTAGAGTCTTGTGATAAAAGCACATTAAAAGGTAGATGTAATAAAAGTGGGAAACCACAGGGAGGGAGGGGTCTAGCACCAATTTGCACAACGGTTACTTTTTATCTGCCACACTATATGCCCTCCTCTTCTGGTGAGATCATACCCCCTCAGTAGTAAATGATCAGGAACAAAAGTCTGTGAACTTAATCAGATGTCTCATTACTTATTTGGGTCCTTGATGGAGGCCTATTTTCTCTGCTGTAACATGGTCCCTTCTGTCCTTGTTTCTGGTGTGGCCCTCCTACCCCATCCCTCCTGTTCATAATCTTTGCCATTACTGTCTCTAGGTGGGCTGGGTGGGTTTGGTACTAGGAGCCACCTATTAGGGAGTACATATGGTGCTTAATTTTCTGGGTCTGGGATACTTCACTTAATATAATTGTTTCTAATGACATCCATTTCCCAGCATATTCCAGTAATTCATCATTCTTGATGGCTGAGTAGTACTCCATTGTATAGATGTACCACTGTTTCCTTATCCACTCATCAACTGTTGGACATTTGTGTTGATTCCATGACTTTGCTATTGTAAACAGTGCTGCTATGAACATGGTCGTGCTTGTGCTATCGAGGTGAACCTCTGCTGTATGGGGGGTTATTCCCAAAAGTGGAATCACAGGGTCATATGGCATTTCAATCTTTAATTTCTTTAAGAATCTCCAGACGGCTCGCCAGAGTGGCTGTATGAGCCTGCATTCCACCAGCAATGTAGGAGAGTTACCCTCTCTCCACATCCTATCCAGCATTTGTTATTATTTGTATTGTGGATTTTTGCCATCCTGACTGGGGTGAGATGATATCTTAGGGAAGTTTTGATTTGCATTTCCCTGATGGCTAAGGAAGTGGAGCATTTTTTAAGATATTTGTTAGACATTTTAATTTCATCCCTGGTAAAGTTTCTTTTAAGTTCCAGGGCCCATTTTTTTTTTTTTTTGATCTTAAGCAATTTTTTTTTCCAGCGTCTTATTCATTTTTTTTTTCAGCTCATACAAACTTATTAGGTACACCAGTTCCCTCCCTCCCTCCTCCTCCCCCCGTACCCCCTGCTCCCCTTCCCCACCCCTCTCCCTCCCCATCCCCCAGTGCCTCCCACCCCAATTCCCAGAGAGTCCTTTCTTGTGCATGTCTGATTTTCCTCTGAGCCTTCCTCTCTGATGACGTACAAGGACCCAGTGGCCTTTCCCGAACCCTTTCCCGTGTTCCCCTTAGGTATAGGAACACTGCTGTGGCTGTCAATCCTTTGCCTCCAAGGATCTTGGTGCCTTTAGCAGATGCTAGACTTTGTGAGGTCAACAGTGTGTTGGACAATGCGCAGGGCATGCAAAGTCCAATTATGATTGCTTCAGCCCTTACTAGTATAGAGTATCTTACATATCATTGCTCCTCCCATCCTTTTGCTCTTACACTCTTACCGCCCCCTCTTCCGCAAATTTCCCTGAGCTTCAAGATGGGGAGAGACTAAGCTGGCCTAGTTCTAGGTGGTTGATATAGAGTCTCTGAAGTTCTGTTGATTTCTTTTGCAGTTTTGCTGCTTTTGCAATGCCCTTCACTCCATCCTGGTGGGCATTGTATGTTACCCCCTGGCCAGAGACAAAAAGCTGTTAGAGTCTTGTGATAAAAGCACATTCAAAGGTAGATGTAATAAAAGTGGGAAACCAGAGTGAGGGAGGGGTCTATTACCCATTTACAAAATTGTTACTTTTTATCTGCCAGACTATATGCCTTCCTCTTCTGGTGAGATCACTCCCCCTCAGTAGTATGATCAGGAACAAAAGTCTGTGAACTTAATCAGATGTCTCATTACTTATTTGGGTCCTTGGTGGAGGCCTATTTTCCCTGCTGTAACATAGTCCCTTCTCTGCTTCTTTCTGGTGTGGCCCTCCTACCCCATCCCTCCTGTTCATAATCCTTGGAATTACTGTCTCTAGGTGGGCTGGGTGGGTTTGGTACTAGGAGCCACCTATTAGGGAGTACATATGGTGCTTAATTTTCTGGGTCTGGGATACTTCACTTCATATAATTGTTTCTAATGACATCCATTTCCCGGCAAATTCCAGTAATTCATCATTTTTGATGGCTGAGTAGTACTCCATTGTACAGATGTACCACTATTTCCTTATCCACTCGTCAACTGTTGGACATTTGGGCTGATTCCATGACTTTGCTATTGTAAACAGTGCTGCTATGAACATGGTCACACTTGTGCTATCGAGGTGAACCTCTGCTGTATGGGGGGTTATACCCAAAAGTGGAATAGCAGGGTCATATGGCATTTCAATCTTTAATTTCTTTAAGAATCTCCAGACGGCTTGCCAGAGTGGCTGTATGAGCCTGCATTCCCACCAGCAATGTAGGAGAGTTCCCCTCTCTCCACATCCTCTCCAGCATTTGTCGTTGTTAGTATTGTGGATATTTGCCATCCTGACCGGGGTGAGATGATATCTCAGGGAAGTTTTGATTTGCATTTCCCTGATGGCTAAAGAAGTGGAGCATTTTTTAAGATATTTGTTAGACATTTTAATTTCATCCCTGGTAAAGTTTCTTTTAAGTTCCAGGGCCCATTTTTTAATTGGGCCATTGGTTTCCTTGGTGTTTAGTTTTCTAAGTTCTTTGTGCACTCTGGACAATAGAGCTCTACCAGATATGTGGTTAGTGAAGATTTTCTCCCATTCTGTGGGTTGCCTTTGAGCTCGCGTTACAATCTCTTTATCTGAACAGAAACTCTTTAATTTCACAAGATCCCAACTGTTGAGAGTTGGTAGCAGTGACTGTGCCATTGGATGTCTGTTTAGGAACTGTTGGCCTAGCCCAATCAGCTCGAGGGAGTTCCCTATCCTTTCAACTATGGTTTTTATAGTCTCTGGCCTGATATCAAGGTCCTTGATCCATTTGGAATTAAGTCTTGTACATGGTGACAAGTACGGGTTCAGCTTTAATCTTCTGCATGTGGAGATCCAGTTTTGCCAGCACCATTTGTTGAAGATGCTGTTCTTTTTCCATTGGATTCTTTGGGCCCCTTTGTCAAAGACCAAATGGCTGTAACTTTGTGGGCTTATATCTGGGTCTTCAATCCTTATCCATTGTTCTGTGTGTCCATTTTGGAGCCAGTACCAGGATGTCTTTATAATTATGGATTTGTAATATAGACTAAGGTTCGGTACAGTAATACCTCCAGCAGTGTTTTTGTTACTCAGTATTGTCTTTGCTATCCTGGGTCTTTTGTGCCTCCATATGAATTTTGAGATTGTTTGGTCAACTTCTTTGAAGAATTGCTTTGGGATTTTAATTGATATAGCATTGAATCTGTATATTGCCTTTGGTAGGATGGTCATTTTTACGATGTTGATTCCACCAATCCAGGAACATGGGAGGTCTTTCCACCATCTGGTGTCTTCTGCAATTTCTTTCTTTAGGGTTTTAAAGTTTTCATTGTAAAGGTCTTTTACCTCCTTGGTTAGGTTTATACCAAGGTATTTCATTTTTTTAGGGGCTATAGTAAATGGGATTGTTTCTCTCATGGCTTTTTCACTTCTTTCATTCTGGGTGTATAGGAAGGCCTCTGATTTTTGCACATTTATTTTGTATCCTGCCACCCTGCTGAACTTCTCAATTAGTTCCAGGAGCTTCCTGGTGGAGTTTTTGGGATCACTCAGGTATAAGATCATGTCATCCGCAAATAGGGATAGCTTGACTTCTTCCTTGCCGATTTGAATCCCTCTTATGTCCCTTTCTTGTCTTATGGCTTCAGCTAAGACTTCAAGCACAATATTGAATAGAAGTGGTGAGAGTGGACAGCCTTGTCTAGTTCCTGATCAAAGTGGGAATGCTTCCAATTGTTCCCCATTGAGGAAAATCCTTGCTGTGGGCTTGTTGTATATAGCTTTTATTATATTGATAAAGGTTTCTTCCATTCCTACTGTCTCTAGGGTTTTGATCATGAAAGGCTGTTGGATCTTGTCAAAAGCTTTTTCTGCATCTATCGAGAGTATCATGTGGTCTTGGTCTTGTGGTTTACATGATGAATTACATTTATTGATTTGCATATGTTGAACTAACCTTGTGTGCAGGGGATGAAGCCTACTTAGTCCCCGTGAATAATCTTTTTAATATGTTTTTGAATCCGATTTGCTAAAACTGTGTTGAGAATCTTTGTGTCTGTTTTCATCAGAGAGATTGGCCTATAGTTTTCTTTTTTAAGTGAGTCTTTATTAAGTTTTGGGATTAAAACGATATTAGCTTCATAGAAGGAATTTGGTAGTGTTCCTTCCTTTGCTATTTGATGGAACAGTTTAAGGAGTATTGGTGTTATTAACTCCTTAAATGTCTGGTAGAACTCTGTGCTGAATCCATCTGGTCCAGGACATTTTTTGGTGGGAAGGTTTGAGATTACTTCCTCAATTTCCTTATATGTTATAGGGCTATTTAAATAATTCACAACTTCCTGATTCAATTTAGGTAGGTTGTGTTTACTTAGAAATTCATCCATCTCTTTTGTGTTGTCAAACTTCACAGAGTATAAGTTTTTGAAATATGATGTTATAATTCTCTGGATTTCTTGGGTATCGGTAGTGATAACTCCATGTTCATTTCTGATTTTGTTAATTTGGGTTTTCTCTCTCCTGCTTTTGTTTAATTTAGCTAGGGGTGTATCAATCTTATTGATTTTTTCAAAGAACCAAATTTTTGACTGGTTGATTTTTTCTATCGTTTGCTTAGTTTCGATTTCACATATTTCTCCCCTTATTTTGCTAATCTCCTCTCTTCTACTACTTTTGGGATCAGATTGCTCTAGTTTCTCTAAAGCTTTAAGCTGCATTGTTAAGTTGTTTATTTCTGATGTTTCCATTTTTTTGATGTAGGCATTAAGAGCTATGAACTTACTTCTTAGAACAGCTTTCATTGTGTCCCAGAGATTTTGGTAAGTTGTAATTTCGTTATCATTCACTTTCAGGAAATCTTGAATTTCCTAATTAATTTCTTCCTGAATCCAGTTCTCATTCAGCATCATATTGTTAAGTTTCCAGGAGTTAGTGTATTTTCTCTTGTTTGATATGGATGTCCAGCTTTAGGCCGTGGTGGTCTGATAGGGCACAGGTTAGAATTTCAACTTTTTTGTATATGTGTAGATTCATTTTGTGGCCCAATATGTGATCTATTTTGGAGAAAGTTCCGTGTGCTGCTGAGAAAAATGTGTATTCTTTGGTACGTGGGTGAAAAGTTCGATAGAGATCTGTAAGGTCCATTTCTTTAAGGGTTTGATTAAGGTCCAAAGTGTCTCTGTTAAGCTTTTGACCTGTTGATCACATGTTGAGAGGGCGGTGTTGAATCCCCAAGAATTATCGTTTGGGGGTTGATTTCTTGCTTTAGACGCTGTAGGGTTTTCTTAATGAATGTGGAGGGGCCCGTATTGAGTGCATATATGTTCAGTATTGTGAAGTCTTCCTGGTGAATTGTACCTGTGACTAAAATGTAGTATCCATCCGTGTCTCTTATAATTTTCTTTGGTTTGAAGTCCACTTTGTGTGATAGCCTAATGGCTACCCCTGTCTGTTTTCTGCTTCCATTTGCTTGTAGAGTTGTTGACCAGCCTTTTATTTTTAGACCTTGCCTATCTTTTGTGGTGAGATGGGTTTCCTGCAGGCAGCAGATTGATGGATTGTGATTTTTAATCCAAGTTTGTGATCTGTGTCTCTTGATCAGTGAGTTAATTCCATTAACATTTAGTGTTATAATGGAGAAACTATTTTTAATTCCAGATATTTATTATGTTTAGTAGTTTTTATAAGTATATTGCTTCACTGTTAATGGTTTTATATTTGCCTTCTGTTCTCCTGGATATGCCTATTTTTTTCTTCATGCTTGAGTATCATTTCTAGCATTTTTTGAAGGCCTGGTTTGGTGGACATGTATCCCTTCAAGTTGTCTTTGTGCTGGAAGATTTTTCATTCTCCCTCGATCATGACGGATAGTTTTGCAGGGTAAATCAGCCTGGGTTCACATTTTTGCTCATTCAATACTTGAAGTATGTCTCTCCAAGCTCTTCTTGCTTTTAGTGTTTCCATTGAGAAGTCATTTGTTATTTTGATAGGTTTACCTTTAAAAGTGACTTGTTTTTTCTCCCTTGAAGCTCTCAGCACCAGTTCTTTATCTTGAATGCGGAGTGTTTTAACTATTATTTGCCGTGGCGTGCTTCTGTTTATGTCGTATCTGTTTGGGGTGCGGAATGCCTCTTGTATATGGATGGGCCTCTCTTTTTTTAGATGAGGAAAGTTTTCCTTGATGATCATTTGAAAAATTTCCCCAGGGGTGGTATTTTGAGATTCTTGCTCTCGCATGTTAGGCTTCTTCAGGGTGTCCTATATCTCTTGGATATTTCTCTCAAGTATCTTTTTGGCTTTAACCACCTCTTCCATTGAGCTGGTTAGTACTCCCACTTTATCTTCAAGATCTGAAATTCTGTTTTCTGCTTCATTAGTTCTGTTGATAAGACTCTCTGTGGAGTTCTGGGTTGAAGATAACTTGTCTTGTAGCTCAGTTTTAAACTCTGCTTGAGTCTGTTTTAACTGCTCTATGCCAGTTTTTGTTTCTTGCACTGTTTTTCTCAACTCCTCCAAATGTCTGTTGTGTTCCTCTTCAAAGCGATTGATTCAATTATGTAATTCCTCCCGGATTTCCTCTTTCATAGTATTGAACATGGTAATGATCATATTTTGAAAGTCGTTATCCTGGGTCAGGCTTTCTTGGCCTTTTTCCGTGGATTTGTTCTGGTTGGAGTCTAACATTATGGGATTAATTTCTTCAGTGGGAAATTTGTTTACTTGAGTGTTGCTTCTCATGGATTTGCACTTCGCTAAACTGAATTATTTGGCCTGGGGTTCTGGGGGTGGGCAAGGATGGAGCTTACCTAGATCGCAGATGAGGCCCGGCTGGACCGCCTGCGCGTCCTGACCGGCGAAGCGGGGTGGGGAAAGGGAGGATGGGGGCATCGGCGTGGAGCTATTTAACCCAAGGTGAGCTGGGGCGGGGCCCGGGCGTAAGGGGAGGTCCTCCTCGTCCCTTGGCCCTGCGCGCCGCTCTGGCTGGATCTTGGGGTTAGGATCTGGGTCCGTTTGGGCTGACCTGGGGTTCTGGTGAGCGGAGCGCGGAGCAGGGCTTCCCTAGGTGGCGGGTGAAGGCCCGGCTGGATGGCGCGCACACATCCCGACCGGCGGAGCGGGGTGGGGAAAGGGTGCTGTTAATTTTTTCTTTGCATCATTGCTCGTGTAAATACTTATATATATATATATACATATATATATAAGTATTTGTATATATAGACTTATATATATATAAATCTTATATATAGACATATATAAATCTTATATATGTTTATATATATAAACTTCCAATTTATGAATCTGATCTTTCATTTTATTAACATGAATTGGCATCTCTCTTGAAACTTTTATTCCAGTTATTTTTGTTTTTTTGTAGACAGAGTTTTCTTTTCTGTAAAGTTCTAATACATCATCATAGATTTTAAAAGATGTTTTATTTTTTGAAACAGGTATCACCATGTATTCCAGGCTCAGCTCCAACACCCAGACTCCTTCTTTGTCTCCAGAATGCTGGGATTAGGAGCATGAGCCACACATTCAACAAGCACAAGTAAAGCATAGATATTTTCAATTCTATTTTGTCTCTGTCATCCATGAAATAATCTTAGTCATTATTTTTCTTCTCATTTGTGATCAGTGAGCCCTGTGTTCAAGTGTCCAGGGTGAGTGAGTGAGTGTGTGTGTGTGTGTGTGTGTGTGTGTGTGTGTGTATCAGGTAGAAATAATTGGAGTAGTGCTGAACGATGCTTTTCTCTCAAATGTTGTTTGATTTTCTTTTAGTAAGGAAGTTTGAATTACAGACTATTTAATTTAGTTTGAGATCAAGATGATTAGTGTAACTTGTTTGCATGTTGCCAAAAAAATTATGACCAAAATGCTTAAAGGAAGAAGTGGGTTTTACTTTTACTCAAAATTCTCCATTACACTTCGTAGTGCAAGTTGGTAGGAAAATTCATACTAACACCAGGGGCGAAGGAAACTAGCTATACCATATTTACAAGGTTTCTGAAAGATGAGACAAACCTCACTTGCCAGACTGCAAGTCTGCAAAAGTATACTGAAATATATCAAACTACTGAACTAGGTCCCTCTGTCACATCCATCTTCCCGGGGAACAGGCCCATCCACTGTGGACTAGGTCTTCGCACATCATTAGCTACTCTCCTGTAAGCTTACTCAGGGCTTTTACCTTTACTGATTCTTCACAGATGTGCCCAGTGCTCAACCTTCAAGTGTCAAATTGACACCTATATATCTATAGCACAGTGATCAAGGGTAAGTTTCATTGCATGAGGGGTGATTTATTTCCTGACATCTTTTCTTTTACTGCATCATCTCTCAAAAGTCCCATGGGGAGCGTGTGGTGTTGACTAATGGTGGTGCATCATTGTAAAGGGCCTGGAACTTTGCCCCTCTGGTATCTATAAAAAGCCAGTCATTCTTTTCCATATCTTTCTGCATGGGGTCTGCAGGTCTTGGTTTTATTCTGCTTATGAATAGCAAATGCCTCATGAGAAAACTGGAGAGAATGTTTAACTCCAATTTATTATTCTTTAGAGAATCTCAGTTCCCAGGCAAGTCTATGAGGCTTAGTTGTTATCTGCTGTATTCGAACAATTTTTAAAGTTTGTATCCAGCTTCTTTCTTTATTTTTTAGTGTGAATATTGTTTGATACTAGGTAATCTTTTTTAATTTTAAATAAAAATCTTCAAAGGTCATCATCATATTTTTCTAATGCCTACATCCATTCAGTTGCTAAGTGCTGACCGTCCTATATCCCATATAGCCCTAACATCTCCTTGCTTTCTCTTCCCAACAGTATAACTTTGGTTCAGGCCCTAGTATTTTACTGTCTGGTTATGCCAAGAATCAACAAATAAATCTCCATTTAGTCATTTTTCACTCACTTTGCTCAGTTGCTTATTGTAAGAGTTGAAACTATCCTAGTTATATCTGTTTTGGATTTACATGATTTATTGAACTAAAAATCCCAGTTATCAGGGTATGTGTGGTCATTTTAGTAAAGAGAGGCTATTAGAAAATTTGCAGTTATGTCTTTGATGATTATGAGTTTGTGAAAACAATCTAATGACATGATTGTGCAAAGCGAGAGATAGATGAGTACCCATAGAGCTTAGTTCAGGTTCTCCAGGCATCAGGAGGCCCTGTGGAAAAGAGTAGTTGAAGCTAATAGTAAAGAGGGGTAAAGAGACTAATCGAGGCTTTCTTAATCTTGACTCAATTGTCATCCCCAACTCCTCTCAATACCTTGGCTCTGAGCCAGTCTGTTCATCAGTAAACAACTGAGGTAAAAATATCATCAGTCAGTTCTCTGTATTTCTTTACGACCAGATGACAGTTCCCCAGGATAATGTCCCTGGCGGGTGCAGGCTCACCAAAATGTCTGCCTGACTCCTTCATCTTTCAAATAGTCATGCATATTGCTGCTTCTGTTTGGAACACACTTCTCCATTCTTCTGTGTGGCGGCCTCTCAAGGATCATTCATGTGGGCACTGGTTCAAGTGTTTCCTCTTCTGTGGTTTCTCTATGTTTGCCTGACACTGACATTAAGCTGTTTCTCTGTTGTGACATCATAAAACTTTGTACTGAACTTCTGCTGGACACATGTCTTTGGGTGAATTCATCACTACATTCCTGGCAATGTAATGAGTTTTGGGAAGACTAAACCACACAGCTGTTTCTTTGTATACCTATGACCAGTCAGGACTGAGAACAGAATGAATTTGATAAATATTAGCTAAGTGGCAAGTTTCCAATAATATCAAATCAGCAGTATAACAACCACTTAATTACCTTGTCTGGATTAAATATCCAGGTATTCTGTTCATATCTGAGTCTATGAATTATAGTAAGTGTTGGATAAAAGTTATTTATCTTGAAAGTTTAGAATGTTTTTATATTATTTAACCTAAGTAAACTTCTAAAGAATAAACTCAAGCTTAGATGAAAAAAAGCTAGGAAGTTTAAAAAATACTCAAAACAACTTTTCAGGAAATAAATCTAAAATTTTTTATAAAAATCAAGATTAATTAAGGATTACATCACTGGGACATAGATGATTTGAGAAGAATAAGCAAGCACTAAAATCTAATAAAAATATGTCAAATGTCCAAGTAGATAATTTATCTGACATGCTTGACAAGCAGGCCATGAAAACTGTACTCTGCAGATTTTAAAAATAAAAGAGAACCATGTCCACTTCATACCGGTCAACTCTGAAACCTTCACACCGCTTGATCAGGGCTCAGCGGCCACAGGCTACATCTGGGCCCTTAATCTTCAGGGATTTGTACAAGCAAGCTCTGACTGCTGGAAGAAACACATTTGCAGAATTTCCGGGACATATTTTTATGCATGTAAAAGTGTAGTTTCTATATAATTGCAAATTTTCACTAAAAGAAATTGAAGGTCAAATTTTATTTTACCAAAATGCACAAAGACAAGTTTTCAACCACAGCGAAAGGAGCACATTGCACAGTAACCCATTTTCACATCCCAAACTCAGGGCAGCTATCCATTTGGAATCATATTCAACATGTTTATGTTTGAATATTTAGAAACATTCTGTAGGCTTAAAATGTTGAAATGCTTATTGAATATTGATCAGAACATGTGAGCCATATCTATGTCTTCAAGCTGGTTTTCTTTATGAATGTAAGTGCAGAATTCATAGCATACATTGATTATTCCACAGGAATAGTCAATTTGAAACTTCACCAAACTTCCAGACACATACATGAAGTTTAAATATTTTGATTTTATGTATTCAGACACACTTCAGACTAAAAGGAAACTTTTTTAGATAAGGTATTTTTAACATTCTTTTGGTAGTCATGACACTATAAACTAGTTTAACATACACAAATTTATCAAATACATTGGAGAGGGCATACACTTTTCAAGGGCTTTGAAAGGATTGGACCATGAATATTTCTTTTTTTTTTTTTATTTCAGCTCATACAAACTTATTAGGTACACCAGTTCCCTCCCTTCCTCCTCCTCCCCCCGTACCCCCTGCTCCCCCTCCCCACCCCTCTCCCTTCCCATCTCCCAGTGCCTCCCGCCCCAATTCCCAGAGAGTCCTTTCTTGTGCATGTCTGATTTTCCTCTGGGCCCTCCTCTCCGATGACGTACAAGGACCCAGTGGCCTTTCCCTGAACCCTTTCCCGTGTTCCCCTTAGGTATAGGAACACTGCTGTGGCTGCCAATCCTTTACCTCCAAGGCTCTTGGTGCCTTTAGCAGATGCTAGACTTTGTGAGGTTCACAGTGGGTTGGACAATGCGCAGGGCATGCAAAGTCCAATTATGATTGCTTCAGCCCTAACTAGTATAGAGTATCTTATATATCATTGCTCCTCCCATCCTTTTGCTCTTACACTCTTACCGCCCCCTCTTCTGCAAATTTCCCTGAGCTTCAAGATGGGGAGAGACTAAGCTGGCCTAGTTCTAGGTGGTTGATATAGAGTCTCTGAAGTTCTGTTGATTTTCTTTTGCAGTTTTGCTGCTCCTGCAATGCCCTTCACTCCATCCTGGTGGGCATTGTATGTTACCCCCTGGCCAGAGACAAAAAGCTGTTAGAGTCTTGTTATAAGAGCCCATTCAAAGGTAGATGTAATAAAAGTGGGAAACCACAGTAAGGGAGGGGTCTATCTCCCATTTGCAAAATGGTTACTTTTTATCTGCCAGACTATATGCCCTCCTCTTTATTTCTGTTGAATTTGTATCTGGATGGATAGATATTTGTGTAGCATCGCCCCAGGAAAAGTGTCATACAACATGTATATTTGGAAGAGAGAAAAAAAGAAGAAAAGTACAATTATAAAATGTAGCCAGCATTGTGTGTGTGTGTGTGTGTGTGTGTGTGTGTGTGTGTGTGTGTGTAAATATTTCAGAGAGATATCAGGGAAGGGTGAGAGAAAAATGGATGCCTAGAGAGGCCTCAACTGGTTTCACATGGAGAAAGACAAAATAAGGAAATTGGAAAGCTTTCAAACTTTTCTTCTAGTAGATCTTTCAAGATGATAACGTTCCATGTTACAGCAGAGAAAATAGGCCTCCATCGGTCTGCAAGTAAGTAATGAGAAACCTGGTTAAGTTCACAGACGTTCTTTCCTGATCTCACCAGAAGGGGAGGGCATATAGTCTAGCAGATAAAAAGTAATCATTTTGCAAATGGGTGATGGACCCCTCCCTCACTGAGGTTTCCTACTCTTATTACATCTACCCTTGTGCTATTACAACAAGACTCCAGTTTAACAGCTTTTTGTCTCTGGCCAGGGGGTGACATACAGTGCCCAGCAGAATGGAGTGAAGGGAATTGCAGGAGCAGCAAAACTGCAAAAGAAAATCAACAAACCACAATCCAGAACTTCAGAGACTCTATATCAATCACATAGAACTAGGCCAGCCTAATCTCTCCCCATCCTGGAGCTCAGGGACATTTGCGGAAGAGGGGGCGGTAAGATTGTAAGAGCAAAAGGATGGGAGGAGCAACGATTTGCAAGATTCTCAACAATAGTTGGGGCCAAAGCAATCATAATGGAACTTTGCATGCCCTGCGCAATGTCCAGCGCACTGTTGCCCTCATAAAGTCTAGCATCTGTTAAGGGCACCGAGACCCCGGGAGGCAAGGGATTGACAGCCATAGTAGTAATCTTATGCTTAAGGGGAACAAGAGAAAGGGCTTATGGAAATGCCACTGGGTCCTTATATGTCATCGGAGAGGAGGACCCAGTGGAGAGTTAGGCGCACACAATAAAGGACTCTCTGGGAATTGGGGGGGAAACACTGGGGGAAGGGGAGGGGGGAGGGAGGGAACTGGTAAAAAATTTTAAAATGTATAATTAAATTTTTAATAAAAAAATATATATATACAAAAAAAAAAAAAAAAAGATGATAACGTTGATTTTGGGTAGGACATATTCACAGAGACAGGAAACATGGATGGATAGAATCAACCGTAAACTTTGGGTATGGCTCTAGGTGGTCCCAGAACTGGAGTTAGAAGACAGCAGGGAACATTATGAAGTGAATGTGAAAACAAATTAATGTCTTGAGATAAGAATTGCAGGACATGATTGTCAGGTGTTTCTTGATCCTGAGACCATACAGTAGTTCTCCATCAAGGACTCATTAACTATTTCTACTGGCCCTTCCAGGAACCCTGTGTTCAGATATATCACCTGCTTGTCCTTGATATTGATGAGAATTGTCTTTTTGTAGCACCTGTTTGAGCAGATAAACAGTGTGGGTGATGGACTTCAACTACAAATTCATATTTTTGTATGTACGGTGATAAGAGAGGATATTTATATAAAGATCCATATCTTTCTGTGGCAGGAGCAAAAAAACATCATTCCCAATACCTTTGCAATCTTATGGTGAAAGTCTTCAATTAGTGACGGCAATTGTAACAGTGTAACAGTGTAAAGGGGGCCCAGGGAAACCCTTGGGGGCCAGGCTAAGCTGGTGCGGAGTCAACAGCACAGACGCCGGGAGTCAGGCGAGTGGCAAAGTAGGCTCTCAGGCTCATATACTATAAGTATCAGACTGCTTATATACCCCACCCAACAGCCCATAAGTCCCAGTGTGAGCCTTTGCTGAGTTGTCCTATCCGGATTGGTCCTCTTAGCCAGGTGGTTTAACAGCAGCAACTGTCTTTGCTCTGGAGAAGGCGTAGTCTCGTGAGATTTGTAGTCTCGCGAGATTTGTATGCTTAGCGGGAGGGAGGAGTGCAAGGAGCCTCTCTGTATGGGGGATGGAAGCCTCTGTGGTGCAATCATTGTCCATTCCTCCTACAGGCAATACCATTTCATTGGGTAAGGTGCCACTGGTATCCTCCCATGTTTCCTTTCAGAGCATGAAGATATTAAACATACCTAAATTTAGATGTAGATGTTGACACAGAAACAAATTTCAAGACAAAATTGCAAAAATAGAATGATGACATCATCTGGAGTTATCTGCTGTGTCTTTGCTGTCTCCACATGAGCAGCAGTCCATGAACACACGTTCCCGACATGTGTCTGTTTTTTCTGCACCATCTTCCTTGACGCGGGCAGAGATTTTCAAAATATTGCTTTGGAGATGTTCTTTTGGTTTTATCCCCAGAAAATTTCTTTCAAGAGAGTAAATTTAGCCATTTTCAAGCTGTGAGAATATGGAATGCATAAATTTTCCTGCTATAAGATACTCTTTTGGGTGTATTTATGTAATTCCAAACAGATGCATCTGCAAAATTTATACATTGAACCATGGATTCCTTAAGGAAGAGAGTAAGGTCTGCCTTGCAGAAGCTTTGGTATTTAAACTCTATAAATGATCATGATATGTAAAATTGGTATGAAGACCTTGCATACAATGGCTGGACTCTGAGAAGATCCCTGTAAAGTATCACAAGATGGATCTAATGACAGAATATTTTAGCTTTGAGTCTGTAACTTCAGGGATGGTCATGTTTTTTTTTCATGGGAATGGAGTCAAAGTTGTTTTGCACAAGATTTTTCTGATCAAGGTAATGTTGGTTAGTCTGAAATTTCAATGAGCTAAAAACATGATTGTTTTTTCTAGCATGTGATCAAACCAACCATGTAGTCACCTGAATTTGCTATTGATGTGGACATGGGTCTTTGGAAATGGTTGTTGCAGTCAAGGACTTAATGTGTAAACCACCCGTGAAACAAATCCTGAAACACAATTTGCGAGTAGAAGCTTAGTACTGAAACGTGGTCTGAGGCATCCAGGTAGATAAGCAGCTTTCTTGGAACAAGTTCCACTTCCATACAGTTCTCTGTGGTTCTTTGCAAAGAACAGATATCTACAAACATGGAGGGGAAGTGACTGGTGGATACTTTAGGTTTAGCAATATTGTTACAGTTTATCATCTCGTGCTAATATAAAAATATGACTATGAGGCCAGAAACCTCAGCTTCTCATGTTAGTACAAACTCTATTTCCATTCTGATGAAGTATAATCAAGATTTATAATTAAAAAAACCCTCTTTTGCCTTAAGTTGTTTTTGTCAGGTTATTATGTCAACAACATAAAAGAAACTGGAAAAGTTTCTTGGTACTAGAAGTGGGGTAGGCTTTTTAAAATAATATTGACTACATGATCAGTTACCTCAGTTTCTGATGTTGATATGAACAGTCCTGCTATAACCTCAATTTTCCTTTTATAATATATTTATTTATAAATAAAAATAATTGTGTATAGGTATTTATGAAGACTGCCTTCTATATACTTGCTTCCTTTTCATTAGTAAGTTAAAAATACTTTCTTATTGAAACCTCATTTTTCTACCTAAAGATATGAAATTTTACCTTTAATACTTTGAATTTAATTTAAATATTTAAGAGGTTTTAATTTTTATGTATTTTAGTGATATGACTACCAAAATTTTTCAAAATAGTCAAGAAGTTCTTTAATATAGCACTGTTAATGTACATTAATCAATACATACCATTTGTTTTAAATATTAAAAAAACTATTTCTGTACTTGGTCAATTGAAAAATCCCAGATATAAATGAGAAATTGATATTTCAAATTACCTTATACAAATTCTTCTAAACCCAGCAAACACATGAAATAAAAATACATGGAGTCATTTGCTATATTATCTGTGATGCTGAGGATAGATTCTAGGACCTCATACATGCTAAGCAGGTACTCTATTATTGAACTTTCTCTTTAGGAATATTTCTTACTTGAAAGCAAAACTGCCTGTAAGTATGGATTTAACTAGCATCAACATTCAATGACTGAATTGGAAATTTATCCAAAGTTAAAGACATTTTGCCTGCCTTTTAGATGAATTTCCCTTCTCTAGACAAACTATCATTCAGCTTAACTTAGTTGGAGTCACATTTTGAATGTTATTTAGTGAATCAACTGGAAGGAGACTTGTACCATTTACAGAATGAAGAAAGACTGGGTGAAAATCAAGTGTGAGAGAAAACATTCAGAGTTTCATTTTAAATTTCGTCTGTGTGAAAGGCTAGGTCACTATGAATTTGTTAAAAGGTTAAAACAGGTCTGTTTTAGGAAAGTGGATTTAAATTTATCTAATAGACACACAGAAGTAAAAGAAAGAAAACCAGTGGCTATGAAGCAGAGCATTGAATGCTCTGAAGTTTGGAACTGTGAGGAGCAGAAGAAGAGATACAAAAGGCCATGGAGGAGAAACAATCTGATAAGGCATGCAAGCCAGCAGAAATTCTTAAGAAAGAATGTCAATAAAATAAATAGGAGTGGAAGAAAAATGTGAATGTAAACAGGTTTGTGGCTTCAGTCCAAAATGAAAGGAAAATCTCCAGAAAGATATGGAAGTCATTTCTGAAAAGAAGGTGTGAATGAAAAATAGGAACAAAAAATAATAGAGGGCAAATGAGGTCAACACAATTGGAATTATAACTAACAAAATGTCTTTTGATTTGAATAATGATAACATTTCCTAAAATAAAGAACAACTTGACTCAGCAGGTGTTTGAACAACATTAATGCAGAACTGACAGCGGAATTTTTTATTTAGTTGAGTTATTGAAATTTTAGGGTAGCAGAAAGATCCTGATAGACTCCATGTAAAGATCTGTCAATGAATATAAGTCATTGAAGGCACATATCTGGAACAGAATAAACACTTTATAGAACCTTTACAATTCTGGCTGCTTTTAGTTTCCATGCTTTCTCTATTGCTGTCATTATTTCTGTGGTCTTTTCTCTCTTTCAGCATTAATGTTGACATTGTTGACCTTTTATCTTTGGCCCTCACTCTTTACTTCAATTAGTTGCTAAAAACCTAGAAAGGAAACTTTAATTGATCCAATAAATTGATGCCATCAATTTAACTTGTCTTGTTTTCTGATGACTAGCACTGTATCTCTACTTGATTGTCACAAAACACCTGAAGTTCCGGTCTCCAAGATGCATTTCATCCTCCTGTTCCTTTTAGTGACTCCCCTGTCATGTATTCAGAAATCTCAACAAACCTTTTCCATAACTGCTGATATACACAAGTGATAACAATTATACGTAGGATCCACACATGCAGGAGTTTGCCTTAGCCTCTCCTGCTGCTTGTGCCAATAACCACATTTGCTTCTGTGCCTATGTATAATCCTCATGCAATAGACACAATGGCCTTTAGAAATATGGGCCAAATAATGGAGTTCTTCTTCCAACGCCTTTGAATTACAGAGACCATGATGGTCTATAGTCCTCCTTTCCCATTTTTATAGCCTTATTTCCAATGCTGTCTCCTTTGTTGACTTTGCAACAACTGAAGTGATCTGTTTCCAAATCACACAAAGAAACTCTTATTATAGGCAACTGGTTGACACCTCCATACATCTCCATATATCTCCATCCCTCACTTCATTTAGGTCTCTACTATGATATGACTCTATTGTCCTACTTTCCTAGTTCTCCTATGCTTATATTTTTCTAGATCTTTAACCACTACATAACTTATTGCACATGTATTATCTATTTATCTTCTGATATCTCTTTTGCTCCCCAAACTTGGCTATATTTTCCTGTTTCAATTACTTGCTTTTTAGCCTATGAACCAAAATTCTTCCACATTTCTCCTGGAAATCAGTTCCAAAGATTCATAGTTGGGTATCTAATAGCAGCAGCCCCACTCCTGGCACCGATTTCCTGTATTAGTTGCTTTCTTATTGCTTTGACAAAATATGTAACAGAAACAACTTAAGGATGCAAATAATTGGTTGGGAGTACCATCCATCATGGCAAAAAAGGTGTGGCAATAGTACTTTGTTACTTGAGGTAACAAAGGATAAATGCTGGCACTCAGTTTTCTTTGTCCTTTTATTCAGTCTAGGATTCTTGCCTTTTGGGATAGTGTTGCTACATTCAGAATATTTTTTTTTCTTCTTAGTCAAACCTTTCAGAAAACACCATCATATACACATTCAGAGTTGCATTTCTCTGATGATCCTCTATATGCTCAAGTAGAGAATAAAGTTAGGCTATTGTAGAAAAGTTTGAATACTTTAGAAATGGGGACTTAGCTGGAGGAAATCCATTACTGGTGTAGATTCTGTTGCTATCTTATCTCCCCATCTCTTTCTTTACTTCTGTCTACCAAAGGCTAATAGCATCCTTCTCCACACGCACTCTCTGCCATAGTGTTTTCTACAAGTTCATGGGAATAAGGTAGTGTGAATCATAATTTCTTATTCTCTGTGAAAAGTAGCATATTTTGATAAGTAAAATGAAATAAATAATATGTCCTGAGGTTCTTCTGCTTGTGAGGCAGCGTCTTAACCTCTGAGTCATCTCTCCAGCTCCAATATTACTTTTAATAATTTTCTCTATGGCTGTTTTGATTTTTTTAGTAACCTGTATATTAGTTTCTTTTATCATTGCTGTGAACAAATACCTGACAACAAATCACTTAAAAGACGGAGGAGTTATCTTTTTCTTATATTTTTCTAGGTTACAGTCCATTACAGTGGGAAAGTCATAGGCATCTGGAACTCCATCTATGGGGGCATAAGTTTGTAATCAGGAGTTCTTGCTGCATGGAGCAGAAAGGAAAGAAGCAGGGCTGGACTACAGAACTTTAAGACCTGCTCCTTAGTGACCTACTTCCTCGCTAATCAATTCCATCTCTTCAGGTGCTACAAACCCCCCAAACAGCACCATCAGCTGGAGACCAAGTATTTGGAAATATTTTGTACACAAACTATGATCACCTGTCTGATAAATCCTTCATTTCCCTTTTCTCTGTGTGTCCAATATTCTTAGGAGTTCATAATTTATGCTTCTCTTCATTGGTTTTGAAAAACTAAACAGATAAACTGATTAGATAGATTATAGATAGATAGAAAAATAGATAGATAGATATAGATAGATAGATAGATAGATAGATAGATAGATAGATAGATAGACAGACAGATAAATGACACGTTTTCTCCCCTACAATATCAAGAAATCTTTCACAGTTGTCTAAATTGTCTAATTGGAAGTGATTTGTAAACCAAATTTACTCATTTTGTCACTCAAAAAAAAATCCCCCAAAACATTTAAAAGGCATATTTCTTTGAAATACCAAGAAGCATCGTGTACTAAGGTATGCATTCATAATAATTTAATCAGTGTATTCATTTTGGGAGAGCATTTAGAAGCATTTTCGTCAACCTAAGGAAAAAAATGTTTATGTCTTCTATAATGGCTTCATGCTGATTCAGGACAAAGGATCCCCAGAGAGCTGGCAAAGGGCCACTTCCACAGTGTCCGTTCAGATTCCCCTGGAAGAAGTTGACATATGAACTGGGAGACTAGTTAAAGAAGTTCTCCCCTCACTGATGTGGGTAGTCCATCTAAGCTATTGAGGGCTCATGAAAAACTAGTTAAATATCCTCCTTTTGATCTGGTGTACCTGCCTTCTCTGTTCTTGGACATCATAGCTTTTGATTCAAACTAAATTCTGCCCCTCTCTTTTCTAGCTCTTCAACTTGCAGACAGTATATTATGGAACCATATATATATATATACACATACACTTATGTAACCTGTCATATCTCTGCTTATATTGTTGGTTTTGGTTCTCCAGAGAATTCTGGTGACTTTACTTTGATTTTGTAATTTAGTTAGAGCACCCAGAAGCCAATTATAACATTTAAATCAGAATATTGTTTTTTTCCAAAATAAAAATCATTAGCAGCCAACAATGATGTGATACCGGTGAGTTAGTTGTTAATATATATATTTTAAAATATGGCACTCAAGAGGTTGAGACAGGATGCTTTCAAGACCAGCCTGGGCTATATAGCAAATACCAAATCAACTAGGACTACAGTCTCAGCAATGCTCCTCTGTTGCTGTGAGACATCACTCAGACTCAAACAAGTGAGAGGTACAAAAGGAGATTTATTTAGATGATGATTCCAGAGGGGACATATGGTTCATTGTAGCAGAAGAGGCATGGCAAGCAGCAGAAACTGGAGGAAGCTTGAGTTGCATCCATCATGGAGACCTAGAGAACAACCTGCAGACTGCAAGAGCAGGCTATTAGCAGAAGCACAGGGGGGCTAACCAACCTCAAGGCCCACACCTGTGATGTGCCTTCCTCCAGCAAGGCTTCTCCTCTTAAAGTTGTCACAACCTTCCCAAGCATCAACCAATAATTCCAATATAGGAGCCTGTAGGAGACAATTCATATTCAAATCATGACAACTATATAGTAAGACTCTGTCAAAAAAAAACAAAAAAAGAACAGACACATGCCAGGCCTTTAACCCTTTTTCCCAGAGAGGAATCCCAAAATTATTTGTGTGATAGCATTTGTATTTTCTTCCAAAGATGCTACATTGAATGCCTAAACCCATTGAAATGTGTAAGATTCTTTAATAATAACTCAGGCATTTTGCTCTGTGAACTCAAGGTTTATATGGCAATGCTATATAACAATGTCTTGAATCAGGATGGCAGTCACAGGAGTAATCAATCTCTAGGGATTTCAGTGATGAAAACAAGGTAGCCCGGATGAACTCTAAGCCACTGACAGAGACAGAATTGGAACTTTCTGGTGCTTACTGATAATTTCTAAACAACCAACTGTTGTTGGTAACTCCAGAACTATAAAAAAAGTCTCTTAAATTTCTCTTTCTCAGATACTTGATCATAGTAATTAAAACTAAATAATAATCCTGCTCTTGTTTCAGGGCCCTTGTACACAATATGTACTTTATTTGGAGTATTTTTATGTCTTCCTGCGTACTTCCTGTATATCTTTTTTCTTCCAACAAAGGCAAAGAGGCCTCTACTGCTTTTGGAGGAAATGTCACTTTGTCAAGAACATCTTGCCTCCTAACTCAAGCTCCTATCATCATGATGAACCCTAGAACTATGAGCGAAAATAAATCCTTCTTCACCTAAGATGATTTTATCACATCAAGAGGCATAACTAACATATATGATTCATTAGACATTACTGTCACCACTACTGTATGAATGTGGCCTGTGAGGTCTCCATTACACAGTACACCAGGGGGGTTACCACATATTAATTTTCAACCCCTATTCTAATATATTTTGAAACAAGAACAATGTCATCTTAGGATATGACATTCTTTGTTGGAAAGGAAAATGAAGTCCCAGGTCATGTTCTTTTTACTCTCATAACCTGTTTATAGTAGTTAGAATTGACAAATGGGGAAATCTGGGAGGAAGATCAATTTTTTTCTGAGTCCAAAGCTCTCATCTAAGACTATCTGAAAATTGAACAGTCCTATCTTGAGTTTTCAGAGTGTATTTCTGAGACACTCGAGACACTGAAGTTTCCTTCTGTCTGCAGTCAGTAAATATGGTATGTTTTGCAACAGCACAAGTCAGGTCAGCTTGGGTGTTCAGAAACAGATTGAATAAAAAAAAAAACCCAGCTTGATGGAAAGCATGTGAAATACATCAGGGACACTCTTGTTACAGAAGTTTCTGTTCCCATGCCTAGTTCAAATTTATGGGGTGAAGTGGGTGTCTCAGAATACACCAGATGAAAGGAGGAACCACAGCTAAAAAGAGAATGTTTATGATACATTAATTGGACACTCAGTGGGGACTGCAAAGACTGGGAGACTGGAGAATGAATTGTGTACCTACAATTAATTCAAAGGCTGAGGTAAGAGGAAATACCATGTGTGCATTTAAAAAGCTAAATCTATAATTGATGATATATCTCTGATGAAGAGGATGCTTGGATTGTAGGTGTCACTTGTCAAGAAAAGCATAACAACAAATGATTTTTAGCTTTCTTCTTACTCCTATGGGGAGCTTCAGAGCATAGCCCTATCCTTGACTACTCCGTCTATTTCCTCAGGCTCTGTCATAAGTACATGCTCCATGAACAGTCTTTTGAGCCCCTTTTATCTTGTCACTACATGTAGAATTCAGGACATCTCTGCCTTGAGACAATTTCCAGAAATGATTTTTGCACAATAGAGTCTTTTAATCCAGAGAAGGAGACAGGTCTTGCTATTGTGTTTGTTTCTAGAAGAGATGGAGATAATGGAGTCTCAGAACAAATCAGATACTTGTGGTGCTCGGTTCATACTGCTACTGCCTCCCAGTGGTCTTCCTGGTGGAACACAATAATGATCCCACAACACAGATGAGGGTTTTAATCCAAGCACATGCCCAATACAACATAATCCAGAATAGAAAAGACCTATCTACCAATTACTAGTACATAATTAAAAAAATCGGAAATCAGCAGAGTCTCTCCTGAGAAAATATGTTCCAGAATGTGCATTTGCATCTCAGTTTTGCCAAAGCACAAGCTCTATGAGACAAGAAGAGCAACCACTCTGTGTATCAGCTTCCTTTTGTGAAGTAGAAATGACAACTAACATGGAGGGTGTTGTGTAAATTAAATGGCATGCGCACTAAATTTCCCACCATGTGCCTGGCATATAATTGGGACTCGATCGCATAGAAGTATTTTTCCTTCAGATGGAAGGTATTTGGCACTGAGTGGACTTTGCAAATGCATCCTGTATCCAAAGGCAGACAGTTTCATTGCTGTTCAGCAGACAAAACATTGTGATTAATTTTCTTTCCTTATAGTTAATTATTCAGTACCATTATGGACATATGCATTAACTGCTCCAAACAATACAGTCCTAAATTTGTAAAACAGAAAAAGATGCAATTTTCTCAAAAATGGATTAGATTTAGTTCTCTTCCAAGAAGAGGAGGAGGAGGAGGAGGAGGAGGAGGAGGAGGAGGAGGAGGAGGAGGAAGAGGAGGAGGAGGAGGAGGAGGAAGAGGAGGAGGAGGAGGAGGAGAAGAGGAGGAGGAGAAGGAGGAGGAGGAGGAGGAGGAAGACAAAGAAGAAGAAGAAGAAGTAGTCAAATGGGGAAAAAGTCTTGAAAAGCACAAAAAAGTCATAATTTTTCCATTGCCAAATAGTAGACGTCAAACAATTAATTACTTTAATTTTCTATAGCTTCAAATTATTAGAAGGCCGCTGGGATTAATTCTTGGTTTAGATACTAGATTGTGATAATATCTTCTCATTTTCAAAGTTCTTTTAATTTGCATTAAGTTGTTTTTTTGCCAATTTTATCCTAAGGAGGAGTCAGTGGGGGTGGAAATGCTATTTGGGGATGAGCTTTCAAGAAAAGATGATCTGAAATTCTCCTTAGGTAGAAGCTAAATAACACAACGTTTGAAAAGTAAGATACTAATACAGTAGGTTTTCCAACTCAGATCTACGCCTACATTTACTGACCAGTACAAGAAGCATATACAATTCAGTCTTTTTCAAATTATCCTTTAATTTTAACCAATAATGTTGCTTTCAAGATCATATCAATTAAAATCTGAGACAAATATTTAAAGCAAAATCCCAAAGAGGGAGTGTTTACAACACTCCCTCCCCTCAGAGACTTCAAGCTGATCTTTGACCCAGTAGTATCATGTGTGTTTTTCTTCCATAGCTAATTTGGATTGGATGTACGTAGTGAGCTATGTTTAAGCAAATTCAGTTTCCATGGTGACATGATACCCCTTTTAAGTGCAGTGTGTGGTATCTAATTTTGTGTGATAAGTATTTTCCTGAAATTCTAGGGGTAGTTTGCAAGGTACAAGAAAGCAGATCAAGGACAGTGCTCCAGGTTTATATTTTATCCTTTCACTGCCCTGGTCAGTCTTTCCTCAATTTAAGCCAAATATTAATTTTTTCTACATGATTAAGTAAGTGGCTATGTTTTTTTTAATTTTCACAAGCCGACTTAAGTTTTTAAAAATAGAGCAGAAGAGGCAAGCAATTTCCCTTGTTTAGGATAGGATAAACTTCAACATAGAAAAATAAGCAAATTCATTTTAAAGAATTTCCTTGTTAGTTCTCATTAGAAATGACATTTTCAAAATAAATCCCTAATATTAGAGCTTGTTGGTTTCTCTAATTTTAGGTTTTTCCCTCCCACACCCAGTCACGAGTTTTGCATTTTGGAGTTGCACTTGCTGGCTGAAGTATGCAGAAGCTGTTTTACATGGAAAATGGTTATACAAGGACATGTTGAAATGAACAGGAATGTGTAAATCTCAACACCTACAGAAATATGTAATAAATAAAGCTGAGTAGATGAAGAGAGCTCCTTAAGAATGAATAGGAACAAATGATATCCATAAGGTACATTTAACCTGAATTCATGGGTAGGCACTTCCTCATTTGTTGGATCAACAGGGAGACATCTACAGGTGAAACTAACAAAAGAAGCCTTAAGAGGTTTATTTAGAGCCCCAAACTTGATTAACTATAACCTAATGAATTGGAATTGCTTGCACTATGAATAATACATGTAACTTCCAACCAGTTTTCCAGAAAGGTTATTTTTAAGTGCTAAACCCTATTAGTTACGTTTTGGACTCTTTTCCCTTTTTCTATGAAAACAGACAAATGTAGCAGTTACCGTGTTGTGAAACACCACCCAAACTTAAAATGACTTAAGGGGAAAAAAGGGAGCTTGTCTGGCTTACGGTTCCATAGGGGAGATAGAGTACATTATGGCAGAAAAAGCATGAAGCTGTTAGTGGCTAAAGTCCCGTCCATCAGGGAGGCAGAGAGAGCGGCTCTAAATTGCAGGAACGGACTCCTCAAAGAAGGAGGGGACTCACTAATCTCAAGGCCCATACCTTGTGATGCGCCTTCCTCCAGAAAGACTATATACCTCCTAAAGGTGTTATGCCCTTCCCAAACAACAGTTGAGTATTCAAATATATGAGTGTGTGAGGGGCAACTCACATTCCAACTATGACAACAGGTAAGTAGGTGAATCTTAGAAAAGAAATGATGATCGGTGAAAATAAATGATTATACTTCTTCACTGGGCAAATCAAATACTTATGGTATAAAAGACTAAAAAGAACATTTCTTTTAGTTTTTAAAAATATTTCATCTCGGGCTGGAGAGGTGGCTCAGGAGTTAAGCCTTTGCCTTGCAGGTAGAAGGGCCTGAGTTCAGATCCCAGACCCCACGTATAGACGCTGGGCAGAAGCGGGGGCGGCCTGCGTTTCCGGTCCTGGTAAGGCGGAGCCTGTGAATCCCGGGCAGAGTAAACAAGGAGGAGGTGGAGGCGTCCATGGTGGTTCCCGAATTCGCCCGTGGTTCTACACACACACACACACACATACATACATACACACACACACATACATACACACACATACACATGATTGAATAAATAATAATAAAAAATATAAAATTTCATCTACCTATTTATTTGAAAGAAAGAATATACCAGTTACTCTTTGTATTGCTGAGACAACATTCATAAAACCGACTTAAGGGGAGAAAGGGGAGATTTATATGGTTTATAGTTCCAGAGGAGAGATACAATCCATTATGGTGGAAAAGTCATAGTTGACTTGCAGAAGCTGGAGGTGGCCTAAATAACATCCATCATGGAGGTTGAGAAAACAAACTGCCAAGAACAGCTTTCTAACACTTACTGTGTGTGATAAATTTAACCTTTGCTAATTCAGGTAGGTTTCTATTTTGACATTTTACTGTACTTGGAGCTACTGGGTTAAAGACAAATGAATTAAAAAAAAAAACTCCATTTGTCCTCTTAAACATTTATGGTATAGCATAATATGGAAATAGTAATAATATTTTGGTTATGAAAATCAGTGAATTATTAAGTGGTAGGTACAAACTGAGTTTTTTAGACCCTGGCAGTCACTTAAGTTGTAATTTATCCAGTGTAGCTGAGAATCATGGAATACCATGTGTCATGGTTTAAATGTGAAATAACCTCCACAAATTCATGTATTTAAATTCTTACATAGTAGCTAATATTTTGAGAAGGTTATAATACCTTTTAAATATGGAACCTTGTTGAAGGAAATACATCATTGGGGTGGGTCTTGAGGTGTGATAACCTGGCTCCACTTTGTACTTTCTATCTCTGCCTCCTGATGGTTGCCTTAAATTGAACTAGCATTCTGCTTCCACTCTGTCCCTTCTGCTGTGTTCCCTGCTTTGGTTCCCTGACTCTAATTTCTCTGGGACTATAAGTCAAATTAAAAAAAAATCCTTAAAACCCTTTCTTTAAGTCACATTGGTCAGAGTAATTTACCACAGTGAATACAAAATAACTAGAACACTATAGACAGTCACAAAATTCTCTTCACAAAAATACTATTAAGTAAGAAAGCATTAAAAAGATAAATTGTGTAAGTGAACTAATAATGCTATTAGCACATTGGACATAGATAGTATATGTTTTCAGGGCATACTTTTTAAGCTTTGTGCAAATTATGATAAAAATGTATGATATATTTATTCTGTGTTTTCTCAGCTCAATAATCATGTCTAGGAAGAGGGACAGTTGCCCTTTTACAAGACTTCACGGATATTTTATTTTAATGACAATATGAATCATCCTTGGGAAAGAGAAAGAATAGGGACACTCTCTCCTGTTCAGTCCCAGTTAGTTTCATCTTCCCGTTGCTGAATGAAGGCAGCATTTAAACAATTTAGGGGAGCAGGAGATTTGTCCAAATTATCATTCTTGATGCCAATTTCCAACCAGATCACTTTTTGTTCTATCTACCTTACCAGGGAATAGTCCTGCCATCAAAAGCTGAGTCTTCTCATACCCACTAGATAATATCTTATAGGTTTGCTTAGTACTTGCCTTAAATACTAGTTTGTTACAGATGTAACCAAAATTTCAACCTCCAGTGTCAAGTTGGAATCTACAACTAACTTCCATGCTTTCTAATTATATGGAAGAGCTGAAGTTTGAGTGAATGACTTCAATTCATTCCTTTTAAAGTTATAGAATATGGTCATTATAAACAACAACAAACACAGAGGTTTATAAAATTCCCTCCCTTTCTGTTTTCATTATTTCCTTATCACTAAGAAACAACTAATGCTTCTTTCTCCTATAAGAGGGGGAAAGGACACTTCACAAAAACAACCACAGGGATATTTTCTCTCATGGCACTTTTTGCAAGTGCAATCTAGGAATATCATTAGTTGTGTTGAAAGAACACATACTCTAGTTATTAGAGAACAAGCAAGTTTATAAAGATATGGCTTATTGATATTTGAATGAAGATGTAGAAAACAAACGAGATGGGAGTGATAAAAAACTATTAGAAAAACATCTTGGATTCTTACTATATATTTATTTTGCAGATAATTACCTTGTTTTCCTAAAAGTTTTGCTGTGTTGATCTTGATGTCATTTGATGTAGTATGATGTATCCTCATTTATAGTAATATCTCATTCATTCATCTACTCACATATTGACCATCTATATGTTCCATCTGTCCATTCTGTCCATCCATCCATTCATCAATATCATCTATTAAAGATGAAAGCACATTTGTGTGTTGATGGGATATGTTTTTTATTTTTGCATAAAAAATTAAATCTTGACTGAGCAGGCAATGAGATGACCCAGCCGTAGGTCTCTCTCTCTCTCTCTCTCTCTCTCTCTCTCTTTCTCTCTCTGTCTCTTTTCTCTCAAATAAATACATAAAATATCAAAAATAATTAAATCTTGCCTGAATATTTGCTACTATAGATTGTAAAGCAATCTATGCTTTAATAGATATATTTTCATTTTATAATCATCGATAATGAAAATACCCCTTCACAGATACAGTACTAAAGGTTCAATTTCATTTAAGTATTTTTAATGAACCTCATTCAAGTCAGCAACTCCATCAAGAATTTTAAAAATCAAACATTCTGATATAATAAAGTTCAAAGAGAGATTAATTTAAACATGCTAAGGCATGACAGTACAAAAATATTAAACTTTTTTCATAGTGAAAATGTATTTAAGTACAGAAAACTTTGCATTACAGTAAAACATTGCAATTCATAATGTGCAGCCTTGAATCTATTTCAGACTAACTTTGTCAGAATTGTACAGTGTCGATGAATATGCAATTGTAATATGTGCATGTTATGTATTCAGAACCAAGGTTGCAAAGAAGTCTCACGATGCCACAGGGGTGAATATTGCCAGAAATACCTTGGATTCATTATTCATTCAATTTTGAATGAATTTTTGGTCATTGAGCATTCAAAAACCTTTTACTGCTCTCAAATTTTTCATGACTTGAGACATGATTATACAAAAGAGAGACTAGGCCTATACTTTAAGAAACAGGGTAATCATGGCATCCTATGTAAAATTTCAGAATGAATGTATTGCTTACTATTGCTCAATTTGTCTCTACTTGACTGGATTGCATTTTAGATTAAAGATATTTGTATTACTGTTTTCTTCCCATTGTGATGCAAACTTTGAGAGTTAAATCCTTGGCCCTATCTCTACAGAGATAGGTCTTATAACCCACCTTTGAGTCAATAACTGGAAAAGATGAAAGAAGTATTTGCTGGATACACATGTGGGACTTAATAGAACCCAAGATCAAGTAGTTAAAACAAAAAGGTTTTAAGAAAACCAACCACTCACTATTTTTATATTTTTTTATTATGAGTCATGTGCTAGGCAATGTGTTACCTAGCATCAGAAAAGTAAAGCTAACCAAGATACCATTATCCTGATTTTATCATAAAGAAATGTTGCCCAATGGAAAGAAAACCATACAGAACAAATCACACTTAGAAACATTAGCTAATAAATATTTTGTTGTAACTTCAAAGAGACAAACACTGAAAAAATCTGCAGAAAAATTTATTAAAAGTAGAAATTATTTCTCATTTAAGATGACTAAAATGTCATTGCATTTGTTACCTTTCTGCCTTCAGGAGCCTTATTATTTTATATTGGTGACTATCATAAATACATTTTTTTCAGTGAACAAAATTATTATTTTTTTTAATTTATTTTTCTGCTCATACAAACGTAATAGGAACCCTTGTCCCCTCCCTCCTCCACCCCTCCCTGGACCTCCCTACTCCCTCCCCCTTTTTTCCCTTCCTTTCCCCCCTCCCTCCCTTTCTCCCAGTGCCCCTTGCCCCATCTCTGAAGCATCATTTAATGTGTATATCAAACTTTCTTCTGGGTCCTCCTTTTTGATGAGGTATAAGGACTCAGTAGCAATTCCTAGAACTCTTACTTGTGTTCTCTTTAAGTATAGGAACACTATTGTGACTATTAATCCCTTGCTTCTAAGGATCCTAGTGCCTTTAGTCCATGCTAGAATTTGAGGGGTCAATGATATGTTGGTTGTGCAGATCATCCAGAGTCCTGTTATAATTACTTCGGCCCTAACTTGTGTGGAGTATCTTGCATATCATGACTCCTCCCATCCTTGTGCTCTTATAATCTTACCACCCCCTCTTCCACAAATTTCCCTGAGCTTCAGGATGGGGAGAGATTGGGCTGGCCTGATTCAAGGTAGTTGATATAGAGTCTCTGATGTTCTGAATTATGGTTTGTTGATTTCTTTTTTCAGTTTTGGTGCTCCTGCAATGCCCTTGGCCTGATAGGTATTGGATGTCACCCCCTGGCTAGAGATAAAAATCTGTTAAACTAGAGTGTTATTATCAGGATAGATTCAAAGGTAGATGGAATAAGAGTAGGAGACTGCTGTGAGGGATGGGTCAGTCTCCCATTGCAAAATGGTTACCTTTTATCTGCCAGACTATATAACCTCCCTTTCTGAATTACTGTTTGTTGATTTTTTTTTTCAGTTTTGCTGTTCCTACAATGCCCTTGGCTCCATCCTGATGGGTATTGGATGTCACCCCCTGGCCAGAGATAAAAACCTGTTAAATTAGAGTCTTGTTATAAGAACAGCAAAAGTGCAAAAGAAAATCAACAAACCACAATCCAGAACTTCAGAGACTCTATATCAACCACCTAGAACTAGGCCAGACTAATCTCTCCCCATCCTGAAGCTCAGGGACATTTGTGGAAGAGGGTGGTAAGAGTGTAAGAGCAAAAGGATAGGAGGAGCAATGATTTGCAAGATACTCCACACAAGTTAGGGCTGAAACATCATAATTGGACTTTGCATGCCCTGAGTAATGTCCAACACACTATTGACCTCACAAAGTCTAGCATCTGCTAAAGGCACCAAGATCCTTGGAGGCCAGAGATTGACAGCCACAGTAGTGTTCCTATGCTTAAGGGGAACATGGGAAAGGGTTCAGGGAAATGCCACTGGGTCTTTGTACGTCATCAGAGAGGAGGGCCCAGAGGAGAGTCAGGCATGCACAAGAAAGGACTCTCTGGGAATTGGGGCGGGAGGCACTGGGGGATAGGGAGAGAGAGGTGAGGGGAGGGGGAGTAGGGAGTTTGGGGGGAGGAGGAGGGAAGGAGGGAACTGGTGTACCTATTAAGTTTGTATGAGCTGAAATAATAATAAAAATGTATAAAAATAAATGTCTGGTAGAATTCTGCACTGAAAAAAAAGAGTATATTCAAAGGTAGATGGAATAAAAGTAGGAGACCTTGGTAAGAGAGGGGTCAATCACCCATTTGCAAAATGGTTACTTTCTATTTGGCAGCCTATAAGCACTTTCTTTCTGGTGAGATCATATCCCATCAGTTGCAAATGATCAGGAAGGAAAGTCTGTGAACTTAACCAGATGTCTCATTACTTACTTGCAGTACTTGATGGTGGCCTATTTTCTCTGCTGTAACATGGTCCCCTCTCTCCTTGTTACTGGTGTGTCCCGCCTTCCCCATCCCTCCTGTTTATAATCTTTACAATTACTATAGGTATTACAGAGATTTGTCTTTGAGTTTCTCTAAGTGGGCTTGGTACTAGGGAGTACATACGGCGCTTAATTTTCAGTGTCTGGGATACTTCACTCAATATAATTGTTTCTAATGACATCCATTTCCCAGCAAATTGCATTAATTCATCATTTTTGATGGCTGAATAGTATTCCATTATATAAATGCACCACATTTTCCTTATTCACTCATCAACTGTTGGGCTGATTCCATGACTTTGCTATTGTAAACAGTGCTGCTATGAACATGGTCATGCTTGTGCTATTGAGGTGAATTTTTGCTGTATGGGGGGTTATTCCCAAAAGTGGTATAGCAGGGTCACATGGCATTTCAATCTTTAACATCTTTAAGAATCTCCAGGCGGCTCATCAGAGTGGTTGTATGAGCTTGCATTCCCACCAGCAATGTAGGAGAGTTCCCCTCTGTCCACATCCTCTCCAGCACTTGTTGTTGTTTGTATTGTGGATTTTTGCCATCCTGACAGGGGTGAGACGATATCTCAGGGAAGTTTTAATTTGGATTTCCCTGATGGCTAAGGATGTGGAGCATTTTTAAGATATTTGTTAGACATTTTAATTTCGTCCTTGGTAAAGTTTCTTTTAAGTTCCAGGGCCCATTTTTTAATTGGACCATTAGTTTCCTTGGTGTTTAATTTTCTAAGTTCTTTGTGAACTCTGGACAATAGAGCTCTATCAGATATGTGGTTAGTGAAGATTTTCTTCCATTCTGTGGGTTGCCTTTGTGCTCTTTATCTTTAATTTCTCAAGATCCCATCTTTTGAGTGTTAGTTGTAGTGACTGTACTATTGGATGTCCCTTTAGGAACTGTTGGCCTAGCCCAATCAGCTCGAGGGAGTTCCCTACCCTTTCAACTATGGTTTTTATAGGCTCTGGCCTTATATCGAGGTCCTTGATCCATTTAAAGTTAATTCTTGTACATGGTGACAAGTATGGGTCAAGTTGTAATCTTCTGCATGTGGATTTGCCAGCACCATTTGTTGAAGGTGCTGTTCTTTTTCCATTGGATTTTTTGGGTCCCTTTGTCAAAGATCAAATGGCTGTAGTTGTGTGGGCTTTTATCTGGGTCTTCAACACTTATCCATTGATCTGTCTATTTTGGAGCGAATACCAGTCTGTTTTTACAACTATGGATTTGTAGTATAGACTAAGGTTTGGTATGGTGATACTTCCAGCTGTGTTTTTGTTACTCAGGATTGTTTTTGCTATCCTGGGTCTTTTGTGCCTCCATATGAATTTTGAGATTGGTCAACTTCTTTAAAGAATTGCTTTGGGATTTTAATTGGATATAGTATTGAATCTGTATATTGGTTTTGTTAGGAACATGGGAGTCTTTCCAACTTCTGGTGTCTTCTACAATTTCTTTCTTTAGGGTTTTAAACTTTTCATTATAGATGTCTCTTACTTCCTTGGTTAGGTTTATACCAAGGTATTTCATTTTTTTAGGGCCTATAGTAAATGGGATTGTTTCTCTCAGGGCTTTTTCACTTCTTTCATTCTGGGCATATAGGAAGACCACTGATTTTTGCACATTTATTTTGTATCCTGCCACCCTGCTGAACTTCTCAATTAGTTCCAGGAGCTTCCTGGTAGACTTTTTGGGATCACTCAGGTATAAGATCATGTCATCTGAAAATAGAGATAACTTGACTTCTTCCTTGCCGATTTGAATCCTTTTTATGTCCCTTTCTTCTCTTATGGATTCAGCTAAGACTTCAAGTACAATATTGAATAGAAGTGGTGAGAGTGGTGAGAGCCTTTTCTAGTTCCTGATCAAACTGGGAATGCTTCAAGTTTTTCCCCATTGAGCATAATCCTTGCTGTGGGCTTGTTGTATACAGCTTTTTATTATATTGATAAAGGTTCCTTCCATTCCAACCTTCTCTAGGGTTTTGATCATAAAGGGCTGTTGGATCTTATCCAAAGCGTTTTCTGCATTTATCGAGAGTATCACATGGTCTTGAACTTTGGACTGGTTTATAATGTGAATTACATTTATTGATTTGTGTATGTTGAACCAACCTTGTGTGCCTGGGATAAAGCCACTTGATCCCCATGGATGACCTTTTTGATATGTTTTTGAATCTGATTTGCTAAGACTTTGTTGAGAATCTTTGCATCTGTGTTCATCAGAGAGATTGGCCTATAGTTTTCTTTTTTAAGTGAGTCTTTATTAGGTTTTGGGATTAAGACAATATTAGCTTCATAGAAGGAATTTGGCAGTGTTCCTTCCTTTGCTATTTGATGGAACAGTTTAAGGAGTATTGGTGTTATTAGCTCCTTAAATGTCTGGTAGAATTCTGTGCTGGATCCATCTGGTCCAGGATATTTTTTGGTGGGAAGATTTGAGATTACTTCCTTGATTTCCTCATATGTTATAGTACGTTTTAAATAATTTACAACTTCCTGATTCAATTTTGGTAAGTTGTATTTACTTAGGAATTCATCCATCTCTTTTGTGTTGTCAAACTTCACATAGTATAAGTTTTTGAAATATGATGTTATAATTCTGTGGATTTCTTGGGTATCAGTAGTGATAACTCCATTTTTATTTCTAATTTTGTTAATTTGGTCTTTCTCTCTCTTGCTTTTGGTTAATTTAGCTAGGGGTGTATAAATTTTATTGATTTTTTTCAAAGAACCAGCTTTTTGACTGGTTGATTTTTTCTATCATTTTCTTTATCTCGATTTCAGATATTTCTCCCCTTATTTTGCTAATCTCCTCTCTTCTACTGCTTTTGGGATCAGATTGCTCTAGTGTCTCTAAAGCTTTAAGCTCCATTGGTAAGTTATTTATTTCTGACGTTTCCTTTTTTTGATGTAGGCATTAAGAGCTATGAACTTACCTCTTAGGACAGCGTTCATTGTGTCCCAGAGATTTTGGTAAGTTGTATTTTCATTATAGTTCGCTTTCAGGAAATCTGAAATTTCCTTTGTATTTCTTCCTGAATCCAGTTCTCATTCAGCATCATATTGTTAAGTTTCCAGGAGTTAGTGTATTTTCTGTTGCTTGTTGTGTTGTGGATGTCAAGCTTTAGGTTGTGGTGGTCTGATAAGGTACAGGTTAGAATTTTAACTTTCCTATATATGTGGAGATTCGTTTTGTGGCCCAATATGTGATCTATTTTGGAGAATGTTCCATGTGCTACTGAGAAAAATGTGTATTCTTTGGTGTGTGGATGAAAAGTTCAATAGAGATCTGCAAGGTCCATTTCAGTAAGGGTTTGATTAAGCTCCAAAGTGTCTCTGTTAAATTTTTTACCTGTTGATCTATTCCATGTTGAGAGGACAGTATTGACATCCCTAAGAATTATCGTTTTGGGATTGATTTCTTGCATTAGTCGTTGTAGGGTTTGCTTAATGAATGTGGGTGTGCCTGTATTTGATGCATATATGTTCAGTATTGTGAAGTCTTCCTGGTGAATTGTACCTGTGACTAAAATGTAGTATCTGTCTGTGTCTCTTATGATTTTTTTGGTTTGAAGTCCACTCTGTCCAATAGCATAATGGCTAACCCTGCCTGTTTTCTGGTTCCATTAGCTTGCAGAATTTTTGACCAGCCCTTTATTTTTAGGATGTGCCTATTTTTTGTGGTAAGATGGGTTTCCTGCAAGCAGCAGATTGATGAATTGTGATTTTTAATCCAAGTTTTTAATCTGTGTCTCTTGATCGGTGAGTTAATTCCATTAACATTTAATGTTAAATAATGGAGAAATTATTTTTAATTCTGGACATTTATTATATTTAGTGGCTTTTTTAAGTGTACTGTTTCACTTTTAGTGGTATTATACTTCCCTTCTGTTCTCCTGGGTATGCCTGTTTTTTTTCTTCAAGCTCGAGTACCATTTCTAGCACTTTTTGGAGGCCTGGTTTGGTGGACATGTATCCCTTCAAGTTGTCTTTGTGCTAGAAAATTTTTCTCTCTCCTTCGATCATAACGGATAGCTTTGCGGGGTATATCAGCCTGGGTTGACATTTTTGCTCATTCAATACTTGAAGTATGTTTCTCCAAGCTCTTCTTGCTTTACTGTTTCGATGGAGAAGTCATTTGTGATTTTAATAGGTTTACCTTTAGAAGTGACTTTTTTTTTCCCTTGAAGCTCTCATCACCATTTCTTTGTCTTGAATATGGAGTGTTTTAACTATTATTTGCCATGGCGAGTTTCTGTTTTGGTCATATTTGTTTGAGGTGCGGAATGCCTCTTGTATATGGATGGGCCTCTCTTTTGTTTAGATGAGGAAAGTTTTCCTTGATGATAGTTTGAAAAATTTCCTCAGGTGTGGTATTTTGAGATTCTTGCTCTGGTATTCCATGAATACGCATGTTAGGCTTCTTTAGAGTGTCCTGTAGCTCTGGAATATTTCTCTCGAGTATCGTTTTGGCTTTAACAACCTCTTCCATTGAGCTGGTTAACTACTCCCACTTTGTCTTTTAAGGTCTGAAAGTCTGTTTTCCGTTTTGTTAGTTCTGCTGATAAGACTCTCTGTTGAGTTCTGGATTGAAGATAACTTGTCTTTTAGTTCAGTTTTAAACTCTGCTTGAGTTTGTTTTAACTGCTCTATTCCAGTTTTTGTTTCTTGCACTGTTTTTCTCAACTCCTCCAAGTGTCTGTTGTGTTCCTCTTCAAAGTGATTGATGTGATTATTTAATTCTTCCCGGATTTCCTCTTTTATAGTATTGAACATGGTAATGATCATGTTTTGAAAGTCATTTGGGTCAGGCTTTCTTGGCCATTTTCCATGGGTTTGTTCGGGTTGGAAGTCTATCATTATGGGATTAATTCCTTCAGTGGGAGATTTGTTTACTTGGGTGTTGTTTCTCATGGATTTACACTTTGACTTGGGCATTGTCGTTTTAACTCTTAAGACCTTCTTTCAATTTCTGTGCGTTTTTCATTGGACTGAATTATTTGGCCTGGAGCAGCTCCTGCTCCATCTGGCTGATGGGAGGAGCTGGGTCCCATGGGCTGCCTGGGGTTTGAGGTGGGTGGGGATGAGCTTACCTAAGTGGCTGTGAGTTCTGGCTGGACTGCATGGGTCCCGGGCGGGTGGGGAAAGGTAAATACATATTTTTATGTACCTTTCCCAAGATATCAAAATCTTTCCAGGGACCTTTATTACTAATAATCAACTGCACTAAGACAAACAAAAAAGGAAGCACCTTCCTTGATTCCATATAGATTGAGTGCAGTGTTTCTGGTTGAAGAGTTCTCTCCGTGGTCTCTTGTTGAGGCAGGTTTCTCTTGTCTTTACTAGGCTGCTGTTCCCTGAAAGTTCCACCCAGAAATTTGTTTTTCTAGTCTTAGTTCCTGTCCAGTAACATCAGCATCACATTGGCTTTATTGTGATGCAAGTCCACGGGCTACTCTGGATATTCTTAATTAGGAACTTTTGGATTAGTATCCAGCAGGTGAATAGTTTTTAATCACCCTCCAGGGGCTTGCTGGGTCCTTGTTGCAAGGATTTTAATAATGAAATTCATTACCACAGAGAGGTGAGCTTTAGGAAGAATTTTATTGTGACATTATAAATGTGAGCTTCAGAGAAAGTAAGTCTGGCTCCTGCAGAGGAGGAACAAGTCCCAGGTCTGGGATACCACTGTTGTTGGTATGGAAGCTTTTTTAATTTCCTTGTAAGAAAGGGAGGCAAATCATAGGTTAGACAGTTTGTCAGTCCATTCAGCTCAGTAGCCCAGTGTCCAGGTGCCTCTCATTTTGACCTCCTCCTCACATAAATCTTTCAGACCGTGGAATTCACCTAGGCTGTATGAGCCCACCCTCTGCAGCCTTCCAGCATGATTGAGGCTCCAGACTTCCCTGGGATCCTTCGGTCTTGTGAGACATTCAGGTCAAGAATGAAGCAGCTATGAGTGGCTATTTTGAAGGATACTGCTTTCATTTGTGAGTTGATTTAATATATATATTATATATATACACACATATATTAGATATATTAAATTATTTAATATATATTTTAAAAATATATTTAAATTTATATTTTTCTATAGGTTCTGTTCCTGTAGAGAATCCTGACTAATATAGATTATGGTACTAGAAGTGGCAGCTCTCTCCCCCTGTCCTCCCTGATTTTAAAGTATCTCTTCTGTTCTAATGCTCTCCTACCTTAAAGCCTTACTATGGTTCTCTTGGCCATCAGACCTTCAACTATAAAAAACTTGTATTTTTTTTAAATCTCTCCCTCATGTTGTTTCTTTATGAATGGGCATCCTTGTCAACCTTATACATGTCAGAGACGGTCTCTTTTCCCCCTACCCCCATTAACTTATCACATTCCTGGCTTCCCATCATAAAAGAGACAAGGACATTTCCAAATCAAGATCAAGATAGGAGTCAGGGTCTCTGCTGCTGACTGGCTTCCTGTTCTCATAGCTGGCACTTGAGAAGCCAAGGAAGGAGGATTGCCACGATTTTCATTATTTCCAGGCAACCTTTATCTACAGAATGATACCTGTGTCAAACAAAACTTCTGTCAACAACAACCAAAACAAGCAAATCACCTAAAAGGCCTTTACATGATCTCCAATAAGAGTGCCTTTTTTTGAATGACACAGGATAAAGTGGCAAAAGAAATTACTCCATCAAGAAAAGCTAAGGAAACAACACAAAAGAGAAAGAAGTTTGCAGCAGTTTGAAAGAGACCCAGGTGAATAGTATTTTCTTTTAGTTTTGTTTATTTGTGGGGCAAGGGAACAGTGTGTAGAGTGATATGAAACTTCTCAAGCCTAACACAACCAGAGCCTTTTGGAAGGCTGTGGAGGCTCGTACATGGCCTTCATAGGATTTCTGATTCAATAGATCTGGAAGGTTGGGAGTGGGGAGCAAAATGTGTGTGCTCCTGTGGTTCAGAACACATTCTCCTGCTCTCTATCCTCCCAATCACTGATTCAGCATTTTAAAAGGAGCCTGTTACATGATACCTTTCCTTTTTCTTGCAGGTTTTCTGGGGTCTTATGTGTCCAGGTTGTGCTCAGAAGTCAAAGATTTAAACCAGAACCCATGTAGAGAATTAAGGCAGAACTTATTAGAGGAGAGAAAAAAAATAAAACTTATGGACATGAATCTGCAAGGGGCAAGAGAGCTGGAAGAACTCATGGACTTCAGATATGCAATCCCATAAGAGGCAAGGGATAAGAGACCCTGTGAGGGATAAGAGACCCTGTAGAGCTCATGGACTCCAGGCACGGGATCCATGAGGGGTGAGAGAAAAGAAACTCATGGATTCCCAGTGTAGAATTCATGAGGAGCAAGACAGTCAAAGATGGCTTTCAGAGTCAGAGTTATTTATGTTATAGACTCAGGCTGGCACAGGAAAAGTGGCTTTTCCTCATTGGTTAGCTCCAGTTTCTATAAACCTAATTAGTGCTTTTGGTCCACTACATCTCACTGGTCTCTACGTATTGAGGCCCAACCCAGTTGATATTGTAGCAGACCTCAAAGTAATGGAGAACTAATTTCCATATCCTTTCATAAACAAAATTGGGGAAAGTTGGCGACCTATCTCTGTGGAGTATCTCAGATTAGTAAGGTGTGTTCCTTCAGGGTAATTCTAGCCCTGAGGGATGGCCCTGAAACATCTTCAGAGACTGTCCCAGCATGACTCCTCCAAAACTACCTAATTTGACAAGTGTTTCTAGGAAATGCAGGTGTGAGAAAATAGGATGCATGCTTCTTGCTTGAGAATGGGAGAACAGATGTCTGTTCTTCATGGAAAAAATATCCAACAACTTTGTGCCTTTCGATGATGGTTTTTAATCCTTTTTTGTGTTAGATTCCTCTTCCCATTTCTGAATAAACACAGGACCCAAACAAGTTAGGAAAACAAGGGTTTAGTGTGCTCCCATAGCACAGCATGATTACAGAAGAATTACACCAACATCAGGAACTGAGGGAACAGAACACATCATATCTGTAGAAAGAACTGAGAGGGGCATATTTTCTTGCTCGCCATTCTGCCAAAATACTGAAACATCTTTCTTAGGGAATGGTCTTACCCCTCTGAACTAGGTCTTTCCACATCTATTAAACAATCTTTCACAGGCTTTCTCAGGGCTTAACCATAACTCTTCAATTCTCGGTTGTCAAGTTAACACCTGTACCTCACTGATCCATCATTATAGCAGCTATTCCTTCTGTAACAAGAATGAGGACCTAAGGGTGAACCCCATTTTATTAATTGTACAAATAAACTTTTTTCAGTTGCAAAGTGCTTTACTCTTTCTTTCTCTCTTATTCTGCTTATTAACTTCTTTATACACACATATAATCACAAACTTTTAGTCTTTTTCACTTTCAAAGAAAAGTTTGCCTTTATGTAGCTACTAAGAAATCAACCGACACTATGTAAAAAATACTGGAGGTATACTTATCCTACTTAAATTAGTTGTCTCCTAAGGGATATATAAGTATTGCTTTTACCTCCAGATAGGCTGAGTGCAAGCTCATTGTCTGTGATTGTGCTAATTTTTCTTGCTGCTCTCACCATTGTCAATTCTGACTGGAATCTATTGAGTTTGAAGCTCAGTATTACAAACTGCAACAGGAAGGACTTTCCTTGTGTGCTGCTATGATGTTGTTACATGATATACACCATCAATGGAATGTCATGTCCCAGGAATTGTCTTAGCAAAGATTTTGATGAGGCCCCTGTCTAGAGATTATGTAAAAGTCATCCAAGTAGAACTGAATTAGCATATGTGCAAGTTTAGTGTGTCTGAACCTGCATGTTGATTGGGTTTCTAGATGTAGAGTGAGACTGGGGACAATAGTAGAAATGATCTCCAGAAATACTTCTATTTCACCTAAACACTTAATTATCTGTGTGCAAAATAATCCTTCCTTATTATTCCATGTCTTTGAATTGGCAGAATAAAATGATCTTTAGGAGAGCCTCTCTCCTCTATCCAACAACCTTATTAGTCTTAATCTACTTAGCTCTACATTCATTCATACCTTCTTTTGGCTATAGGCATATGAGATATAGCTCTTTTTTTCCCAAGTTTAAAAGCTTTGAACATTTTTGCATTTTTCCTGAGACATCCTTATGCATTCTTTCATTCACTACTTTCCTGAGAAGAATTCCAACTGGCCTTTCCAGAGGCAAGGTTGAATGCTCTTGACTTCATGAAATGAATTCATATAGAATGCTAGGTTTCACATCTGAGTTTGGGGAGAGTGTTTAGGAGAGTAGCAATAGTAATTCTTGTTATTTCAGTGTGGTATTCTAGCTGAGAGTACAAGCTGTTCAGTTTTTTACTTGTCACTGGACATTATGGTTTCTAGCTTATACTCTTATGATTCAGGATGTTATCGACAGTTTGGGAATTAGGGATGGTCATATGAATTAAGTACTCTTGAGCCATCAAATAGACATATGACTAATTTTAAATTGTAATGCCAGTTCTTCAAATGGCTATTTCAACTTTATGCTTAATGCTGTGTTCCATGTAATTGCTCTGATTTATACTTTTAACACTATGTCTGAGTTCCAGATCCTCTACATCCTCATCAACATTTGCTACTGCCAGTGTTTTAAATAATTCTTAGCTTCCTATGGATTTACAGTGTCTTGTCATCAATGCATTTTTTCATAACAGTTGTTGAAACTAGTAGATTAAACAAAAGAAAACTAATGATCCCTAAGACTGTTAGAAAAACTCAGTTTAACTATCAATATTGTAAGTCCATAACAGATACTATTGAGTAAGTTCTGTGGCAATGCAAGGAGCTGTAATTTGTCCAAATGATTATTTTTTTAACATTTTTTATTATTATTTCCTCTCATACAAACTTAATAGGTAGACCAGTTCCCTCCCCCCCTCCTCCTCCCCCCGAACTCTCTGTTCCCCCTCCCTCCCTCCCCATCTCCCAGTGTCTCCCCCCCAATTCCCAGAGAGTCCTTTATTGTGTATGCCTTACTCTCCTCTTGGTCCTCCTTTCCGATGACATAAAAGGACCCAGTGGCATTTCCCTGAACCCTTTCTCGTGTTCCCCTTAAGCATAGGAACACTTCTGTGACCATCAATCCCTTGCCTCCAAGGATCTTGGTGCCTTTAGCCGATGTTAAACTTTGTGAGGTCAATAGTGTGACAGACATGGCGCAGGGCATGCAAAGTGCTATTATGATTGCTTCAGCCCTATCTAGTGTGGAGACTCTTCAAATCATTGCTCCCCCCATCCTTTTGCTCTTACAATCTTACCGCCCCCTCTTCCGCAGATGTCCCTGAGTTTCAGGATGGGGGGAGATTAGGCTGGCTTAGTTCTATGTGAATGATACAGAGTCTCTGAAGTTCTGGATTGTGGTTTGTTGATTTTCATTTGCAGTTTTGCTGCTCCTGCAATGCCCTTCACTCCATCCTGATGGGCACTGTATGTCACCCCCTGGTCAGAGACAAAAAACTGTTAAACTGGAGTCTTGTTATAATAGCACATTCAAGGGTAGATGTAATAAAAGCAGGAAACCTCGGTGAGGGAGGGATCAGTAAACCGGTTGGAAAATGATCTCTTTTCATCTGCCAGATTATATGCCCTCCCCTTCTGGTGAGATCATACCCCCTCAGTTGTACATGATCAGGAACGAACGTCTGTGAACTTAACCAGGTGTCACATTACTTACTTGGATTCCTTGGAGGTCGATTTTCTCTGCTGTAACATGGTCCCCTCTCTCCTTGTGTCTGGTGTGGCCCTCCAACCCAATCCCTCCTGTTCACAATCCTTGCAATTACCATATTACATAGGTTTACCCTTGAGTGTCTCAATGTGGGCTGGGTGAGTTTGGTACTAGGAGCCACCTATTAGAGAGTACATACGGCGCTTAACTTTCTGGGATTGGGATACTTCACTTAATATAATTGTTTCTAATGACATCCATTTCCCAGCAAATTCCAGTAATTCATCATTTTTGATGGCTGAGTAGTACTCCATTGTATAGATGTACCACTATTTCCTTATCCACTTGTCAACTCTTGGACATTTAGGTTGATTCCATGACTTTGCTATTGTAAACAGTGCTGCTATGAACATAGTTGTGCTTGTGCTATCGAGGCGAACCTCTGCTGCATGGGGGGTTATTCCCAAAAGTGGAATAGCAGGGTCATATGGCATTTCAATCTTTAATTTCTTTAAGAATCTCCAGACGGCTTACCAGAATGGCTGTATGAGCCTGCATTCCCACCAGCAATGTAGGAGAGTTCCCCTCTCTCCACATCCTTTCCAGCACTTGTTGTTGTTTGTATTGTGAATTTTTGCCATCCTGACCGGGGTGAGATGATATCTCAGGGAGGTTTTGATTTGCATTTCCCTGATGGCTAAAGAAGTGAAAGCTTTTTTTAAAAGATATTGGTAGGCATTTTAATTTCATTCTGGTAAAATGTCTTTAGTTCTCAGGGCCCATTTTTTAATTGGGCCATTGGTTTCCGTTGGTGTTTAGTTTTCTAAGTTATTTGGCACTCTGGACAATAGAGCGCTACAGATATGTGGTTAGTGAGATTTTCCCCATTCTGTGGGTTGCCTTTGAGCTCATGTGACAATCTCTTTATCTGAACAGAAGCTCTTTAATTTCACAACATCCCAACTGTTGAGAGTTGGTAGCAGTGACTGTGCCATTGGATGTCTGTTTAGGAAATGTTGGCCAAGCCCAGTCTGTTCAAGGGAGTTCCCTATCCTTTCAACTATGGTTTTTATAGTGTCTGGCCTGATATCAAGGTCCTTGATCCATTTGGAATTAAGTCTTGTACATGGTGACAAGTATGGGTCCAGCTTTAATCTTCTGCATGTGGAGATCCAGTTTTGCCAGCACCATTTGTTGAAGATGCTGTTGTTTTTCCATTGGATTCTTTGGGCCCCTTTGTCAAAGACCAAATGGCTGTGGGCTTATATCTAGGTCTTCAACCCTTATCCATTGATCTGTGTGTCTATTTTGAAGCCAGTACCAGGCTGTTTTTATAACTATGGATTTGTAGTACAGACTTAGGTTTGGTATGGTAATACCTCCAGCAGTGTTTTTGTTACTCAGGATTGTCTTTGCTATCCTGGGTCTTTTGTGCATCCATATGAACTTTCAGAATGTTTGGTCAACTTCTTTGAAGAATTGCTTTGGATTTTAATTGGTATAGCATTGAATCTGTATATTGCCTTTGGTAGGATGGTCATTTTTACAATGTTGATTCTGCCAATCCAGGAGCATGGGAGGTCTTTCCACCTTCTGATGTCTTCAGAAATTTCTTTCTTTAGGTTTTTCAAGTTTTCATTGTACAGGTCTTTTACCTCCTTGGTTAGGTTTTTACCAAGGTATTTCATTTTTTTAGGGGCTATAGTAAATGGGATTGTTTCTCTCAAGGCCTTTTCACTTCTTTCATTCTGGGTGTATAGGAAGGCCTTTGATTTTTGCACATTTATTTTGTATCCTGCCACCCTGCTGAACTTCTCAATTAGTTCCAGGAGCTTCCTGGTGGAGTTTTTGGGGTCCCTTAGGTATAAGATCATGTCATCTGCAAATAGGGATAGCTTGACTTCTTCCTTGCTGATTTGAATCCCTTTTATGTCCCTTTCTTGTCTTATGGCTTCAGCTAAGACTTCAAGTACAATATTGAATAGAAGTGGTGAGAGTGGACAGCCTTGTCTAGTTCCTGATCGAAGTAGGAATGCTTCCAATTGTTCCCCATTGAGCATAATCCTTGCTGTGGGCTTGTTGTATACAGCTTTTATTATATTGATAAAGGTTCCTTCCATTCCTATTGTCTCTAGTGTTTTGATCATAAAAGGCTGTTGGATCTTGTCAAAGGCTTTTTCTGTGTCTATCGAGAGTATCATGTGGTCTTGGACTTTGGACTGGTTTACATGATGAATTACATTTATTGATTTTCGTATGTTGAACCAACCTTGCGTGCCGGGGATGAAGCCTACTTGGTCCCTGTGAATGATCTTTTTGATATATTTTTGAATCTGATTTGCTAAGACTTTGTTGAGAATCTTTGCGTCTGTGTTCATCAGGGAGATCGGCCTATAGTTTTCTTTTTTAAGTGAGTCTTTATTAGATTTGGGGATTAAGACAATATTAGCTTCATAGAAGGAATTTGGTAGTGTTCTTTCCTTTGCTATTTGATGGAACAATTTAAGGATTATTGGTGTTATTGACTCCTTAAATGTCTGGTTGAATTCAGTGCTGAATCCATCTGGTCCAGGACATTTTTTGGTGGGAAGATTCGAGATTATTTCTTCAATTTCCTTATATGTTATAGGGCCATTTATGTAATTCACAACTTCCTAATCCAATTTAGGTAAGATGTGTTTACTTAGAAATTCATCCATCTCTTGTGTGTTGTCAAACTTCACAGAGTATAAGTTTTTGAAATATGATGTTATAATTCTCTGGATTTCTTGGGTATCAGTAGTGATTACTCCATGTTCATTTCTAATTGTGTTAATTTGGGTTTTCTCTCTCTTGCTTTTGGTTAATTTACCTAGGGGTGTATCTATCTTATTGATTTTTTCAAAGAACCAGCTTTTTGACTGATTTTTTCTATCATTTTCTTAGTCTCAATTTCAGATATTTCTCCCCTTATTTTGCTAATTTCCTGTCTTCTACTACTTTTCGGATCAGACTGCTCAAGTTTCTCTAAAGCCTTAAGCTGCATCGTTAAGTTATTTATTTCTGATGTTTCCATTTGTTTTGATGTAGGCATTAAGAGCTATGAACTTACCTCTTAGAACAGCTTTCATTGTGTCCCAGAGATTTTGGTAAGTTGTATTTTCATTATCATTCACTTTCAGGAAATCTTGAATTTCCTTTTTAATTTCTTCCTGAATCCAGTTCTCACTCAGCATCATATTGTTAAGTTTCCAGGAGTTAGTGTATTTTCTCTTGTTTGTTGTGTTGTAGATGTCCAGCTTTAGGCCGTGGTGGTCTGATAGGGCACAGGTTAGAATTTCAACTTCTTTGTATATGTGTAGATTCGTTTTGTGGCCCAATATGTGATCTATTTTGGAGAAAGTTCCGTGTGCTGCTGAGAAAGGTGTGTATTCATTTGTGCGTGGGTGAAAAGTTCGATAGAGATCTGTAAGGTCCATTTCTTTAAGGGTTTGATTAAGTTCCAAAGTGTCTCTGTTAAGCTTTTGACCTGTTGATCTATCCCATGTTGAGAGGGCGGTGTTGAAGTCCCCAAGAATTATCGTTTGGGGGTTGATTTCTTGCTTTAGGCGCTGTAGGGTTTTCTTAATGAATGTGGAAGGGCCTGTGTTGGGTGCATATATGTTCAGGATTGTGAAGTCTTCCTGGTGAATTGTACCTGTGACTAAAATGTGGTATCCATCTGTGTCTCTTATGATTTTCTGTGGTTTGAAGTCCACTTTGTCTGAAAGCATAATTGCCTGTTTCCTGGTTCCATTAGCTTGTAAGATTTTGGACCAACCTTTCATTCTTAGGATGTGCCTATCTTTTGTGGTGAGATGAGTTTCCTGAAGGCAGCAGATTGTTGGATTGTGGTTTTTAATCCAAGTGTGTAATCTGTGTCTCTTAATTGGTGAGTTAACACCATTGACATTTAATGTTATAATGGAGAAATTATTTTTAATTCTGGACATTTTTTATGTTTAGCAGATTTTGTAAGCATGTTGTTTGATATTTATGTTTTGGTGCTATTATACTTCCCTTCTGTCCTCCTGGATACGCTTGTTCTTTTCTTCAAGCTTGAGTATCAGTTCTAGGATTTTTTGAAGGCCTGGTTTGGTAGACATGTATCCCTTCAAGTTGTCTTTGTGCTGGAAAACTTTTCTTTCTCCCGCAATCATGACAGATAGTTTTGCCGGGTATATCAGTCTGGGTTGGCATTTTTGCTCATTTAATACTTGAAGTATGTCTCTCCAAGCTCTTCTTGCTTTTACTGTTTCCATTGAGTAGTCATTTGTTATTCTAATAGGTTTACCTTTAAAAGTGAGTTGCTTTTTTTCTCTTGAAGCTCTCAGCACCTTTTCTTTGTCTTGAATGTGGAGTGTTTTGACATTATTTGCCATGGCGATTTTCTATTTTGGTCGTATCTGTTTGGAGTGTGAAATGCCTCTTGTATTTGGATAAGCCTCTCATTCTTTAATTGTGGGAAGTTTTTATTTATGATGAATTGAAATATTTCCTCAGGTGTGGTATTTTGTGATTCTTGTTCTGGTATTCCATGAATGCGCATGTTAGGCTTCTTCAGGGTGTCCCATATCTCTTGAATGTTCCTCTCCAGTATCTTTTGGGCTTTAACAATCTCTTCCATTGAGCTGGTTAATTCTCCCACTTTGTCTTCAAGATCTGAAATTCTATTTTCTGCCTCATTTGTTCTGCTGATAAGATTCTCTGTTGAGATTTGGGTTGAAGATAACTTGTCTTTTAGTTCAATTTTAAACTCTGCCTGAGACTGTTTTAATTGCTCCATTCCTATTTTTATTTCTTGAACTGTTTTTCTCAACTCCTCCAAGTGCCTGTTGTATTCCTGTTCAAAGTGGTTGATACGGTTGTTTAACTCTTCCCAGATTTCCTCTTTCATAGTATTAATCATGGTAATGATCATACTCTGAAAGTCATTATGTTGGGTCTGGCTTCCATGGCTATTTTCTGTGGATTTGTTCTGGTCGGAATCCCTCATTATGGGATTGACTCTTTCGGCAGGAGATTGGTCTTCTTGGGTTTTGTTTCTCGTGGATCTGCACTTTGACTTGTACATTGTTGTTTTGTTTTTCAGGACCTTTCAGTTTCTGTGTTTTTCACTGAATCGTAGTTAGTATTGTTATGCTTGCCAGTTATTACTAGTGCTTACCTTGGATTGGGTATGTTTGTATATTATTATTATATCCTAGATGAGGCTACTAGGCTGTTAGTACATCAGTTAAGTCAGGTTATGTTACCAGGGGGTGAATATTAGTTTGGTAGTGCACTTTTACGATTTAGTTTCTTGGCGAAATGTGGGGGTGAGTGGTGTACTCCCTGGAGTTGTATGTTGTGGGGTGGCTGTATGAGAAAGTTGATCTACAGCATTGATACTTTAAAGGATCAGTAAGGTGAAAAGAAAAAGTTTACTTATCTTTGGGCTGGATGAGAAGAAACTCGCCCACGTGATATAATGATTGTAGTGGAGTCCAGATGTATGGCTTGTGCTCCCTTTGTTCCTTAGAATTTTGCGTGAGTTTCCTTTGGGCTCTGTTGAATTCTGAGTAGCAGTGTGTCTTCCGTGGACCACGTGCGTAGGTCCCCGGTGGGCCAGAGAGGCAGAGGGTCTGATGTTGATGGCAGAATTCTTCACCTGCGACCTCGGAAGGTAGGCGCAGAGAGGGGCGGGGCCCCGGGGGCAAAGCCCGCGGCTGTGCAGCATGGTGCTGCTGGCCCGGGGGCTCCCGGGTGGGGGGCGGGGCTGGGCTGGGCTCTTTCGCTCCCTGGCTCAATGGCAGAATTCTTCACCTGGGATCCAGGGAGGTGGCTAGGCGCACAGGGGGTAGGATGCGAGGGGCTTGGGTCTGGGGCGGGGCCCAGGCTAAGCGGCTGTTGGCCTGGGTGCTCGCCGCCGCCGGGATGTGTGGGGCTCTGGGTTGGTTGAGGGCTGGACTGTGCTCTCTCTCTCTCTCTCTCTCTCTCTCTCTCTCTCTCTCTCACTCACTCACCTTGGGCGGGTGCGGGGCGGCGCGGAGGGGGCTGGGGTCGGTCCGGGCCGGGGGCGTAGGCCAAGCCGCAGTCGGCCTGGGTGCTCGCCACCGCCGGGACGCGTGGGGCTACCCACCCTTCTTCATATGCATCTTTTTCTTCTCAGTCCAGGTCTTCTAAATGTTTAATCAAATAACAGGATATTAAAATGTAACAGGCATGAAAGCCAACATATTCCAGCAATTATACTTTTATTCTTCTTTCCTCTTCTCAATAAAATTTTCATTGTCTTTTATCTTTTCTTGACCCTTTTCCTCCTGCCAATATCATCATTTTCAATGTATGTATTTTCATGAGTCAACACTTATGTGTCACTGTTGTATGACATGCCTTAATGACCATTTTAAAGGCCTTATACTATAATCTGACAAGTATGTATCTGTAAAGGATTTTATTTTTGCAAAATTTTGGCCTCTATAACATGCTACTGGGCATGCAGGCCATTTATGAGTACACTATGTAAGAAATAAAGCCTCAGCCTTCTAAGGCCAAAGTTGATTTCTTTTGCCTTAATTTTAGGGTGCACTGGAATGAAATTAAAATGCAAATGAAATAAGATATGAGGAGCAGAAAGTGCCATCAAATCCTCAAATCTTGATGATGGCTAATAATCTTTTTAAAGCAACTTTATCTTATACTTATTTATCTCCTATATGTGTGTGCACACATGTGTCTTGGTGTATATATGGATGCTAGAGGACAACTTGTTGTGGATGGTTTTCTACTTCTACCATATGGGCTCCAGGGGTTGATTTAGGCATCGGGCCTTCTCAGAAAGTGCCTGCATCAGCTGGCTGAGTCATCTTGCCAGTCCAGTGATTGTTAATGTTAATGCAATGGTGACAGAAGCACACCTCTAGGTATGTCTGGGAGAATGTTTCCAGCAAACTTTAATGGCAGAAGAAGTGCTTATTTTGACTATGGGCAGCATCATCCCATGGACTTGGGTCCTCATTAAAATGGAGGAAACCGGTTGAGCAGCACCATTCATGTCTCTGCTCCCTGACACAAAGTGATGGATGAGTCACCAATAACGTTGGAAGGAAATTATTTCATGATTGTTTTACTGAGCTATTGCTTTTGTGTGTGCGTGTGTGTGAGTGTATGTCTGTATGCATTTGCGAGGTCCAAGGAATCATCCTTGATTTCTTCTGCCTCCTTGTTGCTTCACTTTGGATTTCCCTGATTTGCCTTCCAGGGCTGAAGTGCAGGCCACAGTCATATCTGCCTAGTGTTTTTTTATATGGAATCTGGGATCCAAACTCAGTCCTTCTGCCTTCAAAGCAAAAGTTTTAATATCTGAGTCATCTTTCTAGCACCCGCTTTTTTATATTCTTGGATTTTTCTTCTTTGAAGTAGGAATGCCCAAGTGTTAGTCATCTTTGTTTCAGAGGCCATGCCAGTATATTAGAGATTTTCTGCCCTCTTGATTGGCAGAAGGCAACATCTTTGTTAGAAAAAGTCAAGTGTGTATCATTGTGTAAATTTATCAGTATGAGCCTACAATTCATGATGCACTTTGTCTTCCTGATGCTTTCATACAGACTACAAAGTTGTCACTGACTTCTGATTCTCCTTTGAGATCAGTCATCCATGATAACACTATCTCAACTTACCCTATTCATTTTTCCAGTTAAGAAGCTGTCTTGCTGGTAGAGAGGGATATCATGAGCTGGATTAGCTAGGGAGAAAGACAAAAAGGTACTACTGGAACTGCAAAGCAGTTTGCAGACTTTGTCCAGAGATCTTAGAAAGTGGACAGGGGAGCACAGCAGAGATGTTATTAACACGTCAAGATAAAACACCCCAACAACCCAGTATCTTACATCATCTGATTGTGGCCATCCTTCAGTTTCCATGGAGACTGACCCCAGGGGGCTGAAATCTAATCTCTCCCACGTTCAAGTCCCTAGCAAGTGGTGAAGTATTTGCATGTAATCTGCAAACATTTTCCTATATACTTTAAAGTATCTTTAGATTAAAATTATATATTGGCTCATTGAAGGCATAAGTTTTTTTAAGGTTTTTCCATTTTTAGTTGAATCCAACAATGTGAAGACATTGGTTATGAAAAAAAAAAACCAAATAGACTATATTTCACTTATGTAATTTCGCTCTTGCAGCCAGTATGCATTCCTTAGAAACCATGATGCTTAAAGAAGAAAACGCAGGCCAGTGATTAACGGGTAAGGTGGATGCATGCAAGGTATATGCATGGTGACCTGAGTTCTCTCCCTGGAGCCTATGTGGAAAGAGAAAACCAACTTTAAAAACTCTCCTCTAACCTCTACACATGCAGCGGTGCATGAGTCTGTTGGCTCTTGTTTTCTTCCATCCCTGCCTGCTCCCGTGCTCGTTCAGATAAATGATAAAATAATAAAGAAAAAAACCCCAAAGAAACTGTATAAGCTCAGAAGAGCATATTTATCACCAAGTCTCTAAAATACAATTAATAAGAGAAAGAAATAATAGGTCAGGAAACAAAATGATTAACAATTTTTGAGAAGCAGCATTCATAAGAACAAAAGAGCAAAAAAAGTTCTTAAGACCTATGTTCTTCCCTTCCCTCCACTCCAACGCCCGGGACGCACGCGCGCGGTCTAGCCGGGCCCCACCGCGCGACCTAGGTAAGCTCTGTCCCCGCCCACCCCCAGAACCCCAGGCAGCCCAAGGGACCCAGCTCCTCCTGCCATCCAGCCGGAGCCGCCGCGCAGGGCCTGGGAGGAGGAGGACACCCCCCTGCGCCCAGGTCTCCCAGGTTAAATAGCACCCCGCCAACGCCCCATCCTCCCTTTGCCCACTCCGCCGCCCAGGTCGCGCCTGGTCCAGCCTGGACTCACCTCGACCAAGGTAAGCTCCGCCTCCGCCCACCCCGAAAACCCGAGGCCAAATAATTCAGTTTAGTGAAAAACGCACAGAAATTGAAAGATCTTGAGAGTTAAAACAATGCCAAAGTCAAAATACGAATCCATGAGAAACAACACTCAAGTAAACAAATCTCCCACTGAAGGAATTAATCCCATAATGTTAGACTCCAACCAGAACAAACCCATGGAAAATGGCCAAGAAAGCCTGACCCAGGATAACGACCTTCAAAATATGATCATTGCCATGTTCAAATAATAGTCAAAACACTCCGCATTCAAGATAAAGAACTGGTGCGGAGAGCTTCAAGGGAGAAAAAACAAGTCACTTTTAAAGGTAAACCTATTAAAATAACAAATGACTTCTCAATGGAAACACTAAAAGCAAGAAGAGCTTGGAGAGACATACTTCAAGTATTGAATGAGCAAAAATGTCAACCCAGGCTGATTTATCCTGCAAAACTATCAGTCATGATAGAGGGAGAAAGAAAAATTTTCCAGCACAAAGACAACTTGAAGGGATACATGTCCACCAAACCAGGCCTTCAAAAAATGCTAGAAATGATACTCAAGGTTGAAGAAAAAAACAGGCATATCCAGGAGAACAGAAGGCAAGTATAACACCATTAAAAGCGAAGCAATATACTTATAAAAACTACTAAACATAATAAATGTCTGGAATTAAAAATAGTTTTTTCATTATAACACTAAATGTTAATGGAATTAACTCACCGATCAAGAGACACAGATTACAAATTTGGATTAAAAATCACAATCCATCAATCTGCTGCCTGCCAGAAACCCATCTCACCACAAAAGATAGGCATGCCCTAAAAATAAAAGGCTGGTCAACAATTCTACAAGCAAATGGAAGCAGAAAACAGGCAGGGGTAGCCATTATGATATCAGACAAAGTGGACTTCAAACCAAAGAAAATTATAAGAGACACGGATGGATACTACATTTTAGTCACAGGTACAATTCACCAGGAAGACTTCACAATACTGAACACATATGCACCCAATACAGGCCCTTCCACATTCATTAAGAAAACCCTACAGCGTCTAAAGCAAGAAATCAACCCCCAAACGATAATTCTTGGGGACTTCAACACCACCCTCTCAACATGGGATAGATCAACAGATCAAAAGCTTAACAGAGACACTTTGGAACTTAATCAAACCCTTACTGAAATGGACCTTACAGATCTCTATCGAACTTTTCACCCATGCACCAAAGAATACACACTTTTCTCAGCAGCACACGGAACTTTCTCCAAAATAGATCACATACTAGGCCACAAAACGAATCTACACATATACAAAAAAGTTGAAATTCTAACCTGTGCTCTGTGAGACCACCATGGTCTAAAGCTGGACATCCACAACATAACAAACAAGAGAAAATACACTAACTCCTGGAAACTTAACAATATGATGCTGAATGAGAACTGGATTCAGGAAGAAATTAAAAAGGAAATTCAAGATTTCCTGAAAGCGAATGATAATGAAAATACAACTTACCAAAATCTCTGGGACACAATGAAAGCTGTTCTAAGAGGTAAGTTCATAGCTCTTAATGCCTACATCAAAAAACATCAGAAATGGAAATATCAGAAATAAACAACTTACCAATGCAGCTTTAGAGAAACTAGAGGAATCTGATCCCAAAAGCAGAAGGGAGAAGATTAGCAAAATAAGGGGAGAAATATCTGAAATCAAGATTAAGAAAATGATAGAAAAAAATCAACTAGTCAAAAAGCTGATTCTTTGAAAAAAATCAATAAAATTGATACACCCCTAGCTAAATTAACCAAAAGCAAGAGAGAGAAAACCCAAATTAACAAAATTAGAAATGAACATGGAGTTATCACTATTGATACTCAAGAAATCCACAGAATTATAACATCATATTTCAAAAACCTGTACTCTGTGAACTTTGACAACACAAAAGAGATGGATGAATTTCTAAGTAAACACAATTTACCTAAATTGAATCAGGAAGTTGTGAATTATATAAATAGCCCTATAACATATAAGGAAATTGAGGAAGTAATCTCAAATCTTCCCACCAAAAAATGTCCTGGACCAGATGGATTCAGCACAGAGTTCTACCTGACATTTAAGGAGTTAATAACACCAATGCTCCTTAAACTGTTCCATCAAATAGCAAAGGAAGGAACACTACCAAATTCCTTCTATGAAGCTAATATTGTTTTAATCCCAAAACCTAATAAAGATTTACTTAAAAAAGAAAACTATAGGCCGATCTCTCTGATGAACACAGATGCAAAGATTCTCAACAAAGTCTTAGCAAATCAGATTCAAAAACACATTAAAAAGATCATTCACAGGGACCAAGTAGGCTTCATCCCCAGCACACAAGGTTGGTTCAACAACGCAAATCAGTAAATGTAATTCATCATGTAAACCAGTCCAAAGTCCAAGACCACATGATACTCTCGATAGACACAGAAAAAGCCTTTGACAAGATCCAACAGCCTTTTATGATCAAAACGCTAGAGACAGTAGGAATGGAAGAACCTTTATCAATATAATAAAAGCTGTATACAGCAAACCCACAGCAAGGAACAATTGGAAGCATTCCCACTTCGATCAGGAACTACACAAGGCTGTCCACTCTCACCACTTCTATTCAATATTGTACTTGAAGTCTTAGCTGAAGCCATAAGACAAGAACGTGACATAAGAGGGATTCAAATTGGCAAGGAAGAAGTCAAGCTATCCTTATTTGCAGATGACATGATCTTATACCTAAGTGATCCCAAAAACTCCACCAGGAACCTCCAGGACCTAATTGAGAAGTTCAGCAGGGTGGCAGGATACAAAATAAATGTGCAAAAAGCAGAGGCCTTCCTATATGCCCAGAATGAAAGAAGTGAAAAAGCTTTGAGAGAAACAATCCCATTTACTATAGCCCCTAAAAAAATGAAATACCTTGGTATAAACCTAACCAAGAAGGTAAAAGACCTTTACAATGAAAACTTGAAAACCCTAAAGAAAGAAATATCAGAAGACACCAGAAGGTGGAAAGACCTCCCTTGTTCCTGGATTGGCAGAATCAACCAATCCTACCAAAGGCAATATACAGATTCAATGCTATACCAATTAAAATCCAAAGCAATTCTTCAAAGAAGTTGACCAAACATTCTGAAAGTTCATATGGATACACAAAAGACCCAGGATAGCAAAGACAATCCTGAATAACAAAAACACTGCTGGAGGTATTACCATACCAAACCTAAGTCTATATTACAAATCCATAGTTATAAAAACAGCCTGGTACTGGCTTCAAAATAGACACACAGATCAATGGATAAGGGTTGAAGACCTAGATATAAGCCCACAAAATTACAGCCATTTGGTCTTTGACAAAGGGGCCCAAAGAATCCAATGGAAAAACAATAGCATCTTCAACAAATGGTGCTGGCAAAACTGGATCTCCACATGCAGAAGATTAAAGCTGGACCCATACTTGTCACCATGTACAAGACTTAATTCCAAATGGATCAAGGACCTTGATATCAGGCCAGACACTATAAAAACCATAGTTGAAAGGATAGGGAACTCCCTTGAACAGACTGGGCTTGGCCAACATTTCCTAAACAGACATCCAATGGCACAGTCACTGCTACCAACTGTCAACAGTTGGGATCTTAGGAGATTAAAGAGCTTCTGTTCAGATAAAGAGATTGTAACATGAGCTCAAAGGCAACCCACAGAATGGGAGAAAATCTTCACTAACCACATATCTGATAGAGCTCTGCTGTCCAGAGTGCACAAAGAACTTAGAAAACTAAACACCAAGGAAACCAATGGCCCAATTAAAAAATGGGCCCTGGAACTCAAAAGAAACTTTACCAGGGATGAAATTAAAATGTCTAACAAATATCTTACAAAATGCTCCCCTTCTTTAGCCATCACGGAAATGCAAATCAAAACCTCCCTGAGATATCATCTCACCCCAGTCAGGATGGCAAAAATCCACAATAAAAACAATGACAGATGCTGGAGAGGATGTGGAGAGAGGGGAACTCTCCTACATTGCTGGTGGGAATGCAGGCTCATACAGCCACTCTGGCGAGCCGTCTGGAGATTCTTAAAGAAATTAAAGATTGAAATGTCATATGACCCTGCTATTCCACTTTTGGAAATACCCCCCCCCCCCATACAGCAGAGGTTCACCTCGATAGCACAAGCACGACCATGTTCATAGCAGCACTGTTTACAATAGCAAAGTCATGGAATCAACCCAAATGTCCAAGAGTTGACGAGTGGATAAGGAAATAGTGGTACATCTATACAATGGAGTACTACTCAGCTATCAAAAAGATGAGTTACTGGAATTTGCTGGGAAATGGATGTCATTAGAAACAATTATATTAAGTGAAGTATCCCAAACCCAGAAAACTAAGCACCGTATGTACTCCCTAATAGGTGGCTCCTAGTACCAAACCCACCCAGCCCACCTTGAGACACTCATAGGTAAATCTATGTATTACCTACCGTAATTCCAAGGATTGTGAACAGGAGGGATGGGGTTGGAGGGCCACACCAGAAACAAGGAGAGAAGTGACCATGTTATAGCAGAGAAAATAGGCCTCCATCAAGGACTGCAAGTAAGCAATGTGACACCTGGTTAAGTTCACAGACGTTCGTTCCTGATCATTTACAACTAAGGGGGTATGATCTCACCAGAAGAGGAGGGCATATAGTCTGGCAGATAAAAAGTAACCATTTTGCAAATGGACGATTGACCCCTCCTTCACTGAGGTTTCCTACTTTTATTACATCTACCCTTGAATGTGCTCTTATAATAAGACTCTCGTGTAATAGCTTTTTGTCTCTGGCCAGGGGGTGACATACAGTGCCCAGCAGGATGGAGTGAAGGGCATTGCAGGAGCAGCAAAACTGCAAAAGAAAATCAACAAACACAATCCAGAACTTCAGAGACTCTATACCAACCACCTAGAACTAGGCAAGACTAATCTCTCCCCATCCTGAAGCTTAGAGACATTTGCGGAACAGGGGGCGGTAAGAATGTAAGAGCAAAAGGATGGGAGGAGCAATGATTTGCAAGATACTCCACACAAGTTAGGGCCGAAGCAATCATAATTGGACTTTGCATGCCTGGCGCAGTGTCCAACACACTATTGACCTCACAAAGTCTAGCATCAGCTAAAGGCACCAAGATCCTTGGAGACAAGGGATTGACAGCCACGGCAGTGTTCCTATGCTTAAGGGGAACACGGGAAAGGGTTCAGGGAAATGCCACTGGGTCCTTGTATGTCATCGGAGAGGAGGGCCCAGAGGAGAGTCAGGCATGCACAAGAAAGGACTCTCTGGGAATTGGGGCGGGAGGCACTGGGGGATGGGGAGTGAGGGGTGAGGGTAGGGGGAGCAGGGGCTCGGGGGGAGGAGGAGGGAGGGAGGGAACTGGTGTACTATTAAGTTTGTGTGAGCTGAAATAATAATAAAAAATGTATTAAATAAATAAAAAGAGTAGAAAAAAAAGACCTATGTTCTTATCCGAATGTTTTTTCTCACAGTGACATGAGCAATTTTTATTACCTTTTATTTGCCTAATCATAGAAGCTCAATAGATACCCCCTCCTCTGTCTTTCCCCTCTCCTCCCCTGTCATCACCCATAACAATCTCCCTCCCTTCCCCCCTCTCAACTCCCTTCCTCCTTCCTTCTCTCCTGGTGTCTCTGCTTCCTCCCTCCCATGCCCCAGAGCATCCTTTTATGTGGGCATCAAACCTCCCCCTGAGTCATCTACACTACTGAGGGTTCAGGACTCAGTAGCATAGCTGGGGGCTCCTTCTTGGGCTGCCTACTAGTATGGGAACTCTATTGTGACTATTTAACCCCTTGCCTCTAAGGATCCTAATGCCTGAAACCTTCTCCACTGTGCAGGTCAAGTAAGGTCCAATCACATTGTGGCTATGTCCTGGCTGCTGAAGCCCTGACTTGTGTGGAGTATCTTGCATATTGTTAGTTCTCCCCATCTTTAGGCTCTTATAATCTTGCAGCCCCCTCTTCCGCAAGGTTCCCTAAGCTTTAGGATGGGGAGAGATTTGACTGGTCTGGTTGCAGGTGAATAATGTAGGGTCCTTGGTGTTCTGAATTATAGTTTGTTGTTGTTTCCAGTTTTGTTTTTCCTACACTGCCCTTGGCTGCATCCTGGCTGCTATCAAAGATCCTCTGCTAACCAAAGATAAAACGCTGCTTAAACCAAGATTTTTTTTCCATGAAAGTCTTTTTTTTCTTTCTTTCTTTTTTCCCAATCATACAAGCTCAATAGGTACCCTGGTAATCTCCTCCCTACACCCCTCCCCCGTCCTCCTTGTACCCTCCCTTTCCCCCTTAGTTTCACGCCCTCATTCCCCTTCTCCCAGTGCCTCCCCTTCCCCCCTCCCATCCCCTGGAGTATCCTTTTGTGTGAATGCCAAACCTTCCTCTGAGTTCTCCAGTCTAGTGAGGTGTAAGGACTCAGTGGCATATCCCAGAGCCCATTCTTGGGCTCCCCTTTAGTATGGGAACACTATTATGACTGTTAATCCTTTGCCTCTAAAGATCCTACTGCCTGTGATCCATGCTAGACTCAGGGTCATTGACATATCAGTCATTGTGCAGATCATGCAATGTCCGATTATGGCTACTGTAACTCTAACTTGTATGGAGTATTTTGCATATCACTCCTTACAATCTTGTCATCTCCTCTTCTGCAAGTTTCCCTGACCTTTAGGATGGGGATAGATTTGGCTGATCTGGTTCCAGGTGATTGATGTACGGTATTTGGTGTTCTGAATTATAGTTTGTTGTTGTTTTCAGTTTTGCTGTTTCTGTGCTGCCCTTTGCTCCATCCTGATTGGTATTGGAGGTCACCTCCTAACCAAAGATAAAAGGTTGTTTAAATGAAGATCTTATTGTAAGAGGAGATTCAAAGGTAGGCAGAATAGGAGTAGAAGACTGAAGTGAGGGGAGTCAGTGTCCCATTTGCAGGGTAGTTACTATCTATCTGTCAGTCCCTATATCCTACCTGATTGGTGAGATCAAACCTCCTCAGTCGCAAATGACCAGGAAGGAAAGTGATAGTGAGCTTCACCATATGTCTCACTACTTACTTGCAATACTTGATGATGACTTATTTTCTGTATTGAAGTGTTATCCCCTCTCTCTTTATTTCTGGGGAGGGGGTCCTCCTTCCCCTTCCCTCCTGTTTAGAATCTTTGCAATTACTGTAGATATTACAGAAATTTACCTTTGAATATGTCATTAAGTGGGTTTGGAACTAGGATCCATTTATTAGGGAGTACATATGGCATTCAACTTTCTGTGCCTGAGATATTTCATTCAATATAATTTCTTCTAATTCCATCCATTTCCTGGCACATTTCTTAATTCATCTTTTTGATGGCTGAGTAATATTCCATTGTATAATTTACCACACTTTCATTATCCATTCATCAACTGTTTGGCATTTGGGTTGATTCCATGATTTTACCATTGTAAATAGTGCTGCAATGAACATTAGTTGTGTTCATGTCACTGTAGTGAATTTCTGCATTTTGGGGGATTATTTCCAGTAATGTTATAGCACACTCAATCCTTTACTTTTTGAGAAATCGCCCTAGTGATCACCAGAGTGGTTGTATAAACCTGCATTCCTACCAGCAGTGCATGAGAGTTCCCTTATCTCCACATCCTCTCCAGCATTTGTTGTTGTTCGTATTGTGAATTTTTGCCATCCTGTCTGGGGTGAGATGATATCTCAGGGTGGTTTTGATTTGCATATCCCTGATGGCTATGGATGTGGAACATTTTAAAAGATATTTGTTAGACACTTCTATTTTGTCCCTGGAAAAGTTTCTTTTGAGTTCTGAGGCACGTTTTACAATTAGGCTATTTATCTCCTTGGTGTTTAATTTTTTAAGTTCTTTGTGCACTCTAGATAATACAGCTCTATGTTTAGTGAAGATTTCATCCTAATCTGTGGGTTGCCTTTTTGCTCAGTTTACAATCTCTTTATCTGAATGGAAGCTCTTTAATTTTGTAAGATCTCATTTGTTGTGTTGTTTCTAGTGTCTGTGTCATTGGGTTTCTGCTTAGGAAATGTTGGCCTAGCCCAACCCACTCAAGGGAATTCCCTACTCTTTCAACTAGGGTTTTCATAGTCTCTGGCATAATATTAAGGTCTTTGATCCATTTGGAGTTGATTTTTTGTGCATCACATCAAGGATGGGTCCAGTTTTAATCTTCTGCATGTGGATATCCAATTTTGCCAGCACCATTTGTTGAAGATGCTATTCTTTTTCCATTGAGCTTTGGGGCCCCTTTCTCAAAGATCAAATGGCTGTAATTGTGTGGGCTTGTATTGGGTCTTCAACTCTTATCCATTGATCTATGTGTCTATTTTGGAACCAATACCAAGCTGTTTTTATTACTATGGATTTGTAGTATAGATTAAAGTTTGATACCTCCAGCAGTGTTTTTGTTACTATGGATTGTTTTTGCTATTCTGGGTTTTTTGTGCTTCCATATGAGTTTTGACATTGTTTGCTCAATTTCTTTGAAGAATTGCTTTGGGATCTTGATTGGTATAACATTGAATCTGTATATTGCTTTTGGTAGGATGGTCACTTTTATGATGTGGATTCTTCTGATCCAGGAGCATGGGAGGTCTTTCCACCTTCTGGTGTCTTCTGTAATTTCTTTCTTTAGGGTTTTAAAGTTTTTATTATAAAGTTCTCTCACTTCTTTGGTTAGATTTATACCAAGGTATTTCATTTTTATGTAGTGTACTTTTTTTGGTTTAGTTCCTTGGCAATATGTGAGGGTGTATGTTGTAGTCCCTGAAATTGTATGTTTTTTTGGGTGGGCTATATGGAAATTTAAACAGTGGTGACAATAACTGAAATTAACAGGCAGGTAAAAAAGGGTTTACTTATCTTAGAGCTAGAAACGAAGATTCTCTCCTGTTTGATGGGATGATTTTAGAAGTCCTTAGATATATGGTGTTGGTCCCCTAGCCTGTTACTTGTGCTATCTCTGTACTCTGTTTAATTCAGAGGAGCAGAAAGCTCACCAGAGCCCGGAGCAGAAAGGGCTGACTGAAATGAGCAATTTTGAAACTGCTTTTTATATAAGCTTGGATCCCATATGTGAACAAAAAGACATATTATGAATAACAAGATCCAGGTTTGTTCTAGATGGAGAAGAATTTCACAAAGATGGAATAGGAAGAGACCACAATGATCACAATGGTGTTGGACGAATATTGCAAACATGATATAAATTCATGGTTTTTAACATATCTGTATTGATAGGTACAGAAGGAAAACAGAGGTGTATGCATAGAGTTACAGTTGTTCTGCATAAATCTATTGTCTGACTCTCCTGTGAGGGCTTGAGAAGGTGAGAGCTTGACAGCAATCACCATGAGGAATGCCTCCTTGGTTTGTGATCATAAGGACATTATTCAAGCTGTTGGGAGTAAGATTATTTGACAATAGCAGGATTGAAAAACAAATGTGTTTATCTCCTCCTGACTTCCTTAGTGAGAATTTGAAAACAATCAGGAGTCCAAACAGAACACAGGGAACAAATCTCACTGCTGTCAATAGCCCTGCTTGCCAGAAACTATAATCCACGCGGGGATGGAAATCTCTTGCCTAGCTACAGCAGACTGAATTAGTCGGTCAGTCAAAAGTAGCATTTCTAATAAGCTGAACTTATTTTAAGAATCTGGTTGGCATTCTTGGAGCCAGTGTTTAGAAGTATATCTAATTACTTTTCTAAAACTTCAAGTTAACAGAGAAGCATGAAAGGAAGGAAAAAACAAGGTCATCTTCTGTCTGGGCAGATTGGCATTCCATCCTGTGAACTGAGATGGGGAAACCTGAGACCCACATATTTAGGAATTGTAAGGCTTTAAACAGCAAGCACAACATATTGCTGCCATTTCCCTGGTTGCCCATCCCATCTGTATTGTTTAGGCTTAAGCATACTGAGCAGATGGACCATGTCCTGGAGGTCAGAGGAAAATATAACAACTCAGTTGACAGCCAAATTGGTAGAGAGGCACCCTGTGTTGAATGCTTCTTGTGCTGAGAATCTGCCTGGGAAACACACTGGTGTTCTAATAGCTGATGTTACCCACCCAGTCTGTCAAGCACAGTTGAAGCTGTTAAAATAAACACAGTCTTATTCCTAATTAACAAAGGAACATGGCATTTTTGTCACAATCAATTGCTTTCTGTTATATTTTTTTTCCCACTTAGAGATCTATATACTTAAGAGCATACTCAATACCTGATACATCTTGTTTAAGGTTTAGGGAGAGACACAATAATATGGGAACCCACTCTGGATATTTCATTTTATTTATTTTATGTTGTTATTTATTAATTTGAAGGGGTTATGTTTGAACTACAGTGCATGGGTAGAAATCAGAGGACAACTCTTAGAAATCAATTCTCTCTTTCCACGTTGTTGTGAATCAATCTCAGGTTGCCAGGTTTGAGTGTAGATGAAGGTACCTGATGAGCTGTTTCACAAGCCCTGCCCTGGATCTTTTAGATTCTAGCTCTTCAGTGTTGGGATTCAGATGAAATATAGTTCACACTTCAATATAAAGTTCAAGCTTCAACAGTACATCCTGACTCAGTGCAGCATGAATGTCCATGCAAAGCCTCATATCCAAGGAATGTCACAGTCAAAGTTCTTGTCTTTGTGGATTGGGGAATGCTGCCAGTACGAGATGAGATTAAGCCTCCAGCTAATAGATAGTTGTAAAGATGCAGGAAAAGCTTACTATAAGCCTAGGAAAAAAATAGTTATGATAAAGAAGCAGTGGCTGAAAAGCTGCATGTTCTGGCTCCTGCCTTCCTATTCCTTTTTGAGCCCTATATAATTGCAACTGAAAAATAAGTTGTTCTTCTACCAAAAAGATTCCAAAGTGTGTGACTCTGTTGTTGCCTCTACCATCTAGATCCTTCTCTGCACTGTCCTGCTGGCCACAATATCTAAGTACTTATTTGAGTCTATTTTTTCAACTTTACCAATGTCTTTCTTTCTTTTGTCTGCACTAATTGCTAACACAGTTCTCCTCAAGCAATCCCTTTCCGTCTGAGCTCAAATGTTTTCTATGAAGTGCTTCCTTCCATCCTCATCCAAAGTGATTCATCATTACCTTATTCCTCTCTGTATACAATAATTACAGGTGTCAGAAGACCTGTTTGTAGATCATTACTTTTTAAAAACAAGTTCCATTTCTTACTCATAGTGTTTGATATTTAGTAGAAGTGTAATAGATTAACAGATGCTAAGTTTACATATATATATGTATATATATTAATGAATGGATGAGGAAGTGAATGAATGAATAACAATGTACTACAACTTATACCCCTTGTTCTTTGTATTTTTCTCACAAATCCTAATGTACTGACAGGTAACAGAGACTATTCTTCAGTATGTAGCCTGTCTCTTGCCTTAAAGTTGTCACACATATGTATAGTGTTCAGGTTGTCAAGTTAATCTCAAACATTATCACATACTCCCAAAGATCCCCTTTTCTGTGACAATGACATTATTCTAGTAGATAATAATTAATTATTGTTTTGAACCCTCTCCTCCTAGGTTATATAAGTCCAAGTAGATTAATGATTTTGTAATTCCGAGTGAAGAATGGAATAATGTCACCAGTTTCATGGCTTTCTTTTAACATGGTAGCTCTGTGTCTCATACTCTTGAAACTTGATCTTTGGCTTCAATCAAAAGAACCAGAGTTCAAATGTCCAGATCTTCCATAAAATGTCATATGGGTATGATTGCCCACCTGTAATTCTGGCACCTATAATACTAGTCCCAGAAGGTGGAGACTGGGAATCTTGAGAGATGAGCCTAGGAAGCCCATGGAGGTAAGCTCTGGCTAGATACCCAGCCTCAAAAGAATAAGGTTGAAGAACTATCCAGGATGATTTCCAACCTCATAACCTCAAACCACTATACTTGTACATGAGCATCTACACACATACACACACACGTGTGTACCTATTCACATTCAAAATACATATAGGCACTTGTATCTGTCCATACAAGCATATACATAAAAAACTGATCTTCTGCTGCCCTTTTTCTGATAGTATCATTCAGCTCCTAGTAGTATATACCAACTCTTTATACAACAGAAAACAGCCTAACCTAGATGTTCAAGCCTTCTTTTTACTCTTAGTCTAAATATTCTCATTTTATTGTTAAAAACATTGTACATTTTTAATGGTCAAATAATATTTCTAAATTTTCTGTGCACATCCCTAAATATTATTTACAAGTTTTAGATATCTTTTCTGAGCTGAATATTCTTTATATAGCTTTTTCCTAGACTAAATGCTTATGTTCCTTATATTTCTATAATGAAGCCCTAACTGACATTGTATCTGTCTATGGAGACAGAAACCCTAGGAAAGTAATAAAGGATGAAACCACAAATGGTTGGCCCTTTTCTGACAAGATTAGTGTCTTTTTTTTTGTAAAGAATCACTAGAGTGTGGCTCTTTACTTCTCTCATGCTCAATTCTTTGCTCTCTTCTCCACACATGCTAAGGGAAGACCAGATATGGGCACTGAGAGTAGAGGTTGTCTCCAAGCAGGAGACAAAGCCTTAGGGTGGACCTTATGTTATTTGCATTTGATCTCATATTTGCCAGCTGTTGCAGTTCATCTGAATAGTTGCTCATAAAAATCACCAAACAGCTTGTCATAGTTAGGCACAGGTGTCAACTTGACAGTTGAGGGTTCCAGCTCTGGGCATAATTGTAGAGAATTAGTGGTTGGGTTAAACCCAACCATCTAGCTGATGGGGAAAGCCCAATCTATAGTAGGTGGGACTAGGCACTGAAATAAAATACACAGATTTGGTTGAGAAAGTTGGCAACCTTGTGTATACTTGGCCAGACAAGCTGGTCTGGTAAGTAAGGATCATAGCTCTCTCAGCCTTTATGTGGTGATGGTGTGACCAGTTCCCTCGGCCCTGATATTAGTGTGAGCTCTTCTGTCAAGCTGGACTAAGAACTGTAACTGGAGTATCACAAAAGTATAAGCCCCTGGTTCCCTTAAGCCTTTGATGGTGATTTTATCATTAACCATGCAGGCTAACTCCAAGATGGTTTAAGGAAACAAGGATTTTTTTTTCTCTTACAATTGCTGATTACAGTTGTTTGTCTAGCTGGTTGTCTGGGCTTAACTACCAATTATCAACATTGTGTCCTGAGCTCAAACCCTCAACCATCAAGTTAATACCTCTACCTACATCCCTTGTCAACTTGACATAAGAACATATCATTTTTAAATGATATGTTCTCCTTATCCCCAGAAGTGTTAAATTTATTGTAAAATATAAACATGTTTAATTTTATTAATTCTAAACCTCTAAAAGTTCTCATAGACACATTTTAAAATGTTCTGTCATTATGTTCAGTTCCGGTTGGTTACCATCTAACTGCCAGTTCCTATACAACTGACCAACCAGCAGAAAGGCACCTAACTCCTCTCACTGCTGTATCCTACTCCTATTCTTCCATCTAAACTTAAGTCTCTTCTTATATTAAGATCTTTGTTTAAACAGTCTTTTATCTTTGATTAGGATATGACCTCAACAACCAATCCGAATGCAGCCAAGGGCAGTGCAGGAACAACAAAACTTAAAACAACAATAAACCATAATTCATAATACCAAAGACCCAACATTATTCACCTGAAGCCAGACCAGGCAAATTTCTCCCAACCAACGTTATGCAAGAACTCCACAGAAGTCAGGGCTGCAGCAGGCAGGATATAGCTACAACATAACTGGACCTTACTTGACCTGCACAATGGCTGACATGTCAACAATCCCCCAAAGTCTAGCTCAGGTCACAGGGGAGAAGGCTTCAGGAAGTAAGATCCTTAGAGGCAAGGGGTTAAACAGTCATAATAGAGTTCCCATGCTAGCAGGCCGCCCAAGAAGGGACCCCAAGCTATGCCACCGAGTCCTGAACCCTCACTAGTGTAGATGACTCAGAGGGAAATTCAGCACCCACATAAACGGATGCTCTGGAGTATGGAAGGGAGAAAGCAGGAAGCACCAAGAAAGGAGGAGGGAAGGAAAAAGGGTGAGAGCGAGGGGAAAGAGAGGGAAGGGAGGAAAGTGCAAAGGAAACAGGGGAAGGAAGGGGGGAAGAGAAGAAGGGGATACCTATGAACTTGTATAACTAGGCAAAAAAAGTAATTAAAAATTTTAGTTCCAAGATTAAAATTTCAAATCACTTAACCATAAGAGTCTATCAAAATAAGTTGAATACTGTAAAATGATAAAATACCAAAATAGAATAGAAGCATCATGATGATGAGAAAACATCAAAAAGGTCAAAGGCTAGCAAATCAAATCTGGTACTTCAATGTGCATCTTCTGTCACTCACCACATAGTCATGGTGGGCGGCTCAAGGATTCTTGGCAATTCCAGTCCCTTTTCACATCTCAAAGTTGTCCATGTACAAGTATGGACCAGGTTGAATCTCTACTCATGGTCATCCTCAGCATACATCAACCTTATGGTTCTTGCACCTACTCTGGATTCATCTCTATATCTAAAAGCGTCACCTTCTCTTGCAGAAACTCTAAGCTTGCTGCTTGGTGCCAAGCTTTGGCTATTCTCCATGAACCCTTAATTGTGCATCAAAACCTGTACCTCCTGGGAATGCTGGCAAACTCTGCAGTGAGGTTGAAGCATAGCTTTTTCCACTCAAACCACAGCTGTAACAACTTTTGTGAGTTCATTCTATGGAAAGCCCCTTTCTAGGCATTTTCAAATTTCCAAAGGGCAAAAAATGGCTTCAGATTGGGGTTTCAGCCCCTGAAGGAATCTGGGTTTTCAAATCATGGAATTGCCAGTGATATTTATGTTTTCCACTGTCCCAGTACAAATCACTAGGTTTTCCTTCACTGATGTTCATTTCTCCAACAGTGACAGCTATTCTGCCTTCCCATTTCCACATCCAAAGCTTCACAGCTGTCAACACAGCTCTCCTCTATCAAGCAAACCAATTCATCATCTTTAAATTCAACTCTACCAAAGTCCTTGTTCCCTTCATCACAAACTGAGCCCAAATAATCCACAACTCTCTCAGCATTTCCATCATCTAAATGGTCCATTAAATGGCACAAAATGTTTATTTGAAATCCACAGACTCAAGAGCTTTGAACATTTCAAAGTTTCTTGAACAAAACTGTTCAGAATGCACAAAGTCCAAATAGCCAGATTTGTCAGCGACACTCCATGTTTCTGGTACCAAATTTTGTTGCAGTTATCCCACATGGTTTCTGATAAAAGTCACCAAAAGTCTTAAGGGAACAGGAGGTTTATTTTCTCTTATAATTTCTGGTTGCAGTTTTTGTCCAGCTTGGCAAGGGAACTCACACCAATCCCAGGGCAGAGGGAACTGGTCACTGGTCACACCATTTCTACATAATAATTGAGAGAAGGACGATATTTATTTGCCAGACCAGCATGTATACACAAGGATACCAACTTCCTCAACCAGCTCTTTGTATTTTATTCACCTTTCCAGGGCCTAGTCCCACCCACCGTAGGCTGGGTCTGCCTCATCAACTAGACAATTTGCTGCAGGTTCACTCTGGGCTTAACTCAACTACCAATTATCTATATAAATGTTCCCAGAACTTGAACCCTCAACCATCAAGTTGACACCTGTAATTACAACACCAGCCTTCAGAACAGTGAGGAAGTAACCTATAGCTTAAGTTTCCCAGTGATACATTTGGCTGGGGAAGTTTCAAGGCTTGAAATTCCTGACTGAGGAAATTCTGAACCAGTTTTTGATGAGGATGATTAATGAAGGGAAGAAAAGATAAGGTAAATGAATATTGCAAGATTACTGTACTGTATCAGCAAACTTCAGTCCCTTTTCATTAGAATCCTTTCTACCTAGGACTCATTGTCTTGCCCTCGGTTTCTCTATGAATGTAGTTTTACTTACAACTTTCCACGTCGTAGTTCTGCAACCCAGCTGCAGGTAGATGTTCCATGTTTTCTTGTCTCCTAATGTTGTACTGAGATCTTTGGTTTGTATAATCTGTGGTAGAGATGCAGAAGAAGCTATGTTCTTATAATCTTTTGCCACCTTCTTTTTCCATCTCAAGCCAGGAAGTTCAACCTTTGAGTACTGTAGAGATAGGTTCCTAGTGTCTCTTGACTGTTGCTGGGCAAGAGAAGGGTCAATGTACCAATGAACATGCTAAATACCAGGCAGTATGAACTGCCCATAAGACTCTTGGAACAGGATGTCATTCAAGATGCAGAGTGCATAAGCACTTCAATCTGCTGTCATAGGAAAAACAATCTGCCCATGACATGGAAATTGTGCATTTCAGAGTTATTAAACTAAAAATGTAAGAATGTGAGTATACCCACTGGAATATTATTCTTGGTATATCAAGGGTATACCCACTGGTATATAATTCTTGCTCCTGTGGGTATTTAGGCACATGCTATCAATCACAGCCTTGATGAAGCTCAGTTCTGCAAAAAAAAATATGAAACTGGGAGGAAACTGGCAAGGACTAAGAAGAGTTGTAGTGGAAAAAGGAGGTAGAAGAGATGGAGGGTTACATTATGAAAATATATAAATATATGGGAATAATAAAATAATTTAAAACAATTATAAAAAGGAATGTTGGGGCTGGAGAGGTGGCTCAGGGGTTAAGCCTCTGTCTTGCAGGCAGAAGGTCCTGAGTTTGGATCCTAACCGCCCCCTCCCCCATAGACACCGGGCGGAAGCGGGGGCGGCTTGTGTTTCTGGTCCTGGTAGGGCAGAGCCGTGAATCCCGGGGCAGAGTAAACAAGGAGGAGGTGGAGACAGTCCATGGTGGTTCGCGAATTCGTCCGTGGTTCTACACACACACGCACATACACACACACACACACACATACACACACACACGCACAATTGAATAAATGATAAAAAAATTAAAAAAAAAAGGAATGTGAGGAGGAAGCTGAGGTCAAGAAAAAATGTGAACCAGAAGCTGCTGGGATTAATTTCCTAGGTCCTACACTGTGACCAAGAACAGTGGAGGAATGCATTATCTGTTGAGTGTCAACTTAGAAGAATCAGAGGGAACCTCAGGTGATGGAGCAAAGCATCCCTGTCCATGGTTCTGAAAACAATGGCTGTGAACTTGGAAGACTGATGAGTATCAGGGCTAGATACCACACACCCAGGACAGCAGTCACACAGTTTTTCCACCCCTGAGAAATCAGGGAAAACTGGTAACGAGGCTGTAGAGGTGTACTTCTGCTTGTCTAATAGGTATACATGCTCCTGCCCATGTTGCTGCCCTCCCCAAGGGAAATGGGCACGAGAAGCATGGACAGGTGGGGCACTCACCTCTTGCCAGCTCATCAATCTCTATGAATAACCCATATTTTTCTTCCTTCTGTGTATCTTGCTCCATGAGGGCCTTTTCCACTACATGATAGATCTTTATATACTAGAAAGGCTCTGACATGTTCTGAAATGGAAGACAAGCATATTTATGTGGTCACCATTACGTTATTATTCTTGTGCCCTGCCTCAATGCTAAGTTCCACTGCGCCTACCCTTAGGATTTTGTTCAGAGGGCTTCCCTACCTCATCACAGAGCCTTTCCAGTGAACCTCATCCAGTTGAGGCACATCAGTCACTAGGTTGCCTTCTAGCACTGATCTGTATATATAGCTTTCTTTTGTTCCTAACTGCACCTCTCCTTTGATTTTCTTTGGCTGTGTCTTTCTTCCTTGAGTGGACACTTGCCTTTCCTTTTCTGACAACAGTAAGAGTGACTGTGAGTGACAACATCATCATTCATTGAAGTCTAACTTAATGATTCTCCTGTATTTCACACTTCACAAACACTTATTGTGAAAACTCATGAGCATCCCTCAGTTAAATATTTAAAATTTTTTTCTTCGAATGTGTTAATGTATGTACCTTATATTTTTTTCCAGAAAAGGAATTTTTTATGAAAAATCCCAAAGTGCTCACTCTCTTCCTATATAGTTACAATTGACAGTAATGAGAGTGTTTTGCCTTCCAAAGTCCCTGACTGACTGACTCTCTCTCTCTCTCTCTCTCTCTCTCTCTCTCTCTCTCTCTCTGTGTGTGTGTGTGTGTGTATGTGTGTATCTGCTTACCAATGATCTCCCTTTTCACTAACAAGGTGTCTTAAAAATTAACAGAAGGAAAGTCGAAACAGGCATGGAAACAAAGTCTTGGAGAGAAGAAATAACTTTGATGAATCAGGAAATAATTTTTATTCCATGATGATTTCTATTATGGGTGAATTTTTTTTGCCAACTTGATAAGGTCTAGAATCAGCTAGGAAATGGGCCTTTAGAAGATTATCTTGGTTAGGTTAATTGAAGTGTAAAGTCCTACTCACTGTGGCTAGAACCATTCCCTTGTTGGGTGATCATGGATTACATAAGGAGGAAAAGTGAGCTGAGCAGCAGCATGCATTTTTCTGAACAGTAGATATAATGTGACCAGTTGTCTCAAGCTCCCACTTCTGGGGAGTCCCCACCATGATACACTGTAACCTCTGTCATTGAGCCAACATAAACCTTTCTTCCTTCACAGAAACATGAAAAGTAACCAAGGAAGGTTCTTTGACTATAACAGGATCTATCTGTGATGTACATTAGCTTCAGTGCTGTCTACTCAACTTTCAGAGCTATCCCATCCTGAAAGTCAGCATTTCTCTTAAGCTTACACTTTCAACGTTCAGTTGTGCATACATGCCTGAGTGTCAGCTAACTACTTGATCCCTATCATCACATTAATGCTGCTTTGCCTCACTGCCAAAGCTGTGAGGCAGTATGGCAGGTGAGGTGAGCCCCTGTTTAATTTTCTTTACCACTCAGGTTTCTTTTTGGTAGGGCCTTGTGAAGCAGAAACTTGCTCTTTGATAGCTTTGAAGTCACCATCTTCCTGCCTCATCCACAAGATTGCTTTACTTTTCCCTTTGTTAACATTTATGGAATAAACTGCATTTAGGTTCCCAGCAGCACTTCCTTTACTCATTTGGAACCTAATGTTTTCTTTAAGAGACTGAAGCCCATTTTTTTACAGACCTTTGAAACACTCATGTGAATTTTCCAGTTTAGAGAACAATCCAGGTGCCTTTGTACAGTATAAACATGAGTCACATAAATTTATAATATGTCTCGACAGTAGCCCAGAGACAGACACCTATGGATAATTTAGTTGTTCACCCATCTTCCTTTAGCCTATTGAAATCTATTAGAAGTTTCATGGGTACCTTACTTCCTAAGTTAGGACACCAGGCCTCAAAGTCTCTGCTGAATAGCCTATACATAATGCTACTAAGAAATTTAATTCTTGTTTATGGTCTTTCTTCTTGTCTGATGATTTCTGGTTGGATAAGTACAAGGAATATCTTAGTAACCCTAAACTCTACTGGACTTGGACTCTGTACACACATATTCCTCTAGGAACAATGATAGCTGTTTGTAATAGTGGACGCCCACCTGAATCAAACTGGACAAATACCTGGTTTAAATAATGAAAGTAGTTTACTCCCTTTAACAACCATTTGGTAATACCCTTTTCTATTCAAGCATATCCTGAAATCAACTGAGATGAGCCAATCCAGTCTAGACTCATTTTGGGTACATATATAGTAAGAAAAACTGTGGTATTTGAGTGAATATCTAGGAAAATCTCCTGTTCACTATCTTATGTCTAGCTGTGCATATGATTAAAATCAGGGGCATTATGGAGGCATCTTCAATGGGAAAAGGCTTTTGTAATACAAGTATGTCAATCAAAACAGAGGACCACCCATGCTATACTGCTTAGCAGCCGAATTCCTTCTGCTTTTGAAACTCATAAAAGAAAACCCTAGATAGTAACTAGAGCCCTTTAATGCTTTATACCTATCTGTTTCAAACAAAGTTGACTTGCTTCTTTTATAATCTGTTTTAAGCCTGAGCTTTTAATTTCTTAAAAAAGAAGTCAAGAACCTGGAAATACCAGGTCCAGGACTCAATCACTTGTACCATTTTTTAGTGGAATTTACATTTACTGATTAGGGGGTTTCCTAAAGCTTGAGGATATGCATGGGCTAGATGGCTAAGCAGGTAAAGCTGCAATTGGAACCCAAAAGCCTACATAAAGATGGAAAGAGAGAACTGATCTCCACACCTGTGTGTACATTTTTCCACACACGCAATAGCACATAGATAGATAGATAGATAGATAGATAGATAGATACATACATACATACATACATACATACATACATACATACATACATATGTACATACATACGTACATAACCAGTGGGTAAGGCATTGCTTGTGAACCTGACAACCTTAGTTTAATCCCTGGAAGCCCAAATGACAGAAGAAGAAAAGTGATGGCTAATAATTGTCCTCCAACCTCCACCCATACTCCAAGGCATATCTATGCATACTCTGTTTTTCTCTCCTTCCCTACTTTTTTTCCTTAATAAAAATAAATAAATACAATTTATAAAAATATTGAGACTATGTTTTAGGCTTCCTTAAGTCATTAATACATTTGAAATAAACTAAGCACATAAATAATTTTGTTAAATCTAAATCACCATCAACTGTAAGATATGTCATTGTTTTAGGTATGAGAAAGGAAAAATACTACTGAAAATTAGACTCTTCTTTAGAATTATTTTATTTTATTGATGTTTTGGCTGCATGCTATTCTGTATATATGTAAAATAGAATTCATAATTCTAATTTTGTTAGTTTATATATTCTTTAGAATTCACAGATTCAATTTTGAATAATTTTTACCTTGGTTGTTGAAGACTGTGGTTTCCACTGACAGTTCTGTTCTTTGTCTAAGCCAGAGCAGTATGACACAGAAGACCTTTTAGAAGTGCTTAGATGTACTTTAAACCACAGAGATCCATTTTGTAAGTTTTGATACTGGATCTTTTCAGTCCAACTATCTAGCTAAGAAATGGCCATCCTCCCAAAGTTCTTCAAGAGATTTTAGAGCCAATGAAAAGGGGCCATAGTTATTTAGTCTTCCTCTTAGAAGGTGATAGGAAATTGCACATGAACAGGGGAGTGTATTGATGTCATTCCTGACATCCACTAACAGCAATGGGAGGATGCAATTGTTTCCTAGACTTTAGGAATGCCAACAAGTAAAATAAAAATATTTCAGTGCTGTTGAAATAAGGAATATTTGCTCAATTAATATATCTCAGTGGATTAAATGTGACATTTTTTATTGACACATAGCATGTATACAAAGTAGCACTGGTATAGAGAAGATCAGTGGAACTACATTGCAAGTGTTCCCATACAACCTTTGTGATGAAATCATTTTTATTTTATCAATTTGCATCTGAGCATCATTATATAAAGAATGAAGAAACTGACCCAACTAATTTTTAACAGCTCTTCAACACTAATAGTTATGGCACTCAACAGCAATGAAATTGTGTAGGACAAATGCCCAACAGTTGACGAGTGGATAAGGAAAATGTGGTACATTTATACAATGGAATACTACTCAGCCATCAAAAATGATGAATTAATGAAATTTGCTGGGAAATGGATGGAATTAGAAAAAATTATATTGAGTGAAGTATCCCAGACCCAGAAAATTAAGCACCGTATGTATTCCTCAATAGGTGGATCCAAGTACCAAACCCACTTAGTGACACACTCAAACATAAATATCTGTAATACCTACAGTAATTGCAAAGATTATAAACAGGAAGGAAGGGGAAGGAGAACTCTGCCAGAAACAAGGAGAGAGGGGATCATGCTACAGCAGAGAAAATAGGCCACCATCAAGTACTGCAAGTAAGTAGTGAGACATCTGGTTAAGCTCACAGACTTTCCTTCCTGGTCATTTGGAAATGATGGGGTTTGATCTCACCAGACCGGGAGGGCATAGAGTCTGGCAGATAGAAGGTAACCATCCTGCAAATGGTAGATGACTACCCTCATCTAACTTTAAATCTACTCTTACAATAAGACTTTATTTTAACAGCCTTTTATCTCTGGCCAGAGGGTGATATCCAACACCCATCAAGATGGAGCCAAGGCAGTGCAGGAACAGCAAAACTGGAAGAAAAAAAACACACATAATTCAGAACATCAGAGACCCTACATTAATCACCAGGAACCAGGTCAGCCTAATCTTTTCCTATCTCAAAGCTCAGGGAAATTTGTGGAAGAGTGGGTGGTAAAATTGTAGGAGCAACGATATGCAAGATACTACACACAAGTTAGGGCCGAAATAATCATAACAGGACTTTGCACAATGACCAACATGTCATTGTCCCCCCAAAGTCTAGCATGGATCATAGGCACTAAGATCCTTAGAGGCAAGGAGTTAACAGCCACAGTGGTGTTCCTATACTAAAGGGGAACACAAGAAAAAGCTCTAGGCAATGCTACTGAGTCCTTACACCTCATCAGAGAGGAGGACCCAGAAGGAAGTTTGACATGCATGCTAAAGGATGCTCCAAGAATGTGGGGGGGGGCACTGAGAGAAAGGGAGGGAGGGAGCAAGGGGATCCAGGGAGGAAGGGAGAGAGAGAGGGGAATGGGGTACCTATCAAGGTTGTATGAGTGGAAAAAGATAAATGAGCAAATAGAGCAATGAGGTAGAGCAAAAAAAAAAAAAAAAAAAAAAAAAAAAAGAAAGAAAAGAAAAGAAAAAAAAGAAAAAGAAATTGGGTAGGAAACCAGTGGCCCAGATTTTTATCCAAGAGAAAAATTCGTTGGCCTACAACTCTGGCCCATAGATTAGAATTTATCTGATGAAATCTGCCACAAGTACTGCGTGATAAAAATCCAACACATGGGAGGGATAATATGCAGTCATTATCCATGTGAGGAGAAAGTGTCCATATTGTAAATTATCCTGAGGATAGGGAAAGAGAAAGTAATCACAAGGATTAACCTGAGAGTTCATTTGTATGGAAAGAGCTAGACCTTGGAGATTTTCATTTTTTTCTACTGAATATTCACAAAGAACCAGAGACATTCTACTGAAAGGAAATTAGATTGCAAAATGGTTAATCCTCCCCAAATGGAAATCTGGTAAAGAATTTATATGTGGAGCCTGAAATATACACAGCAGAGCCAAATGACTCAGGCAATTTAGAAAAGATCACATTTTAATTAAATGCAATGGCAGAGAGAAGAGAGGAGAAATGCTATCTTGCTTTCAAAGATATATAGAATCACTGCTATTATAATAGGTCAGTAATACTATCTACTATGAAAAAACTATGCAATGCAAACATATTTATTGTTTTATTTTAACCTTTTATTCCCTTTCTTTTTTAAGTAGTCCTCAAAAGCAAGCACCATTTTTGAAGCATATTGCATGCAAAGAAAGGTTTCAAATGCTTAAAAGTGAGGAATGCCTGTGAGAATTTCATGTTTTGCTAGCTCTTTTCTTTTTTTAGTATTTTAGAAAGAGAGAGAAGAGAAGAGGAGAAAGAGAAGAGAAGAGAAGAGAAGAGAAGAGAAGAGAAGAGAAGAGAAGAGAAGAGAAGAGAAGAGAAGAGAAGAGAAGAGAAGAGGAGAATGGGACACAGAGGTCAGAGGACAACTTTTCAAAGTTGGTTCTTTCTATAATGTGGGCTCAAACTCAGGTCATCTGGTTTACATACAGTTCCTTTTTTCCAATGAGCCATTTTACCTGCCCCTAATTTTTTCCTTTATACATCAAACAAGTAATTGTAATGGTGCTTTGCTCTGGAAGAGAACATTTTTGTGTGATTTGAAACTGAAGATTCCAAAAAACTTGTTTTGTAATTTAGGTATTATAAAAGATGAAAATTCCATGGCATAGTTTGGCATTTAAAGGAACCTTAGTAAGTGGTGACTATTATAATAAGCAAAGATACTGAAAGTGAAAAGACCTAGCATTGAAACAAAAAATTGAAGAGATGGAAAACATATCAATAGGTTTTATGGCAGATATGTGATGCACAGTGGTTATATCTCATAAGGATAAATTGGGATAGATTATTTTTTGCCATTTAACTTACAAATATCACTGATCAAGAAGCTAATAGTTACCCCAACCCTGAAAGAAGTTCTAAATATCACATGGCTTGAAAGCATAGCAGTTGGGCTGGAGATAAGACTCAAGGAATAAGCCTTTGTCCTGAAAGCAGAAGGTCCAGAGTTCGGATCTCTGATCCCAATGTGAAAACACCAGGAAGAAATGGTGGCAGCTGGCACTTCTGGCCCTGGAAGGTGAAGCTTGGGAAATCCCAGAGCAAAGCAAAGCACAATCTATGATGATTCCTGAAGTCACCCTTGGGATTTCACAGACACACACAAGTGTGCTTACACATGTGTGCGCGCACGCACACACACACACACACACAAGCAAAAAATTTTTAAAAAGGATGGCAAATTCCACTTTGGTCTTCTTGATTTGTACAGTGGCAGGTTTTCTGGTATTAAGAGAAAACCTTGCACTTAGCACACATCCTTTCCCTACTTTATCCCTTTGTGTTTCTCACTTGAATTTTAAATGTTTCTACTTTCTGGTGATTGCAGAATTGGGATGCCATTTATAACATATTTACTAGAACAGTGCTGAAAAACAAGTCATTAGTCAGTTACTCTGATATGGTTCTCTTAATCAAAGATTTATTGGGACAGTTTAGGAATAGTCAGATAAATGTTCTCCTCCTTGGGAGGTGGGAGGCATCAGCAGGGCTCTGTGGAAGATTTATGCTGACTTGTTTTATGCTATCTTGCATTTGATTAACTTTTATCAGCTAGAACAAAAAAAAATCCTTTGCCATGCATCATTTATATGCATTTTATAAAGGAACCATCCGTTCACTGCTTGCATAATTCTCCATGAAACAAACCATTTTAAGAGCCTCCAGTGGACAAGCAATTAACATAGGAGATTTTCTTACCTGACATTTTTACAACAATTTTTTTATAGTAATGTGCTGCAATTGGAAACTGTCAAGGATTATGTCAGCATTCCAGAGAACAAACAAAAGAAGGCAACAGTCCCATCCTACAACCTTGATGCCACTTATAATTTTTGTTCAGAATAAACCATGCCAAAAATTGAAAACAATATTCTACTCAGATGATATGATAGTAGTCCTACAGTGTCTGAAAGACCCCATGAAATTCCAGTCTTTTGTGCACATTACACTTCTTCAATCTGAAGTTTCATATAAACACAGCAGTGACATTTTGATGTCTAATTGGCAAAACTTAGGTAAATTGAATGTGGTGTTCAATCATGACATTCAGAATTGATTTTTAATCAACCAAAAAAAGACATTTTAAAATAAATTAAAAGGGCCCTTTCAGTGAGTGGGAAAACAATGTTTGCACTCAGGATCATAAACATACATTTGAAACCTGTCATTTCACACTGCTACATCTGTGTGTGTGTGTGTGTGTGTGTGTGTGTGTGTGTGTGTGCCAAAAGTGACTTCTGGGAATCATCCTAGATTGCTCTGTCTCCTTATTACTTTGCTCTTAGGTTTCCCAGGCTCCGCTTTCTAAGCTGGAATTATAGGCTGCTGCCGTCATTTCTGTCCAGCCTTTCTATGTGAGATCTGGGATCTGAACTCGATCCTTTTGCTTTCGAGGCAAAGACTTAAACCTCTGAGTCAGCTCCACAGCCTGCTACATCATCTTAGTGGAAATTATTGGCATTCATCATTTCATTGTACATGCAGAGGAAAGTTGAATGTGCTGTTTCTTCTTGCTTTTTCATTGTCTGATTTTTTTCTCCCCCCCACCCCCAGTGTTAGGCCTATAGACTGGATTCTATGGACATCTTTCTCTGTGTTTTATGTGAAGACCTTAATAGATGTACTGGGCACTACTCAGATAGACATGTAGCTGTCTAGTGTGTAATGGAGACATGTGTGTAGAAAGAGCATTTGTATATCAGAACTATGACTCTTTCCTAACCCTTCTATGACCATATGAGGCACCTTGAAAAGGTCACTTAGAATCAACTTTTTTTATTTATACCACAAAGGATTATTCCATATTAATGCCTGTCTTTTAAAAACATAAATTTGTACAGTAACTAGAATCAGTAAAAAAGATGAATTCAATCATTCCTTTTTTAGACTCATAAAAACTTTTGCTACAAGCATCTGCCAGTAAGTTTCATTAAGATGCAGTCAATCCCCACCCCGGAGCCACCCGGCCAGGCAGCACCTGCGCGCCCCGGCTTTGACCCCGGAGCCCGGTCCCTTCCGCCAACCCCCTGCCAACCTCCCAGGTGAGTGAGCCAGCGAGAGAGCCCCTCCCAGCCCAGCCCAGCCCCCCACCCCGGAGCCGCCCAGCCAGCAGCACCCGTGCAGCCCCTCGTGCCCTCCTGCCCCCGCGCGCCTCCGCCCCACCCCCCAGATCGCAGGTGAAGAATTCTGCCATCAACATCAGACCCTCTGCCTCTCTGGCCCACCGGGGACCTACGCACGTGGTCCACGGAAGACACACTGCTACTCAGAATGCAATAGAGTCCAAAGGAAACTCAAGCAAAACTCTAAGAAACAAAGGGAACACAGGCCATACATCTGGACTCCACTACAACCATTATATCACATGGGTGAGATTCTTCACATCCAGCCCAAAGATAAGTAAACTTCCTTTTTTTTTTTTTTTTTCACCTTACTGGTCCTTTCTAGTATCATCCCAAAAACATACAACTCCAGGGAGTACACCACTCACCCTCACATTTCACCAAGACAGTAAATCGTAAAAGTGCACTACCATACTAATATTCACCCCCTGGTTACTTAACTGATATACTAACAGCCTAGTAGCCTCATCTAGGATATAACAATAACAATACACAAACATACCCAATCCAAGGCAAGCACTAGTAATAACTGGCAAGTGTAACAATACCAACTACATCCATTCAGTGAAAAACACACAGAAACTGAAAGGTCCTAAAAAAACAAAACAACAATGACCTAGTCAAAGTGCAGATCCATGAGAAACAAAACCCAAGAAGACCAATCCCCCACCGAAAGAATCAATCCCATAACGATGGATTTCGACCAGAAAAAATACACAGAAAATAGCTATGAAAGCCAGACCCAACATACCGACTTTCAGAGTATGATCATTACCATGATTAATATTATGAAAGAGGAAATCTGAGAAGAGTTAAACAACCGTATCAACCACTTTGAACAGGAACACAACAGGCACCTGGAGGAGTTAAGAAAAGCAGTTCAAGAAACAAAAATAGGCATAGAGCAGTTAAAACAGTCTCAGGCAGAGTTTAAAATTGAACTAAAAGACAAGTTATCTTCAACCCAAAACTCAACAGAGAGTCTTATCAGCAGAACAAATGAGGCAGAAAATAGAATTTCAGATCTTGAAGACAAAGTGGGAGAATTAACCAGCTCAATGGAAGAGATTGTTAAAGCCAAAAAGATACTGGAGAGGAACATTCAAGAAATATGGGAAACCCTGAAGAAGCCTAACATGCGCATTCATGGAATACCAGAACAAGAATCACAAAATACCACACCTGAGGAAATATTTCAATTCATCATAAATGAAAACTTTCCACAACTAAAGAATGAGAGGCCTATCCAAATACAAGAGACATTTCACACTCCAAACAGATATGACCAAAATAGAAAATCGCCACGGCAAATAATTGTCAAAACACTCCACATTCGAGACAAAGAAAAGGTGCTGAGAGGTTCAAGAGAAAAAAAGCAACTCACTTTTAAAGGTAAACCTATTAGAATAACAAATGACTACTCAATGGAAACAGTAAAAGCAAGAAGAGCTTGGAGAGACATACTTCAAGTATTAAATGAGCAAATGCCAACCCAGACTGATATACCCGGCAAAATTATCTGTCATGATTGAGGGAGAAAGAAAAGTTTTCCAGCACAAAGACAACTTGAAGGGATACATATCTACCAAACCAGGCCTTCAAAAAATGCTAGAAATGATACTCAAATTGAAGAAAAGAACAAGAATATACATAAATATCAAACATGCTTACAAAATCTACTAAACATAGAAAATGTCCACAATTAAAAATAATTTCTCCATTATAACATTAAATGTCAATGGTATTAACTCGCTGATTAAGAGACAGAGATTACAAACTTGGATTAAAAACCACAATCCAACAATCTGCTGCCTTCAGGAAACTCATCTCACCACAAAAGGTAGGCACATCCTAAGAATGAAAGGCTGGTACAAAATCTTGCAAGATAATGGAACCAGGAATCAGGCAGGGGTAGCAATTATGCTTTCAGACAAAGTGGACTTCAAACCAAAGAAAATCATAAGAGACACAGATGGATACTACATTTTAGTCACAGGTACAATTCACCAGGAAGACTTCACAATACTGAACATATATGCACCAAATATGGGCCCCTCCACATTCATTAAGAAAACCCTACAGCCTCTAAAGCAAGATATAAACCCCCAAACGATAATTGTTGGGAACTTCAACACTGCCCTCTCAACATGGGATAGATCAACAGGTCAAAAGCTTAACAGAGACACTTTGGACGTTAATCAAACCCTTAAAGAAATGGACCTTACAGATCTCTATTGAACTTTTCAGCCACGCACCAAAGAATACACACTTTTCTCAGCAGCACATGGAACTTTCTCCAAAATAGATCACATATTGGGCCACAAAACGAATCTACACACATACAAAAAAGTTGAAATTCTACCTGTGCCCTATCAGACCACCACGGCCTAAAGCTGAACATCCACAACACAACAAACAAGAGAAAATACACTAACTCCTGGAAACTTAACAATATGATGCTGAATGAGAACTGGATTCAGGAAGACATTAAAAAGGAAATTCAAGATTTCCTGAAAGTGAATGATAATGAAAATACAACTTAGCAAAATCTCTGGGACACAATGAAAGCTGTCCTAAGAGGTAAGCAATTAATGCCTACATCAAAAAAATGGAAACATCAGAAATAAATAACTAAACGATGCAGCTTAAGGCTTTAGAGAAACTTGAGCAGTCTGATCCCAAAAGTAGTAGAAGAGAGGAGATTAGCAAAATAAGGGGAGAAATATCTGAAATTGAGATTAAGAAAACGATAGAAAAAATCAACTAGTCAAAAAGCTGGTTCTTTGAAAAAATCAATAAGATTGATACACCACTAGATAAATTAACCAAAAGCAAGAGAGAGAAAACCCAAATTAACAAAATTAGAAAAGAACATGGAGTTATCACTACTGATACCCAAGAAATCCAGAGAATTATAACGTCATATTTCAAAAACCTGTACTCTGTGAAGTTTGAGAACACAAAAGAGATGGATGTATTTCTAAGTTAACACAACTTACCTAAATTGAATCAGGAAGTTGTGAATTATTTAAAAAGTACTATAACATATAAGGAATTTGAAGAAGTAATCTCGAATCTTCCCACCAAAAAATGTCCTGGACCAGATGGATTCAGCACAGAGTTCTAACAGACATTTAAGGAGTTAATAACACCAATACTCCTTAAACTGTTCCATCAAATAGCAAAGGAAGGAACACTACCAAACTCCTTCTATGAAGCTAATATTGTCTTAATCCCAAAACCTAATAAAGATTTACTTAAAAAAGAAAACTATAGGCCGATCTCTCTGATGAACACAGATGCAAAGATTCTCAACAAAGTCTTAGCAAATCGCATTAAAAAACACATTAAAAAGATCATTCACGGGGACCAAGTAGGCTTCATCCCCAGCACACAACGTTTGTTCAATATACGCAAATCAATAAATATAATTCATCATGTAAACCAGTCCAAAGTCCAAGACCACATGATACTCTCGATAGATGCAGAAAAAGCTTTTTTTTTTTTTTTTTTTTTTTTTTTTTTTTTTTTTTATTATTTATTCAACTGTGCGCATGTGCGTGTGTTCGCGCACACTCGTGTGTGTCTGTGTGTGTGTGTGTGTGTGTGTGTGTGTGTGTCTGTGTGTGTGTAGAACCACGGACGAATTCGCGAACCACCATGGACGCCTCCACCTCCTTCTGCCCCGGGATTCACAGGCTCCGCCCTACCAGGACCAGAAACGCAGGCCGCCCCCGCTTCCACCTGGCGTCTATACGTGGGATCTGGGATCCGAACTCAGGACCTTCCGCCTGCAAGGCGGAGGCTTAACCCCTGAGCCACCTCTCCAGCCCGATGCAGAAAAAGCTTTTGACAAGGTCCAACAGCCTTTTATGATCAAAACGCTAGAGACAGTAGGAATGGAAGGAACCTTTATCAATATAATAAAAGCTATATACAACAAGCCCACAGCAAGGATTATGCTCAATGGGGAACAATTGGAAGCATTCCCACTTCGATCAGGAACTAGACAAGGCTGTCCACTCTCACCACTTCTATTCAATATTGTATTTGAAGTCTTAGCTGAAGCCATAAGACAAGAAAGGGACATAAAAGGGATTCAAATCGGCAAGGAAGAAGTCAAGCTATCCCTATTTGCAGATGACATGATCTTATACCTGAGGGATCCCAAAAACTCCACCAGGAAGCTCCAGGACCTAATTGAGAAGTTCAGCAGGGTGGCAGGATACAAAATAAATGTGAAAAAATCAGAGGCCTTCCTATATGCCCAGGATGAAAGAAGTGAAAAAACCTTGAGAGAAACAATCCCATTTACTATAGCCCCTAAAAAAATGAAATACCTTGGTATAAACCTAACCAAGAAAGTAAAAGACCTTTACGATGAAAACTTTAAAACCCTAATGAAAGAAATTACAGAAGACACCAGAAGGTGGAAAGAGCTCCCATGTTCCTTGATTGGCAGAATCAACATCGTAAAAATGACCATCCTACCAAAGGCAATATACAGATTCAATGCTATAGCAATTAAAATCCCAAAGCAATTCTTTAAAGAAGTTGACCAAACAATCTCAAGATTCATATGGAGGAACAAAAGACCCAGGATAGCAAAGACAATCCTGAGTAACAAAAACACTGCTGGAGGTATTACCTTACCAAACCTTAGTCTACACTACAAATCCATAGTTATAAAAACAGCTTGGTACTGGCTCCAAAGTAGACACCCCACCCAGATCAATGGATAAGGGTTGAAGACCCAGATATAAGCCCACAAAATTACAGCCATTTGGTCTTTGACAAAGGGGCCCACAAAATCCAATGGAAAAAGAACAGCATCTTCAACAAATGGTGCTGGCAAAACTGGATCTCCACATGCAGAAGATTAAAGCTGGACCCGTACGTGTCACCATGTACAAGACTTAATTCCAAATGGATCAAGGACCTTGATATAAGGCCAGAGACTATAAAAACCATAGTTCAAAGGATAGGGAACTCCCTTGAGCTGATTGGACTAGGCCAACATTTCCTAAACAGATTTCCAATGGCACAATCACTGCTACCAACTCTCAACAGTTGGGATCTTGTGAAATTAAAGAGCTTCTCTTCAGATAAAGAGATTGTAACACGAACTGAAAGGCAACCCACAGAATGGGAGAAAATCTTCACTAACCACACATCTGATAGAACTCTGCTGTCCAGAGTGCACAAAGAACTTAGGAAACTAAACACCAAGGAAACCAATGGCCTAATTAAAAAATGGGCCCTGGAACTCAAAAGAAATTTTACCAGGGATGAAATTAAAATGTCTAATAAATATCTTTAAAAATGCTCCACTTCTTTAGCCATCAGGGAAATGCAAATCAAAACCTCCCTGAGATATCATCTCACCCTGGTCAGGATGGCAAATTCCACAATACAAACAACAACATACGCTGGAGAAGATGTGGAGAGAGAGGAACTCTCCTACATTGCTGGTGGGAATGCAGGCTTACACAGCTACTCTGGCGAGCCATCTGGAGATTCTTAAAGAAATTAAAGATTGAAATGCCATATGACCCTGCTATCCCACTTTTGGGAATAACCTCCATGAAGCAGAGGTTCACCTTAATAGCACAAGCATGACCATGTTCATAGCAGCACTGTTTACAATAGTAAAGTCATGGAATCAACCCAAGTGTCCACCAGTTGACGAGTGGATAAGGAAACAATGGTACATCTATACAGTGGAGTACTACTCAGCCATCAAAAATGATGAATTACTGGAATTTGCTGGGAAATGGATGTCATTAGAAACAATTATGTTAAGTGAAGTATCCCAAACCCAGAAAATTAAGCGCTATATGTACTCCCTAATAGGTGGCTCTAGTACCAAACTCACCCAGCCCACATTGAGGCACTTAACGGTAAACCTATGTAATACAGTAATTGCAAGGATTGTGAACAAGAGGGATGGGGTTGGAGGGCCACACCAGACACAAGGAGAGAGGGGACCATGTTACAGCAGAGAAAATAGGCCTCCATCAAGGAATGCAAGTAAGTAATGAGACACTTGGTTAAGTTCACAGATGTTCGTTCCTGATCATGTACAACTGAGGGGGTATGATCTCACCAGAAGGGGAGGGCATATAGTCTGGCAGATAAAATGTAATCATTTTGCAAATGGGTGATTGCCCTTCCCTCACTGAGGTTTCCTGCTTTATTACATCACCCTTGAATGTGCTATTATAACAAGACTCCAGTTTAACAGCTTTTTGTCTCTGACCAGGGGGTGACATACAGTGCCCAGCAGGATGGAGTGAAGAGCATTGCAGGAGCAGCAACACTGCAAAAGAAAATCAACAAACCACAATCCAGAACTTCAGAGACTCTATATCAACCACTTAGAACTAGGCCAGCCTCATCTCTCCCTATCCTGAAGCTCAGAGACATTTGTAGAATAGGGGGCGGTAAGATTGTAAGAGGAAAAGGATGGGAGTAGCAATGATTTGCAAGATTCTTCACACTAGTTAGGGCCGAAGCAAACATAATAGGACTTTGCATGCCCTGGGCAATATCAAACACACTATTGACCTCACAAAGTGTAGCATCAGCTAAAGGCACGAAGATCCTTGGAGGCAAGGGATTGACAGCCACAGTAGTGTTCCTATGCTTAAGGGGAACACGAGAAAGGGTTCAGGGTAATGCCACTGGATCCTTTTACGTCATCGGAGAGGAGTACCCAGAGGAGAGTTAGGCATACCCAATAAAGGACTCTCTGGGAATTGGGGGGAAATGCACTGGGGGATGGGGAAGGAGCGAAGGGGTAGTAGAGGGTTCGGGGGAGGAGGAGGAAGGGAGGGAACTGGTCCACCTATTAAGTTTGTATGAGCGGAAATAATAAAAAATGTATTTAAAAAGGAAAAGATAAAAAAAGATTCAGTCAATGAAGTAAAATGACTCTTTGTAATGCTTAGCTGAGTACAAGTCACTAGGACTTATGAAGAATGTCTTTTTCTTTCATTATATTTCTTTATTGGTGAATTTTCTCTTTTACAAATTCACATATTATATAAAACATTCCGATGACCTTTGCCTTCACCATTTCTTATGCTCCCCAACCCCAACCAGCCTCCTTTACCTTCAAATGTCTTATTCCTTTATTCATGTCCTTTCATTTGTTTTGTGTCCCACTGGAATTAACTAGGGTCTCTTCTGTGTTCTTGTGGTTGAGACTACTTTCTGAAATGTAACAGGCTCTCTGAGTGAATAAATGACTAGTTATTTTTATCCCTCCTCCACGTGAATCCATTAGTTTTCCATTGTTGGTAGTATTATGTAGGGCCTGGTTGTAATTACTATTCTCTGCTGCTATGAGATAGCACTCAGAGTTAAGGGGATAAATGGACATTTATTTGGCTTATGGCTCCAGAGGAACACAGTTCATTGTGGCACAAATTGTGAATGTCTTATCATCATGAAGGCAGAGAGAGTAAGCAGCAACTTTCAAGTACAAACTGTTAGAAGAAACACTACAGTGATACCCATACTCAAGGTTTTCCACCTGTGAAGTCACTTCCTCCAGCAAGGTTCCACCTCCTAAAGTTGTTAGGACCTTCCCAAGCATTGATATCACCTAAGGATGCAAGCACATGAGCCTGTGGGGGATAATTCCCATTCAAACCATGAGAGGTCCCTTAGATTTCTCCATGTTTCATAGCTGAGTATAGGCCAGAGAGGTCCACTACAGGACCACCTGCTGTGGCTCATGATTTCCATTGCCATATACTTTTAGAGAATGGCATTTAACAATTTTTTCTCCTGCATTCTAGTTCTTGCATGTTTTGGAAGTTTAGAGCTCCCTGTGCCACATTTGAAAGATTGCAGAGATAAGAAACAAATAACTTAATTATACACCTCAAATCATTGGAAAAATAGCCATAGGCCAATCCCCCAAATAGTAGACTGCTGAAGAAGACTTTTATTCAAATGCACTTATTCAAATTTTTATTCAAGTGTTCATATTCTCTGATCTGTGAATGTATTATTGTTATATCTTGACATATAGAATTTGAAATACAGATAAGAAGTAAGCCCATAATTTTCTTACCTGCTTAAGTCTTATAGATGGGTCTGATTCATGCTTGGAAAAAGTGATATTAAATCTCAGTATATATGTGTCAAAAGAAGAATAACCAAAATGAAATAGTAGGAAATAGTTCACATCTGATGGAACTTAGAAATTTCACAAAGTATCTGAGAAGTTGTGGCTAAGATACTGAATTTCATAATGAAGGGTCATTCCAGAGTGACAAGAACCAATAGAGGAGTGACTTTTTGAAACACAGCCCCATAGGGGGATCTAAAGAAGAGCAATCAGTCTCTATACACAGGACAGACAGAAGCAAACATCAGAGAGGTCAAAGAATTTCCAAATCAGAGTACCGAAGAGTCACATAGGATGGTTACAAATCAGAAGGTTTAGAGATCTGCTTTAGTAGTATGACCAAATTTTATGATTCACAATATTTTGCACATGTACTGGGGCCATAGAAATAGATGAGCTAGTTTGATAATTCAGAGCCTTGTTCTGAAACTCTACCTCTTGAAGCTTAAGTCAGCTTAAAGCAAGAGCTGAAAGGATCAAATTATGCTTGGGTGACTTAACTACATCCTAGAACAAAACATCTACATCTAGGATGTAGTTGGGAATAAAGCATATCAATCAAGGCAGAATTCACAGTATCACATTTATAACAAAAATCTGTATATATGCAAGGAACCAGGAACATACAATCTATACTGAGGCAAACAGTTGATTAACCCGGACTGAGGACAGATGGTAGAATTAATAGAAAGAATTAAAACTGTTTTAACAGGCTCAACAAATAAGAAAATATTAAACATGTTCACCAAAGAATTAAAGTTCAAGTAAACAAAAAGTATAGACCATGAAAAGTTCATACAAATTGAAAAATACAATAGCTTTCTTATAATTCATAGTAATTATGAGTATATTATGAATATTTCATAATCCTGTTAGGTGAATATAGGACAATTTTGCTTGTTTACACTACTATAACAAAAACTCAAGACTGAGTAACTTAAAAAGAGAAGAACTATATTTTCCTATAGTTCAGGAGGTTGATAAATTCAAACTCAAGGTGCTGGCAACTTCTGCCATGATGAAAACCCCAGTCTCTGCTTGTAAGGTGGCATGTTGACTACCAGGCTTTCTTCTGGAGAAGACAATGGTGTTGAAAGGGCCCAACTCACTCTTCAGTACTTTGCATAAAGAAACTAGATTCATCCACTAGGTCAGAGTCCTTATATCTACTTCATCACACTGTCACATTGAGTTTTGGGTTTGGGCAAATATATTTTGGAAATACACATGTATTCAACCCACAGTGTGTTTTAGGTTCATGTGAGTTTGCAGTCATACAACTTTCACCATCCACCTTTTTGCTGTTTTGCTTTATATTCATTTCCGTTTGTTATGCATTTCTCATTCACCAACTTCACAGCATAGACAACAGAACAGTACTTCATGTCTGTAGGAACATGACATAGCCACTGGTCTTTTACACAAGGTATAGAAAACTTTTCCTGCTTGGAACACAGAGTAGCACTTTGACTTTATGCTTGTGGGTCATGTAAAATAGGAAACTACCATAAAAAGCCTGAAAATATAAATGCAGGAGGACAAGGAATAAGCTTAAAAGGGGACTTCTATGGAATGAAACAAGAAGACGGAATCTTATGCGTTTGCCTATGTACTGGTTACTCTTATCTGTTGCTAAGTGAGAACATTCAAAGTCAAGCAATCTAAGGAAGAAGGGGATTTATTCTGCTTATGGTTACAGAAGGAAGACACAGTCTTTCATGGTGCAAGAGACATGGCTGGTAGTAGAAGTTGGAAATAGGCTAAGTCACATCCATCTGGTGGAATGAAAACTACAAGACTGCCAAAGTTAGAGCAGACTTCTCCTAGAAGTAGGATGGAATTAATCCATCTCAAGGTCCACTCCCTGTGACTGAAGGTGCCATGACCTTCCCAAACATATAAACTTATGGGGGACACATTTCAAACCATGACAGACTGCAACAGGGAAGCAGTATATTTAGTAATTCTTTTCCCTTTTCCTTCTGCTCTGCTCCTGACTGAAGATGGTTCCAGAAGCACAACATGTATTGCTTTGATTCTGGAGTTACAAATGCATCTTAGTGATATGTGACAGCAAATATGCGTTTTGCAAACATTGAGGATCAACCATATCTTGAAAGATTGATGATTAGCTAAAAAGTGAGGTGAATAGATTCAACAAAAAATAGCTGAAAACTACTCATATTTGATAAAAGCTACAAACCTACTGAAATATGAAAATATGAAATTCACACACATACACACACACATACACCCACAAATGAGCAGAAATGAGATGAATGCATGCAAAAGAATAAAACAGAACAAACAAAATAACTAAACACCAATCCTGCAAAACATCAACCAAGAACTACAGACCAAAGTAAACTTTCATATAGTATAATAAAACTGCTCACAATCAGTGATAGAGGCAAAATTTTGGGAGCAAACTCATTGCAGGGAAGGAGCTAAATGGTATGTGCTATACAAAGGAACAACACAAATTATAGCAGCATTTTTTTTCTTTAGAAAACTGTTTTAACCAAAAATAATGAAGCAATATCTTGAAAGTAATGAAAAAAAAAAAGCATTAGTCTTTAACTCCAAACCAAAGGGAAGTATTTCTTTCTTTCTTTTTTTTTTTTTTTGGAAAAACTTTTATTTTTTTTTTTTACATTTTTAATTATTATGTCAGCTCATACAAACTTAATAGGTACACCAGTTCCCTCCCTCCCTCCTCCTCCCCCAGAACCCCTTGCTCCCCCTCCCCTCACCCCTCCTTCCCCATCCCCCAGTGCCTCCTGCCCCAATTCCCAGAGAATCCTTTCTTGTGCATGCCTGATTCTCCTCTGAGCCCTCGGATGATGTTCAAGGACCCAGTGGCCATTCCTTGAACCCTTTCCCGTGTTCCCCTTAAGTATAGGAACACTGCTGTGGCTGCCAATCCCTTGCCTCTAAGGATCTTGGTGCCTTTAGCTAGACTTTGTGAGGTCAATAGTGTGTTGGACATTGCTCAGGGCATGCAAAGTCCAATTATGATTGCTTCAGTCCTAACTTGTGTGGAGTATCTCGCAAATCATTGCTCCTCCCATCCTTTTGCTCTTACACTCTTACCGCCCCCTCTTCCGCAAATGTCCCTGAGCTTCAGGATGGGGAGAGATTAGGCTGGCCTAGTTCTAGGTGGTTGATATAGAGTCTCTGAAGTTCTGGATTGTGGTTTGTTGATTTTCTTTTGCAGTTTTGCTGCTCCTGCAATGCAAAGGGAAGTATTTCTAAGAACCAAATATTTGCCTGGTGAGATGGTTCAGTGGGTAAAGGTATTTGTGTCTGATCCCTGGAATCCATGTGGTAGAAGAAGAGAATAGATTATCATGAGTTTTCCTCTGATCTCCACATGAGTTCTATGATGAGAATGTGCTCCCACAGCATGATAAGTAAATAGTATTTCATATTAGCAAGAGTTAAAAAGACATTTCATATATTAATGTAATACACTTTTGCAAATAGCTCAATAAAGTATGTCTGTAGGGGAAAAGTTTGTCTTTGTATAAAATGATGTGGAAAAGTTGAATATAAGAATGTTCCTACTCCTCCTCTAACAAGACTGCAATTAACACCTCATCTCTTAAGTAAATGAAGTCAATATGGGCCACAGATTGAAATGTAATCATAAGGCTGGCAAGAGTCTTTTGAAAGAGGGGAGAAAATTCTTTGTAACCTTGAGTTTGGCAAAGATTTCTTCAGTATGAAAAATCTAATTCTATTTAGTTATTTATTTATAAATAAACTGAGTTTGTCTTTGACCTGACCCCCTTCTCCATTCACCTCCCCAGGCTCCTACCCATCCTCCACTCCATCAATCCTGCCCTGTCCCACCTCCCCTCCTGTCCCTCTACTTGTGTGTATTTCTGTTGAATGGGTTAAGTCATAAATGAGGAGGTTCCTCTTTTCTCATCCAAAACCTGCATGTGAGACATTCTCTGAGAGCAGTTGTTTCTTGTTAGATCCTAGTTAGTTAATTTGGGGAGATGTTAATTTGTCAGCCATTATGTAGATCTGGTGGTATTAGTTCCCATCACAGTGACCTTCTGGGTATACAGCTCTGACATGGGTGGAGTGTGCTGGCCAGAAGTACCTCACCCCACCTTTAAGCTCTTACAATCATGCTTTCCCTTTTCCCTACAGTTTCCTGAGGCTTGGTGTGGGATAAGATTTTGATGGACTTTTTAAGGCTGAGTATTCCAGGTTCACTGATATTCTGTACTCTGGGTTGATAGGATATTGTGCCTCATTCATCTTCCATTGTAATAGGGCACAACTTGTTAAGCTCTGAGAGCTTTTCTTTTCATTTCTTTTTGTAACTTCGAGTCCTTTAAAAATTTTTATTAACTTTATTTGTGTGTGTGTATGTGTATGTGTGTACGCATAACTACCTCCTTTTTGTTTTGTTCTGGAATTTCCTAGTCTCCACCAACCAGGGCCAGAAGTGCAGGCCACCACCATTTCTACCTTGTGTTTTTATGTGGGACCTGAGATCAGAACTCAGGACCTTCTACTTTGAGGCAGAGTCTTAACCCCTGAGTCATCTCTCTAGCACAGAGAGCTTTACTTATCCTAGAGTTAAACAAAGATGGTGTTATAGTATCAATTTGTCATAGGTAGCACTCAGATATCTGTTCCTCTCTTTTCACTTTTCTTCTACTATTATTTGGACAGGTTTACAATATCAGGCATGATTATTCCCTGTCATTAAGGGGTTTATAACCCATTCAGAAAGTAATTGCTTTCCCATGGGTCTTACATATCTGTTGCTCTCCTAGATTCTTCTTTAAAAACATAAATAAATTAGACATTGTCAGTATTAAGAGCAGTTACTTTTTATTTTATTTTATTATTTATTTTTTTATTTCCACTCATACAAACTTATCAGGTACACCGTTCCCCCCCCTCCAACCCCCCATCCCCCTGTGCCCCCTCCCCTCCCCCTTCCTTCCCCTTCCCCCAGTGCCTCCCCATCCCATCCCCGGAGCATCCTTTAATGTGCATGCCAAACTCTCCTCTGGGTCCTCCTCTCTGATGAGGTGTAAGGACCCAGTGGCATTTCCCAGAACCCTTTCCTGTGTTCCCATTAAGCATAGGAACATTACCGTGGCTGTCAATCTCTTGTCTCCAAGGATCCTAGTGCCTTTAGTCCATGCTAGACTTTGTGGGGTCAATAGTGTGTTGGACATTGAGCAAGGCATGCAAAGTCCAATTATGATTGCTTTGGCCCTAACTTGTGTGGAGTATCTTGCATATCATTGCTCCTCCCATTGTTGTGCTCTTACAATCTTACCGCCCCCTCTTCCACAAATTTCCCTGAGCTTCAGGATGGGGAGAGATTAGGCTGGCCTAATTCCAGGTGGTTAATATAGAGTCTCTGATGTTCTGGATTATGGTTTGTTGATTTTTTTTTCCAGTTTTGCTGTTCCTGGAATGCCCTTGGCTCCACCCTGATGGGTATTGGATGTCACCCCCTGGCCAGAGATAAAAACTTGCAGTCCTTGATGGTGGCCTATTTTCTCTGCTATAATGTGGTCCCCTCTCTCCTTGTTACTGGTTTGTCCTCTCCTTCCCCATCCCTCCTGTTGGTAGCTGTTGAAGAGGGAGCCATTTTCCTTCCATGGTGGTAGTTGCCCCTGCTTCTACACTCATGCCCATGCAGGCACACTAATGGACTAGTAAGACTCAGTGGGTTGAAACAGAGGACATGAAGGTGGAGGGGAACCTGTTGGGGGCAGCTCAGGGGAAGTAGGATATGATCAACTTACATTTTATGCATGCTTGAAATTGTCAAAGAATTAATGAATGCTAAAAATAAAAAAATCAAATCACTTAGCAAAGAACTAGTGGGAAAAATCTCAATAAATATTTCATTCCCTAAGCTGTAGAATGATAAGTATGAGGAAAAAAGCTCAATGTGAAAGGCAGAAAAATAAAACTTCTACAGATGTCAGTGGTTTATTTAACTATTTGTTTATTTGAGTGTGTGCATACATGTACAGAAGAGAAAACTTGAGTTTGCGTGTCTGTGGAATTCCAAGGGTGACTTCAGGAGTCATCCTGGATTGATCTGCTCCTTATTGCTTTTTTCCGGGGTTTCCTAGGCTTTGCCTTCTAGAGCCAGAAGCACAGACCTTTATTTCTGCCAGACATTTTTTTCTTGTTGGGCAAAGGCTTTAACCCCTGAGCCAGCTCTCCATGCCAGTGTTTTTGAGGCAAGGTCTCTTTGCTGTACACTGTTGCATAAACCAGACTCTCAGGCTGAAGTTCTGGGATTCTCATCTCCTGGGAAGTAGGAGCATTATTACAGATGCTCAATACTACACTGGGTTTTCCATAGGCTCTGTATTCAAACTCAGGTCCTCTCTCTTGTGCTCCAAGCGTTTAAGCCTTCTCCTTAGACTGAGATGGTGAGTTTTTACGGTTCTTTCTTCTGGAATCTTCTTCATATTCTCTGACACGTTCATGCTCTAGAGCAGCAGTTTCAGTGTCCGGGAGAGCAGCAGCATCCTTTCGTTAGGCAGAGACAGGTTTTGTTACATAGTCACCCTACTGCACAGGTTGAAGGAAAGGAAATGATTTGAGTTCGCTTCCATGATAGAAAAAAATGCAAATTTTGAGTGGGCGGGGCTGTTTACACTGGGCATTGACAGACTCAGAAAATGCAGTCTCACATTTCTATTTACTAAATAAGTTTAAACCAAGAACAGGACTCTTCCATTAGGATGCAGGAGATGTGGAGGGCAGAGTATGGAATCACTTCATTCTGAGGTTCTGTGAGTCCCCAGGTGGAATTTGTGAAGTGGAATGGGTGTCTGTCTGTCCTAGACCAGGAAATGCTTCCTGTCCAGTTGAATTAAGATTGACCTTGAGCACATTAATTAATAGCTTTTACACACACATTAATCAATAATGTGGGCATGATGATACCCAGTGTAAGAGATTACTGTCAAAATTACAGAAACCAGCTCAAAGAACTATCCATCATCCTGAGACTTATAGAGTGAATTTAAAAAAACACAAATATGATCAAAATAAAGATGAACATTAAGATGGTTTCTATAGTTAAAACATGTTGTAAGTCAGTAGAATCCACTCAGGACTCATTCACAATGCCTGTGTTTGGGTCTGTGAGCTAATTGGATGAGGTGTTGCATTGTTAATTTTTTTAAACAAATGGGTTAAAAACTTTTCAAAGCTTTATGTGAAAAACATGCGGATGTGGTTTTTAATGTGATTCTCATTAATTTTAGGAAAAGAAGTAATGAGGAAAAAATTTCAAGTATCTTCTTTCAAATGTTCTTTTGCATTCATTATAAAATTTCTCCTTTCTTATTAAGGACATCTTTAACATGCTTTTTGTTTTAAAATATCTCTGAAAGAAAGCTTGAATAAAATATAAAATATACTGAAAGAAAGCTTGAAATATTTCTTTTTATCTCTGTCTGTTTTTGTCTCTGTCTCTCTCTGTCTCTGTTTCTCTCTAGTTTGTGTTGAAGTTAGTTCTTCAATACTAATATGTCTTTTACAATATGATAACAAATAAATTTATCTTTGCAATGAAAGATTGCTATAGTCATCCCATATTTCATTACATCTATTTTAAACACACCTTTTCCTTCCAAGGTCTCACTTAAAAGTGTAAGCGTCATTGGATTACTGACAGGTAGCACCCTGAATATATTTTGCTTGAGATGCCTGTTGCAATGGCTTCTACATCTTCTCTCAGAATTTTTTTGAGGTTTTGAAAGTGGATGTTATGACAGAAGTTAATTTATACATTATTTTTCTCCCATAAATTACAGATTCATAAAAAAGAAGTTATTTACTATTGAGAACAGATCCATCTATGCTTCAGTAATTCACAAACCGTAGCTTTATGTGTGTTGTATAAATGAAAGAGAATGTGTAATTAAAATCTAATTTTAGAATAGAAATATTAAGTACTATATTGTGATCTTCCTTAGTGCTTCTGAGATAAGCATAATGCAAGGCGGCTTTCAATGCTTCTTTTTCTGGTGATAGAGACGCTTGTAAACTGGGAGACTGTGAAGAAAACCTGCTTGGAGATGAACACTGAAATATCTGTTTTAATATCGTTGCCATAAACATACTTTCAAAGGAGTGTTTTTAAAAGTGGAAACCATTTGTTTTCAATGTCTTGTCTGGATGAGTCATTTTTTCTTCCTCCATCAGCCCCTGGCTATGCTAGCACCCCTGTCTGCAATGTCACCTCCCCATTGTTATTCCTGTCAGATTTTACTAGCTTTAATGTTTCACTAGTACAAATATAAATATATATTTTTCCTTTTAAAAGTTAAGCTTTGGATTTAAAGTTTATTTCCATTATTACAATATTAAAGGTTATGTTTGGATATTGTTAATTTCCTTTGGTTTATTACTTCTTTCTGGAAGTTTGACAAGATACACCTTAAAACATTTTTTTTCTATCTGTCACATCCATTAAATTTATCATTTTCTATCTCTTTGTAAGTATTTGATACATTTAAAATAAATTCTACAAATCTTTCCTCCACTTTTCAAATTCTCCCTTCACCCATATTTGGCAATTTATTTAATTTCAACCTAAGATTTAATTTTGATTTTATGTATTTTTTACAGAATTTATCTTTAGTTTATTTAAATGAAGCTTGTTTTCTATATTATCATGTTTTACTTAGATTATCTATTTGTCTTGTTATTTGATACCTTAAATATGCTTACTTTTTACGAGTCTTTTTTGTGACACAAACTTTCCAGGTTGTTAAAACTGAGACTTTGACTGTGGCAATTTTTTCCTTCACTCTTTTGAAAGGCTGCCAGCGCATCGTGCTTTGGAGAAATTATTTCCATGGATGCTTTACCTGTCTTCCTCTGAAATGTTTCAGGATAGTTTGATAGTTGCTTTTGCCTGAGATCTAAGCATGTTGCCAGTTTTGAACTCCTCAAACTAAAAAATTTTGAACCTATCACATGGAAGAATCATGTCTCAAGTTTTTCTTTCCCTCTCACTGTCCAAGATGGCTTAACTCTATGTCACATCCCTAGGGCTGTTGTAATATTTCTCTAATCTCTGCTTCAATCATGGGTCATTCTTGGTTCATGGTTCTCTGGGAAAAATATAAACAATGGCATTCTTCCTATTTAAGAATGTGTGTATAATTCCTGTTTGCAAAACATAAAATCTAGCATTCAAATTAGACAGACCATGATGTCCTTGTTGCTGGCTTTTATTACCCACGAAACCATAAATAGTGTATTCAATCCTGTGAGATTCACTTTCCTTGTCTCTAAAAATAGAAATAATACCTTAAGAGTTGTGGGAGTAAAGATTTCATGTGAAATCTATTTAGCATATATCAGATAAAACTTTTTAACTATACCATCAAGTTTAAATTCCAGGGCTAGGAGATTAAGTGTCTGACAGTATTTATAGAAAAAGCTGATCATAATGTAGAGAACTATGAATGGTCACTGTGATGGTAAACACTAGTTGTCAGACTGACACTTAAGAAGCAAACATGTAGGCACACCTATAGGAAATTTCTTAATAATGTTAGTGGGAAGAGCCATCACCTGTGGTGGTATCACTCTTAGGCATGTGTTCTGGCTCTTTATAAAGAGGCAGAGAGCAAGCTGAACTCAAGACAGCCATCAAGAAAACACGTGCTGTTCATTGCTTCCTGGTCTTGTGGGGTATGTGATATGACTGAACTTTCTGGAAATAATAGGCTGTGTCCCTGAACTGTGAGTTACCCCCTTAGTTACTTGGGTCAGGTATTTTGGTGCAGTAATGCATAATGAAACTAAAGCAGTTAAATTGCAAGTTTCAATACAAAACACCATGATACTAAATGAAAAATGGATTCATAAAGAAATAAAAAAGGTAAGTCAAGAACTTCTAGAAGCCAAAGTAACCATTTCGCAGATGGGTGATTGACCCCTCCCTCACCGTGGTTTCCTACTTTTATTACATCTACCTTTGAATATACTCTTATAACAAGACTCTAATTTAACAGGTTTTTAATCTCTGGCCAGGGGGTGACATCCAATACCCATCATGATGGAGTGAAGGGCATTCCAGGAGCAGCAAAACTGAAAAGAAAACAACAAACCATAATCCAGAACATCAGAGACTCTATATCAATCACCTGGAACTAGGCCAGCCCAATCTCTCCCCATCCTGAAGCTCAGGGAAATTTGCGGAAGAGGGGGCAGTAAGATTGTAAGAGCACAAGGATGGGAGGAGCAATGATATGCAAGATACTCCACACAAGTTAGGGCCGAAGCAATCATATTTGGACTTTACATGCCCTGAGCAATGTCCAACACACTATTGACCCCACAAAGTGTAGCATTTGCTAAAGGCACGAAGATCCTTGGAGGCAAGGGATTGACAGCCACAGTAGTGTTCCTATGCTTAACGGGAACACAGGAAAGGGTTCTGGGAAATGCCACTGAGTCCTTGCATCTCATTGGAGAGGAGCACCCAGAGGAGAGTTTGGCATGCACATTAAAGGATGCTTCAGGGATGGGAGGGGGAGGCACTGGGGGATAGGGAGAGAAGGGGGAGGGGAGGAGGTATAGGGGGGATAGGGGGATGGGAGGAGGGGGGACTGGTATACCTGTTAAGTTTGTATGAGTGGAAATAAAAATTAAATTAGTTATTCAGTATATAAAAAAAGAATTTCTAGTAGCCAATGGGAAAGAAAATACAACATATCAAAATCTTTGGGGCATGATGAAAGTTGTCCTAAGAGGTAAGTATATAGCTCTCAATGCCTATATCAAGAAACAGAAATGTCACAAATAAATAAGTTAACAATGTAACTTAAAGCTTTAGAGACTATACAATCCAAAAAGCAGTAGACAAGAGGAGATAAACAAAATCAGGGACATAAACAAAATTGAGGTAAGAAAAGTGATACAAAGAATCAATCAGACAAAGAGTTGGGTCTTTGAAACAATCAATAGAATTGATATACTCCCTGGCCAAATTAACAGAAACCAAGAGAGAGAAAACCCAAATTAACAAAATTAGAGATGAAAATGGATAATTGATACCCAAGAAATTCAGAGAATTATAAGGTCATATTTCAAAAACTTATACTCCATAAAATTTGATAATCAGAAAGAAATGGATGTATTTCTAAATAAGCACAACTGACATAAATTGAATCAGGACAAATTGAATTATTTAAATAGTTCTATAACAAATGAGGAAATTAAAGAAATAATCACAAATCTTCCTACCAAAAAATGTCCAGGACCAGACAGATTCAGCACAGTATTCTACTAGACATGTAAAGAACTACTAGTTCCATTACTACTCAAACTATTTCATAAAATAGCAAAGGGAGGAACACTTCCAAATTCTTTCTTTGAAGCTAATATTACGCTAATTCCAAAACCTAATAAAGATACAATTAAAAAAGAAAACTATAGGCCACAGATGAACATTTCACTACATTTACACAAAGACATCCGCGTTCATTGCAGCACTATTTATAGTAGCAAAGTCATGGAATCAACCCAAATGCCCAACAGTTGATGAATAGATAATGAAATGTGGTACATTTATACAATGCAATACTACTCAGCCATCAAAAAATGAATTAATGAAATTTGCTGGTAAATGGATAGAATTAGAAGAAATTATACTGAGCGGAGGATCCCTAGGCACAGAAAGTTAGATGCTACGTGTTCTCCCTTACAAGTGGATCCTAATTACAATTCTTCTTCATGACATACTTAAAGGTAAATCTCTGTACCACCCATTATAATTGAAAAAGATTGTAACTAGGAGGGAAGGGGAAAGAAGACCTCAAGAGAAAGGATACAAAAAGAGCACAGTTCTTTGTAGAGAAATTAGGCCTGTAAGTAGCAAGATATCCGAGACAGTTCACTCTCACTTCCCTTCCTGTTCACTTGGGATTGGATGGGTTTGAAGAGCTAAGCCTATCACCCCAGTCATGGAGGAGATAGGGACTGGCCAGCTAGATGGTAGCCAACTGGCAACTGGGAGACTGACCTCCCTCACTACTGTACCCTACTCCCATTCTTCCCTCATTCTTTAAGCCTCTTCTTATATTAAGAACTCCTTTTAAACAGACTTTTTTGTCTTTGGTTAGGAGAAGACCTCAACACCCAAACAGAATGTAGTGAAGTGCACTGCATGAACCACAAAACTGAAAACAACAAACCATAATTCAGAACGGCAATGACCCTATGATGTTCACCTGAAACCAGACAAGCCAAATCTCTCCTCATCCTAAAGCTCAGGGAACCTTGCAGAAGAGGAGCCTGCAAGATTGTAGGAGCCTAAAGATGGGGAGGACCAAAGATATGCAAGATATTCCACAGAAGTCAGGGCTTCAGCAGCCAGGATATAGCCACAATGTGATTGGACTTTGCCTGACCTACACAATGACTGACATGTCAACAACCCCCCAAATTCTAACATGGATCATAGGGGAGAAGGCTTCAGGCAGTAATATCCTTAGAGACAAGGGGTTAAACAGTCATAGCCAAGTTCCCATATGAGCAGGCATCCCAATAAGGGGCCCTAAACTATGCCACAGAGTCCTGAACTCTTACTAGTGTAGACAACTCAGAGGAAACTTCAGGGCCCATATAAGTTGATGTTCTGGAAGGAGGGAGCAGGCACGAAACACCAAGAGAGGGGAGGGAGGGAAGGAAAGAGGAGGGGGATGGGGAGACAGAGTGGGATGGAAGGGTAGAAAGGGGAAAGGGAGGGAGAAGAGGGAGCAGGAAAGAGGGGGAAAGGGTACTTAGCATTGAGCTTGTATAACTAGGTAAAAATAAAAAAGAAATCCAAAAAAGTGGCGGGGGTAAGTATGGATTACAAAAATGCATAAATTCATTATTAATATAATAAAAATAAAATGTGAAAAAAGAATAAGCCATCTAAAAATAAAATTTTGAAAATCCATAAAGATTGGCATTCATAGCAAAGCAGCTCAACCAGATGGATCTTGTTGATGAAAGTGAATAGTTTTAAGGAGACATATGCAGTGGTAAAACTTCTTAGGAATGAAAGGGTTAAGCCTGCCTCACTAGGTTTTGTGCAGGTGAATAAGGAAACTATGTGTATGATGTACAGCTGAGAGAGCTTCCCTGGAGACAGAATGCCCGGCTGATCCTCCAACAACTGATACAGCCTGCCTAGACTTCAGGTTTTTCTTTTACAGAGTACACAAAATAATAGCTTCTTCTTTAAAGCATTAGAGATTGCATGCAAAATATTTCCACAATACCTGGTGCATAATAAGTTTTTGATTATTACTTTTATTATTGTTGTTAAAGGATATGTGAGTTAGACATCTTAATAAGAACTCTGTTGACCACTGACTAGGAAAACTGGAATAAGAAAAATGTAGCCTCCTGCATTTATATTTAGAACTATATTCTTTTTACTTTCTGTATCATTGACATTTTTCTTATAATTTATTGAGGTAGATTAGTGATGTTTAATGTCTTCTTTTGAATATATGAATTTAAGATTATAAATTTAAGCTATTGCTTTATCTGTATTCTGAATGCTATATATGTCATATTTTAATACAAATTTAATTTAAAGTTTTCTAATTTCCATTTTGATTTCATCTTTGACTTCTGGATTAGTTATAAATTCATTTTTGTGTGCTTTATTCATTATTTCTTCAGAGTAAAAGAAAGATACTTCATTATGAGAAGATATTTAATTAACTAGAAAACAGTGGTTTGGTATTTGGTGCCTACATGAAAAGACAATAAAATTCAAGTTAACAAAGCAAGAGTTAACAAGAAATACTGAAATCATATTAGACAATTTTAGTGCTATTTTTGACATATGTTCTATTTTATAGCTGACTGATTAAGAGTTAAAACTTAAAGGAACACACAGAGTTCTTTAAAAGTACCCCACAATGTTGACTTAATTAATATGCAAAATGGTCCCTGGGTCAGAGATAGGTATCAACTTGATGATTGAGAAGGGAGGCTTTGGGGACACCTATGAAGAATGACATAGTTAAGGCCAGCCATGAGCAAACCTGTGGGAGACTGTCAAATTGATGTGGGAAGTCCCAGCCAGTAGTAGGTGAGATCATTCCCTCAGTAGTGGATAACCCGGAGGGAGCTGGTTCAGTGTATTGCCACACTGACAAGTTGGAAAGTATGCCCCCCCTAAGCACCTCTTGTCCATATGATACGGTGAGCTCCTTCAGCTCTTGATACTGGTATGAATGTTCTTATGCTAATAAGCTGTAACCAGAGACTATAAGCCAAAAATAAGCCCTGTGTTTCCTTAAGTTGTTTGGGTCTCATATTTATTCAGCAATGTGAAGATGAAACCACGTTATAAAACAATTGTAAAATGTGAATCTTTACGAATATCTATAGAACAGTAGGAAAATTTTGTTATATACCAAGCCATCAATCAAATGTCAAAACTCTGTAGGATACTAGCTAGGCTCACTTAATTTAGTTTCTTGATTCTGATCTATCAGGGTCTGGAGAAGCACAGCACCATAAGTCGTGCAACTAATTTTGGAAAGACACAGATGCCAGTGGGGAGGCAGCACTTGACAGCACCCCAGCAGCTACCAGGAGCAGACTGAGGGCACTGTCTCATTGTTCTATACAAATGATTCCACTGTTCCTTAGTCCTGTCTCTGGGAGAGGCCATGCTGTGAGACAGGTCACACGCTACTGAGAGTCTCTCCAGCCTCTGAGTTGGCAGATAAGATGCAGATTCCAGTAAAATGAGAATGTCAGAGAAATGAGCAGTTAGTTTTCTGGTGTCTGTCTAGACTCTGAGTAGAATAGAAAGCTTATTGTTTTCCTAAAATGGACATTGAAATAATTACTTTCATTTGTTGAATTTGGGGCATCTACCTATGTGGGATAATGTCTTGGAATAAAGCAGGTTAATGGGATAGCATCATGGTGTATTTGAGAGGTCTTTTGAGGATTAGACAGATCATGACCTGTCCAGACAACAGAGACATGTCATTGTGGCTGGAGCGCGGTTTGAAAAGGATACATGGTGATGGGTGGAGAGTCAGTCAAGAAAGAAAGGGACGTAATTCCACTCTGAGTAGCGATCTGAGTGCTGTAATTGCTTAAGCATTCACACTGGATAAATGATAAATTTGGAGTTAAAGGAAAGCAAGCAGAGTTGAGGCTGAATAGAAATGACTGAATAGGGATTGATTTTCCATCAATACTGCCTTTGTTGCTTTGGCATGATTTAAAATTATGGATCCATGGGTGTTTAAACAGAAAGGTTGCAGTTGCCATGACAACATTATAATATCTTATTATGTTACTTTTCAGCACATTGTTTATAACATGACTGCATTATTTTAAACTATGGTTTCCAGGAGAACTAAAATGCTTCTTGCATTTAGATAATTCGATGCTCGCTTAAACAAAACATTAAATTATGATTTGGAACTCACATAAATGTGTATGAAATGGTGATAAATATTGTAAACATAGCTGGATATTATTGAATTCAAGTGCTGAGGTACTATTATCTGAGATTATATATATGAAAAAATTCTGTGAATCTGCTAGAAAGTTTCCAAACACTCCATTTCTCTCTGGCATCTTTGCTTCTTTCTAGTTGTTCCTGTTGCCTGTGTTCATCTCTAGGTTTGTTTCCATTGAGTCTTACAGTTCCAGTCATTTCTTAAACACTGTAAAAAGAAGGTCATCTTTTCATAGATAAAAATCATTTCTTTCCATTTTAATCAAAATTATGCTAATGGTTCCTTAAATAAGCTTAAGACACAAATCAGTATCATAAGAACAATATATAATTAGTTGGTTATGAACAAATTTGAAAGTGATTTGTAAAATCACATTACTAATTTAGCAAAGTAGAACTTACTGTTTCGAGGAAGCCACTATAGTTCTACTTAAAAGGCAGCTGTGGTAACACCTGATAAGACTTGGTCCTTTCAACTGCATGTTGCTCTACCTGGGTCAGAATTGCTCATAATGTGAGACACTTTTGAGAGGTGAGGCTTGGAGGAACCAGGTTACTGAGTATGTCCTTATGGCAATGTCTTGCATGAGCTCCTTCTTGTATGCCTTGTTTATTCTCTTCTTCCTGATCTTTTCTCTTCCCCCATGTCTTCCTGCCATAATGAACTGACTCCTTTGGCAATTCCTCCTTTTATGTTATCTAAGGCAAAATGACAAAAAAAAAAAAAAAAGAAAAACTCGTCTAGGTCAGGCAATTTTATTTTCAAAGCAACTGGACTTTCATGTAAGCCCTCTGTTTTCCCCTTTAAATCTCTAGAGATTAAGGGATTTCCAAACTTGTTTTGTGGTGCAAGGAATAAAACCTAGGGCGTTGTGCATGTGGAAGCAGTACTCTATTACTGAGGTACAATCCCACCTTCATGCTTATTTTTATTCTTAGAAAATTATATTGAAAAAACAAAGTCAAGCAAAGTAAAGATTTTGATTCCTTTCATTTCTTCTCCTGACAATCCACATTTTTCTGATTCTATGATAGCCTGTTTCCTGAAGGAAGTTTCCTGTCTTCATTCTTTTGCATCTACTGCAGTCAGGCCGCTAGTCTTCCAGTACTCTTCATGTCAAGTCAGCTAAAGAGTCTGGATATTTGCCAGACCTGTAGGACTAGAGGTTGCTGTGAATCTCTGTCATGTTTCACATGTTGTTAGCAATAGTTTTCAAATCTATTCTTTTACCTAACGAAGGATTTAGAGATTCAGAGTTGGCTTTCTCTACAGTAACAGGTTTCACAACATAGGCTATGTGAATTTCTTGGGGGTTGAAAGCAATAGCAACGAAAACAAAACCAAGGAGAATTTATACTAATTAAGCATCTTTTGATGTTGCTGTAGTTTCCTTTATTTTGAGACTTAGTCTGTCTTTTGTCAGTGAGTTCTAAGTCAAAAGACCCGTTGGTCATACTGAAAAAACAGGAAAGGCTCCAGACTCTTCACTGAAGTAGCTACTTTTAGATTAATAATCATCAACCCTAGATTTCCTTTGGTTGTATAAATTAAGCCATTCTGCACTGGCTGCTTCTGCTTCCTACTTGGAGGAACAATGCTCTATAAACCATGTCAAAAGCTTTCATTGTGTAATGGCACCTGTCTCATACCCTACTCTTGATACTTGTTCTCATTGCTCCCATCGCTTCCATGACTACCAAATCACGCATTGTAATCCATTTATGACATCACATGATTTATCCATGAGGCTGGTACCCCCTTATCAGTACCTCCTTCATCTTCTTTGGTACACAGAGTCCTCTAGGGCTCAGGTATGTTCCACTACCACATATTATGGAGTCAGGTTTCCCACATTTGGGAAAATCAGTGGAGTCAGAGCATCAGGAAAGCAATGGACAAACTCCACTTTAAGAAACTACCTCTTTGATCATGGTATCCTCCCCACTCTTGGACATGATCTTGTTTCTACGAAGTTCACAATGAAGAACATCATTATCAAGTTAAAAAATCACCAAAAATCTCGAAATTTATTAAGTTTGCAATTTTATGTTGAACTACATTCATAGCTAACCTGCAGAACATGTGACATGCAAGCTTCCCTTGGGACATCCTGGCCAGTTTAGGGTTATAGGTTTCTCTTGGGTTCTTTCCTGCTGTCATATGCACTTTTCTGAACTTTTGTCCCTTTCTCCAAGAACTGCGGAAATAGCTCTGGCAAGGTTCTAAATCACCTTTGCAGCCCACACACACATCTTCTATAGCTCTCCGCATGGATCAAATTTTTCAAGTGTGTTCCTCCAGATGACCTTTCCCATGTGCCAGTGCTTCTTCACTCAGCACTCACTGGGTGTAGCCAATGAAAAGTACACAGCAATATGTGTTATTAATTCAGTGCACTGTGTCTAACATGTCAAAGTCTAATTCGGTTTTGCCATCCCAAGGCAGACTATCAGTCCAGCTTTATGTGCAGCACTTGGCTTCCCCACAATCCAGTTCTATGTACAATATCTGGCATACCCCAGGCTCCTGTTTGATGTGCAGTATCTGATGCCTTAGGACCTAGCCCTGGGCAATGCAGATGAGCTGAAATATTGCTGCACCTTTCCTCAGCTCAGCACAACACTTTGGCATCAGGATTTGACTCTTCCTATTCTGTATCAAGCAACTGGGGGAAGATAGATTGTGGAGTACAGTTGAAGAAGCATGGTTTTATAAATCATTTGACTCCTCTGAAGCTTCCACAAGGTCTTTAAGAAAAAGGATCCCACTATATAGTCAAAGGGATGAGCTAATCTTGTTTCAGACCCAGTAGGTTTTGGGAAAGAGGCTAATTAAGATTTTCCACTGCATTGATGACAGATTCTGTCTTTAATGGAATGTGGCTTTAATGTAAAGGATTGGTCAGAAGTGAGAATGTGCCCTGCTCTGAGGCTCTATGACATTTTATTGTTGTAGTTATTACATATTAATTGTAGAAACTAGTGGAGTTTACTGTGACATATCTATGTACATATCACATATGCTCTGATACTTTACATATTCACTTCTTTGCTATTTTCCCTACATCCCCATCTCCCTATTCTTCTCTTCTTACAGGTAGTTGTCTATTTCCACATATGACCTAACATGCTAATTCATTTTCCTATGTAGTGATTATTTTTTAATATGGTGATCTGCAGATCTAAATGTCTTTTTGCAAATGACATGATTTCATTGCTTTAATGGCTGATTAATAACAGTCCATTATGTACACATATACTATTTTCTTTTTTATTTAATACATTTTTTTATTATTATTTAAGCTCATACAAACTTAATAGGTACACCAGTTCCCTCCCTCCTTCTTCTTCCCCCCGAACCCCATGCTCTCCCTTCCCTCACCCCTCCCTCCCCATCCCCCCGTGCTTCCCGCCCCAATTCCCAGAGTCCTTTCTTGTGCATGCTTGACTCTCCTCTGGGCCCTCCTCTCCGATGACGTACAAGGACCCAGTGGCATTTCCCTGAACCCTTTCCTGTGTTCCCCTTAAGCATAGGAACACTACTGTGGCTGTCAATCCCTTGCCTCCAAGGATCTTGGTGCCTTTCAGATGCTAGACTTTGTGAGGTCAATAGTGTGTTGGACATTGTGCCAGGCATGCAATGTCCAATTATGATTGCTTTGGCCCTAAGTTGTGTCGAGTATCTTGCAAATCATTGCTCCTCCCATCCTTTTGCTCTTACACTCTTACCGCCCCCTCTTCCGCAAATTTCCCTGAGCTTCAGGATGGGGAGAGATTAGTCTGGCCTAGTTCTAGGTGGTTGATATAGAGTCTCTGAAGTTCTGGATAGTGGTTTGTTGATTTTCTTTTGCAGTTTTGCTGCTCCTGCAATGCCCTTCACTCCATTGTGATGGGCACTGTATGTCACCCCCTGGCCAGAGACAGAAAGCAGTTAAACTGGAGTCTTATTATAAGAGCACATTCAAGGGTAGATGTAAGACTTATACCCAAAAGTGGAATCGCAGGGTCATATGGCATTTGGCAATGGGAGGGGTCAATCACCCATTTGCAAAACAGTTACTTTTTAATCTGCCGGACTATATCCCCTCCCCTTCTGGTGAGATCCTACCCTCTTAGTTGTACATGATCAGGAACTAACGTCTGTGAACTTAACCAGGTGTCACATTACTTACTTGCATTCCTTGGAGGCCGACTTTCTCTGCTGTAAGATGTTCCCCTCTCTCTTTGTGTCTGGTATGGCCTACCAACCCCATCCCTCCTGTTCACAATTACTGTATTACATAGGTTTACCTTTGATTGTCTCAATGTGGGCTGGGTGAGTTTGGTACTAGCAGACACCTATTAGGGAGTACATACAGTGCTTAACTTTCTGGGTTTGGGATACTTCACTTAATATAATTGTTTCTAATGACATCTGTTTCCCAGCAAATTCCAGTAATTCATCATTTTTGATGGCTGAGTAGTACTCCACTGTATAGATGTACCACTGTTTCCTTATCCACTCATCAACTGTTGGACATTTAGGTTGATTCCATGACTTTGCTATGGTAAACAGTGCTGCTATGAACATGGTCGTGCTTGTGCTATCGAGACGAACTTTTGCTGCATGGGGGGTTATTCCCAAAAGTGGAATAGCAGGGTCATATGGCATTTCAATCTTTAATTTCTTTAAGAATCTCCAGACGGCTCGCCAGAGTGGCTGTATGAGCCTGCATTCCCACCAGCAATGTAGGAGAGTTCCCCTCTCTCCACATCCTCTCCAGCACTTGTTGTTGTTTGTATTGTGGATTTTTGCCATCCAGACTGGGATGAGATGATATCTCAGGGAGGTTGTGATTTGCATTTCATTTATGGCTAAAGAAGGGGAGCATTTTTTAAGATATTTGTTAGACATTTTAATTTCATCCCTGGTAAAGATTCTTTTATGTTCCAGGGCCCATTTTTTAATTGGGACATTGGTTTCCTTGGTGTTTAGTTTTCTAAGTTCTTTGTGCACTCTCGACAGCAGAGCTCTATCAGATGTGTGGTTAGTGAAGATTTTCTCCCATTCTGTGGGTTTCCTTTGAGCTCATGTTACAATCTCTTTATCTGAACAGAAGCTCTTTAATCTCCTAAGATCCCAACTGTTGACAGTTGGTAGCAGTGACTGTGCCATTGGATGTCTGTTTAGGAAATGTTGGCCTAGCCCAATCGGCTCGAGGGAGTTCCCTATCCTTTCAACTATGGTTTTTATAGTCAACTATGGTTTTTATAGTCTCTGGCCTGATATCAAGGTCCTTGATCCATTTGGAATTAAGTCTTGTACATGGTGACAAGTACGGGTCCGGCTTTAATCTTCTGCATGTGGAGATCCAGTTTTGCCAGCACCATTTGTTGAAGATGCTGTTCTTTTTTCATTGGATTCTTTGGGCCCCTTTGTCAAAGACCAAATGGCTGTAACTTTGTGGGCTTATATCTGGGTCTTCAATCCTTATCCATTGATCTGTGTGTCTATTTTGGAGCCAGTACCAAGCTGTTTTTATAACTATGGATTTGTAGTATAGACTTAGGTTTCGTATGGTAATACCTCCAGCCATGTTTTTGTTACTCAGGATTGTCTTTGCTATCCTGGGTCTTTTGTGCATCCATATGAACTATGAGAGGGTTTGGTCAACTTCTTTGAAGAATTGCTTTGGATTTTAATTGGTATAGCATTGAATCTGTATATTGCCTTTGGTAGGATGGTCATTTTTACAATGTTAATTCTGCCAATCCAGGAACAAGGGAGGTCTTTCCACCTTCTGGTGTCTTCTGCTATTTCTTTCCTTAGGGTTTTAAAGTTTTCATTGTAAAGGTCTTTTACCTCCTTGGTTAGGTTTATACCAAGGTATTTCATTTTTTTAGGGGCTATAGTAAATGGGATTGTTTCTCTCAGGGCTTTTTCACTTCTTTCATTCTGGGCATATAGGAAGGCCTCTGCTTTTTGCACATTTATTTTGTATCCTGCCACCCTGCTGAACTTCTCAATTAGTTCCAGGAGCTTCCTGGTGGAGTTTTTGGGATCCCTCAGGTATAAGATCATGTCATCTGCAAATAGGGATAGCTTGACTTCTTCCTTGCCGATTTGAATCCCTCTTATGTCCCTTTCTTGTCTTATGGCTTCAGCTAAGACTTCAAGTACAATATTGAATAGAAGTGGTGAGAGTGGACAGCCTTGTCTAGTTCCTGATCGAAGTGGGAATGCTTCCAATTGTTCCTCATTGAGCATAATCCTTGCTGTGGGCTTGTTTTATACAACTTTTATTATATTGATAGAGGTTCCTTCCATTCCTACTGTCTCCAGCGTTTTGATCATAAAAGGCTGTTGGATTTTGTCAAAGGGTTTTTCTGCATCTATCGAGAGTATCATGTGGTCTTGGACTTTGGACTGGTGTACATGATGAATTACATTTTTTGATTTATTGATTTTCGTATGTTGAACCAACCTTGTGTGCTGGGGATGAAGCCTACTTGGCCCCTGTGAATGATCTTTTTGATATGTTTTTGAATCCGATTTGCTAAGACTTTGTTGAGAATCTTCATGTCTGTGTTCATCAGAGAAATCGGCCTATAGTTTTCTTTTTTAAGTGAATCTTTATTAGGTTTTGGGATTACGACAATATTAGCTTCATAGAAGGAATTTGGTAGTGTTCCTTCCTTTGCTATTTGATGGAACAGTTTAAGGAGTACTGGTGTTATTGACTCCTTAAATGTCTGGTAGAACTCTGTGCTGAATCCATCTGGTCCAGGACATTTTTTGGTGGGAAGATTCAAGATTACTTCTTCAATTTCCTTATATGTTATAGGACTATTTAAGTAATTCAAAACTTCCTGATTCAATTTAGGTAAGTTGTGTTTACTTAGAAATTCATCCATCTCTTTTGTGTTGTCAAACTTCACAGAGTATAAGTTTTTGAAATATGATGTTATAATTCTCTGGATTTCTTGGGTATCAGTAGTGATACCTTCATGTTCATTTCAATTTTGTTAATTTGGGTTTCTCTCTCTTGCTTTTGGTTAATTTAGCTAGGGGTGTATCAATCTTATTGATTTTTTCAAAGAACCAGCTTTTTGAGTAGTTGATTTTTTCTGTTGTTTTCTTAGTCTCAGTTTCAGATATTTCTCCCCTTATTTTGCTAATCTCTCTTCTACTACTTTAGGGATCAGATTGTTCTAGTTTCTCTAAAGCTTTAAGCTGCATTGTTAAGTTGTTTATTTCTGATGTTTCCATTTTTTTGATGTAGGCATTAAGAGCTATGAACTTACCTCTTAGAACAGCTTTCATTGTGTCCCAGAGATTTTGGTAAGTTGTATTTTCGTTATCATTCACTTTCAGGAAATCTTGAATTTCCTTTTTAATGTCTTCCTGGATCCAGTTCTCATTCAGCATCATATTGTTAAGTTTCCAGGAGTTACTGTATTTTCTCTTGTTTGTTGTGTTGTGGATGTAAAGCTTTAGGCCGTGGTGGTCTGATAGGGCACAGGTTAGAATTTCAACTTTTTTGTATATGTGTAGATTCATTTTGTGGCCCAATATGTGATCTATTTTGGAAAAAGTTCCGTGTGCTGCTGAGAAAAATGTGTATTCTTTCATGCATGGGTGAAAAGTTCGATAGAGATCTGTAAGGTCCATTTCTTCAGGGTTTGATTAAGTTCCAAAGTGTCTCTGTAGCTTTTGTCCTGTTGATCTATCCCAAGTTGAGAGGGCGGTGTTGAAGTCCCCAAGAATTATCGTTTGGGGGTTGATTTCTTGCTTTAGATGCTGTAGGGTTTTCTTAATGAATGTGGAGGGGCCCGTATTGGGTGCATATGTGTTCAGTATTGTGAAGTCTTCCTGGTGAATTATACCTATGACTAAAATGTAGTATCCATCCGTGTCTCTTATGATTTTCTTTGGTTTGAAGTCCACTTTGTCTGATAGCATAATGGCTACCGCTGCCTATTTTCTGCTTCCATTTGCTTGTAGAATTGTTGACCAGCCTTTTATTTTTAGAGCGTGCCTATCTTTTGTGGTGAGATGGGCTTCTTGCAGGCAGCAGATTGATGGATTGTGATTTTTAATCCAAGTTTTTAATCTGTGTCTCTTGATCGGTGAATTAATTCCATTAACATTTAGTGTTATAATGGAGAAACTATTTTTAATTCCAGACATTTATTATTATTATTTCTGGCAGTTTTCGAAGGCCTGGTTTGGTGGACATGTATCCCTTCAAGTTGTCTTTGTGCTGGAAATTTTTCTTTCTCCCTCAATCATGACGGATAGTTTTGCAGGGTAAATCAGCCTGGGTTGACATTTTTGCTCATTCAATACTTGAAGTATGCCTCTCCAAGCTCTTCTTGCTTTTACTGTTTCGACTGAGAAGTTACTTGTTATTTTAATATGTTTACCTTTAAAAGTGACTTGTTTTTTCTCCCTTGAAGCTCTCAGCACCAGTTCTTTATCTTGAATGTGGAGTGTTTTAACTATTATTTGCCGTGGCATGCTTCTGTTTTGGTCATATCTGTTTGGGGTGTGGAATGCCTCTTGTATATGGATGGGCCTCTCTTTTTTTATATGAGGAAAGTTTTCCTTGATGATCGTTTGAAAAATTTCCTCAGGGGTGGTATTTTGAGATTCTTGCTCTGGTATTCCATGAATACGCATGTTAGGCTTCTTCAGGGTGTCCCATATCTCTTGGATATTTCTCTCAAGTATCTTTTTGGCTTCAACAACCTCTTCCATTGAGCTGGTTAGTACTCCCACTTTATCTTCAAGGTCTGAAATTCTGTTTTCTGCTTCGTTAGTTCTGTTGATAAGACTCTCTGTGGAGTTCTGGGTTGAAGATAACTTGTTTTGTAGCTCAGTTTTAAACTGCTTGAGTCTGTTTTAACTGCTCTATGCCACTTTTTGTTTCTTGCACTGTTTTTCTCAACTCCTCCAATTGTCTGTTGTGTTCCTCTTCAAAACAATTGATTCGATTATGTAATTCCTCCCAGATTTTCTCTTTCATAGCATTGAACATGGTAATGATCATATTTTGAAAGTTGTTATCCTGGGTCAGGCTTTCTTAGCCATTTTCCGTCGGTTTGTTCTGGTTGGAGTCTAACATTATGGGATTAATTCCTTCAGTGGGAAATTTGTTTACTTGAATGTTGCTTCTCATGGATTTGCACTTTGACTTTGGCATTGTCGTTTTAACTCTTAAGATCTTTCAATTTCACTAAACTGAATTATTTGGCCTGGGGTTCTGGGGGTGGGCAGGGACGGAGCTTACCTAGGTCGCAGATGAGGTCTGGCTGGACCGTGTCCTGGCCGGCGGAGCGGGTGTGGGGAAGAGAGGATGGGGGCGTTGGCGTGGAGCTATTTAACCCAAGGGGAGCTGGGGCGGGGCTCGGTCGCAGGGGGAGGTCCTCCTCGCCCCTCGGCCCTGCGGGCGGCTCTGGCTGGATGGTGGGGTAGGAGCTGGGTCCCTTGGGCTGACCTGGGGTTCTGGTGGGCGGGCGCGGGCTGGAGCTTACTAGGTCGCGGATTCGGCCCGGCTGGACCGTGCGCGTCCAGGCGACGGAGCAGGGTGGGGAAGGGAGCTATACTATTTTCTTTAGGCAGCTATCTGTTGATGTTAGCTAGGCTGACCTTGGTTATTTTGAACAGTGCTTCAGTAAACATGAATATTCTGATTTTTTGCATTCTGACTTCATTCCTTTTGGGTTCATACCCCAATTGGTATAACTGAGTCATATAATAGGTATTGTTATTATTATTTTTTAGTAACTAAGTATTAATTTGCACAGTGACTGCAACCATTTACATTCCCATCCATATTGATTAACCTACATCCATTTTAACCCACATCCTCACCAGCATTATTTATTTTTTGATAACAGTCATTCTGACTGGATTGAGATCCAATCTCATGCAGTCATTTGCATAATAACTGAAGATGCTCAGCCTTTTTTCCCCTATTATTGGTCATTTCTTTCTTCTTTTTATTCTTTTTTCCATTTTCTAATGTATGTGCATAAGGGGCTGTGTGTGTGTGTGTGTGTGTGTGTGTGTGTGTGTGTGTTCAGCATCATTAGTCAAACCCAAAGTGTGGTTTGCTCTGACTAGTCAGCTTGCTCTGGGTATCTTTGACATCTGGACTGTCACATTTTTACATGGAATCTGAGAATTTGATCTCTACTCCTTTTGCTTGCAGAGGAAACACTTCAACCACTAAGCCATCTCTCAAGCTATTGCAGTTTGTCTGCATATTGGTGATAAATTCATGACCAACTAGCTTAAGGGAACAAGGAGATTTTGTTCTCATTTACTATTTTTTATTACAGTTTTTAGACCAGATTGGCAGAAGAGTTCAGAATATCAGAAACCAAGGAAACTAGCCACATCATACTGAATTGTTGACACTCATCAGTCTGCAAGAATGCCAAAGTATGCACAATTATGCTAAAATGATGAGCCCAGTACCCTGCAACTTTACCTATCTGTCTAGGAAACAGTCCCATCCACCAAGGACTGGTTCTTACTACAATAATTAGACAAATTTCCTACAGGTTTGCTCAGGGCTTGCCTCAACTATTAATTCCTCACAGATGTGCCCTGAGCTCAGGCCTCAATTGTCAAATTGCCACTGTGTGTAACTAGCACCAGAGTCTTGTTTCTTCCTTTAAGAAGTATTTGCCTCGCTCCGTTCATTTACCCATCTATTAATTGAATTTTCTGTTCTTTTACAAATAACATTTTGAGCTATTTGTATATTCTGTAGAATAATCCTTTATCAGATGAATAGTTATCAGATATTTTCTCTCATCCTGTAAGAAGTCTTTTCATTCTTTCAATTGCTTCTTTTGCTGAAACTTTTTATATGATGTTATCCCTTTTTCCAGTTCTTGCTTTTATTTCTTGAAGCCTCTGAAATCACAACCCAAAATAAAATATTTCATTTTAACTTGATTATCTGAGCTATTTGTCACAGTGATAAAGGTGTGGCTCACAGAGCTTTAGAAGCATGGGTGGTTTACTACCAGCTACTCTATTCAATCCCAGTAGTATGCATGTCTGTTTGTGTTTCAGCATCATGGTGTTTTTATTGCTATTGTCCATAATATATTTTGAAGTTCAGCGCCTGATGCCTCTAGCGTTACTCTTTGTTTAAGATTGCTTTGACTATTCAGAGTTCTTTTTAAATGTGTGTGTGTTTCTATGTGAATTTTATACTTGTTTTTCTCAGATCTGTGATAAATATTAATGATATTTCAATTGGACTTGCATTTTAGCTGTAGACTATATTCAGAAATATGACCATGTCAATGCTATTAATTCTCACCACCAATGCACATGGGCAATCCTACTTTCTAGTGTTTTTTTCAGCATTTTGTAATCTTTACATTCTTAGTCTTATTTGTAGGTATTTTTTATTTTGTGATTATTGAAAATGAGATTCTTTTCCTACTTCTTTTTCCTCAGTGAATTTACTGTTAGTGTTTGGAAAACATGTTTTTCATGTTGATTTTGTATGCTGTATCAATGAAGTTGCTTAGTAATTCTCAGATTCATTGGTAAGATCTTTGTATAGAATCATATAATCTTCAATCTGGGCTAGTTTAACTTTTCCCTTTCCTACTGGTATCCATTTCTTTCCATTGCCCATGTTATGGCTAATATTTCACTATTTATTTATTTCTCTTCTCTGTATTATAACAAATTTCTAGTACTCTAATGAATAAGGGTGGAAATACTAGGCAAACTTGTTTTATTATTTATTTATTTATTTAACATTTTTTATTATTATTTCTGCTCATACAAACTTAATAGGTACATCGGTTCCTTCCTTCCCTCCTCCTCCCCCTGACCCCCCTACTCCCCCTCCCCTCACCCTTCCCTCTCCATCCCCCAGTGCCTCCGCCCCCAATCCCCGGAGAATCCTTTAATGTGCATTAGGCAACCTTGTTTTAGTCACAACTTTTGAGAAGATGCTTTCAATGATTTTATGTTTAGTGTGATGTTGGCTTTGTAATATGTATATCCCTTTGTATGTAGTTAATCTAAGGCTTTTATTCTGAAGCATCTGCAATTTAAACAAAGGTTTTTCCTACATCTATTCAGAAGATTGTGTAATTTTTTTTCATTTATTTCATGTATGTGCTTCATTACATGTATTTACATGTGTTGAACCATCCTTGCATACCTGTGGTGAAATTAATTTAATTATGATAATTGAACACTTTAATGGATTATTGAATTTAGGTTGCGAATATTTTTGAATATTATTTTTCATTTACTTATCTTTTCCTAGTTTTACATGCATATTGAGTAATTATCTCTGCCCCATTCCTTCTCCCCTTCTTCTTTCCCCTTTCCCTCCCCTTTTCTCCCACTCATCCCTCTCTCTTCATCAGTCTATCCCACACCCTCCCACCTTCTTTCTGTCTGGTTCTATGGATCCCAGGGTTGCCTCTGGATCATCTGCTCTAGTGGGGGTTTAGGCCTCTATGGCAGACCAAGTGGCCCTTCCTTGGGCACTCCCTTTCATCTGTCTAGCCCTGGCCCCTAAGGTTTCCACTGCATGTAATTATTTCTCCTGAGATGTTTGCTAGTTTATGAGGGCATGTTGGCATGTCACCCATTATGCAGGCCTGGTAAGAACCTATGGACCTCAGGGGTCACTCCTGGTTTGTCTACTCCTGTGGGTGCTCAGGCCTCTGTGGTTTGAATGTATGCTCACATGTGTGCCTACATGTATGCATACGTGTGTGTGTGTGTGTGTGTGTGTGTGTGTATGTGTGTGTGTATACAAGAGGACTCTTGAGTGTGTGCCAGTGGAGGCCCAAGGATGAGACTGGAAATCATGTTGGATTACTTTAACTTTTTCTTGCTATTCTGTATAGTTTCCCAGACTCCATTTTCCAAGGCCAGAAGTACAGAACCCTATCATATCTATCTGGCATTTTTACATGAGATTTGTAGATCTAAGCTCACTGAGGTCTTTTTTCTTGTGAGGCAAAGGCTTTAACCCTTTATCCATTTCCCCATCCTTGTTTTTTCTTCTTTTTGTAAAAAAACAATAAATTGTTTATTATTTGAGAGATGGAGACAGAAAGAGACAGAGAGAGGCACATGCATACATGTCATGATACATGGGAAGAGGCTAGAAAACGATTTCCAGAAGTTAGTTCTTTCCTTCCAGCATAAATAAAGTCTCCAAGTTGGTGAGTAGGTAACTTACCAAATGAGCTATCTCATCAGCTCTGTGTTTTTCTTGGTTTTACCTCATTAAAACAGTTTTTATTATTAAGTAAGTAGCATTGCTTATTATTGATGTATTTACTTTTTCTTATATTCTTGGCTCAATTTGTCAAGTCATATGTGTCTAAGTTTGTCAATTTTTAAAATTTTGTCTCATTGAAATATAATTTTAAAAATTATTTCCTAATAGTCTTTGGGACTTCATTAGCATCTATTATACATCTCTTTTATCTCTCGTCTTATTTATTTGGATCTTACTTTCCTTGCAGTTGGTTTGGTATAGAATTTGTCTGTCTTATTTATCATTTTGAAGAGACAATTCTTTTTTTACTGATCATTTATGTTGATCTTTCAGTCTCCAATTCATTTATTTTTCTTCTGATATTTGTAGTTTATTTCCTCTTTCTGTTTTTGAGTTTGTTTTGTTCTTAGTTTTCTAAGACCTTGAAGTGCATCTTTAGGTTATTTATTCAAAATCTATCTGGCATTATTTTTTTACCCCAATCATAAGTACAAAGCTTCTGTCTTACTTTTGTTTTTTCTTTAGTTGACAGTTTCTAGTATATCGCATTTCCATTTCTATTTGATTATAAAACATTTTAATATTCTCCATGAGTTCAAGGATTGTTTTGTCTTTATGGTTTTATATAATTTCTGGAGTTTCTCTTGTTCGTGTCTTGTTTCATTCCATTATGTTCCAATAAAATACAGGTAGTTATTTAAATTAGCTTGTAGTTAGTAAGACTTGCTATTTTACTTAAAATGTGATCTATTTCTTAGGCAAAGCTTTATGTACTTATGTACTTCTGCAGCTACTAGAACATTCTGGGTAATTTTACTTTTGAGCTCATTATTTTCCTTTGTTACTTTGTCTAGGCATGCTAGAACCCAACAGCCAACATCACTGTATTCCCCATTTTTCCAAAAAATGTTGACATGTTTATAAATAGTGTCACCAAATCCCTTGCTCCTTACAATAGGTGACTCAAGAGTGTCAAATGCATGGATTTTTTTTTTTTATTGATTTTCAGTACTCCCCATGCTTTCATGTCGGAGAGTCTACTCACTAGGGAAATTTATCCTTAGGGTTCAAAAACAGCAATCTGTTTTTCTTTTCTCTGGAACCACTGTACATGCCCCAGACTTCACTAGGGTTCATTAGGGTTCTCTACAGGAACAGAACTGAGGGAATGAATGTATATTAGTAGGGGGTTTATTGATGGCCTTCATGCTATGATCTAGGTGGTCCAACAATACCTACCATCACACAGGAGAGCCTGAGAATGTAGTAGCTTCTCAGTCCATAATGTTACGTACCTCAGTAGCTCCAACCTGGTTCTTTCTGGAAGACCAGAAAGTTTTTGAAGTATCTGGTCCATATCACAAATCTGAATAAACAGGGTTTTGATATAACTGAAGGAATGTAGCAATAACAGCAGCATCCTAAGTAATCTTGCCATCAAGACTTGAAGGCAATGAGGCCCAAATCAAAGCTTTGTTCTTCTGATTGCCCTTTATTTGGCTGACTGTGGAAGGTACCACCTACTTTTAGGATGAATCTTCCCACTTCAAATAACCTGATCAAGAATATCCTTTAAATGTATGCCTAGCAGTCTTTTTGTTAGTTGATTGCAAATGGCTGGCAATAAAGAATATCCACAATAAGATCACTAGACTCCTTTATCAGTTCTTCCTAGTGTATTTGCACTGAATAATTTCCTTTCTCTACTATTCACCAATACTTTTTAAATGTCGTTTCCTTTTTTTTTCTTTTATTCTTTGAGCCTTTCATGTACAAATGCAGTGGTGGTTCTCCCCTTACTATTCATTCTCATCCCTTCTCCTCTCCAACCAGCTACTCTCTCCTACTTTTAGATCATTTTGCATGTATGATCCACTGGATTTTAGTTGACACTGGAAATTGCCCAAGTACCTGGTGGGGCATAAATGACTCCAGTGGATAAACCATTGTGTGAAGAAGCTCCCTTCTTCTGTCTCACATTAACCTTCAACAGTCTATCATGGAGATCTGTTATTTCTTAGATCTTCCCTCATCTGTGATGAGGTGTTGACAGGCCAACAATTATGCATTTCTAGTAGAAATGGATACTACTGCAGTGACTTCTTGTGTGCATCAGCTCTGTTACGATCAGAAGCTACCGTTTGACAGCATACGCTTACCCTCCCTCAGACTCTTAGATTCTTACTATCCCCTCTTCTGAATGGTTCCCTGAGCTGTGGGATGGGAGGTGAATTTCATGTTTTATTTAGAGCTGAACACTCAAAGTCATTTATTTTCAGTACTTTGGCCAGTTATATATAGTTCTGTGTAGTCACAAGTACTTCTAAAATATTAGGTTGGTACAAGTTGGTTAGTCTCGTTTGGGGTTCTGATAGGCCAGGCTTTTACCTTAATTACAACAGGACTGTTTTCTTCAGCTGTCTTCACTTTTTAGGGTTTCTCTTGGGATCCTCAAATACAATTGTCTCATGCTTTCTGATGGCTGAGTCATTTAGTGGCTTTTAGTATGCCCTTTCTCAACATGGATGGAGCCATCTTTGTTGCACATTCTGGCCGAGCAATAGGATCTATTGTAAGAAGAATAATTTTCAGACCAATTCACTGAAATTGATGTAAAACTTGTAAGAATCATGGATTTCTCCTATATCAGGACTGCTGGTCTTTTATTGGAGTTATTCTTATTCTGTGGTTTACCTGTGCCCCTTAGTTATCCTCACCTTGGGGAGCCAGAGTTGAAACTGCAAATTGTTTTGTAATTTTCTTTGAATTGCCTTTCTGCCTATCTAAGATTTCTGACTTCTAGTCACTTTTTTTATTGCTTTCTATGTTCCCCCCTGTTGTGTGGTGTATTCCTCTAAACAAAGAGCCACCATTTTTGTCTGTTATGGCTACCATTGTTTCCTGTCAATGCTTGATGTTCTCTCAGTGATAGAAGGATGAGAGGGGCTAGAATGCATGCATGAGCACACATGCTTATTCACGCACCACCCATGTACCTTGAAGGTGAGATTGGGCGGGGTCCCGGGATATATAAGCAGAAGAAGGTTAGTTGAGAGTGTGACTCCGAAAGCTATCAGATGTGCTGTGGTGAGCTGCCCTGTCTTCTGTGAGTAACCCTCACCCCTGCTCCTGTAAGTAACTCCAATAAACTTTGTTTTGTCCCCAATTTGATCTGTCATGAAACTTCTGTGTGAGGATGAGAATAGAGTTATATGTCTTTCCCTGGGAAAATTACTTCAAACAACACCCCCTTTCTTCAGAATAGTTTCTCTTTATTGCATTTACCCTTCTGACTTAAAGAGTCATGTGGAACCTCTGGTCCTTAGCTCTGTTCATCTGCAGTTAGGATGCTTAAATAGAACCACCAAAGCACCTTGATCCCACACTGTATACTAAATCTGTGATTAATGATCCTATCTTTTTCTCTCTGCATGTGGTGCTCAGCAGCAGTCACCTAATTCCTTGTTCTTACAGTGAAAATGTCTTCTGTCTTTCATGTGACAGGAATATTTCATCACCAAGTTAGTCTTCTCCTTGTGTCTCCTCCAAATCCCCACTGGTACTGATATTGACCCCTGCAGCATTGCTGAAGGCCAGGGGCTCTCCATGTTCCACATACTCTCATTTTCATTGTTGTATTCTGATAAGTGATCTAGTTCACAAATCCTTTCAGAGCCAATTTGCTAAGACTACTGTTGGCACTGACTGTGTTTGATGAAACTTTGTAGAACCGAAATGTGTGCATATTGTTTATCAGCTATTACTCCCAAGAGAAGCAGGAGCAATGGAACCAGGAAGATGAGGCAAACGGGGAGAGAAAATGACTTCTCATGTGGTCTTGGTGAATGCATAGGGCTATCTGTGTTAAATCTAGAGTGTTCTTATTTCCCCAAATTAAGAGAGAAAGGGATGATTGAGCTCTTACATGTCTTTATTAACTAATCATAGGTTATGAATCTTCACTTAAGAGAGGCTTAACTTTGGGAAAGATAATTCATTGTGAGGCTCTTATCTGCAGACCTCAGTAGCTAATTTTCTGAGAGTCTGGGATCTGAATGAATAAGCCCTGAAGAGTGAAACTACAAGATGATCACAGAACGACTGTGCTTTTCTTCTCAAGTAGATTATGGGAGCCAAGGATGCATGCTTTTGGTTTAATACTCAGAGCATCGAGGTGAAAGCATTCTTTCAACCCTCAAATAGTGACTATACTTCCTGTTAAATGTCTTTCAGTATATTATATATTCTTGCTTCTACTCTTGCCTTCATCTATGTTCAACCATTTTTTTTGGCTGAATTGATATTACAGTTTTCTAACTGGTCACCTTATTAAGCTAGTTTTAAGTCTAAACACTTCAGTACAAAGAGTCTGTCTTTCAATATCTGAATTCTGATCATAACAAAAGACTTTATAATTCCAATGTCGTGATTTGAAATGTGTCCCTCATAGGCTCATGTGTTTTGGAAGGTCATGGCACCATTAGGATGTGGAGCCTTGCTGGAAGAACTCAGTCATAGGGGGTGGGCCTTGAGGTGGATTAATCCCACCCTATTTTTTGGAGAGAGGTCTGCTCATGCTGTTGGCATTCTAGCAGCTCTCAGCCCAGCCTTCTGGATGGACATGACTTAGCTTGCCTCCAGCTTCTGCCAGCTAGTTATTCCTTTTCTGCCTTGAAAGACTGTATCTCTTTTCTGAAACCATAAGCTGAAAAAAAAATCTCCCTTTCCCTCTTTAAGTTGCTTAACTTTGGGTGTTCTCTCACAACAACAGGTAAGAATAGCTGGTACAGGTCCTAACTACCTTTAATATAACATCCAGACTACCTACTAGAAAATACAAATCTCTTTGAAGTTTGGCTTTAAATTCCTTGACCTAAACATTTCCATATTACACTCCCCACCCCGGTCACATGCTGTGCTGCTCAGTGAACTTCTGTCAACTTGTAAGCTCTATTTTTCAGGTTACTGTTGCCTGCATTATGTATTTTCCATTGTTCCCCACATCATAAACTTCAGGTACTGTCAGGATCATGTCCATGTGATCTTCTATTAGTGTTCTCTGATTCTTTGAGGAGGAATCAGTAACTCCTTACTGTTTCTATGGCATCCATGATGTCCCTCCATTATGAAAGGGTATACTAATTACTTACCTTTTATATTAGTATCATATGTCATTTCATAACAAATACATGACCCAGATAAGTCAGGGAACAAGGGCTTTATTCATGTGTAAAGCTTCCGATTATATTCAGTCATGGCAGGTGAATTATACCAGCATTAGGAGGTAGGAGAACTGATCATACTACATTGACAGGAAGAGCTATGAGAAAGGCAAGTACCCAAGCATACCTTCTAACTTGCTAGTCTGCTAAATTGCCAGTCAGTTATCTTCCCATCTCATCCATCTGCCTAGGGAATGGGTCCTCCTACTATGGGCTGGGTCTTACCACATCAATTAGATAATATCTTATAGGCTTTCTCAGAAGCCTGTCATACTAAATTTTTATAGATGTCACTAAAAGCTCACTTCTCAATTATCAAGTTGACACATTTAACTGTCATACCTTCTTTCTTCTCTACTATTAACTCTTACTGATAGCCCTAATTCTGTATACATCACCTTCCTGTTCCTATGCTTAGAACAAGTTAGATGTTTGCTAAGGAAATTGATAATAATGTAATGACTATTGTTTAGGGCTTAATTTTGTGCTTACATTGTGCACTTGGTATGAAATGAGAAGAAAGGGACATGTACCTTCCTTCACAAAGTGCACATTTCAAGGATGAGTGAGCATTATTATGAGTTGAGAAAATTAAAGCTGAACGCCTTTACTGACTGGCTGCCTGGAGAACTGACTCAAAGACTCATGCTTGGTTGAGCTAATCACAACTTGTCAGAGAAAGTTTCTCCGTGGACTGGCTTGTTATTGTTGTGAAATAAGGTTGCAAGGCTCACAGGCGAGCCATCTTCTTTTCAGATTTTTCCATTTTGACTTTCATCTACAATCTGCTGCAGCGTGTACTTAACCTATTTAGAACAGAACACTGTATTCTCACACGACAAAAGTCATTATCCTTTCAGCTGTCTCCATGAAGATTATAACAGTGAATGAGGTAGATGAGGTCTAAATTATCCTTGTGCATACTATTTTCCTCTGATGATCTCCTTCAAGGAAGAGACAGACAGTGCCTATCAATAACAGAAATGATTGTTCACCTTTAAACCCAGAGGTCATACTTCCCCTCTCCTGAAGAATTATTTGATGCACAGGTGCAAAGCCATTCCCCTGGGATACAAAATTTGTGATGTTATGGAAGGTTAATCTGAACAGAATATATATCAGTCAGCTAATTCAAAGGAAAGTTCCAGGGATAATCAAATTCTGGAGGAGTGTGTTCGTCTATTAGACTATATTTTTTCATAAGCCCAGATATTGATGCATACATACTACATCTAAAATTTTTATTTTTCTTCTATACTTTTTCTTTTATTGTAAACCTCAAGAAAATATCTCTCAGGAAAGCTGATTGTTCTAGAGACAAGGAAGCAACAGGCAGCCTATCTAAAAGAGTAGGAAGACCCAGTGGTCTCTCTGACCACTGTGGATTTTAACACATAAGAGTGTGTCATGTTACTTGTTAATAAACCTTACCTACCCTCTACACAGAAAAAAATAAATTTCAGTTCAATCTTGTATCTATGCACCAATATCTGGGCTTATGAAAAAAATGTAAAGCTATGAAGGTTTGGCTTCAAACTATCTTTTGAATTATTGTTATTATACCTATAGATTGGAGAAGCACTTGGCACTCAATGCAGAAGCTTTCTTCCTCAATGGAAAGTAATCATTATAGAAAAATATACAACTAATCTAATTGCAGAACAGAAAAGAAGTGACTGCAGACTTCTTGAAACAAGACATATAACCACCCCTACCACAAGTATCAGGGAACATTGAGGAAGAGAGAGCAATAAGAATACATGAGCCTGAAGTGGGGCAGAGGTGTGGCCAGTCTGTCTTCTAGACTTCTGGACATGACAGGGCTATTGTATCCATGAATTCATTGCATCTATGTCTATTTCCACAAAACCTTCATGGAAACTGTCCAATGGATCACAGTATAGAAAGGGAAAGGTCTCGAGAGGCCCCACACCTCCCTGAAAAACTGATGAGAATTAACACTAGTTAGGGGGTGAAGGAACGGAGGATACTTTCCTCAAGAGTAAACCCCATTGATAATATGATTCATGTTCCACCAAGTATTCAGAACATGTTATCAGAGGCAAATCAGATGATACACAATGTGTCATACATGCAAAAAGACATGAAAATAAGAGGGAGACCAGGAGGGAAGAAGTAGGGTTGCAAACTGAGAAGAGGAGGGAGGAATGGGATTGGGGGTTAAGGTATAAATATATAAATTCAATTTGTTCATGTATGAAACAGTAAAAGAACAAAAAATCAAACTAGCTACCAAAAAGTATTTTATTTTTAAAATTAGGTTACAAAGTAGCAAGACTTTATAGGATTTTCACAGATATTTCATTTTGGATCATTCTCCTCCCACTTCACCTCTGTGCCCTCTTTTCCCCTCTTGTGTCTGTGTTCCCCAGTATCCACCTTTTTACCTGCTTACTTCCCTTAAGGCTCTTTTTTCAGCATAAAGGACCCCTTTTTAATTTCCTAACCTTTACTTACATTTATTATCACCTAGATACATATATTTAACAGTTATAGGATGGGCAATCCATATATAAAGGAGAACATATGGCATTTGCCTTTCTGAATCCAGACCATCTTGCTTAATGTAGTTTGCTATTTATATCCATTTTCCTATAAGTTTAATTTTTCTGTATTGTTGAATAAAATTCTACTGTGCATATATGTACTACATTTTGATTATTCATTCATCAGTGTATGGACAACTAGACTGATTCCATTTCCTTGCTATTATGAAAAGCAATAATAAGAAATAAACATGGATGTATAAGTATCACTGTGGCAGGATGTAGAGTCCTTTGGGTATATTGCTCAGGTAATAGGTCAATTAAATTTTTAGTTAATTAAGAAGCCTCTACATTGATTTCTAAAGGGCCCTGCACAAATTTATGCTGCTACCAACAATACATAAAGGCTTTTATCTCCCTACATCCTTGTTACAATGCAATATCTTTCTTTCTTTTGATCATACCTATTCTGACTAGGTAAAATGGAACCTTAAAGTAGTTTTAACTTGCATTTCTCTAATGATCAGAGATACTGGATATGTTAACAACATTTAATGGCCATTTGTAGGTCTTCTTTTAAAAAGTGTGCACATAGATCATTGGCCCAGTTATCAAGTTAAATCATATGGTCAGTGATTTACTTAATCATGCTTATAAAAACTTTGCACATGGAAATTCAGTGGAGCATGCACAGATATGCTAGGATGAAGGCAAATCCTGACTCACCAGAACAGGAAAAAACATATTCTGCCCTCTCAAAGGCCACCCTGGCTGCATCCATTATCAGAAAAATGGAATAATTTGTTTTGAATTCTCTGAGTCCGGTGAATTCTTTTGGTGTTATTCATTTTGAAGGAGTCACAGAACCCCCTAAATACATAGTCAGTTGGGTAGAGAACAAGTGGCATAAGAACTTTGAAATATGATTGGCATTTGAAGTAAGATGGACTTGGTGTGAAACTTTATGAGGTTAGCACTTTCTTGGTGGTTTTCACTAGAATTATATTGCAGTCCACCCAGTTGGTGGTAAAACAGAACAAAACACAAAAATAGGAAAGGGGAATCCATGTTTTTCTTTGGTTTTATACATATATATATATAAACGTCTTCTAATACCCAGTTCAACTAGCTAGCTTTGGCAAATCTCCAACTGTCAACCTGTGTGCCTTTATTTCTTGACAAACTTCATCTCAACTGCAGAAGGCAGGTCTGCCCAGAACTGTGACAGCCACCACCCTATCCTGCCCCTGGATGGTTGAGTATGTTTCTCACATACATTTATCCTCAGTGGCAGATGGTTTGACAAGACTTCCTTATCTACTCATTCTCTTTACATGTATCATTTTTATACATTTCCAATAAATTACACACCATTATTCTCTAGAATATAATTTCAGGAGAACCAAAACCAGAGAATCTTCTTGGCTAAGAATGAGTGAGAGGGTCAAACACACAGGAGCCAACACTAAAGATTACATCACACTGGAACAGAAACATCTTAAGAAGTAAATAAGTAAAAGTTTGAAAAATGTGTTAATGTGTAAACTCCAAAATAATTTTGAAAAATTTCTAAAAGCACCAATAAAATAAAAACTACAGAATGTGAATTGACAGTTGTAAAGGTGGGACCAAATTATAAAAGTGTAGAGAAAATGATAAAGAAATTGAATGAAATAAAAATTCACGACATGTTTAATGAAAATACTTTAGCAGAAAACTAAAGTGTTGGTGAGGAGCTCAAACTAAAAAAAAAGTCTGAAGGGCCAAGTTATAAATATAAACTCTCAAGAAACAGAAGAAATATTCATAACCTTAGTTTGATAACGTTTGCTTAAATAAAACAAAATATATGAAAAAAAAGAATTTACAGAAGTTAAACTTAATCAAAATTGAGATTTAGTTCTCTAAAGATGCTATTAATAAAAGATAATCTTCAGATTGAAAAATGTTTTTGATACATGTATGCATATCTATAGCTAGAATATATAAAATATACTGATCCTTACTCTCTGAGGAAATACAGCTACAAATAACAAGATACAAGATATAATAATGGTAAAGCATACAATGATGATCATAATAAATTTTGCGAAGGTGTGAAACAACTGGAATCTTCATATACTGATACCAACCTGAGGCCTCCTTATACATGTGTACACATGTGAATATGTGCTCTCACACACTTATGTACCCACACATATGCAAACACATATACACACACACTACAAAAATACATATGAAAATAGAAAAAAAATAATAAAATTTTTACCCAGAGAGGCCAAATTCAGTATTAACTATATTTCTTATATAGTCATTGTTCTGAAAGAAGGTTCCAAATGCAGATCAGAAACACTCAAGAGTTCCTTTAGAACTGTATGGACTTCTGAGGCTATTGCTTATTTCTAAACAGTACAGAAAGCATTACAGTATGTATGCAGAATTCATGTTGTATTACATATTACATATTAGAGGTGAGTAGTCCTTTTCAATGGGAAATTATATGCAAACATTCTATTATTTTATGCAAAGATTTGAATCTCTGCAGATTGTTGCCAGCATCAGGTCCTGGAATCAGCCCAGCCTCCCCCATAGATATTAAGAAACAACTGCACTTGGCATTTTATTTTCTTATAATGAAAGACTGCCACATTGGAGTCCCAAATATTCTTCCATTTTCCCCAGCATTTTGTGAAAAAAGTAGAATTTTACCTGTGTTGCGTATGATATGGACAAGTTAAGAAGTACACACAGATAGCATTGAAGTTAGCAAGTGCTTGAACTGGCTTGTTTTTCTAGTTCCTTCCTTATTTAACAAAACCTATGTTGTTAGTGGGTTGCTCACAGAACACTATTTACTCTACCTTAATTTCAAGCACTTAAACCAGATAATCTAGCTTGAGGACAGGAGATGAGTAAAGCAGGATAATTTGGATTTGAATGGGAGATTTTCAAATTAAAATAACAATGTTTTTCTGTCAATAACCAAAATGAGATTTTATAGATTAAATAAGATTTTACTGACTCATACCAAGATACAAGTTAATAAACTTGGTCTCCAGTAGAGAAGGAGGGAATCACTGGGCAGAGATGGTATCAATTATTGGAATAAGTGAATGCTTTCATGCTTATGTCTTGATAAATTGAGGCTCCACAGTGAATGTGTGATATAGAATTAAAATTTGTCACAAATTTCATTCAACATTTCTTTGGATATACACACTAATATATCCCTCCAAGAATTTTTTAAATAATGTAAGTAAAAATGTGTGTGTGTCTGTTCCTGCATATGTGTGTGCATGTGTGTATGTGCGCATGCGCACGTGCGCTTAATTCTGCTTCACCTCCTCTTTTTTTTTTGTCTTGCTTTGGATCTGACTTTCCTTGCTGTTCTTTCATTCACCACTTTTGGAATGGAAAATTTTATTCTTTGTCATTCTAAACTAGAAGTTTGTAACTGCTTTTTATTAGTTTAGGAATTCAAGGTTAAGAAATTCCCTTGAGTCTCAGAAGAAGCTTTGTTTTTTGGGCTTTTGCACAATGTTGGGACTATTCAAACTACTGCAATTTTCAGAGATGGATTAAATTCATATTGTATTGTGAGATTACAGTTAGACTGAACATGTAAGGGTGGAATTTTATAATTACATTTATGTGTTTGGATGTCATGTTGACAAATGATGTTTGATGGTTAATAGTCATTGTTTGCTTGACTAGTAGAAGCACATCTCAAGGTGTCTGTCTATGAGGATGGTTTCTGAGTGATTTAATTGAGCAGAGAAGTTCCAGCTTTAGATGTCAGTGGCTCTCTTCTACAGACTGTGCACTCCAGATTGAATTAAAAAGGACAGGTAGAGTGGAGGGCAAGCATTCATCTTCTGTGCTTCCAGTTTGTGGTTTCACTGTGGCCTCACCCTCCCAGTAGCATGTCTTCCTTGCTAGGATGGACTGTATTTCTTTAAAGCCAAATATGCCATGGCGATAAGAAAAATAATCAATGTAGCATAGAGATTTATATTCCAGCAGATATATTCCAGGAATGGCATTTATGGATTGTGTGGAAGGACTATTTTTAGATTATTGTTTTAAATATAAAGAATGAGTCATGAACTTGTATGTCATCCTTGTGCAGAGCTATGATGATTTTCTTTGCGTCATTTGGATTTTAGTATGCATCCTGCCGAAGTGAGGATTAGTGTTAGTTTTACATTTTTATTTTTTATTCATATTGATTCCTATGGTTCTCACAATTAAGTTACATTTCCAATGTGGTTTAAGGGTTCTTGTCTCCCCACAATGTTTGTTATCATTATTTTCTTGATGACAGCTATTCTGAGGTGAGAAGAAATCACCTTTAAATTGGATTTCTATAATGAGTAAGAACTAATGAGCATTGTTTACCATTTTTTACCATTTGCATTTCTTCTCCTGGAAACAGTTTAATTCATTTGCCCATTCATGTTTGAATAATATGGGGTTTTGGAATTTAATTTTTGGGTCAATTTTAAATTATGGAAATTAGTCCTTTGCAGATATACAATTGATAAAGATTTTCTCCCATTCAGGGGAAGGCTGTTTATCTTTTTCTACAAATTCTTCCTATTTGTAATTCTTCCAATCATTTCCTGATTTTTGGAGTCTTTTTCATAGAGTACTTTTCCATGCCTTTTTATCTTCAAATATGTCTAGCAATTTCACTATTTCAGTATCAACATTATGTTTTTTGAACTGATTTTTGTACAGGATGAGGGTTTGGGATTTAGTTTCATTTACCTACATGTAGATGTCTAATTTTTTCCTCAACATCATTTGTTGAAAAGGCTCATATTTTTCCAACACGTGTTTTAGAAATGCTTGTCAAAATTAGGTGGCAATAGCTACATGGAATCAATGACCCCCCCCCCCAATGGCAGAGGACACATACCCAGGCCTGTAATCCAATCTAAACAACAGTGAATGGGGGAGGAGAAAACAGACAGTAGACAGAATCATATGCCTCAATACTAATCACAAACGCCTGAGAGTAAACTTCCATCCAAACACCTCTCATTTCATCTTTAGAGAAGAAAAAAAATCTCAATACTCCAAAACAAACCACAGTTCAGTGCAATGGAAGAGCGATGAAATAGACAACTCCAACCAACCAGAATGCAGAATAGCAGTGATCCTAAAGCACTCAGCCTGAATCAGGCCAACCAACTCTCTTTCCATCCTAAGGTTCAAGGAATCTGTTAGAAGAGAGGTCAGTAAGATTGTTAAGAGTCTGTGGGTGGGGAGATCCACTGCTGCTAATTTATTCTTAAAGATACCAATCTTTAAGAAGTTATCTTTTGGAGGAGTCATCTTGATTCAATTTTTCATATCACTATTTTCCCTCCTGTATTGAGATTTTTCACATTTCTGGGATTTTTTTTTCTAGTTTTATTTGAACGTTTTCTAAGTGGATAGTTTCCATTTGAAAGACCAATCTCCAGAATGACTCAGAAAGGAGAAAATAAACTTCTCTAACAGCAAAAACACTGAATATAACCAGATAAAGAAATATATTTTAAGTTGATTAAAGCTGGCTACCATATTGCCAATGGCTATAGGGAAAAAATGGCAAAATCAGTTTCAGCAGAAAACAGCATAGCAGAAAGTTCAGAATGCCCTCTGTCCTCTAATTTGGGGCTATCAACTTCTTTAGTCATTTTTGTCATTGCTCTTTGAAAACTGCTTGGAATAAAAGTAGTCATGGAGTTTGAGCAGTCTACTGGCAACTGACTTGAGGCTGATGGTTTCCACAGTACTATCCCATTCATTACCAAACTCCATGAGACTACCGACCACAGAGCCCTTTGCTACCTCTTGCCATCTGACTTTCTTTACATATCTGGTTTAGTCCACTAGATGTTCACTGCTGCCTTGTGAAGTCATTCCCTATCCAAGACTCTGTGGGTGGGTATTTTCTTGCTTCATGATATTCGATTGTTCCTTGTTCTCAGGTATCCTGTGTGGCTAATTATCAAGAACAATTATCCTGTTCAAAATGTCACTTGCATATAGTCCTCAGAAGAGGGCAGAGGACCAAAATGGGCCTATTCTCCAATGTTGACTTTCTGCATGGGAGTTTACACCAATTTCCAACTGGATTTAGGGCTCATGAAAGTTATAGGTTTTCTTGTAGCCATTATTTTTGTAAAGAAGTTCTATCTGGCTTATTCATAGATCATTCTTCTGCTATTTTTCTCTTGGTGGAGAATAGGCATATTGGTATCTTGTTTACATTGTTTAGCCTTTGTATTTCTGCTGGCTTTTCAACTGGACTGTTTGCTCATTTCTGTTGTCTTAGGCCCTTTTTTTTTCTCTTTAACATGGACTTCAGGCATTTCTCCCTGTCTTTTCTTAATCCTTAAATCACATGGAGACTGTTTCACATCTTCTACCCTGGCATTCTCCTATATTGGTTAACATTGTTGAAAAAATGTCATGCATTAATTTTTGAAATTCCAGAGCATGATGTCATAAAGAAACTGTTGGTATATAAAACTATAATTAAATACAGGTCTAAATTCTCAATTACTGTAATAAATTTGAGTATCTTTAATTTGTATAAAATAAAATATTTATGGGCTGAAGAGGTGGCTCAGGGGTTAGCCTCCACTTTGCAGGCGGAAGGTCCTGAGTTCGAATCCTAGACCCCACATATAGACACCCGGCAGAAGCAGGGGCAGCTTGTGCTTCTGGTCCTGGTTGGGTGGAGCCTGTGAATCCTTGTGCAGAGTAAAACGAGGAGGAGGTGGAGGCGGTCCCTGGTGGTTCCTGAACTGGCCCGTGGTTCTACACACACACACACACACACACACACACACAATTGAATAAATAAAACAAAACAAAATAAAATTTTTAAAAACTATGATTTTTGTATGGCCTTCCAAACAAATTTTATTTTCCTTTTTTTTAAACAGTTTTTATTATTATTTCCTCTCATACAAACTTAGTAGGTACACCGGTCCCACCTTCCCTCCCCCTCCCCCGACCCCACTGCTCCCCCTCTCCTCACCCCTCCCTTGCCAGACACTCCTCTGGGCACTCCTCTCCGATGACGTACAAGGACCCAGTGGCATTTCCCTGAACGCTTTCCTGTGTTCCCCTTAAGCATAGGAACACTACTGTGGCTGTCAATCCCTTACCTCCAAGGATCTTGGTGCCTTTAGCAAATGCTAGACTTTGTGGGGTCAATAGTGTGTTGGACATTGCGCAGGGCATGGAAAGTCCAATTATGATTGCTTCGGCCCTAACTTGTGTGGAGTATCTTGCATATCATTGCTCCTCCCATCCTTGTGCTCTTACAATCTTACTGCCCCCTCTTCCGCAAATTTCCCTGAGCTTCAGGATGGGGAGAGATTAAGCTGGCCTTGTTCTAGGTGGTTGATATAGAGTCTCTGAAGTTCTGGATTGTGGTTTGTTGATTTTCTTTTGCAGTTTTGCTGCTCCTGCAATGCCCTTCACTCCATCCTGATGAGTATTGTATGTCACCCCCTGGCCAGAGACAAAAAGCTGTTAAACTAGAGTCTTGTTATAAGAGCCCATTCAAAGGTAGATGTAATAAAAGTAGGAAACCACAGTGAGGGAGGGGTCAATCACCCATTTGTTACTTTTTATCTGCTAGACTATATGCCCTGCCCTTCTGGTGAGATCATACCCCTTCAGTTGTAAATGATCAGGAACAAAAGTCTGTGAACTTAACCAGATGTCTCATTACGCACTTGCAGTCCTTGATGGTGGCCTATTTTCTCTGCTGTAACATGGTCCCCTCTCTCCTTCTTTCTGGTGTGGCCCTCCAACCCCATCCCTCCTGTTCATAATCCTTGCAATTACTGTAGGTATTACAGAGATTTATCTTTGAGTGTCTCTAGGTGGGCTGGGTGGGTTTGGTACTAGGAGCCACCTATTAAGGAGTACTTACGGCACTTAATTTTCCAGGTCTGGGATACTTCCCTTAATATAATTGTTTCTAATGACATCCATTTCCTAGCAAATTCCAATAATTCATCATTTTTGATGGCTGAGTAGTACTCCATTGTATAGATGTACCACAGTTGCCTTATCCACTCATCAACTGTTGGACATTTGGGTTGATTCCATGACTTTGCTATTGTAAACAGTGCTGCTATGAACATGGTCGTGCTTGTGCTATCGAGGTGAACCTCTGCTGTATGGGGGGTTATTTCCAAAAGTGAAATAGCAGGGTCATATGGCATTTCAATCTTTAATTTCTTTAAGAATCTCCAGACGGCTCGTCAGAGTGGTTGTATGAGCCTGCATTCCCACCAGCAATGTAGGAGAGTTCCCCTCTCTCCACATCCTCTCCACCATTTGTTGTTGTTTGTATTGTGGAGTTTTGCCATCTTGACCGGAATGAGATAATATCTCAGGGAAGTTTTGATTTGCATTTCTCTGATGGCTAAAGAAGTGGAGCATTTTTTTTAAGATATTTACTAGACATTTTAATTTTGTCCTTGGTAAAGTTTCTTTTAAGTTCCAAGGCCCATTTTTTAATTGGGCCATTAGTTTCCTTGGTGTTTAGTTTTCTAAGTTCTTTGTGCACTCTGGATAGTAGAGCTCTATCAGATATGTGGTTAGTGAAGATTTTCTCCCATTCTGTGGGTTGCCTTTGAGCTCATGTTACAATCTCTTTATCTGAACAGAAGCTCTTTAATTTCATCAGATCCCAACTGTTGGGAGTTGGTAGCAGTGACTGTCTAAGAACTGTTGGCCTAGCCCAATCAGCTCGAGGGAGTTCCCTATCCTTTCAACTATGGTTTTTATAGTCTCTGGCTTTATATCAAGGTCCTTGATCCATTTGGAATTAAGTCTTGTACATGGTGACAAGGACGGGTCCAGCTTTAATCTTCTGCATGTGGAGATCCAGTTTTGCCAGCACCATTTGTTGAAGATGCTGTTCTTTTTCCATTGGATTTTTTGGGCCCCTTTGTCAAAGACCAAATGGCTGTAATTTTGTGGGCTTATATCTGGGTCTTCAACCCTTATCCATTGATATGTGTGTCTATTTTGGAGCCAGTACCAAGCTGTTTTTACAACTATGGATTTGTAGTATAGACCAAGGTTTGGTATGGTGATACCTCCAGCCATGTTTTTGTTACTCAGGATTGTCTTTGCTATTCTGGGTCTTTTGTGCCTCCATATGAACTTTGAGATTGTTTGGTCAACTTCTTTAGTGAATTGCTTTGGGATTTTAATTGGTATTGCATTGAATTTGTATATTGCCTTTGGTAGGATGGTCATTTTTACAATGTTGTTTCTGCCAATCCAGGAACATGGGAGGTCTTTCCACATTCTGGTGTCTTCTGCAATTTCTTTCTTTAGGATTTTAAAGTTTTCATTGTAAAGGTCTTTTACCTCCTTGGTTAGGTTTATACCAAGGTATTTCATTTTTTTAGGGGCTATAGTAAATGGGATTGTTTCTCTCAAGGCTTTTTCACTTCTTTCATTCTGGGCATATAGGAAGGCCTCTGATTTTTGCACATTTATTTTGTATCCTGCCACCCTGCTGAACTTCTCAATTAGTTCCAGGAGCTTCCTGGTGAAGTTTTTGGGATCACTTAGGTATAAGATCATGTCATCTGCAAATAGGGATAGCTTGACTTCTTCCTTGTGAATTTGAATCCCTCTTATGTCCCATTCTTGTCTTATGGCTTCAGCTAAGACTTCAAGTACAATATTGAATAGAAGTGGTGAGAGTGGATAGCCTTGTCTAGTTCCTGATCGAAGTGGGAATGCTTCCAATTGTTTCCCATTGAGCATAATCCTTGCTATGTGCTTGTTGTACACAGCTTTTATTATATTGATAAAGGTTCCTTCCATTCCTACTGTCTCTAGCGTTTTGATCATAAAAGGCTGTTGGATCTTGTCAAAAGCTTTTTCTGCATCTATTGAGAGTATCATGTGGTCTTGGACTTTGGACTGGTTTTCATGATGAATTACATTTATTGATTTGCGTATGTTGAACCAACCTTGTGTGCCGGGGATGAAGCCTACATGGTTCCTTTGAATGATCTTTTTTATATATTTTTGAATCCGATTTGCTAAGACTTTGTTGAGAATCTTTGCGTCTGTGTTCATCAGAGAGATTGGCCTATAGTTTTCTTTTTTAAGTGAATCTTTATTAGGTTTCTTCCAAACAAATCTATGTCTCTAAGATCATGCTTTGCAAACAAACAACTAGTATCATATGATATTTGGTGAAGAAGTCTTTGGTGGTCATATAGTTTTTAAAAATATTGTTCTATGTTATTTTCTTTAAGATATTCATACTGTTTTTTCATGTATTCATCAAAGCAGCCAGTTTGTGTAATAGAATGTTTTCCATATTTATTTAAGTTAAGAAAACATATATTAGGATGTTAGGAAGTTCAGGGGTTAAGGAATAGATAAAGCACTTCCTATATAATAGTGTGAATTGGTGTTTGAGTCCTAACAGCTCATATAAAAGCTAAGTAGGTGTGGGCTGCCACCTGTAAGCCCTGTACTCAGAAAGCAGAGACAGATGTCTCTTTGGGCAAGGTGACTAGTTGGACTAGGTATAGGCAAACCCTTGGCTCCAAAGTGGAGAGTGCTTGAGGAAGATACCCAATATCAACCTCAGACCTCACATGTGTACTCACATATGCAATATACACCCACAGACAAGTGCACCTATACACATAAAACGCATTTTCATACAACATGCCATACTTACAATCATATGCTCATGTGCACACACACACACACAAATACAACATATTTGCACAATATGTGTTAGGAAATATAGTCCAAAATGAAAGATTTTGCAGATATCCTCAGAAAGGTTATGACACAAAAAGAATAACTGTGCTTATCAAGCCTTTTATTTTTGAGGAATCAAGTTATTTCATTCTTGATGATGGTAGTTAAATGTGTGACAAGGCCAATATTTATACATTTGTGCTTTAGCTACAGGAGAAAATAGTTGCATTTGTTATTTATAGTTATGATACATGTTCTATAAGTACTTTTTATTTCACTATTAGGTTTCCCCAGTTCCAATTTGTCCACGAGCTTGTTCCTGCGGTTCAGACTATTCAGTGAGTGGGTGAGAAGAGATTCAGCCTACTTCTATACACAAGAAATTAAACAGGGAATTTCAATCTATAAATCCCATTCTGTAATGTTTTGTGTCCTGTGCTCCCAGAGAGGTGACATTGTCCCCTTGTTCTGGCACACACTTGCTCCTTGAGATCCCTTTGCATCAATGCTAATGTTTTCAGGTTTGATGTTTCATTAAAGTTTCTCTTTCCTCCATTGGCGTGAATGTGATAAAATACTTTGACCCAACCAATTTAAGGGAGAAAGGCCTTATTATTGGGCTTATATCAGAGGGGCAGAGAGCACATGGCAGCATACATGGTGGCAAAAACTCAATCACAACAGCCATGAGGAGTCAGAATACATGAGTCAGGAAGAGGATGTGGTACCAAGTTACTTCAAGTCTTGCTTCTAGTGGTGTGTTATTTCCAGAGAGGCTTCACCTCCTAAAGGTTCTATAACCTTCCTAAACAGCTTCACTAGATGGGGATCAAGTATTCAAACAAGTGAGCCTGTTGCAGTTCGCCTGCATGGTTGCTGAGAAATGACCATCAAACAGCTTTAAGGGAATAAAGCTGTTACATTTCTCAGTCCATGAGAGCTCACTCCAACACCAAGGCCAAGGGAACTGGCCACAGCATCTCTATGTAATAGCTGAGAGAAGGACAATCCTTACTTGCCAGACCAGAACGTCTGGCCAAGTGTACACAAGGATGCCAACTCTCTCAACTAGCTGTCTGTATTTTATTCCAGGGCCTAATCCTACCCACCATGGGCTGGTCCTTCCCCATCAGCTATACAGTCTCCTGCAGGTCTGTGCTGGGCATAACTCAACGACTAATTCTCTACAAATGTGCCCAGAGTTCAAACCCTCAACTGCTAAGTTAACACCTGTGCCTAACCATGGCAGAGCCCATGGGGAACAAACAACATTCAAATCATGAGAGTTTCCTAACTCCAACTAGCTGACACTGCAAGGTGCAGAGCTTTGGGCTTACTCTACCCTGAACCCTTCATTCTGAGCTAAACCTCATCCCTCTCTGACAAGGTAATTTTATTATAGGTGGTTATGGAAACCTTGGAATAAATCAGTAGTTTTTGGTATGTTGAACTGCAAGAAGCAAGAATTAGGAGTCTTAATCTCCCAGAACACCTTGTTCTTCTACAAATTGGCAGCTCACTCACTGCAGATGCTTACTTCAAAGTATTTAGCACATAACTTAGTCAAGTAAAAGGTCTTCATGCTTTTATTGCAGCTCAGAGACACTGCATCATATTTATATAACTAAAGAAGATTAGTCATGTTATTCTTTATGAAGTTTTAATTTGTTTTTTTTTTGCCTGAACTTTTATTACAAAGTAACTTGCAACTTTGTTTGTTAAAAATGAATTTCTAGGGTAAATGTTATAGTTTGTTATTTAGCAGAAGTGCACATATGTAGTGTACAGACCCATATATATGTGGCATACACAGAAGGAATTTTATTTCCTCCTTGAAGAAGTCTGTGGATATGTAGGTCAAGGTTCCTGAACATGGCTTCAAGGTTCCAAACATTCAATATTTGTCAAATCCAGTAGGGAAATACTAACTGTCCTTTCAGCATGTTGAATAGTGCAAGTCCCAGTATCACTTGTCCTTAAATATCTGTTCAAATGTGAGAAAATGAAGGGATATCCCCCACAGTGAGAAAACTCTTTTTTTCCTATATTCTACTTGATATGGAAGGTAGTCTCTCCAACATCTACACTTGATTGATTGAGACACTTCACATAGTAATCTCTACTAAACCCTTCATTTGTGTGCCATGACCATCCTAGAAATGCAACTTAAGAACATTCATAACTGTTTCATTACAGGACTGAATCCTTATGATCAGCAGAGGTCTATGCATGCCACTTGCTTCAGTTACTCTTCATGTTGTGATAAAATACTCTGACCCAAGCAACTTAGTGCAGAAAGGTATTATTATTTGGGTAACACTTCCAAATGGGATAGAGTCCATGATTTTGGGGAACACATGGCAGCTGACAGAGAAGTCATAGTGACAAGAGCATAAAGTCAGCCTTTACTTTGCAGTTACAGTCAGTAAGAAAGGAGGGAATTGAGGGACAAAGGGAGAGATTTAGAGAGAGAGACAGAGACAGAAGGAAAGTAGGGTCAGCTTATCAAACATCAATGTCTGTCCCCAGTGATGCACTTCTTAAAAATTCCACAGAGCAACAATATAAACGTATCATCCATAGGCCTTATCACATGTATTTGCAAGAATTGTGTAAAACTGTGACATTGATGCTGCAGAACTGTCACATTGCACCCAACAATAGTGTCATACTTTCATGATTTTGTCACATGGCTAAGTATAATGCAGTCACATATCATTATTTCTGAAATCAAGTAGATCGTGAATGCTGATAATCAATGCATTAACTTCTTTAGTGACAGGCAGGCTCTCTGCTGAAAGAGAAAGGGGGGCAATGGTCAACTGTCAAATGCTACCTTTAGAATGTGGGCATATGCAGATGTGTGCCTAAGTGTGCTTGTATGTGCTCATGATGTTAAGAGCAAGGGCTGATGAGAGAAATGAAGCACTTGCAAATTAAAAGAATCTATTATGTCACAGCTGAGCAGATGTGTGCAATGTGCAAAGGCTAAATCATTATTAAGAGACGAATGGATCTGCACAAAGAGATGAGAGGGACAATTAATAGATTATGGCAACCACCAGGTGGCTATAAGTTATGTTTTTCCTCTTCCAATATCTCTGTGCTCAGGTGGACTGAGATCACTGTCTGAAAAACATCAGTGTGACTGCTCAGCACTGAGTGTTCAGCACCTCGGTGTGAAAGTGCAGGAGGCAAACCTGGCTCTGATTGTGTTCTTTCCAATATGATAGCAGCAAGCCTCTTTCCTGTCATTCAGCAGGAAGCACAGAAATGGAAGAGAGGAGTGCTCTCTCACTTCACCCAGCTCTCTTGCTATTGTTGGACACTAAAAAGTCTCTGGATTTTGACATTGTTTTCATTGTTGTTGAGCACTGGGATGATAGCACAGAAATCTGGAAGGGTTATCCAGATTTATATTATTGTATGTCAGGAGGGAGAGAGGGAGAAAATCAAGGAAACCTAGTTTGTTACCAGAGCAACATCTTGCTGGCAGCTGACTTGAAACTTAGCTGGTATCTGCAACTGAGGCTGTTGCTGGTAATCACGGTGTACTTAACCTTGTTAAAAAAATTTCAGGAGTTTAATTGAGACCACTAGCCATATGCATTTCTGGTGATACTTCCTAATTAATTGACCTATCTGGGATTCTAATTAAAACTTATCTTTTTAAAGTGCATCAACTCATTTAACTTTCTACTGGGTTTATAATACATAAAACCTTGGAAATTATTTGCTAGTGATTGTGAAATAAAACATATTAAATCACACACACACACACACACACACACACACACACACACACACACTCTGCAGATACATTTCAAAGGCTTTGAAGACAGAACATTGCAAATTTTTATGGGTCCTGTTAACTCAAGGTACCTTTGAAATGGCCATGGGGCTCTCCTAATGTGTGTAGCAGAGGACAGTGTGGAAGCTAAGTGTTTGCCTGTAGCCTTCCAAGAGCCAGAGTGTTTGCAAGGCAGCAGAGCACAGCTCTGAGCAAATTACAGAGCAATGTTCCTGCAAGAAGCAGGAAGCCTTCCCTCCTACTGCCTAATTCCAGGCTACAGCGCCCACCGTGTTCCCCTTCATTTGTCTTCAATGACAACCTGACTCTCAAAAGTGTCACTAATAAGCCAGTTCCCAATTAGCTGTGGAGGTTTTTCAGGGCTCTTGGCAATGTTCCCATAGCTTCTGGAGGCTGTTGCTGCCTACAAACGGAGGATCGTTTCTGTTTTGCACGATTCAAAGGCAAGAGCTGCAGAGAAGGCAACACTGTGGTTTCATTATTCCTTGCTAGCAGGAGAACAGCACACATTGCCTTTAATGCTCAAATATGTCATTTGAGACCGAAAAAAAAATGTAAGTCCGCCTGCCTGAACTAGTTCTCCATTACTTTTTCCTGCAAGTGCGTGTGCACATCCAACAGCCCACGATGTTCTCACAGATGAGTCCTCAGAAACTCCTACATAGCAATTTGGAGACTGCAGGGTGTAATAAAGTTGAGGGTTTGGAATGAGACTGCAAGAAAGGCAGGCACAGGGCCTGCCATTTAGCTGTCATTGAAACAGTAACAGCAGGTCCATTCTCCAGGTGTCTTTGTATTTGACCTGCACTCTCTCCACATGGGAAGGGCAATTCCAGTTCACAGGTGCAAAAACAGGCAATCCCTGCCCTTGTCCATAGGCCACAGTGCTGCTAGACAGTTAATCACTGGTTTGTATCTAAGCTAAGAATGTGCGTAGGACTAAGACAATCCCTTCATCCTCCAAAGGCACTAGTCCATGGCATCTAAATATAGGGTGGAGCCTTGAGTTTAGAAAACATCTCCCAAAGCACTTCAGTCCTCCCTACCAGCGGTGCTCACAAGTCTATTTGCACTCTCATGTTAGGCTCCTGGAAGTCACTTGCAGTAAGCATGGCTGTTTGTGTCTCACAGATGATTTGGGTTTAAGTGATGCAATCTTGGGTAATCCAGTTGGCTCTCACTCTTATGCAGTTACTACTATCTTATGTCAGAAACCTGATACTTCATTAAGGATGATGTACCAAAGCAATAAAACTGAAATGACTTCTATAATATTCCAAGTGTAATAGAAGTGAAAGGAATAAATGTAATATAATGTAATATAATCAATCTGCTAGGCTTCAGGTGGAATCCTAGATGCTGCTAAAGAGTTGGCAGGCCAGGCAAATCCAGAATGATGAACTTTGTACTTGATCAGGGCAATGAGCAGAAAAGTCCAGAGAAGGGAACAGAACTTCAGGAAGTGGGATACCAGATTCACCTCTTCAACGAACAGTGATTAGGGATGCCTGAAGTGACGGAGCTTATATGAGTTTTTTTTTAAATTTTGTTTATGTTTATTCATGGTGTGTGTGTGTGTGTGTGTGTGTATGTGTGTGTGTGTGTGTGTGTCTGTCACAACATGTGGAGATATGAAGGTCAAAGACAACTTGTGGGAAGTAGTTCTCACCTTCTGTCATGTGGGTTTTAGGGATAGAACTCAACTGCCAGGTTGCATGGCAATCGAATTTACTAGCTGAACCACCTTGACGGTTCAATGAATGAACGAATCAATTTGCATGAGAGATGCTTTTTAAAGATTAGGAACTTTTGATTCATGCATAGGTGAGTAAAGGGCAGAGAGCGAACAGGAGCCCATGCCACCAGCAGAAGTAGAAGATGTCTCTCTCCTTTTTAGATGGTCTCAGTGGCTCCTCAGTGGCTCTGGTTTCGCTCTTTCCAGTGTGTGGAGTTTGGAGGATAGGTAGTGGGGAGCATCCTTACTAGAGCCAAGCCAAGGCTAGAGACAGTGTCCAACATCAAAGGTCTCCTACCATCCCATCCCCAAACAGCACTGTTCAAATAAAAACTGAGTTCACATAGAATGTAAATAAATGAATATGACCCTAGGGTAGTATTTGTAAATGAAACTTCTTGTATTCATTCTTTTTATATTTAGCCCTCTTCTCAGCATTAAAAACTAGTTAATGGTCTTTGCTTCCATTAGAGGGTCTATATTCTGCTTTAATTACCAACTGTTTTACTCTCCTGTTTTCCAGAATGAACCTTATATCAAGTACATAATTATGCTGCTGAGTTTTTGAGAGAAATTACCAGATAGATTTCACACATGAACCTTCAAAATGAATCAATATTTTCATTAAAGTACAGGTAGTATTCTGATGGTGGTATTATTTCCATGCATAGTTATAGGTAAACCAATTAATTTCATTAATTATTTAGGAAAAAAATTCCAGGTTCACACAATTTCTTTCTCTAGAGAAAGTATTTTCTGACTTTAAGAATTCTAATATCATTCCTTCAAGGACAGGATAAGCAGGTTTTTCCAAGTTTAAAGATGGGGCAGTCGAAGCACCCATGGGTAAAGATGAGATTTAGATGAGATTTTTACCAAAATACAATCAATTTTCCCATGTGACTTGAAGTGCATATTACTGTATTTGTCAAATGTCATTCTCACGGATTTCTAGCCTCCTCACTACTTACAGCACACAGTGAGTCCTTGGCAGTTGTATAGCATCTGTCTCTCAATCCTTTCTCTACTTCCTGGCCACTGCAGCTGGTCCTGGAAGTCTGTTGTCTTTCCTCAGAGATTTCTTTCAGAGCAGAAAAAGAAAGTCTTTGTTATTTTTCTCTCTTTCTCTTTCTGTCTGTCTGTCTGTCTGTCTGTCTGTCTCTCTCTCTCTATCTCTCTCTCTCCTATATTCCATCTATAAACGGAAAAAGATAAGGCAAGCAAATGTTTCAGGTGTTAAATTTAACAACTTTTTGTAACTCTAGGTCTGCCTAGTTTATTTTTTGAAGGAAAAATCTCCTAAAAAGGGTAAGTTGTTACCCGAACCACTCCATTCCAAACATGGTTAAGGTAGCTCTGACGTCGTGAGATTTGTTTCAGCCATTGCCTTAGAAAGGGTGCTGTTCCACTTGTACCTACAGTAAGGCTTAGTGAGTACTGCTGGGTATCACATTCATCACCCTATCACCCCATGCTGCGTTTTGTTGTTAAGCCCGCCAAACCTTTAAGTCTTTAAGTGTCATTTCCTGAAACCTTAGTTAACTGTTTTTATTTGTATTGCTTCTTGTAGCTTTTCCAAGCAAAAGCAATTGATTTAATCACAAGTCATATTCCTAAATCCTCACAACTATTTCTTAGGTTTAGAATATGTAAAGGTGATAGTTTTGTTTCTTGTCTTTTTATTATTTATTTATGTATTTATTTATCTACTTTTATTTTTTTATTTATTTTGTATGTAAGAGGGCACTTGAGTGTGTGTACTTGTCGAAATTTATGGGTGACATCAGGAATCATTCTGGATTGCTCTCTTTATTTTTTGCTATTCTCTGGTGTTTCCCAGATTCTACCTTCCAGAGCTGGAATTTCAGACCTCCACCATATCTACCAACAATTTTATTTGCAATCTGGAGAATTTAATTCAGGTACTTTTGCTTATGAGACAAAGGTTTTAACCCCTTAGCCATTTTCCAGCCTTGTAGTTTTAATTCTGTATTTGATGGCGAGTCTATTTCAATGGAGATGAAATTTAATTTTAGTTGGATGTATTACTTAGGAAATAATATTTCATTTATTTTTGGTGAATTACAGCATAATTCCTTGCTCTTCTCTTCCATTTTCATATGTGGGACACATGTATATGTGTATATATGGTTGCATGTGCATGAGGACATGTGTGGGCTGATGCACTTATACACAAGACAGTATGTGTATTGGTCTTTGAAATTGGATCTCTAATTAAATCAGAGCTTGCCTACAGGGCTAGTTTGGCTAGCTAATTTGCTCTGAGGAGTCCACCTTCCAGACAGGCCACTGATCACACCTAACATCTTTTGTGATCCAAATTTTGGGATCCAAATTTTGGCCATTCGTTTGCATAAGTGCTTTGACCACTAAAACATCTCCCAGCTCTTCTTTGGTTATATGACTACTCTTCTCATTTGCTTTCATGCATGTGAGGACCTGATTCACACAGTTAATCAAACCTTCTGTGATAGTTAATCCTGGGTGCAACAATGCACACCTGGCATTAACTAAGATCAGCTGAGATCACTTGAAGAGATTATCTGAATCAACACATTTACAATACAAATACCTCTCTAGATCTCATTGGAACCTCACAGTAGTGGACCAGATAAAAAGAACTATAGAATAGGGGACTTGGAAGAAGAGAGACTTTCCAGGAATCTTCCAGCCTTCAGTCACATGGATGGAAGTGACTTAGCCTGTCAGGTTCAGCCAGCCATGCCACCTCCCCCATGAAAGACTGTATCTCCCCTCTGGAACTGTAAGGTGAATAAATCTCCCTTTCTCCCTTAAGTTATTTGACTTTGAGTAACCATTGCAGAAATTGGTACCAAAAGTGGGGTATTGATGTGAGAGTAATAGCATCTGGTACCACAACGTGAAGCTATTTGTGAAGTTGAAAGAAGCTGGTACTCAGCAGTATGGCCAAAGCTGTGATGTGGCTAGTATGTCTTTGGAACTGTTTGTTGGGAGAAATATGGAGAACTTTGAGACTTTGTGCTGGGAAAGTGTTTGTGTCTTGGCAATGGGGTCAAATGGACCTTTCTCATGAGAGCTCTGAAGACACAATACTATGAGAGATGCAGGCAATGTAAACCCTGTGTTTGCAAATGGACAAGTGACAAATGGAGCCATATGTTGGTGGAGAGTTTAGTGAAGTTTTGGCCTCATCCTGATAGCTTGCCTGAGGTTAAACTGGAGTGCTTGGTAGAGGAAATTTCAAAGCAATGTAGTCTTAATAATGTGATGGCTACTTTTTACCTGTCTTCAGAGTTATGAAGCAGTAGGTAGAAGCAGTAACTGTAAGATCTGATGATGAAAAATGCAATGGCAAACTTAAAGAATTAAACCAGGAAGAAGCAGAGAAAAAAATTAAAGAGATTAGCTCTAGTAGTAAATCAAAGCCTACTCTCAATTTGGATAACATGAGAGCTTGTTATGGTTGCATTTTGATGTCAGCTTGACAGTTGCAGACTGTTTGGGGGCAGCTGTGGAAGGTTAAGGGTTAGAATGGCCCCTGAACAAGTCTGTAGATACTTGACTGATTGCTGTGGAGAACCCAGCCCATAGTGAGTGGTACTTTCCAGTGGTGGACCAGATGATAGGAGGTTCAAGGAGGAGGGACTTTTTTTCCCTTATGCAGTGTCAACTTGCTGTGCAATCCACTCCGCATGCATGTTCTTTGCCTTTAGAGCATCATGACCTTCTTTGTTGCTGCTGCTACTGCCTCTGTCCTTGACTGACTTGGAGCTTCACCTTTTCCATCACGTTGTTGCTGTTTCTGCTGCCTTGGGAGCTTGGTCTCTATGCCTTGCTACTGTTTGCTGTTCATCACCAATGTTGGAGCCCAGCTGTTCTTCACTGACGTGGAAACCCAGCGTCTTCAACCCTCCAGAGGAGCAAAGACTTGAGACCCTCTTGGGATCTTTAGGCTCTGTGGAACATTCCAGCCAGGAAGGAGGCTGCTGCGGGTGGCTCTCTTGAAGGACATTATTTTTACTCTGAGTTATTTCTTAACAAACTTGTGTATATATATATATATATATATATATATATATATATATATATATATTGCATTCTATAGATTCTGATTCTTCAGAGAACCCTGACTAATATAGAGATCTACCTTAAGGACAAGATTCTCCGAGAAGGCTCCCATCCAGAAGGATGTAAATCCCTTTAGAAAAAATGAGCTGAAGGGTGGACTTCCATAGCAAGAGTCTATTTCTCCCACAAGCAACTTCCCAGGAGAAAAAGAGATTTTTCCTGCACTCAGCACAGAGAAACTGAATCACTGTTATTCAGGGGATGGTAGTGGCAATCTCTAATCCAAGGCTACAACAAAACTTGGCAAAATCATCCAGATGGTTCTGGGTTAGAGGCATCAATGATTGCAAGAGGGAAGAAGTCATGAATTCTTCCTCCAAGGTTTCAGAAAATGGCAGACTCCAGGAAATGTGGCAAAAAGTCTGCAGTTTAGAGGCCCAAGAATGACAGTTTGTGCTGCAGATTTAAGCCTGGTTTGCCATTGAGAAACAAAGATGTTAGAGATGCCAGAGACAATGTGGGGCATCTGCCAAGGAGAGCTGTATAACCTGTGATGAGTCAGCCCAAGAGAATGATATGTTCTATAGGCAGCTGCATTGAAGGGGTGGAAATGAAGCCCTTTTGATCTGAGATAATTTCAATGACAGGCTCACCTGTTGGACTTGGAGCTATGGGATTTGGAGTTTGTCCTGCTGGTTTTTGGTCTTGTTATGGATCCATCTTTCTTAGATATGCCCCCATTTTTTCCTTTTGGAATGGGAATGTTTATCCTTTGCCATTGTATGTTGGAGATATGTAACTTTTTTTTTTGGTTTCATAGGAGACTTTGGTCTTTAGACATTTGGATGGTTTGGGCCTAGTAATATAGTCTGTACTGAGATTTTTACAGTTGGACTGAGTATGGCTTGTACTAAGAAGATATTTATGTTATGAAATATAATGTTAATCTGTAGTTATGTGTTAAAATGTTGTAGTCTACATTATGATATTGTGTTATGAGACACTAAAGACTAAACATTTCTCAAAGGACTTTGTAATTTATTTTGGGAAAAAATAATGCAAGTATGGTTGTATGTGGATAATTATGTTAGGTAGAATTATGAATCTTAGTATTTTTTATGTGGAGATTAAGAATGGCCTAAGGAAAAGTGACCTGGTATCAGGTTGACAAGGGTGGACTTGTGATGGTTAATCCTGAGTGTCAATTTGACAACCTGGCATTAACTAAGATCATCTGAGACCACTTGAAGAGATTATTTGCATCAATACAATTACAATACAAAGATCTCCCTAGATCTCATTGGAATCTTCCAGTAGTGGACCAGATAAAAAGAACAATAGAACAGGAAACTTGGAAAAAGAGAGACTCTCTAGGGATCCTCCAGCATTGTGGATGAGAGTGACTTAGTCTGCCAGTTTCAGCCAGCCATGCCACCTCCTCCATGAAAGACTGTATCTCTCCTCTGGAACTGTAAGGTGAATAAATCTCCTTTTCTCCCTTAACTTGTTTGACTTTGAATGCTCTCTCACAGCAATAGTTCAGAGTAACCATTACACCTTCAGTAGTTACCAATTTTTGTACCTATTTGATGAAAGCATGTGAAATCTACTCTCTGTGTGTTCAGATTTTTCTACTTCTTTTTGAAATTATTCATATTTAAGAGAGCAGCTGAATTTTTTGGTTTCTGTTCTTGGGTTATTTCCCTCAGTGAAACATTCTTTAGACTGAATTATGTTGTCACAAATTGCTGACTCCTCCTTTGGACATTAATATTGTATTATACTTATTAGCACAGTTTCTTTATGAATCCACTGAAGGACAGTTAGCTTTCATCTGCATCCTGGCTGCCATGAATAGTGCGGTAATGAACACAGAAGTGTAGACGCCTCTTTTACAACACTGATTTCATTTCTGTTAGATATGCACCAAACAGAGGGATTATTGAGTCATGTGCTCATTCTATCTTAATTGCTTGAAAAGCCAAAATTAATTATAAATTTTGCCATATTGTCACTCATGACGGTGCCAGTCCACATTCTCATCAAGAGGGAAGGAGTTTTTTCTCCCCCACAATCCTCACCTTCTTAAATTTTTAAATTTTCATTTTATTTCACTATCTCTCAGGTTTATAATACACAATTTTAGAACAATAGATAATTAGGACAGTATTATCTATCTTGTATCTTAAAGGAAACCAAACTTGGAGCTGATGCCACCTCCATTCTTCTCTACTTGAGGTGTTTCTTGATTGATGGCAGTTTGGAAGAGGTTCAGCAGCTTCTTGACTGGCTCTCCTTTGCATTTGAAGGCATCAGTCTCTCTCCCCTCTCTCTCTCTCTCTCTCTCTCTCTCTCTCTCTAATATATATATATATATATATATATATATATATATACTCTCTCTCTCTCTCTCTCTCTCTGTCTTCTGTCATGTTCTGTTCTATAACTCCATACTTTCTTGTCTGGCTCTACATACTATAACTCCCTCAATCACTTTCATTATTTTGTTGGTTCATCTCATCACCCTAGTCTTCCTTCATAATCCTTCTTCTTTGTTAAACAGTTACAGAAGGGAAGACTATGGAAAACTGAATTTCTCTCTTATTTTCTCACAATGGAATTAGTTGTAAGAGATGATATTTAAACATGTTTATCATTCATATAAGATGACATTTTTCAAATTTAGCATGGAATCATTTGTATGACATTGCATGTTATGAGCTATATTAGTGTATTTGTTCAAGATGGAAAATTTCGCTATAATTTCTCAATAATTTGCTCATTATTTCGAGAAGAAAATGGATGAAAACCATTGTCTACCATAATGCCATTGCCACATTCCTGTTTATTCTTGAGTTCTGGCTAGCATCTGGGGAGTTATACAAATTCCTCAGCACATTCGAGAATTAATTTTTCTACACTATCTACCTCCAGTTGCACATGTCATAGAGACTCATATGTATATATCATCTCTTGTAAAACATCAGGATAGAAAAGAAATGAACCTTTCTTCCTTTGTATGCTCTCTTACTGACCCAGTCTATGCTGGAAATCTAGTTAGGATTCTGCTCTTTGTAACAGCAGCTGAGTCAAGCAGGATGACTATGATTTATAGCACTGAGGAGACTCCATATACTCCATGTTAGAATCATGCAGCTGCAAAGCAGGTATAAAAGCTGGGTAATAGGAGCATAAAGACACTTGCTCTTAGCCTGTCCTTGGAAAGGCATTTGCGAGATCTACATTCTGTGAAAGAAGCTTTCTACTGATTATGGATCACAAATCTGTCTGTTGGGAAGGGAGGATCAGCCTTTCTCATTTAGAAACCTCCAAAGTTATAGGAGGAAGATTAGTTGGTTCACAAGTTGATAAAGGGAAGATGAACAGAGGGGTTGATTGTAAAGGTCAGTCCACTCAACTTTTAATTTTTTAATTTAAATTTATTCATGTAGATGCATATATGTGTAGGTATGCATATTCCAAGAGTGTAAGTGGAGGTCAGAAAACAATTTGTGGGAGTTGATTCTCTTCTTCCACTATGTGGGTTCAGTAATGTGAACTCAAGTAGTCAGGCTTGGTGACAAGGGTCTTTATTCATTGAGCCATCTCTCTGCCCACTTCACTCATTTTTAATAGATTGGTGCAAAGAATAGGCCTAGGAAACAGCTCAGATGGTGAAAAGAGCCAGATTCTGGATGGCTAGCATAAAGTAAAGAAGGACAAATGAGTAGCCTATATATTATTGATAGAATTTTCATTCTTAAGCTTTATCACTCTTAAATTTTTACTAAAATAAACAATTTATTCAGCAAATACTTACCATCACAATTCCTATGCTCACTTTACAACTGCTTTTTGAAAATTTAAGTGAATTTTATTGAAATGATCTATCCAGCAACAACAACAACAGAGACTTAGAAAGGAAAACAACCTTTTTTTTTTTTTTTTTTTACTTAAGCCTGTTGGTTTGAAGCAACAATTTTTTTTCCACTCACACAAACTTGATAGGTACCCCATTCCCCTCCCTCCTTCCACCCCTCCCTGGATCCCCTTGTTCCCTCCCCTTTCTTTCCCCCCTCCCTTCCTTTCTCCCAGTGCCCCTCCTCCCCCCAATTCCTGGAGCATCCTTTAGTGTGCATGTCAAACTTCCCTCTGGGTCCTCCTCTCTGATGAGGTATAAGGACTCAGTAGCATTGCCTAGAGCTCTTTCTTGTATTCCCCTTAAGTATAGGAACACCATTGTGGCTGTTAATCCCTTGCCTCTAAGGATTGTAGTGCCTGTGATCCATGCTAGACTTTGGAGGATCAATGATATGTTAGTCATTGTACAGGTCATGCAAAGTCCTATTATGATTATGAAGCAACAATTTTTAAAAACACTTTTGGTCTATTTAGAATTTTCTGATTTTATTCCTGCAATTTAAAATTTGCTTATATTGCTGTTTCCTGATTGAATACTGTAGGTTTCTCACTCTGAGCATGAAGGCTTGCCTTGTTGTAACACAATTTCATGCCTTCTTCCTGCATTTTCCTAATTTCAGACTTGATTAATTGCTTTGTTGTCATGAGTAAGCTACTAACACAGTTACCTCCTAGTCCAGCATTGTCTTCCATTCTCTTGAACCCCACATGACAGGGTTACTATATCTGCCAGCTTCCTTTCCTTTTCCATTCTTGTGTGCTGAACCATTATTGCCATATGACCAAGTTAGAAGATATTTTCATTCATGATTTACATCAAAGATTTACAATCATTTGTATAGCTGATTTCTAGTAGAATTCATGAGGTGTACTTGCATTAATATTTTGGAGAATAGTTGGTTATTATCATGTGATGTAGTATTTAATTTTCCTTACTTATGTCATAATTTTTAAATTGCTCCTAGCCATTTCCAGTTCTTATTTCAGTTAGGTAGTCTACTGATTTGCTCTGTTTCTCCTTTTCTTTTTTATGTTCCTCTTGCCCTTATTCTAGGATGGACTGGCTTTGCTGCATTCCATTGGTTGGCTTTGCACATCCCCAACCAACTTCTCATGTAAAATTGTGTGAAAAATAGAATATTAGAGTCTGTGCATGTTCAAAACTGTTCTTAAGCTTTCTTCCCACATGAAAAAGGAACAGGAATTGTCAGCAAGAGACATGTCTTAGTAAGACATGATGTCATAGGTCACAGCCAAGTAACTGTGCCCATAACAAAGCAAATTAGAACAGGATTGCTGCAAAACAATGTTTCAACAAAACATCTAAAATCCCTTTTCCTAATTAGCATCATTGACTCTTGTTTCTATCACCAACTCGGCTTTATGCTCCCATGTTCCACTTCTAAATAAAAATGATTAAAAATTACAGAGTCAGTTCCCACCTTTACCTTTTCAAAATCACTGAACACAATTCTAAATCTGGTAATAAGAATTTTTCTAATTCCTTTTTATGAAATTGACCTTGGATCCCCATGGAGTGTGGTCTTTCCTACTGCAGCAAGAATCACTTAACCCAATCATGTTGGAACCCTAGAGTTGGTGGACAATCACATGATTTGTTTGTAATGTGATCATAGAGAAATCTAGGTTAAAAATTCACTGTCTTGGAACTTTGGGACTATCGTTTTGCTTTCTGTTGGCCTCAGACTTTCTGATGAGAAGTCTAGTGCCAGTCTGGGTTTTGTTCAAAGATGAGTGTTCAATTTCGTTAAAGCTCAAGGGAAGAAGCACAGCATTAGGTAATGCTTACTGAGTACTCACCACGTTCCAGGCATTAAATAATGCATTCTTCACGCCTTAACGTATTTAATCCTTGCAGAAGCTGGATGACAGAGTGCTACCTGAGCCTCATATAAATGAAGTAACTGTCTCAAGGTCATGCAACTAGTTACAGGCAGGGCTGGACTCCAGCCCAGACCTGTCCCACTCTTAATCTCTAGAGTAACACAATTATGCTAATGATACTTCAGGATAGTCTCATGAGCATTCCAGCATAAAGATTTACTTAGTGAAAAAGTTGAAACTAATGATTAAAATCAGAACTTGAGATTACATATGGGTTTCATTGGCAGACTATTCTCGACTTAAAATTTCCTCATGTTCAACTGAATGTAATTCAACCTTGGGGAAAGAAAGCCAGCAGCAAGTCCATGGAGAATAAAATATGATGAGCTCCTCTCCATGAAAGAAATTTGGAATCATATCATAAACACTGACTTGGAAAGTGCAGACAAGCATACTGGACCACAAGAGAAATTTGCATTATAAAACCCCAGAAATTTCGGTTAGAATTAATTAAGACTTTTTGTATTTTTTTGCATTTGAAATTCAAGTAGTTGTAACACAAGAGTTGGGAAAACAATTAAATGAATGAAAATTGATACCTTACAGTGAAAACAAAAGAGGTCTGTGAGAGTAAGAGTGGCATTGGAAATTGGATGTCTTGTCAAAACTTGATCTCTTATGTTGAAATTGTTGCATCTGAAGCTAGCTTTAGGATTTCCAGCCATTTATCAGGTTATACAAACAGCAAGGGTGGGAACCCACTGTGCTTACACACCTAGCTGTTAATCACAAGGCACTGAGTTCAATGCAAGCAGTTCAAAAGGAAAAACAAAAGTTTATTAGATCACAAAAAAACTGAAAAATTACTCATTTTTCTCAAGTTTTAATGACCAGAATTTATCTTTTCTCCACACAAAGTTCTGGGGTGGACTGTACATTTCTATGTATTTATAACAAAGAACACAAGACCATGTTAATTTTGATGAAACCACATTGTTCCAATTTGAGCCAGAAGAAGGCTTCCATAGCATTAGATTTTGGAGGTGTAATGACTTTCCAGCCAATGTGACCAATGCTTTATTTGTTTTATTATGAAGAAATGGCACAGAGTTTGGAATACAATTCTGGGAACAAAGAACATGAAACCATGTTTTGGCTTAGACAACAATGCATCTTTCAGAGTGTGACTTCCTGAGATACTGGAGTATGAGTCTACCTTCCCACCACTTCCTAGCCTCTAAGTCTATAGGGTCCATCCATTTCAGTAGCTGGTTATGATAGCTTTCTAGGTTTCCAGAATGTGATGCCAAAATATGTGTATTTATATATATATATGTGTTATGCTTTATGTGTATGTGTGGGAAAGAGAAATAGATGTGAAAGATAGTAAGGGAGAGACAGAGAGGCTTTAAAAGTGTTCATTCTCATTTCCTAGTGTAAGCTAGTATATCAGCTTTTTTATTATTATGACAAAAAAAATAATAAAAATAAGCAACAAGGAAATAACTGGCAAAAACAACCTAAGGAAAGAAAGATGGCTTGAGCTGAGTTTTATAAGTTTTGGTCCATGGCTGCTTAGCACAATGGACCATTGATGTGATAGGAACTCGTCCTGGCAGGCCATTTTCATCTTGCTGGCTGATAGGAAGTAGAGACAGAAAGGGGAAGAGTCCAGGAGACAAGATAATCTTAAGACCCATCCTCAGTAAGCTATATCCATTTAGGTTTTATCACTTAAAATATCCAGAATCTCCCAAACTAGTGCTACTACCTAGGACTTAGGTATTAACATATGAAACTATGGTGATGTTGGGGAGCATGGGGATATTTTATACTTTGATTACAGCAGTTGACAGCTACAATGGGAATTTTAGATGTGGAAAAAGAAGAGTAGGAGATGATCAGGATATTTTGGTGAGCATGATTTGCTGTATCCTCTAGTGTTGGGTAGGTATAGCTTAAATACTCATAAGGTAGCTGCTTCTGTCATTCTCAACCAATTACACACATTGACCAATCCCACGAAAACATAGCCCTGGTGATCTCAGGCAGGTGAGTGGACTCCATTTTATATAATGCATGCTGCAACAAAGATGCCAAGTGCTTGAAGGAGTCAAAGAAGATGAGGAAACAGTATAACTCCTACACCTTTCTGTTTTGTAGGAGGAAGACTCCTAAGGATATCTCTTCCCCCTCAGAGGAGAAAACAGCAGCCCCATTTCCATTTCTGCTGATTCATTTAGGTTTCTGCATGACTGAGTTTCCTTTTACTTTTCTGCAAGCTTCTTGGGATTTAAAGAAAGATAAAACACAGATTCCTTGAGAGCAACATCTCAGGTTGTTTCTGATATGTTGCAGCTCAGATTTGCTAGCAATGTCTACAGCAGCATGATTAGACCTGAATATAATGGGTCAATCACTTGCTCCAGCAATGTGGTGGCGGTGGTGATGGTTGAGGAAAGCGAGAAGGCTGTTGGATAGGGTAAGGAAGTAAAATGGATTACACAGAGAGGAAAGTACTGTTTAATTTCTCCTGACTAAAATTCTGATATGATATGCCTGAGAGGAAAAACAGCATCACACAGAGCTATACTTCTTGAAACTGATTACACTTAGGACTTGTGCTGATGTTAACTACTATGATCAACAGGACTTCTTGTAACTGAAATCAAGAAGAAAACATTGAGAAAAAGAATGACAAAATGACAAAATGATAGATGCTCTGTTCTCTCAAATGATATAGAAACCCTTTCTTCAAAGCTAAGGAATAATAAATGCTGTTCTGGGTGTATTTACATAGATCAGCACATTATCTTGCTCTTTCCAGTGTTCATTACTGCCACTGAAGTAAAGTCAGGATGAAGGGATTATTGTCCCAACCTGCATATACAATATCGTCACAGTGGTTAAAGGTGGCACATTTTGGCCATTAATTTTTTTTCTTAGTTCTACAATGCTGAGGATGAAACTTGATTCCAGAGCCTCATATATGTTAGACAAAAACTTTGCTATTGAGTAATCATCTCTGGTCCTTGTCAAGTGTTTCTTGAATAATTTTTCTGAGATTATTAATAAATTCATGGAAAATTTCTTGAGACTCACTCAGATTCTGTAGACAAGACAAGAAATCACTACTTCTACCTCCTTCACTATTCTTATACAGTTTCTTTTTTGAGTAAGTAGTTTGTCCAATAGCAAATCTAGTTTTAGTAAAAAGTTATTTGTTGTCCAGTGCAGGTCAGCTGTTCACATGTCATAGTCAGTTTTAAGTCCCCACTTATGAGCTGTTTGGCCAACTATGGCTTTAATATTCGTATCAATAGTAGGTCAAGTCTCAGTAATGCATGACCAAGACAGATATTATGGGAAGTTTTTGAAGTTACATAACATGATCAAAATGTATTGGACATAGATTAAGTACAGAGTAATTGAACTGAGATTTGTTCTTCAAAATCAGTAGGCCTCAGATGCAATTCAGGAAATAGTTGAAACCCTTCTTTTTACTTAAATAGATTGAGATTTATCATTCTCAACCATTTGAAAACCTGCAGAACAACCTTAAGAAGTTCCACATTATCTATGGGCAATATCCATAGATACCTCTGAACATTTATCTTTTACTTTAAGACAGATCTTCACATCTTTCTGAAATATGATCTACAGCAATTTGCCTTTTGATAGGTCATCCATAGCCCAGCAAATGCTCAGGCAATTGCTAATACAGGCATCCCAGAGAAAACCCACTGGGTCAGCTATGCAGAAAATAATGTTAAAGCAGAAGGGAGACTGGCTGGGGGAGTTGGGAATAGGTAGTGAGGGGTAAGAAGACATGGATTCAGTTCATTTATGTATGACAGTGTCAATGAGTTAAAAATGTAATTAAATGAACTAAACCATAGACTACATAATTTTCTTTTCTTTCAATAGGTATTTTTATGAACAAGAAATCAGGATTTACTTTTTCTCAAACTGTCATCATGGTTTAAATGTGTTTGACTTTTAAAACAACAAGCTAAAATAACAAGCACGACATGCCACTCATGCACAAGCAGATTGAATATATTCTGTAAACTGACTTTCACATCTGCAAAGCCCTGATGATGTTCTACTTGATTATTACCTGTATTACAATGAACTTTCTTCCTAAAGATTGATTTTACAAAGGATTAACAGTCACAATAGTGTTCCTATACTTAAGGGGAACACAAGAAAGAGTTCTAGGAATTGCCACTGAGTCCTTACAGCTCATTAGAGAGGAGGACCCAGAGGAAAGTTTGATATACACATTAAAGGATGCTTCAGAGATGGGGGGAGGAGGCACTAGGAGAAAGGGAGGGAGGGAAGAAAGGAAGGGGCAAAGGGGGGAGGAAACAGGGAGGTCCAAGGAGGGGTGGAGGGAGGGAGGGGACAGGTGTTCCTATTATGTTTGTATGAGCAGAAAAATAAATTAAAAAAGGAACAAAAAACAAACAATAAAAAAAGATTGATTTTCTTTCTAGTATCAAAATGATTTAACACAAAGGATTCAGGTTTCCCAAATCTCATCAGATTTGTTTGATCTAATCTCATGACTAGATGGAAGCTCTTTGAAGATCTTATGCACAATTGACACTCAGTATTTTCTGAATACATCGAGCTTTCCCTACTGGTGAATATTCACATTTCCAATTTTACATCCTGCATCATCCTCCTGAAACGGTCTTCTTTTCTATCACCTACTCATTTGGTACAGTGTTACCCATCCTGCCTGCAACTCTCAGAAAACGTGCTTTTACAAATGCCAGAGGGGTCAGACATGATGGAAACGTGAAACATAATTATCTATAAATCATAAGATTTTTTTTGCCTCAGTTGATAGAAATCACTGGACATAGACAAAAAAAAAAAGTACATTTGCAAGTACCAGAAAACTTAAACCTCACTGCAGTGTGCCTTTTCTCTTTGTACACTGTTAAAATCTAAGCATAGCAGTAGGCACCACTTCCTGCTGCTGAGTGAAACCTGTAAGAGAAAATTGCATTTCATTGAAGTATGAGGTACTCCAAACACTCATTGCTTCTGTCTCACTTGAAAAACAGCTCCCTCACTGCTCAGAGATGTATTAGCATCCCTCTCCTGTCAGTTCCTTGGGTTGCAACTAAGCCAAGAGGGAAATTCACTAGATGTTATAAGTAACAGAAGATATTAGTCATAAATGCCAAAAAATTATTATGGGAAAACTTTCATTTCATCAGCATTTTTCAAATTTTTTCATATCATTCCTCTAAAGTGAAAAGAATTTCATTTCTAGAATGTAGGAAGTTGGTGCAGTTGTTCAGCCTAGTCTGAAACATGAAGATAAGCCAAAGTTTGTTTTAAAAACCTTAGAATTTTGTACCTACAAAGGGAGTAACCAAATGAATTGGGATTTAGAGATGATGAATGATCACAAATGATAATGTCATGTCTCTTGCAGATTCACATTGTTGTGTTATATTTCAGGTAGTGACACCTTTTGAAGTACACTTGAAACTTGAGGCTTCTATTCCTCAGGAACAGATTAATCAGGTAGAAATTCTGTTATCCTTTGTCAAAATCTTCCATTGCTCTTCACATTTAGAGAGTATGCCCATGATTTCTCTGGTGGTAATCTTCTCATCTTCTGCATTAGTTTTGTACTGAGTCCAAGGGAAGAAATAGCCTGAAAATTATTGCTAAATTATGTCTCTAACAAAGCTGAGTGATTTATATGTGTGAAGTAACCAATCTTTCCATTGTAATCCTGGCTCTGTTGCTCAGGTGGTTCTATAATAAGGCAGTCCTACTAATATTAAATTTGATGCTTTAGAAGTAATTGAAATGAATAGCTATTATTAAGATTTTAACTTATCATGTAATAACCCCCAAAAGTACTAAAAGTGCATGTGTGTGTGTGTGTGTGTGTGTGTGTGTGAGGGCTCACATGATGAATTACCTAGAAGAATCTTCTTTTGGTCAACACAAAAAAGCAAGATGAAGCTTTATAAATATGAAGATAAAAACATTCTCTTTCATTGTGTGAAGATGAATATCCAATCAAACCAGGTTAGATAGTTGGCATTTAATCTAAAAAATTTAATCAGTATTGGGGATCAACCCAAGGTCCTCTTACATGCTAGATCAGTGATGTATCATTGAATGGTTCGCCTATCCTATATTTGCTTTTAATAAATAACAATACAACATTTTAATACTACAACATGTGTTATAACCAGTGCTTGTATCTGAGAAAAGATTTGTTACATACATCTAGTAAAATGAAACATTTTATTAGTACCCATTATCTTTTTGCTAGTTACTATTATTGACTGCTGATATGGCATGTACTATGTAGAGTAAGTACATTACCTAACATTTGATTTTTCTTTCCCCAAGTGAAATAACTTTGTTCTCTATTTGAAAATCCTCTAATATTCCAGTAACATTTGCTGCTTCTTTCTTCATAAGATTTTCAAATGTGTGGTTATCTTTCCATGTTTCTTGTACCATTATTATTTTTTTTCTATTCTCATGTGTGTATGTGGGAGTGCATTCATGCATGTCAATATTCATGTGTGTGGGAGCATATGTGTATTCATATGTGTTCAGACCTGAGGTTAATGTTGGAAATCACCCCATCTCACTCTTCTATTTTTTTAATTTTGAGATAGGGTCTCTAATCTTGCTCTAGAGATTCCTAATCTCCATCTTCCAAGGCTAGAATTACAGATTAATAAATGTGTCCACATGAACTTAAAGTGGGATCCAAGAATCTGAATTTCAGTCCTCTTATATGCACAGTGTAACTGCTGAACCATCTCCTCAATCTCATTCATTATTGGTTTTGTGTTTCAACTCATGACAGTTTATAACATTACATCTGATCTCCATGGGGTTGATATTCTTCCTAAAACATCCTCTTAAGCTGTGATCCTGTGAGTCTTCCCAAATGGTTGCACCCAATATAGCACCTCTGGCAAACAACAACAAAAGATAATTAAGAGGAAGAAAATCTCAGGAGATATAAAAGACCACAGGTCGGAAAGTGGATCATGTTGATGAATTTTTATGGCTATAATATGTAATTCCTATTTTCTCCAAAGTTATCTCAAAATACACTGAAATAAATTTTCTAGCATTTTTGGGGAGCATCAATTCAGACTACTTTGTATCTGAATTGCCGATTGTGTATCTTTATCTGTTGGCTTTTCGCTAGTTTTATATAAAATCTGTCAATTTTCAAAGCTTATTCCTACAGGGGTTCTGTGATAGAAACACACACACACACACACACACACACACGCACATACACACAGAGAGAGAGAGAGAGAGAGAGAGAGAGAGCTAATAAAACATAAAAAGTAAGCTTTAAAAATCATGAAGGGGGAATGAATACGTTTCTATTATATAGAGGCTAAAGTTATGGTTATTGGAGGAGAAATGGAGACTGAACGTTAAACTGAAGAATAGCTACAATGACTTAAAACAATGGACACGTAGAGTGAAAATTAAGAGGTTGGTGTACATTGGCAGCTAAATGTTCCCCAAAGGCTCCTGTGCTAAAGATCAAGTCCCTTGCATGGTGCTTATTGCAAAGTGATATAACTGGTAGAAGGAGACTATAGAACCCTGATCTTTTTCTCGTCTACTTTTGGCTCCTGTCCATTTTGTTCTTCCAAGTTCCCACCATGATAAATGGCCTCTCTTTACACCCAAAGCAATCAGCCTAGCCAATCACAGACTGAAAGTTCTAATACTGTGAGCCGAAATAACTTTTTTCTTCTGACCCATTAATTATCTCAGGCATTTCATTATAGAAACTAAAATCTGGTTGACAGAAGGATGAACAGTCTACCTTAGCCAATTACCATGCACTGACCAGTTTAAATAACTGAAACTTATTTTCTTAGTTTTCTGGAGGGCAGAAAAATCCATTGTCCCGATTTTGGCAAGGTTAGTGCTTTGAATAGTTGTGAGGGCTTCTCTGCTTGACTTGTATGAAGTTCTCCACATTCAATTCCTTCTGAACCTCTCTATGGACCCAATTTTCCCTTTTGTATAAGGACATTAGTCATATTGTATCAGGGTCATGTATTGACCTCATTTTAATTTCATTACATCTGTAGAGATCTTCATGTCAAATAAGGTTATATTCTATGGCACAGGGAGACCAGGATTTTAGCTTATGTTGTGAAACATTACAACTCAACCTACAAGAGGAAAGGAAACACCTATGGCCAGGGCACATTGCAAAAATCAGTGTACTCAGTTCAATTTTAAATTATATGTGAACTTGTGAGTAGGGCTGGTATAAATATTTATCAATAGTAGGAGCCACTTAATAAGCAAGCACTATAATTAAGTTACTTCAATTACAAGCTGCGTGTAAGACACATTCTTGCAACCAGAAATATAAACAATGTAAAATGAGATAGATTTGGATATTAATTCTGGAACCTTACAAATTATGGGGGATTAATTTCTTTCAGTTTGATATAGAATAGAGCAATAACACTTAGCTATGGAGATATTCTACACAGTTGGTAGAAATCAATTGCTAGTCCATGAAAAGTGGCAGATGCTTAATAGGACATCAATCCACTACAGATGGAAAATGTCCCTCTGTAATATACTAATCAGGGTTCTCTGGAAGAACAGAATTGAAAGAGAGAGAGAGAAAGAGAGGGAGAGAATAAACTTATTAAATCAACTCACAAAGCAGTGCCCTTTAAGTAGTCCCCTGTAGCTGCCTCATTCTTGACACAAAGCTGAAGGATCCTGAGAAAATAAATCTCCAGGCTTAGTTACACTGGAGGAATGAAGAGTCCAGGATCTGATGTTGATGCAAAACAGCTGAGCTCAGAAGTCAGCAATGAACAGTGGAAAGGCTTATGAGCCCAGGCTCCAGAGGCAGGGAGAACAGTGGCAAAGTCGAAAAGATAGAGCTCTGAGGACTGAGGCAACAGTGGTAGCAGCAATGAAGAAGGCAAAGATGCTCTCTTCCAATGGACTCAACAGCAAGTTGACACATGATAAAGGAAGAGCAAATCCCTCCTTGCATTTCCTTTCAGCTGATCTACCACTGGAAAACACCACCCACGATGGGCTGAGTTTTCCATATCAATTAAACAATCACCTGCAAGCTTATTCAAAGGCCTGCTTTAACCATCGATTCTTCACATCTGTGCCCAAGCAGCTTGAAACTATAAAGTTGACACCTGAATCTAACCATCGCACATAATGTTCAACAGAAGTTTCCAGAGCTTCGTTGCTCTAGTTGGTCTGGTGTGGTTCTACTCTCCCTCTCTAGGAAAAATAGGTAAGCATCTGGAAGACGTTGAGATCATTTACTTGGATGTCTGTCCGCCATCCGAGGGGCAATGAAGCAATCATTCATTATACATTACGCCTTTTAGTTTTGAAAATAGACATTAGCTCTGGGCCTCATTGCCCTCCCTCATCATCATCATCATCAGCAGCAGCAGCAGCAGCAGCAGCAGCAGCAGCAGCAGCAACAGCAGCAGCATCCTCAATTTAAAAGTAAAAACCCGAAGCTCTATTTCTAGCTTGTGTGTTTATGAGCATTTACATGTTCAAGTGTGGGAATATGTGTGCACAGGTATGTGGAAGTCAGAGATTGATAACAGGTGTCTTCATGATTCAATCTCCACATTGTTTTTTAAGACAGAATCTTTTGCCGGACCTGGAGCTCATGGATTTTGATAGATTAGCTTATTATATGGGTGCCAGGGATTTGAACTCAGGTCCTCATGTTTTTGTAAAAAGCACTTGTGACTTGTCATCTTTCCAGATACCCAGGCTCTATATCTTTAAGATCCAATGAACTCTGACATCACCACATTGATCACCAAGTTCCCAATGCATGAAGCTTTAGTGAACATACCACATCCAGGCCAAGATAGGAAAGATACTGTAAATTAAAAATGGATACATGATTGCACTTCTTAACTTACAAATGTTCTGAAGGAGAAACGCTTTCATCTTCTATAACTCTGAGTAAAATGTCACATACCAAAGAGTGAGTATTGACCACATTCAATGTGATTATTAGGGAATTCCTACCACAGAGTGGAAATATTGGAGTAGGGAAACACCTTAGAATTTTGAATAATATAAGAGCCTGTGTAAATAAATATTGAATCATGGAACAGCATGAGATGTTGTTTCTAAAATGCTCCCTAAAATCCCAATTTCTGTCCTCAGATATAAACACTATACATCATTGGAGGCTCTAAGACATGGTTGGAAATGAACACTGAGAGGCTCTGGGACAAGGGATAAATGAAGAACAGCTGCAATCATTGCCACAATTAAAACTCCCTGTTTTAGTTTGGACAGTTCATTTTTCTGCTTCATTCATTGTTCAAAGCCTGAATTTTTTCTGCCTTTCAGTGGAAAGCTAATTTTCCTTAGGAAATGGGTGGAACATGGAGATAGGTAGCCACTGCAACCAGGTTTCTTCCTCCTGGGTGTATAGCTCCATCCTGCAGTGGCCTTTGAACCCACCTGTCTGGAGTGCACTGGGTTGTGCTCACAACCTGCTCTTTCTATTAAAGAGCACCCACAGTCTCTTAGAAATCAGGAACCAGGGGAACTCTCTGTTCCCCAAAAGACTTATAGGTGATGGGCCTATGGGCATTTGGGCATATGGCTAATTTATGAAGAATTATTATATAGTTGCTGCCACCCTTCTGAGGATCTGGTAAATCCTTTGCAGTGGTATTGGTTGAATCACTTCTCTGAGACCTGCCATACACAGTACAAAACCTCCTGCTCATCTTGCAGTGGGTGCCATATCTCTGTTTTATTTCTCTCCCCAGTAATAGCAGCTGATGTTTAATCTCTCGAGACTTTGTTTTATGGCAACATGTGGTAATACTGTAATGCAGGTATATCTTTCCTAGGGAGCTGGCTTCTTTTGTTCCTGTCACTTTAACATCAACTTACCTATGGATCTTTGGACTTTTAGTCTTATATTCTTGTATCTATTTTATTATTCTTTAATGCCATCAATTTCTGGATTCCATACAAAGCAGTGCAAAAGAAAGGGAGAAATGACATTCATTGAACATTTATTATATGACTGTATGACTCCAGGGGTATGACTGTATGACTCTCTCTCTCTCTTTTCCTCTCTCCTTGAATCTTGTGTGTGTGTTATGTCTGTGTATCATTTCATTTAAATTTTGAAACAGACATGATCCTTGACATGACCTATAAGGAAATGCTCTGAGAAGTTAACACACTTGGTCATCGCCATGTAACACATGTGGGAGGCAGAGACATGTAAAATGCTGAGTCCAGACAGAGCTTCTGCCTTTTCACTAACCCATGCTTAATAGGAAGGACACAAAATTGTGCCAAATCATCCTTTTTTGCTTTTAAAATTGACGGAACATAATTATTTTTTTATTCATGAGACATTCTCAGCTGCAATTTTAAGCAGTTTTTTCCTCCTTAAAAGTTATCTTTACACAAGTTTTCAGACTATGTTAAATCTCCATTTGCCGTTTTATTGTATGTATGAAAAAGTAAAGCCTCACACATTAGCATTCCCTTTCCCTCCACTGCACTTAATGTTCAATTAGGGCAATTAACTCGTCAGGACGTGACATTGCGTGCAAAGTTGGCACTGTCTTCACCATGGATGTCATCCTGTGCACAGCCTTCTCACAGAAGCACTGAAGTTGCTGAAAGTATTTTTAGCCCATCTTGGGATTTTTTTTTTTTTGAAAACCATATACTGTGTTAAGGTGGGAAGACAGATTCACAATTCGGCTTTGGGGAGACAGAACTGTGGTGGTGTGTCTTTTGAAAATAGCAAGCCTAGTGCTCCTGATAGTACATATAAATATCTCTAAGTTATACACTGGACAGTTTATAGAGTAGAGCAGCCTGTCTTTGCTTTAGACAGAACTGAGGCCTGAGTAGAAGGGAGAAGCTTGACTTCCTGACTTTGCAAAATAAATTACATAGGCTTATTGACTACAGCATAGGTCAAAGAATTAAGAGAATTGAAGCAAAACAGAGGCATCTAGTGGGTCAGAAGTAACCCAAATTTCACAGACACAGACAGGAACGGGCTCTGAGGCCAGAAGGAAGTCAGGGCGATGCCTGAACTGATCTTTACTCATGGGCTCCAGTTATTTTGTTTATAAGCCAGATTCCACTGTGTGAAAGAGAGAGACAGCATCATTGATTTGTTTTGTTTTGGTGTGTGTGTATGTGTGTGTGTGTGTGTGTGTGTGTGTGTGTGTGTGTGTAAGTCAAAGGAGGTTCCTATAATATTTTTAGACAGATTTTACAGTTTATAATTTTTTGTATCCTGCTCTTGTCCAGCTACCTAATTTCACAGACTCCTAGGAATATCATTGATAAAATGGAGATCATCTTAGTAAAGATATGGGAAGGCTGCTGTAACCACACAAATGGAGAAATTGTCATCTGTAAAATACCATACGATTACTATTGTATTTCTAGGGAATACAGTTTTTGGTCAGTCAGTTGAGTTATATCTGATCCAATTCTTTCAGGCAAGCGGTTGCCAGCCACACTGTGCCTGCACTTGGAGCTTACTCCCTCCTCTCTGCCCAATCTCAAATTTGCTTCTCAGTTAGAGGCACATAAGCTATAAGGAAAATTATAAGACTGTTTCCAACCTCATGAGATGCTTCAAACACAGAAAACCCAGGTTCAGTACCCCATAGAAAGAAATGCAAATCTGACAACAGATTTTGGAAAAAAAATCAAAGATGAGTTCTGGAGGCAAAAATTGTTTTAATCCATTGCTACAGTTTGAGAGCACCTAGGAACAGCTGTGGAGACCCCCTAGAGCTCGCCAAAAGTATGAGTTATGCTTTGGCTTCCTAAAACTTCCAGAATTTGTGACATTTTTTAGCTCATCCTATTATAGAATTTACTATTTTGTATAATTTGATAGATGGCTAAAACCAAGGCATTCTTCATTATTTTGCAGTGAAATTTAGGAAAGTACAGTGCACTGAGAAAAAGACTACACTTTGGAGACCTAGAATACCTAGGCTCTAATTTCACAGTGGGTGTCCTTTGACAAACTATAACTTCTTAAATGAATTAGTTACAGCAAGATGAGCTAATGTAGCAAATCATATCAGAAACCTGGCACAGGAGGAGGTTTATGTCTTAGCAAAGATTTGGAATAACTGTGCTGGTTCTTTGGTGGCTATCCTTAGGAAGAGACAAAGAACTCATCCTTCCGCCATCTTGAAGTCCCCCTGTCATTACCAAGCACAGAAGGGAAAGGTGCTTTTTGGGTACCAGTGGGTCAAACCCAACACTCTTTTCCTCTGCCGAATTCCCTAGCTGTGTCTAGGTAACAGGTGGCTTCCCATTTTATCTGTATTCATGTTCTCAGAAAAAGAGGAAATGGGGTTGGCGATTAGGTGATGGATACAGGATGGAATATAGAACATTTCTCTCTAGGAATTCGTACTGTTCAAAAACATGAAGCAAAATATATTGTCAAGAATGTGATTCAAACATCTGCATCATGTGTAAGCGTGTTAGTGGTAGAATACTCTGTTTTGATAAATTAATTAAGATTTTTCCCTCCTTACCCAAATATGAAATTTACTTCTTTTTTTTTTCCTAATTCAATTGGACAAGTCCTTCTGTTTAGTGTCTTTCAGCTCAAGATTGAGGCAAAGCAAAAACCAGTGTTATTCTTAGTATCCCAGACTCAAATTTTCCAGAAACGCTTAAGCCCTTTTAGACCTTGCAATGATCCAAAAAGTGTTTGGGATGAACAGTTGAAAGAGACTAGAAAAACTAGAAAAACACAAGACAAAAATCCCTGCATTTTAAAGAGAGGGGATGGGCAGTGGCAGGCTTAAAAATATGCTTAAAAATGCTGACAGTTCTCAAGGAGAGAACCCTGAGTTCTGTTTTGAAACAGATTCCCAGGAAGGCAGTGAGCCTGAACTTGCTGAGAGGCAGGTGCTGATGAGGTCATAGACAGCCTCACAAAGGTTTCTTTTGTCTCTAGTGTGGTATAGAAGTAACACACTGGAGGACTTCCCTTATTCTGCTTGTTGGTCACTGGGGATTTGTATTAAAAAGCAAAAGGTGACTCAAGTAGTCTGGGATGGAGCCCAAGATTTGCCAGGCTTCCAGGTAGTAACCAAGCTATAGAAGTTTAAACAGTGATGGCTGGCTAGGAAAAGGCCAGGTTGCAGGTACAGGCACCTGCGTCATCCTGTCATGGATCCTGGCACAGCTTACCTTCTTTCTCCTCACTTCTTTTGCTAACAGCCAGAAGCTAGACCAGTGATCAAGCGAAAGTCAGGACTCTTAGAATTCCAGCCATTCCTCCTCCTCTCCCGTGTGTCACAAACCATGCAGACGCTCTCCCATTGCACTCTGAGGCTTAAGGAATGATGTACAGGTGTTTTTGACACTTGGCAAGGTGGTGGTGATGTGGGGGTCTTTGACACTGATACTTATGAGAGTCCCAGACTGCAGGTGATAATGTATTCATGGTAAACAACAAAAGCAGAACATTGACTCTGGAGCTCAATGCAGCAGCATTCCCATCCTGGGTTTGCTAACTTGCCAGCTAGTTACTTACAGGAATAGCTCCATGTTCTTCCCTTGTAAAAAGAAACTTTTATAAGGAGTCCCTTTAAATGGTGTGAGTGACAACAGAATCAAATAAATCAAAGCTGGAGAGAATTCAGTAAGATAGTCTTAGAATAGGCTAAGAGACTTCCATAAAGCCTCAATGTTTAATTGTAGAAGTGTATGTAGGCAGCTTAGCTTCCCAGAAGTAGACCTCACCTCATGCTTGAAGATGCTCAAAGATGTTTAACCCAAAGGCCTTTGAGAATGCCAATGATAGGCATGCTTTCATATTCTCTGCTTTTAGGGCATTTGTATGTTAAAAAGTTCACAAGTACTTCTGACTTCTAGTCCAAAGTCAAGGCCATTTCTCTGAGTTGACAGACTTAAAGCAAATCAGTATTTTATGTCAAGTTCTATTCCTATTCTGACTTAAGTCAGAAGAGCCATAATTGCAGATGAGTAATAGTATTTTGAATCTCTGACACATATTTCTGTGATTTTACCCCTCTTCCATTTCTAGGCACTCTACTCTTCACTCAAGAAACTCCACCACATTTATCTTTTGGGAAGACACATATTTTTGTCAAGGATGCATAATCATTGACATTCGAAAGAAGATATTCATAATTTTCTCAGAACATAAGTAGGTTAAAAAGATAAAGATAACTGCAGGGAAGGGAACATCAATGCACATGGCTGAGAGGAAGAAACCAGTGAATTTCATTTCTAGTGAGTTCCTAGATCATTTACTTTCCTTTTTTTAAAAAATATTTTTATTTATATACTTGAGAATGAAAAGAGAGAAAAGACATAGAGAGAAAGAGAGAGAGAGGGAGAAATAGAGAGAGAGAGAAAGGACATACATGTTATGACACACAAGTGGAAGTCAGAGGCCACCATTTAGAAGTTGTTCCTTTCTTTCTAACATGTGAGCTTCTGAGAATTGAACTCAGGTCGTCCAGCTTGCCAGCAGTTGATTTATCCACTGAACTACCTCTCAGGACTCTAACTTTACTTTTCTTTTTTTAAAATTTATTTATTTTTTTCACTCATACAAACTTAATATGTACCCCAGTCCCTTCCTTCCCTCCACCCCTTTTTGGACCCCCTTGCTCCCTCCCCCTTTTTCCCATACCTTCCCCCCCTTTCTCCCAGTGCTACCTCCCCCTTCCTCCCTCCCCCCCCCCCCCGCTCCCTGGAGCATCCTTTAGTGTGAATGTCAAACTTCCCTCTGAGTTCTCTTCTCTGATGAGGTGTAAAGACTTAATAGCTTTGCCTAAAGCCCTTTATTGTGTTCCCTTTTAGTATAGGAACACTATGTGGCTGTTAATCCCTTGCCTCTAAGGATCCTAGTCCCTGTGATCCATGCTAGACTTTGAGGGGTCAATGACATGTTAGTGATTGTGCAGGTCATGCAAAGTCCTATTATGGTTACTTCGGGCCCTAACTTGTGCGGAGTATCTTGCATATCATTGCTCCTCCCCATCTTTAGGTTCTTACAATCTTATGGCCCCCCTCTTCCGCAAATTTCCCTGAGCTTTAGGATGGGGAGAGATTAGGCTGGCCTAGTTCCAGGTGTTCTGAATTTTGGTTGTTTTTTTTTTTCAATTTTGCTGTCCCTACATCGCCCTTGGCTCCATCCTGATGGGTATTGGATATCTCCTCTTTTAGTACTGGATGGTGGCCTATTTTCTCCGCTGTAGCATGATCCCCTCTTTTCTTGTTTCTGGCGGGGCCAACTTTACTTTTCCAAGGGAGCTTAAGATACTGGCACAGGAAAATTAGACACAAGACAAGTAGAACTTGCTCCTGCAAAGTATGGGAATATATTGAATATTTTCGTCTACATCAATAGAAGCAGCTACACCAACAATGACCATTACTAAAGTCACAGTCCAGGCACCAGGTTGAATTTTTCACATGTAACGAATATTTAGTTAGATGCTCTACAAATTATCATGGAGGTGATTTTTAAATCATGTTTCATTTTTGACCACATAGTATGTTTGTTTACTCCAGTTACCTTACCATTTTAACCTAAAATGTACTCTCGTCCAGCATTCATTTCCTAAAAATTCAGTACCAACATTGTATCATTTATTTTATCATGCCACTGAACAGATTGCAAATTTATGCAGCTTTATCATTTATTTTCATTGTTGTCTTATTAGCACTGATAGCACTTTAAGCTACACAGGTGCTGCTCAATAAGCTGTCAAATGAATAAATATCTTGACACCATTGTCAATTCATATATGATAAAATTAAAACATTGGATAAGTTCAATAATTAGCCCAAGGCCACAAAGAAAGTAAGGAGTAAAGCTATGAACCATGTCTGACTCTGTCTCCTGCAGATGTAATCACATTCCACAGTTCTGGTTGGATAGTCTTATATTTATGTGCATAATTGACCTGAGATTTAAACTTGGTATATCCCAACATTCTGATAGGCTATATGCATGTCTGATGTGATCAAAATCTTTAAGGTTTGTCTGTGATTTCTTCTGTTCAAATGTGAATAAAGCTTGATAAAAAGAAATGAGAAAGATATTGTTTCAGAGAAGTGAGTAAGGATAAAGGCAATCCAGCATTTGAAGACTGGTGTTGCAGTTCATGCATGGTTGCTGATAATCACTATCAAATGGCTTAAGGAAACAAGGGTTTTATTTTCTTACGATAGTCCAGTTTATGGTCCAGCTTGACTGGAGAATATGTACCAACACCAGGGCTGACAGACGTGGCCACACCATCTCCACATAGTGGCCGACAGAAGGACAATCCTTACTTGCCAGACCAACATGTCTGGCCAAGTGGACACAAGGATGCCAACTTTCTCAATCAGCTTTCTGTATTTTATTCCAGTGCCTAAACCCACCCACCATGGGCTGGGCCTTCCCATCAGCTAGACAATCTCCTGCGGGTTGCTCTGGGTTTAACTCAACCACTAATTCTCTACTAATTCTCTACAAACGTGCCCCGAGCTCAAACCCTCAACTATCAAGTTGACACTGTGCCTAACTATGACAACTGGTCTTTGGTTCTGTGCTATCTAGTAAATTTGCTGACCCTTGAACTGCAGTCAAATGCAAGAAGACATGAGGAGATGTCATCGAAAGGGGAGGCCCTATAACAGAGTCCCCTGTGAAGACTTTGGAGTAAGCGTAAGGAGTGAATGAAGTCCCCTGTAGGCTTTCAGGCTGGGCAATCGAATTATCATGACATATTTTAGGATGGTAGTTTCTGTGGCTTCCTGCAGTATAGAGGTTAGAAGTGTGAGCTATCAACCAGAAGGGAACTGTGCACTAAAACTCACGTGATTAAAATCACTGCAGTGTATGTGCGTGCATGTGTTTATGTGTGTGCATGTGCATGTGCGTGTACGTGTGTGTGTGCGCGCGCGCGCGCAATGCGCATATAAGTTTGCCAGAACTTTTTATTGGCCAGGAACTTACCAAGTAGACTATGTTGACTGGCCAGTGAGTACCAGGGATCCCTTGAATAGGCTTTCTCTATACCGGAACTATAAGTGAGCACACCACCACACTCAGCCTTTTGCTTTGCTTTGTTTTACCTGGGTTCTGAGGTCTTAATGCTTGCAAAGAAACACTTTTCTGACTGAACTATGGTTCCCAGTCCTATTGTTATTGTATCTCATAAACCAAGATGCCTAAGATAGGTTTCAGAAATAAACTACCTTCCTCTTTATGAAACTGGATACTGGGAGAGAAATTTAGACTTTCTTAGCATTGGGGTAATGTTAGTATTCTGTGATTGGAGATGCACTGGGGAGAACTTATTCCTGAATAAGCATTGAATTCATAAGAGGACAGCAGTTTGACCAATTCTGGCCCTGAAATTTGCAGAATCTGGCTCTCTTACAGGCGTGGTTTTTGGATAGCCATGTTTAATTCACTTCAGTGATTAGAGTTGGTTCTCCGGGGGTCCTATTACTCGGTCATCTTATACATAACCATATTACATATAATTGTACCCACATGGACTCAAAATGAACTTGCCACTTCTCTTGAATATCCTCTGCAATTTCAACATACTGTGCTTCTAAATGGTCACAGAACTACAGAAATCTCCTTTGCCTTTCATCCTGCCGAAGCAGCCTCCCACGGCCTCCCACAGGCTCCCACGGGCTCCCATGGGCTCCCAAAAGCACAACGCTTGGCAATTATGCAACTTGAGGGAACAGAAAAGAATAATGTTTCTGTGTCAGTGTGTGGGCTACCGAGGAACATGAGAGGCCTCTTGAAATGCAAGCTGGAAGGGAGGATATAGCAAAGTTGGTACCTTGCTAGCCATGAGGGATTGATTCATCAAGAGCAATCTTTGAAGAATATCTGCTCCAGTGAACAAAGGAGTGTGAAGACAGGCAAATTTTGAGGAAGAATCTGAAATGATTTTGGAGAAAAGGATCACATTAATGACCAACTGTGGCTTGGAAGTTTCTCAGATAAACTTAGTTAAGTAGCAGAGGAGAAGGCCAAGGCTCAGGAGAGGTCAAGAAAAAGCATGATAATTTTTTTTATTCATTTTGGTTTCAGTATCTAATTGCATGGTCTTACCTTGCTCCATTGACATTATGGGTAACAGGTAGTTGTCAATGCCTGGATAGAGGTGGAAGGTGAAAAGGACAGTCAAACTGAGCACACAGTGTAGATGAGAGGATGTGAACACAAGGACCACGGCAAGATTGTATTAAGCCAGTCAGAGTAGCATGATCAACATTTTTGCTTAAAGTCAGAGTGCAGAAGGAATATTAAAAAGCTTGAATTTGTTAAGTTACATGTCCTCCGTAGAGAGTTCTGAACACAACTGTATCTGTTCTTCCCATGCTGGCAAAAGAACTCCTCTCCAAGAACCTGTGTGCAAACATTCCTAATTGCTTTTCTTTCTTCTTTGTCAGATAAGACTCGATACACCTTCTAGTGAGTTATTAGGCCAATTTCAGCCCTGCACAGTTTTCTGTGCTTCATCACAAGTTCTTGCTTAGGCCCAAAGCTCCTTATTTCAACCATTGCTTTTGTTAGCCAAAGAACAAGGTGAAATTGCATTTCCAAATATGCAGATCTGTCTTTTCAGAGACTGCACTGTTTCCAAAATGCTGGCTTGGTGCACAGAAACCTTGTGTTCAAAAGAGTATAATTATTTTGTTCTTAGGCAATAAGATGAGAGTATACAATGCAATCAAAATTCTTTCAAAGTACCCGGTGTAGATGCACAACTTCCTAGTACTCTGAATGCTTAAGTGTTACAGCCTCTGTATTATCTCAGAATCAAGGAAATCTTATGGGGAGCCAAATTATAGCTTTCTTTCTAGAACAACAAACACATGATTTATCTAGGAAGAGATGGGGAACATAGGAGACCTTTCATTTGAAGATGATTTGAAATGATAGCATCTTAATGTGTGGATCTAGTAAACTCTTATTTCTGAAATACAATCAGCACACATTGAGTCGCTTCTACGTATCTAATATCAGGGCTGTTGCTGTTCCATATACGAAGTAATTACCCTCTTCGTAGTCCTGTGGGGGTAGCTATCATCATTAGTGTTCTCATTTAGAAAAAGAAAAACACACTTGAAGGAATCTGCCTGAGAATTAACAAATGACAGAGTGGGAATTGAAACTCCAATTCTATGATTTATTCTGTGACCTACAGACAAGCCAGCCTTCAAAATCCCTGGATTATTTGAAGAATATTCAATCACTCTTAAACCAAATAATTTTAATTCACTAGATTTCTACAGTGGTGCTGTTTTCTCTACCTGCATATCCTTTTTCTTTGGGAGGGGGCTCACGTGTGTGTGTGTGTGTGTGTGTGTGTGTGTGTGTGTGTGTAGAAAAGGGCACTTGAATGTGTGGGCCTATGGAGGCCCAAAGGTGATGGCAAGAATCAAACTGGGTTGTTCTTCCTGCTTATTGCTTTGCTCTGGGGTTTTCTAGACTCTGCCTTTCAGGACCAGAAGTGCAGGCTGCTGCCATTTTTGCCTAGCATTTTTATATGTGATCTTGGGATTCAAACTCAGGTCCTTTTGCTTAAGGGCCAACAGTCTTAACTCCAGAACCATCTCCCCAGTCCACATATACTTTTGAGAGTACATATACACAACATTTGGGGAATATACTATTTGAAGGGACAAAATATTTAGTACTTTTTCAAACACATTTGCCTTACCATCTATCATCTATCCTTTATTGAACGATGTTAGTTAGTTAATAAAATATTTCCAAACTTTCAAGTCATTAATATATGTAGGTCTAATAGCTCTTATTTAAATCCATTTCTCCAGTATATTTTATATGTGTTTGTCAGGCCAATCTTTATAATGCCCATGGTCACCAATTTAGATTTTTGCTAAAATAATTTAGTAACTAAAAATTGTTTCCATATTTAAACATTTTAGACTTCTTCCATTTACTTTCTAATTTACTTTATATGTGTGAAAGAATCTTTGCTTACTTAGCTGAGGTTCTTTAGTTTTCCAAACAAGGAGTTTTAAACTTCGATCTACTTGGGTGGTCAAAAGCTCATGGTTTTACTGAACTCTAATCAAAATAAAGCATTTTCAATGATGAACATAAGCAGCAACAAACCACAGTAATATTAACAAATCCTGGGGCTTTGTGTTAACACAGCATATTTTGGTTTTGCAGATATAGCAAAATATTATTTATGTTAATTATGACTTTGTGATTACAGAATTGCTAACTTTATCATTAGATATCTTTACTAAATGTATTAATAACGTATAATATTATGGCATTTTTTTCAATATTTTGATAATTGAATTTCAAAGTATTTATGCTTTTTTAGACTTAAAAATTGTTCTCAAATAGATTCCACAGGCTTTATAAGACTGCTAAAGCATTCAGTGGTATTAGCATCTGAGTTCAGATTCCAGTGTCTACATGAAAGCTGGGAAGTGGCAATGTGTGCCTGTAATCTCAGTGCTAGGGATTTGGGGACAGGAGGATCCCCAGTATAGCTGTCCTACTAATGCAGGGAATGCTAGAGTTCCAGATTTAGTGAGAGAGCCTTTCTCAAAAGTAAAGTGGGGTAGAATTCAGAAAGAATATACACACATACATATAAATATGCAAGCAAACACACATGTACACACTTACAGATACATTCGTAGACATATACACACACGAACACATACATGCATGCACATGTATATGCAAACACATATAGACAAATTCATATACATGTGCACATACTTATACATACACACACATATTACAAAGACCATAACCTTGCAATAAATAGTAGGAGTCCAGGATTATACAAAGCAGAATTAATCAGCTGATAGAGGATGGGAAGGATAGAGGATGGGAAGGAGGGATGTAAAAGGAAAACAGGGGATAGAAAAGAAGATAGTACTGAGTTGTATAATCTGGGGTGGAGAAATGGAAGATGAAAGACAGGAAGATGAGAATGGCATGAGGAGAACAGGAATGGAAAGAGAAAAGTCTTAGCAATGGTGATTTTGCAACATTTCATTGCAAGGGGTAATCACCTTTAGTTTTAGATTTTAGATTTCATTTCATTTTTTGAGTATCTTTGATATTGTTCAGAACTGAGTTATGTAAGATCTGGGAGTTTATTGGGATTTACCGGTAGGACAATATAATGAAGCTCTTTTTTTCAAAAGAAAAGTCAAATTAGATTGGCATAACAATCCTCAATGGTATCATCTCACCTTGTCAAATTTCCATGCCCTCAGTTCCCAGGGGCATGTCTCTGTTCTCTGTATTTCTGTCCACACAGTTCCTGGGGTGCTTCTTCTTTTTCTAAGCTCTTTGCTTGACTCATGTGAGTTCACTACTGTCCACATTCTTCCCAAAGGCTGAGGCAGAGCTTTCCTTCCATCCCCACAAAAATCCACAAATTCTAACCAACAGTTAGTTAGCAAACTTCATTTGGAAAGGATCATCAAGTATTAGACTCTGTGGGCTTAAGCAAGCTGGTTACCATTACATGACTGTGCTTTAGCACAAAAGCATCCATGGATAATAGAAGAATGAGTAAGTGTGGATTCTTTTATTGAAACTCATCTACAAAAGCTGTGATATGTAGATTTGCTGATCCCCACTCCCAGTCACAGTGACCTCTTCTTTCCATTAAATTCTACTAGTAACAGTATTCATAAGTGGAATTCAGTTCTGCATAGCCTGAACTCCATATATCTTTGAGGTAATTTGCTAGATCAGATCCTATTGTTGAATAAAAAGGGGAATAAGTTATTTCATGCCAATGAAACCATATGTGCTAGACCTACAAATAATTATGTAAACATTCCTAATCTCCCATATTTGTCAAAAGATTCCAATCTGGAAAAATTAACTTCAATTATATAGAACATCTCTAAAGCACTAACATTGTTGACTTGACACTTCAGGGAAGGATTAATAACTTTTTTAAAAAAATTTTTATTATTATTTATTCAACTGTGTGTGTATGTGTGTTTGTGTGTGTGTATGTGTCTGTGTGTATAACCACGGATGAATTCGGGAACCACCATGGACACCTCCACCTCCTCCTTGTTTACTCTGTCCCGGGATTCACAGGCTCTGCCCTATCAGAACCAGAAACGCAGGCCACCCCCGCTTCCGCCTGGCATCTATACGTGGGGTCTAGGATCCGAACTCAGGACCTTCCACCTGCAAGGCAGACGCTTAACCCCTGAGCCACCTCTCCAGCCCCGATTAATAACTTTTTACCTGTGATGACATATTTTTTCTTTTCCTTGTATTTGACTTTTAAAACTCATTATCAGAGAGTGGTTTACTAATAAATTTGAGTGCATTTTATTTGATGGTTTATTATATTTGTCATAACTGTTGATTAATTTGCAGAGAAATGAAGTTTTGGACCAAAGAGCTTGGACTTATCAATTAGCTATGTGTTATTTTCTAAATTGTCTAATATTCCAGCTCTCTACTTTGCTTTTCCATCATAGCAGGAAAATATGTGCATCTTACGCATATTTTGTTTACTATCTTACAATGAACAATAATGATAATGAATATGAAAGTGTTTTATAATAAGTAAAATATGTCACTTGATGTCAGATTTAGTTTGGAGATTATTTAATTTGACATTTAAATATTTTGCCTACATTTGTTTTATTATATTAATTATACTTGTAATATAGATGTATATTCAAAAAATTTGTAAACAATTGCTTTTAGTTAGATATATATCTATCCCTATCAGCCTGATAGTCTACAAGCAGTTAGACCAAATTACAAAAAGTGTTGGATAATGAAAATATGGTACATTATACAATGGAATACTACTCCGCCATCAAAAAAGATGAATTAATGAAATTTGCTGGAAGTGGATGGAATTAGAAAAAATTATACTGAGTGAAGTATTCCAGACAGAAAATTAAGCACCGTATGTACTCTCTAATAGGTGGATCCTAGTACCAAACTCACTTAGTGACATATTCAAAGATAAATATCAATACCAAGGGTAATTGCAAAGATTATAAATAGGAGGGAGGGGGAAGGAGACCCCTCCCCAGAAATAAGGAGAGAGAGGATCATGCTATAGTAGAGAAAATAGATCACCATCAAGTCCATCAAGTATTGTAAGTAAGTAGTGAGACATCTGGTTAAGCTCACTCACTTTTCCTGGTCAGTTGCAACTGAAGGGTTTGGTCTCATCAGTCAAGGAGGATATAGAGTCTGGCAGATAGATGGTAACCATTATGCAAATGGGATACTTATTCCCCCCACCACCACTGTGGTCTCCTACTCCTATTCCATTTACCTTTGAATATAATCTCATAGTAAGATTACATTCAAACAGCCTTTTTTTTTTTTTTTTTTTGGTTAGGAGGTGACCTCCAATACCAATCAGGATGGAGCCAGGGGCGGTGAAGGAACAGCAAAACTGAAAACAACAACAAACCATAATTCAGAACATCAGAGAACCTACATTAATCACCTGGGACCAGACCAGCCAAATCTCTCCCCATCCTAAAGCTCAGGGAAATTTGTGAAAGAGGGGGCGGTAAGGTTGTAAGAGCCTAAAGTTGGGGAGGAGCAACCATATGCAAGGTACTCCACACAGGTTAGGACCACAGTAGCCAAAATCAGACTTTGCATGACCTGCACAATGACTGACATGTCAATGACCCCCCAAAGTCTAGCATGGATCACAGGTACTAGATCCTTAGAGGCAAGGGATTAACAGTTATAATAGTGTTCCCATGCTGAAGGAAAGTCTTTACACCTCACTAGAGTGAGAGTGCTTAGAGGGAAGTTTGACATTCACACTAAAGGATGCTCCAGAGAATGGGAAGGGGGGAAGTGGAGGACACTGGGAGAAAGGGAGGGAGGGGGATGAAAGGAAGGGGAAAAGGGGAGAGGGTGCAAGGGGGTCTGGGGAGGGGTGGAGGGAGGGAGGGAACTGGGGTACCTATTAAGCTTGTATGATTGGGAAAAATAAATATAATAAAAAAATTGGGGGGCTAAAAAGAAGCAACAAGATCAAGCCAGTAGAGCACTTGCCTTGCATGCATGGGGACCTGTTATCAGCATCATAACAAATCAGTAAATAATAATAAAAATAAGAATTCTCAGTTGCTCTTCAAGACTTAAATAGATTCAACAGGGAGTGAAAAAAAAATTTAGTCTGGGTTCTCTGATAGTGCCCAAGATAGTGACATGCGGCAGAAATGTAAGAAGGACAAAAATGGAGTATTAGGTAGAAAGTTGATGAATTGAAATTATTCTGACCACACCTGCGTAAGAATGAGAGGAGATTCAGCCTTTGTGGAAATAAAGCATAAGGGAGAAAATGAACCCTGGAATAAAACTTGGCTTGTCCCCTAACATTCTTTACAATGCTGACCTGGGTGGTCACATTAGCTGTCAGGGGAGGAGTTCAGTACTGGAAACATCCTTGCATAGCCAATAGTGCAAACAGCACTTTGAAAGAGGCTGTCACTTATTTGAATTTTAGCTTTATGCCTTTCCTAGCTGTGTGATGACAACATTATTTTAGCATTTTGTTCTTTACTTCTAAGATAATATAGAAGAAATACCTCTATTTGACTGGCATATTGGTTGCTCTGAATAAAATTCTGTCTCTTTAAGACAATCTGTATTGGGATTTAAGGGCAGGCAGTATGATATTATTTCCAACCCCATGTGCTGAGTTAGTAAACAAAAAAGTCCTCAGATTTTGTAGGACTGTGTGTCCTTTTGCTCAGAGTTAGGTGGCAGGCTGAGCACTGTGTGTTGCTGGGAGAAATTAGACAGAACAAGAACATTGAGATTTTTGCTAGTTCTTGATGTTTTCTTTTATATTTAATTAGGGTTTGGGCAAGATTGATTTCCTGTTTTTAGGCAAGTATGCCTGTTGGGAAAATGTGTTAATTCATGCATATTAATGGCAGCTTATTAAATTCCCTCTGTACAGTTCAAATGATGAGTTCTGCTGTGGCAGCTACTTCTTGGATCCAATGCACACAGAAGATGTGGAAGCTTGAAGGAGTGAATATTGGTGCCATGAAATGATTTTCCATCTGCTAACTTAGAATTTTTGAACCTATTTTTTTATTTTCTTTTCTATCTCCTAGACACTGATTATAGGCATATTAGAGAGATCCTCAATATTTATTTCATGCTGTCTTTGAAGTTATTTTCCTTTCTGAAACAGTCTTTTAATTATAGATTTAAAAGCTACTTTCTTCTAATCATCTCTGTGTGATATTTGCTTACTTTGCAGTTCCCTTTGTCTTACTATATTGAAAGTCTGTACATTAACCAGTAATTCTACTAGAAGTTAACTATACTAACAGAATGGAAGTTACTAGGGAATGTTACATAACTCATAGGATCATTGAAGGAGCTAGAGAAATAGGCCCAGAAATAGAAAATTTGATGTCTGATTTTCTATTTTTTTAGAAGCTCTCCTCAAAATAAAAGTCTCATCTACCTGATTATAGTACATTACAGTAATACAACTTAAGGTATATAACTCTACTTGACCCATGAAAAAGCCAGGAAAATGTTTGATTTAAGGAGACAGCTTTCAAAATATTGGAGTTATACTACATTTCTCAGTGCTATGACTTTGTAAATAGCAACCTAAAGGAAGAGAGGTTTGTTTTGGCTCATGGTTCATGAGCAAAATGCATCATGTTGGGGATGGCATAGTGGCAGGTCATAGGACCATGATGTCACAATCATGAAGTTGCCTTTACACATCTCAGCAAAGCAAGAAGGGAATAGATAAGCACAGTGTCTGGGTTATAAACCTTTTGGTTTGTCCCCTTGTGCTACCCTTGCCTCCTAAAGATTCTCAAACCTCTTAAATCAGTACCATAGTCTGAGACCAAGTGTTGAAAAATGTGAGTCTCTGGGAGACATTTTATAACTAAACCAAAACAGAAGACTTGCTGGGTGTGGTGACATGTACCTGTGACCCCAGCACCTAGGAGGCTGAGGCAAGAGGGTTGCCCTGACTGGAAGACTAACCAGGACTACACAGAGACATCAAAGCCTAGGATACTAGGATATGTGGTCACACCCTATCACAATAAAGCAAAAAGAAAGCAAACACACACACACACACACACACACACACACACACACACACACACACAAACATATGTATGCATGTATTTATGTTTGTGTGTGTATATATATATATATATGCATGCAGAAGTATTCAAGATTTAAGAGCATTCTGAATGACATTAATTGAAAACACTGTACCTAGCCTTCTTATATTTAAGATAGTGAAAAGTACTGTCTATGAAACTAGCTGGAAATATACAAAGCTCATATATATAGGACTAGTTAAATTTTGTCTTATAAAAGTGAGTCATACCATAAACTAGTCTGAAAGTTAATTTTGGTGAGGAGCTGTGTCTCCTGGACACATGGGGTCTGATCTCAGTAAAGTAGTTGTTTTATGCTGAGTTATTCTTGCTCTTTCCCTATGCTTTCTATCCAAGTATTGACAAAGTATCACTGATTCAAAACGTGAAGCCTGACCAACACTCAACAAATGGGATGTTATGAAATTAAAGAGCTTCTGTTCAGATAAAGAGGTTGTAATCTGAGCAAAAAGACAATCCACGGAAGGAGAAAATCTTTGCTAACCACATATCTGATAGAGCTCTATTATCCAGAGTGCATAAAGAACTTAAAAAACTAAACACCAAGGAGATAAATGGCCCAATTGGAAAACAGGCCTTGGAACTCAAAAGAAACTTTTCTAGAGATGAAATCGAAATGTCTAACAAATCTTTAAAAATGTTCCATATCCCTAGCCATCAGGGAAATGCAAATCAAAACTATTCTGAGATATCATTTCACCCTGGTCAGGATGGCAAAAAATCCACAATACAAAAAACTCCAATGCTGAAGAGGAAATAGAGAGAAGGGAACTCTTATACATTGCTGGTGGGAATGGAGGCTTATACAGCCACTCTGGCGATCAGTATGGCATTTTCTAAAAATCTTAAAGATTGAAATACCATATGACAGTCTTTTATCTTTGGTTAGGAGGTGACCTTTGATACCAATCAGGATGCAGTCAAGACAGTGCAGGAATAGCAAAACTGAAAACAAAAACCATTATTCAGAACACCAAAGACCCTACATTATTCACCTGGAACCAGACCAGCCAAATCTCTCCCCATCCTAAAGCTCAGGGAACCTTGTGAAAGAGGGGACGGCAAGATTGTAAGAGCATAAAGATGGGGAGGACCAAAAATATGCAAGATACTCCACACAAGTTTAGGGCTGCAGCAGCCAGGATGGGATCTTGCCTTACCTGCACAATGGTTGACATGTCAACAACCCCCCAAAGTCTGACTCGGATCACAGGGAAGACTCCAGGCAATAGGATCCTTAAAGCAAGGGATTAACAATCATAATAGAATCACCATGCTAACTGGGAGCCCAAGAATGGGCTCTGGGCTATGCCACTTAATCCTGAACCCTCACTAGGGTGGAGGATTCAGAAGGAGGCTCAATACCACATAAACAGATGCTTCTGAGGACGGGAGGGAGGAAGGGGGAGGCACCAGGAGAGCGGTGGAGAGAGAGGAGGGTGAAAGGAAGGGGGAAGGTGGGAGCATGATGAGGGAGCATGGCAATGGGGCATGGTGAGGCCGGGGAGCGGGAGGGAGAAGACAAGTTTACCTATTGAGCTTGTATGATTAGGAAAAAAATAAAAGGTGGGAGAAAAAAACTCAAAAAAAAAAAATGTGAAGCCTGAATCAAATGTATCCAAGGCTGAGAACATGAGAGAATTTAGGGAGACTCAGCTTCTTTCCTGTTCTACTTAATGTATCTCTTGCCTTCAAAATTGCTTTACCACATCAAATCACCCATATCAGAAACAGGCAAAAGAGGGTTAGTTAGATATGGGTATCAATTTCATAACTGAAGGTTGAGTTTTGGGCCTGTCTTTGAAGTTTTGAATAGGCAAGCCTGCAGGAGAGCATCTAATAGACGTGGGGAGAGCATCTAATAGACGTGGGGAGACCCAGTCCACAGTGCATAGGACCATTCCTTGGGAAGGCAGAATAGATGCAGAGGGATGGTTCAGTGCGTCGGCATTCTTCAGTGTACTATTGCAGATTTGACTTTATGCCAAGCTAAGTTTTTCCTTCTCTTAGCAATTCTATGGATACGGCATGATCAGTTCTCTCTGTTCGTGGGGTTAGTATGAATTCTCCTGCTAAGCTGTACTGAGCATTGTAACAACAACAGCAAAAAATAATAATCCTAAACCAGAATAAAATCTTGTTCCTCTAAATGGTTTGAATTTATCAGTATCATACTTAGTAACTGCAAGAAAGTGTAATAGATTTCATGGTTATGATTGATTTCTGAGTGGACAGGATCTAGAAGGGCCTAGGAGACAAAGCTCTGGACATTGTTGTGAAGGAATATCTAGATTAAATAGAGAGCAAAGACTTGTCTTACCTGCAGGTATATTATTTCATAGCTAGTTTGACCGGAAAGGAGAAAACAAACCAAGCACCAGCATTTATTGTGATCTGCTTCTTTTCTGGTTAGATGCACTGCGACTAGCTGCATCAAAGTGCTCTTGCTTTGACTTTTTCTCTGTGATAGACTTTATCCTAGAATCAGGAGCCAAAACAGACCCTTTCTTCTTTAAGTTGCTTTGTAGGGTATTTTGTTGTAGTAACATGTAACTAATAGAGTTTGTGAAAATGTTTGCAATGCATAATATGAGGATATAAAAATATCACAGTGAAAGCTATTATTTTAAACAATTATCATATGCTAACACTTTTTTTTTCCAAAATGATTTCTCTACAGAAATAATGCTGGTAAAATAAAGTCTCATTTACTGAAAAGAACTTGAAACCATTTCCTGATATGTAAATATCTGTCCTCAAGGAGTTGACCAAAATTGAAGGAAAGAAAGACAGGAAAAAGGAAAACAATTGTTTCAAATGGAGCAACAAATAGGCTTATTTCTTTAACTGAAGTCTGTGATGACTCAGCACAATGTTAGTTACAATGGGATTTTAATTACTTTGGTCATTAATATATTTAATATCTACTTTATATTAGATAGACTAGGTACCCAAAACTTAGAAATTAAAGATGGTTTGAAGAAGCAGATTTAAAAACTTATTTTTAGGGTTTTATATGATTTATTACTAGTTGATAGTAAATTGGGGACTTTCTTCCCCCTCTTTGTACTCTTCTCTACTTACTACTTCAGCATTAATGAGGGAGGGGAGGAAGGTCTGTTTCTTCCTTTTGAGCTTATAATGCTGTCTGCTAAGCACATGCACCCTGCTGCTTCTTTTTTGTAGAAAGCATTAAGCCTTTCTTCCATTTGCTTTAAGATGCTGTAAGACTCATGTCAGTAGGATGTAATTAAAAAAGACAAGAACAGCAGGGAAAATGCTAGACAATTACTAGGAGACATGGGGTAAAAACAAGGTTGAGATAAACTAGTTTATATGGAAAGCAGTTCTGATTACCACCATAGTTATTATTGGTACTTAACATTTATTGAGCACCAATAGGAATCACACAGGGTAAGGAACATAGAATTAGACCCTTTGTTAGGTAGGAAATAATATTTAGAGAGCTGTGAGATTCCTCCAATGCTGGTAGTCTCGAATAATAATTTTCTAGGATGAGGACTGGAGACTTATGATCCTGTGCAAATCTTGAGACCATAAAGACAGAATGAACTTAGACATGAGAATTTTTATAGTGAATCAATTCAATATGAATTGGTTATGCAGAGGGAGATCAGCTTAGTAATTCAGTACAGCATTAGTCATGTTGCGTGGCTACAGAATGTTTGGTTCTCACATAAAATTTTAGCTTAACTTTTCCAAATATATCTTATCTCTACAAACTATTGCATTTTAGTGGTTTCTAATAGAAAAGGTTTAATTAATTTTCAAGATAATCAAATAATATGATGGTCATTATTGAACCTTAGATAGATCGAATGGTATTGGAAAATCCTTAAGGTTGAAAATGTTACCTACCCTTTTTGTCTGCAATAGATTCCAGATCTGAAAAAGAGATTGGCAAGTAATAGGTGCCTAAAGAATAGGTCAAAGAACTAGTGAATGAAAAAATATTCTAAAAATCAAAGTAACGATTTGGTCTTAGAATTTTCCATAGATGAAACATTTTAGGTAATAAAACAGAGATTTAGTCACCCATACAGAAAAGTGACATGAAGTAGCCAGTAATTTCAGGTGGCAATGAAGGGTCCTGTGGAAGCTGAGGAATCATCATCTGGCTGTTGTACTCACTAGTATTCCAACTCTTATTAAGTCCAGCGAGTTCACAGGAACCTATTCTTACCAGTTCATCTTCAAATGAAGTGACTCTTTAAGCACTGAAACTATTGGGTGGATTTCTTTCTAGAAGTATTTGTACACCCCCCTTATTTCCAAAGCACAGTGTATGCTGTTCAGCTTTGATCCACACATTCCTGGAGTCATGTTGGAACATTGAACAGATTTAGGAAAATACTTCTCCATGTGCTTTTCCACTCAGGATCCAGATCCTGAGCCTGCTGCCTCTCCCTCCTGCAACTGAGTCGTCTGGGTATTCAAAATTGCAATCTTGTTCTTTCAGTGCTTTTGAAGACATTTGTCCAGGTAGAAAGAGAAAATATTTTTAACAAGAATTTTTTAAAACTTAATGATTATTTCAAATAATTTGGTCTCTGTGTTCTTGTCCTAAAGTTGACAAGTGTAGGTGGGCTTGCACTTAGGTGCCATCTATGGCATTCCAAGAACACACATCTCATGAATCCAGTGATTCATGAGACTGAAGACTGATCCAGTCCATATCTCCTTTAGCCTAGGCACAGTTAATCTTATGCAGCTCCTGAATGCCATTTCTCTAATTCTTCAGAGTCTATTCTGTTGACTTAGAGTGTGTTCCCCTTGGAGCAGCATCATTAAGGAAGGCACACCTTGGAAGATATGTATTAATGTAGCATTACAAATACCAAAGATGCTACTGGATTTTGCCAGTTGTTTAATTACACGTTTGAACATAAGTTGGGATTTCTGTTCTTTCTCTTCATGTGAAAATAGGGCAAAATGACTGTTGCCTTTTTGTGGTTCTGTGTAAGTTGATGAGATGGCTCTTATTTCTTTGCCTAATTGAGTTAGAAAGAAATGCTTCTACTAGAATTTGAGACATGATTTACACTGAGTTTAGTTTTCTGCATTTTCCCTTCTATACTCACTCATAGCAAAATGTAAATATTCTTAATATCTTATCTGTAATTATCATGGTTTCCCACCCTTTCATATGGCTCTTGAATGATGATATCAACAAGCTTCATGCTAATTTCACAATCATCTTCCAAATAAAAAAAATTACATATGCAGAAATGGCATGGGAGATGGTTCAGTGGATCAAAAGACTTACTGTGCAAATCTGATGGCTGGAGTTTGGATCTCTAAAACCCAAGTAAAAGCTGGACATAGCAACATAAGCCTCTATAATCCCCCATGTATCTAAGAGAAATGGAATGTAGAGGCAGTTGAATCCAGCAGCTCACAGAGTGGCATCCTGACTTACATAGCATTGAAGAGACCCCGTCAAAACAAGGTAAAGAAACAAAGACCAACACCCAGCATTGCTATGGTATCCTGTGTCTGTACTCACACATGAACAAGTGCTTATACCTATAAACATCCTATAAACAAGCACACCTCCCTCACATACATACTCAAACATATACACAAAAAAATCTTAATGTAATGTCCTAAATAAATTCATGGTTTAGTGTTGGTACGCATTTATAACATCCTTGACTTTATGTAGCCCATAGGCTGCAGGTAAGCATTGGATATGACCATTAACTCAAGCTAAAATTTTGCTCAAGAAAACCACCATTTCAGTCTAGAGCTCCTCTGAACCCTGTCTGAGTCTGAATTCTTGGGTATTGTTTCAGATCACAGTCTCATCTTTCTCTTGCAAACAGGAAATTTGAATGACCGAGTTGTACCACCACATTAAGCCCTTTGCTTTCCGACACCATTTTCTTGGAGTGTGAGTTCTCAGTGCTGGCTGTAATATAGAGGTTTATAACATGTATTGCTTTGAATACCATTTTGTAGAGATTAAACATTTACGCATGAACTATGAGAAAAACACTTAGGGAATTGGAGGAATGATTTTCACAGACTATGAAAATGTGTGAAAATTATTTTTAAGGCATTAGTTTCCACTGCTGCAGTATTTTGAATATTTGCCAACTGAGTGAATAATTAGTGTGAAATAAAAGCCAAATATGTTGATTCAGTTTTGTGTGAAAAATAAATTTATTATGTATGACTTATTCCTCTTACATAATATAAACATAGCCAATTTGCTAAAATATTTCTATGTGATCTACCACGGGTGGTCCTGGACTAAAGGAGTCATCATAGATTCTGTGTTGCTTTTCAATCCAAAGCTAATTAAGAGCTGTGACAGGCTTAGAAGGCACAGTCTGCTGTAAACATCAGATGCTGCTAGGTAGTAGACATGAAACAAAAGCCAATTTATCAAAGAAATGTATCAGATCCAATAAGGTTGCATAAGTTTGTTGTTTACCCTATGTTTTGACAAATGTAAACGAAACAGTGTTAATTGAAGATCTATTGTTGTAATTATTGCAAAAAATCATTCAGAACTCCCAAAGGGTATGTTGACTCTCTCTCACATCGTTGGGTTATGTGACCACGTGGAGGCCTTAGTTGAACTGTTCAGTCTTTTTCCGCCTAAATTGGATGGTGGAGCACCTCTGCCGGCTTTATAAGCCACATTCAGTCATTGTTGATTCTAAATGATGTCTGCTGAACATAGCCAAACAAACTGACCAATACTATGGTTTTCAGAGTTTGGAGTTGGAGGAAACTATTTCCACATATTCTTAGCTGAAGAGAAAGTGCAGGAGGCAAGAATATAATCTCACCATTTCTTTTATTATCCAGATAATTTCACAGTTGCACATCATATTTGAGAACACATAAAGTCCACATAGTACCATAATGAAAGATAACAAGGATGTCTCATAAGGGGTACACTGTGATTTAGAGATTGATTGCAAATTCTAAAGCTCTTGACACTTATATGATATGAATGTGCTAGAATTAGGCAGAATCTTGGCCACATCACATGATAGCATATAGAGAGATACAGGGGAATAAATGTAAAAACAACAACTCAGTGAATTTACTGCTGGTTTTAAGTGAGATGAGATCCAGCTCTTAGAACAAACTAGTTACTTAGCAAGCAAAGGTTTTTGTATTTCCATTAATATTAAGAATAATGATGAAGTTAAGAAAATAAATCCCCATAAAATTTATATAAATCCGTTTTGCCTAAATCTGAGAAAGCTGTTCAAATGGATGTAAAGTAAAGACTATCTATCACATCTTTTCTGGAATCAGGATTTGAGAACTCAGACCATTAACAGGGAGTTTCACTATTAGGGCGATGCACTCAAGGGCTGAGTTTAGTCAAAAATCCATTTCTGTAGATATTTTGATCTTTTAAGTTGTTAATCTTCTCTGTAGCTAGGAAGCTTGCTTGCCATTCATTATCTTAATGGTTATATTTTATTTATTCTGTTATTTAGGGAGCAGTTTTATGTGAGATTTTAGAATGCACAAAAATAATAAAACGTGCCTGGACAGAAGCATGAATGAGTAGGTAAGAATCTTTCCCTAAGCTTAAAATCCTGTTAAATAAGAGGGGACATGAGCTCTAGGTTTTAATTGTTTTGTGACTTAACCAAAAGTATTATTTATGATTCTGGTCATGTGACCATGACCTTCGTGGTTTGATTTTTTTAATAGTACATTTTGTGCTTATCTATCTCTTTCTTTTCTGACTGCAGAACATTACTTCCTACTTTTAGCTCCACCAACTGTCCTGTCCATCATTACCTCTGAAATCCTGTGGCACTCTGTTGTCAGCAAATACTGATATTGGGATCAATTTGAGATTTTTTATTCTGTGGGTTTATTATATCTCACTTGTGTTAGGGTAGACTTTCTGGTAATGTAGCTTTCTTTGAGTTGTCCCTGCTCTGGTAAGTTACCCTCACCAATAATCTTTTCAGGTCTAAGTATGCTCATTGGTTAACCAAATTGTATGGTATAATTGCACTTAGACCAATCCACTCAAGACCTGAGTTTCAATGCATCCCTATATGAGATAAAAAGACATTTGTTTAGCATCTCTCCAGGAAATATTTTACACAATGATTGGAGATCCATATTATTTGAGCTCTCTTTTTCTTTCCCTTTCTCTCTTTCAGATCACTTATCTTCTCTTAACTCTGATCAATTATTAGAAATATTTGTACATAAAATGTAGCTCCATGATCTCATGAAGCTGGCAGAAGGATATAAGATCATGTTGCCTAGCCTCCTGTACTAATGACTAAGCATGCACCTTCTCTGATAGTTACACAAAAGATTCAGCTGCTATCAAGTAAGCCATATGTTTATCAGACAGAAAACATGAAGCAGTTTCTTTTGCTTTGCTGCCGGTGACGGGGTGGGAAGGAGGGGACAGAACAGGCTTAAGACTACAGTTTTGGAAAGGATTCAGAAGGCAATGAGACTTTTGTAGTTACAACATATTTAGAGCCCAGACTGACTGAAAAGAAGAATCCCGATGCCTACATGAGCTTAGCAACCCGCGTTAGCTGATACCCTTCCACAGCACATCCTGCAGAAGCAGAGGTCATCCAGACATGCAGGTTATTTTGAAATACGTGCATTATTATGATCAGCTTGATAATACTCTTAACCTGATTTCACTTCAACTCATCCTCGGGCTTAAAATAAAATAATATGTGTCAGCAAGACTTTGAGTGGACACTGGTGAGGCGGACAGCAGCAGTGACACTCCAGTTAGAGACTGGTGGTTTACTGGAGCAGAGAACTCCCTCAGCTTTGCCTATGAGCTATTAATTAACGAACTGGTCATTAACTGCTACTAACAATTGCTTTAGAAGAAATTACTGCCTAAATAGCAGGGGGTATTTAAGAGCAAAATAAATTAAAACAAAGAACTGCTAGTTCTTAAGGGGGAAAATAAGAGTTCTTGAGATAAAGAGAAAAAAAACCTTCAAGGATTCTATAATTACCCATGATAAACAGTCATTGAGAGGCATGTCCTTTTATTGTATTGTGTTCCAGAAACTGTGACAGTGTGTTTCACCATCCTGGACTCCACTGTCTACTAATCAAATGATCAAAACAAATAATGTCATTAGAAATATAGTTAAAGTAGTAAGTGGTCATTTCAGTTAGGTGGCCACCAGAAGCACATAGCAGCAACTGTGCTGTGGACATTGAGGTCACAAAACCATACATGCACCCACAAAAAAACAAACAACAAAACTGTTGTTCCTGCTCTAAATGGCTCAGTGCATCTGCATTAAATACATGATTTCAAGGACCATGGTTTTATGTTAAAAACAAAATCCTCTCTCCTGCAGATTCTTCTCCTGTTCCCTTGACAACAGGGAGTCAGTGGTTTCCATGCAAAGAAGGGAGGAAAAAACTAAAGTAGTAAAGAAACTAAAAAAACAAAAAAAAAAAAAAAAAACTATGGTTTCTGAGGAAGCTACCTTCTTAGTAAGCTTAGAACAGAAATTACCAAGCTGATAACCCAAATAAGATGTTTTTAAAGATTAAAAATAAAAGCAAGATGCCCTGCTCTGTATTTCAAGTTTATTCTTCATCTACTACACATATAAAAGAAATCATGGAAAACTTTCTCTCTGCTAATGGACCAGAAACTTAGGAACAATTTGAACCTAAGAGTGATTTGCTAATGCTTCCTGAACTGTAAAATGCTTGCTTTGGAAACGGGCTTCCTGAAATTTGGTTGTAACAAACACTTCTTGAGTCTTTATGATGAGTTCTTAAAGTTGCAGGTGGTGATTACATTGGAAGGCATCTTTCTTTAGAACACATCAAAAGTTTGTAGAGTATGTCTCAAAAAACAGGAGAGTCTTCTGACTTATTGCACAGGGAGTGTTATGTGAGTTGCCACCCACAGGCTACTGTGTTTGAATCCTTAGCTGCTATATTTGGGAAGGTCACGGCACCTTTAGCAGGTGGGTCTTTGCTGGAACGAGGGAGTCACAGGGGGTGGGCCTTGAGGTTGTTTAGCCCGGCCTTGCCTGAGGGAGGAAGTCTGCTCTTCAGCTTGCATGCGGCAGCTCTCAGCCTCCCGGATGTTTGCAGTGTCGTAGGCTTCCTCCAGCTTCTTCCAGCCATGCTGTTTCCACCATGAAAGATGGAACCTTTGGAACTGTAAGCTGAATAAATTTTTCCCCTTAAGTTGTTTGAATCTCAGTAGTGTCTCACAGCAACACAAAGAGTAACTGGTATAGGAAAGTAGGGATGTATATGTGTGCGCATGCGCACACGCCATGCATTTGTGTGTGTGTGTGTGTGTGTGTGTGTGTGTGTGTATGCAAGCGTGCGCACGTTTCTGTATCTGTGTATCTGTATATAGCGTGTTTCTACATTTTAATTGACACATGGTTTTCTAGAAATGAAAAGGAAGATATTTGTTCTTTCTTTTATTTGTCAGTTTACCAAGATGGAGTTTTATGTGCAACGCCCTATGTTGGATTCCAATATCCCGTAGCCCTCTGTAGGTATATTCTCCTTTGCTTCTTCTGTATGTGGTGGTGGCTCTGAGTACAGTAGCCTCTGTATTTGCTATCAAGATACATTCCATCTCTCTGCAATGACATTGAGCTTCACATTATCTTGTGAGTGCCTTCCTTTTGTTTTTCATATTTGCAATGGAATAATGTTTGAGTGTTGAGAAAGTTACATGTGCTATCTGATCATAACATGTATCAATATGTCAAGGAATTAAATTGTATTAATATAGGACATAAGAATAGACAATCTGGAGAATGATTACTCAACTCTTTGCATATAACTTCTTAATACTTGTTTTTGCCTTCTCCAAAGACACTGCAACATATTAACTTAATTCGATGATCCCTAAACTACTCTATACATTCAGAAAATTTAAAATATGTACTGATGAGACAGAGATATGATTTCATCATCTGTGATAAATTAGTCAGCCAAGAATGAGTTATGCTGTAGTACTAAAAAGCCTTGTGTCTATGTAGCTTTCATTAGAAGATATTTATTTTTGCTCACATAATTTGACCATTTGACCAAGCTTAATGCCTTTTTTATTTTCATTCTGAGATTAAGATCTCTATATGATATATATGGACTTCAAATAGAGAGACAAGATGAATGACAGACCAAATAATGGGTTTGAGCCTTTTATGGGGAGAGAGGGGAGAAAATATGTTTATGTAATTCCATGTTTTAAATCCAGATCATGTACATTAAATACTATACAAATTTGTCCCTTAAAATATTCAGTGTTTGATTTAGCCACCTGAATTTATTTGGAGAAATACAATGTAGTTATTTTGTTTATAAATATTGAAAAGGTCTCCAAATAAAAAGGGTATGTGTATGATCATAACACCCAGTGGACAGGACTCAGCCCCACCTGAGAGGAATTCTCTAGATTATGGTTGGCTCCTGGGCATATGAGGAACTGTCTTAAATGCATAATTGACCTAACAGACATTGGCAAAAGCCAGCAAGTATATGATAGTTAATCTTGGTTGTCAGGTTGACTGGACTTGGAACTAACAGACATCAGATTACTTAAAGGGATTATCTGGATGAAGAAAAAACTACCACCAAAAAGGTAGGAGTTAAAGAACATTCAAAGTCCAACTCCAAATGAGCTCAAGTTATTGTGTGCTTAGATCGAACAAGGATTGGCTTCCTTTGCCAACATGTCTTATTCAGCTTTTGGAAGTTCTTTCTATTGGTTTTCATGATGAAATTTCACCTTCTTTGAAACTTACGGCATTTACCTTGTGCAATTAGCATACAAACTCAAATTACAGATTTTCCTATAAAAGCAATTGTTTCACCTTTCCAAGAATGCATATAGGAGTCATCAATCCTCGTCTCCCAGAGAGACAGCCAGAACATGGCTCAATAGAGGGGACATTAGTTGAACATTTCCAGTTAGCGGCTAGATTGCTCTGTGGATGTTCTCTGAGTTACATGACACAAAATTACTAATAGAGGTTTTCTTTCTTTAATGTCTAGTCAGTGAACCTACTGACTAGATGAATAACTCTCTGATTGGAGACTGGTGTGCTTTGAGTGCTGAGTGGTGGACAAGATACAATCCCAGGCAAGTGACATATCCAGTTAAGGAATACTTACAGAGCTCCCACTAGGGGATGAGGTTTGTGTTTACTGCTTTATCAACGTTTTGGGTTTTCGTTTGTTTGCTTGTTTTGTTTGTAAACAAGCCTTAAAGTCAAAACCAGCAAGATAATTGGTTAGGCTGACTGAACTCTGAAGTCATGCTCCTAACCACAAGGCTGAAGCTGCTCAGGGTATCTGGATGGAGGAAGGTGATTTTTGCCTGAATTTTTGTTCTCATGTCTACTTTGACATTAGCAGTCTCTTCATGAGGACGGGGTGTACTTTAGATGGGTTCTGAATATTAAAGGCAAATGATTCAAATTTGTAGAAATGAATTTATCTTCTTTTCACATACTTCCTAAACACCATTGATACTTTTTACCTTGAGACTGAGTAAAAACATTCAATGTGTTCATCTGTGCTCAACCTTTAAAAATGGAGCTCCTAGTTTCAAACCAAAATGGTTCATTATGCTTGCATTTACAAAAAAAATCATAGAGTAGGTATATATATTTTGCAATTTGCTAAGAAAAATTATTCACAAGAGCTACAATAATAACCACTGGCAAAAAGTTATAGTTGATGCAATAATGGGAAGAGCCAACAGTTTTCTGATTGGATTTAAGGTTGGTTTTCCCCAGAGAACATAGTCTGGTATTGTAAACAAACCCAAACACCTGTGGATGGAAAGGTCCTAGGTGGGAAAAAATAAGTACTTGATTGTAAACTTCCATCTAAACACTTATCATTATACCTATAGATTAAAAAAGGTGTCAGCATTTGACCAAAAAGCATTCTTTTGCAATGGAAAATATTTAATGCAACTACAACTGGCAAAAGTTCAGGAAATAAATGACTGTTTTAAAAAGGACATATAAATCATCTTCATCACAAGGCTCAGGGAACCTAGAAGAAGAAAGGGTCATAAGAGTGTAAGAACTGAGGGAGCTACCAGAAAGTATCCTCTGGTCATTACAGAACTGCTGCAAACAAGAACTCACTGCAGTGATGTCCACTTCCACAAGATGTGTACAATAGTTCAACTGTTTACCAGGGATGGGGAAGAGCTCAAGAGACACAATACCTCCCTGAGAGACTACTTAAGGCCAATTCCAGACAGGAGAAAGGGCAGCAAGTGCTGAGGTATCTCAGATGAAAACCAGCACATGCAGAAAGACATAAAGTAGCAAGCAGACTGGCTAGAAAGTAGAAAGCATGAAATGGGACAGTGAGGGTAAAAGCACATAAAGTCATATACATAAATTTATATACAAAAGTGTCATACGATATAAAAGAATTTTAGAAAAGAGAGAAATATCTTCTGAAGATATTGGTTTTTGTGTATATTTCAGGTACAAATCTAATATTTCAATATTGATAATAACTGAGTTAATGGCAGTTAAAATGCTTTATTATAATTGGCATTAATGGGAAATGCTAGGTGTGGTTTTAAAAATGGTAAAGTAGGGTTTTCCAAGAATGTTAAAAGTACATAGTAAGTGTATTTTAAGAATAATACCACCAGCTTCCTCCCGCCCGTGCCTCCGCCCCGCCGCTGCCCGCCCCGGTGCCCCAGATCCCAGGTGAGTCCACCCAGCCCCCCAGGTGGTCCCGTGTCCCAGCGGGCACCCAGGTGGCCTCCCAGCCATGCCCCGGACCCCAGCCCCTTTCTTCCTCCCGCCCTCTGGTCCGCCCGGCTAGACAGGACTTGCTCACATTCCTCCATCCCCGGAGCTTGGGATTGCCACTAAGACAAGTCCCAGGTCCCAGGTGAAGAATTCTGCCATCAATATCAGACCCTCTGCCTCTCCGGCCCACCGGGGACCTATGCACGTGGTCCACGGAAGACACACTGTTATTCAGAATTCAATAGAGTCCAAAAAAAACTCGAGCAAAACTCTAAGGGACGAAGGCCATACATCTGGAGCCCTCTACAATCATCCTATCACTTGGGAGAGATTCTTCACATCCAGCTCAAAGATAAGTAAACGTCCTTTTGTTCACCTTACTGTTCCTTTCTAGTATCAATTGCTGTAGATCAACTTCTCCATACAGCCACCCCCAAAGCATATACAACTCCAGGGAGTACACGACTCACCTTCACAATTTACTAAAGTATCACAAGAGACTAAATCGTAAAAGTGCACTACCATACCAATATTCACCCCTTGTCTACTTAACCTGACTTAACTGATGTACTAACAGCCTAATAGCCTCATCTGGGAAATTACAATAACAAAAGACAAATGTACCCAATCCAAGGCAAGCACTAGTAATAACTGGCAAGTGTAACAATACCAACTAAATTAGTTCACTCAGAAACACACAGAAACTGAAAGGTCCTAAAAAACAAAACAACAATGCCCAAGTCAAAGTGCAGATCCATGAGAAACAAAACCCAAGAAGACCAATCTCCCACCGAAAGAATTAACCCCATAATTGTGGATTCCGACCAGAACAAATTCACAGAAAATAGCCAAGAGAGCCAGACCCAACATAACGATTTTAAGAGTATGATCGTTACCATGATTAATACTATGAAAGAGGAAATCCGAGAAGAGTTAAACAACCGCATCAACCACTTTAAACAGGAACACAACAGGCATTTGGAGGAGTTGAAAAAAACAGTTCAAGAAACAAAAATAGGCATAGAGCAGTTAAAACAGTCTCAGGTAGAGTTTAAAATTGAACTAAAAGACAAGTTATCTTCAACCCAAAACTCAACAGAGAATCTTATCAGCAGAACAAATGAAGCAGAAAATAGAATTTCAGATCTTGAAGACAAAGTGGGAGAATTAACCAGCTCAATGGAAGAGATTGTTTAAGCCAAAAAAGATTCTTGAGAGGAACATTCAAGAGATATGGGACACCCTGAAGAAGCCTAACATGCACATTCATGGAATACCAGAACAAGAATCCCAAAATACCACACCTGAGGAAATATTTCAATTCATCATAAATGAAAACTTCCCACAACTAAAGAATGAGAGGCCTATCCAAATACAAGAGGCATTTTGCACTCCAAACAGAAATGACCAAAACAGAAAATCGCCATGGCAAATAATAGTCAAAAGCACTCCACATTCAAGACAAAGAAAAGGTGCTGAGAGCTTCAAGAGATAAAAAGCAAGTCACTTTTAAAGATAAACCTATTAAAATAACAAATGACTTCTCAATGGAAACAGTAAAAGCAAGAGCTTGGAGAGACGTACTTCAAGTATTAAACGAGCAAAAATGCCAACCCAGACTGATATACCCGGCAAAACTATATGTCATGATTGAGAAAGAAAGAAAAGTGTTTCGGCACCAAGACAACTTGAAGGGATACATGTCTACCAAACCAGGTCTTCAAAAAATGCTAGAAATGATACTCAACCTTGATGAAAAGAACAAGTGTATCCAGGAGGACAGAAGGGAAGTATAATACCCCCAAAACATAAATATCAAACAATATGCTTACAAAATCCACTAAACATAAAAAATTTCAAGTATTAAAAATAATTTCTCCATTATAACATTAAATGTCAATGGTATTAACTCACCAATTAAGAGACACAGATTACGAACTTGGATAAAAACCACAGTCCAACAATCTGTTGCCTTCAAGAAACTCATATCACCACAAAAGATAAGCACATTCTAAAAATGAAAGGCTGATCCAAAATCTTGCAAGCTAATGGAACCAGGAAACAGGCAGGGGTAGCAATTATGCTTTTGGACAAAGTGGACTTCAAACCAAAAAAAATCATAAGAGACACAGATGGATACTACATTTTAGTCACAGGTACAATTCACCAGGAAGACTTCACAATACTGAACATATATGCACCCAATACTGGCCCCTCCACATTCATTAAGAAAACCCTACAGCGTCTAAAGCAAGAAAAAAAAGCCCAAATAAAAATTCTTGGGGACTTCAACACCGCCCTCTCAACATGGGATAGATCAACAGGTCAAAAGCTCAACAGAGACACTTTGGAACTTAATCAAACCCTAAAGAAATGGACCTTACAGATCTCTATCAAACTTTTCATCCACGCACCAAAGATACACATTTTTCTCAGCAGCACATGGAACGTTCTCCAAAACAGATCACATATTGGGCCACAAAAGGAATCTACACATATAAAGGAAAGTTGAAATTCTAACCTGTGCCCTATCAGACCACGGCCTAAAAGCTGGACATCCACAACACATCAAACAAGAGAAAATACACTAACTCCTGGAAACTTAACAATATGATGCTGAATGAGAACTGGATTCAGGAAGAAATTAAAAAGGAAATTCAAGATTTCCTGAAAGTGAATGATAATGACAATACAACTTACCAAAATCTCTGGAACAGAATGAAAGCTGTCCTAAGAGGTAAGTTCATAGCTCTTAATGCCTATATCAAAAAAATGGAAACATCAGAAATAAATAACTTAATAATGCAGCTTAAAGCTTTAGAGAAACTAGAGCAATCCTATCCTAAAAGCAGCAGAAGAGAGGAGATTAGCAAAATAAGCGGAGAAATATCCAACATCAAGATTAGGAAAATGATACAGTAAATCAACCAGTCAAAAAGCTGGTTCTTTGAAAAAATCAATAAGATTAATACACCCCTAGCTAAATTAACCAAAAGCAAGAGTGAGAAAACCCAAATTAACAAAATTAGAAATGAAAATGGAATTACCACTACTGATACCCAAGAAATCCAAAGAATTATAATGTCATATTTCAAAAACTTATACTCTGTGAAATATGACAACACAAAAGATGGATGAATTCCTAAGTAAACACAACTTACCTAAATTGAATCAGGAAGTTGTGAATTATTTAAATAGTCCTATAACATATGAGGAAATTGAGGAAGTAATCTTGAATCTTCCCACCAAAAAATGTCCTGGACCAGATGGATTCAGCACAGAGTTCTACCAGACATTGAAGGAGCTAATAACACTAGTACTCTTTAAACTGTTCCATCAAATAGCAAAGGAAGGAACACAACCAATTTCCTTCTATGAAACTAATATCGTCTTAATCCCAAAACCTAATAAAGATACACTTAAAAAACAAAACTATAGGCCAATCTCTCTGATGAACACAGATGCAAAGATTCTCAATAAAGTCTTAGCAAATCGGATTCAAAAACTTATCAAAAAGATCATCCACGGGGATCAACTAGGCTTTATCCCAGGCACACAAGGTTGGTTCAACATATGCAAATCAATAAATGTAATTCATCATATAGAGCAGTCCAAACTCCAAGACCACATAATACTCTCGATAGATGCAGAAAAAGCTTTTGACAAGATCCAACAGCCTTTTATGATCAGGACCCTAGAGACAATTGGAATGGAAGGAACATTTATCAATAAAATAAAAGCTATATACAACAAACCTTCAGCAAGGATTATGGGGAAAAACTTGAAGTATTCCCCCTACAATCAGGAACTACACAAGGCTGTCCACTCTCACCACTTATACTCAATATTGTACTTGAATTCTTAGGTGACGCCATAAGACAAGAAAGGGACATAAAAGGGATTCAAATCAGCAGGGAAGAAGTCAAGCTATCCCTATTTGCAGATGACATGATCTTATTATTTATAACTGAGTGATCCCAAAAACTCCACCAGGAAGCTCCTGGAACTATACAGAAGTTCAGCAGGGTGGCAAGATACAAAATAAATGTACAAAAATCAGTGACCTTCCTATATGCCCAGAATGAAAGAAGTGAAAAAGCCCTGAGAGAAACAATCCCATTTACAATAGCCCCTAAAAAAATGAAATACCTTGGTATATAAACCTAACCAAAGAAGTAAGAGACCTTTACGATGAAAGCTTTAGAACCCTGAAGAAAGAAATTGCAGAAGACACCAGAAGGTGGAAAGACCTCCCATGTTCCTGGATTGGCAGAATCAACATCGTAAAAATGACTATCCTACCAAAAGCAATATACAAATTCAATGCAATACCAATTAAAATCCCAAAGCAATTCTTTAAAGAGGTTGACCAAACAATCTCAAAATTCATATGGAGGCACAAAAGACCCAGGATAGCAAAGACAATCCTGAGTAACAAAAACACTGCTGGAGGTATCACCATACCAAACCTCAGTCTATACCACAAATCCATAGTTATAAAACAACCTGGTACCGACTTCAAAATAGACACACAGATCAATGGGTAAGGGTTGAAGACCCAGATATAAGCCCACAAAATTACAGCCATTTGATCTTTGACAAAGGGGCCCACAAAATCCAATGGAAAAAGAATGTATCTTCAACAAATGGTGCTGGCAAACCTGGATCTCCACATGCAGAAAATTAAAACTGGACCCATACTTTTCACCATGTACAAGACTTAATTCCAAATGGATCAAGGACCTTGTTATAAGGCCAGAGACTATAAAAATTATAGTTGAAAGGATAGGGAACTCCCTTGAGCTGATTGGGCTAGGCCAACAGTTCCTAAACAGACATCCAATGGCACAGACACTGCTTCCAACTTAACAGATGGAATCTTGTGAAATTAAAGAGCTTCTGTTCAGATAAAGAGATTGTAACTTGAGCAGAAAGGCAACCCACAAAATGGGAGAAAATCTTCACTAACCACATATCTGATAGAGCTCTATTATCCAGAGTGCACAAAGAACTTAGAAAACTAAACACCAAGGAAACTAATGGGCCAATTAAAAAATGGGCCTTGACTCCTAGTACCACACCCACCCAGCCCATCTTGAGACACTCATAGGTAAATCTATGTATTACCTACAGTAAATACAAGGATTATGAACAGGAGGGATGGGGTTGGAGGGCCACACCAGAAACAAGGAGAGAAGTGACCATGTTACAATAGAGAAAATAGGCCTTCATCAAGGACTGCAAGAAAGTAATGTGACACCTAGTTAAGTTCACAATTCGTTCCTGATCATTTACAACTAAGGGGGTATGAACTCACCAGAAGGGGAGGGCATATAGTCCGCAGATTAAAAAGTAACCATTTTGCAAATGGGTGATTGACCCCTCCCATGGCCAAATGCCATATGACCCTGTGATTCCACTTTTGGGTATAAGTATTACATCTACCCTTGAATGTGCTCTTATAATTAGACTCCAGTTTAACAGCTTTCTGTCTCTGGCCAGGAGGTGACATACAGTGCCCATCACGATGGAGTGAAGGGCATTGCAGGAGCAACACAACTGCAAAAGAAAATCAACGAACCACTATCCAGATCTTCAGAGACTCTATATCAACCACCTAGAACTAGGCCAGACTAATCTCTCCCCATCCTGAAGCTCAGGGACATTTCGGAAGAGGAAGCAGTAAGAGTGTAAGAGCAAAAGGATGAGAGGAGCAATGATTTTCAAGATACTCCACACAAGTTAGGGCTGAAGCAATCATATTTGGACATTGCATGCCCGGCGCAATGTCCAACACACTATTGACCTCACAAAGTCTAGCATCTGCTAAAGGCACCAAGATCCTTGGAGGCAAGGGATCGACAGCCACAGTAGTGTTCCTATGCTTAAGGGGAGCACAGGAAAGGGTTCAGGGAAATGCCACTGGGTCCTTGTACGTCATCAGAGAGGAGGCCCAGAGGAGAGTCAGGCATGCACAAGAAAGGACTCTGGGAATTGGGGCGGGAGGCACGGAGGGATGGGGAGGGAGGGGTGAGGGAGGGGGAGCAGAGGGTTCGGGGGGAGGAGGAGGGAGGGAGGGAACTGGTGTATCTATTAAGTTTGTATGAGCTGAAATAATAATAAAAATGTATTAAAATAAAAAATGGGCCTTGAAACTCAAAAGAAACTTTACCAAGGAGAAATTAAAATGTCTAACTAATATCTTAAAAAATGCTCCACATCCTTAGCCATCAGGGAAATGCAAATCAAAACTTCCCTGAGATATCATCTCACCCCAGTCAGGATGGCAAAAATCCACAATACAAACAACGACAAATGCTGGAGAGGATGTGGAGAGAGGGGAACTCTCCTACATTGCTGGTGGGAATGCAGGCTCATACAGCCACTCTGGCGAGCCATCTGGAGATTCTTAAAGAAATTAAAGATTGAAATGCCATATGACACTGCTATTCCACTTTTGGGAATTACCCCCCATACAGCAAAAATTCACCTTGATAGCACAAGCACGACCATGTTCATAGGAGTACTGTTTACAATAGCAGTCATGGAATCAACCCAAAAGTCCAACAGTTGACGAGTGGATAAGGAAACAGTGGTACATCTATACAATGGAGTACTACTCAGCCATCAAAAATAATGAATTAATGGAATTTGCTGGGAGATGGAAGGATTAGGAACAATTATATTGAGTGAAGTATCCCAGACTCAGAAAATTAAGTGCTGTATGTACTCCCTAATAGGTTGCTCCTAGTACCAAACCCACTTAGAGACACTCAAGGATAAATCTCTGAAATACCTACAGTAATTGCAAGGACTATGAACAGGAGGGATGGGATAGGAGGGCCACACCAGAAACAAGGAGAGAGGGGACCATGTTACAGCAGAGAAAATAGGCCACCATCAAGGACTGCAAGTAACTAATGAGACATCTGGTTAAGTTCACAGACTTTCCTTCCTGATCATTTGCAACTGATGGGGTATGATCTCACTAGAAAGGGAGGGCATATAATCTGGCAGATAAAAAGTAGCCATTCTGCAAATGGGTGACTGACCCCTCCCTTATTGCAGTTTCCTACTTTTATTACACTTACCTTTGAAGATACTCTTATAACAAGACTCTTGTTTAACAGTTTTTTATCTCTGGCCAGAGGGTGACATCCAATACCCATCAGGGTAGAGTGAAGGGCATTGCAGGAGCAGCAAAACTGAAAAAAAAAATCAACAAACCATAATCCAGAACATCAGAGACTCTATATCAACCACCTGGAACTAGGCTAGCCTAATCTCTCCCTATCCTGAAGCTCAGGGAAATTTGCGGGAGAAGGGGCTGTAAGATTGTAAGAGCACAAGGATGGGAGGAGCAATGATATGCAAGATACTCCACACAAGTTAGGGCCGAAGCAATCATAATTGGACTTTGCATGCCTTGCGCAATGTCCAACACACTATTGACCCCACAAAGTCTAGCATGGACTAAAGGTACTAGGATCTTTGGAGGCAAGGGATTGACCGCCACAGTAGTGTTCCTATGCTTAAGTGAGACAAAGGAAAGGGTTCTGGAAAATGCCACTGGGTCCTTGCACCTCATCGGAGAGTAGGACTCAGAGGAGAGTTGGGCATGCACATTTAAGGATGCTCTGGAGATGGGAGGGGGAGACACTGGAGGATGAGGAGTGAGGGGGAGGGAACAGGTGTACCTTTTAAGTCTGTATGAGTGGAAATAAATAATAAAAAAAGAAAAAAAAAGAACAATACCACCAAACACCAAAAATTTAATTTGACAAGCTTCCTCAGGTTGAATCAACTCCTCCAGATTCCAACTAATAAGAGCTACCTTCAGTATTTCTTATTTATGATTGTCATCTCTAACTTATGATTTCAAAGGTAGTTATAGCTCAACAATCTCTGCTGCCACCCAGGAGAGCCAGCAGTGTGTGATACAATTGGCCTTATGACTGGTTTGTCCATGGAACTTGGGGCAGTCACAGTCTACACTTGTCATGTGAGGTCGCCTGTTCTCCAGCCATCATGGAAAGCAAGACTCTAGAAGCATAAGTTTCCAGATGGAGGGTAAGTGCTATAAGAAATACTTCATTATGAAGAAATATAAAGCAAAGATGGCCTTAATGTCCAAGAGTTAGATAAATGTGTCACATTTGGAGTATGTAGATTCAGGTTTCAGTTCTCTCATCCACTTTGGGTGAAAAACATCATACACACTTTTTCAGATTCAGACCTGAACAGATTTCTGGGCCTTGTTCTCTAGTTTTGCCCTTTGGTCTTTGTTGGCTATGAACCTGGTAACATCTGGTTCAACATGACTAACTTTCTCCAATCTCAGTCTGCCCCTCTCTAAAATGCAGTACATTCTGGCACCTCATTCTAGACTTGCTGCGAAAAATGTCCAACCTATTATCTGCAAAGTGCTGAGAACTGCTCTGCTCATAGTAAATGTTACATAGATGCATGCTAATTACAATGCATAATTAAATTAGGGTGGCAGTAATAAATTATGAAAATTTCATCTTATTGCCATGGGCATGCCTGGGAGTTATGTAATGGCTTTAATGGCTGGGAGTTAGCTGAGCCCCATTTCTGCTGGTCCTATTGTACCTTCCTCTCCCTACTTCACTAGGTTATTCATGGCTATGGAAACATTGTCTCCCTCACCATGCATTTGAGCTTAATTTTTCATTTGAAATCCTTTCTTCTTTCAGTTGCCCCATGTGTGTCAAACAGTACAACTAGGCCCAGAGCGTGGCTTCTCAACCTTTTATGTGCATATTTGGAAATGTTCAAATACAGAATCTGATCACTGAACCTGAACTTCAGGTTCCATTCTTCTAACAAGCTCTCAGACAATAGCCAAGCTCTGGGTTCTATGTATGGATACCCATATATAATATGAATATTCACCAGTTTAAACATTTTTTTTGCTTTAGGGTTCAGACACATATAGACTCATAACAGGTTTGTGACTAAAAGGAGACTTTCTACTATGTAATGGTACATATTCTGAGAGAGTCAGCCAGAATACAACAGTAGCATTTTAGATGCCCACTTATCTGTGCCTCTTTAGATAAATTCTGTTGGGAGGTAAGTAGAGTTACAAACTTCTCAAGTCCATATGCTCATTTGGACATCTGATTATGAAATTATTGGAGGATTTTGTGGTTGTAGGCACAGTCCATTTTCTGGATTGGTAGCATATGGTGGCCTAGTGGGAGGTGGCCCAGGTAGGCGGGCAAGCTGTGACTCTCACATAGCTGTTGTACAATGCTTTGCCAATTTGAGTGAGGCCTCAGCAGGAACTACAAGGGTGGGTCTGAAGGCAAGATAGAATAGGAACCCCTCCTCCACGTGTAGTACCAAGATTTCAGGCTTCTGCCCACGCTGAATTCCTAGCACAGTTCAAGTGAAATGCTCACAGGGATTATCTCCCTGAGAGACTCCCAGGAACACTCTTTATATCCTCTCTGCTTCTGCCAGAGTTTGTGAGAACATCTCTACAAGGCTATGAGATAAATGGGTCCATGAAATCATCATTAGTTTTCAACTCTTAAAATTACATGAAATAATTGACTTTCCAGATATCTGTCAACAGCTAACAACTTCTACATGCACAGAGCAAAAATGAAATTATCTTAGAAAAAACAGACTATTTTAAATACTTAAAAATTTTGAACGTTACAACATAGCAGTGTACTTGTTTTTGAGAACACTGAAGATACATAATAAAATACAGCTCCAGCAAGCATCTACTAAGAGATTCCCTATCCTCTGTGCTCTAGGCAAACTCTGTTGCACCTGGTATAATGGTTCTGGGTGGCTTTATGGTCTGCCTACAGTAGCTGAATGTAGGGAGTGTCAGTGGACATTATCAGACTGTTCCTTACAAACAAATGCCCAAGGCCGATGGGTAGCTATAACCAGCAGATGCCATCTGCTGCTCCTGGCAATAATCAAGATAGTGAGGTGAAGTTTTTATGCAATAACTTGGCTCTTTGGGCTTAGCCAGGAGGGCGCTGGCACAAGTGCCTGGCCACAGCTTGCTTTCCAATACCTAGGATTCAACATTGGCCCTGGAAGAAAAAAAACTGGTGGATACCTTTCCATCTCTTTTTTGTTCTGATTATTATTCATAGTCATCTAGAGGGTCAAACAAGCTTCTCGAAGGAAGGCCAGAGCAACGCACAAGCCCAAGCCCTTCCTGAGATTTGTGACACTATCCCAGAGGCCAGGATTTCGCCTTGGATTCTTTTCTTGTATTTCTCTTCATCCCCTTCCCTTCTGTTGTTACTTGAATTGTTCCTTCCCATTGCCTGATTGCATGACCCTCAGGTGTCCTGGCTTCACCCCTCAGGGCTCTGAGTCTAGTGTTGATCTGATGGGGACAATGTGTTGGTGCTTCAAGATGATACTAGTAAAGGCACTTTGAAAATAGATGCTCAGATAAGAATTTCTGTTGCTGGGGCTGGAGAGGTGGGTCAGGGGTTAAGCCTCTGCCTTGCAAGCGGAAGGTCCTGAGTTCAGATCCCAGACCCCACGTATAAACGCCAGGCAGAAGCGGGGGCGGCCTGCGTTTCTGGTCCTGGTAGGGCGGAGCCTGTGAATCCCGGGGCAGAGTAAACAAGGAGGAGGTGGAGGTGTCCATGGTGGTTCCCGAATTCTTCCGTGGTTCTACACACACACACACATACACACACACACACGCACAGTTGAATAAATAATTTAAAAAAAAGAATTTCTGTTGCTTTATTTGGTTGGGAAACAGTAAGCATACTTTTTTCTAAGAATTCTTATGATTCTGGAAATTTCTTAGAGAAGACGGAACTTTCCAAAAGAATCTCAAAATACACTGCAGCTACCTGGATCCGTTGATTTGATGTAGCGCATTGTAAAATAGCTCTCATTTTTTTGGTTTGCTTCTTGACTACCTCTTTCTACATTTGCTGCTTCTTTCTCCACTGGATAAACACAGGGAAGAGTTTGCTTGGTTTTTAAGCAAAATTTCTCAGAAGTTGAACAGATCTACATGGAGGATGCAATCTAATCTCATGCACATTGTGACAGGATGTCTTATCTGCAAAGTTCACAACTGAAAACTGCATAATTGCAATTATATAACAAATTGCAAATGATGAGAGAAACCTCACAATGTTGTAAGCAAGTTTAAGATTTTGTTTTTAGCTATGATTTAATTTCATAATTTCATTGCTGAAATAAATACCTGACCCAAACCACTTAGGGGAACAAGGGAATCTTATTCATGCTCATAATACCGATTACTACTCTCATGACAGAGATGTTACACCAACATCAGAAGCCAAGAAGACTGGCTACACTATGTTCACAGCAAGAACAGAGGACAAGGACCAGTGTAGATCAAACTCCAAATTCCAGCTCATTCTCTGTTTTTATCCACTGGCCTGGGGAACAATCCTAGGTACTATGGACTGAGTCCTCCCACATTCTGCAATTAGACACTCTCCTATAGGCTTGCCCTGAGGTCTACTCTACCTCATAAGTGTGCCCAGAAACTCACCATGCAAATATCAAATTCACAGCTGATACTACCTGGCACAGGCCACATTTGCCACCAGCTACTGTTGAATGCTGCTGATTATGTCCTGGGCTGGGAAATGGGCTCAACTGGATCTTAGTTTGTGACCAGGCTGATGTAGTCTTCAGTGAACTTGCCAGCAGTTGTGACACTTTATTTTTTTTGTAAAATATGAACATTTATTTCAGAGAATAGTATTACCAGTTGTCTTGTTATTAAGGCTGAACCCTTGGCTTGATCCTGAAAAATGTCCCTTTCCAATACAATTCAGGCAGGGCCAACTTGTGTGAGTTCTACCTCCTAGCTACCTTTCCAAGTATTTGCTTCTTTCCACTTTTGTTTCATTAACTGAATCTTAGTTTCTTCAGTCCATATCTGACCATAGCTTTCTTATTAGTCTTATTTTCCCTCCTGAATTCACTCTAGCAGTTCAAACTGATTTTTTAAATTAACATTCTGAACAAATTTCTTTTCTATTCACAACTGCTTAATTTTCCCCACTACTCTAAGACTAAAAGCCCCTGCTTACCCTGGCCTAATAGCCCAGAATCCTGGACAACATTCCATCAACTCTAGTTCACTGCCTCCGCCACTCAGTCCTTCTTCCAGCTCTCAATATGTCTTGTTTCTTCTCGGTCCTAGGCCTTTGCACGTGTTCTTTCTTCCCTTGATTCTTGAAGATCTTCAACAACTCACTTATCTTCACTCTGAGTTGTGACACTTTCTATCCTGAGGAATGAAAGGGTTGCACATCCTGGGACAGTGTAGTTAGCCATGTGACTAGCTCCATTGTGATAAGATGATAAACATGTCACTTCCTGGAAGAGCATCTAAGCCTAATACAAGGATCTTCAGAACTACTTGTTCCTAAGACAGCAGTGAGAAATGATGGAGATGATGTCTATCCCACAAGCCTGAGGCCTTGATTGCAAGTAGAATTCCTTGTAAGAAGCAAATCATGGGCTGGGGAGATGGCTCAGGGGTCAAAACCTTTGCCTTTCAAGCAAAAGAACCTGAGTTTATACCAGATGCCAGGAAAAAATACCAGTGGATACAGAAGCAGCTTGTACTTGTGGCCCTAGAAGGCAAAGCCTGGGAAACCCTAGAGCAATAAGGAAGTAAAGCAAATCAGGATGATTTGCAGTTTTACCCTTGAGATTCCATAGGCACACACTCTAGTGTCCTCTTGTACACACACACACACACACACACACAGAGAGAGAGAGAGAGAGACATATCATGAATAAGAAATAAACTTTAGTTACTTTAAGAAATGGAATGTTTGAGGTTATTTTATTTTATTGTAAGTTTAACCTAACCTGATTGATACATGTCTAAAATGTGAACTGCAGAGGAAAAGGAATTATGTCATGCCACTGTAAGGAATTTGCATAATAGCAAATAAGTTATTCTTAATTGTCAGCTCAAAGAATTCAAGAATTAAAATTACTCCTTTAATGTCAAAAATGATTGATTTGTAGTACTGAATAGACATTGCATTTTAAAAATTGGTACTTTTTACACAGAGGTTACTGAGATAGCAAACAACAATTCTAAGTAGAAAGTTTAGAAGAGTAGGCACAATGACCTTTGTGGTGAGGATCTGATGTGCAGTTGTTTATTTAAAGTGTATGTGTGTGGGGGGGTTGAATATGTGGTCAGAGAACAATTTGTTAGAGAAGAACTTCCTTCTACCATGGGTTCTGAGTATCAAACTCCATTTGTAAGATTTGGTGGCAAGAGCAATTACCTGCTTAGCCATTTTGCTAGCCAGGTCACGGTGAAAGTATGTAAAGCTAAACCTGAAGCTTTGGTGTATGGCTCCTGATAGTGACATCTAGGGCAAGTCACTTCATTTCCCAGAACCTAGCTCCCTTTGTTGATGAAGAGCTTGTGCCGAATTTTCCAAAACATCATCAAACTCCAACACTCTCTGGTGGTTTTAAAGTCATGCTTCTGCCAGGACCAAAATTCATCCAGATGTTTCTAGTAAAGAGAATCACAGAGAGTACAAATAAAGAATAAGGTGTTCAGCAACTGGCACTAGTGGGAGGTATTTTTTATTACTATTAGTAGTAACCTCAGCTGTGAGGAAGACAGAGTAAGGAGAGCCTAAGCTCACTCAGACTCTGGATGGTGACCAGCCAGGCAGGGGCTGGAGATGGAGATGGGAAGAGAAGAACACAGTTGCTCTGGACATGGAGGAGAAAAAAGCCCAACCCCACTCTTTTCCAGTGTCCCAGGACTATCATAGTCTACCCTACGCCCTATAAGAAACCTTGGAGGTGTATTCCTGGGGTCAGGGCAAGGGCAGATTGGAGCCATGAAGTAAAGGACCAGTAGAAGGAGAGGTGACCAAAACGACCTGCACCAATATTGGTGCTAAACAAGTTGGAATTGGCAAACCCTTCTCAACACATGGAATCCAAATCACTTTGAGGGAAATGTTTTCTCAGATGTTCTTTTGTTGTTGACCTTGTCTTCACTGGAAAACACATCAATGAGAATAATAAGTGATTACACAGCAATGATTTTGCCCTGTTTCTTTTCATTTCTTCTTTTCTGTTGCTATATTAAGACCTTGCTGGTATCTAGTTCATTGGTAAGAAATTCTTAGTCCTTTCCCACATCCAATCCACTTCAAATTTACACATGATATTAGTATTCTATTCTGGTTTACCCACACTTATTCTTATAAGCCAATAAACAGCATTGGAACAAACAGGAAGCTGTGAAAGGAATGGAAAACTGCACCTCATATTTTGACTTATTTTAGCTCAGAGCTCTTGAGATAACCACCTCTTTGATTTTTCTATTATCATAATCCACACATCATTTCTTTAAAAAATACAAAAACATCAGATTTAAAAATCATGTCCCTCTAGTTTAAACAGTTGTTATAACAGCAGAGGCGAATGCAGGCTAATTGAGGTCAGATTATGTTCCTGTCAGATCTCACATGTAATCTGGAACTGGAATGAATCTATTTCAAGTCTTGGATCACCAATTTTGTTTTGTGTACACCAGTGGATGTCATGAATAAACATAACACAACTTGCTGCCTGGGATCCCTTCCATTCACCAGTCCTTCAGGCAGTAGCTCAGACTCCAGCCAATGCAGGTTTTCCAGAAGATCGTTATTTTTCTCTTCCTCTGATTCAGCTTCTTGCAAAAGTCCCTCAAGCACACAGTGAAGCCATCAGCTAGTCAGAGCTGGGTGTCATGGAAGGAGTCTAGCTTTGTGTGTGAGTTAAAAGAAGAAATCGAAATGGTAACATAAATGTCAGAGGATTAGACAACAAATTTCAGCATCCCTCCAAGCATCCAGGGTGGCTTTTCATATGCATTGACTTTACTCAGGCCCACACAGGATACCAAAGTCAGTATCGATAGCACATTAATACAGAGCAAATGCCACTTGTCTGTGGACCAGCTTCAAAAGGTATGCACAGTGGAAATTACTTCTTTGCCTCCTGCCTTGGGAGGGAGGGAGGGACTATTACTACCTGTAGAGATGGATGGTAAATTGGTATTCTCTGGGCAAAAAGGATGGCTCTCCACTTTGACTAGGCACATTGGAGTCAGTCTTTAGAAAAATGAGATAGAATGTATCTCAAATGTCCCCAAGGGATGAATGGCAAGCTAGCTCCATCTATGTGAATCTCTATTTCACTAGTACTCCACAGATATAATGTAGCACCATCTCTAGTCTTTGAAGTCTCAAGAGAGCTATTGGTGTTTGTGATGTCTGTGATTAGTATGCAGACATGCTTGTTTCTGTTTGTATGCAGGATGGCCATTGTCCTTCAGATGTGGGTATAGAGAAATGATTGTTCTTTGGGTTTTAATGCAGTTCTAAAACTGAGAAATTCTATTTCTATAAATAGTGAAGACCTATTTCTGAGGACTGAAACTATTTAGATATTGTTTTCTGTATATATTCTTCTGAACAATTGTCATAGCAGACTGTCTAGAAGTGGCCCACTTGGCCAAAGCAGAAGTGGTCAACGTGTTTACATAGAAAATTTTAAGTGAGGTTTCTTACACTCACTTGCGAGGTGGTCTAGCAGGCAGGGTAAAAGCAGCCTCTTCTCTGAATAGTACACATTTGTCTTCTCTGTTTCTTCTCCCTCCCATTTCTCACACCATATTTTCCTCCTCTCATCCTTCTGCAAGGGAGGATAGCAAAGCAGAGAAAATTTAAGGATGGGGACTTTAAAAGGAAAAAGAGCCCATCACCTTGAAATCCAGTCAAAGCTTATTGTCAGAAAAGAAGCAGGGATTCATTATCAACTGCTTAAGGTCTTTCTCCCTTCATAGCCATAAACCTGCAGTTGCCTAAAAATCTCATCAGAAACTTGAATCATAAGAAAATGACCCTAGTACAGCCACAGTGGGTCCTGGTTTCACTTTATCAGATAAATTCCATCTAAGACATCTCTTAAGGAGAAGGAGAGAGAGGGAAAAAAAGAAGAGAGGTAGAAAGGGAGAGATTTCTTAGCAACCTTTGGAAATGTAACTTGACAGCCACCATAAGGGCACGTATGGCTACTCCTGGGACATTTATTTCATTGCTGACTTCTCTGTGGAGAAGCCTATGTTCTTGGATCTTATTTTTCTTCCCCTGAGCAACTTTTGTTTCTCAAGCTTGTATTGAATTGTCCTTAATATAATCTCCAACTTTGCTTAGGTGCATTGGCTAGCCTCAAAAGTCTTTTCAGAATTGAAGAAGTTACAAATTGCAGTTTGGCTTGATTTGAAGTCCCTGAATGTCTCAGGGGCTCCTCAGACTTCCTAGCGTGGCAGGTTGGACTTGCTTTCTGTCCCCTCACTGCTGACACATACCTGTGAATCAAGATCGCATTCTTTGCTAGAAACGGCTTTCTAGTCTTCTGTAGAAGGAAGTCTTACTTATTTAAAGACTTGGTTACATATTTTCTTGACCATTGCAGATCACTAACCTAATATGACTAAAATGATATCTAATAGTTACATTGTTTCCTTCACTAGATAGCAAGCATTCCACATCCCAGTATTGTGACTCTAGTAGTTTTGTAACTATGAGGGGAGATGGTCATGTGCAGGGTACAAAGTAACAATGCTAGTCACATTTTTTTTCCTGTCAGAGTTCCTTTTTGGAGAATTCTCATGATTACAGATTATTTCTTCAAAAATATTATCATTCGTGTTTGTTTCTAGACAATACCCCATTCTACTTGTTACAGGTTTATGTTTCATTTTCCCATTGCTGAGTATAGGACCTAAATAATTTAGGAGAATGAAAGGTTAGTTCTTAGTTAAAATTTTATTTGTTAAGTGATAGTTCATTATATGGAAGCTATATGCAGTGGCAGGAGAGTTCATGTCAGCATTATGTCCTTTTAAGCATAGTGGGATGATGAGAGTACCAACCAGAGGATTAGATTTCTTTCCTTGCTCCTTTTTGAGGGCATACCTGCACATGCATGCATCCACGTGTATGCTTGTTTATGTGTATCTTTGTGTTTGGATAGCATGAAAGGAAAGAAAAAATTCAGAGTGTGTGACTATTTGGATAAGGTCAGAAAAGAGATTTAAATTCTGCAAAGCTTCCATCAGAAGACAGAGTGACAACCAAGACCAAAAGAATAATGCTGCTTTATTTTTTTGAAGTTTTTTTTGCTATCAAAGAAAAAATTAAGTTTAAAGTAATCAAATAAGGATGACTTTTACTAAGTGCAACATTTTCTAGTTTTGAAACAGAGCACAGTGACTGAAACAGAAAATTTTTTTTCCTTACTTTTATTTTCTCTCTCAGGGGAAAAAGAAGAATAAAAAGGTACACACATTATCATCATTTGAACATTTTATCACTCTAGAAGCTTCATAAACTCCCTGAAGATAAAGAAGTATGTCTCAGATATTCTAAGGGTTAGATTACTGATATCAATGTTTTAAAATACACCATGACACTTGGATTTAATAAGTACAGAATGTTAATCATCAAAGCCTAATAAAAGAATATGATTGATTTTTGCAATTGAAAGGAAGAATTTGGTTTGGGTCATACTCTCTGAACCTTCGGTCCTACACTAAATATATACATAAATATATTTAAGGAAATCTTAATACCTGCAATGGGGATTTTTCCTCTGATCTGTGAAGATTTCCACATTACATGGGTAAATATCTTATCCTGGATCTGGGTTGGGATAGTAATCAATTACTTCAAACACATAAAAACTTATTTATTTCTGTTTGTGGATAAGTCTTCAAGTTAGATGTACTTTTATCTATAAATAGATGTGTATGTTAATATATATATATTAATGTGTACCTGTATACCTTAAACCTCATAATTTTCTTTGGCTGTCTTGAAACTAAGCTACTAGTTGTTGATGACTGAATATCTAGATTTTTGAGAGTTTTTTTTTTCCCTGGGTTGCTGGTGAATCTGGTGGATCCAAAATGAAGAATATATTAGGCATATGCTGCTGTCCTTACCACTGCTGTAATGGCTACAGCTGCTTATTCAGATGAATAAGACTGCCCCTAACAGCTGTGCTGTCAGTGTTTAACTGAGATGTTCACCTGTGTGGGACAGTCCCACAGCTTAGAGTCCTGGGTTGAGTGAATGGTAGTTCCCATTCAGTCTTGTAGTCTGGCAGCTCGATATAGGAGTTATGTGAGAAGTCTGAATGCTACCTTTTTAAACAGCTAGCAGCTGTGGAGCAAGTCTATATGAATGCCACTGAATTAAGAGATCAATATTCATGATCACTAAATAACCATCTCTGGGTTAGGGGGATGGAAGACAGGTGATAGGCTCTCAACCCTTTTTATCAGCAAACATCACTCACTAGGCTTCAACTTTGAGATAATTGACCTAACAAAATAAATGTAGTTGATTAGTAGCGATTCATACATTCTAACCTTACAGCTGAATAGTTATAACTGCCAATGGAAATAGTGATCCTGAAGTGGAACATGGCCCTATGATAGAGTTCTTACCTGGCATGCTCAATACCGTGTTTGCCATTCCCAGCAGTGCAGAGTTTCCAATCAGTGCATATGAGTACTGTTCTTACAGGTCATGAGATTTCTAGATTAAATAAATTTGCCCTTTTAGTTAGTTCATGTATCTGTGAGCCAAGTAATTGTGTAACTTTCATGTGACTTTTTGATTTTGGTATTTACTTATATACATAGATTAACGATCTTAAATTAGAAGTGACTAAAAATGTATCATATGTGATCTGTAATCCAGTATTGATAATGTGAAGATGCCATAATTAAAAGAGAAAAGGTTTGGGATAGAGTGATTCACAATGGAGGAATGCTTCAACTCCTTGCTTCTCTGATGGGTAAAACACTAATCCAATTCTGTCCAAACATTTTATATTTGAGAAAAGAAAGTGGTAGTGTTTTAACTATATGCCACAAAAGCAGTAATTCTTCTGCTGTCTGCATAAGGAAGAAGAAATGTGGTCCTCTTATCTGGTTATTTTTGTAACTCAGCAGGTGTATGAGAGTTCTTCTATGTGCTTTGTTTACATTCTGCCAAATCGAAAGAAAGTATAATAAAATAAGGATGCCGTTGAATCTTTGTCCTCACTCAAGGTCCTGGCTTGATGGACTTCAGTGGAAGTTGATGCCTTGCCCATTCTATTTAGGACCAGGAATATAACAATATTGGAAGCAGGTGCTGCTGCAAACATTCCACCAGTCAGCTTCACCTGGCTCTTGCATGTTCCCCCTTGAGCCTAATGACCATGGTTCCTTAAAGAAGATTGCCATGGGGCTCTTTCCCACCATGGCTCCCACATTCCCTGTTAGCCAGTGACTCTGAAAGGCCACATGCCCTCAAGAGCCTCCCTTACTGAAACAGACTGGCAAATGTGATACAATCTGGGTGGGTTTGCTCTGGGAGGATGCCAAATCTGGCCTGAGAAGCCAGGCATGCAAGCTTGCCATGGGATTGGATCCATTTTAACCTTACCTTCCATTTCCTGCTTTCTTCCTTCCTTCAGTCATGAGTTTCCCTTAGGAGGCTTTCTGAACTGGATGTCTTGTGTCCAAACCTTTGTCTCTTTGTTTCTAGAGAAGCTAGCCTAAGACAATAGTCAACCACTGTCAGGGGAAAAATTTTATAACATTATGTTAACCCCATCTGTTAGTTGCCATGTCAATTTGAAGATAAGCTTGCAAAGGTTTAAAGATAAAAGAGGAAAGAAATATTAAAGACAGCTTCTAGCTCGTCAATGAAACCAACTAAAAGGACCCACCTTTTGTTATTTTCCCTTCATATTGCTGATAAAATGTAACCCAATAGTTTAAGGGAGCAAGGGGCTTTATTCTTGTCTATGTTTCTGATTACAGTTCCTTGTACAGTTTGGCAGGAGAGTTCGTACAAATTCCAGGAGCTGAGGGAATTGGCCAGACTGTGTCCACAGGAATTACTAAGAAAGGGACAAACCTCCTTGCTTGACATGGTTGTGAATCTGCCAGGCATGCTGAAGTATGCCAACCTACCGAACCATCTCCCTCCTTCTTACCTATCTGTCAAGGGAACATTTCCACCTACCATGGGCTGGGTCTTCACTCATCAATTACATAATCTCCCACAGGTTTGCTCAAGAATTGCCTTAATTATCAATTCCTCACAAATGTTCTTAAAGCTTTAGCCCTCAATTATCAAGTTAACATCTGTGTCTAACTAGCATACCAGCCGAATGTCATTCTAACCTGAAATCAATCACCCATTCAAGAAGATTGCAATCACCAGAAGCAGGGATAGAGCAAGGAGGGAAAATTTTGTCTCAGAAGAAAAGGGAAAGAAATAAAGCAGAGACTACTGGTCTTTATTGGAAGCATCTGTGTGGGCCTAGGAGGTCTGCTGGGCCTGCAGCTGCTTGGGAACACAGATGCTTTGCTATTCCCTGAGCTTTAGTTTGAGAGAAGCTGGTGCACGACTACAGATCTTTATAGCTGGCATTCCCACTGCTCATCAAGTCTACCAATCCTCAGAAGTACAGTAGGATTTGCTGGAATCATTAAGACACGGAGATCCTCACACAATAGGGGCCATGTTATACTCAAGGCAGCTCGGGGTTTGAGCAAAGGGTTTGTGGCAGAGATGGAGACAGCTACTTCAAATGTTCTCATTTCTGCTCTTTCATATTTTTTAAAGTTTGCTTTATTTGTTTGTTTGGTGTGTGTGTGTGTGTGTGTGTGTGTGTGTGTGTGTGTGTGTATGTGTGTGTGTGAGAGAGAGAGAAAGAGAGAGAGAGAGAGAGAGAGAGAGAGAGAGAGAGAGATAGAGAGAGAGAGAGAGAGAGAGAGAGAGAGAGAGAAGAGAGAGAGAGAACTGTGTGTCCCTATGGAGGTCCAAGGGTGATTTTGGGAATCATCCTGGATTTGTTCTATTTCCTTTTGCTTCACTCAAGGATTTTCCAGGCTCTACATGGTGTTTTTATATGTGACCTGGGATCTGAACTCAAGATTTTCTGCTTGCTAGGCAGTCTTAACCTGTGAGCTACCTCTCCAGCCCATGCTTTTTCATATTTTTTCATATCTTTCAATTTTCATATTTGAACATTTAAACCAGATAAAATCATTTTGAAGAACATATTTCTATAAAAATGAATTTTCTTTATATTATTACAATACTGAAAATTCAAAAATATTTCCCCAAACTTCAGATTTTTTTCCACAGGAGACAATATGGACTTTATGAAACTAGATGCTAGAGGTATTAGCTTATTAGAGAAAGCACACAAATTTTTTTTATCAAATAATTGCTTTACTGATATTTAAATGACAAAATTCAGGTAGAATGAAATAAAGTTTTATCTTGCTTTGTTCTTGTGTAGAGAAACCCAATGTTGTAACTTTTTTTTCAGAGATAATTTCTATAAGAATCATTCTATGATGTGTATATATGCTATATGTTGTTACTGTACCTCATTATTAAACTTAAAACAATTGGAAATCATTTTATACCTATACCATGCCGGCTTCTGGATCTTAGTGGTGACTCAGGTCACCAGTTTATCATCATTAGGTGCCTTTCCTACTGAGCTATCTTTTAGGATCCAGAGAATAAATATTTATAAAATTAATCTTTAATGTTAATACAGCACCTGGATACAAAAATATGTGAATTTGTATTATAGAATTGTGGGCAAGATTTTGTAACAGATTTGATTCTATTGCATGTTTTTATCAAGGTTTGTTTAGATAGAGTTCTCTTTTTTTAATTGCATGTCAAGGGTCATCTGTCAGTTTCAATTCAGCCAAGTCTACCCAAAGACATACTATAAACAACCTCTCAAAGGTTAAGGACTGAGAGAGGATTTCTTAAAAGTGTATGAGAAAAGAAACAAATAATATTTATAGGTGTTCAAACTCAGTTGATAGTAGACTTTCCAGAACAGAGTGGGTGAAGCTTTCACTGTGTTGAAGATGACAAAACAAAACAAAATCAAATCAAATAAACTAATAATCATGACAATGTAATATTATATTCAGCAAAGCTGGCTTTTAGAAATGAAAGTGAGATCATTTTAGATTCTCACATAAGCAAAACCTAGGAGAATTTCTCACCACCAGGTTTATCTTAACAAGTGTATTAAAGGAAATTCTGCAAACTGAATGAAAGAATCTATAAGCAAGAAGATTATTAGAAGTATTAGATTATTAGTAGTAAAAATGGCAGATAAATTCTGAATGTCTTAATATCATAAACAATGCATGATACTTTATATCTACAGGATGAAGACTAAGAAACCAAACAAGCAAATATAATAATTGAATAAGTGATTTTAATTAGTAATTCACATTGATTCCTTGCATATTGATTTTGGCAGTAATACTATAGGGTTTTTTTTTTTTTTTTGCTTAATTGTTGCTATAAGAATTGAAGATACATGTTTTAATTACAATGAACATTTTAAAATGATAGTCACTCAGCTGGGATAATCAATACAGTGAAAGTCACAAAAAAGGAGAAACACTAACCTAATAAAAACTATTCTTGAATTTTTGGTGTTCTATTTTATGCATTTCATTATCTATCTCTTAATGTAATCATTTAATTATCATTTTTGCTTAATTAGGCTTAAAAAATAGGTAAAACCTATAGCAATACTGCCAAAATCAATATATAAGGAATCAATGCAAACTACTAATTAAAATCACTTATCCATCAAGGGTGGGAGAAAAAGAATGCCACACAGTAAGAAAACAAGAAACAAAATGTCAGTATTTGACACCTCTACTAATTAAGAAGCATAGAAGCTTTTTAATGTGGTGTAGTCTCAGGGCTGGAGAAGTGGCTCATTAAGCCTCTGCCTTGCAGGAGGAAGGTTCTGAGTTCAGATCCTAGACCCCACGTATAGACGCCGTGCGGAAGCGGGGGTAGCCTGCGTTTCTGGTCCTGGTAGAGCTGAGCCTGTGAACCCGGGGCAGAGTAAACATGAAGGAGGTGGAAGTGGTCCATGGTGGTTCCCGAATTCGCCCGTGGTTCTACACACACACACACACACACACACACACACACACACAGAGGCAGACAACGCACAACTGAATAAAAAAAATGTGGTGTAGTCCCATTATGTTAGTTACTGAGCTATTTTCCATGCTATTGGAGTCTTGTTCAGAGTTCTTTCCCATAGCTAAATCTGTAAGCTGATTTCACTGCTGCTCTATTCACAACTGCAAGGAAGTGGAGCCAATGTAGTTGTCCATTCATACATGATTGGATGATGCAAATGTGATAAAGAAATAATGGAATTTTATTCAATTATGATAAATTTTCAGGAAAAATGGATGGATCTATAATGTAGTATACTAAGTGATATAGATTCCTACACCATTTCTCAGAGAATACTAGCTTTTAGGTCAGTGAGATAGCTCAGTGACAACAATGATAGAATTTTTCTATACCAATAGTGAAAGAAATTAAAAAAATGTAATTCCACTTACAATAGCTACATAATTCTTAGGAATCAATTTAACAAAAGAAATACTTTTTGTAACTAAATTGATAAAGATTATTGAAAACATTGACTAGGATAGGAAAATGTGGAGAGAGATCTGTCTGCATCAAAAGAATCAGTCTTGTTAAGAATCAGATGTCTATATTTCCAAAGTGATCACAAAAGTCAATGCAACTCCTATCAAAATTGTAATGACATTCTTCATAGGACTAGACAAAGTCAAAAGTTCACATGGGCTCTCTCATCTTCACAAAACTTTAAGGAATAGGAATACAGGAGAACAAGCCAAGTATTACTTTTAAATATATCTCAAAATTATAGTTCTTGAAACAGCATGGTATTGACATAAAAATATCATATAAATTAATGAATCAGAATATATAATCTCAGAAAAAACTCAAGCATTTACCACTGACTGCTTTTGATAAAGGTCCTAAGATTGTTTCCTCAGGAAATGGTTCTGGGAAAACTGGATACCCACACGTGGAAGAAGGAAACAAAGTTCTGATTCTTAACTCGTGAAGATTAAATAAAATTGAATAAAGGTTCTGATATAATATCTGATACCAAAATTCACATGAGAAAACCTTAAGTGAATGCTTCAGGGCATTCACTCGACTGGTCAGAGACTAGGCAAAATACCCCCAAAGTACAGAGAATAAAAGTATAAAGAGAAACCTGGCATTATAACAAACTAGAATCTGCTATAGAGCATAATAAAGCTAACAGAGTAAAGTGGTGACCTATCAAGTGGAAGAAAATATTTGCCACTATATATCTGATAGGAGTTAAGAGTTGAGGACTAAAATAGATACGAAACTGCAAAAAACTTAATAACCAAAAAAATAACTAATTCAATTCTAATGCAATTTTAACATGGGCAGTAGTGCAAGTTGAAGCCACGGTGGTATATCTCTTCACTCCAGTTAGAATCAGTACGGTAAAAGATGGCATTTTCCTTTCAATACCGAATGCCTGGAGAGAGCTAGTTTCTGCCTTGAATACTAGTGACGAATATGTACAGAGAACCCAGAACTCATGTACAGTGTGCTGGTACAAAATGTGCAAACCCGTGATTAACATGAGGAATTTTTTAATCACTGGATACCAATATTGATGGTTGGCGACTCCAGAGTGTTTTGATGAAGCTTAAACAGATGTCTAAAAACTTTAATGAAAGGAGAGTTCTCTCATTAACTAAATGTCCTTGATTTAATTTTACTTGTGCATGAGATATCTTCTTTGGAAAAAAAGGTCTATATGGAAGAGGTGGATCAGCATATGTATGGCCACAGGGGTAGCCAGAACAGAAAATTCAGGTTAATATTGGCAAGACATTACACATACAGGCAGGAGACCTGAGGGTAAGAAGAACCAAGATGACAAGCCATGCATAGGAAGGTAACAGACTCCCAGAGAGATCTTGCATCCTTACAGAAAGATATTGTTAACTGGAGTATAGGATCATAACGGTCCTGGAACAAAATTAGATTTCTTACTAATATACACAGTGACTTAGATTTTTAAAGTTAAATATAGAGAAAGCTGAATTGGCCTTAGAATTTATGTATTGAAACTTCAAACAACAGGTGGATGTAATTAGATTTAGATTTATCTCATCTGAGTTACCAATTTCTATAGTGACAAAAAAAAAAAAAAAACTACTGTTAAATCTCCCAAGAACTTTCATGGCATGTATCAGATATGTGGAAAAATCCCATGCAGGTCATAGAAGAGAATGAGGCAGAGGCTTGCCACAGGCAAGGTCTTGCTTCCTCTTCAGAGTAGTCATAACACATAGCTGCCATTACAGTTGGATGGGCTGTGGCATGTGAGCAGATGCGTGGCAAATTGTTACAGATGTGTCTCAACTCGGGCGATCCAGATTCACTTGCTCTCCCTGTTTCTCTTCCTTCCCTCCATTCTTCAGAGAGCAGAACCCCGATTTCTGAAGAAGCGAGTGGGGGAAGTTGGTTCTTGAGTTGAAGTTTCTCAGGAAACTTGGAATTGTGCCAAGAGCATGAAGTAAAGGAAGTCTTTCTCATGTATTAACCATGGAAATTATATTTCTCACCAAAGAACCCTGTATTAATTTGCTCTAACTAACATAGATAACATATCAGGCACTTCACTGATGCTGAGGCCTACATAATCCCTTAGATAACCAGGGTCTTTCTGTTTGGATCACTTAACGCTTCTGTCCCAGGCCCCAGATGCTTAAAGGTTTAAAGTCCAGTTGCTAAAAAAGACTTGTTTTTTGTTTATGTTTCTACTCAGATCTATTTTACCAGAATTGAGCCATGTTCCAAGAAGATTTATGAAAATGATCAAGTTCAGAATACTAGATCCAACACAGAATTGACATAATTTCATCTCACATCACGGCCCTTTTATTCACTGTCTCAGATCTCTGGTTCATTATTTTTGCAGCTCTTGCTTAATGACCCAACTAATCCAAGATGTTCAGTGGCTGAAGAGTTGGCTAAAGACACTGGTGAATTTTGTACAAGTTGCCATTCTTTGATATATTTTTAAGGTGATTTATTTGCAATGGAAAAAAACAAGCTGTTTTCTTTACTCAAAAGATAAAGTGTTGTTTACATCTTAATTTAGAAATGAATGCAAGTCATTTGTGTGGTGTAAGACCTTTTTCAAGGAAAATATAGCCTTTTATATGACTTGATGAATGCATATTCTCCCTCCAAATATTAGACTTAATGCTGGGTCTCCAGAGTCTAACAGTGTAATACTTCAGTGAACAGGAGCTGTCCTGCCTGTGTTTAATTGCATTTCAGAAAAGGACATTTGGGGCCATAAAGGACACAATGAATTGCAACTTTAAAAAACAATGAATTGAAGTTTAAAGAAGATAGTGCCAAGATTAAATTATAATTAATAATTTTGCCTCAAACCAGGGCATTTGTACCACAGATTCCACAGTCCTGGGTTAACATTCGCTTTATAATTTGAGACAGGTGTTACACATAGTTCCAAGGCATGTGTCCTTGGAAGCACATACCTTAAACATCACAGTGCATGTGTAATCAGCAAACCTGAGGATTTCATGACTTATTATCAATGCCCAGTTATTTTCAGTCTTAGTTTTAGCTACTAGAAAGCAGGTTCACTTATTCTTTTTGGCTTTTAATATTTTGGATTTTAATATTTTCCTATTAATATTTAATATTGGGCATATATAATTTTATGAATATTCCACAACATATTTATCTTTTCTACTAATGATGAACATTCAATATCCTTGCATTGTATAATACATGTTCTGTACATATCAGCTTTTAGACACGTTCAAGATGTATTATTACTGGGTTATGGGTATACATATTTGAAGCAAATTTGATGATTTGCTTTCCAATTTGGTTACATTACTGTGTTTCTTCATATATCCCCTTTTCATCTTTCAATTTAATTGTAACATCTCCACCAATAATATCACATTTCCCTCCCTTAATTACTATTGTGTTATGTTGATAATCTCTGAACACATAGGATATATTCAGGTGTTTCCTTCCCTGATGAACCTATTTATGTCCTCTGTTTTTCATTTCCTAACAGATTACTTACTTTCATAAATTTTTTTCCTTGAAGAAATTCATAGGATACAAAGGAATTTGAATCTTTTGTTAGTTACGTACAATGCAAATATCTTCTCTCAGTTATGACTTTTACGTTTTTATTGATATAGTCAGATTAATATCTAGCATAATGACAACTGATTTATATTGTGTGTTTTTGTTATTTTGTATTGTACTTCTTGTCTTATGAATTTTTATTTGAGTATTTATGGAATTCTATTTCCTCTTCTTTCTTAGCACATTACTCCCTTTATAAAAATTTAATAGCTGTTATAGAGTTTGAAATATACTTATCCCAACAATTCAAGTTCACTTTGAAATAGCAAAATATGACCTCATAGTTACTGTGCCTTAAATTATAAAATAACATTAATTCCTCTCATGTTCCATATGCCATTGAAATAGTTCATTTTCCTTACCTTTATGTGCAAGGATACATATGCATGTCTGTGTGTGTGGATAAATATACACAACCAAATGTAATGTTGCCAGTTTTGCATAAATACTTTCCTTAGTTTGATCAGAAAATAATTTTATTTGTATTTCACTTATTTCAGTGCTCTTTCAAATTTATGACCTATATCATTTTCCTTTTCTCTAAAAAAGAAAAAAAGGCAAGGCAATTTTTGAATACCTAAGCAAGTTTCATTTGACTTCATCAGTAAAGAATAATTTTTAGACCAGAAACCTTGGTTGGAAGTACTTGTTAACAATAAATTAAATAAATAAATAAAAAGGTGGATGTGCTACCTCACATGTCTTCTCATGTGCATGATATGAGGGTTTTCATTTGGATAATAATTCCCAAAAATCCATATGTAATGCTTAGTTGTCAGCATGCATGGTACTGGAAGATAATGTACCTTTTAGGAGTCAGACAGTCGTGGAAATCCTTAGATCACCATTAATGTGTCCTTAGAAGTGCTGCCTTCCTTTTCTCTCTCTCTCTTTCCTAACTCTAGAGACATGAGCTTTCACTCAAACATATGCCCCTGCTATGATGTCACCTTTGCCAGAGATTCAGACTAATGCAACTTCAACCTTCAGAATAGCTGAACATCTCTCCACATCATAGGTAACTCATGCCATTTTGTCATAAGACATAAAATGACAAACTGTTTCTGAAAATTTGAACATAATTTTTTAATGTACTTTTCTGTAATTTCCTAATCCACAGACTTTTTTGCTCTTATTTTATTTTATTTTATTTTTCTTGGAGACAGAGACTTGTTGTGAAGCAGTCATTAGTCATCAGAGTACTGGGATTATTGTGATCCCATCATTTGTAAGCATGGGAGTCTTAAAACTTGCACTTGCTGATGGAACTTTCTGTGATGCAGGCAATGCTTTTCTGTCCTGTTGCATAAGATAGTCACTACCCACAGAGGAAGCCAAACTCTAGACATAGGCTTAACATTACTTAGGAATTTGTTTTCACATTTTTAAATTTTAATTTATTTAAATGAACTTGGGACACATGATTAATGATACCACATTGAATGTATGGATCAAGATTTTGAATTGCTTTCAAGTATAAGTATAGAGTGCCAGCAATATGGAGAAGGCATCAGTGAGCAAATCTGGTGAACTGAGTTCTGTCCCTGGAGTTCAGATGGCTAAAAGAGAACTGACTCCAGAAAGTTGGAAGTTGTTTTCTGACCTCCACACACATATGTGCTTGCACTCTCCTTGTCTGTCTCAAATAAATAATAAATAAAAGCAAATTGTTAATTCTCTTCTGTTGACTGGTCCCCAATAGATCTTCTCGTCACAGTGATTCTTAAGTAACTGACGAAGTAAATTCTAGAAGACTTGCAGATTTAGCATTTCTGCAGAAGTTTAAACAAAGGAAGGCCGGCAGCTCTTCAGTTTTTGTGTGGAAAATAATTTTCTTTCAATTCAATCTATTAAACTCTGTCATTTATTCAGTTTTTCCAGGATTCTGAAAAGGGTGGACTCAAAAATACCCAGAAATGAAGTTATGGCACCTGAAAGTTTGCTTCATGTTGATTTTTCTTTTATCCTAACTTCAGAAAAGGTCACTACTAGATAGAAATGTAAGCTGATGTTGTGAAGTTTTCTCTGTTCAGAAGCCTGATTCCTAGTCAGCAAGAGGAGCTGTTTTACATCTTCACACATAATACCCTGTCCTCAGTCCACAGTTTAAAAAACTAACATTTTTCTACTTCATTCAACAGATAAATTGGAACTCTCATTTGAATGTGGTTCACAAAATTAAGATAATAATAATAATAATAGTAATAATAACCAGTGTCTCCAAAACAAATGATAATAGTTAGTATTTCAGGAAAACAACAAAATCGAGTTGCTATCTTCATCAAGTTCTTAGACTGTTGTGCATTATGAACTTTTAGTCCTGTGACAAAAACAAGAGCAATACATGTTCCTGTGGAGAGGACAGTGTGCAAAGAGAAATGCTATATGGACATGATAAAACAATGCAAACACTAGTGCTTGTGTGCCTGAGATTTTTATTTTTACCATCATGAATAAGGCTCTCTGACTTCATTGTAACTCTGCTGAGTATTCTTTATGTATCTAATATTTCTACATTAAAATATTTAAGAGTTTGTTTTTTATTTTTTCATGTGTTTGCACATGGGAGAATGCATGCATGTATGTATGTGTGTTTCCCGTGCACACATATGCAGGTGTTTGTGGAAGCCAGGCATAGGTAGATTTTGGGAATATCCTCCATCACTCTTCCACCTTATTTTTTTATTTACTTTTTATTACATTTATTTTGCCTAATCATACAAACTCAATAGATACCCCCTTCTTCTCCCTCCCTCCCTTCCCCTATTGCACTCTCCCCACTCCTTTCCCCCCTCCCTCTTACCCCTTTTCCTTCCCTCCTTCTCTCTTGGTGCTTCTTGCTTTCTGCCTCCCATCCTTGAGAGCATCTGTTTATGTGGGCACTGAATTTCGCTCTGAGTTATCTACACTTCTGAGAGTTCAGGACTCAGTGGCATGGCTTGGGGCCCCTTCTTGGGCTGTCCACTAGTATGGGAACTCTATTGTGACTGCTTACTTTGGGGAAATGTTGACATGTCAGCCATTGTGCAAGTCAGGCAAGGTCCAATCACATTGTGGCTGTATCCTGGCTGCTGCAACCCTGACCCATATGGAATATCTTGCATATCATTTGGTCTTCCCCATCTTTAAGCTCTTACAATCTTGTTGCTCCCTCTTCCACAAGGTTCCCTGAGCTTACGATGGGGAAAGATTTGGCTGGTCTGGTTTCAGGTGAATAAAGTAGGGTCTTTGGTGTTCTGAATTATGGTTTGTTGTTTTCACCTTTGCTTTTCCTGCACTGCCCTTGGCTGTATTCTGATTGGTTGTCGAGGTCATCTCTTAACCAAAGTTAAAAGACTGTTGAAACGAAGATCTTAATATAAAAAGAGACTCAAAGATATATGGAAGAATAAAGGTAGAACACAACAGTGAGAGGGGTCAGTCTCCTGTTTACTGGTTGGTTACCATCTAACTTCCAGTCCCTATATCCTCCCTGACTGGGGAGATCAAACCTGTTCAGTCCCAAGTGAACAGGAAGGGAAGGGAGAGTGATAGCATCAGATGCCTGGTTATTTATGTGCACTATATAACTGTGGCCTAATTTCTCTGAAGTGTGTTCTTTTGTCTCCTTTATTTTGAGGTCTTCTTTCCACTTTTCTCCTATTTATAATCCTTTGCAATTTTAGTGGGTATTACAGAGATTTACCTTTGAGCATATCATTAAATGGGTTTGTAACTAGGATCCAGTTATTAGGGAGTACATAGGGTGTCTAACTTTCTGTGTCTGGAATATTTCATTCAATATAATTTCTTCTAATTCCATCCATTTCACAGTAAATTTCATTAATTCATCTTTTTTTGGTGGCTGAGTACATTATATAAATGTACTCATTTTCATTATCCATTCCTCAACTGTTGGACATTTGGGTTGATTCCATGACTTTGCTATTGTAAACAGTGCTGCAATGAACATGTTTGTACTCATGTTACTGCAGTTACTTGCTGTATTTGGGGGGATTATTCCCACTAGTTGTATAGTAGGGTCATATGGCATTTCAATCCTTAACTTTTTAAAAAATCACCAAACTAATCACCAGAGTGGTTGTACAAGCCTGCATTCCCACCAGCAATGTATGAGAGTTCCCTTCATTCCACATCCTCTCCAACATTTAGTGTTGTTTGTATTATGGATTTTAACCATCCTGATTCAGTGTAGTTTTGATTTGCATTTCCCTGATGGCTAGAGATGCAGAGCAGTTTTTAAGATATTTGTTACACATTTCAATTTCATCCCTGGAAAATTCTTTTGAGTTCTGAGGCCCAGTTTCTAATTGAGCTATTTATCTCCTTGGTGTTTAAGTTCTTTGTGCATTCTGCATAATAGAGCTCTATCAGATATGTGGTTAGTGAAGATTTTCTCCCATTCTATGGGTTTCCTTTTTGTTTGGTTTACAATCCCTTTAACTGAAGAGAAGTTCTTTAATTTAAAAAAAATCCTATCTAAAATAAATCCTGTATACCTTATTTTTTTGTGACAGGATTTTTTTTTCTTCAAATCCAAAGCTCACTCTGGCTAGCCAGCTTGTTCTGAGGATTACTAGTTTTCTGAGGCTAGAGATAGAGATAGGCCTCCAGACATTTTACATGACATGTGGGAATCTGGATTCCAGCCCTTGTGCAAGGCAAGTATCTTAACCATCAACCCATCTTCTCGTCCCTAAAATGTCTGAGGGATTAAAAACAGCAAAGCAGCTATAGAAAATCCATCCAGTTCATTTCTAGCACTATGACATAGTTAGAAATTCTTTTAAATCCTCTGAAATTTGAAAATGACCTCTCCCCCTTTTGCTGTCAATCCAACATATCATTCATGATGAACTAAGATACTTCTATGATAAATCACCACAGATCTAAACTTCTTCATTCAAAAAAAGCCATTTCCTATTTCCTCTTGGCCTTGGGCAGTGAGCTTGTGATAGTCACTGACTACCCTGGAAGTGCCAGACTCCACCTTGATTAACATGTTTGAGTTCTCCAAGGTAGAAAGAGGAAGATGAAAAATTGCTCCATGGCCCTGAAATCTGTGCTCAGATGTAACAGAGGTCACAAGCCTTACATGTATCTAGACATTAAACAGATGTTTATGCTTTGGTATAGCTTCAGGGCAAAATATGTAAAAAGGACCAACCCAGGTTTCTAGCAAGAGGGGGAGGGACAAACATGTGTACGTAGGTAGGCCAGTGGTGACCAGAATGTGGGTCAGTGTCTTGGACTGTACTGGATGCTGAGGTTACTTAGAGAGGAAAGGACTCCATGGTTAATAAATTCGGGAACATTGGATTAAACTAAGTAGCATGTAGTTCTTCATTGTGGGATTGTTAAGTGAAATGTGACAATCAGAGAATGGGTTATAACATGACTTATTTCCCAAATTTATTCAACTGTAGAACATTTTTGTCTTCACAGAGCACCCATCACAAAGTGTTGCTTGTCTTGTCTGTGTCTAAGATGGGATATACACTGAGCTTTCTGAATGCTTTCAGAATTTACTTAATTTCTTTTAACTAATGAACTACTTATCTATTATGCATGAAAAACAGACAAACATACAATACATAGATAACAAAAAGGAACTTACTTCAATAAAGATAAATATGTCAAAGAAAAAATTTATTCTCAAGAAAAATTATAAATTTGGGTTTATTGATGACTATTAGAATAAACAGCAGGTGAGAGATGGGAAGGTGTACTGCAAGGTTCTTTTGAAGCTTGGAAATATTGCCTAAGGCTTTGAATAAACCACCCTGCAGATAGCAAAGTGTGATTCATCAATGAGTGCAATGAGTACAAATTGGAAAATAATTTGCCACATGCTACCTATTTGATTAGAGTTCATTAACTCCTGCATAGGATAATACATTTGGCCAAGAAGGAGTAAAAGAAGGTCTTTAGAAACAGTTACAGGAATTGGAAGATGCGTTGATGACATCCTCAAGTATGTTTTTAAGTATTTTATTTCCTTGAAAGAGGGAAGAAAAGAGGGAGGGAGAGAGAAAGAGAGAGGCAGAGAGAAACAGAAAGAGGCAGAGAGAGAAGGAGAGAGACACAGAGGCAGAGAGAGAGAGAGACAGAGAGAGAAAGAGAGAGAGACAGAGAGAGAGAGAGAGACACACACAGAGTGAGTGAGAGAGAGAGAGAGAAAGAGAGAGAATCCAGTGAGGGGACAACTTTTGGAAGTTAATTTTCTCCTCCTGCCATGTAGGTTCCAGAATTGAACTCAGCTCCTAGTTTGCCTTTGCATGTTGGCAACTTTACTATCTTGGTAAAGCCATCTTGGTAGCTCTCTCAAATTTTTTTTCTCTGCTCCCCCTCTCAAATTTTTTAACATCATAAAAACCTTGTATTAAAATCAATTATTCATTTTAACCATGAAAATAAAAATGAGATTAAAGAAAAATTAAGAATAACGAGAAGACATTCAAGTAATGAAAATGATTGCAACAAGGGAATTCGGTCATCTAAAGCAACTATAAAAGAGGAAACATTATAACTGGAAGTCATTAGTATGTTGCCCATTTAGAGGTGTCACTTGGTGATTTCACTTGTAGGAGCACAGTTGTATATACAGATACAAGTCAGAAAAATTTTATGTGAAGAAACAAATTCAAATTTGGGGCAGGTGAATCTACAGTGAATTGCTCCGAGGTGAAAGCTTTGGGAGGTGGCTGTGCCTTGGGCCAACCAACATGTGAAACATTCCTCTAGTGTTGACCATCCTTGAGCCTCAAAGATGTCATACATATCTGGTACTGTACACCAGTCAAACTGAGGAAGGGACGTCCAGAGGCCCTGTGTGGGAATAACTTCTTTGTGGTAACTATAGACACATGATCACTTCTCATTGTGATTAGAGAAGCACTCAGCCAAGAATTATTCTCTTGCAATGGAGATGGATAATGTTGAGAATTACAAGTGGCCAAAGTGTACAGTTAAAAAGACAATGGACAACTCGACCCCAAGCAGGACATTTAAACCAATGTTCCTCCTATGGCTCAGGGAACCTTGCAGAAGAGGGAGCAGTAAGAATGTAGGAACCTAAGCATGGGGAAAATACCACTAGACAGCAGCCTCTGTCCACATCAGGGCTGCCATTTCTAAAAACCCGATCCAGAAATATTGACTTCCACTAGTCGTCCACGCAGCTGGCCTGTCAATAGTTCACTATGTAACAGCAGGGATCCCAGGAGATTACGCTGAGGCCTTACGCTGAGGGATGATTCAGAACTGGTGCCTGACAGGAGAGCGGCAGCTTCTTTACTCCATGGCTGACCCACTGCTGCGTTGTTCATTACCCAGCAAGTGCCTTGGCGCTACCAATACAGACCTCCTTGATGAGGCCTAATGGGCTGCACATGCATGGGGGCATGGGAGTGGGAGGGTAATGGGCTGGAAAGGAAAACTTGTGGACGGTGGAAGAGGGGATGAGGATGAGCTTTAGGGGATGAAACCAGTCAAAGTTATTATAGTTTTATATGAAGCTTCAAAGAATAAAAAGATTAATTAAAAGATGTCATCTTTTCTGCACAGTATCTGAGAAGTCAGAAAGCTCTGCAGTGTCTCCAGAAAATGTTTGTGCTTTAACTCACAAAAGCAAAAAGAAAACAAAAGCACCAGGGCATAAACGCTAAGCAGTCTTCAAAGTTAAGTGTCCAGAATGATCCACTCTGAAATCTTTTCAATTCCTCCTCCTTTGCATAGAAACAACCCCTCACATCACTTTGTCCTATAGGTGGCAATATTGGTATTTGTTCAGCCCACCACAAAAAGGCCAGGTGACCAAGGAACTGTCATTTAATGGTCCCCTAAGACAATATTTGTCTCCAGAAGCTTTGATTAACATAAAGTAACTTGAAAAACAGTCAGCCCAAAAGCCTCGTACAATCCAGGTCATACTTGCAAAATATTCTATTGAATTGTGTATTTGAATTGGGAAAAACATCCTTTTAGAGGTATATCCAGAAGGAGCAGCATCAATGCCATTGTGCTTGGATATGCCTTGTATATATACAATGCTTTCAAATGGCAAACAAAATTAGATTTTAACCTCTGTTTCCATTTAAGAATATGTAAATATAAATTAAATTCTTTTGTCTATTGTATGCTACCAGCAATGGTTCCCACAGCTTGGTGGAGATACTCAAGTCAATTTCTGGACTGAGTAAAGCTTAGATCCTGTAAGACAGTTTCTCAAGGTTTTTGAAATAATGACAGCAAACCAAGGCTTTTGATATGAGAGGGCACAGTGACCGATTCATGTGATGCATTGAAACTCTGCAAACTAAATTAATATTACTCGAAGCTCAAAGACCCATGTGTGTACTGGGTCTATAGAAAAACCTTGTGGCCTCTCATCTATTCCTTTGCTAATTATAATATTCTTGTGTAGGAGGAATGGACCAGGCAGCCTTGTGTTGTCTGTATGGGCCGCATGCGTGAATGCAACTTCCCCAAGCTAGAACCTGCTGCCGTGCCTGGTGCTGACGTCAAACCACCAGACTGAGAGGACCAACCTGGACAGGACAACACAGCAAAAAACCTCACGCTGGGACTTATGGGATGTTGGGTGGGGTATATAAGCAGCCCCATATTTACAATAAACGAGCCTGCAAGCCTGCTTTGCCACTCTCCTGACTTCCGGAGTCTTGAGTAGTTGATTTCGCGCCTGCTTATTCCCATCCCCAAGGGTCTCCGTGGGACCCCGAGACAGCTACATTCTTGTTCTGGCAGTTACATTAGGTATCAACTTGATAACTGAGACCTGAGCCTGTAAAGAGTTAACTAGTTACCATGAGTCTGTAGTTGACTCCTCTCACAGTGGGCTAGACCAGTGTCTGGGCAGGTGAATGAGATGCAGGGAGAACTGGTTGATTTTGGAAGACTGGGAAGCTAGAAAGTGTGCTCCTATCTTTGCCCTTCCCGTGTGTATGGCATAGTCAGCTCCTGTGGGTATTAATTCTCTTTTCATTGTAATGGACTGTTGTCAGGAGAATCTATAACCAGAATAAAAACTCATAGTTCTCCTAAATTATTTGACTCATGTACTTACATTAGCAACAGGAATATTGGACTAAGACACTGCTAGTAGACAGGCACAGGTTTCTGTTGAGAATTATTTACATTTTCCCAAATTTCATACTCACTTTTCAGTATGAATGCTGATGTTCTCTATGTCTGGGCATACATTATTACAGCATGGAGAAAAATTAGTTTAAATTGATAAGTACTACATCAAATGGAAGGTGTGTGTGTTTGTGTGTGTGTGTGTGAGAGAGAGAGAGAGAGGGAGAGAGAGAAATGGCACACACACACACACACACACACACACACATACATATGTTGAGATGGCATAAGAAATGAGAGATGTTGACAGACTAGCTTTGGAAACTCTTGAACAGTAAATATGCACAGGCTGCAGCTTCCCCGAATTTGTAGACTTGCAGTAGCCATGATATCCAAAGCAGCATGTGTAATTTAAATTAAATTTAGTTTCACAGTCACAGGAGCCACATGGCAAGTGCCAAGGCGCCTAGTGTCGTGAGCTAACTGGCTGGTGCAGATGTAGAAACTTATCATCATCACAGAAAGGCTGACAGGCTGGCACCACACTTGGCAGCCAGTTCTCCGAATGGTGTAACCTTAATCCTCTCAGTAGCCACATTAAAGAAATATATTGATATGAGAAAATCCACAAAATATCTGCTAGTTTAAAAAGTTTTACAAGGGAGGGAAAGATGAAGATAAGACACAATACTGAGCAGGGTAAAACTTCGGTTAACCAATTCCTAGTAACTAGCTTCTTATCTCCCCCTTCCTTAATGCCAGGGAACACATGCCCAGTACTACAAACTTGTTCAAGTAACAATGGAAAGAGAGAAAATAGACATTAGACAGAATTAACCATAAATTTCAGATACTAAGCCATCTAAAAACTTCTCCTTATATCTTTACATAACAAAAGATCCCAACACTCAACTAAGACACAACCTACTGCAATGGGAGAAGAGTGAAGAAGAAACCCCCAACTGACCAGAGTACAAATCACATAACCCTAATGAGGTCATCCAAATCTCTTCCCATTTGTGGCTCAGGGAATCTTTCAGAAGAGGGGGTGGTAAGATTTTAAGAGCCTAAAGGTGAGGAGGTACACTACAGACCAGGTCGGGTTTAGCCACTGAAGGAACGCTTACACTGCCACAGAGACCCGTGGTTCCCTACTAGTACAGACAACCCAAAGGGAGCCGTATGGCCCACACAAGCAGAGATTCATAAGGATGGGGGATAGGGATGGGATGGGGGGAGGAGAGGAAGGTAGAAAAGAAGGAGGAAATGTGGGAGGGGGCAAAGACAACAACTTTGTAAAAAAAAAAATTTAAAAATCCTCAATAAAAAACTGTAAACAGGAAATTTTACCAAAAAAGTGAAAAATTTCAAGAATTTGCCTAACATCTCTTGTTTCTGCTACAAAAAATATATATAACTGTGCAGGGGCACTACGTAATGTGTGTAGAGACACAGGTGCAACGTCTTCTGCAATCCTCTTAGCTTTGTTCGTGGCTTCTCTTCCCTTTTGTTCAGAGGTTTGAGCTGTGAGGGGATGACTTGGGCCCAACAATGACTCTCCAGGCAAACCCCATAAATTGACCTGGAATCTGTTCCATGCTGTTCTCTTTAATTAACATTAATCAATTCACGCCTTTTTGGGTTTTCAATTTGCCTAGATGATCCATTATGAATTAGAAAATGTAACATGCTCAGGTTATAATTTAAAGGGCTCTCAACTGATAGTTAATTAGCTTGATTCAGGAAGGATAAACCAAAAAAATGAATTTTTAATGCTAATTTAAAGGACATTAGTTGCTATGGGCAGAATGATTAAAATGCCACTGTTTGAAGAATAAAAATTAGAATGTATTGGCAGTGGCATCCTTAGATGATCGGTAGGTTTTGTATGTGTGCAAGTATTATAAGGTATTTTATCAGTGGCTTGCAAAAAAAACCCCAGAGAAGCCTAGAGGATTATTTTCATCAGATGAGGATGTGTAGCTGTTAAACCTGAATATTCTTACTTCTAACATGGGTTCACCCTCTTCTCAAGAACTCAGGAAAGCAAAATCATATTCTATAATGGATATGTTTAGTTGGTTTGATGAACCTATAGTAAACAAGAAAAATGACACTGGTCTATCCTTCCACACTCTTTAGCAACCACCCACATATCTCTAAGTGCCAATCACTGTCCTTTAAAATTTAAAAATTTTAAAATCATTCAGTCAGTCCTAATCAAAAATCTGTAGGTTGTTATGATGTTCCCAATATCTTAGAATGAAGTGACATTGTATTTTTTATTATTATTTCTGCTTATACAAACTTAACAGGTACACCGGTCCCCTCCCTCCCTCCACCTCCCCCCCCACCCTCCTGCTTCCTCTTCCCCTCCCCCCTCTCTCCTCATCTCCCAGTGCCTCCCCCCCAATCCCCGGAGCATCCTTTAATGTGCATGCCAAACTCTCCTCTGGGTCCTCCTATCCAATGAGGTGCAAGGACCCGGGGGCACTTCCCAGAACCCTTTCCTGGGCTCCCCTTAACTTAGGAACACTATTGTGACTGTCAGTCCCTAGCCTTCAAGGATCCTAGTGCCTTTAATCCATGCTAGACTTTGTGGGGTCAATAATGTGTTGGACATAGCGCAGGTCATGCAAAGTCCTATTATGATTGCTTCGGCCCTAACTTGTGTGGAGTATCTTGCATATCATTACTCCTCCCATCCTTGTGCTTTTACAATCTTACTGCCCTCTCTTCCGCAAATTTCCCTGAGCTTCAGGATGGGGAGAGATTAGGTGGCCCAGTTCCAGGTGAGTTTCTGATGTTCTGAATTATGGTTTGTTGATTTTTTTTCAGTTTTGCTGCTCCTGCAATGCCCTTGGCTCCATCCTGATGGGTATTGGATGTCACCCCCTGGCCAGAGATAAAAACCTGTAAAAATAGAATCTTGTTATAAGAGTATATTAAAAGGTAGATGGAATAAAAGTAGGAGACCGTGGAGAGAGAGGGGTTAATCACCCATTTGCAAAATGGTTACTTTCTATCTGGCAGCCTATATGCCCTCCACTTCTGGTAAGATCATACCCCATCAGTTGTAATGATCAGGAAGGAAAGTTTGTGAACTTAACCAGCTGTCTCATTACTTACTTGCAGTCCTTGATGGAGGCCTATTTTCTCTGCTGTAACATGGTCCCCTCTCTCTTTGTTTCTGGTGTGGCCCTCCTACCCCATCCCTCCTATTCATAATCGCTGCAAGTACTATAGGTATTACAGAGATTTGTCTTTGAGTGTCTCTAAGTTGGTTTGGTACTAGGATCCACCTATTAGGGAGTACATACGGCACTTAATTTTCCATGTCTGGGATACTTCACTCAATATAATTGTTTCTAATTCCATCCATTTCCCGGCAAATTGCATTAATTCCTCATTTTTGATGCCTGGATAGTATTCCATTGTATAAATGTACCACATTTTCCTTATCCACTTGTCAACTGTTGGACATTTGGGCTGATTCCATGACTTTGCTATTGTAAACAGTGCTGCTATGAACATGGTCGTGCTTGTGCTATCGAGGTGAATTTTTGCTGTATGGGATGTTATTCCCAAAAGTGGAATAGCAGGGTCATATGGCATTCCAATCTTTAATTTCTTTAAGAATTGCCAGAGGGCTCGCCAGAGTCGTTGTACGAGCCTGCATTCCCACCAGCAATGTAGGAGAGTTCCCCTCTCTCCACATCCTCTCCAGCATTTGATGTTGCAAACCATTGGTGTTTGCCATCCTGGCAGGGGTGAGATGATATCTCAGGGAAGTTTTGATTTGCATTTCCCTGATGGCTAAGGATATGGAGCATTTTTTAAGATATTTGTCAGACATTTTAATTTTGTCCTTGGTAAAGTTCCTTTTAACTTCCAAGGCCCATTTTTAATAGGCCCATTTGTTTCCTTGGTGTTTAGTTTTTTAAGCTCTTTGTGCACTCCGGATAATAGAGCTCTATCAGATATGTGGTTAGTGAAGATTTTCTCCCATTCTGTGGGTTGCCTGTGTGCTCGTGTTACAATCTCTTTATCTGAACAGAAGCTCTTTAATTTCACAAGATCCCATCTGTTGAGTGTTGGTTGTAGTGACTGTGCTATTGGATGTCTGTTCAGGAACTGTTGGCCTAGCTCAATCATCTTGATGGAGTTCCCTACCCTCTCGACTATGGTTCTTATAGTCTCTGGCCTTATATTGAGGTCCTTGATCCATTTGGAATTAATTCTGGTACATGGTGAAAAGTATGTGTCCAGTTTTAATCTTCTGCATGTGGAGATCCAGTTTTGCCAGCACATTTGTTAAAGATGCTGTTCTTTTTCCATTGGATTTTTTGGGGCCCTTTGTCAAAGATTAAATGGCTGTGGTTGTGTGGGCTTATATTTGGGTCTTCAACCCTTATCCATTGATCTGTGTGTCTATTTTGGAGCCAGTACCAGGCTGTTTTTACAACTACGGATTTGTAGTATAGACTAAGGTTTGGTATGCTGATACCTCCAGCCGTGTTTTTGTTACTCAGGATTGTTTTTGCTATCCTGGGTCTTTTTTGTCTCCATATGAATTTTGAAATTGTTTGGTCAACTTCTTTGAAGAATTGCTTTGGGATTTTAATTGGTATAGCATTGAATCTGTATATTGCCTTTGGTAGGATGATCATTTTTATAATGTTGAATCTGTCAATCCAGGAACATGGGAGGTCTTTCCACCTTCTGGTGTCTTCTGCAATTTCTTTCTTTAAGGTTTTAAAGTTTTCATTATAAAGGTCTCTTACTTCCTTGGTTAGATTTATACCAAGGTATTTCATTTTTTTTAGGGGCTATAGTAAATGGGATTGTTTCTCTCAGGGCTTTTTCACTTCTTTTATTCTGGGAATATAGGAAGGCCACTGATTTTTGTACATTTACTTTGTATCCTGCCACCCTGCTGACCTCCTCAATTGGTTCCAGGAGCTTCCTGGTGGAGTTTTTCGGATCACTTAGGTATAAGATCATGTCATCTGCAAATAGGGATAGCTTGACTTCTTCCTTGCCAATTTGAATCCCTTCTTTGTCCCTTTCTTGTCTTATGGCTTCAGCTAAGACTTCAAGTACAATATTGAACAGAAGTAGTGAGAGTGGACAGCCTTGTCTAGTTCCTGATCAAAGCAGGAATGCTTCAAGCTTTTTCCCATTGAGTATATTCCTTGCGGTTGGCTTGTTGTATGCAGCTTTTATTATATTGATAAAGGTTCCTTCCATTATAGCCTTCTCTAGGGTTTTGATCATAAAGGGCTGTTGGATCCTGTCAAAAGCTTTTTCTGCATCTATTGAGAGTATCATGTGGTCTTGAACTTGGGACTGGTTTATATGATGAATTACATTTATTAATTTGCGTATGTTGAACCAACCTTGTGTGCCAGAGATAAAGCCTACTCGATCCCCGTGGATGATCTTTTTGATATATTTTTAAATCCGATTTGCTAAGACTTTGTTGAGAATCTTTGCATCTGTGTTCATCAGAGAGATTAGTCTATAGTTTTCTTTTTTAAGTGTATCTTTATTAGGTTTTGGGAAGACGATATTAGCTTCATAGAAGGAATTTGGTAGCGTTCCTTCCTTTGCTATTGTATGGAACAGTTTAAGGAATATTGATGTTATTAGCTCCTTAAATGTCTGGTAGAACTCTGTCCTAAATCCATTAGGTCCAGGACACATTTTGGTGGGAAGATTCAAGATTACTACCTCGATTTCCTCATATGTTATAGTACTATTTAAATAATTCACAACTTCCTCATTCAATTTAGGTAAGTTGTGTTTACTTAGGAATTCATCCATCTCTTTTGTTTTGTCAAATTTCACAGAGTATAAGTTTTTCAAATATGATGTTATAATTCTCTGGATTTCTTGGGTATCAGTAGTGATAACTCCATTTTCATTTCTAATTTTGTTAATTTGGGTTTTCTCTCTCTTGCTTTTGGTTAATTTAGCTAGGTTTGTATCAATCTTATTGATTTTTTACAAAGAACCTGCTTTTTGACTGGTTGATTTTCTATATCGTTTTCCTAATCTCGATTTCAGATATTTCTCCCCTTATTTTGCTAATCTTCTCCCTTCTCCTGTTTTTGGGATCAGATTGCTCTAGTTTTTCTAAAGCTTTAAGCTGCATTGTTAAGTCATTTATTTCTGATGTTTCCATTTTTTGATGTAGGCATCAAGAGCTATGAACTTACCTCATAGGACAGCTTTCATTGTGTCCCAGAGATTTTGGTAAGTTGTATTTTCATTATCGTTCACTTTCAGGAAATCTTGAATTTCCTTTGTAATTTCTTCCTGACTTCAATTCTCATTCAGCATCATAGTAATTTTCCAGGAGTTAGTGTATTTTCTGTTGCTTGTTGTGTTGTGGATGTCAAGCTTTAGGCCGTGGTGGTCTGATAAGGTACAGGCTAGAATTTCAACTTTCCTGTATATGTGGAGATTCATTTTGTGGTCCAATATGTGATCTATTTTGGAGAAAATTCCATGTGCTACTGAGAAAAATGTGTATTCTTTTGTGCATAGATGAAAAGTTTGATAGAGGTCTGTAAGGTCTATTTCAGTAATGGTTTGCTTATGCTCTGAAGTGTCTCTGTTAATTTTTTACCTGTTGATTTATCCCATGTTGAGAGGGTGGTGTTGAAATTCCCAAGAATTATCGTTTTGGGATTGATTTCTCACTTTAGGTGTTGTAGGGTTTGCTTAATGAATGGGGGGGCCTTATTGGGTTCATATATGTTCAGTATTGTGAAGTCTTCCTGGTGATTTGTACCTGTGACTAAAATGTAGTATCCATCTGTGTCTCTTATGATTTTTTTTGATTTGAATCCCACTTTGTCCAATAGTATAATGGCTACCCCTGTCTGTTTTCTGGTTCCATTAGCTTGCAGAATTTTTGACCAGCATTTTATTTTTAGGATCTTTGTGGTGAGATGGGTTTCCTGCAGGCAGCAGATTGATGGATTGTGGTTTTTAATCCAAGTTCATAATCTGTGTCTCTTGATCAGTGAATTAATTCCATTAACATTTAACGTTATAATGGAGAAACTATTTTTAATTCTGGACATTTATTATATTTAAGTGGCTTTTGTAAGTCTATTGTTTTGCTTTTAGGTTTTGGTCGTATTATACTTCCCTTCTGTTCTCCTGGATATGCCTGTTTTTTTTTTTCTTCAAGTTTGAGTATCATTTCTAACGTTTTTTGAAGGCCTGGTTTGGTGGACATGTATCCCTTCAAGTTGTCTTTGTGTTGGAAAATTTTTCTTTCTCCCTCGATCATGATGGATAGTTTTGTAGGGTATATCACCCTGGGTTGACATTTTTGCTCATTCAATACTTGAAGTACGTCTCTCCAGGCTCTTTCTTTTACTGTTTCCATTGAGAAGTCATTTGTTATTTTAATAGGTTTACCTTTAAAAGTGACTTGTTTTTTGTTTCCCTTGAAGCTCTCAGCACCATTTCTTTATCTTGAATGTGGAGTGTTTTAACTATTATTTGCCGTAGCAAGTTCCTATTTTGGTCATATCTGTTTAGGGTGCGGAATACCTCTTGTATATGGATGGGCCTCTCTTTTTTTAGATGAGAAAAGTTTTCCTTGATGATAGTTTGAAAAATTTCCTCAGGTGTTGTATTTTGGGGTTCTTCTTCTGGTATTCCATGAATACGCATGTTAGACTTCTTCAGGATGTCCCATAACTCTTGAATATTTTTCTCGAGTATCTTTTTGGCTTTAACAACCTCTTCCATTGAGCTGGTTAATACTCCTTTGTCTTCAAGGTCTGAAATTCTATTTTCTGCTTTGTTAGTTCTGCTGATAAGACTCTCTGTTGAGTTCTGGGTTGGAGATAACTTGTCTTTTAGTTTTTAAATTCTGCTTGAGTCTGTTTTAACTGCTCTATGCCCGTTTTTGTTTCTTGAACTGTTTTCCTCAACTCCTTCAAGTGTCTGTTGTGTTCCTCTTCAAAGTGATTGATGTGGTTATTTAAATCCTCCAGATTTCCTCTTTCATAGTATTGAACATGGTAATGATCATATTTGAAAGTCGTTATCCTGGGTTAGGCTTTCTTGGCTATTTTCCGTGGGTTTATTCTGGTTGGAGTCTAACATTATGGGATTAATTCCTTCAGTGGGAGATTTGTTTTCTTGGGTTTTGTTTCTCATGGATTTGCACTTTGACTTGGGCATTGTCGTTTTAATTCTTAAGACCTTCTTTCAATCTCTGTGCGTTTTTCATTGAACTGAATTATTTGGCCTGGAGTAGCTCCTGCTCCAGCTGGCTAGTGGGAGGAGCTGGGACCAGTGGGCTGCCTGGGGTTTGGGGGTGGGCAGGGAAGCTTACCTAGGTTGCCGTGAGTCCTGGATGGACTGAGTGAGTCCCTGGAGGGTGGGGAAAGTGAGGAGGTGCCGGTGGCAGGGCGCTATTTAACCTGGGGAGCTGGGGCATGGCCCAGGTGGTCCTCCTCAGCCCCAGCAGAGTAGGCTCTGGCTGGCTGGTGGGAGGAGCTGGGTCCAGTTGGCTGCCTGGGGCTTGGGGGTAGGGGGGAGCTTACCTAGGTCGCTGTGAGTTCCCCCGGACTGTGCAAGTCCCGAGCAGGTGGGGAAAAGGGGATATTGTATTTTATGAGAAACATATTCCAGAACTAGTGAGATGGCTCAGCAGGTAAGTCAAGTAAGTGACTTGAGATCACTCTCTGGAACCTATGCTAAAGGTAGAAGGAGTTGCTTTCTGACCTCCACATGTATGCCATACCATGTGCGTGGACTCAGATCTCTCTCTCTCTCTCTCTCTCTCTCTCTCTCTCTCACACACACACACACACACCATACACACAGAATTAAAAAAGTAAAAAATTAACAATGGCCAGTGTCCTATCCAGATTTGTTATCAAACAATTAGTCTTTTGTGACTATACTTTTAACTAACAATAATTATGACTCTGGGGATTATGAGCTATGAAAGGCAGATTTTCAACTGTTTTAACTGCTTTAACTAAGTTGTTAGTACCATCCAAAAGTTATCACCCAAATACTATCATTTCTCAGGACAGTTAGAGAAGATACTAGATATGCAAGGATTCTAGTTTTAAATATTATCATTGGAAATCAGTGAGATATCTCTAGAACTATCAGATAATTAGCAGAAAACTAAAGACATAACATTTCAAGCAAGAATGTTTCCTTTTATTCAATTATGCAGACATTGGTCATAAGTACCAGTCCGTGTGTTGGACAGACATGACTGATAAAGGCAGCACCCCCACTCACAGACACAAGCCAATTTGCTATATAGTAGGAAAGTCTAAAGAAAGAATTACACATCAAGTACTAATGATGAAAAGAGCACAGATAGCCAGCCCAAATACATGGGAAAAGCTTTGAGGGAATTGACATTTGAACTGAGTCATGAAGGAAGAGTCTGCAGAGATGGCAGTCTGCAGCCACGGCATGCTTGACATTTTGGCCTGGATCGTTCTTTGTTGTGGAGAGCTGGTCTACAGATTGAGAAAGACTTAGCTGCAGGATTGTCTTGATGCTGGTTGTACATTTCCTCCACGCTATCACTGGAATAGCTTGAGATGTGCCAAGTGTATTTTGAGGAGTCAATTGGCCTACTCGAGTTATTTAACTTGGTAGGAAGATGGTAAAAAATATCGGGGAAGCATAGAGAAGGGAAGAAACCCATCAAAAAGAGAACTCCTGGAGCCTGGGAAGATAGTTTGGTAGGTAAAGTGCTTGCTGTGTCCACGTGGGGACTTGAGTTCAGATCCCTCAGCAGCTATGGAAAATCTGAAAGTGGTGGCACTTGTTTATAAATTCTAGCACTGGGGAGGCAGAGACAAGAGGATCTTGGGATCTCATTGATTGGTCAGTCAGTCAAGCGAATCAGTGAACTTCAGGCTCAGTGCAAACATTATTTCAATAACAACAACAACAACAACAACAACAATGATGTGGAGAATGCTAGGTGGAGAATGATGAAGAAAGACCTGTGACTTCCACACATGTACCTGCACATATATGTACACATTCATGTACACACACACATGAAAGACAGGAAGAAAGAAAAGTGGATGAAAGTGAGAGAGAATGGAGGGTCCACATTGGAAGCAAAATAACTGCTATGTCTGGAGCTGCTTGGCCTGAGTGTGAGGCATGCTGTGCCATTTAGTGGTTTTGATAATGATGGAGGAGGAAGCACAATGTGTGGTGATTCAGACAAAGCCCATAGCAATCTCAAATGGTAGGAGACAGAGCTGCTGCTTGGGCTGATTGTAGGGCAGGGATGGCTCCTGGGCAAAGGAGCCACACTCCCAGAAAGCAGCCTGCAGTTTCCTGCCTATAGCAAGCACTTACTGATGGTTAGCCATGCACAGGGGCAGAGGTCTGGAATCATCTCAGTCTTTGGGTTAGGTCTGTGGAGACCATAGGATTGTGGGATGGAGAGTACTCAGATTGACAGTATTGGTGGATTCTGCAAAATGTCCCTAGAACTGAGCACCTGATTGCTGTGCTGTTCTGCTGAGATTGTGCTAAGGTAGGTGACTAACTTCTGAATCTTTCAGCCCAAACTTGCCTTTTTATCTTGTTCACATTGCCTTCTATCATGGTCTTAGCATAGAAGAAAGCTTTTTGGACTTTTTTATATTTACTTATCTTATTAGAGAGAGGAAGAAGATGAACAAGAAGAAGAAAAGAGAGAGGAGAGAGAGAGAGAGAGAGAGAGAGGAAAAAGGAGACAAAGAAAGAACACAAATTGTGGCACATGCATCAAAGTCAAGAACAACTTGAAAGAGTCACTTTTCTCTTTCCACTATGTGGTTTCTGAGGTTACAACTCAGGTCATTAGGACTCAGTGGTGAGAGCCACTTGCAGGTTCTCAAACATTTCTGGCTGATTAAATTGTGATGACTTTGATTTTTATAGCAGAGAAGTTAAGGTTATAGGCAATCTAATATATTTCAGATCCTTAGGCAAGTTAAGTGGGTCAATGACTTGATTCTTTCTCTCTCTCTCTCTCTCTTTCTCTCTCTCTCACACACACATACACACACACACACAGAGGTCTCAGTTACTCCAGATTGGCCTATAATTTGTGATTCTTCTGCCTCCTGAGTGCTGGGATTTCAGGCATAAGCCATCACCTGAACTTATTTTTTAATGTCTCATTTTTATAACTAAATATATCCAGCATAGATTTCGCTACATTATTATTTTGTTTTCTTCTGTCATCCTTCAAAAATGTGGTTGGTAATATTTTCTCCTCTTCCTAAGAAAGATAACAACACAGCTTGCTAGATTTATGTCTTAAAACAGTTGATAAGTTTTAAAGATGTCAGAAACACTTACTTAAATTTTAATATATACCAAAGAATGCTCTATGCTTTAAGACCTCTCCATATGAGAGATGTCTGAATTTTAGTGAAAAGTGTTTTGACAAACCTCAGTCCTCTTTTACTATGATGTCCGTGTCTGTGCTCTGAAGAGTTAAGTTACTATAATTTCCATCCAACTCCATGAGATTTATATCTGCACTCAATATTATAACCCCTTCCATAATTCCTACACACAGAAAGCAGATTATATTTTTAGCAGCCCAAAACTTTTCTCAATGAAGTATCCAAAGCAAAATGAGGGTTTCACAAAGAAAAATCTATCTGACCTGAGATTTGTACACACATTCTATCTGAGCTCACATCTTTCCCAACCCTTTACCTCAGGAAGCCACTGAGGATTCCTCATCAGATATCTGAAGAACATATGTTCACACACACAGTCTCTGTACACAGATGGGTCAAGGAAATCAGTGATTTTGAAACACAAGTGCTGCCACACGGATATGCTCCAGAGGCCTGGAAGGAGATGCTGATAGGTTTGCCCACTCTTCCTGTGACACATTCCAGCTCCTGGGAGGAAATCAAGAGCGGAAACTGGGCAACTGCAAAGATGAGTCATAAGGAAGGGAGACAGCAAGCATTCTGAAGCCAACAGCTGCAGAACAATGGAGCCACGAGAGGCTATTTTTGTTTGGTTTCAACAATTAACCGAACCCGTTGGAACTGACAGTGTGTGCTGCCTTCTCTCAATCGCCTCTTACTAAAAGTGGAAAGTTTCCATGCCAGAGAATCGTTATCGCTTTCCTGCTTGGGAATGATGAAAATGCCACTGTGCTTTTTCATCTTTGTGTGTTTACCTCAAAATGAGCTTATTACAAATACAAAAGTATTCAAACAGAAAAATTGAGCCCCTTATTGGATTTCCACTGTGACTGTTGGGTTGCTGTTGAAAGCCAAACTCAGAACTGTAATGTCTTGTGAACCTCCCCTGGCAGTAGATATGGCAGAGAATAGCCCAGGGGCCTTCGAAGCAGCAGATGGCTTATTTAGCTACATTGATGTTTTTGTTTGTGCTTTATTATTATTTTTTTAATTTCAGATGCCACTACTGCAAGAATAAGAATTCACTTGGCAAAAATTTCTTTTCCTCCTAAAACTTTGGTAGTTGTTGTCACAATGTCCCCATGTGAGAACATGTGGACACTTAACCTTATTAAATAAGATGTCAACATTCTATGCAGGACTGTGACACTTGCTAGGAAAAAAAATGGTCATTCATTTGCTGGAACATGGACGGTATCTGTATTTGCCAATGGCTTCCAGTCAATAACAATCCCTTGGACCATGTGGTTCTTCTTCCTTAAAGACATCAAATATATTTTCATAAGCTAGAAATACTATTCTGTGTTCTGAGATGGGCACAGGTATCAAGGGACCAGAGGAAAGAATTTGATAGGCATTGGGTAATAATACCAGGAGAAAGATGGGTCTGTTTAAGTTCATTATCTTAAAAGAGCTGTCTTAGGTTTGAAAGATGGCTCATAGGTTAATGCCTTTGCCCACAGCAAGCAAGGGCTTGAGTTTGGATTCCCAGAGATCAGGTAAAAAAATGCTGGGCAGAAATGGCAGAGTCTAGGAAACCCTAAACAAAGCAATAAGTAGGTAGAGTAACTCAGGATGATTTCAGATGTCACCTTTGGGTTTCCACACACTAAATTGCCACACACCTCCCCATAGATACATACTTGCAAATAAAGGGGGATGGAAGGGGAATTATCTCAGAATTCCAAAGGTAGAGAGTAGAGACATTTTATATACTTGAGCACGTATCAGTGAAAAAATGATATGAACAAGCAAGTGTAAGTCCATATACAAAAAAAATTACACAAAATGAAGAAGTTTGGGGGATAGCAAATAGAAGGTAGAGCTAAGATAGAACTCATTTTTGTGCATTCCCCAAGGCAACTCAGTTTCTCATATCAAAAACTTGAATAAGTCACTATAGTCTCTTTTCTCCAAATATGCCAGTGTTGGCAAAAATTCACATTCATAATTTGCTGCTTTTGGACTCAGCATCTATCTTTAAGTGTTCTTTCTTTGGGCAATATTATAGTTTATCTATTAAATCCAGCTCGATGTTACAGACACATTGAGATCCTTTCAGTTTTGAACAGAGCATCAAACAACATTCTAATAGTGAGCTAAGAGCACAGAATGTTAGCCTGGTATGTATGAGCCCTGATATTGTATAAACCAATTGTGATGGCACAGAAAAGATGGCTCAGTGGTTAAAGTCTTTGCTTTGTAAGCAAAAGGACACAAGTTCGAATCCCTAGATCCCACATAAAAAATTTCCAGGTGGATATGGTTGCAATGAGAATCAGAATTTTAAGGTGATTCTTATCTACATGTCAATTTTGAGGTTAGGTAGGATTACGTGAGACCTTGTCAGAGAGAGAGAGAGAGAGAAAGAAGGGAGGGAGGGAGGGAGGGAAGAAAGGAAGGAGAGAAATAAAGGAAGAAAGAGAGAAAGAAAGAAAGAAAGAAAGAAAGAAAGAGAGAGAAGGAGAGAAAGAGAAAAAGAAAGAAAAAGAAAGAAAGAAAGAAAGAAAGAAAGAAAGAAAGAAAAGAAAGGAAAGAAGAAAGAAAGAAGAAAGGGGAGGGAAGGAGGGAGGGATGGAAGGAGAGAAAGTAGGGAAGGAAGGAGAGAAAGGAGAAAAAGAAAGGAAGGAAGGAAGGAAGAAAAAGAAAGAAAGAAAGAAAGAAAAAGAAAGAAAGAAAGGAAGAAAGAAAAAGAAAGAAAGAAAGAAAGAAGGAAAGAAAGGAGAGAGGGATGGAGGGAGGGATGTAAGGAGGGATGGAAGAAGAGAAAGAAGGAAGGAAGGAGAGGAAGAAAGGAAGGAGAGAAAGAAAGGAGAGAAAAGGAAGGAAGAAAGAAAGAATAGAAAGAAGTTTTTGAAAGCTAGAACTCTTTCCTGTCAAGGGACACAGACTGAAAGGCCTGGTTCATCACCATGCCCCAAAGCTGACTGATCCTGAGATAACCTGGCCTTTCATTTGTGTTTCCCAAAAACATTCCTGTTCTTTTTGACATTCTCTGTTGTTATGATCATTAGAAGATGGCAATGTCTTCCTAGATCACCATTTAGACAGTCAAAGAAGAACTTTACTTGAAATATTCTGACCTCGGGCTGACATACACAGTGCCTCTCTTAGGTGTCTTGTGTATAAAAGAGAATATGTGCTGAGCATGTGCACGTACATGTGTGAATGTGTGAGATGGAGACAGTGAGAGTGAGCGCAGAGGGAAAACACTTAGGAGCAGTCATTTCAGGACAAACAAGGCTTAAGGTTGATTCAGTCAATAAGATCCTTTATTATTTACGACAGGCAAGTGTCCACATTTGCCATTTGCTCCACTTCCTGTGCCTTTGGTATTGGTTTGGTATTTGGTATTGGTTTGTTGAAGTGATACAAAAATGAAGCAAAAGACAAGACACACACAGAAAAGCTGGGACCAGATGGGTATAACTGGCTCAGATGGAGCTGCAGCTGTGCCTAGTTCAGCCCCAAGTATTTATTATATAAATAAGCCAGCAACAGCCCCACATCGGCAGATATCATGGGGCGTAAAGAATGAGGATGTTATAGCTTTTAGCTGCATACTAGGTATTCTCAACAAACAACTCTTATCTGGGGAATGAAGGAGACAAAATTGAGTCCTTAGCCAGATCCTAGTTTTGGCCTTGCTGGTCCAGATCAGTTATAACATAGCCTTACTTATGTCAGTTTCCTAGCATGGCTAATGTGAAACATTCCTCACAGTCCTACTTTATTGCAGTTGCTCTCCATATTGATGGGCATTACAGGTACCCTGTCTAACAATTACAGTCATCTCATCCTCCCACAGCTATAAGAATTGAATTACAGAGTTCAGTGCAATAGACTATCAGACAACACTATCATGTTGGTCCGACTAGTTGGTTTTAAATGGCATAACTCAACTTCTAGCTCTTCCAACAAAGCAGAGTGAACTTACTGTGCTCACCATTCATAACTCTATACTTCCATTTTTTCACTATTTATAAGTTTTTACATTCCACTTGATGACTTTTAACCTATCTGTTAACTGCATCTTAAGTGTGTTAAAAATTCTTACCACCCGTCCTTTGCTTCTCATTTTCTATCCTATCTTGTTAGGTGACTTGACTTCTGCTGGTACTCTTGAGAAGCCGGTGAGAATGTTAATTATAAAATCTCCACTTGTGTCACCTTCTTGACTGAAAGAGAAATCTCTGTATCTTAATAATGCTTGTTATTTGCATTTTCAAGTCACCTCTGTCCCCTAACTTTTGTCTTACTGTGCTGTGTAGCTCTCCATGAAGATGCTGCTGGTTTCCTTACTTTCATCTACGTGTGGAATTTGTGCATTCAAAAATCCTTGTTTCCTATGTCGCTGAAGATATAGCTTGCAGTTTCCCTTGTCTGTTCCTCCTCCTTGCTCATCTTACTTTTTTGTAGAGGGGGAAGATTTAGCAGTAAGCTAACACTGTGCTCCTCCTCTGAGGAACACTCGATATGCTAGAGTTGATTGGTTAGCAGCATGAATCCTAGCTCCCCCTCTGTTTAACCACTTCCTTTTCCTCCTCCCTTCTTGAAAATCTCTTTTGAACTTTGGAATGTGTCACAGTTTGCATGCATGTTGCCAATAAGTTCATGACTAAACGGTTTATGGGAACAAGGGATTTTATTCTAGCTTAATGATTTTCTAGTTATACTCATTAATCTAAATATAGGCAGGAGAGCTCATCATACTAACACCGGATGCTGAGGGAACTTGTTCCACCATATCTGTTGATGAGAAGGGTAAATCTCACTGGCTAAACAGCATGTCTGTCTAAGTATTCTGAAGTATGCCAATTCATTGAATCAGTTATGGAGGTTTGGTAGTGGGCTTATGGAATTCACTGGTTTTAGCAGCTTCCCTCATCTAATCCACCTGTCCAGGGAATATTCTCTCCCACCATGCATTGGGTTTTCTCTATGTTCTGCAGATTTGCTTAGGTCTTGCCTTAACTATTAATTCTTCATTGATGTGTCCAAAGCTCAGTCTGTTGATACCTGTGTCTAACAATCATAGGATGTTACGCCCTGAGTCAGAGTTCAAATTCTGCAGAACTGAAAATTCCTTGTCTATGCTATTAGTGGTAACCACTTTTCAGTGTGCCTGAGAAACCAAATGTGCAAGCTATGCAATTAACTTCACATAACCAAGTGTGGTAGGGAGGGAGAAACATTGGGAAAAAAAAAGGAAGTAAAAAGAAGGAAAAACTTTAAAGAAAGGACCTATAGCATCTGATATGATAGAACATAAGTGGAGAAAGATTTAGATGGGATTCTAATGAATTTTTCTGTTTACTGTAATTATAAAATTCTTCATTCAAATGTCCCCTTTTCAACTAAAAGTAAAATGTCCACATCTCAACATGCCCTGGGAAGAATATTTCCTTCTGGAGCATGAAGAGCAACACCAACTTAGGCTGTGAACTTGTGAGGCTATTTGCGTTGGGTCTGATCATACTGAAACTACACTACTGCTTCGTTGTCTTTATGCAATTTTGTTTGTTTCCTTAGAAACAAAGAGCTTACCGGTGGGAAAACGAGGCTTACCCACTTAATGGAGGCTCCTAGGACCTCAGCAAAGCAAACATACATCTTCAGAAAGAACATAAAGGCCCTTGTATTTCTGAATTCAATAATCATATACCAAAGGAATAAAGATTAGAATATAACAGCTACCTGCTACCATGAGGAAGCTCAGGAGAGAAGTTCTTTTTAGTATTAATACACAAATAGATGTTTACATTATTGTGATTTAGATACTTTAGATACAGAATTACATAGAGATTTATCTTGTTATAGAAATGACATGATTCTCTTTAGTGTCTTTCAGGTAAGTGGGTAGATAATCTCATGATAATAAACAATGACTTCACTGGAAAGCCAAACTTTTAAAACTATTCTGCGACATGCGATCACAGATGTAAGTGGCACGCAATTTAATTTCTATTAAAAAGGATACATGACCACTGATCTGTACTCATCAGATTGCTTCTCATCAGATCCTAGAGATATGAACCAGCCTCTTACTTCCTGTTTATTTTCTGTAGATGAAGAATTTGTTTATGGGATTCATTCAATACTAGCTTACACAAACACTTGTAGCTAAGGACCAGATGACCTTAAGAAAGAAAGTACAATGTGCGGTTAAGTCAGTTCTGCCCTGGGCTATTCTAGACAGATGGCTGGACCACTGTTCGCATTTTCAAATAAAATCACACATACCAAACTTATCTGTTTTATAACACAGAATACATACAATCCAATTGTTTTCCACTTGAAGGAGCTCTTCGTGTGTTCACACATATCTTATTCAAAACATAGCATTCTATGAAATTTTCAGTCAATTTTCCTGCAACTTCTGCATTTTGGGATGCTTTTCTTACCCCTGATTTACCGACGATCCTGCTTTGTTTCTATGGTAATGCTTTCAGTGATGACAAGCTCAAGCTTTTCAAAAGGATTTCTCTGTTCACACTAGAGATGTGCAGAAAAGAAACAACTGCTATAAAATCTGGTCGTCCTTATGCCCCTGTGTTGTCAATCGATAAACAAAGTTTACCAATTTAGCTACCTATGGCTACAAAGAATAATGATTTAGCCAGTTTCCTTGCATTCATCACCTACTTGTGGCAGCCTGGAGACATGAAAATCACTGGTAACTTCACAATGTCTGCAAACTGTGGAGAACAGATCATGGGCAGAATGAATCAGTTTCAGGCATGATAATGGCACTGAAGATAAATTGACCAACTGATTCCAACTACTTCCATCCATTTGAAACTACATTAAAGCTCACTATTCTGGAACTTAGAGTCAGCAGAGTTTATGTATTACAAATCTATAAATCCAAAAAACAAGTATCACAAGCAAAATAAGTCAACAGGTCGGGTACTTGTGTGAAACATAGACTTAATTGAGATATGTACATTTTCAAGGAAGTTTGGATCTAATTTAGTCACGATGGTCATTCTTCTATGAAACGATGGCCAATTACAATATAAAATAAAAGTCTCAATGATTTGTAGGGCATTAGTTTAATTTTTCTAAATTCTTTGCTTAAGACTTGCATCATGATTTCTTGAAGATAAAAGTTAAGTAAAATAAAAAAAGATATAATAACATATTTAAGAACCATTAAAAAGTAGGAAAAATTTTAAAAAATATTTAATGTCTGGTGTGTGGTTAGGCTTCATGGACGCGATTCCGCTCAGGCACGGTTCATCTTCTGAGCTGCCCTAGATCCATAGCTTCCCTGTTGGTTTGGTTTGCTGGCTCTTGCCACTCAGTATCTTCCACCTGCTGGTGGCTTTCAGTTTCTGTCCGGTTATCCCTCCTAGCTCCCAGGACAGCTTCTAGAGCACCAAGCAGCCCACGCCATCTTCAATGCCCATTGGTCCCTGTACCCCATTTTCCCAAGCCCAGATCAGAATAAAGCTGTCTCATGCACCTATTATTCTCTCTTGGTTTGTTTGCGGCAACAGGAAGCACAATCTGCAGTGACAACAAATACAGCTCACCCCATTTTCCTTAGCTTAAGTCATTAAGCTATTAAGAGGGATTAAGTATGCAAAATAATTTCAAATTTGAATGGTACTTCTACATTATATGGAGAAATAGTGAGAAAGGGGAAACGAATTTTTGGATGTACCACAACAGCATCAGACAAAAAAAGGAAAATGAGAAAAAAAATCAACACAATGTGTTAAGATTGCTACACTGAAAACTACAAATGATGCTGAGAGAAAGTGAAGAAAGCTTAAGAGAGCAGATCTACATTTCCCTGGAGTAGACATTACCCCACAATTGCTGGAAACTCTCCCGAATGAATCTACAGCATTGGTTTTCGACATTCTGCTTTCAGAAACATAAAACATTTAAAAACAATTAGAATTTCTAGGACTCTACTTTCTATGTTACAATAGTCAGTATGGACAGTATTAATGAAGAGAAGTTGAACACAAATTTAGTTATAAAAATTTAGTGTAAAAACCGAGTAATGTGTCTATTGTATTACCATGGTTATATTTATGAGAAACAAATACATTCTCCAAGACAAAAGGAAAGACAGAGGAGTACCACAGAGTTTTTTTTTTTCCTTTTTTGTAAATCTGCCTGGCTTAAAAAAAAACTCAAAACGAAGAAACAGTGAGTTTCACATGTATGTGCCTGATATAGCAACCTCTCCATTGAGTTAGATGCAATGAGGGGTTTTGTTGAAGGTATTAGAGGAAATGCTAGCTTCACATACAGAGGGAATTGGAGAGGGATTTAATAGATTCATTGATAACTGTGTTTATCCCTCCACATGATAATGAGACTTACCAAAGAAACAGGAAAGAGCACAGTGCTTTGGGAGGGCTGTAGAACTGTCTATAGCTATAAACAGGACTACAGTTTTGCTTTTAGAAGTCAGAGATCTCATGCAAGTAATTATGGCTAACTTGAAACCTAAGCATAAAGAAAAGAGTGTACCAGAGCGAGAAAACATCTATGCAATAACAGAAGATTCAAATAATTATAAATCTGCTGAATGAAGTCTCAGCCTGGTTGAGTACTTGGAGCATTGATCATGATGTGAGGTTGTTACAGAAAGGCAAAAGATCAGGCAGCAGAGGTTAGATTATATATTCCATTTCAACTTATGTAGTATACTTTAAGGTATTATCTTATTGTTTTAAACTTATTGTTTCAAACTTATCTTATTGTTTAACTGTCGGTATGGTGATACAAATTCTGATCTGTTATATTATATTAAGAGCTAATACCTTACTACATACAATATAAGCATTAGGTTCCATTTACTGCTTCTGTTTTTGTATTTTTACTTTCCATATGGTACAAACTCCACAGAGTCATTAAGAATTCTTTGAGAGAGAGAGAGAGACAGAGAGAGAGAGAGAGAGAGAGAGAGAGACAGAGCACAAACAAAAAATCCTGGGCTCACTTCTGTTGGCCTACTTGTAGTTTCCAGCTGATTTCCTCTATGTCTTTCTTGTGCACATGCAATTCAAGATTCAGTCAAGGACCTGCTTGGAGAACATTTTTCTCTTTATTTTCTGGCTATTCTGGCAATTCCAAATTCCATCCTTAGACTTCTCAAGTCTGTAACACTATAGTCTCTTCTTGAATTTCAGCCTTCCCACATACCTTTCCTTGGTCTGTGTCTATAAGAGGGATGATGCCAAAACATGTCTATTTTACATGCCCTTCTTATGTCAAGAACTGCTTCTCCTTCACTCCTTGACCACTTTCGATCACTCTCCAGTTCTTTCTTTATTGGAAAGGACACAAAAGTTTTTATTGGGGGGATTGATGGAGGGATGGGAGGGACGAACAGTGGAGAAAAGCAGGGATAAGTACTTAATATGCTTGTAAAAGTTAATCATAGTAATAATAATTAAATAATAAAAAAGTAGACAGGCCAGAGGGAACTCCAGGGTCCATGAAGGTGGATTGGCTGGAGGGTGGGAAGGAGGGGAGGACTTGAGGAAGGGAGGGAAAGGGGTATGAGTGGGAGGGGGATGGAGGGAAGTGGAAATGAGTACTCATTATATTTGTAAAACTAGAAAAATAAAATAACTTAAAAAATAAAGTACCATAATAAAAAATAAAAAACAAATAAAGATTTTTTAAGTGTTGTCTTTGAAGAAGTAATTGACATTGCTCAGATTTATTTGCTAAAGTTCAGTTTGGAACAAACATCTTAGCAGCATTGAAACGGAAAATTGCAGTTTGGTCAAATTTTCATAGATATTATGTTAGAGATGGACATTACCTTTCTGTTAGTCTCTTATCACAGACAAAATATTTGTACTCATGATTATGTGAAATTAATTGGTCAAGAATCAGAATGAATTTTATTGTGTCTTTTCTGTGTGCTTGGAAGCTAATAAGTTGTCAATACAGGTCACTTCACATAGTCCCTACAACTCTTTTATTTATTTATTTATTTTTTATTTCCCCTCATACAAACTTAACAGGTACACCGGTCCCCCCCTCCCTCCAACCCCCATCCCCCTGTGCCCTCCCTTCCCTCCCCCTTTCCTCCTCAAACCCCAGTGCCTCCCCTTCCCATCCCCGGAGCATCCTTTAATGTGCATGCCAAACTCTCCTCTGGGTCCTCCTCTCCGATGAGATGCAAGGACCCAGTGGCATTTCCCAAAACCCTTTCCTGTGTTCTCGTTAAGCATAGGAACACTACTGTGGCTGTCAATCCCTTGCCTCCCAGGATCCTTTAGCAAATGCTAGACTTTGTGAAGTCAATAGTGTGTTGGACATTGCGCAGGGCATGCAAAGTCCTATTATGATTGCTTCAGCCCTAACTTGTGTGGAGTACCTTGCATATCATGCTCCTCCCATCCTTGTGCTCTTACAATCTTACTGCCCCCTCTTCCGCAAATTTCCCTGAACTTCAGGATGGGGAGAGATTAGGCTGGCCTAGTTCCAGATGGTTGATATATGGTCTCTATGTTCTGGATTATGGTTTGTTGATTTTCTTTCAGTTTCCTGCAACTCTTTTATAGAGTGAACATTATGATTATCCTTATTGTAAAGCTATGAGAACTTAGACTAAGTGAACTGTGAACTGTGATGAGCTCTCACATTACTGGCAAGTGACAGTATTGGAATTCAAAACCAAGAATTTCATCTTCAAAATTATTCCCCCTATCCCATTTGTTAAGTGTCTGGTGTATTCTGTAGCTTCTGGAGGTGCCCTTTTTTAGCTTAACTGGCAGAGTGTGACTAAGATTGACATTCTGCATGGCTTCTCTACTTATACCTTTCTCTGCTTATATACATTGCCTCAATTAACTTTCAATACAATCCCATGAAGCTGATACTATAGTAATGTTTCAAAATGAAGGCAATAGCAGACCAGAAAGGTTATATAGAAAACCCTTGCATCAGACCTGATGAAGAGAATGTAAATATTCCTCTTGCCTCTTAGCCTACAATGGTGCCTCCCTTATTCCAGGTGCCAATCCACATCCCAGCTGACTTCTCACTTGAGTTTAGTTCAGAGCCATAGACATGACCATCAAGGCAGTGGATGAACTCCTACTCCCTTCCTTCCCACACCAAACTCCCCACATCAAATCAATAATACTTCTTACAGTTGGCACTTAGCACACGTATTTTTAAGTTACTTGTTTCCTTTTTTCCCCTCTTTTGAGCATGCATTTAGCTCAGAAAATACTTGAGGTTTTTTTTCTGAAGATGTCTTTTTTTTCTGTCCATCACAACATTGGTTTGCTTTCTCTAAAAACATGAGGAAAATCTCAGTGGCTTCCAAGTACATGAATTATTGAATATTTTACATTAGTTCATCTCATTTACTAGAGTGTCCTTGGGACATATTCATTTACACAGGAAGGATGTCAGGGGAAACATTTTAAAAACTATAATAATAATAATGGCCAAACAGAAATCCAAAATCACCATAAACAGCTCCCCGCTCTCAGATTGCATTAAAGTGCATGGGATATTTACAAAATGCTCATGAGGTTTTTAACTTGGCTCAGTTTATTCAAAAATGTCCAAATTACTTATTTTCATACTGCCTCAAATAAACTGACTAGATTCAATTACCTGATACCATTCTTTGAAGCACTGTAATCCAAGTCCCTTGTTAATACACCCCTTCTGTTGTTTGATTATGTCATCTTCAAGAGCAAAATTATCAAGTCAAGCACTTGTTTGCATAATTCAACTTTCCTCATATGTGCAGTTATGTTGAGTTAGGAAAACTTGTTTGAAGTAGATTGGAGTTAATTAGAAACTTTCTATTTGCCTCTCATTTATCCTTCATTCTTGTTGCTCCCACCAAGTAGTTGTATTGTCGATTTCAGTTAAATCAGGAAAGCTCATTTCTCACACTTGTCCTTCTCCTCAGCACTTCAGGAAAAGAGAATTGAAATTCTGTTATGTTCAGTCTGTCAGGGCAGATGTTTTTCAGACCATCTGCTGTCTCAGTAAAGGACATACCCTGACAGACCTCTCAGCCTCCCAGCAGGTCACAAGTCTGTCATCGTACTTCAAGTCAACACAAAGATTAATAACCCACTGAAGTTGACTGTCAAGTTTTTGACTGAATCAAAATAGAGCCTCCAGACTGTACTACCTAAGAAGACATTCCAAGGGATGAGGTGAGACCTCCTGAGTTAATTCTTCATTAAGGTGGAAAAGCCTAGAGAGATTACGAATAATGCCTGAATCATCCTATCTACGAATGTTGCCACCTTTACCTCTGCTCTAGAGCATCTCATCAGGCCTTAATGAAGTTATCCATTCACTCTGTGAGGGCACTGACCACACATTTACCCAAGAGAGAAAGCAGTTGCTAGTCGTGCCCTGTTTTCAAAGGTTGCTTTTCTCTCTTTGATTGGATGGTCTGAAGAGTAAGCATTTGTGTTTTCTTATGCTACCATTCTCTAATATTTTCAATTATTAGATTTATTAATTTAGCAGTGCTGGGAATAAAAGTCAGGGCCTCACACATGCAAGGCAAATGCCCTGCCATATTCTTATAATTCCATTATAAAGGTTTTTTTCCCTCCAGTCTGCTCTCTTTCTTCACCTTCTTTTGACCTGTTGAAGCAGCCCTTTACTGCTCTCCTACTAGGCACCCTCTTCTTCCTCCACCCCATCTTTCTAACATGCACCTATGCTAATTTTTAATGAAATGAATCTATCAATCCGTATTAACCCATTACAAAATCTTTGTTGATTCACATCACAAAGGAATAAATTTAAATATAATTTGTAATTTGAAGCAAAATGACTTTAAACTTCCCCCTTGCTCATAAAGAAACCTAGTGGCACAGCCTTGCCAAACTTCTTCCTGTTCCTTTTGCTGTTCTTCGTGTTTTCTGACTATTGTTCTTTGAGTATTCGTGAAGATTTACTCTACTCACGAATTCTCTGACATACCCTTCAGAACTCATTTCATGAATATCTTTGTGACTTTTTATCATTACTTATTTTATTGATATTTATCTGTGTATCGTGTGCATGTGTGTGCATGTATGTTTGCATGTGTGAAGGTACACATTTATCTGCAGGTGCATATGTTTGTGTGTGTAGGTCCAAGGTTAATGCCAGGAATCATCCTCGATAGTTCTTCATCTTATTCATGAAGGCAGAGTTTATAATCCGATATAGAACATGCTGATATGTCCAGTCTTACTTGCCAGCTTGCTCTGTCTCTACCTTCCAATTTGTAATTCTGGAATTATAAGAAGACTGCCATGTTCATCTTGTATTTGTGTGAGTTCTGGGTTCTGACTTTAATTCTCTTGCTTACACAGCAAGCACTTAAACTTCTGAGCCATTTCCCTTACACTATTACTGATTTTTATGGTAACTCCATTTTCTAAAAACAATAGCATTTGTTCTTCTATAAGGTTCTTTAGAGGAACAAAACTCTAGATGAGTGCTCATTTGGGCAGCACATGTACTAAAATTGGAACGATACAGAGATTAGCATGGCCCCTGTGCTTGGATGACATGCAAATTCATAAAGTGTTCCATATTAAAAAATCCTCCTCTAGATAGAATGAATATATATGAATTTATTGGGTTGACTTACAAGGATATATCTATATATATTCAAATATGCCCATATATATATATATGTATATATATATAATTTTTTGGGTGACTTAAAAAGTACAGTTTTTTTATTATTTATTCAATTGTGCGCATGTATGTGTGTGTGTATGTGTGTGCCTGTATGTGTGTGCCTGTATGTGTGTGCGTGTATGTGTGTGCGTGTATGTGTGTGCGTGTATGTGTGTGCGTGTGTAGAACCACAGACGAATTCGGGAACCACCATGGACCGCCTCCTCCTTGTTTACTCTGTCCCGGGATTCACAGGCTCAGCCCTACCAGGACCGGAAATGCAGACTGCCCCCGCTTCCGCCCGGCGTCTATACGTGGGGTCTAGGATCCGAACTCAGGACCTTCCACCTGCAAGGCAGAGGCTTAACCCCTGAGCCGCCTCTCCAGCCCCCCAAAAAGTACAGTTTGAATAGTCCAGCAGAAACTGCCTGAGCTGCTCAGCTCAGGAGCCAAGTATTTTAGCAATATCAGTTTGATAATGAAGATCGAAAGATCCCTAAATCCTTCCAGCAGGCCAGTGTGTTGCTGAAGACTGAAAGGATTCCTAAAGAACCTCAGCCATGGTACACGGCAGCAGCAATGAAAAATGGCAGCAATAATGAAAGTGAGCTCACCAACACATGAAGAGAGAGGGAGAGGGAAAGGGGGAGGGAGGGAGAGAGGAAGGGGGAGAGAGAGAGAGAGAGAGAGAGAGAGAGAGAGAGATCCTTCCTCTTGTACTCCCTTTTATACATTCTACCACTAGAAAGCTGTACTTACCATGGGCTTGATCCTTTACATCAATTGAACATTCTCCTACAATTCCTGCGGGCTGGCATGGCACATACTGATTCTTTTTTCTTTTTCATTTTCTGATTGTTTTTTCATGTGTGAGGTATGTGTAGGTGTACATGGGTGTGTGCAAGGGAAGACACTTTAGTGCATGTACTTATGGAGGCCCACGGGTGACTTCAGGAATCATCCTGGATGGCTTTACCTCCTTATTTCTTTGCTTTAGGGTTTTCCACGTGCTGCATTTTAGGGAGAGATGTGCAGGCTACCACCATTGTTGCCCAGCATTTTTTTGTGGGATCTGGGATCCTAAGGTTTTGACCCCTAAGCCATCTCTTCAGACCTTAAACGTTAATTCTTTACATCTGTGTCCAAAGCTCAAGGCTTCAATTATCAAGTTGACACCTGTATCTAACGACCACAGTTTATAATGGTATAAAGTTCTTTTTAAAGTTTTTTTTTTTTTGATAATGGTCAAATTAACCTGAATTCCATCCTCTTAGGAATTTGTTTGCCTCTGTTGTTGTCCAGGCTGGCTTTGAACTTGTTTCATTCATACAAGGCAAGCTGATTGTAGGTACAATGCATACAAGTGATCTGTGGAGTTTTTTTTTAACCATGCTTGATAGAAATTTATAGTCACTGATTAATAACTACTCATTCCTCTCCCTCTAGCTCTTGCTAATTTCTGCCCTCTGACGTTCTGAATTCAACTGTTTTACATATTTTCCATAAGTAGAATCATGTAGTATTTGTGTAATTTTAGAAAATCTTAAAATTTTAAATTTAACAATGCATATGATAAAATATTTTAATCAGATTTTAATAAAGGCAATACTACGATGTAGGACAGCATGACAGATCTAAAGGACAGTTTACTAAGTGAAATAAGCCAGTTGCAACATATACCTTTTCTTAAAAGGAAACTTAGATGTATCACATGTACCACATGTGAAGAATCAGGGAAACAAATGTGATGTGGGGGACAACAGTAAGAAGTACTCAGTGATAGACTTTTTAATAGCACATTGATGGATCCAACCCATACTTTGAATCTAACATTTTGTTCAGATATTCATAGCATATGTTCAGACTGGGTTAGAGATCACACTTAGTATGGCTCCCTGTCCCTGATTTTTATGACTGATATGTTTACTACTTATCTACAGATGTCTATAGGTATTCCTGTACCTACTACTATTTAACAATCTACTTGCAACATAGTAGGCATCCGACCGTTGTGACAGAAGCATTGAGGCGATAGACTCATCATTTCAACAGAGTAATTTATGCATTTATCTGTTCTTCAAAAGAACTTGCTGATCATTTGATCTCTCCTCTTTCCTTTCCCCCTCCTGCCTGTGTGGGCTGCAGAACTCCCTTTGGTTGTCTGCTCTAGCAGCGGCTCAGACCTGTGTGACAGTTTAAGTGGGCCTTCCTTGGATAGTCCACAGATAGGGATAGGGATGCTGTCCTTCATTTGTCTAGTCCTTACTCCTAAGGTTCACACTATGTGTGGTTATTTCTCCTGAGTTCCTCGCTGGCCCATGGGAGAATGTTGGCATGTCAGTCATGTGCAGATCTAATGAGGGTAGGTCTCATTGCAGTGAGATCCTGGATGCAGAAGGATGAGGAAGGTTACATATTTTTAAGGACTCCTGAGGCTCCCACCGCAGAAACTTAGAACCTCAAGTCAGGGGCTTGTACCATTCTAAGTCACTTTTTCACTGTTCGTGAGGGGCTTAAGACATTAAAGGAGTAACGCGATTTGATAGCTATGTTGTAAAGAAAACAATATCCCTGGATTCACTCACTTATGAATTTTTTAGGATTCACAAACCAAGTTTGATGGTGCAAAAATTTGCTTGACATCATAAAAGACTTTGAGTGGCAGCAAATGACTACATGGTGCCAATAGACAGAAAATTCAAGACAGTCACTGCGGAGGCAGTGAAAAGACTTTTGTTGCCAGCTGATTCTTTAGATAATCATAAAAATGCTTTGAAGAGAAGAGGTGAGTTAAAGTTTCAGGCAGTCAAAGGTATCAGTTAAGAAAAGTTTCTGAGCTGGGGTGATAGAAACTTCTGCCAAGTATAAAATGAAAGGAACTGTGTGTGGGAACTTTGATGCTTCAAATGCCCTCACCTCTGAACTATCAGGAGATAAACTATTCTTTAGTAAAACAGAATCTTGAGATTTACAAACTAACAAAGCAAAAGTTGGATAAAACAATTTAATGCCACTCTATAATATCTCTTCTTTGCTTTATATCTTTAAAGAAAAGTAGGTCCATTATCTGCTTGCAAACCCACTCACAGCTACTCTTCCTTTAAGGATGAAACTGAACTCCTATGCAGAGCATAACAGTTACATCTTTTCCACTCTTTGAGGCTATTTTCTGCTAAAAGTATCTATTTCCATTCCATACTGTCATATTTAGGCACAAGTGTCAACTTGACAATTAAGGGTTTGAGATCTGGACACATTGGTGGAAAATTAGTGGTTGGGTTCAACCCAGAGCAAACCTGCAAGAAATTGTCTAGCTGATGGGGAAGGCCCAGCCCATGGTGGGTGGGATTCAGCCCTGGAATAAAATGCTGAGAGCTGATTGAGAAAGTTGACATCCTTGTGTACACTTGGCCAGACACGCTGGTCTGGCAAGAAAGTATTGTTGGTCTCTCAGCCTTACGTAGAGATTGTGTGGCCAGTTCCTTTGGTCCTGGTGCTGGTGCATGCTCTCCCATCAAGTTTGACTACAGACTATAATCTATTGACTATCATAAGAAAATAAACCCCTCATTCCCTTAAGCCATTTGATAGTCATTTATCAACAGTCATTCAGGTGAACTGCAACACACACATACACACTTATAACTTTGGTATTTGTACACTTCTGCATAATGCTGAAGTTTCACAGAGACTGTCCCCATCGTCAGTGTCCCCAGGTAGTGTCATATCAGTGCCCCTGCCACCTTCCTTTACAAAATATACTAGCTTGCACCAGAGCCACCTATTTCCATTGTGCTAGGCAGGGAAGCTGTCTTATGCCACTCACTGAGTGGTCCCATAGCATCAGTTGCAGACCCAGAAAATATTTTTGGATGGACAGATGGATGAATAGATTGACAGAGTTTTGACTTCCTCTTGGTTCTATTTCAATTGGAAAAATAAGATGTTAAGAACAAAAGTAACATTTACTCATTCCTTCATTTTTACCTTCTTGCCTGAATATTTTTACATTTCTCTGCTTTGCTATTGCTGTGTTCAGTAATTTTTGAAGTATTTTTCAAGGTACATAAATTATATTATAAACAGTTTCACAAAAATAATACCAAAGAGGTGAATGCTTCAATCTAAATTTTAATCCCATAAAGCTTGTCATAAAAAGCAAATGAATTCTTTGGTAGAAGTAAGACATTGATTCCCAGCAGTTGAGTAACATAGGAGAGTAGAGGTTAGAGTAAATGATCAATAAATTTTAGTAAAAGTCAAAAGACATCACCACAGTTGGAAACTATCAATATTCAAGGAATGGCAGGAAGACTGAGGATTGTGTAATAGGAAGAGGAAAGTGACTTTTTTAGGAAGGGAGAAAAGAGCAAGGAAAAAATATTGAAACACACTGAATTTGAACATCCATTTACTTTTCCCAAATTCATAAGCTTTCTAATTAGATATATTTTCTTCCTAGCAGGTAATAATAAACAGTAAGCTCAACTACCAAAATTCTAGGTTTCTATAGCACTAAAAAGTGGGTCATAAAACAATAATTGATCTCTTACGAAACATGAAACTATCACTCAGTGTGAACTGGTCAATTTTAGAGTATCCTTAAGATTCATAAGTAAATTATCCAACCAGGAATCTCAGTTTTTAAGATCAAAATCATAACCACTATCATCACATCAAAATATTTAATTTGAGGTTAGGGGGTTGGTTCAACTGTCAAAAACAAGGGACCTGGAGTTCAGATTCCATGTAAAATGCCAGATAGATGGGTGGCCTTTCTTAGAAGCTAGAAACTGGCAAGCCCAGAGAAAGTTGGCCCCCCAGACTTACCCTGTCAGTGAGCTCTGGTTTGATTAGAGACCCTGTCTCAAAACCAATAAGGTAGAAGAGTAATGGAGGATAATTCTTTCTATCTACCTTGGATCTTCACACACATGCATACACCCTTCCTGTATCCTTACTCATGAAAATGGAAAAAAGAATAAAAGATATTTAATTTTGATAACAAAAAACCCTTTGAACGTAGTTGGCCTGACAAGCAGTTAACTTATTCATGGAAGCAAAGATCCATTTTTCTGTATTTTAAAGATTCCAAGATCCATTACCTGACACAGATCAGAGTAGTGACCTCAAGACCATGCTCCCACGGACCAGGACAGGCAAGGCTTCGGCAGAAATGGGGAACAGAAACACACAACTCTCTAGGCTAAGTGAATCTGGACCCACTTTATTGATAGCTTTACACTAGAAAATTTTAGGGCAAAGAATGTGTCCCTGCACCTGCAAACAGAGGAAAACACACACAGATTCTCCCAGTCTCCTATGCGCAGTAAGGATAAACAATTTTTTTTTTAAGTAGCTAACCCATTGTTTGAGGGAAAAGACACAAACAGATTCTATTCTCCCAGTTTTTTCAAATCTATCTAATCTATAATGTTCCACCAGATAGCCATGGGGCTGAGCCCACATAATTGTCATTGTTTTAACAGAGACTGCATTTTTAAAATACACAGAGGAGGATTGAGCTCCTTTTGATTTCAACAATTAACTATAGGTGTCCCCAACATCCCATAAGTCCTAGCATGAACTTTTGCTGTTGTCCTGTCCAGGTTTGTCCATTCAGTCAGGTGGGTTGACATGGGCACCAGGCATGGCAGCAGATTCTAGCTTGGGAAGTTGCATGCAGCTCATGTAGTACAGGCCTGCGTGGTCCGTTCCTCCTGCATATCCATCCTTTTTGGCAGCCAGCAGGAGTCAGAGTTCTATTTATGCTCTGACCTTGTTGACCCCACCTCAGAGGGGGTCCAGCATAATGGACTGATGCCTGTCTTAGGCCAGATGCCAACTGCATATGGCACCGTAACCCGTCATTGGTCATCAGCCCTGAAAGGACCTCACCTCTGGAAGGCATGCCAGGATATGTGGGTAGTAGATTAGACCAAGGCCTCATAAATCTCTGCAATCCAGGCTTGAACTACGTCTCTAGGGGGGCCATGGCTTGGATATTCAAGGGCCATAAGTACCTGTAGTGTGGTCTTGTTAATGGAGCACTGCTGAGAGATGTGCTGAAGGAAATACTTAAGCAATATAATTATTAAAAGAACAATTCCTCCCATGATAGCATACATTTCAATCCAAGATCAGCCTTTTAAAGTTCTAGTGAAACAGATAGTATGGTTTCATACTTATAGAATTTCTGAGTTAGTTCATAGGTGGGAATTTTACCCACCTATGTTTCTAAGACTCTAGAAGTTGCTTTCTAATTTCTTTAAGATCAGTATATACATTCTGGCTAACAAGTCTACTTATTTTGTGTGACAAAATCTCCAGTTGCAATTTGATTTAAAGTTAAAAACAAGCTTTTTCTCCAGATCAGAGAGCAGAAAGCTAGTCCCAAAAAAAAACTAAAGACAGGCAGAAGGCACACCCAATTCCCAGAAGAATACCTCCTGCCAGAGACAAAACTTAAATTATCTAGGGAGGAATTCCTAGTACCTGCCCATGGGCATTACTGTGACATTCCCCAGGGAGCAAGCTTCAGGCCCCCAACTAGGCAGAGATACAATTCCCATATTTTACTTATTTTTCTTATTTATATCAAATAATGCCATGTCCTTTTTCCAGAAATTCTTTCCATTGAACAATGTTCTGCCATGCTAAGACCTTATCCACCAGAATGATTGGATAAGGATGCGGCAATTACCTGGTTTTATTTTTTTCTATTTTATGTATAAAAATCTCACGTGCATGCATATGTAAGTGTGCACATGTGTGGTATCTGCATATGTGTGTGTGTATGTGTGCGTAGGCAGAAGTTGATGCACTATGTCTTCCCTTATCAGTCTCCAATATTGAATGAAAGGGTTTCTTACCGTGGAGCTCAGTGATTCAGTTAGGCTAGCTGGCCACTAAGTGACAGATATCCACCTGTTTCCGTTGTAGGGTTATGGGTCATGCTCTCATGCCTGGCTTTTAGGGGGCTGTTAGTGATCACAACTCAAGATCTCACACTTGCTCCTCAGGCAACATACTAATTGAGCCATTTCCCAACTGACTAATTTCAATTTCAATTCAAGTTTCCATTTCTAAAGTTATTTTCCTTTCAACTAGATTGGCAATTTTTTGAAACTCTTACATTTTTAATTCTATCTTTCATTTCAGTAAATATTTAATAAATACTTATCCCTATATAAAGAATAAAATGCCTGCTTTTCATGGGGCAATCTAAATATTTTCCCCTGTTGGATAATTCTTTTTTATACATTTTTTATTATTATTTCAGCTCATACAAACTTAATAGGTACACCAGTTCCCTCCCTCCCTCCTCCTCCTCCCGAACCCCCTGCTCCCCCTCCCCTCACCCCTCCTTCCCCATCCCCCAGTGCCTCCAGCCCCAATTCTCAGAGAGTCCTTTCTTGTGCATGCCTGACTCTCCTCTGGGCCCTCCTCTCCGATGACAATGACGTACAAGGATCCAGTGGCATTTCCCTGAACCCTTTCCAGTGTTCCCCTTAAGCATAGGAACACTACTGTGGCTGCCAATCCCTTGCCTTCAAGGATCTTGGTGCCTTTAGCAGATGCTAGACTTTGTGAGGTCAATAGTGTGTTGGACATTGTGCAGGGCATGCAAAGTCCAATTATGATTGCTTCGGCCCTAACTTGTGTGAGTATCTTGCAAATCATTGCTTCTCCCATCCTTTTGCTCTTACAATCTTACCGCCCTCTCTTCTGCAAATGTCCCTGAGCTTCAGGATGGGGAGAGATTAAGTTGGCCTAGTTCTAGGTGGTTGATATAGAGTCTCTGAAATTCTGGATTGTGGTTTGTTGATTTTCTTTTGCAGTTTTGCTGCTCCTGCAATGCCCTTTACTCCATCCTGCTGGGCAGTGTATGTCACCCCCTGGTCAGAGACAAAAAGCTGTTAAAGTGGAGTCTTGTTATAATAGCACATTCAAGGGTAAATGTAATAAAAGTAGGAAACCTCAGTGAGGGAGGGGTCAATCACCCATTTGCAAAATGGTTACTTTTTATCTGCCAGACTATATGCCCTCCCCTTCTGGTGAGATCATACCTTCTTAGTTGTAAATGATCAGGAACGAACGTCTGTGAACTTAACTAAGTGTCTCATTACTTGCTGTCTTTGATGGAGGCCTATTTTCTCTGCTGTAACATGGTCTCCTCTCTCCTTATTTTTGGTGTGGCCCTCCAACCCCATCCCTCCTGTTCATAATCCTTGCAATTACTGTAGGTAATACATAGATTTACCTATGAGTGTCTCAAGGTGGGCTGGGTGGGTTTGGTACTAGGAACCACCTATTAGGAAGTACATACAGTGCTTAATTTTCTGGGCAGGACATCCACAACACAACAAAAAGAGAAAATACAGTAACTCCTGGAAACTTAACAATATGATGCTGAATGAGAACTGGATTCAGGAAGAAATTAAAAAGGAAGTTCAAGATTTCCTGAAAGTGAATGATAATGAAATTACAACTTAGCAAAATCTCTGGGACACAATGAAAGCTGTTCTAAGAGGTAAGTTCATAGCTCTTAAAGCCTACATCAAAAAAATGGAAACATCAGAAATAAACAACTTAACAATGCAGCTTAAAGCTTTAGAAAAACTAGAGCAATCTGATCTCAAAAGTAGTAGAAGAGAGGAGATTAGCAAAATAAGGGGAGAAATATCTGAAATTGAGATTAAGAAAACGATAGAAAAAATCAACCAGTCAAAAAGCTGGTTCTTTGGAAAAATCAATAAGATTGATACACCGCTAGCTAAATTAACCAAAAGCAAGAGAGAGAAAACCCAAATTAACAAAATTAGAAATGAACATGGAGTAATCACTACTGATACCCAAGAAATCCAGAGAATTATAACATCATATTTCAAAAACTTATACTCTGTGAAGTTTGACAACACAAAAGAGATGGATGAATTTCTAAGTAAACAGAATTTACGTAAATTGAATCAGGAAGTTGTGAATTATTTAAATAGTCCTATAACATATAAGGAAATTGAGGAAGCATTCTTGAATCCTCCCACCAAAAAATGTCCTAGACCAGATGGATTCAGCACAGAGTTCTACCAGACATTTAAGGAATTAGTAACACCAATACTCCTTAAACTGTTCCATCAAATAGCAAAGGAAGGAACACTACCAAATTCCTTCTATGATGCTAATATCATTTTAATCCCAAAACCTAATAAAGATTCACTTAAAAAAGAAAACTATAGGCTGATCTCTCTGATGAACACAGATGCAAAGATTCTCAACAAAGTCTTAGCAAATAGGATTCAAAAACATATTAAAAAGATCATTCACGGGGACCAAGTGGATAATTCTTATGTCATCTTTTACTTCTGTTTTTTAATGAATAATTAACTTGAAATCCATTGACTCTTTGGATGTAGAAAATATAAGAAAATTTTATGATACTTTTTTCAAAAAGAAGTGACTATAAAGTGACAGCAAAGCCGGAAACAGAAAATTCATCTTTCTAAATGGAATCAATAAAGATGTCACAATAAGAGCTGTGCATGATGGTTGCCCATGCAGTGTCAGTCTTTGGGAGACTGAGGCATCTTATGTGCATCTTTTTTTTTATTTAAAATATAACAAGGATATTTCCTGACCAGTTATTCAGCTTCATTGAATTCTGATTAGTTTATTCCCCTGCTTATATTACTAGTCTCTACAGATAGCATCTCTTTTCCTAAGTAGGATCCACATGAAGAGAAGCTTAAAGTTATTAACAATAATTGAAATTTAAATGAAAACTTCTTTGATAAAATAATTCCCATCTTTCAGTTGGCAAAACATTAAGAGCTTACACTTACTTATACACTGTGATGAAACCAAATTCTTAAGTTAGTGGCATTACAGACATCTACAGAAGACAATTAGACATATCTCTGAGCTCACAGCAATACTGAGCATTCTAATCATTTGTTGGGTATTAGGATGCAGAGATGCTTACTGTCAAAAAATGATTTGAGAGAAATCAAACTCTTTGACATTGTTTGACTCAATTGATGATTAACAATAAGTCCAGAGTCAGCCAGTTCCCAGAAGATATTTGAATTAGTGCAGCCAAAAAAGATACATCTATTTTGAATCTTTCTTTAAGAAAGATGTTATGTAACTAGGATGCCAAGTCTGAGGAAAACTGAAATGATAGATGCCTCTCACTGAAGCACATAAGACACAAACACTCCTCATCAGGGAAGGGTTTTGCTATTGAGGTTTTTGTTATTTATTTGCAGGTTTATATAGAATATATTTTGTCAATGAAAATAGTTCATTCAATGATTCCATTTAAGGAAATAAAAAAAGAAATTATGGAAGAAAGAGAACTTGCTCTTCGACTGCTGAACAGAGTAACTTTGGCTGCAGTAACTAAGAACCACCAGTTGACTTTGTCTTCTTGACCATCCCAATATTAAAATTTGTCTCCTTGCATTCTGCACCTTCAACAGCCAACCTTGTCTTTCCAGGGCGTCACCATCCAATAGCTCCTTACTCTCATGATTCTGTTGAGGTTATTTTTCCAAAGGACCCAAATGATGAAACATCATCCTGTGGTAGCCCATCTGGAAATTCCTGAGATACTTGTTACAAGCACAATTTACAGTCTGATTGATTAAGTCACCCTCATTCATTCTAAAGATGGCTGAGATAGAACTAGAGAAGAGTATAATTTAACAAGCCGTAATGGTTAGAGCTACATGTTTTAGTATATGCTGAACAGCACTCACTTGAAAGTTCCGAATGATCAGTCTAAAACGTTCCAAGCACTTATAGAGATGCTTCAGTGGAAAATTCTACATCTGGCCTCATGTGATAGGTCATAGTCAAAACACAAGTACCTTAAAAAATACTGCATAAAACTAACTTGGGGTATGTATACAAAGTATTCACAAAATATAAAAAAGAATTGTAATTTGGGCTTTGATCCTAAACCTGTTACCTCATTGCATATGTGCAAATATTCTAAAACATGACTGCAAGCATTTCATAGGCACATCTAACCTACTTAAAGTGATCAAATAGATTTGAGCTGAAAATAGAAAGAGCTAAAGAATCAAAACCACCACAACCTGGTATTCATTAATATAGGGATAAATCCCAAACTTCCTGTGGATGGGTTCATACATAATAATAAATGGATTTGGTACGATGTACATTCCTACTGAGGAGCCTGAATCTTTACGTAAATGCAGTTAACTGACTTCCTCTTTATGGCTGAGAAAGAATATGAGCATATTTAGAGCATATTTTGCATCTTTAAGATGTTCAAAATGTTATGGGTTCAGAAAGAATTTCTCTATTAATATATTTTTTTTATTTTATTATTTATTCAATTGTGTGGGTGTATGCATGTGTGCGCATGTGTGTATGTACGTGTGTGTGCGTGTGTGTATGTGTGTGTAGAACCATGGACGAATTCGGGAACCACCATGGACCGCCTCCACCTCCTCCTTGTTTACTCTGCCCCGGGATTCACAGGCTCCGCCCTACCAGGACCGGAAATGCAGGCCGCCCCCGCTTCCGCCTGGCGTCTATACGTGGAGTCTAGGATCCGAACTCAGGACCTTCTGCCTGCAAGGCAGAGGTGTAACCCCTGAGCCACCTCTCCAGCCCCTCTCTATTAATATATTTGTATAGCCGTAATCATCAAAATTCTTGATACCTGTCACCATTCACTTTAATCATGTTTTAAAAATGTGTATTGCTAAGTTTATACATGAGATATTTATATATAAAAAATTGCCTTGATAACATAATGCCAAGACCACAGATGAAAACGACATGAAATATTTGTGCCCTACATGAACATTTGTCATAAAATAATTATTTCCATGGTTTAAAAGAACTCTTTTCTATGATAAATAAAAAAAAAATCCACTGGTTAAAATGACAAATTTGTTTTCCCTGATCTTTTAGCAAACCATAGAGCTAAGTAAAACAACCTGGGGCATTACACATTGGGTTTTTATTGCAGCACTATTTACTTGGTGTCATAGCTAAGCATAGGTGTCAACTTGACTATTGAGGGTTTGAGCTCTGGGCACGTTTGTAGAGAATTAATAGTTGGGTTAAGCCCATAGCAAACCTGCAAGAGATTGTCTAGCTGATAGGGAAGTTCCAGCCCATGGTGGGTGGGATTAGGCCCTAGAATAAATCAGGGAGAGCTGGGTTGAGAGAGTTGGCGTCCTTCTGTTCACTTGGCCAGATATGCTGGTCTGGCAAGTAAGGATTGTCCATCTCTCAGCCATTATGTGGTGATGGTGTGGCCAGTTCCCTCGGCCCTGGTGTTGGTGCGTGCTCTCCCATCAAGCTGGACTGAGAACTGTAACCAGAAATCGTAAGAGAATAAACCCCTTGTTCCCTTAAGCCATTTGATGGTCATTTATCAGCAACCATGTAGGTGAACTGCAACAGAATTTGGTGCCTAGGAAGTGGGGTATTACTGATAAATCTGACTATGTGGATTTTGTGGCTTTTGAATGGTTTCACTGGACAAAGTTGGAAATACTTGAAAATTTTCACTTTGTGGATTACTAACACCATTCTTCAGAGTTTAGGGGGACAATTGGATAATGTCAGTGATAGATTCTTTGGGCCCAATTTCTGATGTGGGAAACAAGGACTTGGTTGAAGTTGAATTTGAACACGACGGACTGGTTTGCTTGACAGTAGAGAGCTGTGTTGGTGGCTGTGAAGCTCTGGATGTGCAAAAGGCAGGCAGCAGAATATCTGCTGCTGTTGGAGAAATGAGTATCAGTGAAGGAAAACCTAGCGACTTGCACTGGGACAGTGAAAGACATGAAAACCACTGTATGGCAAGTTCATGGTTTGAAAATCCAGCTTTCCTTCAAGGACCAAAAGCCCAGGTTAAAGCTGTTTCTTGCCCTTTGAAAGTTTGGCTGCCTGGAAGAGGCTTTTCTATCATCAGAGCACAAGATTTGGTGCAGCTGTGGCTCAAGTGGACCAAACTGCAATTCGAACTTGCTTTGGAGTCTGGCAGTACCCTCAGGTGGTACCGGTTTTGGTGAACAGTTTGAAGGGTTCATGGAAAGCAGCAAAAGCTTGGCACCAAGTGCCAGGCATAGAATTCCTGCAAGAGATGGTGAAGCTTATAGCTGCAGAGGAGAACCCAGAGTGGTGTTTGAGATGCCAGCACTGTGGGACTGCTGCTGAGTATGATTGTGAGTGGAGATTCAGCCTGGTTCAGAGGAACTCTGTTTTTACAACTTTGAGCTACAAACAGGGAATGGGAATGCCTAGAATCTTTGAGCCACGTTGACTACTGTGATGAGCAACAGAAGATGGACACTGAAGTATAGGATATGGTAATTTGCTGGATTTTGGTCTTAACTTGATGTTTTCTCATTATTACAATGATTTTATTTGGAATATTTAAAGATTTTTATTTGGCATATTTAAAGAAAGACCTTTAGTTCCAACATTTTAATAATTGAAATTTTAATGGGAATATTTTAAATTTGTTTATAAAATGTATTTATATTTTTAAGATAACTTTTAACATCTGTGGGGACAAAGAAAGGTTACAGTTTAAAAATGCTATGTCTTTGTGTGAAGTTGACAAGGGGTGGAATGTCATAGTTAAGCACAAGTATCAATTTGACTGTTGAGAGTTTGAGCTCTGGGCACATTTGTAGAGAATTAATAGTTGAGTTAAGCCCATGGCAAACCTGCAAGAGATTATCTAGCTGATGGGGAAGGCCCAGCCCACAGTGAGTGGGACTAGGCCCTGGAATAAATCAGGGAGAGCTGGTTGAGAGAGTTGACATCCTTCTGTTCACTTGGCCAGACATGCTGGTCTGGCATGTAAGGGTTGTCCATCTCTCAGCCATTATGTAGTGATGGTGTGGCCAGTTCCCTCGGCCCTGGTGTTGGTGCATGCTCTCCTGTCAAGCTGAACTGAGAACTATAACCAGAAATCGTAAGAAAATAAACCTCTTGTTCCCTTAAGCTGTTTGATAGTTATTTATCAGCAACCATGCAGGTGAACTGCAACACTTGGCCATTAAGTTTGTAGCATGCTTCCCTGATGCTATTTCTGGATGAAGGAATGAAGCCGTTAAATTTCTTGAGGCTAGAAGATTCATTTTCATGAATACTCAGTAATTAAGTGATAGAATTTTTAGATTTTCAAATACTTTGTTAGAAATTGTTTATGTAAAGGTTCTAATTTAGCAAAAGCTTTAAATTGGGTATCTGCAGAGACAGTAGACTGGTGTGTGTGTGTGTGTGTGTGTGTTGTGGTTTGAAAATGTGAGTTGCCCCTCACTGTAGCTAGTGTTGATGCTTCAGAAGGTTGTGGAACCTTTGAGGGGTGGAGAGTTGCTGAAGAAAAACATGGCAAAGCATGGCACAGAGGTCAGGCTTTGAGGTTTGGTGACTCTGCCCTATTTTCTCTGATTTTCCTCTCTTCCTTTGTCTGCTTGATGATGACTATGATGACCTGAACCAGCCTCCTCCTGTTTCTGACTCCAGCCGTGCTTTCTGCTATGCAACTCCTGTCATAATGGGCTATATCCCTTCTAGAACTGAAATAACTGAAATAAATCTTCCTTTCTTCCCTTCAGCTACATTTGGGTATTATCTCACAACAGCAAAAAGAAGAGTAACTCTAACATTGTGTGTGTGTGTGTGTGTGTGTGTGTGTGTGTGTGTGTGTGTGTGTGTGTGTTTGTGCATGGAATGATCGTGGTTTAAGGCTATTATTTCATTTTCTATGCACTGGGGTTACTTTAAAACAGCTGACAAATTCTCAAAATTTTAATTTGTATCAGCAGATTAGTAGTACCATCAATTTCCATCACAAAAACTTGTGTTGCATGATTAAAATGCTAGTCTTAATACAAGCAATATATAATGTCTAAGAAACAGTTATATAATTAGATTATCAAAAGGTAGTATTAAATATTGAAGTAATCAAATATGGAAAAAAAGAAATGGTCAGAATTTGAGAACAAGAGTTTCTTAGCTGAAAGGGTGGACAGATGTGGTGTTTGAACTGATTTTAGGAAGATTTGAATAGGAGGGACACTGAGGGTGAGTCTGTCATGGCAATTTTCCAAGTGAGCAAAGCTAGAACACTATTATAGTTTGGCTGACTCAAAACATGGACAAGAAGAAAACACGACACCTTTTTAAGATCTTCACATTTTTGCTTTGACTAAACAATAAATTGGACAGGAGCTACTTGGCTGGAGGAGTTGGGGCATCATGGTCAGTGTCGCATGACATATTAAAAAGTAAAGGTTAGGTACTGAGCTTGAAGAAAAAAGGATCATTTTGATTACAGAGAGATGTTTTATTTGCCTGCTAGGAAGTATGACTAATATTCTTTGCTTTCATTTTTAAAACTTTTTTTGGTAATTTATCAGGTTAAATGTATTTATATTCTTCTGATTAGAAATATGCTCATTTTCTTATTCATCATGTGCATTTTCTGCTTTGAGCATTATCTTTCCATTGTGTGATCATCTCTGTTGGTGTTTAGTATGTTTCTTATTAATTCTAGAACTATTTTATGGGTTAACAGTTCAGTGCTATCTGAAAATACATCTCTCATTTAAATTTGACCTTTTGTTTTATATAAAAAACCTTTAAAGGTGTGAGCTATTCAAGTCTGTTGTGCTTCATTTCTTCTACTGTTTGGAGAACCTTAGTTATCCCGAAACCTTTAAGGAAACTTCTGCTTGAGGAAGACAACAGTGATTAATTCAGGAATGCTTTGCTCATCTTCCCACCGACCCTCACCTTCTCACTCCCTCTTGATCACCAAGTATATATGTATCAATTAGATTCAGACTGTCAATTTAACTATGAACAACTGAGCCTTTAGAAACATCTGTGAAGAATTAGTAATTATGCCAAACCTGTGGGAGATGTTCTGATTGATGTGGAAAACTCAGGCCATGGTGGGTGGAAACATTTCATAGACAGGTAGATAAGATTGAGAGAGCTGGTTCAGAAGATTGGCATGCTTTGGCAAGTGAGGAAGTGTGTCCCCACCTCAGCAATTCCTATGGATATAGTGTAGCCAGTTCCCTTGGACTCCTAACATACGTATGAACTTTGGCCAAGCTCAACTATGAACTTTTAACCAAAATCATAAGGAAGAATGAAACCCTTTGTTTCCCTAAGCTCTTTGATCATGTATTTATTCAGCAACATGAAGAGAAACTGGAACAGAGTATAAAGTCACAAGTTCTACCCAAGTCCATCATTACTTGAGCATCTTTATCTCTCCATCCCTACTGTCTTTCCACCCTTCTTCCCATCTGGATGGAAGCTGTCAACCATGTCCTCACTTACATTGCATCTTTTCTAGTCGTCAGACAGATCTCTGGCTTAGGCATCTCTGGAGCTTGTGCTCTGTGTCTCCCGCATATTCCCTGATGTACAACTTGTTTAGATGGTTACAGAAAGGTGGTGTCTCTAAACACTACTTACATATTTAACAGGGGCTCAGAGGAAGACTGCCAGATACCACCGTTTGTCATCTTTAAGGCAGCTGAGCTTATTGCTGTGTTCCTGAAGGCCCTTTCAGGCAGGGAGTTAGGAGCCAAGTGTTTATTGCCAGCCTACAGGGTGCAATGTACTGGACACTTGTTAGTTGTTTTTTCGCTACAGTAATGTCTCTGAAAAAGGAGAAGCACTGCACAACTGACAAGGATTGATAGGAGCAACGAAAGTTAAAAACACACACCAGCAGTATGGGGCAGCTAAAAGCACCCAGCTTAAAAACCTAATGTCTGAGAGGAAGAGAGCATGCCAGGCATGCAGGTGGCTTCCTCATCTTCTGCACAATACTTTAGTTCATGCCTCAACCAAACTTCATTCAAACTTATCATTAGGAAAGAATCAAAAGGTACAGGAGAAATGAAGTTTCCATAATTCTCTCAGACCTCCTTTTTTAGACAAGCCCATTGCTCATTTTCATAAACCAAACTCTCTTTGTTAGCCAGCAGATCCATTTCTCTGTTTTCTCCTTAAAGCAACTTATCCCAGCTGCTTGGGTTTTCCTTAAACTATCTTCAGGAACCATATTGTTTCAAATTTTCCTTTAGCTACTCTTACATTGGACTTCAGAAATACTAAGAAATACTTTGCTGATAACCATGTCTCTCCTCTGTTCACACTATATTCCATGCACTGACCAAATGCTGCTTAAAAATGTTTTCTCATTGCTTAATACATTTCAATATTTGTTTATAACCTTTCACATAAGAAAGCAGTGATCTGGTACTAGTCAAAAGCCACTGAGGTTTCAGACTTGTTGATTTAAAAGCATGCATAGGTCCACTTGCAGCTGATATTTTCATGTGGTGTGAAGATTCAGCTAGGAGGACTTAAAAGTTTAGATGTATACACAAACAATGTGTATGTGACATTCATTACTCTTTTATAAATGTTTCTATGAACTCATAGCTTTCATTGACAGGTGGATATACATCTAAATAATGATGTATCTGTGTGAGATTGTTCTCAAAGTTATATTTGCAGTTAGTTATTTAAATTTAGAGGCTGGAATAAAAATAAGGTAATTGTCAATCTGTGCTCTCCAGTTCAGAGAATGAATGTATCTTAATTCTAAAGTGTATGATGGGTAGTTGGTAGGGATTGATGAGAGAAATGTTTGCTTCTTGCTAAAACTATTAGAAACCAGTCAAAGACAAGAGCGCAAACACAGACACAGCTTGTCTGTCTGTCTAATTAGTGGCCTGTATCTCACACGCTGTCCAGCCTCTTCCTCTTGAGGCTTCTTCTTTCTGCTTACTTCAGCTCTTTCCAAACATAAGTTTTAATCGCTTCAAAATCCAAAGGACATATAACTGGAATTTAATTAAGTGCATTGATACTATCTTTCTTTCTATAATATCACTTTTGAAGTGACATTGGACATTTACAGGAAAATTGTTTAAGAGGTATAATGGGAAGTCCTTGATGGGGTTAAGAGTCTTATTGTGTTATTTATCTGTTTTAGATATTGTTGCTGCTATTGTACTGTATTTTATATGTGTTTTGAGAAAGCAAGTAAAAATATGAAGAGAGATGAGGTAGTAATATGAGCATAGTCAAGAAAGTTTGAAAAAAAAGAGTAGACAAACCAGAGTGAACCCTGGGGTCCATAAAAGCAGAGAAACAGGAGCATGAGAGGGAGTGGGATGGATTGAGGAAGGGAAAGGTGGGTGGAGATGGAGGAAAGCAGGGATAAATACTCAATATGCTTGTAAAACTAGAAAAATAAAATAATAAAAAGAAAGTAATTAGTTTGAAATTTTAGATCAAAAGCAAGAAGTTAAGGAGATATTCTTTATTCTTAAAGTAGTCAATATTCATGTATTGATCACTTCTCCCATTGCGGTGACCAAATACTTGGCAAAAATCAATTTAAGTGAAGAAAGGTTTATTCTGTCTCATGGCTCAGTGGACAAAGTCCACTTTACATGTAGGCAGGGGATTGACAGCTGAGCACGAACCTGAAAAATCAACCCCCATCATGAATAGAATATCTATAGTGATTTTTAATTCTAAAACCTTAATATTTTTATTAATGTTTTTCACAGGATTAGGACCATTCTGAAACATTAGTATTTATTTGTGCAATTTAGATTTTTTTAGATACTGGGAGGTAGCTTCAAAGAAAGAGGGGAATGAGCAAATGACTCCTCTCTGAACAGACTTGTTCCAGGTTTTCCTAGGAATCCATTCTTCAACAGAAGAAGCTAAGTGACACTTGGCTGCTTCTTTAATTACTGTCTTTGTATCTATAACATCACAGACTCCTTGTTGAGCTGTATTTTCCACTGAAGAAGAGTGAAGATCTTAATGATTGTGTCATGCCAGAATCTACTGGGTTGAAAATTATCAGAGGGATAATGCTAGGAGATAAGGTTTGTAGATAGTGATGAGACTGAAGATGTGACAGCAGAGTCCTTACAAGGGGGTTACATGTCCTTACAGAAGAAACCATAATAAGAAGTCTTTGTTCTTATTCCTGGTTAGGGAAGGACCACTCAAAGCCAGAATTTGGAGCTTCAACAGATATGACTCTGATGGATCCTTGATCACAGACCTCCTAACCTTCAAAAATGGGAGAAACAAGACTGATGGGGGGAGATATTAGCATATAGTATTTTATGTCAGCATATCCAGATGGACCAGGAATCAATTAAAACAATTATAGTACATTTTCATTAGCCATTCATGCCTTTGAGTGGCTTTTTCTGTAAACAGAGTACATTGCTCCACTTTCTGTGTGCTAAAAGAAAACTGGATGAGTGCTCCTCTCAAGAAGCCACGGGTTATCCATTCTGTGAAGGAGGAGGAGCTAAAAGAACATACACTCACTTTGCACTGAGGCTGGGAAACACTCAGTTGGCGTTGGTGGATATGGACAACAAACAGGAGGTCCAACACAACCACATCTGTGGGTGGAGGACACACAGGACATTGCAACAAGGAAAATCATTGGGTTCTTAAAGTTAAATCTTGGGTTCTTGATTTATGGCCTACCTCATGGAGTGCCGGTGGGATGTAAGAGGTCAGCATAGTTTACAATTTCTCTTCTTAATTTACACACAGCACTAATAAGGAAACTTCTTTTTCCTTTTAAAGTTAAACTTGTAAGCAAGTTGAAGGAAATTTTCAAAAGGCTGTAATAAATTATTCAAAATGGCTCAAAATTCATTTAGCAGGAATTCTCTGGATTACTAAAAGGGTTCAAAGAAATGCCTCTTAAGCACCAATTAAGTGCCTTCTCATTAATTTCTTTTAGTCTTCTGCATCTTTGAGCAATTGCCCTTTTAACAAAACTTTCTTTCTACATTTAAATGCTCTTGACCCTTTCATAGCTTTTGTGTTATTTAGTTTAAGCTTTTATTTAAAAGTTCAGTGATCATTACAAAAGCAACCATGCCCCACCATTTAGTTCAATAACTAATGGACCACCATTTTTCTTTTCCTAATATTTACAGAAAGTGTTTGCTTATGTTCCCTCCCTTTTTCATTCCTTTTCCCTCCATTTCACTTCTGTCCACTGAGCTTCTGCACTGCTTATTAAAATAGGTCTACCAAGTAGGGACCACTCTGACTCAGGCAATTTGTTCACAGGTCCACTTTTCCAGCTTAAAGATACCATAGGTTTCTAATTTTCTTATTACTTCAATGCCAGAGGAGAAATAACTTGATTAGTTTCTAAGTCTGATCTCTTGTTAGTTTGCATGACTAGATCATCTAGAAGATCTAGAACATCCTGTACATACCTCACAACCTTTTGAGATAGTGTTGCAGTTTGCCTGCATGGATACTGATAAATGACCGTCAAACGGCTTAAGGCAACAAGGGATTTATTTTCTTAATGTTTTCTTACTGATAGTCTGGTTGCAGTCTATAGTCTACCTTGATGGGAAACCATGCACCAACACCAGGCTGAGGGAACTGGCCACACCATCTCTGCATAGTAGCTGAGAGAGAGACTATCCTTACTTGGCAAACCAGCATGTCTGGCCAAATATACACAAGGATGCCAACTTCCTCAACCAGCTCTCATATTTTATTAATCTGTTCAGGGCCTAGTCCATCCACCATAGGCTTGGCCTTCTGCATCAGTTACCCAAGGGTAACCCTTGGCTTAACCCAACCACTAATTCTGCATGAATATGCCTAGAGCTCAAACCTTCAACAGTCAAGTTGACACCTATGCCTAACCTGAGTCTCCACTCGCAGCTGTCCTCAGCATACATCCTGAGGTTCTGGCATCAACAACACTCTGGGTTCACCTCTGCAGCTATAAGCTTCAACTTCTCTCACAGGACTCTATGCCTGCCACGTAGTATCAAGCTGTTGCTGCTCTCCATGAACCTTTCAGTAATACACCAAAACCAGTATCACCTGAGGGAAGCTTCCAGATTCTAAATGAGGTCTAAACATAGCTTGGTCCACTGGAGCTACAGCTGTACCAACTTTAGCGCACTGAAGCTGGAAAGCCTCTTTTCTAAAAAGCCAAACTTGCAAAGGGCAAGAAACAGTTTTAACTTGGGCTTTCACATCTTCTACCATCCCAGTGAAAGTCACTAGGTTTTTCTTCACTGATGTTCATTTCTCCAACAGCACCAGATGTTCTGCTGCCTGCCCTTTCCACATCCAGAGCTTCACGGCCACCAACACCAGTCTATCGTGTTTAAATTCAGCTTCACCAAAGTCCTTGTTCCCCTCATCAGAAATTGGGCCCAAACAAACTCTCTCAGCACCGGCATTACCCATTTGGCCCACTAAACTCTGCAGAATGGTATTGGTAATCCACAAAGTCAAAATCTTCAAACACTTCAAATTTTGCCCAGCAAAATCATTCAAAAGCCACAAAATCCATATAGTCAGATTTATCAGTAACACCCCACTTCCTAGGTATCAAATTCTGTTCCAGTTTGCCTGCATGGTTGCTGATAAATGAACATCAAATGGCATAAGGCAGCAAGGGATTTATTTTCTTACTGTTTTCTTACTGATAGTCTGGTTGCAGTCTGTAGTCCAGCTTGATGGGAAAGCATGCACCACACCAGGGTTGAGGGAATTAGCCACATCATCTCCATGTAATAGGTTTTTGTTTACTGATGTTAATTTCTCCAACAGCAGCAGATGTTCTGCTGCCTGCCCTTTCCACATCCAGAGCTTCATGGCCACCAACACAGCTCTCCTCTGTCAAGCAAACCAGTCTATCAGTGTTTAAATTTGGCTTCACCAAGTCCTTGTTCTTCTCATCAGAAATTTGGCCCTGAGAGAGGGATGATCCTTACTTGTCAGACCAGCAAGTACACACAAGGATGCCAACTTCCTCAATCAGCTCTCATATTTTATTCATCTGTTCAGGGCCTAGTCCCACCATAGGCTGGGCCTTCCCCATCAGCTAGACAATCTCCTGTAGGTTTGCCCTTGGCTTAACCCAACCACTAATTCTGCACAAATATGCCCAGAGCTCAAACCCTAAACTGTCAAGTTGACACCTGTGCCCAACTATGACAGATAGGAACTGTCAGTCTAGATTGGGTGTTATTGGCCAAGTCAACATCCTTTAGGATGAGTAGACGTGTCTTCTCATAGGTTTTCATTCCCAATCTTCTGTGTGTCACTAATACAGTTTTTCTCTGCAGAACGAATAATAGTTTCAAGTCACAGAATAGCTTGATATTTTTTGTGTAACATGAACGGAATACTTCATACTAGCACAGAAAAGACAATGCTTAAAATGACACTTCCAAATTCACATGCACAACTGTTTAAAAGATGTTTTATTGAAAGCATCACTTTGGAAGTTATTTATTCTGATTTTTTTTGCTACAGTGGTACAGTAAAATCAAATGTAAAATTTGGATGTATATTTGGCAAATTAGTGTCTCCCTAAATCATGGCCACACAGAACCAATGAATGTGACCTATGGAAAGAGGATCCTTGCAGATATAATGAAGTTAAGGTCTTACTGAGTTAGGGCGAACTCCAACCCCATGCAGTGACTTGTATGCAGAAAAGGAGAGGAAAACTGGGACACTGGTAATAGCCACAGCAATTGTAGTGATGTGTCTTCAAGTCCATGAATGTCAATATTGCAGCTGCCACTGAAACTAAAGGAGTGGCATTTACATGTTCCTTCAGATCTCCAGTTAGAAGCAGTGTCTTAGTACTTTTGGTTCTAAACTCCAAAACTATGAGAAAATAAATTTCTGTTGATTTCAGTCATCCAGTTTGTTTTATTTTGCTGCAGCAACCCCTTAACACATTCTGGGATGCTCTGTAATTTCACTTAAATCCTCACCTTGTGAGACAGAATCTTTTCCTAAGCATTGCAATGAATTCCTCCAGATCATTGAAGTCCTTTGCAGATTTTCAATGAAATTGATCTAACATTTTATGTACATCTGGCAATGATGAACTTACTGTTTTTTTAGACTAATTTCTTTATATAATATTGGAAGACAAATTTATAAGATGACTATAAAATTTATGTGGAAGCACAAGTTACAGAATGGCACTGAAATGACATGTATATGTCACTGTCTATTGTGTTTTTATTTATTAAGTAATAGTAAAGATCTTGTTAAACAGGTTAGATAGGGCATACATTATCATTCTCAGTTGTGATCAGATGTTATCTACAAGAACTCTTATAGTGATTCCAACAAATGGAATGTATGATAGCACAAGACCTTGTACTTAAGCATGGAAACACGTGTGACATGGCCAGCTCTTGTGAGAACCAGGTGTGAACTACGGCAAGATAAGAGAAATCAAAAATGAATGTTGAAAAGGGAAAATTAGAAGAATTGTAGTTCCATTTTGCTTGTTGGTTTGGAGACCTGAGTGTCCTTGAATTCACTTGATCAGGTCACAGATGTCTGTGGTCTTACCACCCAGAGTGGACCTTCAAAGTTGGAACACTGTTAGGATCTATTAAACTGCTTCCTTTTTTCATTTTCATTTCCAAATTTCCAATGTGTATTTACTCTCTCGAGACTAGGGTTTACCACAGCATCCTAAATTATTTCATCCCTTCAGTTTCTCTGTCTATCTGCTTCTTTATTGTAGCCTGCTACTACCATACTTTGACTTTACAAAAAAAAAAAAAAGGCAATGTTCCATGGCTCGTTTGATAGATTTCTAACTTCTTAATCTGGCCTTTATTCAAAGCCTAGACCTAACCCTAAGTCTGTTTCCACCAACATCCTAAAAAGAGCCATTCTTGGGTGCTGATAGCTTCCTCCTGAACTCCAGCCCACCTGTGTTCAGTGTGTTTCCTTTGCCAGTGCAACCCAACTCCACCAGGCCAACCTGGAGGCGTTGGGAAAGGTCCGCCTAGTTCTCATTCAAAATGACTCATAGCTTTTACTAGAATTTCATGATGGCCCTGAAGGGTACTCAATTGTGTCTGCTAGGACACAGCTGCTCAACTGCTGTTATTCTGGTGCAACCACTTCCTTCACCCCAGGAATCCTCTTTAAAACCTTCCTCTGGCAAAAAATCCTCCTGTTAAGTGGCGCACTTCCTTTTTCTCTAATGAAATGCAGCTGGAATTAGTGTTGAGAATTAAACTTTCCTTTTCTTTTTCTAAATTACTGTTTAAAAAAACATTTGACAATTTCGTGTCTGTACAAAGTGTGGAGGATTTTTGTCATTTCTCCCTCTATTATCCCTCCTCTTCCCATTGAGAATCTTCTTCCCAACAAGTTCCTCTTCTATATTTATATTGTTTTTCTGCATATATGCATGTGTATGTCCTAATGAGTTGAATAAGTTTGTTTACATTAACCTGTGATTGGGTACTTGCTGGACACAGGTAATAAATACATCAGTGGTGACATGACTGAAACAAGTGGATCCCATTCTCCAGCCAGCATTAATAATCAATATTCACTCAGAGAGGAGAGGAGCCGCATGAACACTTCCCACTTTATGAAATAATGTTGATGGGTCCAATCTGTGGGCCTAGTGTAGGTAAACACAGCTATAGTGATTAGAGACCTTATATCCAGAAGTCAATGTTTGAAGATATTTTCACTTACTCTCTGGGTCTTACATTCTTTCCAACCCCTTACCTATGATGTGACCCTAAAGTTATGGATAGTGGGTTTTTCAAATTATTGTTATATGTTTTTAATTAATCTTTTTGTATAACACACATGAAGACAGTGAATTTACAATATTTTCATACTTTAATCCTCAATCCCATTCCCCTTTTATTCCCATTACAACTCTTCTTCTCCCCTGCCAGACTCCGGATGGTGGAATGTTCTGTTTTAGAGTAGTGTTTAGGGTCATTATTCTCTGTCTTCCCAACATTAGCATCCACTTAAGTCCAACGCACTTTTATTTAACCGCCGACCCTTTCGTGGTTTAATTACTTTGTCATCAGCTCTAATTCAAATTTGGGTTTGTTTCAGCATTCGAGATTGCTACTGGAGAGAAGATTCTCTTCTAGGGCACACTTAGAAACTTCTAAGTTGTTTATGCGCTTTCTGAGTTGGATAATTTCCTCGCTGAGATCTTCCTTTTCCATTTGTAGTTTAATGAGAGATGCTAGGAACAACCAGCCAACATCATCATTTTCCTTATTCTTACTCATTTTTTGTTAAGTTCCATATACGGAATCGCTGAGCTTCTCAATCCTCGCAAGAGGGACATCAATACTGTCTAACACACCTACTTTTACCAGTTCTAGAAACAGTTCACTCCAAACAGTGTTCTCCATGCCACTAGGGGAGTCTTTAGCCACTGGCACTGGGTCAACAAGCCAGCTCCAGAAATCACAAAACTTGCCAGTAAAATTCATTCTTACAATTCTGCTTCTCTAGAACCACTCCTGGTACCAATTTCTGTATTAGTTAGGGTTCTCTAGAGTCACAGAATTCACAGAACGAATATATATATATAATAGGAAATTTATTGAGTTGGCTTACAGATATGGCCGAGGTAGTCCAGCGAAGGCTGTCAGTAGCCGAGGTAGTTCCAACGATGGCTGCCAACAGCTAGTTGCTCAGTTCAGTAGTCAAGTAGGTGCTGGCTGAAGGCTGGAGAACTCCTGGAGTCTTGGAAGGTCGAAGGAACCGGGCGGCCGGAAGGAAGAACGATTCCTAGCACAGCTGCAAGAAGGCATCTGTTTTCCTTGGTGGCTCTTTTTTATATGATGCAGTATTAGGAGAATCCTTTGAGAGCTTTGGAGTTCTGATAGGAACGTGTACTATCCTTTCAAGTAGTCTCAGTTGATCCTTTTCCAGAGGTGGTCTCAGCCCAGCTTAGTTAATACCCTGTGTGTCAAGTTGACACCCAGGCTTAACTATCACATCCATACTTTAACTAATTGTGATTCTCTGCATTACCCCCTTTTATTGTAAAAAGTGATGCTTCTTGGATGAAAACTGAGACCTATACTAATTTGCAAATTTCATAATTTATTTCTTCTTAATAACCGAATTTATTTCTTCTTAATAACTGAATAATATTCCTTTGTATATAGACGAGTATGAAAGAATTAAATGTATATAGACGAGTATGAAAGAATTAAAATTTCAATTGGGAAAAGAACACTCACCTTCTTCATTCCTTATAAGAAGCAGACGAAATATATTGTAGTCACTGTACCTAAAAGAACATCAATCCAAACAACAGATAAATGTGACCCTGCTAAATAAATGTCTCAGTGATTTGCTCATGATCTAATCTCATGTGAGAAAGGAGGCTAGAACCTTATAAATTATAAAGCAATCAAATTATATTTCTCTGTTCTTCTCACTATTAATGAATATTTACTCCTGAATGATCCTTTAAAGCAAACACAACTAAACATTCTAACCTAACTGAAAGTTCAAACTTAAGTCCTGAAGACAGATTAAATCATTATGTAAAGCCATTAATGTGTTGGTTGATCAGCAAGCATTTATCTGGATTTCGTCTTGTGTGCTGAGTTTCCCAAAGAATGAAAGTTTCTCTTTTGTTTTTCACTTTTTCTATCTACTTACCATTTCCCTGACAAACATACCTACATTTTCCAATCTGTGTTAGCAATTTCTGTGTAAGGTTTTCTGAAATGTCAGCAACTCAGCCAGGATGGACACCTTCATTTGTCCGCTGGTGGCATACTGGGTGATGCATGGCTGCTATTGTGCCATTACAATACATTGTTCCCGTGCTTTCTTGTGTTTTGCTCATTTTTTTATCTATAGCACCTTGAGTGACAACTGATATGCAGTAGGCACACAATAAATGTTTGTTGACAGAGTTAATGATTCTTTCCCTTTAAGTGCCTGATGTTCTAGTGCCAATTACCCATTTTAGAAATCCGTTACTTGATAAATTGACTCATTACTTTGAACTACTCCTGAGTCTTCCCTGTGCCTAGCAGAAAGAATCTGTTACATAGATAATGATTTTAGGTTGTAATCGTAAGTAATAGGAAGGAGTTGAAAGTCCGGCTTCTAGAATATTTTCACCAAATAAAGATACATGAAAACTTTTGAAGAATGGTACCTCATTTTTACTTTTCATCAATGAAAGTTAATCTAAGGATAGAAAAGCAACATTTTCTGTTTGAGTATTATTCATCCCCCAAACTTAATGATAGTCATATTACAACCAGAATAATTAATTTGTGTATGCCTATATAGCAATATACACCTTTATACAATATACAATACATGTTAAATTAACAGTGATTTATTTTGTTGAAATATTCTTATTTATTTTTATTTATCTTTGTGGGGGACATGCATATAGAGGAAAGCTTGCAGGAGTTTGTTCTTCCCTTGTATCATGTATTTCTGAGGCTCAAACTCACATTTTGGCAAAAGCCTCTACAATCCCTAGCCTTACTGCTAGCCTATTTGTATATCTTTTTGTTTCTTTGTATGTTTTCTGTGTCCTCTTTTTTGCTTGTCCACAGAAGGAATGTAATGTTAGAAGTATGAGAAAAATTACAACTAGTATAAATTTTATAGAGCTATCAAAAATTAAGAAGAAAATGTTTTATAATGATTAGTAATGAAAAAATTAGACCTTCCTATATTCATTTTTGTGAATTCTCTTTAGAAGGTTGGAAACACTTTTCTTGGCATAGTCCCATATGATAAGGTGAAAACCAAAAAGATATTATAATGGACTGCCCCTGAGGCTGGAGCAGATGACCTAATAACAAGTATCACTTTCTTTCTCATGGTCCTTGCCCAGAAAAATAAATCAACGTTGGTCTTGGAAGACAGTCAAGACTGATGTTAATGTGAAAGGTGATTTCTTCTTTTTGCATCATTAATGTTTCCAGGATGTAGAAGCAAAGACAGGGCTTAGTGAATGCTCCCTGGGGACGTGAACAGTGGCCCCATGGAATGCATTACAGTCCTGTCATTTGTAACTGTAACCGACTTTTCCACGCCACCATAAACACCTGCACCTCCTGATAAGGCTCCTGATCAAGTCATCTGCCTTGTCTACAATGTTCTTGACTACTATAAATGGATTGCTGACATTCTGTCCTGAATTTATCAGAAAAGAACAAATTGACAACATCACTGTTGCCCCCAGGTCCCATGTTGTGTGTTTGCTCCAAGCAATTGCACAATTTGTGTAAAGGGGCTGACTCATCAATGGAAAAGGGTTCCATTTCACAACAGATTTTTCCGCAGAAGTTTTTCCTTGCTAACTGTATTTCATCTTCTCAGTATCTGGAGATAGCAATGTCAATGTCCAGTAAAGGAAAAATGTGATGGCTACAAAAGGAGATTTGGCCTTATCAGAAATAACAAGCAACCAATGTGTGGTACAGAGAGAAAGCCTATGAGGACGGAGAGCTTCTTGTGTGATAAGCTAGTCGCAGCAGAGAGAGGTAGTCAATTTTGAACAGAGTTTGTGAGGCATTCAGGATAAATTATACATGGGTTTTAGGAAGAAATGTACAACTGTGTTCCCAATGCCAACTGCACTTTATGTACATATAACAGTATTCTGAGCTCTCCTTGCATACACTGTAGAGAACTCGACTCCAAACACTTCTTGGGACCCTTCTTTAGATGACTCTGCCTCTAAGGTTCTGTGTCCAAAGATGTAGATCTATTGTTTTATCACACTGTATCAAGCTAAATATAAATACACCATTGCCTCAGTTTCATTACAACACAGCTGTCACAGCATTTTTATGTAGCAGTGATTTTGCTAAATTAGGTGCATTGTTCTTTCTTTTCTTCCTAAATGTGGCCCCTCCAGCTGCCTCATGTTTACAAGTCCTTCCCTTGCTCTTCTAGCTTTTCTCATTTTTGCCATTTCTAACATTGCAAACCTCCTATGCATGTTCTAACAATCCATGTAGCATGGAGCACCAACAAATGAAAGCGCTGGATGCTGGCATCTGCAATGAATGGATGAAGACCACTCTGCAAAATTTTATAGCTAGCCTGAAAATATGTGGAAGATTGGGAATTAAATTAGTTATTTAACCTACATTCAATGACCTAGAACGCATTCTTAAAAGTAAGCTATCTCTGTATAATTTTCTATCTCCTTTTTCTTTTACAATTTCATGCTCATCATTACCCTGAAGATTAACCATAAAGAGTTCTGGAAAGATGTGGAAAAAAGAGAACACTTAGCATTTTCTGGGGGAGTGTAAGCTAGTATGATCACTTTGTATATTGCATCTTTAGTAATAAAGACTTACTGTCAGTTTTTGAAGGGCAACAAGAATTATCACAAAGGCCTATACAGTTTGAAGGGTCTTTGAACCTTCTCTAGCCAACAGTTTATCAAGAAGTATCACACAGCTGTTACTTCTAGCATTGTTCTAATTGTCACCGGGTTCTAGGTGGAGCATCCCAGGACATTTTTGCTTTATCCTGTTTTCTTCTCTCTATGAGCCTAATTCTTTTTTAAAATGTTTTTGACATATTAATGACATAGGAGGTTCCTATCTGGTTGCATCCCTTAGTCTTAGGGTTTTTCCTTAAACCATCAGCCCCTTCCACATTCTATCACCTCACCTCATCCCCTGCAGGTATTTTCTCCCATTATTTCTTCCCTCGCCCTCCTAACCATGGTTTCCTATATCTCCCCCTCCACTGATTGATGCCTTTCAAATTTTCTGATTCTTAGAGGAATTCCAATACAAATACTTTGGTCAGGAGATCAATACTAGCATCCCCATATAAGATAGAACATGTTGGATTTGAATCTCTGTGCCTCAGATACCTTGTTCAATATAATATTTTCCAGTTTCACCCATTTGCCATCAAATTCCATAATCTCATCTTTCCTCGTGGCTGAATAGTATTCCACTATGTATATGCACCACGTCTTCATTACCCATTCCTTTGTTGATAGGCATGTTGGCAGATTATATTTTCTTGCCTTTGTGAACAGAGTAAGCGATACGGTGAACAAGTATCTTTATAATAAGATGTAGAATCTTCTGGAAACATTCCTAGAAGTGGTAGAGCTTCATATGATAGTTCCATTTTTAACTTTCTGAGGAGCCTCAACACTGATATACAAAGTGATCACACTAGCTTACACTTCCCCAGAAAATAGTAAGTGTTCTCCTTTTTCCACATCTTTGCCAGCATTCTTTGTGGTTCATGCTCTTGATTTTATCCATTTTGACTAGGGTAAGATAACATCACAAGGTGGTTTTAATTTACTTTTTTCTGATGACCAGGGAAGTTGGATATCTTTTAAGATATTTGTTTGACATTTGAATTTCCTTTTGTGAGCAGTCCTTGTTAAATTCTAGGCCCATACGTTAATTGGTCTGTTTGCTTTCTTGGTGTTTAGTTTTTTGAGTTCTTTATATACTCTGAAGATTAATACTTTGTCAGATTCATAGCTAGCAAAGAATTTCTCCTATTCTGTGGGTTTTCTTTTTGCACAATTATCAGGTTCTTTTGCAGAACTCAAGCGTTTTAATTTCATGAAGTCTCACTTGTTGATCATTGGTCTTAGTTCTTGGGCATTTAGGGTTTTGTTTATAAAACCTTTGCCTAGGCCGATCAATTCAAGTGTATTCCCTATGCTTTCTTCTAATAATTCAGAGATTTGGCTTAAAATCAAGGTCTTTGATCCATTTGTAGCTAGCTTTGTGTAAAGTAAGAGGTAGCAGTCAATTTTCATTCTTCTGCATGTTAAACAAACAATTTTCCCTATACTATTTGTTGAAGATGCTTTCTTTTCCTCTGTGTATATTTGGCACATTTGTCAAAAATCTTGTGGCTATATGTGTGGGAGCTTATGCCTGGATTTCTCTTCTAACCCATTGATGGATGTATCTGTTTTTCTGCCAGTACAATGCTGTTTTTACTACTACAATTCTGTAGTATAGTTTGAATTCTGGTATAGTGTTCTCCAGAACTGTTTTTGTTGCTCAGGATTGTTTTGGCTAATCAGGTTTTTGTCCTTTCATATGAATGTTGAGATTGTTTTTCCCTAGTTCAGTGGAGGATTCCATTGGGAGTTTTCTTGATATTACATCGAATCTGTATATTGCTTTTGGTAGGATGCTGTTTTCACAATAATAATTCTACCAATACATGAGCATGGAAGGTCCTAGTATACTCTTTAATTTCTTTCAACAGTGTGGTTTAGAAGCTTCCTCCTTACTGGACAGCTTTCATTTCACCAGAGAGCATTATGGAAGCTAATATAGGAGAAAAGCAAAAAAAAATCTCATCAATCTGAGAAATCTGCAAGTTGCAGTAACAATCATCATGGTAACAAGTGAAAATCAATGTAATCATGTCATGAATATTAGTGAGATAACCAACAGCTTTCTGATTGGATTTAAGGCCTGATTGTCAGAATGAAACACATTACTGTTGCTATAAATTAGAACAAGAACCTATGAAATAGAGGAACATAGATCCTAAAGGAAGAATGGACTTATTCTTTGTAAATACCTGTTACTATCTGTGATAGTTAAATCTGGGTGTAAACTTGACACACCTGGTATTAACTAAGATCAGCTGAGACCACACCTGGAAGGATCAACTGAGACCACCTGAAAGGATTATACCTGCCCTAAATTTCATGGGAACTTCCATAGATCCCATAGGAACCTCCCAGTAATAGACCATATAAAAGGGACCACAGACTCTAGGTGAAGAGACATTTCCAGGAATCCTCAAGCTGTGTGGAGTTCTGATGTGACTTAGCCTGCTGCCTGCCAGTCAGTCATTCCATCTCTGCCATGAAAGACCATCTATTTCCCCTCTGAAACTGTAAGTTGAATAAATCTCTCTTTCTCCCATAAGTTGCTTGACTTTGAGTGCTCTCTCACAGCAATAGACTTACAGTTACACTATACGCTTAGAATGGACAAGCACTTAGCACTAAACCTAGAAGCCATCTTCTACAGTAGAAGATATTTATTGCAGAAAAGCACAATTTACCACAATACAGAAAATAAGTGATTGTGAACTGCTAGTTTCTAAACAGGGCACATATGCCTTGCCTATCCCCACTCCAAAGCTTAGATGGTGGGACAGACATTTTTTATCGATATGATAGGGTTGCTCAGGAACTATCTTATCAACACCTCACCATGAAAGCAGAAAGATCTGGAGAAGCTCCATGCCTCTTTGAGAGACTGATGAGGACTAGTGCTGATGAAGAAGAAAAGGAGGGTATTTTTCTCAATGATTTATGATACTTGCTTGGAAGCATGAATCATGTCAGGTGTATGTCATCAAAGACAAACTAGATGAAACACAGTGGACCACATGAATTAAAAGATTTGAAAATAGGAGGGAGTCTGACAGGGGACACGAAAAGTTGCAAGGGGGCAAATGGAAAGGAATGGAATTTAAGACAAAGTAGTGAAAATATTATAAATTCACTATATTAATGTATGCAATATTAAACAAATAAAAGAGAATGGAAAAAAGAAATAAAATGAACCTGTTTAAGATCTTCCAAACTTGAAGTGTGTCTGAAGGGTTTTAACTTTAAAAAATGAAGTTTGACACTACATGTTACTACAGAGATATGTACATCCATGTGCATTGCAGCTTTGCTAATGACAGGAAAGAAATGGAAGCAGCCCAGATGTCTAACAGAAGATGAATTTATCTTGAAAAATTGTTAAATATGCACAATGAAATACTCTTCAGGTGTTGAGAAAAGAAAGAATGAAATTTTCTGGTAAATTGATGGCATTGGAAGAAATTATATTGAGTGACATATCCAGACACAGAAAGACAGCACTGAATGTTCTCCCTTATAAGTGAATCCTAGAATGTTATACTCAAATCGAAATTTCTATACCCCCCCAACTATGAAGGAACATAAGCCAGAGGAGTTGGAGGAAAATCCCAAAAAAGTAGAGAAAAAAGAACACAGGATAGAAGAAATATTTTAAAGGGGAGGGAAGAAAGGGGATAAATTATAGTAAGGGGTAGGAGAGCAAAAGAAATGCAAGTGACTCTGAAAAAAATGATCTATAGCCTCACCTAGCTTTGAATGCTTCCAGCTACAGCAACTTTAGTAAGAAGGATCTGGTGGAGCAACAATGGTATAAAAGGCTCTCAGTTAAACAATTTCTTTTTTTAAATTTTTTTATTATTATTTATTCAATTGTGCATGTGTGCACGTGTGTATGTATGTGTGTGTGTGTGTATGTATGTGTGTGTGTGTATGTATGTGTGTGTGTGTAGAACCACGGATGAATTCCGGAACCACCATGGACGCCTCCACCTCCTTGTTTACTCAACCCCGGGATTCACAGGCTCCACCCTACCAGGACCAGAAACCAAGACCGCCCCTGCTTCCACCCGGCGTCTATACTGTGGGGTCTAAGATCCGAACTCAGGACCTTCTGCCTGCAAGGCAGAAGCTTAACTCCTGGAGCCACCTCTCCAGCTCCTAGTTAAACAATTTCTAAAATGGATTTTAACCCCCTCTTCCTGTCAGGGAACACATGTCTGGTACTGTAAACCTGTCCAAATAATTGTGGAAGAGGAGAAAAAGAGACGCTAGACAGGAACAGATGTCTTAATGTTAACTATAGTTACCTGAAAATAAACTCTCATCTAAACACTTCTTATTATACTATAGACAAAAAATCGACAAAGATTCATCCTATTGCAATCGAAAAGTAGCGAGGCAGAGAACCAGAACTGACCAGGGTGCAGAGTATTGGTGACCCTGGAATACTTAGTCCTGATCAGGCCATCAAAATCTCTCCACATCCCAAGGTCCAGGGAACCTTGCCAAAGAGGGGTAGTAAGATTGTAAGAGACTAAAGTTGGGAAGGTATACTGCCAGCCAGGATACTGCGGTCATGACAGGACTGCTGCATCTAGGAGCTTGCTGAAATGAGATCTACTACACCACATCTACACAATGGCTGATGTAGCAACATATCCTCTAGACTAGCGAGGATATCAAGAGAAACAACTATATCCCGAGAAAGATAAAGTGGAGGGGGCAAGAATATAAACTCATTGTTTGTATATTGGAAATTCTTAATTATTTCTTATAATGAAAATGATGAAGTTCGAATGAGGTGTTCTCCCTCATGTTGATAGATCCTGCCAGCTCAGAACTAAGTTTAGTAAGAAGTTTAGACAGAGCTTCCACAGACTATTCTCATTTTCTACCCTCGCAAATGTTAATTAGAGCCTGCTGCAAGTATTGCTTTTTAATTTTCCTTTGCATTGTGAGCTGTGTTGTAATTTTCAGCCTCATGTGCTGTAAACTGTTGTAGTGTTATAACATGTTGCAAAGCTTCCAGTGGAGATTAGATAAATCGTGTTCCCATCTGAAATCATATCCTTCCTTAGATATCTTCTCCCACAAAATTACTCCAAAAGGATGGAGATTCATTCTTTGTTAACTCTTTACTAGCATGAACACTATATAGAAAATGAAAGGCAAAAAGTCTTTCATCAATGAACATATACAAGATTCACAATGGAGATGATAATAGGTGTGAATTTTGTGATAGATAGAGGTGTCAAATTGAAAATTCAGGCTACACTTTGGGCACATCTGTGAAGAACTGTTAGTTAAGATGAACCCTTAAGCAAACCCGTAGGAGATAGATTGGGGAAGACCTAGTCTATGGTAGCAGGGAATAATCCCTGGGGAGCTGATAAGACCAGTGAATTCCATAGGTGTGAGCCCACTACCAGACTTATTTAGCTAGTTTAGTGAGTTGGCATAGTTTAGAATACTTGAAAGACATGTTGTCTGACAAGTGAGATTTGCCCCTCTCTCTGCGTTGGACATCATGTTGCCAGTTACCTTGGCTCCTGGAGTTCATATGAACTCTCCTACTAAGTAACCAGACAATCATAAGTCAATTATCAGCTCTCCAGACAGTACATCTATGGATTTTAATATATAAAGATGTAAAAATATTTCAAAATCAGAGAAGTGATAAATTTGTTGTTAAAAATCATGATATTGGAAAGACATTGGTCATAACATGAGCTAGTACAGGCATTATGAAGAAAAACCTTTCAATGTATAGTGTTTTTTTCTGCTCATACAAACATAATAGGAACCCCTGTCCCCTCCCTCCCTCCACCCCTCCCTGGACTTCCCTATTCCCTCCCTGCTTTATCCCTTCCTTTTCCCCCTCCCTCCCTTCCTTGCAGTGCCTCCTCCCCCCTCTCTGAAGCATCCTTTAATGAGTATATCAAATTTCCTCTGGGTCCTCCTCCCTGATGAGGTATAAGGACTCAGTGGCATTTCCTAGAACTCTTTCTTGTGTTCCCCTTAAGTATAGGAACACTATTGTGACTGTTAATCCCTTTCTTCTAAGGATCCTAGTGCCTTTAGTCCATGCTAGAATTTGAGGGGTTAATGATATGTTGGTCATCGCGCAGATCATGCAGAGTCCTGTTATAATTCCTTTGGCCCTAGCTTGTGTGGAGTATCTTGCATATCATGACTCCTCCCATCCTTGTGCTTTTACAATCTTACTGCCCCCTCTTCTGCAAATTTCCCTGAACTTCAGGATGGGGAGAGATTAGGCAGGCCTGATTGCAGGTGGTTGTTATAGAGTCTCTGATGTTCTGAATTATGGTTTGTTGATGATTTTTTTTTCAGTTTTGCTGTTCCTGCCAGGCCCTGGTTCCATCTTGATGGGTATTGGATGTCACCCCCTGGCCAGAGATAAAAACCTGTTAAATTAGAGTCTTGTTATAAGAGTATATTCAAAGGTAGATGGAATAAAAGTAGGAGAGAGAGGGGTCAATCACCCATTTGCAAATGGTTACTTTCTATCTGGCAGCCTATATGCCCTCCCTTTATGGTGAGATCATACCCCATCAGTTGGAAATGATCAGGAAGGAAAGTCTGTGAACTTAATCAGATGTCTCATTACTTACCTGCAGTCCTTGATGGTGGCCTATTTTCTCTATTGTAACTTGGTCCCCTCTGTTTCTGATGGGGGTCCTCCTTTCCCATCCCTCCTGTTTATAATCTTTATAAATGCTGTAGGTATTACAGAGATTTGTGTTTGAGTGTCTCTAAGTGAGTTTGGTACTAGGATCCACCTATTAGGGAGTACATATGGCGCTTAACTTTCCATATTTGGATACTTCACTCAATATAATTGTTTCTAATTCCATCCATTTCCTGACAAATTGCATTAAATCATCATTTTTGATGGCTGAGTAGTATTCCATTGTATAAATGTACCACATTTTTCCTTATCCACTCATCAAATGTTGGACATTTGGGCTGATTCCATGACTTTGCTATTGTAAACAGTGCTTCTATGAACATGGTCATGCTTATGCTATCGAGGTGAACCTCTGCTGCATGGGGGGTTATTCCCAAAAGTGGAATAGCAGGGTCATATGGCATTTCAATGGTTAATTTCTTTAAGAATCGCCAGACAGCTCACCAGAGTGGTTGTATGAGCCTGCACTCCCACCAGCAATGTAAGAGAGTTCCCCTCTCTCCACATCCTCTCCAGCATTTGGTGTTGTTTGTATTGTGAATTTTTGCCATCCTGACAGGGATGAGATGATATCTCAGGGAGATTTTGATTTGCATTTTCCTGATGGCTAAGAATGTAGAGCATTTTTTAAGATATTTGTTAGACATTTTAATTTTGTCCTTGGTAAAGTTTCTTTCAAGTTCCAAGGCCCATTTTTAATTGGGCCATTAGTTTCCTTGATGTTTAGTTTTCTAAGTTCTTTGTGCACTCCGGATAATAGAGCTCTATCAGATATGTGGTTAGTGAAGATTTTCTCCCATTCTGTGGGTTGCCTGTGTGCTCGTGTTACAATCTCTTTATCTGAACAGAAGCTCTTTAATTTCACAAGATCCCATCTGTTGAGTGTTGGTTGTAGTGACTGTGCTATTGGATGTCTGTTCAGGAACTGTTGGCCTAGCCCAATTATCTTGATGGAGTTCCCTACCCTTTCAACTATGGTTCTTATAGTCTCTGGCCTTATATTGAGGTCCTTGATCCATTTGGAATTAATTCTGGTACATGGTAACAAGTACGGGTCCAGTTTTAATCTTCTGCATGTGGAGATCCAGTTTTGCCAGCACATTTGTTAAAGATGCTGTTCTTTTTCCATTGGATTTTTTGGGGCCCTTTGTCAAAGATTAAATGGCTGTGGTTGTGTGGGCTTATATTTGGGTCTTCAACCCTTATCCATTGATCTGTGTGTCTATTTTGGAGCCAGTACCAGGGTGTTTTTACAACTATGGATTTGTAGTATAGACTAAGGTTTGGTATGGTGATACCTCCAGCAGTGTTTTTGTTACTCAGGATTGTTTTTGCTATCCTGGGTCTTTTGTGCCTCCATATGAATTTTGAGATTGTTTGGTCGACTTCTTTAAAGAATTGCTTTGGGATTTTAATTGGTATAGCATTGAATTTGTATATTGCCTTTGGTAGGATGGTCATTTTTACGATGTTGATTCTGCCAATCCAGGAACATGAGAGGTATAGTTAATATTACTGTTTCATTATTCAGCAATTTTGCTACTGGAGCACCATAAATCAAAAAGGTTCATGCTTATGGATATAGGGTCTTATCCATAGGAAAATGTGTTATCTATACTCCTGAAGTAACACAACTACAAATTCAAATGCTAACAATGGCAATCCACTCCAAAACTTTGCAACACAGACCAACAAGATCTCTTGCCAGGACAATGATAATTCTGTAAAAACGCTGGAAGTACCAAAAATAAATGTTACATTTCTCATTAATAATTTTAAAAAATACTATTATGAATTATGAGGCCATTGCTTAGAATAAAACTGAAAGAATTGGCCAGGAGGGAAGAAGCAGAATTAATGAATCAATGGCAGAAAGCAGTCCTTATCAATATTAAACAAAATTTGGAAATACCAGAGAAACATTCCATTGTCTCTTTGTCTTTATAAACATTCCACTGTCTCTTTGTCTTTATTTGTTTCTTTTTTACAGTGGTAAGTGAAGCCATACAAAAAACATAATCAAGACAAGTGCTGGTAGTCAAAGAAGTCAATAGGTAAAACACTGGTAAATGGAGGTTTTGAATAGAAGTAAATATCTGTGAGACTTGTTATGTTCAACTGTGATAGCTAGTGTGCCTTTTGCTTGGCATATTGTTACTTGCTAATGTAATAGATTAGAATGTATATACCTGTAGACTCTAGATAATGTATAAAGATGGCTACACACCAAAGGAAATACCCATGTATCTCATAGGTAGTGTACATGTCAGGGAAATCGATGGGAGCAGAAATTGAGAGTGTAGGTAAAAGTAAAATTAATCAAGAATGGAGCTTGCACTGCCGAATGAGTGCCTTGGTTGGAGGTATGTTACCAAACTGTAATTATGGTTAAAAAATGAACTAAAGAACATGATTTTGAAACTCAAAGAAAACTATATGTTGTATATTCGTATTTGTTAGTATGGAAATGTAGCCACAAATACTGATGAGTAAACAATAAGTTATAAAAGAAAATTGAAAGTTACTATATGTCTGAAATAGCTGCAAATGTGATTTAATTGTGGTTACTTTACAGGCAATTTGAATTTTCTAATTTCTGTATCTTAATATATTTTAGAAGGAAGAAGTAATCTCTCTATAACTAAAGAGAAAGCTAACATGTTAGGAAATAAATTTGAATACTTTATAAAGCAGGACTCAGCTGTTTGACTTTGGTTAAATATAGTCAAAGAAATAAGAACCTATGTGTGAGGAATTATCCTTCACAAAAATAAGCAGTACTGGGGCTGGAAAAGTGGCTCAGGGATTAAGACTCTACCTCACAAGCAGAAGGACTTGAGTTTGGATCTCAGGTACCACATAAAATCTCCAGGCTGAAATGGCTGTGGCCTACATTTCTGGCCCTGGTGGGCACAGCCTGGAAAATTTCAGAAGCAAAAAGGAGGTAGATACAATCCAGAATGATTCCTGAAATCATCCTTAGTCCTCCATAGGTTCAAACAGTGCTCTCTGAAGCACAAATGCACAGACACAACACACACACACACACACACACACACACACAAGTAAAACTGAAAAAAAAAAAGCAATACTTAAGCACTCCAATGAAGGTGGTGGAAGGGTTTTTTTTTTTTTTGAAAAACTGATATCTATATTTTTTTCACAAGAGAATTTCACACAGTACTTTCTAACATTACTCTAACATTTTTAGGAAAGAAAATTCTGAAAACTTACGCAGCATGATTTACTATATTTAAAAGAAATGAAATGACTTAGTTTATAAAAAAATTACTATGTCTTGACATTTTGGGAATTGAACATGAAGTTAGCAAGTGAATGAGCAGGGCAGCACCTATGTTATGGCTAGATCCAAGTGTCACTTGACAGTTACAGTCTGTTTGGAACACAGCTGTGAAGAATCGATGGTTGGAGCAGACCCCTGAACAAGCCTGCAGATATTTGCTTAATTGATAAAGAAAACCCAGCCCAAAGCAGGTGGTACTTTCCAGTGGAGGACTGGATAATAGGAAATGCAAGGAAAAGAAACTTGTTCTTCCTTATCTTGGGTGGACTTGCTGTTGAGTTCACTTTTCCAGCATAGTTCAAACATTGCTGCCTTCTTTGTCTCTCCTGCCTCTACTGCCTTCATCCCTGGCTGCCTCAGAGCTCAATTCTTTTAACCTTGCCCCTGGTCCTGCTGCCTTTGTAGCTTGGTCTCATAGGTCTTTCCACTGCTCATCACTGACTTCAGAGCCCAGATGTTCTTTGCCAAAGTTGGAGCTCAGCATCTTCCATCTCCCAGCAAGACAGAGACCTTGAGACCCTCTCAGGATAATTCAACTTTGTGAGACATTCTGGTTAAGAATGAAAAGCTGTGGATGGCTACTTTGAAGGATGGTACATTTATTGTGAGTTGATTTAACAAAGTTATATAAATATATAGATTTCTATCTATCTATCTATCTATCTATCTCTCTATCTATCTATCTATCTATCTATCTATCTATGTGCTTCCAGAGAACCCTGATTAACATAACCTACGTTAGCTTTGGGACATGCACAGGTGTAATATTTAGTGAAAGAAAAACAGCAAAAAAAAAAAAAAAGGCCAGACCTATTTACTGTTATTACTTTTTAGTGTCAACTTGACAGTTGCAGACTGTTTGGGACACAGCTGTAGAGAGATAATGGTTAGAGCAGGCCCCATGCACATACATGATTAATTGATGTGGAAAACCCAGCCCATAGTGGGTGTACTTTTCAGTGGTGGACTGAATAATAGGAAGTGCAAGAAAGAGGGACTTGCTCTTCCCTTATCCTGTGTCAACTTGCTGTTGAGTTCACTCTAGGAATGTCATTCACTTCCTACAGTATGGTTGCCTTCTTTGTTGCCTCTGTCCCTACTGCCTCCATCCTTGGCTAACTCAGAGATTCATCCTTTGACCTTGCCGCTGTTCCTGCTGCCTTTGGAACCTGGTCTCTAAGCCTTGCTGTTGCTCGCTATTCATCGCTGATGTTGGAGTCCAGCCGTTCTTCATTGATGTCAGAATTCCAGCTGTTCCTCACCGATGTAGGAGCCCAGTATCTTTAACCCTCCATCAAAGTAGAGCCTTGAGACCTTCTCAAGATCTTCCAGCTTTATGAGACATTCCAGTCAGGAATAAAGCAGGTATGGGCAGTTACTTTGAAGGACACTTTATTTATTGTGAGTTTAAAATAAACTTATTCTTACATATTACATTCTAGAGATTCTGTTCTTCAGAGAACAATGGATAATACAAATACCAAACATAATAGATCCCAAACCAAATCCTCAGCTCCGTGCACAGCATCCAAGGCTCATGGCAGCTTCATCTGGCCTCCCATGGGCTTGGGTAGTGCCACACTTCCATCTCTATTATCTGCAGCACATACACCCTCTCTTACTAGTCAGTCCCACTTGATGCATATATCTCTTTTCAAGGGATAGTCCATATAGCTGGTATTTACAACATTCTGGAGTCTCCACAGCAAAGTAGGCATCTGGACTTTCTACACACTCCCTGTCCTAAGAGGATTCTAGAACTTTGTCACAAGCTTCCATGGTCCTTATCTACCAATAAACATTTATATCTTGCAAGCCTGTAAAAGAATGTTAAGTTTTTCTACCAGACTGAAATGTCACCTAGCCCCCTTCTACCATATTTATTGTGACTTCCTTTCCTGGCTAAACCTGACAAAACATATCGGTAAGTGTTGCTTACAGTTATATTTACTAGTCATTAAGAAATTCTTTTCACTTCCTTCTGAGAAATGACTTCCAAAATCAAAAAGAAATTACATAGATCTTTCCAGCAAATAATTTTATTTTATTTTATTTTTATTTCTGCTCATACAAACTTACTAGGTAGACCAGTTCCCTCCCTCCCTCCTCCTCCCCCCAAACCCCCACCCCAATTCCCAGAGAGTCCTTTATTGTGTATTCCTGACTCTCCTCTGGGTCCTCCTCTCTGATGACGTACAAAATTTTTTAATTGTATGGAGTATTGTCCACCCCTGTTAAACTGCACAACAACATAGTTATTTATTAAGTTATGCTTAAGAAATATACAACTAAGTTTTGCTGCTCTTGCACCGCTCTTGGCTCCATCCTGATGTTTATTTGATGTCACCCCCCTGGCCAGAGATAAAAGGCTGTTAAAATAGAGTCTTATTATAAGGGTAGATTCAAAGGTAGATTGAATAAGAGTAGGAGACTGCAGTGAGGGAGGGTCAGTCTCCCATTTGCAGGATGGTTACCTTTTATCTGCCAGACTTTATGCCCTCCCTGTCTGGTGAAACCATAATTCAGAAAATCAGAAACTCTACATCAACAACCTGGAGCCAGCCTAATCTCTCCCCATCCTAAAGCTCAGGGAAATTTGCGGAAGAGGGGGCGGTAAGATTGTACGAGCCTAAAGATGGGGAGGAACAACAATATGCAAGGTACTCCATACAAGTTAGGGCTGAAGTAATCAAATAATACGTTACATGACCTGCGCAATGACCAACATACCATTGAATCCCCAAGGTCTAGTATGAATCACAGGCAGTAAGATACTTAGAGGCAAGGGATTAACAGCCACAATAGTGTTCTTATACTAAACGGGAACACAAAAAAGAGCTCTAGGCAATACTACTGAATCCTTACACCTCATCAGAAAGGAGGACCCAGAGGGAAGTTTGACAGACATACTAAAGGATGCTCCAGGAATGGGGGGGGGTCCACTGGGAGAAAAGGAGGGAGGGGAGAAAGGAAGGGGAAAGGGGGGAAGAGAGCGGGTTATGGGGGGGTCCAGGGAAGGGAGGAGGGGGGAATGGGAATGGATTACTTATCAACTTTGTATGAGTGGAAAAAATAAAAAAAATAAAATAAAAAAAGAAATATACAACTAAGTTACAAAAATACCTTATAACATTTTAAATATGTTTATAATTTTGCAGGTCACATTCATAGACACTTGCATGAAGTACACAAGATATGGGTTAGTCAGATATCATTGTTTTTTAATAACTTTGAAACCATAATTCTTGTTGAGATTTCAGGTACTAGATTAGTGTGGCTTTTTGTGCTGATTTTCCTGATCGGATTCTATTATGCTTTATAGTATATTTTTACCATAATACCTTGTGCCTGCTACTTTGTTAAGATTTAATATAGTGTATTCTCATTATTCACTATAGCTTTGAATCCCTCACTATATCAAATACTGAAACACTGCTGCAAAGGGAAAGAGACTGTACCACTAACTGGAGTTGAGATCTAAACTCTGGTGCCTGAGATCAGCTGGTGCCTGAGTCAAAGCTTCTTGCACTGTTTGATCAACTTCTATCTCTGCTATCTGATAACCTCTGCATGACAACTCAAATAAGACACAAAGTGCTTTGACTTCTGCTTCAAGTCTTTTGGTCACAATATAAGCGTCCTTTTCTTTCTTTCTCATAACTTTTGCAGTCTGATAACTTCTGAAATATTTTTTCTGCTTAAGTTAATCTGAGTCAGTTTCTGTTTTTAAGCACCGAGAGCTTTGACTCCTATGGGTAGGAAGCTGGATCACGACTCATGGGGGAGAAAGGCTATATCAAGTATAATAGCAACAGGACTTAGTCTAAAAAAAGACTAGCAAAGATGGGCTCCTTAGTAAGGATCCTGAAGTGATTGTGAACGAGGATTATTATGGAAAAAGCTGGACACCGTTTTTTTTAACATTAGCTCAAATATCAACAGATCTCTAAGGAGGCTATATTAATCTATGAGATGCCATAACTAAGGGAGACATAATTTTGAGACCTGCTTGTTCTAGCTTTGCAATGACTTTTTTCTTTTTCTGGTATGTGTATGTATATATGAATAAATTGTGGAGTAGTGGACTGTGTGTGTGTGTGTGTGTGTGTGTGTGTGTGTGTGTGTAGGCCAGAGGACAAATCCAAGTGTTGTTTGCTAGGCACCATCCACTTTCCTTTGGGACATGGTCTCTAGCTGGCCTAGAACATAACAAGATGTCTAAGTTGGCTGGCCAATGAACCCCAAAGATCTATATATCTTTGCTTCCACAGTGCTGGGATTATAAGCATGTAACACTGCATATGTTTTTCACAAGAATTCTGGGGATCAAAAATCAGGTCCTCATGCTCATATTGCAAGTATTTTTCATACCAAGACATATACCCTAGCCTCAGGAGGATACTTTGACACATTAAAGCTTCCATTCATTCTTTTACTCAATCTATCATTACTGGAGACCCAAATCAGCAATCTTTGCTAGACATATGGATGGTTAACTCAATAAACAGTACTTTTTCTTCTGAAAACTAGAAATGAACAAGACAGATAATAAAGAAATAATTGCAAATGCAGTTGAGCTTGTATTATGAATTAATCTACTTACTAAAATTGATTTGCTTTGATAACTCCCAATCTTTGGATTAAAGGGCAACTAATCCTTGTGTTCCTTGTTCTTTCTAGTGTCCTCAGTATAATTCAGCCAACCTTTGTTGAATCTTTAATCTTAGTGCTATATGTTTGGTTGTGGCTTCTGAAATCCTTTTGTAATGTAGTTAATATAATATATAAATACATATATATTTATATATAAATAAATAATAATTATTAGGCTGTAGAGATAGCTGAGAGGTTAAAGCCTTTGCCTAACAAGCAAAAGGACCTGAGTTCAGATCCCCATATTTCATGTAATGCTGCTGGGCAGAAATGATAGCAGACTGTAATTCTGGTCCTTGGAAGGCAGAGCCTAGGAAACACCAGAACAAAACAATAAGGAAGTAGAGCAATCCAGGATGATTCTTGATGTTATCCTTAGACCTCTCAGAGATAGCATGCCTTTCCTATTACCAGCACTAAGCCTAGCACCTAGCACAGATTGACTGAAGCATCTATAGCTTCACACACACGTAAACACACACATACACACACACACACACACACGTGCATGCACACACAAAGATTTGTGTTATTTCTAGTTTATATGGGTAAACAATATATAGTAAATGTAATAACTGATAAAGTTAATTGTTAGGAGACTGGAAATATGAGTAGAACTCTACATGTAAATAAACTGAGAATGAAATAGTTGTATTCTTTTTTTTAATCCAAATGTATATGTGTACATGTCTGTGTATGTAATGTGTGTGTGTGTGTGTGTGTGTGGTGTGTGTGTGTGTGTGTAGAATCATGGACGAATTCGGGAATCACCATGGACCGCCTCCACCTCCTCCTTGTTTACTCTGCCCCGGGATTCACAGGCTCTGTCCTACCAGGACCAGAAACTCCAGCCGCCCCAGCTTCCACCCGGTGTCTATACGTGGGGTCTAGGATCCGAACTCAGGACTTTCTGCCTGCAAGGCAGAGGCTTAACCCCTGAGCTACCTCTCCAGCCGCGAAATGGTTGTATTCTTTAAAGGGATTTTTATTTATTTATCTTGGCATCAAATGGGACTGGGGGAACTTTACAAGTTGTTCACAAGTGCAAGTTTTCTTCCACTGGCCTTGATCGAAGTGATGGGGCAGACAGCACAAACGTACTCTCTGTGGAATCCTGCATGGCTCCAGTGTCATATGTGCAGATCCTAGGACTTGTTCTTCTAGAACTTGGATGTATTGGATCATCTCGGGGGTGTGCAGATATCTGACCCTCACCCTGCTCTGTAAGAAATGAAGCAAGAACGAGTGAGCTCAGACAAAAGTAGACTAGATACATTGCAGTTTCCAGTATCCACTAGGCAAAGAGCCTCCTAGCTTTTACCCTTGAACTTTGTTACTTTGATTTGCTTCTTTGTGAGTTGTTTTCAGGACAAAATGTTTCATTCTTCTCCATTCCCATGGAGGGAGAAATTCTTTACAAAACAAGAGACTGGATTAGGATGCCCCTAAATTCTTTCCTTGAGATGAAAAATTTCTGAGGGTTTTACATCTCTGATCTCTTATACAGTGTCTTTCTGAGCATTTTGCTTTCTTGTTCAGTATACTGTGGACCCTTGACTACTGGATACTGTTGGAACCTTAAATTGCTCATGTGGGCGTTGAACAATTTCAGTTTTAACCTTATGTTACTGCAGCATTTTGCATAATATATATAATTTTTAGTGAAAGCTTTTCATAAAATGGAACACTCTACAGGTATTCCGCCTACATGGACGTCTAATTTCATACCCCTGATGGATTTCCCTACAATGTTGCTAGGAGACCAAGACACTGCCTAACAAAGGATGCAAACTGCACCAACCATGCAGGTATCTGCTTCCTTCAATTCATCAGCTCATGGAAAATGCAGCTCCTTGAAATGAGCTGTTCATGACAATGTAAGTGCGGGAAGAACAACACTTAGCATGCGGACCAAGGCATTGAGGCTTGGGACCAGTACCCATCTCATTTTTTCTCCCTGTTTTCTGAAGTGGAGAAGGCATGATCTACTCCATTTTGGAATCAAACATAAGAAAGGGAACATTAGAGTGAACATGAGGGAGTTCTGGCTCTTTTCAACTGCCCCTCTGATTTTCTTCTTGTCAGTATCCCAATGATAGTACATATGTCAGACATTTACTGCATAGGTTATCTATTGACATGATTTATATTCTAATTCGGCAATCTAATTAGTGAATTCACATCACTGACTTTTTTAACATTTTTAAATCTCTAAGATATTTAGTAGTGTGTCTTGATCTTACTCTGAATAAGATCAATGTGAGATGGACAGCTATCACTCTGTCAGAAATAGATTACAGTTGTCTGCACAGCAACCATTGCTGCTGAATGAATGTTCATGTGCTCCTCACCCTCACATACTGAATTTCATACTGTGATGGTTTGAGAAGGAGTCTTTGGGAATAGATCCAGATTAAGTCACAGGGTACATACAGTCTTCATGGAAACAGCTGTCATCATTACGAGAAAGTAGAAATCTCCTGTCCTCCCATAGTATATACATTATATAAGGACACAGCAAGAAAATACTTGTCTGCAAGACTGAAAGCTTCCTTCAACCTGCAGCATGTAAAATTTGGATTTTATATTTCCAGCCTCCACAACTATGAGAAATTCATGCCAGTTTGCTAAGCACCCAGTTATTTAATCCTGATCAAAGTTCACTGTGAATCTGCAAGAATGAGAAACAAGAAGCTCATGCTGAAAAAAAAAACAAACAAAAACCAAAAGAAACAGGCCATTCCTGAATCTTATACCACATACCACAAAGCCCTTTCCCTCTCTGGAATCATCAGTTTTGAGTCTGATCCCTCTAGTGCTTATTCTTCTGCCTCTCTGCCTGCTTAATACTCATCCTTCATGTGTAGCTTCTCCCTCTTTCAGCAGTCTCTTCTTCCTAGAACACATTTCACTCACATACTTAGCAGCAGGCTTTTCAGATGTCTGTCCACTCATCCTACACTGTATATACAGTGCTACTCAATAGGATCGAGGTTTCTTGCACTTCACTCTTGCACCAGCCTGCCCCTGTACTTCTGTCTTAGTTGTGACACACCCATCTCTACCTCCTGTTATATTCCAGGTAACATCTGGGATTTTGAGGGGTTTTTTATTTTTGTTTTTTACTTTTCTTCTCATATTCCTTGTTGCAGTTCACCTGCAGAGTTGCTGATAAATAACCATAATATGGCTTAAGAGAATAAGGGGTTTATTCTCTTTGTGATTTTCCAGTTACAGTTCTCAGTCTAGCTTGATGGGCGAGCAGGCACCAACACCAGGCCAAGGGGACTGACCACACCATTACCACATAACGGCTGAGAGATGGACAATCCTTACTTGCCAGACCAGCATGTCTTGTCAAGTGTACAGAAAGATGCTAACTTTCTCAACCAGCTCTCAGTATTTTATTCACCTGTTCAGGGCCTAATGCCACTCACTATGCACTAGGCCTTACCCATCAGCTAGACAATCTCCTGCAGGTTTGCTCTGGGCTTAACCCAACCACTAATTCTCCACAAATGTGCCCAGAGCTCAAACCCTCAAACATCAAGTTGACACCTGTGCCTAACCATGACATTCTTCAATCCTAAAATATCAGTGAATTAGAAGCTTTGTGAATTCTGAAGGCTTCCAGATCAGGATACATAAAACTTGCCTGTTCTAGTTCCAGTCCACTGTCTCATACTTTCAGTCTTTGTCACTGCAAGGAGCTTAAGCTAAACTTCCACTAGGATAAAATACACAAAATATCATAGGCTTCATTTTAGGTGGTTATAAATACTAAGGTTGTGTGTCTTGCAGAAAAAATATTTGGATTCCTTGAGGCTTCAATCTCTTCCTTATAAAATTTAAACATTAATACTTGTCTCTAATATCAAAGAATTTTATACCTACGTGAGTATCTACAGAAAAATAACTTTTCTTAGCATTCATTACTGAGATAATATCTGGCAACAAGCTATTATCAATTTATAATTATTAGTATAAATCATCTCTAGGACTTGTATATTTTCCATCTTACATTAAAATAATAAAATTAATTTTTCTGATATAATTAAGATTGCCAATATATATTTGCCAATATATAATTAAGCTAAGCCAAATTGGAAGTCCTTTGTTTAATATGTTTCTCTAAATTAGCATGCTAAATTCTAAATACTGTTCTCACTTTCAGTATCCTTATCCAGGCCACATACTTGGCCCTGGATTATTTAACCTGTCACTGCTTTGATGCAAGTCTCTTATACTGCCTATCACTGTGTTTAGTCTTCCTAGAGTATAATTTTACTCACACTTCACACACACCAGAAAAGGGGCATGTCCCTTTTGGGAAGACTCAGGTTTCACTTTCCCCTCACTCAAGCCATTGTCTCAAACTCATCCAGCCTGTCCTCCAGCAGATGTGCTGAACCAGTGATGCCACCAGGCCTTTCTTCCTCTGGAATTTGCATACCTGATATTTTCACATGCCCCTCAGGTGCCTGTCTTTTCCCATACTATTCTTTCTGCATTAATAGTGTCTTAGGGTTTTTCTGTTTAACCCATATCCTGGTACATTTCCAAATTTCTATAGTTTTCCTCATCTTCTGACCATCTACAAGCCTTTCCACATCTCATACTCTAAGCATCTGATATTCAATTATTTTCCATTTATAAACGAAGAATGGATTGTATTTCATTTGTTTTATGAATTCTACTTTCCTTGAATATGAGCAATTTGCCCGCTGCTTTCTTCTTGAATTTTATTGGCATTTATTCATTCATTATGCATAGCAATGGGCTTCCTAAAGATACTTCTAAGCAATTACTTTGATCATATTCACATCTGCATTTTCCCCCTTTCTAACTTCCTTCCCCACTAATCCTCTTCCTTGTCCCAAATATTCTCACTTTTATTGTCATGTCATATATGCATGTCTAATATATATGTATGTGTATACAAACATGTGCACAACTAACATATATTTCAGATGTATGTGTATCTATATAAAAGTCTAGGAATAACAAACAAACAAACAAAAATAAGCTGAGTCCAGCTTATTTCACTTAATATAGTGAGCTCCAATTACATCCATACCACCTGAGCTGTGGAAACCAAAAAACCAGTTTTTTAAGGGTCTGTGGAAGCAATGTTTCCCAAAGTTCATTCATAATGCATAGTTGCATATGGCAGGCAAAAAAAAAAAATCCAAGTCAACTGGATCTGATAAATGTAGCAGGTAACAAGGTAAATATACTCTCTGATTTCAAAGAGCCTATGTAAAGAAAAACAGGCTTTGATCAAGTGTATAGGAGGAGTTAAAAAGCATTTCTGGCAAGGGAGCAGTTATCAACAGAAAATGAGGTGAAAATGAATGTGTGGGTTCAGGAATTAAGGTGCCTATGGTGGACAAGTAGAGAGACCACAGAAAGGAGGTTCTACAGATGTGTGGGCTGTTCAAGATGCTTGGTTTTTACCCTGAAAGTCCACACAATCAGGGATGGTTTTAAGCTGAATAATGGGCCTCCATATCTCTCAAAGTGTGCACAGAGTAAGTAAAGATGTCTACTGAGCAGATGTGAAGACATCAGTCTTTAAACCTACTGAACTTATATTTGGTTAGAATTCTGAGTGCCCAAGTGGAATTTTACATGAACTCTGGGGATCAGAACATGTTTACATGTCAGGCATTATAACTGCTAAGCAATCTCTCCAGGCAGAATGCCTGCCTTTTAAAGACCCAGTTCATAAGAATGTCCTTTAATATCTCCACTCCATTCCTCTGACAACCCCTTCCACAAGTGTTTCCTTTTCTTCAATCCTACTTATCTTTCAAGAGCCTTGGGGAAGTGCACTTCTCCACAAAAAGCTTTCTTGATTTTGGAAGTTATATATAATAATCTTGTGCCATTTTCTATTTTATAATACTATAGTCCTTTACTGGTGCAGCCTTTTAAGCCCTTGTTATAGATTATAGATATCACATGAAGCAGTGTGGAGTTCTTTGAGGCCATACAGAATTAGGTTCTAATTTCTAGGTGCCACTTAATCTAATAGAAGAACTTCAGCACATTTGTGTATGCAATGGAAGAAAAATATAACTTTTGACTACTCTAATGAATAGATGATACACATGTATTGCTAAGTTGGCTTAGGGGTTAGAGATTTCACTTTGCAGTCAGGTGCAGGCTGAGCAAGGTACATGTTCTAGATTTCATGCCCAAAACTTAAAAAAATGAACAAACAAATAAACAACAGCCACAATAATAAAGACAGAAAAAGAACCTGGTATGACAGCTGAAATACAATGCCTTCTTAACTACGTGATGTTTCTTTCTTTCCTTTTCTTCCTTGTCTTTACAAATGAGCTCCTCAGTTTCAAAGCTTTGTATACAGTAACAATAAATAACCAATGAGCAAAATAAAAATTCTATCACACATTCACTCTTCATAAGATAAGACACTTTTTATAGAAAGACAGGTACAACCTGTATTTAATAAAGTGCCTTTACCCCTAAGTCCCATATGACTTTATCTGTAGATAGGACTCAAGGTCACTAGCAATTATGATATGGAATTTGGACATTGCCCCGATTTTTACATTCTTCATATAGTACTTCCTAGTCTATAAATTGCTCTGGTTTTCTTTGATATTCAGTGTTTTAGGCTTCAAACATTGATCAATAGGTTCCTGGTTCTTTGTGGTTTATATGAGGCTATGAACATAGTTTAGAGGGGAATATCAAAGGCTTCCATATGCCACCCTAATGGTTTATTCCAATGTCTTCTCTCATTCCCCTCAGTATGAATATATTTAAACCAAAATACCGCATGAATATTCCCATATTAACATTTTTCTATAAATAGGCAGCTTAAAGATGTGAACTAAGTGAAAGTTTACATTTAGCAGCACACTTACTAAATTATATTATTTAAATTACATTTAACTTAAATAAGGTTAAGTATTTAAGACAAACATTTAAATAATCAACATTTAGATGCTATTTACACCAGTGGTTTAAGAACATAGTTTATTTCCCTGACATAAAATGGTAGCAGAAACCACTTCTACACAATTCTTTAATGATCAAGATAAATTAAATCTATGGTCTGTTAATTGAGTTATAAAAGTGGGATTTAAACAATGAAGAAAGGTTAGTTCTATAAAGTTTAAACTTACAGGACTTCCCTTCATTGTCATAAAGAATGGCTTGACTTTTTTTAAGCACTCCAGAAAAAGCTACAAGTCTTCTAGGCAAACTTTCCATTATTTAATTGTATAAGAAATGAATGAGAAAAAAGAATAGAAACAACAAGAAGCAAAATCAGAGTTTTAACTATTAATGGTTTTTCTCTAGAATATTTAAAAGTTTATGCAAGTACTTTCAGCAGTAATATTAGTGATTTATGCTAATGCATACCAATTTTCATTAATTTTGATTTAACACTAAGTAGAATTCTTTCCATTAGAATTTAGCAGAAGATATTACTGTTGGGATGATTATATTTAAAAAAGGATAAGAAATTGGACATGGCCGTTCAGACCTATGATTCTTGAAATCAGGAGGCAAAGACAGATTTCAAGACCAGACTGATTAATATAGTGAGTTCCAGACTAGCCTGGGCTACAGAGAGATTCTGTGTCACATATCACATTAAAAAAAGAAAATAAAAAAGTGGAAACTTGGAAGCATGATCATTTTTATAGAAGTCATTATTCTTGAATGAAATCAAGACATTTATGAATCTTAAGTTCTATGTGGTTGCAAAGAATGTGTAACTCTGTCCTGTAATCCAGAAGAAGATCACGAATTTCCAGGTAGCAAATATGTAGTGAACTCATATGCTTTTCAAATTTTTATCTTTAGAAAAAATATGAAGACAGTCAAGCAATATATGACTATTTTTCCTTTCCCAAATAAAAACAAATATTATGAAAGGAAAACTACTAAGTTTTGAGTATTCCCATAAATTTTAAAAGTTATTCACTTTTTGCCTAGAAATTATTTCCACATTATACAATATGAGTCAAGTTGCAATTGATCAGTATAAGACACATGTCCTAATTCATTCTGGATTATAATTATTTGAACTAAGAATATGAGAATACTAAAATTGTTTTATTAGCAAATTATATGGTAGAGAAAATAAGAGACTTTTAAAGGCAGCATCCATATTGAAATACTGTAAAATTAAGATCTTCGATTCATCATTGTACACCAGTCAAACAATGAAAATTCCATGAAAGATACAGAGTGAGAAAAGTAAAGATAACCTAACACAGTAAATGACATTTATTATGTAATAACTTCACTCCATTGAAGAGAATAACTGAAAGACTAGATAAATTGATTTTCAACTTTGGGAAGACACAAATTAAACCACAAAGTAGCACTGCAACTACCTAGGATGGATAAAATGAAAAACCCTGAGAGTAAAATGAAAAAACCTGAGAGTCTTGGCAAAAATACAAGGTGTCCATATATCACAGTGAGGCAATAATGTGTGTGTGTGTGTGTGTGTGTGTGTGTGTGTGTATCGTACCTATGACTTGCAAAGTACCTTGTCATATGTATGTGCAGCAGAATTCATCCATAAATTCATCCAAAAGCAAGATAAACATGCCACTCATAAAGGTACTCTTCTGAGTGGCCCTAATGGAAATAAACAACCCACTAAGGTAAAAATGACTAAACAGTTGTTTATTTTACACTACATTGTTATTTTCTCATCACATTATTCTTCAAGAGGCTCTCCATTAGATATGATTCTCTGTATATAAATAATATTATCTTAAGATCAGTTTGTACCCCCTATTTAAAGGAGGATCCCCTTAAATGTGGATTGTTAGTAACTCAAATTATCTGACACAAAACATGAAAATCTAAGTCGTTTTTCAACACCTGGGACCTTAAACCATCAAATCATATCGTGCTCAATGTTGTCTACCCCTAGGACAGAACCTCGGTAAATATTATTGAATGGAATATTACTAGGATTATCATCTGGAAGCACTGCAAAAGAATTGGGAACCAGTTTGTAACTAACATGATGCTTTCCTTGCTCAAATATAGCCATCATTTTAAAATAGAAACAGAAACATCTAGTTCAACGTCTATCGTTCAGTCTTGCCTGGCAGTGGGGAACTTACTTCATGAGGTAGTTCCTCCACCTTGGGTTAGCACTGGCTGCCACTCTTCAGTGTGTAGAAGTCAAAGAAAGAGGCTATAAGGTCATGCTGGAATCCATAACCTATCTTAAGGAACCTGTCTGTGTTCCATCTCCAAAGATGTACCTTTTTTTGTTCCTAAACTGTTCATTTTATGACATGATTCCAAACCTCTCATGATTCCACATCTTTCTTCTACACCAAATCTAAGTTAGTGTCTGTCTCAAAATACCTTGCTCAAAATTGAATATAATACCCATATATAGTCTCACCTATACAGAACACAGAGGTTTGCTGTGGTCTAGAACCTGGATTCGAAACTGGTTTCAGTACAGTCACCTGTCCTTATCTCAACTCTGGGCTTTACCATTTGCTGCTGCCCTCTTTTCTGATAGAATTCACTGAGTATGTCACCCACTCCCATCTCCTTCTGCAGGGAAATGTTCCTATTCTGTGCAGTAGCTTCAAAGCATTATCTTTCACTCTCATGCCTTTTCTCCACCTGTCTTTTAGTAACTTGACAAAGGTAATCACCTTCACTCCCAGACATTTTTTGAAATCATGCTTTGTTTTTAGGCTGCTTGGATGTTCGAGCATTACCAACAAACTCCATGGAACAAACTTAAACAACTATTGTTTTTACTGATGGCTGCCCTCTGTTTGTTACAGCATGACCACCAGCACTCAGGTGTTATTGCAAACACATGGAAAGTTGTCCCCCACCCCAGACATTTCTTGATCATCCTGCTGGATCAAGAGCTCCATTATTTCCATGCTATGTATGACCTAGGATCTAAACCTCTTCTTGGACAGATCTTTCAGAATTGAGTAACTGTTTTGTGAAGAATTTTGATGTCACTATGAACAAGAAAACTAATTAAATTATAGAATAATAACCACTAGCTGTATTATCTTGTGTAGTGTTCTAATCAGAAGAGGAGATTCTTTTAACACAATCCTGGCAATTCTGTCTTGCACCTTGTGGAACATCAGGGAGCCTTTTAGGATGGTTTATGTCCCATTTCCTCTTTCTGTTGCCTTGTGAGAACGCCCAAAGTCAAACAACTTAGGGGATAAAGGAGAGATGTATTTAACTTATGGCTCCATAAGGGAGATACAGTTTTCCATGGAGGAAGCAACATGGCTGATGGAAGAAGCTGGAGTAGGCCTATATCACTGCAAGTATCTTGGAGAAGGAGAGCTGTAAGACTTTCACCTGTAAGAGCAGGCTTCTCCAGGAAGTAGGGTGGGACTAATCCACCTCAAGGCTCACTTCATGTGATTGACTCCCTCCAGCAAGACTGTCTCCTAAAGGTACCTTCCCAAACACATGAGACTGTGAGAGATGCTTTTCAAACCATGACAGTTTGTTTGACTTTCAAACATTTCATGCTGTAGGTAATTTCTTCAGCATAGATTTAGGTCCTTTCTTGGATATTTCAAAATTTAACTTTCTAGTTATGCTTTTCTAGTTAAGTCTAATTCTCAGTAATAACTTTGTTGTGTCTATGTAACTTTCTAATTATATCTGACTTTCTCATGATGTCTAGTGATCTCTTTGACCTAAAAATACTTTAAATAGCTTATTTCACCATGACTGTTTTAGAAGAGGTAATTTGATGATTTTGTGTAAAAACAGTCACAATAACTAGTATTAAGCACTTTGCGTCAAAGGATATTTAAATCCATCTATTAGGGTCTTCATGGTACAGAGACGCATCCATGAATGATCCCAGAAGTTAAAGAGTCTGCAAGGGCCAAGTACCAATCAGTGATGAAGTCTGGTTTTAAGCTCCATTACTTCTGAAAACAGAACCTGAACCTTTGAGTGTCCTGATTTGCAGCTCCTGTGTGACCTGCCATCCAAATCTGTTTTGTATGGTTTTGCATATTTTATTGTTAAAATTAAGTTTATTAAGTTTATTTTAACTGATTATTAAAACAAAGGAAATATATATATATATGATATTTTAACTTGTCCATACATTGTATAATTGTTGACAATGGATTAACATATTTATATCTTCAAACATTTATAATTTCTTTACGGCAAGCACATCCAAAATCCTTTCTTGCTTCAAGCAGATAGGATATGTAGGTATATATAAGTGCACGACATAGTCTTTTTATAGTCATCCTTTGTTAACACAGTAAAACTTCTTGTTCCTATTAAATTACAACTTGATACTTACTAATTAACTTTTGGCTTCCCTTTCACCTGGTAATCTCTGTATCATACAACAACTCAGGTTTAACTTTTTGAAGGAGCTTCCTTACTATTTGGTACACTAGCTGCAATAGTTCACACTCTCACCAACGGTGTGATCTCCCTTAAGTCACTTGGGTTAGAGAACACTTTTTTCCATACAGTCTTCACAATTGGATGTAATACACAAGGTGCCACATAGCCAGCACTATGTGAAAAAAAATGCTTTATCCCTCTGAACTGGAGTTGATATGCTCAGTAATACAGCATAAGTTATTGCAGTATAGCCCATATCGAAAATATGTCTAATAGATGTAATTTATAACTTCCATATATAAAACATTTTAAAATTGTGTGTGTGTGTGTGTGTGTGTGTGTGTGTGTGTGTGTGTGTGTGTGTGTGTTTTACAGCACATGTAGAGGTCAGAGGACCACTTTAGGGCTCTGATTCTCTTCTTCCACCTGTGGGCTTCAGGAATGGAACCCAAGCTGCCAGATTTTCATGGTAAGTACATTAGCCATCTTACCAACCCCTCTTTGTATGTGTGAGCCAATTTCACAATGGACTTTCACATATAATTTAAAAAATTTTATTGAGTTCTATTAAATGGCACATTTTGATTTCAGCCATTTTTCAATTTTACCTTTCAAATCACAGGTATCTACAATTACATTAGTTCCCCATAGAGTCTATGTATTGTCTTGGGTTTTCATAGACATGTCTTTTCAGTCCACTGTCTACTCATATAATTTATAAGCTCAACATCAAGAACTAGTTGAAAAATCACTGTAAATGTATTTGTTCAATATTTCTTCATAAGTTTGACAAGAATATTGGATAAATCAAGGGCCTCTGCCTTATCAAGTAGGTCGAGTACACATTCATGTTCCTATACTGTCTCTTAATTCATCAGTCTCAAAATCAAAGTAATGTGGACTGATGATGACAGTAATACAAGCTATTTATTTCAGAATATAAACTGTGGAAAAGGCCTTAAATTGATTCATTTTCCATTGCTTTCCATTTAACATATTATTAACAAATGATTCAGAGTAAAAGTTCCTTTTAGCCTTACTTTACTGAATTTGAAAGAATTTCAAATTAACAATGTATGAAACATACATAAATTAGTTATTCTTTGCTTTATAATTAATTGAAAATGGTCTTATTATCTCATGACATAAGGCAAAAGAAAACGTTTTAGTCAAAAAGATTCACATTTTCAGAAATTAAGGATTACTGGAAAAGGATTGTTGGGAATATAAAGAAAGTAGAAGTCAGGAGAGAAATATTCCTAATCCTGTCTTGCTATCTGATTTATTCCTTCTGGAGGAAATGTCTTATTTGCTTATTAGAATGTATTTATGCATATACTCACAGACATAAATTCATACACACATTTGCATGTATACTGATGGTATATAATCTGGCCTAAGTGATTTCATGCCAGTGAAACTGGGCAGTAGCATATTAGAGCAATCTATTAAAAGAATCCAGGACAATGTGTATTGGCCTGAAATCTGAGTTATGCTCTGGTGATTCCTGAGAAGGACATGACCTCCAGATAAGACAATCATGAATTCCTTATTTTTATCTAATCTGCCAAGGAAAATCAATTACTTCCCTCAAAAACAAATTAAGCAACAAACCATTCCCAAGGAAGTTACACACATTTGTTTATGTGAGCTGAGGTTGGTTTAGTGTTTCAAAAAACTTTCTTAAGAAAGAACTTGTAGTATACAAATTTGGTGTTTTCACACATATAAATAATTATATGTAAAGAAGTCAGATTAAGATTTTGTAGATAAGAGTGGAGACTCCAAAAGACGTTTTGTGAGCTTCTTGATTTATTATCAAACTTCAAGATGTTAAAATACTTAAATTGATGGTGCTCTATCTCCTGAGTTCAAAGCCTTATTGATGAGACTGGCTACGTATACTCATACACTGAAAGAATATTATGTGCCCTCCATTTGCCATCTGAAAGTATATTTCAAGTTATCTAGCCCAAACTCCACATATAAAACACATGATTTTGTCTCTGGCCAGGGGGTGACATACAGTGCCCAGCAGAATGGAGTGAAGGGCATTGCAGGAGCAGCAAAACTGCAAAAGAAAATCAACCAACCACAATCCAGAACTTCAGAGACTCTGTATCAATCACCTAGAACTAGGCCAGCCTAATCTCTCCCCATCCTGGAGCTCAGGGACATTTGCGGAAGAGGGGGCGGTAAGATTGTAAGAGCAAAAGGATGGGAGGAGCAACGATTTGCAAGATTCTCAACAATAGTTGGGGCCAAAGCAATCATAATGGGACTTTGCATGCCCTGCGCAATGTCCAATGCACTGTTGCCCTCATAAAGTCTAGCATCTGTTAAGGGCACCGAGACCCCTGGAGGCAAGGTGATTGACAGCCATAGTAGTGATCCTATGCTTAAGGGGAACAAGAGAAAGGGCTTATGGAAATGCCACTGGGTCCTTTTATGTCATTGGAGAGGAAGACCCAGTGGAGAGTTAGGCGTATACAATAAAGGACTCTCTGGGAATTGGGGGGGAGGCACTGGGGGATGGGGAGGGAGAGGAGGGAGAGGAGGGGGTTCGGGGGGAGGAGGGGAGAGGGAGGGAACTGGTTAAAAACATTTTAAAATGTATAATTAAATTTTTAATAAAAAAAAAAGAATTTTATTGCATAGAAAAGAAAATCAATGTAAATAATTACATTATCATATCACTATTATACAAATTCAAATATATCTATAAGACTATTGATAAATTCATTTTATTTAATGAAAAACATGGCACAGAAAAATTTTTCAATGAAATTTGCATTTTATAATGCTATTTATTAATGTTAAGGTGAAAGTTGCAATTTGCAATATTTAAATTAGCATCAAGAAATCAAAAGACTCCAGTCATCAGTTTGCTTAAAAAAGAGGATTTTTCCTTATTATTTTAGAAGTCCAGTGCTATATTTGGAAGTTTCATGTGCCAACAATAATGGGAAAACAGTCTCACTCTATATCCTTCTCTTTGCATATCCATAAATAGTGAGCAACAGAAGTTGCAGTGCTTCTGGTATTATAGAACAGATCAGTGCAAGCCCTCAGCATGTCCTACAGTAACTGCAAAGAAAGTGTGCAGTGAAAACTATTATTAAGGACTAATAGTGTCTTCAAATTCATCAGGCACAGCAAGACACATACATAGTTATGCTCATGATGTTATATGCTTGTTGGTGGTTGATTTTATAAGAATATAACCTATATATCTAAAGCATTTTGAGTAGAGCTCTTTGCCTGTGATCTATTTAACTTATAAGCCTTTGTTTTTTATTTACTAAATTGTAGACATGCTTTACACTTATAAAACACTAATTATTAGATATTTCATTCTTAACTGCTAGTTAATGTATTAGGAATTGTAATATTAACCAGATAATATGATATGATTAGCACAGAGTCTGATGCACAGTTGATGTTTTAGTGGTGGTTACCTCACCTGTGCCTGGTTTTTTCAGCATGGTGAGACTCTACTTTGCATCATTTCTAGCACTCTATCTCTACTTTGTTCTCTCAACACAATTCTGTGCCATCAAATATTAAGGAGGAAAATTCTCATGCTCATTACAAAAACCCAGAAGTTATAGTCAATGACAAGAATCCCTGTGTATGTTGCTATCTCAGGATAATGGCAAATGCCCATTATCCCATTGTATTTTAAAATGTTTATAGAGAAAATGCTCAATTGTATGAAATGTTCCTTAGATCAATAAAATGTTCATGAAAAGAGTGAAGATATCTCAATATATGGTGAAGGCATCTCAATATAAGGAATTTAAAATCAGAAGGGGACGCAAACAACTAATACTTAAGTAATAAGAAATATTAATAAAGCTTCAGACTGTACTTCTGACAAGAATGAAGCAAATAATTAATGATGCTGAAGGTACGTGGAATCTTAATCAACTGTACTTTCTAAATAAGAATACAATGTTCTGAAGAACTGTGAATCTTGCATTTACCATTGTTCTTTAGCTTTGATCATTTCTTCTAAAGGTTATGTTAATTAGAATTAGACAGCACTAACTCTGAGTGAGCATGTCAACATTCTGTTGGATTTCCAGAGTTTCTTGCTGCTGTTACCCAAGCAATTCACCCTGTATTTTAAGGTTGATCAAGAAAGTCATTGTTAACTGCCAGATGGTATGTTGACCTAAGGAAATGAGCCTTTAGCTACTGGAAATCCATTGTGCCAAGCACAACATTCCTAAATGAATATGGGATAAGAAATCATTGTTTGGTCTACCTAGGCATCTCTTCGAGTTGCTGAGTCCTGGCATTCCAGCTGGGCTGAGGCCTGGGAAGTGACAAGAGGCTCAGGATACCATTTGAAAGTGTTTTCTCTGCTTAATTAGGCAATAAAGTTTTTCCAGGAAACAATATTTCCTTGAGTAAAAGCATCTTAATATTGCTGACCTAACATACTGCAAAAATAGGGCTGTATTTTCAAAAGTGCATTCCAGCCACTTGACTATCACCATCATGTTCCTCTGATGCCAGCCTTTACCCTGCCCCAAGTCATTTGCAATTGTTTTCCACTCAAGTTCTTGTCCAGTCATTTCTTCATGTAGAAGATAAGATGAATTATGTTAAAATGTGAGGCTGAACTTAGACATTTTCTTGGAAAACTTTCAAGTAGTTCCTTGTCTCACTCCAGGAAAACCCAAAGTCCTACAAATGTCCCCAAGGGTTTTTTAAATTCATTTTTATTCTTTTAGAGATTCATATATGAATATAAAGAATTTATATCTTTTCACTGCTTATGACTCAAGCTGGCCCTCCTCTTTTTTACACTGCAAACCTTCTTCCTTTCTCTCTTTATATTATGTCTTTCTACATGTGTGGTCTACTGAGTTGCATCTAGATTTCTTTTCATGGCATGTGCCTAGACATTTGCTGGAGTACGAGTGATGGATATAAGTGGATACACCATTGAGAAAACTAGTCACTCTCTCCCACCCAATGTTGCTGACATTGCTTCTACCACTTTTCCTCCTTCAGCCTTCATTTGGCAAATTTTTATAGCTGGCTTTCTCTACTGGACTTTTAATGTGAAGCCAGATGCTACTCAGTGCAGTCAGACCTAATACTGTCTTCATGGGAATGCTGACTCAGCATCTAGCACCTAGATATCTACAGCTCTATGCACTTCCCTTTCTTTAGCTTTTGTTGAAATCAAGTTTTATTTAGCAAAACTTTCTTAGATTGCCTATTATAAAATTATAATACTCTCTAACTCAGGCTGACCATTATATTATCTGTAATTGATTTTTTCATTATTGGAAACACGTATTATATAGTTCGCTTATTACATTTTATCCTCTTACTCTCAGAGATGGAGATTTTTGGCCCAAAGAACATAATATATATTTGTTGAATGCTAGAAATTAGGCTTTTCTCACATTCATGAGTATACTTGTATTTTGTAATGATCAATCTTCATCAAAACTTGACTATATTTAGAATCAGTCTTCTTTTATGAAGATGTTTTTAGATAGGTTTAACTGAGAAAGAGAACTTGAATGTGGATGGAATATCTCATGAGCTCTAGTTCCAGCATGAATGAGAAGGAAAAAGTGAACTGAGCATAGATATTCATCTCTCTCTGTTTTGTAATTGTGAACACAATTTGACCAGCTGCCTGATGCTAGAGCCACTTCACTCTTGCCACCATGGTTTCCTGGGCATGATGAATTACAAATGAACTCTCTCAAAAGCTGCTTTTGTCAACCATTTGCATCAATAATAAAAAAATGTAACTAGTGCAGAATAATGGTAATGAGAGTGGGGTCTTTGCTGCATGAAGCTCTATCGTGGGTTTCATAAAACTTTGAGACTGCAAGAAGAATGTGGAACAGTTCCGAGCTTCAGGATAGGAAGGCCTTGGAGAGTTATAAGCAGAGCTTAATGAGCTATTCTGGTGCCAGTTTGGAAAACTAAAATTCTGAGGAAAATGTGAATAGTGGGGGTTATCTCAGAGGAGAACATGGACTCTATCAGCAATTGGGCTATAGGCCATTAATTTTATATTCTGAAAAGAGTCTGGCTTTGTTTTTGCCATGTTTTGAGAACTTAAAGTGAGAATAAATTACAAAGAAATCAACTACTTCCTCTGGCAGAAAAAAATTCCTAGAGGGAAATATATTCATGTTTTGCTGTACTTACTGCTTATTACTGTTATTCAGACAGAGAGGGGGGGGGAGAGAAGAAGAAGAAGAAGAAGAAGAAGAGGAGGAGGAGGAGGAGGAGGAGGAAGAAATATATTGAACATGTGCACTTTGGCAAAGAAAGGGGCATAAGTGAGTTTAAAGTATCAGAAATGAGGGTGCAGACAAAGGAGCTGTATGTCTTACAGAGACTGACACCATAAAGAAAAACCTTAAACTCTTCACTGGGACAATAGAAAGGTTTTCTGTAGATAAGACTCATCTAGTTAAAAATTTCAACTTGTGAAAGTATAAACTAATCTGGGAGAAGAGAGTCTGAAGCGAGACTATGGGGGGATGCTCAGAAATAACTGCCTAGGGAAATGTTTCTCCAGGGTCCACTCTAAGGCACACTAAGTCAATGCAACAGTGTTCCAAATGAGTCAGGTTATATCCTGATCTGTCAGAGAACCTAGCAGCATGATTCTGGTGGTACTGGGTTTGTAGGCATGAAAAATGCAAGAGTGAGGACATTGTGAAGGCTTGCTGCAACATTCTATCCAGAGCTGCTAACCCAGAACTCCAGAAAGTATGAAATAACAACTATGCCTCAAAAATAAGCATATACCATGTCTACTGAACGTATCTTTGGCTTAGCATTGGTCTGGCTCAAAAATAAATGATCAAGCTTAGAAACTACCTTTCTAGTACTTTTCCTACAAACTATGATTCTCTTCTATTGAGCATGTACAAAACTACCATTCCCTATCTTTGTTGATAATTTTCAATATGTTTCCATTTTAGATAATTTACACATGAGAATTTAGCAAGGAAATCTTTTTCTGAATTACTTGACATCACTTAGTTATATTTGAAATGGGATCTCTCTCAAAAATGTTTAAGAGTTTCAATTATAGGAAAAAAGGAGAGAAGCTAAAAATGTCATTATCAATAATAGAAAGATTTTCAAAATTAGAAAATGCTCTCTTTCTAATACTTTTATACCTTTTCTCTTTTCAATAGTATACAATTCAGATCAGCTGCACAGGAATCATTGTGGCCTGAACTGAACATTTTCAGAGAGGTCGAAGTTCTACATTAAAAAAATTTTGAAAGGAAATTCTCCCCTCCTAGACTGGAGCCATCTTTGCTCACAACAGTACAAAGGCAACATTGCTATAGGAATTTTCACACTGGAATTTCTAGTTTATTTGACATGCAAACCAGATAATCAACATCCCATAAATACAAGAATCAGACTGAAATCATGTGAAACCAGAGAAATCAGAATTACACTCTCATTTTCTTATGGGTAGAACTAGCCAAGTAAAAGTGGTTGGAATGGCTCTCCTTTTGTCAGAGATCCACACGAACTATTCTTGTTCCCTTCCAAAGCCATTCATGTTGACATTGTTCTGGAAATCCTACCTTCACTCAAAATAAATGCAGCAAAAATGAGAGCAAAGCAATCAGGAGTTCTGAAAGGCTTGTTTTGAACCCTGCTGGTTTCCCAAAGTGATGAGATCACTTTTTCTGTCCTTAGAATTTCCATTTGTAAGCCTGACATGGAGTTCCAAGGTACATTCTTTCACTTCTTTTTTTTTATTAATACATTTTTTATTATTATTTCAGCTCATACAAACTTAATAGGTACACCAGTTCCCTCCCTCCCTCCTCCTCCCCCCGTACCCCATGCTCCCCCTCCCCACCCCCCTCCCTCCCCATCTGGCAGTGCCTCCCGCCCCAATTCCCAGAGAGTCCTTTCTTGTGCATGCCTGATTTTCCTCTGGGCCCTCCTCTCCGATGATGTACAAGGACCCAGTGGTCCTTTCCCGTGGTCCCCTTAGGTATAGGAACACTGCTGTGGCTGCCAATCCTTTGCCTCCAAGGATCTTGGTGCCTTTAGCAGATGCTAGACTTTGTGAGGTCAACAGTGTGTTGGACAATGCTCAGGGCATGCAAAGTCCAATTATGATTGCTTCAGCCCTAACTAGTATGGAGTATCTTACATATCATTGCTCCTCCCATCCTTTTGCTCTTACACTCTTACCGCCCCCTCTTCCGCAAATTTCCCTGAGCTTCAAGATGGGGAGAGATTAAGCTGGCCTAGTTCTAGGTGGTTGATATAGACTCTCTGAAGTTCTGGATTGTAGTTTGTTGATTTTCTTTTGCAGTTTTGCTGCTCCTGCAATGCCCTTCACTCCATCCTGGTGGGCATTGTATGTTACCCCCTGGCCAGAGACAAAAAGCTGTTAGAGTCTTGTGATAAAAGCACATTCAAAGGTAGATGTAATAAAAGTGGGAAACCACAGTGAGGGAGGGGTCTATCACCCATTTGCAAAATGGTTACTTTTTATCTGCCAGACTATATGGCCTCCTCTTCTGGTGAGATCACACCCCCTCAGTAGTAAATGATCAGGAACAAAAGTCTGTGAACTTAATCAGATGTCTCATTACTTATTTGGGTCCTTGGTGGAGGCCTATTTTCCCTGCTGTAACATGGTCCCTTTTCTCCTTGTTTCTGGTGTGGCCCTCCTACCCCATCCCTCCTGTTCATAATCCTTGGAATTACTGTCTCTAGGTGGGCTGGCTGGGTTTGGTACTAGGAGCCACCTATTAGGGAGTACATACGGTGCTTAATTTTCTGGGTCTGGGATACTTCACTTAATATAATTGTTTCTAATGACATCCATTTCCCGGCAAATTCCAGTAATTCACCATTTTTGATGGCTGAGTAGTACTCCATTGTATAGATGTACCACCTTTTCCTTATCCACTCGTCAACTGTTGGACATTTGGGTTGATTCCATGACTTTGCTATTGTAAATAGTGCTGCTAGAACATGGTCGTGCTTGTGCTATCGAGGTGAACCTCTGCTGTATGGGGGGTTATTCCCAAAAGTGGAATAGCAGGGTCATATGGCATTTCAATCTTTAATTTCTTTAAGAATCTCCAGACGGCTCGCCAGAGTGGCTGTATGAGCCTGCATTCCCACCAGCAATGTGGGAGAGTTCCCCTCTCTCCACATCCTCTCCAACATTTGTCGTTGTTTGTATTGTGGATTTTTGCCATCCTGACCGGAGTGAGATGATATCTCAGGGAAGTTTTGATTTGCATTTCCCTGATGGCTAAGGAAGTGGAGCATTTTTTCAGATATTTGTTAGACATTTTAATTTCATCCCTGGTAAAGTTTCTTTTAAGTTCCAGGGCCCATTTCTTAAGTGGGCCATTGGTTTCCTTGGTATTTAGTTTTCTAAGTTCTTTGTGCACTCTGGACAGCAGAGTTCTATCAGATGTGTGGTTAGTGCAAATCCATAGTTATAAAGACAGCCTGGTACTGGCTCCAAAATAGACACACAGATCAATGGATAAGGATTGAAGAGCCCACAAATTTACAGCCATTTGGTCTTTGACAAAGGGGCCCAAAGTATCCAATGGACAAAGAACAGCATCTTCAAGAAATGGTGCTGGCAAAACTGGATCTCCACATGCAGAAGATTAAAGTTGGACCCGTACTTGTCACCATGTACAAGACTTAATTCCAAATATATCAAGGCCCTTGATATCAGGCCAGAGACTATAAAAACCATAGTTGAAAGGATAGGGAACTCCCTCGAGCTGATTGGGCTAGGCTAACATTTCCTAAACAGACATCCAATAGCACAGTCACTACTACCAACTCTCAACAGTTGGGATCTTGTGAAATTAAAGAGCTTCTGTTCAGATAAAGAGATCGTCACACGAGCTCAAAGGCAACCCACAGAATGGAAGAAAATCTTCATTCTTTCACTTCTGTTAGGACGGTTCCAACCTCATCAGAAACATCAACGAGAAGGAAATTCAATCCTGGATTAATTTGTTTATATCCTTTATGGCATTTTGCAACTTCTCCATCAAGAAACCATGGCATCCAGAACCTTCAGCCATGTGTGTGAACACTCATGCTACACTTAGATCTATAGTGAACAAAGTTAATTTCTTGTCTTTTATGAAGACCAGGATTAGTTCACAGTTTGCTGTGTCATCACAGAGGTCTGTGTGGCACTGTGAAGTAGAAACTTTACTAGGAAAAAAATATTCCACAAAATATTGATTGTAAGAGGCTGGCTAACTCAGTGAATGCTTTGTGAGTGAAAAAGAATGTGATTTCTGGTTAATTCTAATCCCGCTTTCATAGTTTCAAGTAGCAGGGAGAGTACAGAACTGTATTTATATGAATAATAAAAATTGATTCACTTTGTGAACTCTTCCCTTAGGTTTTGAGACTGTGACTTTTTTGTCTCTCCTGGAAAAATGAAAGGAGAAGATGGAAATATGGAAAATATGACAATATCCCCTGAACATTTTTCAATTTTATTTGTTTATTTAGTTCAGAAAGAGAGAGGGGAGAGAGATGGTGACAGAAAGAGAGAGAGAGAAAGAGAGAGAGAGAGAGAGGTGGAGAGAGACAGGTGGAGGTTAGAGGACAACTTGCAGATATTGGGTCTCCTCTACCATGTGACCAAACTTAGGTCACCAGGCTTGCATGCAGGCACTTTCAACCATTGAGCCTTCTTTGTGGTCCTCAGAAATATTTTATAGTCATATTCATGTACTGCATAATACTATTTTATGTACTGACTATATACTTAAAATATCTTCTATCTTCACTTGGCATATTACCCAGGAAGTGGGCTTCATTTCTGACTCTTGGGGCTATAGAACACAGAATGGTTATTTTTCCTTAATATATTCACCTGAATAGTAACAAATGCCAAGGCCATAAGTTAGCCTTTAGGTTTTCATTGAGCTTGAAAGTTATGACAATTTGATTCCTGTGAGGAGGGGACTATAAACTCTTGATAAATGGCAGGTTTAATTATTTTTGTTCTTATAATTCTTCTCTGACTTTCTGTGGTTCTTACATGTTATATATTTTCATTTCCAATAAAGGGAACACTGAAAACTACTACTTGTGTATTACCATGTCCACATGTCAAGTTTCTACTATTCAAAGCCAACATAAATACATCAAAGTTAATCATTCCAATCTTAACAATATTTGGACTGGAAAGCTAGCTGAGAATTCAAGACTGCTTGTTCTGCAATTGTATGGACCAGAATTCATATCTCAGCATTCATGTGGCAAGGCAGGTGTTTGAAAAATAAATAACCTAAGCTCCAATGGGGGCGCAGGAGAGAAAAGAGGATAGCTGGGGTTTCCTGGCTTCTAACTTAAATGAGACACAACACATGGTTTAGAGAAAGACTCTTCCTCAGAAGATTAATAGCAATTGATGGAAAAGTACACCTGATCCCTTTTCTGGCTTTTGAGCATATGAGGTATATGTGCCCATTCTTGCAAATGTAAACATATATTCACCCATATAAACACCCACACATACACACACACACACACACACACACACACACACACACACACACACATAAATAAGTTATCTGCAGACCAGTATACTATGATTTTCTACCCACTATCCTGGTGTTTGAAAATAAGAGTGATAATCTGCAAGTATAGCAAAGAAACACATACAATGCATAATACACAATAAATTGCAATGAAAAACTGACATTTTTCAAAAAAATAGTTGCTGGTTCATTGTAGTGAGAAATGGTTAAGTAGCTGTTACGATATGTCATCATGTTCTCTCCAAGACTTCTAACCAAAACCCTGTCCCTAGCTGAATTTTTGTGACTTGTTAGAGGGAGATGTTTAGTCATTCTTAATATTTTGTTTCTAGACTTAGCTGTCAGTTTGTTAAATTAGGACTGCTGGCTTAGGTTTAGAAACATCAAGAAGGGAAAATACTTTATACCTCTAATAAAATCTCATTTTGTTTCTTTTAGAAATGGAAATCAAAAACTTATATTTACTCATAAAATAATTTCTACCTCAACTCAGTGACCAACCCATTTATTATTACACTGTTTTCTAGACCATCCCAGTTTATGGGGGAAGTCTCACTGCCATACCATGGTTTCAGTTTGTGAAGTCTCTCTTGTTGAAAAGTTGGTTATGAAAAGGAATCAGAGTCTAGTGATTAAAAACAGAGTCTTCCATCACTGTGAAGAAAATTAGGTTCATGAAAACAACTTATAAAGTTCTTCTACTGTATGATATTTGTGTTTAAAGGAGAACATGTACTCAATTTGAAGGAACTGAAGCATATGGAATCTCTAACCACCAATCTGTCCATGGAGTACCAGTGAAACCCTTTGTACAGAGATTAATACATAAAAGACAAAATGAGTATTCAGGGATCAACCTGAAATGTTCTGTCCAAAAATAATATTGACTTTCCACAGACTATATTTGTCTTCAGAGGGAATGAAGGTGAATTGAGTTTGATTTCCTTATACCCACTTTTCCTTACTGAGTTAAGAGCACTTTATGATCTTATCATCGGATAAAGACCTAGTTCAGGAAGTTGGGATTCTGAAGATTCCATTTGTAGTCACTCTGTCATTAAACTGTGAATTACAGTTCAGTTTATAGTACCATGCCAGAGAATGCTTTCCTGTGGCAACCTTTTTATTTCTTTGACCTCTTTTTCATTTTACATTTGCTTAAAATGTTATTGTTTTCCATATTCTTGTGGAATTTAATTCTAAATACAGATTAAACGACACTTTAACATGTGCAATCTTCCAAAGGAATAAAGTTGTAGAAGCCTAACTGATTTGTATTTTACTTTTACAATAACAACGCATGACCCAGAGCAGGAGAAAGAATGGTCACAGCACACCCCAAAGTTACATTGTAGCTCAGGGTCCATTAGTGCTGAGGATCACACTTGGTTTGGTGGTATGCATTTTAGTTTGGGGTTAAGTAATACTTTGCCATAATTTTGGTTTGCTTCAAAGTCATACTAAAGAGTACTTTGATGTTATTAAGTAATTTGTTAAGTTTGCTTTTAGAGTTCAAATATGAGCATATATGAAAGATATTTATTTATTAAGTAAGGAGAAAAATTCTCCTCGAGGTTTATCAAGCTGAAAAGACTACTCATAAGTTTTTTGTTTTTTTTTAGATTTCGTATAATATGTTTTCTTTTTTTTATTAAAAATGTAATTATACATTTTAAAATTTTTTTACCAGTTCCCTCCCTCCCCCCCTCCTTCCCCCGAACCCCCTCCTCCCCCTCCTCTCCCTCCCCATCCCCCAGTGCCTCCCCCCCAATTCCCAGAGAGTCCTTTATTGTGTACTCCTGACTTTCCACTGGGTCCTCCTCTCCGATGACATATAAGGACCCAGTGGCATTTCCATAAGCCCTTTCTCTTGTTCCCCTTAAGCATAGGAGCACTACTATGGCTGTCAATCCCTTGCCTCCAGGGATCTCGGTGCCCTTAACAGATGCTAGACTTTATGAGAGCAACAGTGCACTGGACATTGCGCAGGGCATGCAAAGTCCCATTAGGATTGCTTTGGCCCCAACTATTGTTGAGAATCTTGCAAATCGTTTTTCCTCCCATCCTTTTGCTCTCACAATCTTACCGCCCCCTCTTCCGCAAATGTCCCTGAGCTCCAGGATGGGGAGATATTAGGCTGGCCTAGTTCTATGTGATTGATATAGAGTCTCTGAAGTTCTGGATTGTGGTTTGTTGATTTTCCTTTGTAGTTTTGCTGCTCCTGCAATGCCCTTCACTCCATCCTGATGGACACTGTATGTCACCCCCTGGTCAGAGACAAAAAGCTGTTAAACTGGAGTCTTGTTATAATAGCACATTCAAGGGTAGATGTAATAAAAGTAGGAAACCTCAGTGAGGGAGGGGTCAATCACCCATTTGCAAAATGGTTACTTTTTATCTGCTAGACTATATGCCCTCCCCTTCTGGTGAGATCAGGAAAGAACGTCTGTGAACTTAACCAGGTTTCTCATTACTTACTTGCAGACCTTGATGGAGGCCTATTTTCTCTGCTGTAACATGATCCCCTCTCTCCTTGTTTCTGGTGTGGCCCTCCTACCCCATCTCTCTTGGTCATAATCCTTGCAATTACTGTGTTACATAGGTTTACTTTTGAGTGTCTCAATGTGGGCTGGGTGAGTTTGGTACTAGGAGCCACCTATTAGGGCATACATACGGCGCTTAATTTTCTGGGTTTGGGATACTTCACTTAATATAATTGTTTCTAATGACATCCATTCCCCAGCAAATTCCAGTAATTCATCATTTTTGATGGCTGAGTAGTACTCCATTGTATAGATGTACCACTGTTTCCTTATCCACTCGTCAACTGTTGGATATTTAGGTTGATTCCATGACTTTGCTATTGTAAACAGTGCTGCTATGAACATGGTCGAGCTTGTGCTATCGAGGCAAACCTCTGCTGCATGGGGGGTTATTCCCAAAAGTGGGATAGCAGGGTCATATGGCATTTCAATCTTTAATTTCTTTAAGAATCTCCAGACGGCTCACCAGAATGGCTGTATGAGCCTGCATTCCCACCAGCAATGTAGGAGAGTTCCCCTCTCTCCACATCCTCTCCAGCATTTGTCGTTGTTTGTATTGTGGATTTTTGCCATCCTGACCGGAGTGAGATGATATCTCAGGGAAGTTTTGATTTGCATTTCCCTGATGGCTAAGGAAGTGGAACATTTTTTCAGATATTTGTTAGACATTTTAATTTCATCCCTGGTAAAGTTTCTTTTAAGTTCCAGGGCCCATTTATTAATTGGGCCATTGGTTTCCTTGGAGTTTAGTTTTTTAAGTTCTTTATGCACTCTAGACAGCAGAGCTCTGTCAGATATGTGGTTAGTGAAGATTTTCTCCCATTCTGTGCGTTGCCTTTGAGCTCGTGTTACAATCTCTTTATCTGAACAGAAGCCCTTTAATTTCACAAGATCCCATCTGTTGAGAGTTGGTAGCAGTGACTGTGCCATTGGATGTCTGTTTAGGAAATGTTGGCCTAGCCCAATCAGCTCGAGGGAGTTCCCTATCCTTTCAACTATGGTTTTTAGTCTCTGGCCTTAAATCAAGATCCTTGACTCATAAATTTTTTAAAATCATTATTCCAATTCCAGAACTCTCTTTCCTCCTCTTTTTTACTTTTCCCATTTGTATCCTACAAAAATATGTAGTTTTTCACTTCTTTCTACCAGTAAGCAAGGAACATCTCAAGAACTCAAGATCATTCACTGTCTCTCTCAAGAGGCACCTGTTCTGGATGGGGAAGCCATGCATATGGCAAGCAGAGTAAATATAGTTTCTTTTTATTTACAGTGAAGAGTTTAGTCCTTCACAGATCAACTCTTCACAAAAATGGTTATATTGGTAGTCTTCATTTTGTTTTTCTATTTGTTCCCAGACCTTGTAAGGAATATAAATGCTCCGTGTAAAAAATTACACATTCTTCATGTTACTGTAGTAAATATTTGCATTATGGGGGATTATTCCCTGTGGTGGTATATCAGGTCATATGGCATTTCAATCTTTAACTTTTTTTCGAAATCGCCATAGTGATCGCCAGAGTGGTTATATAAGCCTGCATTATGAGAATTCCCTTCTGTCCATATCCTCTCCAGCATTTGGTATTGTTTGTACTGTGGACTTTTGCCATCCTGACCTGGGTGAGATGTTATCTCAGGGTAGTTTTGATTTGTATTTCTCTGATGGCTAAGGATGTGGAGCATTTTTTAAGATATTTGTTAGACATTTCCATTTCATCCCTGGAAAAGTTTCTTTTGCGTTCCAAGGCCCATTTTTTAATTGGACCATTTATCTCCTTAGTGTTTAGTTTTTTAAGTTCTTTGTGCACTCTGGATAACAGAAATCTATCAGATATGTGGTTAGTGAAGATTGAAGCACTATTTTACAATAGCAAGGTCATGGAATTAACCCAAATGCCCAGCATTTGAGGAATGGATAATGAAAATACAATGGAATACTACTCAGCCATCAAAAAAAAGATGAATTAATGAAATTTGCTGGGAAATGGATGGAATTAGAAAAAATTATATTGAATGAAGTATCCCAGACACAGAAAGTTAGACCTTTCCAAACCCACTTAATGGTAAATCTCTGTAGTACCTACTATAATCACAAAGGATTATAAACAGGAGGGAACAGGAAGGAGGAAGGAGGCCCTCAAAAAAAAGATTAGGGATCATGCTTAAGTAGAGAAAATAGGCCACGGTCAAGTATTGCATGTAAGTAGTAAAACATCTTGTGAACCTCACTCTCACTTCCCTTCCTGGTCACTTGCGAGTGAACAGATTTGTTTTCACCATTGGGGAGGATATAGAGACTGGCAGATAGATGGTAACCATTCAACAAGGGGTACACTACCACTCCCCACCCCCCACCCCCGTTGTTGTATCCTACTCCTATTCTTCCATCTACCTTTGAGCTACCCTTACATTAAGATCTTCATTTAAATAGTCTTTCATCTTTGGTTAGGAGGTGACCTTTCATCTTTGGTTAGGAGGATGCATTCAAGGGCAGAGCAGGAAAAGCAAAACTGAAAACAACAAATCATAATTCAGAACACCAAGACCCTACATTAATTGCCTGGAACCAGACCAGCCAAATCTTTCCCCATCCTAAAACTCAGGGAACCTTGCAGAAGAGTGGACGGCAAGATTGTAAGAGCCTAAAGATGGGGAGAACCGAAGATATAAAAGATACTCCACAAAAATTAGAGCTGCAACAGCCAGAATTGGACTTTGCCTGACCTGCAAAATGGCTGCCACCTCAACGACCCCCCAAAATCTAGCATGGATCACAGAGGAGAAGGCTCCAGGCAGTAGGATCCTTAGAGGCAAAGGATTAACAATCCTAAAACAGTTCCTATACTAATGGAGGACTCAAGAAGGGGTTCCTGGCTATGCCACTGAGTCCTAAACCCTTAAAAGGGTGGAGGAATCAGAGAGAGGTTTGGCATTCATTCAAAAAGATGTTCCATGGGATGGGAGGGAGAAAGGGGTAAAAACTGGGGGAGGGGGCTGTGAAAGGAAAGTAGGAAGGGGGGAGAGTGCAATGGGGGGCGACTGTGAAGGTGGGTAGAGAGGAAGAGGATGGGGGTACCTATTTAGTTTGTATGATTAGGAAGAAAATAAAATGTGGAAGAAAAAAATTACACATTCCTTTTTACACTTTCCCTTGAGATTTTCTTTTTTTTTTTTTGTTTCTTTCCTATTTTCATTATAATGATAAAAAATTCCACTTGCCCCATTTCTAGGCAATAATTCAAATTACAGATCCAGTGTGCTGGGATCAATAATGTCATCTTCATAATGAAGGTAACAGGAATATTCTTATTGTACCACAATTAGTTAAATCCTTAACAGTTAAAATTTACTTTAGAAAAATTTATAGCACAATGATACTATTTTGAAGCTATTTATTTATAGTTCCTCTTTACTCCTGGTGGAAAAATTATGGGTGTTTTTCAAGAGGGAGACACAGATTGCTTTATTTCTAGTTCTTCATCACTACTATGTGGAGAGTACATACACACAGACACACATCTCTCTCTCACACACACACACACACACACACACACACACACACACACACACACACGGAATTGGTGGTTTCTTTGGCAGAATGATTCCTGCCATTCAGACTGTAGACAAGAATGTAGCTGGATTTGACCTCCGTTACCAAAGCTAGAGATAGATTAGATAAATGGGAAACAGCCACTCCTCCCACATCCTGTTTAAGGAATGTAGGAAATGACTGAAATAGGAACCACAGGAAGTTACTGCTCAGACTTATCAAGGATCTGGTTCCTGAGTTCTATGAAAAAAAAAAATCCAGAAACCCCACTTCTGAGATGAATTAAGTGATTCTGGAGTTTCTGAAAAAAACAGTATTTTCCTAATTTATTTTGTCACGGAGTGAACATCCAGCTTATTTATTCAGCAGAAGCCTATTATTTCAATTGCTCAGTGTAAATAGAATTATTAAAATGGTGCAGACTTATTCCTGTGGCACTGCTGAACAATTTTCTAAATCAATAAAAACACACTTCTCCTTTTGCTGACTCCAATAGTTATTTGAAAGAGCAGTGTGGATTTGGATTGTAAATTGAAAATGTATAGTTGTGAACTCATAGCTTTTGGTATATTGGCATGTCCTACTTCTAATGTAAACATGTTACCTACTGATTTTTTTGAAACAGAAGTAGAAAAGGATTAAGAAGATTATAGTAATTTCTGAACATATAAATCGGTGAACTCCATGCCCTTCTTGTACATCTATGAGTCCTTAGGTCTTTTAGGATCACCCATTTCAAGAAGGAACAAAAGAGAACACACATGGGAAATTCAAGGCCAAGCATCCTGATCGATGGCTCAGAAGCCACTTCCTTTTTTTTTTTAATTTTTTTTATTATTATTAATTCAACTGTGCGCATGTGCGTGTGTATGTTCGCGCGTCTGTGTGTGTACGTGTGTGTGTGTATGTATGTGTGTGTAGAACCACGGACGAATTCGCGAACCACCATGGACGCCTCCACCTCCTTCTGCCCCGGGATTCACAGGCTCCGCCCTGCCAGGACCAGAAGCGCAGGCCGCCCCCGTTTCCGCCTGGTGTCTATACGCGGGATCTGGGATTCGAACTCAGGACCTTCCGCCTGCAAGACGGAGGCTTAACCCCTGAGCCACCTCTCCAGCCCCAGAAGCCACTTCCTGAGTGAGAGACTTGTCCTGGCATTTGGCTTAAAAGCCATGGAGCTGGGATTGCTTCATCATTCATAGTCTGTTTCCTTGTCCTGACCTATAAGTAATCCTGGAACACCAGGGAGAATGAGAGCTCTCTCTCATGTGAAAAGAAGATGAAATACTGAGTGCATTCCCCTTCCTCTTGGATTGTCACACTGATCAATGTATCAACCCCATTTTTCTCAATAGTTTTATTTTCAGCTGAGGCTAGTTAGCATCATATGTGAAAAGAAGTGATACAGTAATGATATGTCCTAATGAATTAAAAAATCAGATTTGTTCTTCATTGTTTGTCTGGTTTTAACAGCAGAAAGAGATGAATGGAAATGTTATTTCTAACAAAAAAGGGGGCATTAAAAGAAGACTGAATTTTGTCCATATGATTCTTTCTTTTGTCACCTCCATGTAATCTGACATGTAAACAGGGTGGAGGGCACCATCCAATGTGCTGGAAGTGAAAGAATTCACAGTCACAAATGAAACCCTGAAAAGGACCAATCTCTTCTTGCCTGTTAGGTATCACTGGCAGTGAACACGGGCAAGGGGAAAGGAGGGCAGAGGAGGTCATCCATCCTCCAGGGTTTCCACAGGCATGGACATGTAGGTAAATAATTTAAAGACAGAAATTTCCATTACTCATTTTAAAGGAGGCTGCTAAAGCAGGGTGCAAGAAATGTGCTCACCCTTGGGTAGAATCAAGTGCTATGCTTCAGTGCTGCCATAGACGGTCCAACACTCTAGCACTCTTTACTCCTACTGACTGGTGAGCAGAAAATTCTGGAACTGTAAAGATCTCACAGTCACTGATGGATCAGAGCATTTAAAAGTCTTCTCAGCAGGTGTGCAATTCAAAATTCCACCACTCAGTATTTCATACTTTTTTTTTTTTATTTTCCAGGATGTTAATAGAATCCACATGAAGGTGTCGGTGATCAGGTTCACTTCAGCTTCTTGACAGCCAAACCTGGGGGCAGGGACTGCTTCTGCTTCTCTGCCTTCTCCTTGTCTGTAATGTCCAAGGTGTAAAGGTACCTGCTGCAGCGAACCTTGAACTTTATGTTGCCCTTGTTCTTTTTGATCTTGACTGACTGGCATCTTTCTACTGGTGGTGAGCAGTATGTCCATGGTCTGTTCGATCTTCTGAGGCATGGCAATGAGGCACGGGTGGGCATAGAAGGTACCTGAGCAGTTCAGCCAGAATTTCATACTTTACCACTGGTCTCTACTATCTTTCCTTTCCCCCTCTTTCCTACTTTCATCATTTCTCATAAGATTTTCTGGATGAGGCCAAGTTGTCCTGATTGTCCGATGAGGGATCATTGAATTAGTTTTTAGGATTTTTGGCAGCCTCTTACAGAATGACAGTCTTCTTACTTTAATGCCACTTTTTGGAATGAGCTTTTCCATTCATCATTGGAACACTGCAGACTGGAAATGTGTTTATATTGTTGTGAGTTCACAAAGGAGAAAGAGAAACAGCACCAAGTACATGAAATTGATTTGAATTTATTTATAATTGAATGGAATTTAAGTTTCCAGCATTCCAACAGGAAAAGCTTACATGTGTTACATTGCCCATTACTAGGGAAAACAGAGAAATTTCCTCTGGATAATTTTCCATACTGTCACAAAGACTTGAGTACAGTGGCTCTCCATGAAAGGACTTTGTTTGGGATAGAGCAAGAATGTTTTGAGGCAAGGTTTGGTTATACTAAGACAATATTAGGGAAAATTTCACTGCTTATCAGCAAGTAACTGGTGGAATAAATTACAGAGAAACAATTCTGTGAATTTTATGATGATTTATTAGGATATGCCCATAGTTTTCACTATGAAAAAAATGCCAATGTATCATAAATGAAAGCAAGAGGTAATGCACATAATGAGAGTCCTGAGACCATAAGAAAATGTTCTTAGCATATCCTCTGTGGAGCTGGAGTGAAGGCAGGAGCAGGAAAATGTTGACAATAAACTTTATTTCTTAATAGTATTTTTGAAATGGATAATTACCATAAATATTTCTTTAGATTAATAACCTTGTAATTGTGGTTTTCACAGTAAATTTCATACTAGTCTTTTCTTAATAAGTAATAGAGAAGAGCATCCAACATGAGCTCCAAGCCAGGTCAGTGATCCTCCTGGAGATATGGTGTATTTGCTGAAGCCCCAGGCACTGTCTATAACTAATTTCCCAAAGAGTTACTGTGCTTCTTGTAAAAAAAAAAATCCCTCCAACTACAGTGCCACAAAGTTCCAAAAACTCGCTTTCCCTATTATATAATTACAACTACTTGATATGCTTTTAAAATGCTATATAAGTTTCATTTGATACTTTAGTGTATTATAGTTACTTGACTATTGAGGAAAACAGTGTAGACACTTTCATTAAATGAAGATCTATTTTATCCTTGTTCAGGAAAATATAAGTAAGACTTATGAAAACAATATTGCACATTTGCATAAGATTCTTATCCTCAAGGTTCTGAAGAACCATTAATAATATATTAATACAGCTCATCTTACTAATGACTTAGATCTTTCTTGCATGGAAGCACCCTGTACGCCATACAGTTTCTGGAGTCAAAGAGCAAAAATATCTAATATTTTTGTCACCCTATGAAGGTGTCTTTAATGTGAATCACTGCATATGTTACCTGTTTTCAAAACACACAAGATAGTTCTTCACATGTAGATATAGATGTATAGGCACGTAAACATGTCTAGCCATGTTTACAGAGAGAAATCAGTTTGAAAAAGGAAAGAGAGAGGAAAAGAAAAGAAAAAAGAAAAGGGGAAAAAAGAAATGCAAAAAGAAACCTCAGAGAAAATGCTAGAAAAAAAATTAAAAAGTAAAGAGAAACTAATCTTTCCAAATAAGAACTTGGAGATAAACTAGAATATAGAGGAGTTTTTAGAAGACAATTTCATCCTGTTATTAATGTTATTATTCTGTTAAGTGACACTAAGAGAGGTTTCCTTGAGATTGTACATTGGCAGTATCAGGAGTCCTTAAATTTACCTTCTCCATCTATACTTTTAGGCTATTTTTATTACATGTTAAAATAGTTAAATATTCAGCCTTCTTTATTTGACCAGTGACCAAGGCTGAGTTTGTAAGTAAATGATATGTTAACTGCCATTTCAGATTTGCAGCATATGTTTTATGTGCCTACTTGTATGTTCAAGACAGTGCTGTTTCTGAGCGTGATAGTTAACTGAAGAAGTAAATTCCCCTCTACTAGTCTGTTTCTGTTTTTAGGACAAAATACCTGGGGCTGGATATCTAATAAAGAAAATAGATTTACTTAGCTCTCAGTTTAGATGAAACCTTTGTTCAGTTCCGATGAAGACTCTTTTGACTGCAACCTATCGCAGGTGTGTGTCAGAGAGTGAGATCACCTGATCAGACAGGAAGCCCCTATTGAAAGCATGCAGTGTTCTGATGATCTACCAACAAGCTTCGCTTCTTAAAGCTCTTACCATTTGTAACCATCACCACATCGACCACACCAGGGACCATTCTTCCAGTACATGAAGCTTCCAGTACATGTGGAGAATACAGAGAACTCATCCCCAAAGCATAGCAGTCTGTGCTGACAGAGATTGCAATGCAGTTGGCACAGGCAGTGTTTCTTCCTGTGATAGCCTCACCTGCTATCAATGATTTTTGATGGTTATTGTAACACTAGCAATACCTTTCCTAATGCTAGTTTTCCCAAACCATATCTCTACATCCTTTAGCATCAAAATGTACTAAAATAGACTTTGATGGACATTAAACATACCTTCCCAAACTACTTTATGCATAAATTTAAAGTATTATGCCTAAGCATAATATACATTCTATTTTTTAAAAAAAATTAGACCATTTAAACCCATAGCATGCAGTAAAAGTTTGGCATTAACAATACAGTAACCCATTTCCAGATAAACAAGGCCATATACTGCAAAGGCCCCCTATGGTGACAATCTTTCTGTGTTCTGCAAGACAAACACATCCATCATTAAAACCTCAGTGCTGATTTTAAACCTAGTTGCTCTGAGGTACTTAAACCTTGGTGGTGTAGAATTGATAATTACAGCTTTGCATCCAGCATTCTGACAACTTTAAAATATAATTCTCTGGGTTTAGGCAATTTTAAGATCTTCATGAAATTTTAAAGACTATTAACTAGTTAAGGAAAATGGAAAAGAGGAACTTTCTTATATTAATATTCAATAGCATAAAGAGTAACCAGTTAGCACATTTGGTCTTTTTTTAAAAAAAATAACCTTGTCTCCTATTGCTTCATCTCACATATGTGGAAACAATTTCATTTTGAATTTTTTTTTAAACATTCATTCTGTGTATCAAGCTTTTTTTTTTTTTTGGCCAACCACTTCATTAGCAGAGTTCCCTCCTGGAAGGAAATGAGTGGCTTCTTCTGCAAGGTGCTGGGAAAATACTGCTCCATCTGCATGAGGGACTTGGTGAAAAGTCTCCATGGAGCTTCTGCGCTGCAGCTGCTCTGTGCGTGCACAGGCTGACTTAGTTTCAGGTGTAGGTCTTTTGTGTAAAACCAACTGTTTGGGGTGGGAATGCATGGTTTGCTACAGTTTCCAGAGGATTGCAATTTTAAATTTTTTGTCAGAAAATTGCTCTCTCTGTGTTGAATAGATCTTTATTATGGTCTTCCTTGGGGTTCCAGCCTTCTCATTCAAAACCTGGGGTGTCTCAGCCTCCATAACTTAAGGACATGAGTCCTCTTTTTTTTTTAATGTCACTATCAGAGTGCTTAGAATAACTATAGAGAATATAATTTTAAGTGTAAGTTTTTTGAACTGGTTTTGGAAATGTCTTGCAAATTAAATTAGATCTGATGAACCTAATGAGTTTACATCCAACACCCAGCCTTAGCATAAGCAGAGATGATCCTCAGTGTGATCTGACAGCAGTGCAGGAACAAATGTCACAAGAAGCAAGTGTCAGAGTAACTCAAGATAACACTTTCTATTGTGAATAGAGCCACAATTTGAACATGGTCATATACCTGTCTTTATAGTAAAATAAAGCATTCTTTGGAAATATTTTCATTAGTAGTATAGTAGGTCATACGACATTTTGAATTTTATCTTTTTTACGAAATGCCATACTGATCTCCAGAGTGCATGTACAAGTTTGCATTCTCGCCAGCAATCTATGAGGGTTCCTTTTTCCCTACATCCTCCCCAGCATTTGTTGTTTGTGTTTTGGTTTTTAGCCGTTCTGCCTGGGGTGAGTTAATATCTTAGAGTGGTTTTGTTTTGTACTTCCCTAATGACCAAAGAAGTGGAACATTCTTTAAGATATTTGTCAGACATTTTAATTTTGTCCTGGGAAAAGTTTCTCTTAAGTTCCAAGGCCCCTTTTCTAATCGGGTTGTTTTCCTCCTTGGTATTTAATTTTTTGAGCTCTTCGTATATTGTGGATATTAGTTCTCTATCAAATGTATGGTTAGTGAAGATTTTCTCCCATTCTATGGGCTGTCGTTTTGCTCAGTTAACAATATCTTTTGCTAAACATAAACTCTTTAATTTTATGAAATCCCACTTGTTGAGTGTTGGTCCTATTTCCCGAAAGGCCAATTACAATCTACATTTCCCCCCAAGGACTAATTAGGATCTTAGAAGAAACAACTGCTCTCACACAGTGCCTTAGGAGCAGGTTCTGGACTAGGAAAGATGACTCTCCCCACCTATGACTTTACCCATTGAAGAGCCACATAAAGTTCAACAAAAGTCTGACTCCCTTACCAACACAGGCACTTCAAAAAAAGTCATGTGATACACACAAGCAGAGGGACAGAGGCTGGGTCCAGAACAAGATTGACGAGGGGAAGGGAGGGTGGGATAAAGGTATGTGGATGGGAAGGGTAGGAGAGAAGGGGAGTGGGTGCAGAGGGAGTCACGGCAAAGACATAAACCCAGTTTGTATGTAAGTAAATAAATTCAATAAAAATATTTTAAAAATTAAAAAGGATGACACTTTCAAACACTGTCAGAAACTAATTTACATAACAAGATTAATTGGTTGTTACTATTATCTTTGGATAAAGGGAAGAACAGAAAGGCTAAGTATATGATGGATATTTGAATTACCAGATTGAACCTAATAAATAATATATAAAATTCTATATACTTCTTCAAATATATTTATGAGCCTTATAGCTACAGGATTGACGTTATTGAAAGGTAAATACAGACTGTTCTCCATCTAACTAAATATCATCATAATGTTGAACTGCGTGTTGACTATTAAAATGAAGGCTGCTGAGGCTAAAAAGGCTATGTGGAAGCCAGCATAACTGCCTCCACCTGAGAAAATCATAAAGCAAAGCAATTGCAGTCACTCTTGAGGGTATTATCCCTATGGATGTCAAAGTTTCATGGACAATGATTCTTATATTTAGCACATGCAGAATGCAGGTAAGTTTTGAAGAATAACAATGGATTCTTATAAGTCTGACTGAATGGGGACTCAAATTGTAGCTATGGCGACAGTTGAGGATTCATTGCTTGAGCAAATGAACACACTGCCTGGGACATAGTCATAAACAAATGCAATAAGCTAGCAAATGATTTTCTCCATCACAGCTGGCAAAACCCACCAGAGTCTGTTTGTTTTGTAGTAGAAAGTCAGACATAACATATTCACAGTCCTGCTTTAGGGAAATTATCAACTCTCCAGCTTTATGACATAATTTAATTTGCAGACGGCCCAGCTCTCCTTGCGAATAATTAAAATTTGCAAGGATCTTGATCATCTTTTGCTATCATAGGAAATCACTGTGGATCATACTGCATAAGTGACATTATGCTAACCGGACTCAGTGAACAAGAAGTAGCAAACTGTTCTTGATTTTTTGAGGAGATATTGATGTGTCATAGAGTTGGGAATCATTTAAACTTAACAAGGGGTCAGGAGTCTTTAACATCAATGGATTTTCTAAGACACTGATAGTGTGATGATTAGTCTTGTTTATCCGCTTGATAGAATCTCTACTTCCCTGGAAGATGGGTCTCTGTGCATACCTGTAAGGGAAGGGATTTTCTTAATTATATTAATTGAGGCAGGAAAGCCATCCTCTGTGGGAAACACCATTACTTGACTCAGTTCCTGGGATGTATAAATGGAGATGATATGAAACTAAGAAATAGCATGCATTTGTCACTTATCACTCTGTGCTTTCTGTAGGTACATTGTGAACAGCTGCTTTAATCTTCTGTTATGGGATGTACCTAGAACTGTAAGCCTGAATAAACATTTTTTCTCTTAAAGTTAACTAAGATATAGGTAGTATACAGCAGTTCATGAGATAACCTCATATGTGAAAGACAACCCCACCAGGCTGTCCATGGTGGTTCTCCCCTATTATTTTGAACTGTAAGCTCTCTTACATACAGCATTATGTCCTAATGCTTTCCCACCTTAAGGATGTACTATAATTCCCTTGGCTACTAAGCCCTACCTCAAACTCTCATCTCTGATAAAACTTGTAATTTTTAAGCTCAAAAAAAGAAAGAAAAAGAAACAAGAAGTTGTTGTATTTAACTGTACATGAAGCACCATGTCTAATAACATCTTTAAATTTTGGAGATATGATGATTCATGTTATGTGTCCATTTGAGTGGGCTAAAAGACACTCAGACACACTGTAAAGCATCATTTCTGGGCTTGTCTGCAAAGCCGTTTCTGGAATGAGAATAGCATTTGAACTTAGAGCCTGAGGACTTAACAGAGTGGAGCAATAAAGGAAAGCTGAAATTTCTCTTTGTGTTTGAGTGGGAACTTGCATCATTCCTGCCCTGTCTATTGGCATTTCTGTCTCTCTGACCTTTGGGCTCTGACAGAGACATAGGTAATTGGTTCTTATAATTCACAAGCCATCTGATTAGATTTGTTCTGCAGCTTAAACCCAATTGATCTCAGAACTTTTCAGTCTCTGTAATCATATGAGTCAGTTCCCATAGTCAATCTCTTCCTGTATATCTCTAAATATCTTATCAATCCCTTATCTGGAGAACCATGACTAATCAAGAAGGCAATATATACCTTGTGTGACTACATTAATCTGGTCTACTTACTTAGCCCTACAAAATTTATCTTTCAGAGGGTCTCAAAATGAAGGAAAACTCCATTGTAGGTCCAGGCTGCTGCGTAAGCAGATTTCACTTGAGTCATGTGATCCCACAGATTCAGTGGCACTCAACGCGATAATGACAGAAAATGAAAGTCCGAAGCTTTTGGCAGAGCCCTTTGGTAATCACAATGCAGTCTTTTAGAATTTTATAACAAATCCTTGTCATCTTCCACAGAACAGCTCTCCTTTTGAGTAACAGCTCTAGTCAGGTACCAGGCTCCAGTAAAGTAGGTGAGGGGGTTCCCATGTTATATAAACCTGAGCTGGTCTTATGAGCTAAATACTATCTGACTTATTGAGACACAAAATTGGGCTCACATAGAACCAAATCAACAAATGGAAAGAAATATATGTTATCAGCATACCATGAGTTAGAAGTGAGTTATGCTAGGAAATACTTCAAATACCCTTGGCCCTCACTTAAGTTAATAGTATTCTTTCTTCCAGCTTCCTCTATGACTTCCTCTGCTAATGACCAGTTGATGATGAAATAAAAGATTTGCCTTGCCTACAGGTGGTTCCACAGGACATGTAATTACTACCCCAAATTGAACAACTGTAGACTGGTAGCACCCTTGTGGAACACCCCTGAAACACGGGGGAAGTGAATTTTTCCCAACAAACAGAATCACAAGTTGCACATCTAGCTCTTCACATTTTAGGAGAAGAAATGGTCAAATATGTGTTCATATAGTGATTGATAGGTTCTTTGATAGGTCAATGGTTTGAATAGATGGTCAGGGAGTAGAAGGAACACAATTGGAAAACTGTGACAAGGAAATAGGGAATAAATGCATATGTCTATACCTTTCTCAGTAAGAAAACACTATATAATGTGTACTACATGAATGCTCATCAAAAAGTTACCTATAATAAAACATACTAGAAATTAAATGGATAGCTTGACTTATTTTGTGGAAACTGGTAAGCCTCTTTGCCAAATTAACTCTGGCTTCATCCATTTGGACAACTAAGCAAAATGGTCATGGTAGCAGGAATGGAAGTGATTCACGGGTTTAATGATATAAACTTTCACTCACCATCATCAATCAAGAAAGGCTCATTGCCAAAGGCCCAGTCTTTGAGCACAAACACAGACCAAGTACTGGGTATGACATGGCACATTTACCAAGATGATGTTCATCCATAAACCTGGTGACAAAGGACTATTGGACCACTTCCATCAAAAGAAGGGTAAGTTGGCTGATACTTTTCAGTATAGGTAAAAGACAATATGTCTGAAAGGTATATGTCTGTAAAACACATATACCTTAGAATGCCTACCCTCTGTATGCAATGCTACTGTAATACTTCATACACTAATTTACATAATGTTTTCCTACCTTCATGGTAGGCTGCAGAGAAATTTTTTTCTGTCCAAGAAATAGACTTTACAGCAAAAGAAGTAAGGTAATGAACCTCAGTCACAGGGGAGATCTTTAGGGATCTGTAATCCCTATTGGATCACAGGGGAGAAGGCTTCAGACAGTAAGATCCTTAGGGGTAAGGGATTAAACACTCGTAATAGATTTCCCATGCTAATGGGGAGCCCAAGAAGGCGCCCAGGGGTATACCACTGAGTCCTCAATGCTCACTAGGTATAGGACTCAGAGGGAGGTTAGGGGCTCCAGGGATGGGAGGAAGGAAGGGGAAGGCACCAGGAGAAGGGAAGGGAGGAAAGGGGTTGAAAGAAAGAGGGGAAGAGGGAAAGTGCAATAGGAGATAACAGGGGAGGGGAAAGGGAAAGGGAGAGGATTGGGATACCTATTGGGCTTATATGATTAGGAAAAAAAATAAAATGTGGGAGAAAAAAAGAATGTACTGACCTTGCCATATTTCCTATTATTCTGTAGTGTTGATTTGAAAATAGTCTGGGATTTCTTTTGAAGACATAATCACAGCTCTAACTGGGTGACAGTATCTTCAACAATGGGCCAGTATTTACCAGAATCTTCTTGTGTCCTTCATTCAGCTGTGCTGTAGCTAGAAATTACAGGTATATGAATGAATAGGGAATGAAAATTGGAGTAAGACCACGAATAATTATTACTAATGATGCACTAGAGTTATTTTTGCTATTATCCATCTATCAACTAACTATATGTCTGTCATCATCATCAATCCAGTTTTGTCAGTTCAAAACACCAGCAACAATCCCAGGGCTCGGGAGAGATTTTTCCTAATCATATAAGCCCAATAGGTATCCCAATCCTCTCCCTCTCCCTTTCCCCTCCCCTGTTATCTCCTATTGCACTTTCCCTCTTCCCCTCTCTCGGGAGAGTATATAAAGTGGACTGTGTACATGCAGGAGAACTGAGTCTAACAATGTGAATCCTCAGAACCCACATAAAAAATCCAGGCATGGTTTTGTATTTCTGTAATACCATTGCCAGAGTGGACAGGCAAGTATATTCCTGGGGCTTCTTGACAAACCCACCTTGTCTACTCTGTAAATTCTAGTCCAATGACAAAACCTGTCTCCAAAAAATGAAGGACAGTTCCTAAGAAACGGCACCCAATGTTTTCATCTGGCTTCCACCATCATAAATACATGTACATGTACACACATACACATTCAAACACACGTACACACACTGCCACCACCAAACTACATCACACAAAACCACAAATAAACAGCTTAGATGGTTTGATTGAGAGTAAGATTCTGTGATCTTATATTCTGCAAGAATTTCAAATGTTATCCTGTTTTCCTATTTCAGAAAAGTGCTGCCTGTGTTGAGGACTAGAGACCTAAAGATGTAAACAAAAACAATACACTCAAAACAAAATGATCAAGAAGATGGTCATATTGTTTATCTTAGAAAGGAGAGAGAAGCAGCACACCACTTTTTTTTAAATCCATTTTTTCCCTGAAGTATTTCAATCCCATGTTGGTTGGCTTGTTGAATATGGAGTTCCCAGGAACTAAGACAGAACAGTTGGCAGCCTTTCTAAAACCAGAAGGAGTTTGAGAAAAGAGGCCAAGATGTACTCAGAAAATACTGAGTTCTTTTTTGTCACATTGAAAAATCACAATGGTGTTTTCATAATGCCCAGTTTCATCTTGAGGGAATTGTCATTTATAAGAAGTACTACTTTCTTATGTCCACATATCTGGAGTTACTATTGTGTACAGCCCAGAAAAAAAATCCTTAAAAACTTATTTTTTATTTATTTTGAGCATGACTATTAAAATTAGAATATATAGTATCAATTTCATATACTTCATATATACTACCTTGAAACAGAAGTTCTTAAAAATCATTATTTGCTCAATAGTGCATGTGATATTTTGATATAATGTTTCTGTCATGATTAAAAAAAAACTCTCTTATGGATTTCCACACTATCAAATTAATTTGTAGCAAGATTCACTACAATAGTTATGTCTCCTTTAGTTCTCAATTTTTCCTGTTTCATTTTTGTAACCTGAAGGTCATTGTTTTATCAAAAATTGCATGCCTTTCATATTTCTTTTATGGATTAAGCAAGCTAGAACTTTTCATACCAGTCACATCCTTTTGTTATCCTAAGACTATTTCTCCTTTAGATTTTCACATGGGTGGCTGCTTCTGAGTCCTCAGCACAGCTTTCTTGGCCATTCTGATTGGAGTCAGATAATATCTCAGGGTGATTTTAATTTGCATTTCCCTAATGACTAGGGAGATCGACAGTTTTGAAGATGTTTATTAGATATTCGAATTTCATCTTTTTAGTTCTAAAACCTATTTTTCAGTTCTTTTCATTTCTATAGTTCATTTTCTAATGTAGTTCCTTATTTCCTTGATATTTAGTTTTTCAAGTTTTTTATGTAGTCGGGATGTCATTTCCCTGTTAGATGCGTGGTTATGAAGATGTTCTCCCATTTTGTAGGTTGCTGTCATAGTTTGAAATGTGAGGTTTCCCTCACTGCCTCATTTGTTTGAATCCTTAGCTACTGTCAATATTTGGGAAGGTCATGGCACCTTTAGGAGATGCAGCCTTGCTGGAAGAAGTCCAAGGAGGTGGACCTTGAGATCGGTTTGCCCCGCCCTGTTTAAATGAGTAAGTCTGCTCTTGAGCTTTCATGAAACATCTCTCAGCCTTGATGGACGTGATTTAGATCACTGCCAGCTTCTACTAGCCAGTCATGCCTTTCCCATCATGAAGGACTGTACTCCCCTCTAGAATCATAAGCTGAAGAAATCTCCCTTTCTTCTATTAAGTTGCTTGACTTTGGGTATTGTCTCACAGCAACAGATAAGAGTAAATTGTGCATTGCATTTTTGTTTGATTAAAATTCTCTTTTGCTGGAAAAAAAAGCTTTTTAATTTCATATAGCCCCACTTGTTTAGTTTTAGACTTATTCTCTGCATCTTTAGGGTTCTATTGAGAAATGCTGGCTGAGACCAATCAATTTGAAGACATTCCTTTTTTTTTTCTTCTAGGAGAGTTAAGTCTCTGGTCTCACATTGAGGTCCTTGATCCATTTGCAGTTGATTTTCATGCAGGGAGACAATTAATGGTCCAGTTTCATTCTTCTTCATATAGATAACCAATTTTGTGAGCACTATTTTTTGAAGATTCTGTACTTTTTTCAATTTTTTTAGCATTTACATCAAAAATCAGTTGACTGTAGGTAAGTACACTTATACTTGAGTCTTCAATTCTAATCCATTTGTCTACATCCCTTTTTTGACATCAGTAATACTTTATAGTAGAGTTTAGTGTCTTATATAGTGGCATATCCTGTGGAACTTTTATGAGTCAGGATTGTTGTTGGTATGTTTCCATATGAAATTTGAGATTGTTTTACCAATTTCTGTGAAGAACTGGGTTTGAATTTTTTTGATATTGGATTGAATGTGATATTGCTTTTGATACAATGGTTATTTAAACAATGTTACTCCTGCTGATCCAGAATTTTGATCTCTTTGTAATCTCATTTTTTAGGGTTTTAAAGTTTTCATTAAATAGATCTTTGACCTTCTTGGTTAGGTTTATTCCAAGATATTTCTTTTCTTTTCTTGGAGGAATGGTAAATGGTATTGTTTCTCTCAGGTCTTTCTCAGTTTGTTTATATTTGGCATATAGGAAAACCACTGATTCTTGAGCATTAGTTTTGTATCCTGCCACTCTACTGAACTTATTTATTAGCTCCAGGAGTTCTGTGATAGAATCTTCAGGGTCTTTGAGGTAGAGGATCATGTCATCTGTGAAGAAGAATAATTTGTTTTCTTCTTTTGCAAGTTGTATCTCTTTTACCTCCCTCTCTTGTCTTATGATTCCAGCTTTGTAATTTGTAATGTTGAGTAGGAGAGAGGTGAGAATAGGCAGCATTATCTAGTTCCTAAACCAAGAGGGACTGTTTCCAGTTCTTCACATTTTTACCATAAACTTGTATACAACCTCTTATTATGTTGCTAAGTGTTCCTTCCAATCCTATTTTTTCCAGGGTCTTTATCATAAATGGGTGGTATATTTTATCAAAAGCATTTTCATCATCAATTGAGAGAATCATGAGATTTTTGTCTTTGCATTTGTTCATATGGTTGATTATGTTTATAGATTTACATATATTGAACCAAACTTGTGTGAAATAAACCCAACCTGAACATAGCGGATTTTTGATATGCTTTTGAATCCAGTTTACTATAATTTTGTTGAGGATCTTAGCATCTGTGTTCATCAATGAGATTAGCCTAGAGTTTCCCATTTTTGTTATTTAGCTTTGTTATCAGTGTAATGTTGGCTTCATAGAGTTCCTTCCTTTTCTATTTTGTGTAATAACTTAAGGAGTATTGATGTTAATTGTTCTTTAAACACCTGATAGAATTCTATACTTATTCCATCTGGTTCTGGGCTTTTCTTCATATGAACTTTCATTATTACATTTAAATTCATCCTTTCTATAGGACTATTTAAATAATTCAGTTCATTGTGGCTTAACTTTGATGTGCTGTATGCATTTAGAAATTCATACATTTCTTTGTGATTATCAAATTCGTGGGTGTATAAATTTTTAAAGTGTGACTTAGTGATTTTTTGAATTTCCTTGATATCTGTAGTGATAGCTCCATTTTTAGTTCCAATTTTATTAATTTGATTCTCTCTTTTAGTTCTGGTTAATTTATCTAAAGGTTTGTCAATTTTATTGTTTGTCAAAGAACCAGCTTTTTGTTTAACAGATTCTTTTAATTGTGTTCTTTGATTCAATTTCAGTAATTTCTCCTCTGATCTTAATACTCTGCACTTTTATTTCTTTTTGAATTGATTTATTCTTGTTTCTCTAAAACTTTAAGCTGCATTGTTAGGTTGTTAACTTTTGATGCTTCCGTTTTGTTTTGTTTTGTTTTGCATAAGCATTCAGTGCTATAAATTTTCTTCTTAAAACCACCTTTTGATATAATGTATTTCATTATCATTTAGTTCTAGGAATTTCTGTGTTTACTTCTGTCCAGACCATTCTTTATGCAATAGCATATTGTTAAGCTTCCAAGAGTTTGTATACTTTCTGTTGTTTACCCATCTTTATTCCTTGTTGTCGATCTTTATTCCTGGTAGTCAATTAGAGTACAGTTAGTTATTTCAAATTTCTTTTTTTTAATTTCCACTCATACAAACTTATCAGGTACACCAGTTTCCCCTTCCCCCAATCCACTATCCCCTTGTACCCCCCTTTCCCTTCCCCTTCCCTCCTCATCCCCCAGTGCCTCCCCTTCCCATCCCCAGAGCATCTTTTAATGTGCATGCCAAACTCTCCTCTAGGTCCTCCTCTCCGATGAGGTGCAAGGACCCAGTAGCATTTCCCAGAACCCTTTCCTGTGTTCCTGTTAAGCATAGGAACACTACTGTGGCTGTCAGTCCCTTGCCTCCCAGGATCCTAATGCCTTTAGCAAATGCTAGACTTTGTGAAGTCAATAGTGTGTTGGACATTGCGCAGGGCATGTAAAGTCCAAATATGATTGTTTCGGCTCTAACTTGTGTGGAGTATCTTGCATATCATTGCTCCTCCTATCCTTGTGCTCTTACAATCTTACCGCCCCCTCTTCCGCAAATTTCCCTGAGCTTCAGGATGGGGAGAAATTAGGCTGGCCTAGTTCCAGGTGATTGATACAGAGTCTCTGATGTTCTGGATTATGATTTGTTGATTTTTTTTCAGTTTTGCTGCTGCAAATTTCTTGCAGGCTTGCTTTGTATCCTAGTTTGTGATCATTTTTGGAGAAAGTTACATAGGCTCCTGAAAAGAATGGATGGAATGTTTGGTAAATGTCTGTCAGGTCCATTAGATTCATGGTTTGCTTTAGTTCCAGTGGGTCTCTGTTCATTTTTTGACCTGTCTATTGATGAGAGTGAGATGCTGAAATACCCTACTATTTGGGTTGATTTGTTGTTTTACACATCACCGTGTTTGTTTAATGAATGTGGGTAAGCCTTTTGTTGGACCATATATGTTTAGAATTGTGAACTCTTCTTGATGTATTGTTCTTTGAGGAGTATATAGCATCCTTCTGCTTCCCATGATTTGTTTTGGCTTGAAGTTATTTTGTCAGATATTAAGATGGCCATTCCTGCTTGTTTCCTAGTTGTATTTGCTTGAAGTTCTTCAACCATCCTTTGACCCTGAGATTGTGACCATCTTTCAAAGTGAGGTGTGTTTCTTGGAAGTAGCATACTGATGAATTATGGCTTTTAATCCACACTGTTAGCTTGTGTCCCTTGATTGAGGAATTGATCTTATTGATACTTAAAGTTATAATTGAGAAGTTTTTGTTCATTCCCATCATTTTTAGACTTTATTGGGTTTTTGTGTGTGTTGGCAGTTCTCTATCTAGTAGTTGTACTGGCCTGTTTCTCTTTTATCTTCCTGAATGTGTTGATCGATTTTGTCTGTCTTGAGAATTTTTACTAGTATCTTCTGCAGGCCCAGTTCAGTAGATAAAAAGAATTTTAGTTTATTTTTATCAGGAATTTTTTTTTCGCTTTCAAGCATGACCAAGAGTTTGGCTGAATAGACCAGCCTGGGTTGGCATTTGTGATCTTTCATGACTTGAAGAATGCCTTTACAAGCTCTTCTGGCTTTTAATGTTTCCATTGAAAAGTTAACTATTTTTCTAATAGGCTTGCCCTCTCTTGCAGTTCTCAAAATGTTCTTTGTCCTGTATCTGAGATGTTCTTACTATAATTTGCCTTTTTGTGCTCTTATTTTGGTCATATCTGGATGGTGTGCTATATGCGTCTTGTATTTGAATGGGGCTCTCTTTCCTTAGTTGTGGGAATTCCTCATTTATTATCAATTGAAAGATCTGAGCTAGAGTGTTTTCTTGGGTTTCTTTTTCTGGGATTTCATGAATGTACAGGTTTGACTTCTTCATGGTATCCAATATTTCATTAATATTCCTTCAATTTTTTAATCTTTTCAGTTTCTTTAATTGAGCAACCCTGATCTGTCAGTTCATCTTCCAGATCTGATATTTTATCTCCTGCTCAATTCAATCTCTGTGTGATACCCTTTCTGTTAGCTAAATTTCGGTTTAGAGGTTTTTCATCTTTTCTACACTTGTTTCCTCTATTTCCTTTTTCATCTAAGATGAAGTTTTTATTATTTTCCTATTCATCTAAGATCATATGCTTACTTATTTCCTCTATGAGTTTTTCACATTTTTTTGCCATTCATAACATTCCTTTTGTAGTTCTCAAAGCTTGTTGACCATGTTAATAACATCCCTTTGGAAGGCTTTATCCTGAGTGCCGAGTGCTGCTTTCTTGACTGGTATTCATGAAGCTATTCAGATTGAAATTTATCGTAAAAGGGGTTGGTATTTTTTTGTAGAAGACATGTTTTCTTGGTACTTGGTGTAATTTGTGGTTTTTACAATGTGACTTGGGCATCTTCTATTGAATCTGTGGCTGCTTTGTTTGGTTGTTGTTTTTGGCTTCCTGAGTCAGAAGAGATTGTCTGACTTTAACTGTTGCTGGGAAAGAGTCTCTGGATTTAGATGGGATCTTCTGATCTTCTGATCGTATGATATGGCTGTCCCATGGTGCCAGGGTCTATCCCAGGGGTAGGGGTTTGGGGGGTACTGGGTCAGATGGATGGGTCATCCATTGGTTTGGGTGGCTCTTACCTGGTGGGGGTTTCAATTCCAGGGGGTCAAGACAGATGGAAAGTCCTTCTTCTGGCTCTCTGTGGCTCTTACCTTGTGCAGGGGTCTGGGGTAGGTAGACACATAATTTAGAGTAAATATATGGTGACTGAGTATTTAAGGTTTAAAGAGGAGAGATTAGGGTATGTATATGCTGTAGTTCCTCAATTTTAAAAAGATTATTTATTGAGACTGTAACTTTGAAGAAGCTCTATATTACTTGCTTAGAATTCTCATAATTCAGAAGTGATTGGTGATCACATAAAATGGCATCAGGGAAGAGAAATTGAAAATAAATACAACTTTTAAGACTATCACATCAGCATATGCTATGTTATATGGAATAGCAAGTTGGATAATTTTTTTGAAAATAAACTTCCATTGATCTTCAATCTTGAGTTGCATAAAAGATAATTCTGTCATTAAAGAAACTGGGAAAATTGCAAATGAGTAAGTTTAGATGACAAAATGTATTTAATAAAGAAAATGTTGAGTGAGAACTCTGTGGAAAACCTAGGTGGAGTTACTTTGCATACAATGAAAAAAAATGGCCTGAAGTTTGGAGACAGAAACCTGGGAACGATCCTCAAGGAGGTGATAATTGAAGCTGCTGAAACCCATGAGGTCATGTGGAGCATTTTGTCCTATTCCTCTTGGATATAAGGACACAAAAGTTGTTCTTCTATATTGCTCTTCCTGAGAAATCACAAGCTTTTTATGTCTATCAAGAGACAAGGCTTTGATTTAAAATGTGAAATCATTATCTAATAGAGAAAGGCATTAGGCATTCAATTTCCTGATAGACATTTTGTAAGTATTTTGCTGGTGATAGATAATCAAGAGATCTACAAGTACTTGGTGAAACAATGTGCAATACAGTCTGTTATGTCAATATTTAGGTAGACCTGGAGTCTAATGAACATATGCCCACTTAAATGCTATAGTTAATAACTAATTGCCAGGAATAGTGCTACATGCCTGTAATCTCATCACTTGGAAACTGAAACAGAAAGGTTGCTGCAAGTTCAAAGCCAAAATTGGCGCATAATTCTAGGCCAACTCACATTCAAGAACTCACTGTACTGATGGCTACTTCTGCCAGACCTACACAATGATTGGCTTATAAGCATGTCACCACGAATGGAAGATCTCAGGAAATACTATGTCTCCCAGAATTACTATTAAAGGTTGATGTCAGACAGAAGAAGGGGAATTTCTTTACTCAATGATTTGATTACTAATAGGTTATCCATGCCCCAGTGCATACTCAGGGAATTACCACTGCAGACATCCTAGATAAGATCAGATGAATCACACATGCAGGGGATGGGAAAGTAGGAGGGAGACTGGCCAGAAAGGAGGAAGGATGGGAATGGTGGTAAATAGTGGAGGAACTCTGTGTCTATGGGTGAAAGTGTCAAAGAAAAAAGGAAAAATTCTGGGCCAGCTTGGATTACAGTGTGTCTAAAATAAATGAATAAATAAATAGCCTCTACAACAATAATAAAATTAAGTTGATGCTTGCTTTAAATAGCCACTTTTTATTTCTTATAGCAAAATACAGGTTGATTATGCAATTTCAAGCATAAAGTTGTTTAGAAGAAATGAAAGCAAAAATCTCACATGAACACAAGCTTTTTCAATGAAATGTGGAAATCTCTGTTCCATTGTGTGGCTTATCAAAACCGTAATGAAATGAATTTTCCTGTTTGGCTTGGTAAAATCTTACGTGGCATCAACTGTCTGTCCCCCCACTGGGAGCTGCATTATTTCCTGTAGTGGTGCCAGTTTCTCTTTAGGTGTCTGAACTTTGTTATTTATGTATCTCCCCCTTCTTTATGATGTTTCCCCTTCAAAATCATGCATTCTGAAAAAGTAAATGCTTTTTTGATTGGTATCCATAGTCACTTCAAGGGATAAATGGACCTGAGAGATTTAAACTTCTCTTCCAAATCCCACTTTACAACCTGTTACAATTGTGTGGCTGTGGGGCATTTCATATCACCACAAGTACTTTAGTGCTTAGGAAAAGAGCTGAAGGTGAAGTTAGGTCATTATCCACCTAGGTAGGAAGCTTGCTCTCATCACTTTGAAGGTATAAACTGTATCTGATGTTCAGATGCATGGGAGAGTAACTTTTTTAGAACTTCAGAGATTTTTTTTCTAAAGTATTCCACTAAAAGATTAGAAAATTTTGACAATTACAATGTGAGAAAAGGTCAGTATTATGGATTTTTAAAGTGACTATAAAAGAATACTTGTAAAATTGAAAATAGCAGTCAATATTTAGTCCAGAAAGTTGAAGGCAATTCAAAGATTCCTTTCAGGGTGGCATTAAAAGCTTGAAAGAAATGCTGAATAAATGAGCTGTTTCTTGACATTCTGGTGTACTCATTGAGAAGACAAAAATTTTGCTTAAAAAGGAAGTGAAACACCAATTTTTTTGGTATCCTTTTTAAATGAATAATTAAAGAGAAAAAGAAAATGTAATAATTCCTTTAAAATTAAAATTGCTATTATCACATAATTATAATTCAGAAATTATGCAGACACTGTATGACATATACCCTTTGATGATTCTACCATCCGAGAAGTAAAAGACTTAAGGAAAGATTTTAAGTTGCACACAGAATCCATAAAATACAGTATAAGACAGGCCATGCCATGCACAAGAAAGGACTCTCTGGAATTGGGGCGGGAGGCACTGGGGAATGGGGAGGGAGGGGTGAGGAGGGGGAGCAGGGGGTTCGGGGGGAGGAGGAGGGAGGGAGGGAACTGGTGTACCTATTAAGTTTGTATGAGCTGAAATAATAATAAAAAATGTATAATAAAAAAAAGAAATGTTAAATAAACAAAATGGTTGAAAAAAAAAAAAAAAGACAGGCCATGCTTATGACCAAGCAACATATGTCTTAGTCTGCTCCTTTAATGCTTAGAGAAGTCTTACTGTCAAGAAAGTCTCCTTCCTCCATACCGTATTCTAATTTCCTGTTTGGGACTCTCTCTCCTAATGACTTGCTCTTAATGAGGCTATAAAAATGTCCCTAAATTATGGAATGTCATAAAACCTGAACTGGAATAATTCAGCTCTCAGTCCAGGTCATGATCGTCAGCAGAGTAGCACCAGGATAGAAAATGCAGTGAGATCAGACTGTCCGGCTGTGACTTGCCAATGAAACTGTCAGTTGCCCAGGTTCCCTCAGAACTACCTTCACACTGGACTTTTCTGTACTAAGGTGGCTCAGCAGTACTTCATATTTTCTAAGCACCCCACTAGCCTTCTCGTGTATTCCCTTTTGTGTCTATATATTACAAATTTCTTCTCTTTTAGTTACAGTCAAATGACCTTAATAAAGATAATCTAAAAATTTTGTCTCTCTTTTAATAATTCATGTACTTTTAAATTATAAGACTGAGATGTCTCAGAGAATTTGGAAAAGTAAAATGTACCTAAGGAAGGTAGAATATAAAAATAATCACAATTTCACAGACACAGCAACTTATGCTCCCTCCTTATTTTTATGAATGTGTACACTTGCACATGTGCATACACAGTAAAGAAGACTAAGGTAATAGTTATAACTTTCTACAATAGTCTGGAAAAAGTATTGTGTTCAAATCATGAAAATTAATAGTCATTCTTAAAAATTATCTGAGGGCTGGAGAGGTGGCTCAGGGGTTAAGCCTCTGCCTTGCAGGTGGAAGGTCCTGAGTTTGGATCCTAGACTCCATGTATAGATGCCAGGTGGAAGCGGGGGTGGCCTGCATTTCTGGTCCTGGTAGGGCGGGGGGGGGGGGGGAGTAAACAAGGAGGAGGTGGAGGCGGTCCATGGTCATTCCCGAATTTGCCTGTGGTTCTACACACACACATACATACACACACACATGCACAATTGAATAAATAATAAAAAAATTTAAAAATCTTTAAAAATTTATCTGCTAGGATGGACAATTCAATCCTCATTCACAGTTTTCTAGAGTAAATAAAATTCACCTTTATTATATGGGTTACATTGTGGCCCCTGGTTTAGTTTCATAACTCATAAGGTAGCTAAGGGTTTTAGTCATCTCACAGTTCCATGGAAAAGAAGTCATACCAGCAGGAGCCAAGGGAGTTACCCTAGATGGGAAATCAACAGCGGAGGGGAAATGCATGTCAGTCATCTTTGTATATCTTTAGTAACACTGTCTGCCTGGGAAACATGCAATGGGTAGGTCTTCCCACTTCAGTGAAAACAAACAAGTCCATCTCATAAGGGTTTCCCAGAGGTCTGCCTTCACTAGACAATTCCTCATTGGTAAGCCCAGAGGCCCACATCCTAGAGGTCAGAATGGTATTTGAAACTAACCATTACTCTTCCACAACTCAGAAGTATAACTCAAATTACAAGAATCTTTGACTTTGACTGTATTTGTAGATAGACCTTTTAGACAGATGATTAAATTAAAATGATGCTCTTGAAGTGGGCTCTATTCCAGACCAACTGGTATTCTGACAAGAAGAAATTGGGTCATACAAAAAGGCTTCTGAAAATACATATGAATACAGGAAAGAACATAAAAGGCAGTAAGAATTTGAATATTGTCAATCTAGAGGGGGACTCAGGGGCTGAAGAGATGAAATGGCTTAGGCATGGCCTAGATGTTAAGACTCTGCCTCATAAGCAGAAGGTCCTGAACTTGGATCCCAGGTCCCACATTAAAAAACAAAACAAAACAAAACAAAACAAAACAAACAAAAAAAAAAAACATGGAACCAGCAGTAGCTTGCATTTCTAGCCCTGGTGGGTGGAGCCTGGGAAATCTCAGAGCGAAGAGGAGGTAGAAGCAATTCAGCATGATTCCCAAAGTCACTCTTGGTCCTCCACAGGGACACATAGTGCCCTCTAATACACACACACATACATACACACACACACACACACACACACACACACACACACAATACATAAATTTTAAAAGGGGAATCAAGAGGAAATAAATCTATCCAGTCCTTGAAATCATTCCCCAAAACTACAAGAAATTTACTGTTGTTACTTAAATGTCTAGTACATGATGGCGAGAGGAACGCCAACTAATATGTATGTTGGTACCATGAAGACGATGCTATGCCAAATATCTAAAACCGTGTACATGGCTTTGTGTGTTTTTTACTACTATAGTAAATGGAAGAGAAGAGAGATCAATTGAAGAAGGAATTAGTAAGCAAAAGTGACCCAAATTAGAAGATTTGAAAATTTGTTATATTTTATGCATAAATATGAAAATATAAGCTATGGAAAGAACATCAAGGACAGAGTTAGATAACTATTTGATAAAAACATTAAAGGGGTGACTCATGGATTTAATCAGCTACCAAAGTAGAAATGAGTAGGAGAGACAGAGCTGTGTCAGCCAACACACAACTTAGACTACAGGGGAAAGAAGGGACCAAATGCTTGGACTTCTTGGATTCTATAAGATAGTTAGCAGAGATGTATCAGCAGACAGGCAATTGCTGCTGAGAGAAGAGAATGACCCGGGGGCCTTCTGTAGGAAGCAAAGGCTGCTGAGCAGGTTGTCTTCCCATTCCTGGAAAGAAAGACTTGACACTCTTGGCTTTACTAGGCACTACTGCCACCTCGGTGAGTCTAAAAGGTGTATCACTTTCCTAGTGAGGCTGGCAGACAAATCATTAAGCTAAAGATTATTCTTAAGTCTTGAAATTTTCCTGCTTGATTTTGGGCCCGTGGATCTTCTTTATTTTTTTCCCTTTTTAAATAAACTATTCTTTATTTATTTGTATGTGTGTGCGCGCCTGCCTCAGAGGGCACAGTGTGTCCCTGTGGAAGACCAAGAGTGATCAGGAATCATCCTGGATTGCTTCTACCGCCCTCTTGCTGCACTCTGGGATTTCCCAGGCTCCTCCCACCAGGGCTGGAAGGGCAGCCCCCACCCCCACCCCTTGCAGTTTACGCTGATGTTTTTAGGTAGGACCTGGGATTCAAACTCGAGATCTTCTGCTTAGGAAGACAGAGTCTTAACCCTGAGCCATCTCTCGAGCCCTGATTTGATTTATTTTATTATTTATTTTATTTTATTTTATTTTATTATGTTATTTTCCTTTTAAGAATGTGCTAACCTTTTTCTGGTCCTAGCTTCCAACACGATCAAGAAAACAAGGAACAACAGACCAGCCAAAAAGTGTCGCGGCCATGTGCAGGCTATTAGCTGCATGAACTGCGCCCGATGAGTGCCCAAGGAAAAGGCCGGAAAGAAATTCGTCATTCGGAACATCAAAGAGGCCGCTGCCATCACAGACATTTCTGAAGCCAGCGTCTTCGATGCTCATGTTCTCCCCAAGCTCTGTGTGAAGCTTCATTGCTGTGTGAACTGTGCTGTCCATAGCAAGGTGGACAGGAACGGACTTCCTGTAGCCCGAAAGGACCAACACCCCCACCCCAATTTAGACCTCCTGGTGCTGCCCCACGACCTCCACCAAAGCCCATGTAAAGAGTTTGGTTCTTGAAAATAAAAGACAAAGCTGTCTTCTGGGAAAAAAAAATAAAATAAAGTGGAAATTACTATGTCAAAAAAAAAAAATTGAGTATTTCCTTTGTGTCTGTTCACCATACCATTTTTGAAGCATTTTATCTGACTTTATAGTTCCGGAGCTGGAAAGGAATTTTACGTCAGGATAAATGACACCTACAGTCTCATCCACTCTTTAGTTAGACTATATGTAGATGAGATTTGAACCAGAATTGGTGCTAAAATATTAGTTAAGATTTTTTTCACTATTGGGATAAGATAGATGTATTTTTCATGTGAAAAGACATGATATAATAGTTATTCTTAACTGTTGCTATGAGAGGGCATTCAAAGTCAAGCAACTTAAGGGAGAAAGGGTGATTTATTCAGTTTATTATTTCAGAGGGGAGAAACAGTCTTTCATGGAGGAGGCTACATGGTTGGTGGCTGAAGCTGGAAGCAGGCTAAGTCACTGCAAACATCCTGGAGGCTCAGAGCTGCTCAGTCCAATAGATAGGCCAGTGGGTGATGGCTGAAGACTGGAGGATTTTTGGACAATTGAAGCAGAGAGTTTCTCTTCATAATCTTCTGTTCTGTGATTCTTTTTATCTGATCTGCTGCTGGGAGGTTCAAATAAGATTTGGGGCTGATCTTTGTGTTATAAATATATTGATCTGGATAATCTTTTCAAGTAGTCTGACAGCTGATCTTAGTTAATGACAGGTGTGGTCGAGTTGAAAACCAAGATTAACTATCACACATGACTTTGTGGGATCATAGAAGAATATAGAATATGTGATCCCCTAAATCAGATGTCGGGCTTTCTCCCAGTACCTTAGAATGTGACTGCATTTGGAGAAAGGCTTTTCTTTTATTAGAGAAATGATTGAATAAAGGTCAGGATATCATGGAAGAATCTATTCCTGTTGGGTTGAAAATTCTTTATAAAAAGAAAAAATTGGGGACTAGGAAGAGATATGTGATATGTACCACTCTCAGGATGGATTGGTGTAAACACAAGGAGAAAGAACACATCTGTGGTCGATGAGAAAAGTCTCAAAAGAATTGAAATCTATATATATATATATATATATATATTGATTTAGGTCATTGAAACTTCAAAACTGTGAGAAAATAAGTCCTGTTATTTAAGCCATCCAGTTTGGGGTATTTTGCTATATAAGCTATAGCAGACACATTTCTGTGCAAATGAGTCCTAGTGAATGGAGTCTTTCACTTAGAAATCACAAACTGAAAAGAGAGAAGATACTCAGAATGAGGCCTGCCACCCTCTTCAGTCTGTGGCAACTCTCAACCCTTCTAAGACCAGCCGTTCTATACTCATTTCTATATTCAGAAAAACAAAAATTCTGATTGACTTCTTACTTGAACCTAAGACCTTGTTGTGTGTTGTTCAGCTGTCTTTACTTGGGTCCTTTTATCTGATCTCCTCTTTTAACTCAGCAGTCACACAGTGCATTTGGCAATCAATACCTCTCAAGTAGAATAACGTCACAGCTTCAAAAGGTTTCTGAGACAATTCCTTCCCATGCCCTTCTGAGTTAAAAGGAAATCTCCTGAAGCACAATTGTGGCATTGTTATTATGCACAGCACTCTATGTACATTTTGATTAATTATGCTTTTCAATTAAAGCAATAAGAAGATTTTAGAGAAAAAAACTAAACACATAAAAAACTTGAAAGACGTGCATTATTATTCCCATGATGTAAACTTCATTCGACAGTAGTAATATTTTCCAATATTTTTCCTCGTTTTTATTTTCTGCTTTTACAACTGTGATCACAGTGATATAGTGTGCCCAATGTTTACAACTTAAAAGCAAAATTGCTTATCAAAGCGATGCAAAATGTAAGAAGAAAATTTGGGAAATATTGTAAAACTACAAAGGAGAGGATGTAAATCAAGATAAATGGCTAATCATAATATGACTTTAATACATCCTCGAATCCTTTTTACCTGGAATTTGTTTCATATTAAAGTCATGCATGTGTGGAAGTTACATATAGGTGTCAACTTGCAAACTGAAGGTCAAGCTCAACCACATATGAATTGGTAATTATGAGAAGCCTGTGGGAAATTCTGCAGTTGTTAAGGGAAGCCTATCGTGGATGGGATCAATCCATGGGCAGGTGGATAAGATAGTAAGAGCTGGTTTACTGGTTGGGCATACTATGCAGACTCACAGTCCAGCAAGTGAGGAGTTTTGCTCCTCTGTTAGCAGTTCCTGTGGATATGGTGTGTCTAGTCCCCTTGGTTCTTGGTGTTGATATTAAGTCTCCTGACAAGTGGGACTAAGAATGATCATCAGAATCAAAAAGCTGAAATAAGCCCATTGTTCCCCTAAACTGCTTCATCATGTGTTTATCAGCAACATGAAGACAAACTTCAATAGCATGCAAACATGAAGTAGGGATAAATTTAAATAGTCACAATTTCTAGAACATGAAATAACAGGGATTCATTAACAAATGATATATATATACATACATATATATGATTGTATTTTTATCAGCAGTCTTCCAATAGCACAAAAATATATAAATGTATGTGGAAAGCTAAATATGTGTGCTTTTTTAATGCTCAAAAGCATTACTGGGCTTTCTAGACATAAAAAAATATTGTCATTGTTCTTCCCTTCTTCTATTCTTAAGGAAGAAAACAGAAGCCTGTCATTTGTGATCCCTTACACTGTGATACCTACAGTAATTAAAAAGATTATAAACAGGAACTATGGGGAAGGAGGGCCCCACCAGAAACAAGGAGAGAGGGGACCATGTTACAGCAGAGCAAATAGGCCACCATCAAGGACTGCAAGTAAGTAATGAGATATCTGGTTAAGTTCACAGACTTTCCGTCCTGATCATTTGCAACTGATGGGGTATGATCTCACCAGAAGGGGAGGACATATAGGCTGCCAAATAGAAAGTAACCATTTTGCAAATGGGTGATTGATCCCTCCCTCACCACGGTCTCCTATTTTTATTCCATATACCTTTGAATATACTCTTATAACAAGACTCTAATTTAACAGGTTTTTATCTCTGGCCAGGGGTGACATCCAATACCCATCAAGATGGAGCCAAGGGCATCGCAGGAGCAGCAAAACCGAAAAAAAAAAAAAGCAACAAACCATAATTCAGAACATCAGAGACTCTGTTATCAACCACCTGGAACTGGGCCAGCCTAATCTCTCCCCATCCTGAAGCTCAGGGAAATTTGCGGAAGAGGGGGCAGTAAGATTGTAAGAGCACAAGGATGGGAGGAGTAATGATATGCAAGATACTCCACACAAGTTAGGGCCGAAGCAATCATAATAGGACTTTGCATGACCAGCGCTATGTCCAACACATTATTGACCCCACAAAGTCTAGCATGGACTAGAATCCTTGGAGGCTAGGGACTGACAGTCACAGTAGTAGTTAAGGGGAACACAGGAAAGTGTTCTGGGAAATACCCCTAGGTTCTTGCACCTCATCGGAGATGAGGACCCAGAGGAGAGTTTGGCATGCACATTAAAGGATGCTCCGGGGATGGGGGGAGGTACTGGGGGATGGGAAAAAAGGGGAGAGGAGAGGGGGAAAAGGGGGGTCGGTGGGGAGGTGGAGGGAGGGAGGGGACCAGTGTACCCGTTAAATTTATATGAGCAAAAATAATAATAAAAAAGAATATTCCTCCCACCATCCAGACGGAGCCTCCGCACAGGGCCTGGGAGGAGGAGGAGGTCACCCCCTCTGCGCCTGGGCCCGCCCCCAGCTCCCCCGGTGAAATAGCGCCCCGCCTACACTCCGTCCTCCCTTTCCCCACTCAGCCGCCGGGGACGCGCGCAGTGCAGCCTGGATGCACCGCGACCTAGGTAAGCTCCACCCCCACCCACCCCCAGAACCCCAGGCCAAATAATTCAGTTCAGTGAAAAAGGCACAGAAATTGAAAGAAGATCTTAAGACTTAAAACAACAATGCCCAAGTCAAAGTGCAAATCCATGAGAAACAACACTCAAGTAAACAAATCTCCCACTGAAGGAATTAATCCCATAATGTTAGACTTCAACCAGAACTAAACCCACGGAAAATGGCCAAGAAAGCCTGACCCAGGATAATGACTTTCAAAATATGATCATTACCATGTTCAATACTATGAAAGAGGAAATCCAGGAGGAATTAAATAATTGAATCAATCGCTTTGAAGAGGAACACAACAGACACTTGGAGGAGGTGAGAAAAACAGTGCAAGAAACAAAAAAAGGCATAGAGCAGTTAAAGCAGACTCAAGCAGAGTTTAAAACTGAGCTAAAAGACAAGTTATCTTCAACCCAGAACTCCACAGAGAGTCTTATCAGCAGAACTAACGAAGCAGAAAACAGAATTTCAGCACCTTGAAGGTAAAGTGGGAGTATTAACCCCACTTCCTCAATGGAAGAGCCAAAAAGATACTTGAGAGAAATATTCAAGAGATATGGGACACCCTGAAGAAGCCCAACATGCGTATTCATGGAATACCAGAGCAAGAATCTCAAAATACCACCCCTGAGGAAATTTTTCAAACGATCATCAAGGAAAACTTTCATCATCTAAAAAAAGAGAGGCCCATCTATATACAAGAGGTATTGTGCACCCCAAACAGATATGACTAAAACAGAAGCTCACCACGGCAAATAATAGTTAAAACACTCCACATTCAAGATAAAGAACTGGTGCTGAGAGCTTCAAGGGAGAAAAAACAAGTCACTTTTAAACGTAAACCTATTAAAAAAATGACTTCTCAGTCGAAACAGTAAAAGCAAGAAGAACTTGGAGAGACATACTTAAAAAGTATTGAATGAGCAAAAATGTCAACCCAGGCTGATTTATCCTGCAAAACTATCCGTCATGATCGAGGGAGAAAGAAAAATACATGTCCACCAAACCAGGCCTTCAAAAACTGCTAGAAATGATACTCAAGCTTGAAGAAAAAAACAGGCATATCCAGGAGAACAGAAGGCAAGTATAACACCATTAATGCAAAGCAATATACTTATAAAAACTACTAAACATAATAAATGTTTGGAATTAAAAATAGTTTCTTCATTATAACAGTAAATGTTAATGGAATTAACTCACCGATCAAGAGACACAGATTACAAATTTGGATTTAAAATCACAATCCATCAATCTGCTGCCTTCAGGAAACCCATCTCACCACAAAAGATAGGCATGCCCTAAAAATAAAAGGCTGGTCAACAATTCTACAAGCTAATGGAGGCAGAAAACAGGCAGGGGTAGTCATTATGATATCAGACAAAGTGGACTTCAAACCAAAGAAAATTATAAGAGACACGGATGGATACTACATTTTAGCCACAGGTACAATTCACCAGGAAGACTTCACAATACTGAATCTATATGCACACAATATGGGCCCCTCCACATTCATTAAGAAAACCCTACAGTGTCTAAAACAAGAAATCAACCCCCAAACGATAATTCTTGGGGACTTCAACACCGCCCTCTCAACATGGGATAGATCAACAGGTCAAAAGCTTAACAGAGACACTTTGGAACTTAATCAAACCCTGAAAGAAATGGACCTTACAGATCTCTATCGAACTTTTCACCCACCCACCAAAGAATACACATTTTTCTCAGCAGCACACGGAACTTTCTCCAAAATAGATCACATACTGGGACACAAAACGAATCTACACATATACAAAAAAGTTGAAATTCTAACCTGTGCCCTGTCAGACCACCATGGCCTAAAGCTGAACATCCACAACACAACAAACAAGAGAAAATACACTAACTCCTGGAAACTTAACAGTATGATGCTGAATGAGAACTGGATTCAAGAAGAAATTAAAAAGGAAATTCAAGATTTCCTGAAAACAAATGATAATGAAAATACAACTTACCAAAATCTCTGGGACACAATGAAAGCTGCTCTAAGAGGTAAGTTCATAGCTCTTAATGCCTACATAAAAAAAATGGAAACATCAGAAATAAACAACTTAACAATGCAGCTTAAAGCTTTAGAGAAACTAGAGCAATCTGATCCCAAGAGTAGTAGAAGAGAGGAGATTAAGAAAATAAGGGGAGAAATATCTGAAATCAAGATTAAGAAAACGATAGAAAAAATCAACCAGTCAAAAGCTGGTTCTTTGAAAAAATCAATAAGATTGAGACAGCCTTAGCTAAATTAACCAAAAGCAAGAGAGAGAAAACCCAAATTAACAAAATTAGAAATGAACATGGAGTTATCATTACTGATACCCAAGAAATCCAGAGAATTATAATATCATATTTCAAAAACTTATACTCTGTGAAGTTTGACAACACAAAAGAGATGGATGAATTTCTAAGTAAACACAACTAACCTAAATTGAATGAGGAAGTTGTGAATTATTTAAATAGTCCTATAACATATAAGGAAATTGAGGAAGTAATCTCGAATCTTCCCACCAAAAAATGTCCTGGACCAGGTGGATTCAGCACAGAGTTCTACCAGACATTTAAGGAGTTAATAACACCAATACTCCTTAAACTGTTCCATCAAATAGCAAAGGAAGGAACACTACCAAATTCTTTCTATGAAGCTAATATCGTTTTAATCCCAAAACATAATAAAGATTTACTAAAAAAAAGAAAACTATAGGCCGATCTCTCTGATGAACACAGACACAAACATTCTCAACAAAGTCGTAGCAAATCGGATTCAAAAACACATTAAAAAGATTATTCACGGGGACCAAGTAGGCTTCATCCCCGGCACACAAGGTTGGTTCAACATACGCAAATCAATAAATGTAATTCATAATGTAAACCAGTCCAAAGTCCAAGACCACATGATACTCTCGATAGATGCAAAAAAAGCTTTTCACAAGATCCAACAGCCTTTTATGATCAAAACGCTAGAGACAGTAGGAATGGAAGGAACCTTTATCAATATAATAAAAGCTGTATACAACAAGCCCACAGCAAGGATTATGCTCAATGGGGAACAATTGGAAGCATTCCCACTTCCATCGGGAACTAGACAAGGCTGTCCACTCTCACCACTTCTATTCAATATTGTACTTGAAGTCTTAGCTGAAGCCATAAGCAAGAAAGGGACATAAAAGGGATTCAAATCGGCAAGGAAGAAGTCAAGCTATCCCTATTTGCAGATGACATGATCTTATACCTGAGTGATCCCAAAAACTCCACCAGGAAGCTCCTGGAACTAATTGAGAAGTTCAGCAGGGTGGCAGGATACAAAATAAATGTGCAAAAATCAGAGGCCTTCCTATGTGCCCAGAATGAAAGAAGTGAAAAGGCCTTGAGAGAAACAATCCCATTTACTATAGCCCCTAAAAAAATGAAATACCTTGGTATAAACCTAACTAAGGAGGTAAAAGACCTTTACAATGAAAACTTCAAAACCCTAAAGAAAGAAATTGCTGAAGACATCAGAAGGTGGAAAGACCTCCCATGCTCCTGGATTGGCAGAATCAACATCGTAAAAATGACCATCCTACCAAAGGCAATATACAAATTCAATGCTATACCAATTAAAATCCCAAAGCAATTCTTTAAAGAAGTTGACTAAACAATCTCAAAATTCATATGGAGGCACAAAAGACCCAGGATAGCAAAGACAATCCTGAGTAACAAAAACACTGCTGGAGGTATTAACATACCAAACCTTAGTCTATACTACAAATCCATAGTTATAAAAACAGCCTGGTACTGGCTCCAAAATAGACACACAGATCAATGGATAAGGGTTGAAGACCCAGATATAAGCCCACAAAAATACAGCCATTTGATCTTTGACAAAGGGGCCCAAAGAATCCAATGGAAAAAGAACAGCATCTTCAACAAATGGTGCTGGCAAAACTGGATCTCCACATGCAGAAGATTAAAGCTGGACCCATACTTGTCACCATATACAAGACTTAATTCCAAATGGATCAAGGACCTTGATTTCAGGCCAGAGACTATAAAAACCATAGTTGAAAGGATAGGGAACTCCCTCAAGCTGATTGGGCTAGGGCAACATTTCCTAAACAGACATCCAATGGCACAGTCACTGCTACCAACTCTCAACAGTTGGGATATCGTGAAGTTAAAGAGCTTCTGTTCAGATAAAGAGATTGTAACACGAGCTCAAAGGCAACCCACAGAATGGGAGAAAATCTTCACTAACCATACATCTGATAGAGCTCTGCTGTCCAGAGTGCACAAAGAACTTAGAAAACTAAACACCAAGGAAATCAATGGCCCAATTAAAAAATGGGCCCTGGAACTTAAAAGAAACTTTACTAGGGATGAAATTAAAATGTCTAACAAATATCTTTAAAAATGCTCCACTTCCTTAGCCATCAGGGAAATGAAAATCAAAACTTCCCTGGGATATCATCTCACCCTGGTCAGGATGGCAAAAATCCACAATACAAAAAACAACAAATGCTGGAGAGAATGTGGAGAGAGGGGAACTCTCCTACATTGCTGGTGGGAGTGCAGGCTCATACAGCCATTCTGGCGAGCCGTCTGGAGATTCTTAAAGAAATTAAAGATTGAAATGCCATATGACCCTGCTATTCCACTTTAGGGAATACAGCAGAGGTTCACCTCGATAGCACAAGCATGACCATGTTCATAGCAGCACTGTTTACAATAGCAAAGTCATGGAATCAACCCAAATGTCCAACAGTTGACGAGTGGATAAGGAAATAGTGGTACATCTATACAATGGAGTACTACTCAGCTATCAAAAAGGATGAATTACTGAAATTTGCTGGGAAATGGATGTCATTAGAAACAATTATATTAAGTGAAGTTCCCAAACCCAGAAAATTAAGCACTGTATGTACTCCCTAATAGGTGGCTCCTAGTACCAAACCCACCCACCCCACCTTGAGGCACTCATAGGTAAATCTATGTATTACCTACAGTCATTGCAAGGAGTATGAACAGGAGGGATGGGTTTGGAGTGCCACACCAGAAGCAAGGAGAGAAGTGACCCTGTTACAGTAGAGAAAATAGGCCTCCATCAAGGACTGCAAGGAAGTAATGTGACACCTGGTTAAGTTCAGAGATGTTCGTTCCTGATCATTTACAACTAAGGGGGTATGATCTCAATAGAAGGGGAGGTCATATAGTCTGTCAGATAAAAAGTAACCATCTTGCAAATGAGTGATTGACCCCTCCCTCACTGAGGTTTCCTACTTTTATTACATCTACCCTTGAATGTGCTCTTGTAATAAGACTCCAGTTTAACAGCTTTTTGTCTCTGGCCAGGGGGTGACATACAGTGCCCAGCAGGATGGAGTGAAGGGCATTGCAGGAGCAGTAAACTGCAAAGGAAAATCAACAACCACAATTCAGAACTTCAGAGACTTTATATCAACCACCTAGAACTAGGCCAGACTAATCTCTCCCCATCCTGAAGCTCAGGGACATTTGCGGAAGAGGGGGTGGTAAGATTGTAAGAGCAAAAGGATGGGAGGAGCAATGATTTGCAAGATACTCACACAAGTTAGGGCCAAAGCAATCATAATTGGACTTTGCATGCCCTGTGCAATGTCCAACACACTATTGACCTCACAAAGTCTAGCATCTGCTAAAGGCACCAAGATCCTTGGAGGCAAGGGATTGGCAGCCACAGCAGTGTTCCTATGCTTAAGGGGAAACGGGAAAGGGTTCAGGGAAATGCCAGTGGGTCCTTGTACGTCATCGGAGAGGAGGGCCCAGTGGAGAGTCAGGCATGCACAAGAAAGGACTCTCTGGGAATTGGGGTGGGAGGCACTGGGGGATGGGGAGGGTGGGGTGAGGGGAGGGGGAGCAGGGGGTTGGGGGGGAGTAGGAGTGAGGGAGGGAACTGGTGTACCTAATAAGTTTGTATGAGCTCAAATAATAATAAAAAATATATTAAAAAAAGAATATAAGTAATCAGTCTTAATTCCATACACTGTATCCTAAGAATATAAGTAATCAGCTGAACCACAATAAAACAATCATTTAAATATCATCAAATATTGTAGAATTTTGACATATTTGACACTGTAGGTAAGAGAGAGTTTACTTTGGTAACAGTAGTGGAATAATTATAAGTAGAGCTCACTAAAGGAGCTAAAGGAAAGGTTAAAATGACTGAAAAAATTTAAAATAGTCCTAAAAACATAGTTAACATTTGAACATCCAAAATTCACAAAACCAAGCCATCTAACACCTATAGGAATACAAGAAACTGGAGAACAATGTTGAGAATTCAAATCTATTTTTGTACAATATTATCCAACTGGAGGTGATAGTTATGAGACTAATCTATAGGTTAAACCACTTGGTATATTTTAATGTGGAGAAAGGATATAAAGCTTAATATTCACCATGGTAAAGATTTTTAAAAAATATTTATTTATTTGAAAGAAAGGAAGGAACACAGATAGGAAAGAGAGAAAGGAGAGACAGAGAGGAAGAAAGACAGAAAGAGAGAGAGAGAGAGAGAGAGAGAGAGAGAGAGAGAGAGAGAGAGAGGGAAACCAGGCACCTTACCAAGCTATCTCACTGGCCCACATGAAAGATTTTGGAAGCACCCATATGCACCCAAAGGCAGGAAACGTCCATGAAAATACTCTCTACAAGATTACGCAGTCATTCTTAAAAAATACCTTATTCATTATATGAGAAAGTGAAGAGGGAGGAAAAGAGAGAGAGAGAGAGCAGACACATATGTACACATGTGGAAGTCAGAGAACAGCTTCTGGAAGTCAGTTCCATCCTTCACTGTGTGAGAGCAACCAATGGATCAAAGAAGGAAGTCAGATATAAATTTACCAAACCTTGAAAGAAATGAAAAATGGTAAAAGCATATCAAGACCTACAAGATCTATTACAGGCAACATAAAGTGGTCTTGAAGGACATTAAGAAAACAGAGCAAGCTCAAAAGAAACATTAACTTCACAAATTAAGCACCTGCAAAAGATTTACTGAGACCAAAATGAGGTCCCCTTGTGTTTTCCATTTATAGAACTGGACAGATCATAACCATGTAGCTGACTATTTTCTCTATTTTTATGACTTGTTTATTTATCATAAACAAAGCAAGATTAATTCCAAGAATCCTCTATTAGTTATAGAGAAGGTGGGGAACATGGCTCTAATTTTGTTTGCTGTGGAGATGACAAAATTAGGGTGACAGGTTAGCCAAAGTGCTGACCTAGTTCTGACTAGAAGGTATTTTCTTTCCCTCTTGCTTTGCAACTCCTGTTGCCTCATTTGCCTTTGGTTGGAATGTTTGCTTTATCTTTGCCAAGGTACTGTCACCTTTGGTATAAATCACAAGGTGGAGGATGTGGTTACACAAATCTGGGACTCCCATAGTGGCAGCTGCCCATGATGCAGTCTCTTCACAAGTGACTCAGAGTTGGAGAATAAATGGGTTATTGTGCCTTGGCGACTGATGCTATATACTTGATCTGCCAAGTGAAAAATTTCCCTGGATAATTAAAGAATTCTCACAATGCTTCTTAAGTCCATTCATTGGCAGGCCATCACAAAGGATACACCACTATGTAAGACATAGATGGGAAAATGAGCAAAACATAGGTAAGTCAGCAGCAGCAGTAGCAAATGGGTGAATGAAATGATCAAAGCAGCAATCAAGAAGTCTTTTGAAGACTGCAGATGCTGAAACCTGGAGCTCTCTGAGAGACGTCAACACAAGCTTAATGTTCGTGGACTAAGACGAAGCTGCTGATCTGGTAGTTATGATGGGTCTCCAAGTCCTATGACTAGGCTGGCTTCAATCTAGACAGTTATGAGTATGTCAACCCTATAGAGAAATGGAGCATAAATTATATTTAAAGTGAAATGTCATGTAACAGAGATGGGGCAGAAGAGGAAGAGCTTCTAGGTTCTTAATGGAAGAGAGGGATTTACTCACTTTTTTATTGATTATACAAGGATGAAGATTCAGTATGTTGGGAACTTCTATTATTTGCAAAGGCAAATTACTACTTTAGCTTCATAGAGGGATTAAGTGATTATGGCCATGTTTCTTATAATGTCTTTTTGATGATTTATTGAACATGTGATGTTTAGATGTAATAGGTTTGGAAAACCTATGAAACGTACCAGATGTTTATGTTGTTTCTTAAAATGTTTGAAATTACTTCATATACTTGCTTCAGATTTTAGTGATCATATAATATTAAAGATGTGCTCAAAATAAAATTTTACTCAGATGGTAATTCCCAAAAATCAATCATTCATTTACTGTGTTTTAACACCTTATAGACCTCATTTTTCTTGAAACACAAGCAAATATGTAAGCAGGAAGATAATTGGTTTTGCAGCTCTACCTTTCCAAGCAATTCATTTATGGAGACGGTGAATCTCTGAAGGAAATTCAGAGTAGATTATGATAAGTAAATAAAGCAATTTCTTTTATTCGTGTACTATGTGAGCATTTCTGGGAGCACCACAATTGCAAACTATCTAAGATGGTTATATTACAGTATGCTAATACAGAAATATTTGACTCCAAAAAATTATACCAAATATTAATAATTTATATCAGTTGATTATGAGTATCTCTTCTCAACATTGTGCATACAGCCATAAGAAATCATTCTAATCTTTTCCTCGCTCCTTCCTTCCCAAAAGTAATTGTTGTATATACGCAAAATGAGCACACTGCTTGTGCTACACACTAGCTTCTATAAAAATTTGTTTATACCTTGTAGATAGAATTCATAGGTGGGGAAGATTGTGGATGGCATGTGTTTCCCCAGCAGCTTTCACAGCAACTTCTGTCGCTATGAAAGCTACCACCAGGGAGGAAGCCTCCATGTCAGTTCCAGATGTTTCTCCATATCTTGTGATTACAGTTTGTGGTATCTTCAGCAATAGGGTTTACCATCAGTTTCTGGTGGACAACAAAGAACAATGTAAAAGCTTAAATTGTTCTGGGGGCATTTAGAAAATAAACCATCAATAGTCTCATCCAGCTGTGAATTCTTCGAGCTACAGTAACAACTACTCTGGCAAGTAGAGTCCATTGGAGTATTAGTGGTAAAATGTTATGGGGGTAAGGAAACACTTTCTGATAGAAAGTGTTCTACACTTTCTGTAGAAGAGAAATCATGAATGATATCAAAATCCAGGCTAAGAATCTATGAATGGAGAGATCACAGGTCCAGGAGAAAAAACTGTTACTATTTTGCTATATGGATGTGGAATCAAATGCTTTCTAAACATTTATCGTTATAACATAGATTATTGCAGATTTCATCTTTTGATCAAAAAAGTTCTAAAAATGGAAAGTGTTTAACTGGTCAAAAAGCAGGGAAATACATGACTGTGGATTATTCCATCTTAAACAGGACAACCTATACAACCTAATCTTGAAGTCTCAGGAAATATAGTGAAAGAGGAGACTCTTAAGAAGGTTAGCCAAAGGGTGGGGAAGAGACCACAAGCAGTGTATGCTGAAAGCCATAAGATGAACAAATCCAAAAATTCATGGCATTTGTGTTTGCCTTGAGAAGGTCTACATTTAACCTGCTAGCATTTCATTGTGGAAGGGGGGGGATTCCATGAGTCACCAATATTCTCTAAGAGTACTGAGAGTTACTGGTGACTATGGGAAAGGGACATTTCTTCATGAGTTGATTCATGATTTGATACATAAGCCAATTCATTCATTCATTCATTTCTTCAGTAATACATGAGTTGATTAATCATCTACATTCTAGTAAGTGCACAGGCACATACCAATGCAAGCAGCTCATATGAAGCTCAGAGGTCCACAGAAACTGGACAACATGAAAGTAGGAGGGAGACTGGTTGTAAAGATGGTTTTCAATGAGAAAAGGGTAGGGACTAAGATATGAAAATATCGATAAAACAAATTAAATTCATTGTTTGCATGTGTAAAACTGCCATACAATATAAAAAGCTAGAAAGTGAAGGCAGTCCAAGTGAAGGCATGAAAAATTTGTGAAAGTTGTCCTCCCTCAATTGTAAAAAGTTTACAGTCATGAGGAAACATGACATGGTATGAAAAACAAAAATCAGCAATCATAATGGTGCATGGTAGGGGTATGATAAAGAGATGTACAAATGTCCAGTGGTTATAAGAAGTTAGTTCTGCCAGAAGAGAGGTAAGGGAAGAGGCATTTATCAAAGCTTCTAAAATAAACTGCCCAAATTGCAATTAGAAGGATGAAAAGAGACTTGTGAGGTAAAGAAGGTAGATAGAAAGTAATTCCATATAAGGGCTCAACAGGGGAAATGTTTAGAAAGTAAGAGAAGGCCCATTTTGTTCCAAAATCCAAAGGACACTAAGTCTGAATGCATGGCAGAAAAGAGATACAGCAAGAAAGAAAACTATGGGACTAGATAATCAAAGACCTTGGAATTTTATGCTAAAAAGCTTAAACTTTTTTTTTTCCATCAAATAATCAGCTTTTATTATGATGGATCTGCTTTTATATATAACTCGACATTTCATGTAACTTTTAATAATCTTCCTTTAGTCTGTGTTTTTAGTATTTAACTTTAATATGGTGTATGGCGTTTCTTTTCTTTTTTTTAATACATTTGTTATTATTTCTACTCATACAAACTTAATAGGTAGACCAGTTCCCTCCCTCCCTCCTCCTCCTCCCGAACCCCCTGATCCCCCTCCCTGCTCTCCCTCCCCTCCCTCCCCATGCCCCATTGCCTCCCCCCAAATCCCAGAGAGTCCTTTATTGTGTATGCCTAACTCTCCTCTGGGTCCTCCTCTCTGATGACGTACAAGGACCCACTGGCATTTCCCTCAACCTTTCTCGTGTTCCCCTTAAGCATAGGAACACTACTGTGGCTGCCAATCCCTTGCCTCCAAGGATCTTGGTGCCTTTAGCAGATGCTAGACTTTGTGAGGTCAACAGTGTGTTGGACATTGCGCAGGGCATGCAAAGTCCAATTATGATTGCTTCGGCCCTAACTAGTGTGGAAAATCTTGCAAATCATTGTTCCTCCCATCCTTTTGCTCTTACAATCTTACTGCCCCCTCTTCCGCAAATGTCCCTGAGCTTCAGGATGGAGAGAGATTAGGCTGGCCTAGTTCTTTGTGGTTGAGAGAAAGTCTCTGAAGTTCTGGATTGTGGTTTGTTGATTTTCCTTTGCAGTTTTGCTGCTCCTGCAATGCCCTTCACTGCATCCTGATGGGCATTGTATGTCACCCCCTGGTCAGAGACAAAAAGCTGTTAAACTGGAGTCTTGTTATAATAGCACATTCAAGGGTAGATGTAATAAAAGTAGGAAACCTCAGTGAGGGAGGGGTCAATCACCCATTTGCAAAATGGTTACTTTTTATCTGCCAGACTATATGCCCTCCCCTTCTGGTAAGATCATACCCCCTTAGTTGTAAATGATCAGGAACGAACATCTGTGAACTTAACCATTACTTACTTGCATTCCTTGATGGAGACCTATTTTCTTCGCTGTAACATGGTCCCCTCTCTCCTTGTTTCTGGTGTGGCCCTCCAACCCCATCCTTCCTGTTCATAATCCTTGCAATTACTGTATTACATAGTTTTACCTTTGAGTGTCTCAATGTGAGCTGGGTGAGTTTGGTACTAGGAGCCACCTATTAGGGAGTACATACGGCACTTAATTTTCAGGGTTTGAGATACTTCACTTAATATAATTGTTTCTAATGACATCCATTTCCTGGCAAATTCCAGTAATTCATAATTTTTGATGGCTGAGTAGTACTCCATTGTATAGATGTACCACTATTTCCTTATCCACTCATCAACTGTTGGACATTTGGGTTGATTCCCTGACTTTGCTATTGTAAACAGTGTTGCTATGAACATGGTCATGCTTGTGCTATCGAGGTGAACCTCTGCTGCATGGGGGGTTATTCCCAAAAGTGGGATAACAGGGTCATATGGCATTTCAATCTTTAATTTCTTTAAGAATCTCCAGACGGCTCGCCAGAATGGCTGAGCCTGCATTCCCACCCAGCAAAACTATCTGTCATGATTGAGGGAGAAAGAAAAGTTTTCCAGCACAAAGACAACTTGAAGGGATACATGTCTACCAAACCAGGCCTTCAAATAATGTTAGAAATAATACTCAAGCTTGAAGAAAAGAGCAAACGTATCCAGGAGGACAGAAGGGAAGTATAATACCACTAAAACATAAATATCAAACAACATGCTTACAAAATCTACTAAACATAAAAAATGTCCAGAATTAAAAATAATTTCTCCATTATAACATTAAATGTCAATGGTATTAACTCACCGATTAAGAGACACAAATTACAAATTTGGATTAAAAACCACAATCCAACAATCTGCTGCCTTCAGGAAACTCATCTCACCACAAAAGATAGGCACATCCTAAGAATGAAAGGCTGGTCCAAAATCTTGCAAGCTAATGGAACCAGGAAACAGGCAGGGGTAGCAATTATGCTTTCAGACAAAGTGGACTTCAAACCAAAGAAAATCATAAGAGACACAGATGGATACTACATTTTAGCCACAGGTACAATTCACCAGGAAGACTTCACAATACTGAACATATATGCACACAATATGGGCCCCTCCACATTCACTAAGAAAACCCTACAGCATCTAAAGCAAGAAATCAACCCCCAAACGATAATTCTTGGGGACTTCAACACCGCCCTCTCAACATGAGATAGATAACAGGTCAAAAGCTTAACAGAGACACTTTGGAACTTAATCAAACCCTGAAAGAAATGGACCTTACAGATCTCTAACGAACTTTTCATCCATGCACCAAAGAATACACATTTTTCTCAGCAGCACACGGAACTTTCTCCAAAATAGATCACATACTGGGACACAAAATGAATCTACACATATACAAAAAAGTTGAAATTCTAACCTGTGCCCTATCAGACCACCACGGCCTAAAACTGGACATCCACAACACAACAAACAAGAGAAAATACACTAACTCCTGGAAACTTAACAATATGATGCTGAATGAGAACTGGATTCAGGAAGAAATTAAAAAGGAAGTTCAAGATTTCCTGAAAGTGAATGATAATGAAAATACAACTTACCAAAATCTCTGGGACACAATGAAAGCTGTCCTAAGAGGTAAGTTCATAGCTCTTAATGCCTACATAAAAAAAATGGAAACATCAGAAATAAATAACTTAACGATGCAGCTTAAAGCTTTAGAGAAACTAGAGCAATCTGATCCCTAAAGTAGTAGAAGAGAGGAGATTAGCAAAATAAGGGGAGAAATATCTGAAATCGAGATTAAGAAAATGATAGAAAAGATCAACCAGTCAAAAAGCTGGTTCTTTGAAAAAATCAATAAGAGTGATACACCCCTAGCTAAATTAACCAAAAGCAAGAGAGAGAAAACCCAAATTAACAAAATTAGAAATGAACATGGAGTTATCACTACTGATACCCAAGAAATCCAGAGAATTATAACATCATATTTCAAAAACTTATACTCTGTGAATTTTGACAACACAAAAGAGATGGTGAATTTCTAAGTAAACACAACTTACCTAAATTGAATCAGAAAGCTTAAACTTTTTCTGAAAGCCATGAAAAAGAAATAGGAAAGAATTTTAGGAAACAAGTGCCCTTGCGACTAATTGTATTTTTATTTGTCTTTCTTCTTAGGAACAGCTTGGTTTATAGAGAACAATGGCCTTTCATTATGACATGGGTTTGTGTTGCTCCAATTCCACCAAATTTCATTACCAAAGGTGTCCTCTGACTGGATTTAAAGAGTCACTTTACTATTAAGAATCTGACTTTCTGACTAAGATGTAAGAAATTTAGCTTTCATGGAAGATAAAAAATGATAGCTGTGGGACAAGAAAAAAAAAGTTTGTGGAAAGAGTTACCGAGATGAGATAATTGCTCCTTTTCCTTCTTTCAGAAAGAAACTTGAATATAAGATCAAGTCATAAATTCCAAGTTAGAAGCATCTGTCTAAACAGAATGCTTCATTCAAAAATATTTTATTGTATATATTAATAGAGCATGAATGGTACAGCATTACATAGGGACTTTTCATAAAAGCATATCTTATATGTTAAGCATTTTCTCCTAGTCTCTCCCTTCCTTCCCTTTCCTCCACCATTAGTGCCCTACATAATTTCACTTCTACTTTTATCTCAAGTATACATGCATGATTTTATGTGTTTGTATAAAATTTAGGAAGCACTAATGAGAGAAGATATATAATGTTTATCTAGGATGTATGTTAAAAATAAAAAGTTCAATGAAAACAGAGGCAAAGCTAGCAGATGGATGTGTAGAAATAGTTAAGCTGGGACAAAGAATGACATAATGAACTAGCAGCATTACAATAATCCCTAATAAAATTTAGTAATAATTGTATCTAGATGCAACAGACAGCAAGAGAACTGGAAGTAATGAAAATGCATAAGAGAAAGAGAAGCTGAAAGAGAGTACTCATGGGAAGAGTCAGTGCTTGCTGTTTTGTTCTGTTGTAGGAGACAGTATTTAAAAGTAAAATAATTTGTCCTGGAATGGGACTTCTAAGATACATTAGTCAAGCATGGCGAGAGGAAGAAAATCAAAATATTGAGTTGTAGAACAGAGGCACATTGCCTTAAAATTGTCTTTGGGTCCATGCTAACTCTTAACTAAAATAAGACCAAATATTACAGTTCTGTATTAAGTGTCTGTAAATGGAGAACAACATAGAAGTAACTATGTTAGTGGACAGGCTTTGACATAATGAATAGTTTAGTTTTAATACAAGGAAATTTGTTTCTTGGTTATGGACAACTTTTAAGGTAATAAGAATTTTGCCTTTTTAGGGAGATCTACTGAATAAATGAATACAACAATTTTGTGTTAGTACTCTAACAGGAAATGGATCAATTGAAAGCAACCTTGTCTGGTGACAGAACTGACTTCTGACCATTAGCTAGAAAAGCTGAAATGAAGGTCTCACTTGTGCCATGACATGTTGAGAATTTTCCTCCTTTGGAAAGATAAATTGAATCTAGAGAGTTATACAAATAGCTAAAACCAAATTCCTTCTGAAACAACAAATCCGGTTTAAATTAGTAATAATTTTGTTCAAAAACTCTTATCCTAAATGATTAGAAGTATTTTGATCATTTAAAAAATTATCATTTTCTATACCAGTAATATGCAAAATTTTCACAGCATAATCTTATTTTGTTCTTCTAATAAGACAATGAATAAGATTTGGTTATGATCAGGCTGTTAATGAGAAAGCAGAGGATTTAAAAGAAATATCATTTCTCATATTTTTACTTAATAAGTATCAAAAATTTCTACAGCTCATGATAGTGTACAGAATTGTCAATGAATCAATGGGAAATATTTTAGCTGCATTCATTTGTAATGTATATGCAACTATATATGTAATATATACATATACATGAAGATATAATTAATAATTTAAGAATCATCTTTCAACAGTTCTTAATTTTTCTAAGCATTACACATGGAATTTTAGGATGCTACTGTTTTTGTTACTTTACTCATTGTTGTGGCAAAATTCCTGAAGTTACAAAAGTAATAAAACACAAAGTGTTTATTTAGACTCACAATTTAAGGGTATAGTTCATCATGATAGGGAAGTCATGGTGGCAGAAACTTTATGCAACTAGTCATATTGTACCTGCATTTATAAAGCAGAGAGAGAGAGAGAGAGAGAGAGAGAGAGAGAGAGAGAGAGAGAGAGAGAGATTGTACCTGCTCAACTCCCCTTCTTTTTAGTATTCTGTGGACTGCTACTACCTACAATTAGAATGGGACTTCCTACCTCAATTAACCCAGTCTAAAAACTGCTTCACAGGCATGCTCAGAGATCTATCTCCCAGGTAATTTTATTATGGATTCTGTCATATTAGCATCAATATTAGCCATCGTAGTTACTACATTCATGTAGGTAAGGATCTTCACATAGATTACAAGACACAATCTAAGCCATCAGGATTTATCATAGATGATGAAAGCCACATCAATAATCAGCTATTTTTTCCAAATTTGGATAATAGAATTATGTGAAAAATCCTTATTTTAATTAAGTATTTTGTATTTAACTTTGAAGTAAAACACAGAGATTTTAAGAAATAGATTACAAACATTTCATCTTGTTGTGCTCAATCTCCTTGTTTAATTATGGCTTAGAATAGAACATGATGATATCAATTTGAAATTTTGCTAAAGGTCATAATTTTATCTAGGACATTGAAATGCTTCGATCTTCAGCATAGCTTTCCTGTCAGTTTGGTTTCAAACTCATTGGAGAGTTGGAATTTATCATATGTTTATTTAATTCTAAATGTTTAATCTTTTGTAACATAGGAAGAAAAGTAAAGGTGCTAATTGGCTTTCTTAGAATTACTTTTACTATTTTAATTCTTTTACATCTTCTCTGAATTTTTATAGAACAGAGGAAAAAGTTGCAGCACGATTATGCAGAATGCTTAAATAACAATCTTTTCCTTATTAAGATTTGCTTTTCCAGACTATAACTAAGACTATTCAAGTGACTGTGGTTTCTTCTCTCCCATCTTTTTAATTGCCTTCTACTGGTCGGAAGCAATTTGCTTCATGATCTTTGGCTGCATTCATCTTTATAATGGTAAGTGCTTTTTTCTTTGACTTTTATAAGACATAATTTTAACTTTTTATGAAAAGCTTGACAAATTTTCAAAACAGCTCTTCAGTAACATACTTTCTTTCAGTGTTGATGATTTCTTTAATAAGTCACAATTACAAATTCAAACTCTAAGAGAAAATAATTTTAAAAAAAGATCTATAATTGTTGCCTTTTAACAATTGAAGTTCTGGTTGTAATCTCTTGGCTTTAAGCATAGCCTTAGAATTCTAATGATTTCCCAAGCATATCCCATAAACAACTGAGGATTTCTGGGTGACCTGTGATGAGTCTTTCACTCTTGTTTTATTTAAATGCAATACTGAATGTTGTGCCTGATGCAGTCACTTTTTTCTTGATTGGCACCAGATTTTTAAATATCTGAATGATTCTTATTACTATTTTATAAATCCACTCTCATTATTTCACATTTACCAGATTTCCTCATACTTCTTGCTCCTAAGTTCCTATTTCTAGCTCTTAATATCTGTATGTCCACATCCTCCAAAATGGATGAGACAATTGGTTGTATGTCTTCTCTTAAATAAATATCTGAGGGTTCGTATAGCCACAGTTATCACTTAAATTACTTAATGCTTCTTTAATACATACACAAATAATGACTCTGTTCCTTTCATAGTTAAGATTGCTTTCATCGGCAGAGAACTTAGCTCAAAGAGAGGGAGAAACAGAGATACAGAGAGGAGGAGTGTGCACTCTCTTTCCTAGAACGCTAGAAAAAAAACCCATACTGAAAAATGCCTTTAGGAATGTGCCTGCTTGAACATCTGCTCATTTTGTCTTTCATCATTCACTCTAAAGAAATTTTAATGCGTCCCTTACCTTCAGGACATTTAGTCTACTTCTACAATTTTTAGTCACTAATGTTTTAAGGAAAAAAATTAAAAGAGGACAAGCTTCACTATTTTTACTATTGCCTGGCTCTCAGGTCCTGAGAGAAAGAAATAATCTTAAACTTGTCATCTGTTTCAGGACATCTAGGCTCCAAAAACAAAACACCTAAGGTAAAGGCTTTTTTTTTTTTTTTCTGTTTTGAAGGCTGGGAAACTCTAGGTCAAGGAACTAGTCATCCCCATTCTGATGAGTAACTGGTGAGTCTCCGTGTCCTCCAGTGTCCTCATGTATTCACCTGTATACCTTTGTTGATGAAGTATTTGTTCAGGTCCTTTACATATTTTTTATTTGTTTACTTTCTTCTTAGTGAACTTTTAGAGTTTTTGTGTGGACAAACAAGGAGGACAAACAAGTCTGCTCAGAACGCTTTTATTAGTGCTCCTCCTTCTGAGCGTTCCACCTTGATGATCCAATCACCAACCCAGAAGGTCCCTTCTTAATACAACTGCACTGGAGATTAGTAATGAATTAAGGAGCATCAGCATTCGGACCAAAGCATTACTCATTCTCAAGCTATTAACTGGATGTTCATAGGGGTGTACATTCTTTTGACACTGGTGCTCCAGAATTATGATCTGCAAATGTGTTGGACTGCAAAGCTGTTTAGGTACTCATGTAGCTTGCAGGTTGGGCACACCTGTAACTGCTCCCTGGAACTAAGTTTTCATCTTGGTCTTTGATTTTTCCAGATACTAAAGCATTGTCCCTAAGTCATGCACTATTGTATCTGCCCAAATGTCCTTTCCTGTTTATATTGTTCAGAAGTCTTGCTCCATGCAAGCAACGTGCTCTCTGAAAATTACTTTCTAACTTTTCAAAGCCAGGTGATTTCTTGTGTTTCCCTCTGAATAAGACTCATGCCTCAGGCCTAACTATCCTTGCTCTGACTTATGTATTTTATAGGTTACATTTTAGAAGAGTACAATAATAGTCTCACAATTTATGTCATAAAATGGTTATTAGTAATGTTCAAACCACTGAGTAGCTGTTTCTTTTAAACAAGAAAATCAAAGAAGAATATAACACAAAGTAAGAAGTGTGAACTCTAACTGAAATTGCAATAAAAGAGAATTAGTTTAAAAGGGAAATAATCTGTATCATTTTAGCAACATACAGTAATATCGAATCATTAATGATGACATTTAAATCTTACATAATGTTATATAAGGGTTAATATTGGCAAAAATAGTTCAATGATGTATATTGAAATAGTTACAATGAAAGATTGACTTGAAAATTAGGAACTTGGAAAATATATTTAACATCATTGTCATATACTGAAAATAACGATCAAAGTATTAGTGCATATATGAAGATATAGTGAAACTCAGCATTTTGTGGGATTAGTACATGTTATACGAGTACATAGTTTCATATTCTGTCTTGAAAAGGTAAAAAAATTCAATGCTTGCTCCAACTTGAACATACATTACTTACTAAATGTAATCAATCAGTGCCAAAAGAACAGACCATGTCCATTTAAACTGATATGAAGTACCTGGAACAGTCAAACTCATGAATAAAAATAGAATGATGGCCGCCATGAGTTGCAGGGGGTGAATGTGGGGTAAGAGTTATTGATGAGTGGAGATAGAGTTGAAGAGATGGAATATTCTGGAGATGGATACTGTTGGTGGTTTGGGTTGAATATATTTAATCTGACTTAACCGTAGATTTAAAAGGCCTCTGTGTGATGTAAAAAGCGAAAATTTAGGCCATAAACTTGAAGATAGTATTTATAAAGGGCTAATGAAATAAAGAATAGTTATCCAAAACACACAAAAACTCTAAAAGTTCACTAAGAAGAAAATAAACAAATAAAAAATGTATAAAGGACCTGAACAAATACTTCATCAACAAAGGTGAATACATGAAAATATGCTAAGATCATATATTATTAAAAGACTTCATCAAAAATGGCATTAGACATGTTGGGGGAGCACATGTGAAGGTGTTTATTATCATATGTTATGTAGTAAAATAAGATACTGTTGTCATCAAGAATGGTGGAAATCAGGCATGGTACCAAGTGCTAGTGGGACCACCCGCTCACTGATGGTGGGACTACAAGATGTTACAGCTGGTTTGAAAAATAGTTTTACCCATGTGTTCCAAAACTATACTTACCTGTTCATATAGTCTAGAAATTGAAATTTTCATAATTATTCGAATAAATTGAAAAACTGTAATTGTAATATAATCTGCACAATAATGTTTACAGAAGTTTTATTCGTAATTGCCAAAAATTGATGGTAGTCAAGATATTTCTCAACATGTGATTGGATACATTATGGTACATCTAGATAATAGAATATTAACTGCTGAAAGGGAATGAACTATTAAACTATGAAAACTTATGCAGGAGGCATAAATACTAAAAAGTCAACCCAGAGTATAACAGCTGTGTGTTGCGTATTTCTAATTCTGTTTCCATTAACTAAAAGAAAAAAGCAACCATAGTCTGATATATTTACAACAACAGCATTAGTATTGGAGACAGGTGGATCTTGCAAGATTTCTGGCTATTGTGATCCGTGACACAACTCTGCAGTGAGCAGCCTATGACTCAAAGCTTCCTGCAAGTTCAGGTTTTTTCTAACACAAATCATCCTCTTCCTTCATCCTTCTTAAAGTATACAAACATATCATACCTAAATACCTCAGCAACCATGCCAGAGACTCAAACTGTGGTCCCAGACATATATCATTGTTAATTTTTTTAGATGCAAACAATAAAATAGCAGTGCAAATATATCCTGAAAATGTATCATCTGGTCTTATTCCGAGACCAGATTTTTGTAGAATTGAATAATAAGTGGCATCATCATAAGCTCACATTTATTCTATAACCTATCCTTTTTTCTTTTTTTCTTTTTCTTTTTTATTATTATTTCCTCTCACACAAACTTAACAGATACACTGGTCCCCTCCCTCCCTCCACCTTCCCCCAGCCCCCTTGCTCCCCCCTCTCCTCCCTTCTCCCTCCCAATTCCCCAGTGCCTCCCCCCCCAAATCCCCGGAGCATCCTTTAATGTGCATGCAAAACTCTCCTCTGGGTCCTCCTCTCCGATGAGGTGCAAGGACCCAGGGGCATTTCCCAGAACCCTTTCCTGTGTTCCCCTTTAGCTTAGAACACTACTGTGACTGTCAATCCCTTGCCTCGAAGGATCCTAGTGCTTTTAGTCCATGCTAGACTTTGTGGGGTCAATAATGTGTTGGACATAGGGCAGGGCATGCAAAGTCCTATTATGAAAGTCCTATTATGATTGCTTCGGCCTTAACTTGTGTGGAGTACCTTGCATATCATTACTCCTTCCATCCTTGTGCTCTTACAAACTTACCGCCCCCTCTTCCGCAAATTTTCCTGAGCTTCAGGATGGGGAGAGATTAGGCTGCCTTAGTTCCTGATGGTTGATATAGAGTCTCTGATGTTCTGAATTATGGTTTGTTGATTTTTATTTTATTTTATTTTTTTAGTTTTGCTGTTCCTGCAATGCCCTGATGGGTATTGGATGTCACCCCCTGGCCAGAGATAAAAACCTGTTAAATTAGAGTCTTGTTATAAGAGTATATTCAAAGGTAGATGGAATAAAAGTAGGAGACCATGGTGAGAGAGGGGTCAATCACCCATTTGCAAATGGTTACTTTCTATCTGGCAGCCTATATGCCCTCCCTTTATGGTGAGATCATACCCCATCAGTTGCAAATGATCAGGAAGGAAAGTCTGTGAACTTAACCAGATGTCTCATCACTTACTTGCAGTCCTTGATGGTGATCTATTTTCTCTGCTGTAACATGGTCCCCTCTCTCCTTGTTTCTGGTGGGGCCCTCCTTCCCCATCCCTCCTGTTTATAATCTTTACAATTCTCAGTCCTTTTTTCTTAAAATATTGTCTATTCTTTTCATATTTGTATCCTCAAAAGCCCAAACATGATTATCATAAATCTTGGTAACATACCTTCACCTAACATACCTAATCCAGAATGTTAGTTTCTTTTTCACTTACTTTTTTTTCACTCAGAGAAGAAATGGGTTCAGGAATTTTCTCATAGCATCTATGGACAGTAGAATGGCTCGGTGGGAAAACGATGATAAGCATATATGAAACTACCAATATCTATGATTAAAAAGTCAGGAATTGATTTTAAAGATGTATAGCATAAGAACTATTTCTTTTTGTTATATTCTAAATCAACTCCTATTGGACTGTAAGGAGGAGCTCCTGTCATTCACATCAATGTAACTTCACTTGGTGCAAAAGTTCTAATATTATTTGATGCAAACATACATTAGTGTTGTTTAATGTAATGAGTGCCAACATAAATGAGTTACAAAATAATATGAAACCTAGAAAGACATTATTTGGGTGCTATCTATGAGGGTGTTTTCAGAGAAGGTTGGGAAAGATCTACCTTTAATCAGTATCAGTAATATCAATTTTTCCTGCAACCCAATCTGGAATAGTAGAGAAGAAAAATTATCCTCCCCTCCCAGACATGTTCAAGTCACACCTCAGACTTCAGAAGTTCAAGTTCTCTGGCCCTAGAATCTATCTAGTACTTATACCAGCATCCCCCTGGTCTTGGGCATTTCGGAGACTTGAATTGAGAGACCATTTGACCCCTTGGTTTTGAGGTCTTTGCATTTAAATTGAGCAATACTACAGGCATCCCTGAGTCTCATCTTACACATGATCACTCATGGGCTCTTAATTTCCACAATCATACAAACTAAACCATTATCAATTCTGACTACCATATACATATCCTACTAGCTTTGTCTTTCTGGAGAACCTTGACTGACATAATGGCAAAGCACCAAGAAAGTTCTGTGCTCATCAGGTGACACTGGCTTCCCCTGAGAACCTCCTCTTGCAGTGTATATCGTCTATCCAGGGCAGGTTCACTGCCAGTGTGTCACCCTTCAAGCACAATTGAAGCTAGAAATCCTGTTGCTACATTGCTTTCCTTTTGAGAAGTACCATTTTTCTCAATGTCCCCTCAATGATTGAATTAAAGCTGCACCCTACTTCCTGAAAAATAAAAATTCAATATGCTCTGACTGTCCAATGGCAATCTCTTCCTTTAGAAAGTCCCAAGCCTGCTCTTTCTTCTCTTTTATTCAAATAAAAATGAAACTTTCTCATGAAGATCAGGATTTGATTTATGGCCTGTAAAAGTTCTTAAGAATCAAGTTCTTAAAATCAAAGGTAGGAAGAATGTAGAGATCAAGACACAAGAGAGCAAAAACATATCCTGATCACTGGTAGGATTGCCAGAATTATCAAATTAATATATATGTCCACTAAAGAATAAAACAGATTAACTGATTTCATGAAGGTCACTGGCAATTTTGAACATCTCCAGCCCTTCCTCCAAAAATGTTCTGAAGTATATTTATCAATGTTAGGTGGAAGAGTAGATAAAGGTTACTATTGAAAATACTGATTTTACGGACTCATAGATGTTTGTTAAAGGTGTTATTAGTCAAGGTTCTCTAGAGTCACAAAATCGACAGAATGAATATATAAGAAGGGACTTTATTGAGTTGGCTTATGAGATTTGGCCGAGGTAGTCCAACAATAGCTGCCAGGGTAGTCCAGTAGTCCAGTGGATAACGGCTGAAGGCTGGAGGATTGCTAGAGAGTCTTTAGTCACATTGAGGACTTGGAGGTTGGAGAGCCGGAGGGACTAAAAAACAGAGAAACCAGGTGGCAGAAGGGAAGAGTGTTTTCTAGCACAACTTCAGAGAGTTTCTCTTCTTCTCAGTCTCCTATTCTATGGTTCCTTTTATCTGGTCTGCTACTGGGAGGTTCAAATCAGATCTAGGGCTGGTCTTTGTATTGTAAATGTATTGATCCAGATAATCTCTTCAAGTGGTCTCAGCTGATTTTCATTAATACCAGGTGTATCAAGTTGGCACCCAGGATTAATTATATTAGTGTCAATGTAAAAATATGTACATTCCAATTGACAGATGTCAAAGGAAAAAAAAAAGCTGTTTTCCTTAGCATCTAGAATTGGCTTAGACATAGAAATGATCTCAGTAAATAAGCATGGGTTGAAAAAAGTAGTCAAACAAGAAACAACCTAGTTGAGTAAAAGAAATAAAATATCAGAATGCCTAATAAGCCACTTTTTGAAAATTTGCTATCCTGCAGAAATAATATATCCTTCTCTCAAATCTTACCATTCTTTAAGATTATCCCACACTGATAGACATGCAGGGATTACTGTGGGGGCATATTGCAAATTCTTATAATTAAAGTGATTCATATTTATACTTCATGTTCATTATTTAATTGCTAATGTAAGTGACTTGGACACTATATTTCTAAAATATTTTCTTATAGGGTCTGGCAAGGTAGCTTAGCAGGTAAATGCAGCTGCATGAAAACTTGGCTACTTGAGTTTGATCTCCCAATGGCAGAAGGAGAAAACTGACTTCTGAATGTTGTTCTCTGACTTCTTCTATGAGTGTTAGGATACATGAACCTGTGTTTGCTCTCTCTGTCTCTCTCTCTTTCTCTTTTCTTTGTCTCTCTTTCCATATCTTCCTTTCTCTCTCAAATAAATATTTTAAAGAATTTCATTGTAGATTAATGACTATAAAAATTAACTTAAGACATATTTGCTTAAAAATATTCTCAGATAAAAATTTCCCATAAATCCTTAAACTTAAATTTCAAAATCTGCACAACACAGTTATTATGATGTTTTATGAGTAGCTTAACTTTGTCAAATGCTCACCTGGGCCTTCTTGAACAGATTCAAAATGTATATAGTAACCAACATTATGTTTCCCTAATGCATCAAATTCTCCCAGTATGGTTCTCATTGCAATGATATGGATGTTCTCAATACAGCCCTTATAACTGTAGTGTCTAAAACACAGAGACTATATTTGAGGCCAATGGAGAACATTTTCACTGTAATGATGAGAACAGCAGCTGTGGAGATAGAAGCCAGGTGGTCAGCAGACAGTGCCACAGCAAATGGCTAGCCTCATGATTGCAGCTTCCCGTCACTACAAGCTTAGGTCCTGTCTAATATCCAAAAACGTCTAGCCTCACCTTGCTCTATTCTGCTGTAATCAGATGTGAGATTCACCCTAATTATTTCTTTTAGAATCACCTTACCTTGTTACATTTCCAGATAATGAGAATAACATATGTCATAAGAGCCAGCAGAAATCATTTAAAATAAAGAAAAGGAAGTTTTCTTGAGCCAGAATGATTGTGTAGTAACTTCAGTGGTGATTATTATTCCATCTGGTGATGTGATTATGGAAATCCTGGCCAAGACTGTGAGTCTTGTGCACTCTGGTGTCTCTGCACTCCCCAAAGGATGCAGGGCTGCCAGTTATGCAAAATGTTGGACGCAGATGAAAAGAAAGTACTGACCTTGAAGTGTGCTTGGGAGTTTGTAACCTTTGTGAATACAGGTAGTGTGAATGTATTTATGCATATTTATTCAGCTTTGCAAAATCCTTCAGATGTTCTTAGCTGAGTATTATTTTTTTAACCTGGCATCTGAACTCCATTACGTGGCACCCAGAGAAGCTGAGGAAGCTCATGGAGTTTGGTATACAATGTGCCATAAGTTTAGCCAGCAAACTTAGGTATCATACAGTCTTAGTAACTTTAGCAACAGAGGAAAATGTGAGTAGATTGATGCCAATATTATGTGATTAAGTCAGGTCAAAAACTATAAATGAGGACATTATAGTCTTGAGGGGGTCAAAATAATGTTGTTTAACTATATCAAGTTGCTGTTTTATACTTATCATTAGGCCTATAAATTAGAACAGATCTCTCTCCCCAACTAAGAAGCTTCCATTCAGAATGGAAGATGTTTAAATACACGGAGATCCATAACAGACAAAAATAGAGTTAAGATTGTGGACTGCTGTGTGCTAAATAGACCATCCATACCTCCCCACCAAGGTTTAGAGAATCTTAAGGAAGAGGAGGCAGTATGAAAAAAAGACCCAGAAAATAGGGAAGGATATGGTTAGATAGTATCTCCTAGACATAATTGAACTATTACATCTACAAACTGTCTAGTTCCACAAGACCTGCACAAGGAATGACCATCAAGAGTTTAACCATATAAGACGGAAGACCATATATGTCATCAAACTCTTTGAAAGACAAATGAGGGTATATGGCGGACTAGAGGAGGTGAGACATTTTCCTTAATGAAATACCCACCATTTTGTTATAAGATCCATGCTCTAGCATTTGCTCAGGGATATGCCAGCACATGCCATCCAGATGAAATTCAGTGTGCTAAATAGGAGAAAAGACCTAAAAGCAAGACAAAGTCTGGTTAGTGAAGAAGGTTACAATGAGAGAAAGAAGGAGCTAAAATCGTTTAATATGAGGTGAAAATGACTTAAATTCATTGTACTCATGTATGAAACTGTAACAGAATCAAATCGCCAACAAAGCAATGCTTATTAAAAGAAAATAATAAAGGAGCTATATATGACTATTGAAATAAAGATGTTTAAAGAAATATTAGTGTTTAATACTTATCTTTGGTCCATTGACTATTTTTAAGAGAAAAGATGGAGACTGAAAAGCACATCAGATTTCTCCAGTACAGCAAAAACAGTGCCATGTAGACACTTTCAACTGAGGAAGCTCTGGACCACAGTGATGCAGACTGAGTTTTTAAAATGTTCGTCACTGACTATTTGGATACTTTTAAAGTCTTTCTCCTACTAACTCTGTAGAATAGAATTTTTCTCTGAAAATAAGTAGGTAGGTAATTTTATATGCCTCTTTAGGACACTGTCCACAAGGTTCTATGTCATTTTTGTGATTCTCTTTCTCCAGTGAGCCATAAGACATAACTCCGCGCAGTTGAAGAGGAAGATGAGTCCTCTGGGCATCAGAATAGTTGCAATATGTTTGAGTTTGAAATGACTCATGTCAGCCTTTGAGACAGTCTTGAGTTCATTCACTCAGGTTATTGTCTGCTGTAGCAATTGATTACCTACAAGTTTTCTTTTTTAGTCCTAACTCAAAGTTCTTCCATTCTCCCCAAGGAAACAAGCCCGAGGTCAGAGCGCTGTTCAAATGAAAATACAAGGTGGTTGAAAATACATGCTTGACACCATGTACCTTGTCCTGGGGGGCCCAATTCCAAGATCATCTATTAATCAAGTTGAAGGTCTCAGTGCAACAAATTTCCTCAGATCAAAAGGGAAAGAAGGAAAGCTTCACTTGGTCTCTTTCATCCAATTCATGTATTTAATTGCACCATGTAAATCCCAATCTGAGTTTGATATCTTAAAATGGTAATTAATGAATCCAGAGCCCCATAAAATCATGAGGACAAGGGAAGCGGGGATGTCCACCTCTCCAGGACATCTGATTACTCAGGGAGTTTTCCTTCCTATTTAGTTGTGAGTCCTGGTTACCCTATTTCTTCAAGTTTGGACTATGTTTTCCTGGGCCTACCTGTCTGAGAGAATATTCTTTGTAAGCAAAAGCAGGGATAATCATCTAAGTACTACAGAGTAACATTATTTGAAATTCATTTAAAAAAGTTAATTCATGCAATGGGATTAGATAGCAAGGGGTTAAATGCCCATAAATTCATTGTATTCATGTATGAAAGTGTCAGAAAATAAAAGTTTGAAAAGAGAAAATGTGACAATACAGACATGAGTATTTATCCAGACCCCGCCAATTAAATACTCTAATATTCCAGCTACTCTTCAAACAAGTCAATAAGATATATGATTCTGCTACTATAAAAGATACTGTAAAAGATAAAGAATGAAAGGAGTCAGGGATTTTGACAGCAAATGAAGAAATTACAGTTCTAAATAAAGTAGCCATGAAATACCTTTTCGAAGTAAAATTTGGACCAAAGGCACACATAGATAAGAAAGAAAACTCTAAGTATACAGATGAAGAGCATTTCAGAAAGATGAAATGTCCAAGAGCACTTATAGCAGGTGTAAATTGCAACAGAGAGGCTGGCATGGGCATGAATTAAGCATAGAGGAGCCAAGTGTGGCAATCATGGGATGCATGTTAGAGAAGAGAACCTCACCCGGAAAGTCTTCTAAGCTGTGATAAATAATTTGTATTGTCCTCAGTGACATACTGGCAATTATTATTATCATCTGTCTTAACATTTAAGATTATCACTTTAACTGCTGGTCTAAAACTAACTACACAGAGGTAAAGGTGGGACAAATGGAGACAAATTAGAAAACTTCTGACAGGGTTGGGGACCATAGGCTTAGTATGAATGAAGTCTTAGAATCAATCCCAAGGGGAAGAAAATAAGAGAATGACAATAACCCAGAACCTGACAAGACAATGAAATATTAGAAAATGTAACTTCATCAGATACAGAACCTGGGAGAACCAGTGAGGCCAATAGCAGTCTGAGCTTCCCACTCAACATGCAAGGAAGAATGTAAGTTGCCAAATTCCTGTTTCTGACACTTCAGTTTTATCCCCTGTTCTGTTGTTGCTCATCGAGAGAAAAACTGTGTTCTGTTTCTCTCCCTGGCCATAACTTTTAGATTTTCAAAAACCAAAAGTATTTAGCCTTAAGAAACCTCAAGACATGAAGCCTCATAACTCAGTGGACAATTTAGTGTGTCATATTCCACGAACATGACTGGTACGAGATCATAGATAGAAAAGACAGTACTTGTGTGTTTCCATGGTTGTTTAAGCTACACTAATATATTTAAGGGACAGTCATCCAATTTGCCCACTCAGAATTTTCTTTGCCCCTGGCAGCAGGCATTTTGGGTATTTGACTCATTCATGTGATGATTTTAGCTACACCATTGTTTCCATCTTGGACACTTGTTTATTTTGGGTCTTATGACAGATGAGCTCACCCAGACTTTAAAATGCAGAATATAAGGTTGTGTCAGACTATAATTTTATGCTAACTTTGTTTATTCCCCTCTTCAATTACTGAAGTTACCACCCTAGTGTCTGGAAAATAACTGGAGACAATGTTTGTTTGGTAGCAAATTAAAAGCTGACGTCCCAGCTCTCCCAGAGTGTGATTCTGTGTATGCAATTTAATTATATCGAAGCTACCCATTGTGGTGTCTAAACTAACATTCCTTTATTTTCTTAGGTTTTTTTCATGTTTTGGAAAAGTAAGGGAAAGTGGTGTCTGTTAAGAGTGGAAAATTTCAAACCCCAAACTACTGACATGTAATGCACATGGGTCATATTTACATGAGGTCTTGTCATGCCTCCTGTTCTACCAAGGAAGCTGAGAGTAGAAAGAAGGGGAAACTAACAGTTGCCTTTAATTGAAATGTAGTGTGAATGCTTGGAAATCTCCATCCTTGAGTCAGACAGTAATCCATGATCCTACTGTGGCTGGGAAAATGGCTTTAATGTGGAATAAGGTAAGACCCAGGACCAAGAAATCCACTTTATGGACACTGTGGGTTTTATTTTCAGCATCTGTAAATCTGTCATCCTTTCTAAACAGAACAAAGTGGTCGACTTTCACAGAGTTATGCTAGCACGGTAGTATCAAGGGCTTAGTGTGGGAACAAAGTCATTAGAAGTAACAATGTACAAAGAATTCAATCATAAATAATGTGCCACAAAGGAATCAAAGACTCCAAGACTTAGTTATTTCAGTGTATCCAGAACTCTGCTTCAGGCTGCTTGGCCCTGAATATGATAAATCTCAAAGAGTCTCTCTGGTTCCTTCTCTGTTCCTCACTTCCATTCTCTCTCCCTTTTCCCATTTTTCCCCATTATTTCCTCTTGAAATGTTGTGTCATCTCAGCAACCAAATGGAGAATAAGATAATCAAAAGAGAGACCCCCTTTATTTTTCCATTTGGGTCCTTCATAGTGAAGTGCTTTCAATTCTTTTTTCTTTCCCCTCTTTTTGTTACATTTAAAATTTAGTTTCTATAAGATTTTATGGGGATAAAATTATTAAAGAAAAATAGGGAAACTGACATTGCCTGGTTAAGAATATACAAGTCATTTGAGGTTCACACTCCTTTCTCCTTCCCCCCTTTTTTAATTTTTCTCAAATGCTAGGTACTCAAGGTTTCTTTACATATGCCTGATATCTGGAATCATTCTTGATCATTCTTGTAAGCAAGGACATGATGATGTCTCTTGTCACTTTCATCTCTCTTGTGTGCATAGATAAAATGCCCTTTTCATATCATTTTAATACTATCAAGACTTAAGGAAATATAGACTCTCTATGGATAAATTTTGTCCTTTCTAGAAAGACTTTCCAGACTCTCTTCCCAAACACAACTAATTCCTCCATTCCTTGGAGTCCCAATTTCCTGTTATTAGAATAGACATGACATTTAGTTGTTTAAATATACACACAATTGTCTGATTTCTCCTGATAGATGTGCATCGAAAACACATTTTTCTTCTTCACCTTGCCTTCCAACACTTTATTCGTAGGGCACACTTACAGTATCCTTGTAGGAATGCATGAATTATACACCAAGAACTTTTGGTCGTTTCCATATAGGTAACATCTTTTAATATGTAAGCACTATCATGTTTTGTTGCTTCTTTGACTTCTAATGCTTATTTCTCTTTTTCTTTCTTTTCTATCTCCATATATATGAGGGAACTGGAGCTCAGAATGTGAAACTGATGGGAAGTTGTGTCTATTAGTGGTAACAGGTTTGTACTTGTCATAAAGAAAACTTTAGTTGTACTCAGCTTCAGTGTACATTAGAATTATTATGAAATCTGGTTAAAACAGAATGATGGGCCAAAGTCTCAAGTTTCTGATTCAGTATGAATAAAATAGTGCCTAGTAAGTAGTACTTTCTTCAAGGTTTCAGAGGATGTCAATGATATCATTCCCGGAACTCTCCTTACAGGACTACTCTTTCACATCCTAATCTATGAGTCAATGGATGATGGATGAAATGGTGAAATGATTCTGGGCACTTACATACTAATTCTATCTATTTATCTATCTACCTATCTACCCATATATCCATTGATCTGATGCCTATAGATCCTTTGCTAGTAACAACTCTACAAAGTCTTCGGATCATTGTGGGACTTTTATTGTTATTAGTTCTCTCCTATGGATATTAGAAATATAATTAATGATCATGTGGAGAGAAACATGTTTAACATTATAAAGGGAAGTTATAAAGTACCTTGATATGGAAACTAGTAAGAGATAGAAAAATTTCATTGTAACAGAAATTGATTAATTACAGTGGGAGTAGCTTAGCTAGAAAATGGAGTTCTGATACACACACATATACATGGATGCATGTGCGTGCTTCCTTGCTATATGGTGTCTTCCATTATGTTGTCATGCAACAAGAAGGGCCTTACCAGATTAGTCTTTCATTCTTTGACTTTTCCACTCTGTTTTAGCAGAAATAATGAAAACACAGATCAAAATAGTTGTGCAATATTATGCTTTATTTTATGAAAAGTAACTATTCAGTCAATAAAAAAGACATCACAAAGTCACTAATCATCATAGAAATGTGCTAAGATCAATATTTCATGAGAATAAATTACTTTAAACTTTGTGTGTGTGTGTATGTGTGAGTGTGTGTGTGTGTGTGCTGCTTGTTTGTAGAATTCCACACACAAAACAATGAAACATATTTGAGTGAAAGTTTAATAGATAACTTCCACCTCTCCACCCTCTGTTCTTTGTTTCTCAATTTTTCTTCTTTATGGCTTTCAAGTTTTCTATGCTATTGACAATTTAATCATTACTATTTATGCCCTCTCTAAAACTCATGAAATATGATATTTTTCTTAGTCAGTATTGTGCTATTATGGCCAAATGCTTGAAATGTGATGTCTTAATAATATTTTAGGAAATTTACTTCCCACATTTCTGGGGACAAAGATGTCAGAGATAAAGTTCTAGTTCTGACTGCATGACAGAAAGCGAAGAATTCCATTACTTCTGGCCAGAGAGATGACTCAGGTGTTAAGCCTCTGCTTGGAAAGCAGAAGGACTTGAGTTTGGATCATGGATCCTACAAGTGTTTACAGCCCTGGAAGGCAGAGTCTGGGAAACTTCAGAACAAAGCAAAGAGGAGATAGTGAAATCCAAGGTGATTTCAGAAGTCCACAGGCACATTTATTATCCTTTGATACACACAGACACAGACACATAAAAGAGAGAGAGAGAGAGAAAGAGAGAGAGATGCATATGTAAATTTTTTTTAAATTACATAAATTTTTTTGTTATAATAAGTGCTAAGTCCAAACAATTTAAAGAATCAAGTGATTTATTTATCCTCACAATTCCAGGTTATAGTTCGTCATGGCAGGAGAGTCGACAGCAGCATGGGGAGCCTAAGGGACTGGCCACAACAAGAGCAGAGGGCAAGGACCAGTACATACCAACTAGCTGCAAGATTCAACTAGTTTTCACTCTATTTTTATCTACCTGCCCAGGGAAGAATCATACTCACTGTGGGATGTATCTTCTTACATCAATGATGTAAGATAATTTCTTATAGGCTTGCCTGGTTTGGAGGTCTGCCCTAATGAAATAATTTGTCATAGATGTATCCAGAGACACACAATTTTAAGTGTCAAGATATCACCTGTAGCAAACAAACTCTCAATGTCTTTTCACAAGGCATTAACCCATTTGTAAACATCTCCATATGATCATAATACTGCATTGGAGATCAAATTTTCAACATACTCTTTGAGCTTCTGTCATGTTAAGATGTAGTCACAAGCATCTTCGTGAAAGACTGAGCCACTCTCATCAGGCTCAGAATATCAATACCCTGACTCTGAAACCCACAGCCTCTAGAATTATGAATAACAAAATTGTTTTCTTTGTAAATTGTCCAGACTAAGATGTTTCCTTCTATTGGCAGCTATGACTAAGATGCTCATATAATAAAGATATGCTCCAAATGATAAGAAGCACCTATCCATATTATATTCTACATGTAGACTAGGATTTCTTATTGTCCCAGAACTCTCTAGAAATACTCTGGCTTCAGAATTATTGTTTCTTTTTTGCATGTATGTGTACATGCACTGTGTGTGTGTGTGTGTGTGTGTGTGTGTGTGTGTGTGCAGGCATATATACAAGAGAGCACTTGATTGTGTGTGTCTGTGGAGCCCCAAGGGAGACGCTACAAATCATTGAATCATCCTGGATTGCTCTTCCACCTTGCTGAGTTTTCCTAGGCTCTGACTTCTAGGACTGGAATTTCATGCCACCACATACACCCAACATCTTTCACAAGGGATCTGTTGATGTAAACTCAGATTCTTTCACTTGTGAGACATTTCCTTAAGTCATCTTCCTAGCCCGAGGCTTCAGGATCTTGTGTGTATGTAACTCTCCCCATTCTACCTCTGTCCTCTCATTCTTGAGACCACCAGATGTGGGAAGCCTAACTTCCAAAACACAATACAGATGAAACTAGATTCTTCAGCAAAATAATAATGTTGCCAACCCAGCATGAATAGGTTTCTCTTTTTTTCTTGTCCCCACAGCTTTTATATGACTTGTTTTCTTCAATTCATACAAGTTTTTAATCAAGCAAAATCTTCCCAGGCGTGCATCAAAGTAGAACCCTGTTGGTTTCTCTTGCTTTAGCTTGTACTCTTTCTTCATAGTACCCCCTTATACTTTTTAATGCTAGTATCTTTTAATTAATATAAATACCATTTTACAAAAGAATTAATTTATTCATAATTACAATTCTTCTAGATTGATACTTTTTATTATTATATTTATTTTTTCCAATCATACAAGCTCAATAAGTATCCCCGTCCCCTCTCTGCCCCCACCCCTCCCCAGATACCCTTGTACCCTCCCCCCTTTTCCCCGTCTTTTGACCCCCTTCTTCCCTTTCTCACAGTGCCTTCATTCACCCCCGCATTCCTGGAGCTGCACCTCATTAGAGTGGAGGACTCAGAAGGAAGTTTGATATTCACACTAAAGGATGCTCTAGATAAATACTTGCATGAACACTATTTTCAAGGCTTTGAGAGAATTAAGTATATGGAGCAGTTGAACCAAATTATTTAGTGTCAGAGTATCTTGTTCTTAAGCACTATGTTAGGAGACTCATTTATTGACTGATTAAAGTTAAAGTCACACACCTGGAACAGAGATGAATAAGTATTAAAATATTGCTGACAATGAAATGTAAGGCACATAACAAATCATGAAGGTATGAGTATGAAAACTGACATGAAGCTATCAGCAACCAACTGAAAATGATTTTCATTTATGAGAGGGTCAAGATAACATTCATTTGAAGATCCATGCTTACTGATAAAAGTGATTTCCGTGTGAGCTGGGAGAAATACTTTGTTATCTCCCTTCTCTGGCAGAGAGTGGAAAGAGGAAACACCAGAAAGAGGAAAATATGTGTGATGTCTATAGATAGGCAGATACGTAACTCACTGAACATCTTGAGAGTGAAATCAGAGGCATTCTTGCACTCCTTACAGGTCCTGCTTGCTTCCTATGGATTCCTTTGCAATTTTATCACACAGGACCTAAATCAGGGGACTTTTCTCTGTCTCTGAGTCTGGAAGTTGCATACCAGCAAATGTTCCCTTTATAAGAACTGAAGGTTAAATGGTCACTTAAAGGACTGAGAGAAGAGAGATCTGGCGCATGACTGGGTAGATTGCTCTCACAGCAGATCTAGGCTTGGTCTGAGCCAGTAATGCTAAGGACTTGCCTGCCAAAACAATCACTTTTCTGTCTTAATGCCTAAACCTTTCCTTTTGGGAACAAGCCAGATATCTGAGAGTTAAGATTCTTCTTCATCCAGCAGGAATAGTTCTTCCACTGTTTTGCATTGCTGGTGTCAGATAATCTGCCTCAGAGAATCAGTGTTTTGTAATCTAGACGCTTACAAATCTATTTTCTACTGCTTAGAAGCTGATTTGAAGTCAATAATAGCATATTTATTTTTCCAGAAAATTTTAGAAGAAACTATACAAAGTTTTAAAAAATTACAGTTCAGTGCCTACAGGTCACATGCTACTCTATAAAAGGTGAATCGTAACTTAGAGAGTTTCCTTCCAATCTTACTATCAGTTGATACTCTGGGCAGAGCTTCAGTTTCATGCTTCAACAGAGACAAAACCTACAAGGCCTTCAACAATTTAGAATGCCCACCTTTGCAATACAACTTCATATGAGATTCAAGAAAGCCCACTGACTAGATTTCACACTGGTGTCTAATCACAACATTGTACTAGCAATGAAAAAAATTTATTTGCATCTGTTCTCTTTTAGTTCTCTTCCTTGTAAAAAGGCTGAAACCATAAATCAAAAAGCTGACAACATTCTATTGCATCTTCATAGTTATGGAAGATAAATAAGGAGACCCAAGAAAACACATCAGGAACTGTCAGAAAAATAAACTGAAAAAGGGAGAAAAAAGGAAAACTGAGAAAATGAGATAGTTAAATAAATAATTTATTAAGAATTCATTCGGGGCTGGAGAGGTGGCTCAGGGGTTAAGCCTCTGCCTTGCAGGTGGAAAGTCCTGAGTTCGGATCCTACACCCCATGTATAGAAGCCAGGCAGAAGCAGGGGCGGCCTGCGTTTCTGGTCCTGGTACGGCCGAGCCTGTGAATCCCAGGGCAGAGAAACAAAGAGGAGGTGGAGACGTCCATGGTGGTTCCCAAATTCGTCCGTGGTGCTACACACACACACACACACACACACACACACACACACACACACACCACACACACACATGCACAATTGAATAAATAATAATAAAAAAATTTTAAAAAAAGAATTCATTCATTTCAACTTGTATATTTTAAGGGCATGTGAAATATAAGAGTTCAAAAGAGTTATTCTCATATGTTCTTTTAAGAAATGACAGTACCATTTAGAAATTTAACCAATCAAGGAATGGCTGAGCCACAGCAGGGGAAGCACCATGCTTAATGAATCTATTTAACAGGATAATAAAGCTGAAACTAATGTTAGGATTATGAGTTCATGAACAATTTCAAATATTGCAATCTTCAGCAAGCTAGAAAATTGACTAAAACTGGAAGGGCAAATGCTCCAATAGCTTCTTTCTCAAATCAACAGTAAAAACAAAGCCATATTTATATATCAAAATGGAAAATACAGCAAGTATTTGTAAATCTCTAAAAACAATATGTTAATTAAACAACAGAAAAAGCAAGTCCTATCAGTAATATAATTATGCTGGTTGTAATTACTTTTCTTTTTCTATTGCTGTGAGACAGTACTCATACAACCAGTTTGAAAAAGATACCGGGACCTATTTGACTTATGGTTCCAGAGGGAAAATGAAGTTCGTTATGGATGGAAAGGCATGGCAGGTGGCAGAAGCCAGAGTGGCTCAGATCGCTGAAGCCAGGAAAGGCAGGAGAAGCAAGCATCAGATTGCTAAGGCAAGTAGATCAGGCTTACCCATTCCCAAGGCCCAACCCCTTGAATGTGCCTTCTTCCAGCAAAGCTCCACCTCCTAAGGGTGGCAAATCCTTGCCAAACATTTTAACATCAGCTAAGAATTTAAACACATGAGCCTGAGCCCGTGGGGAACAACTCACATTCAAACAATGACAAGGCTAAACAAACACAGTGGCTCAAATATACTCTATTTTGACTTATATATAAAAATTCTTCCTTGAAGCAACAGAGAAAAGCTGTGTCAGGTGGACAAGAATGAAAGGATAGCAGCTTGCCAAGTAAATGCAGGGCTGAGCATCACTGAAAAGGAAGTAAGGACCACAAAGGACTTTCTTTTCTCCCAATTCCCATAAGCATTGGGCTCAGACCACCTCACAGAAAATTCTAACAATTGTATCAGTAACAAGGAATGACATACTGCATAAGCTATTCAGTATATTAAAATAGTGCCAAAATTGCTTAAAAGCCATACACATCTACAACCACATTTACATTCATCTACAGGTACATATGTACATACATATACACATTGCTTATATTAATGAGTTGTGTTTCTACAGTGTGACTCATGAGGGGTTATCCCAATAGCTCTCAATGTCTTACAAGCCTAAAAGTAAACTGTTGCTTAGTTATATAGTGATACGACATTCATTTTGAGGCCAATTTCCCCTCAACTGTCAACCACACACATCACATGCTTATAAAGTACTGTGATGGAACAGACAAAAACATAGTTCTATACTAAAAGGGAGAAATGGAAGGAGTGGCAAGTCCAGAACCAAGTCGAACCAAATAGTTCACATTCCTTTAAATCTTGAGGCTTGAGAACAATCTTCTTTGACTTGGCGCTCCAAACTCAGATGTAGGACCCACCTTCAGAAGGACATCTTTCCTCGAGAAAGCTTTCATTCACTGAGGTGGACATCATAGCCTCTGAAGCTCTGCCTAGCAAAAATTGTATTTCCAGGTCTCCACAGGATGACCTTATTCTATGGCTCTGGCCAAGGCCACTTGTTGGAAGAATGATAACAGTACTCTCTTTGAACATAAGGAAACAGTGCTGATCATCTCTGCTTTGACTTACCGATCATTCTTTCCTTGCTTTGAAAAACAGTGTGTTATCAGACGCAAACACTCTTTGCTGTAAAATTCAAGAAGTCTGACAGTCCTGCCATCATGCTTCCCATTTCCTCTCCCTTAACTTTGAATTAGCAGTTTTACTGCTGGTGGATAAATCCAGTTTACTGTCTCATGCTAGTAGGGCTGCTACAACAAATATTTCAGAGACCTTGAGACTTAGATCCAACAAAACTTTATTTCTGACAATTTCTGGGACTGACAAGTTCTAGGTAAAGGTTTTAACAGATTTTGTGTCCAGTAAAGGCCCATTTCCTGGTTTATTGATGATCATCTTTACTTTGTGTCTTCACATGGCAGAAGTGGTCAAGAAGTGATTTGGGGTGTCTTTGATAAGGAGCGTAATCACATCCCTGGGATTGTCTCATTCATCGCATTCATAAAGACACTTTGGGAATTAGGTTTCCATGTCTGAACTGAGTGCCAAGCTAAAGATTAAATTAATATTTTTTTATTTCTTACATTAAAGGACTAATTTGTATTAGAGTCTGGTTCTCCAGAAATCTAGATTTTTCTCTTGCATTTAGGATTACACTTTGCTAACACTATATGCCTTATTTAAAAACCACAGTTCTCTCCTATTAAATAGCACTAGAAGAAAAGAGAATACCCGAGGTGTCCTAAAGGACATTCTGAGAATCAGCGACTATGAACTCAATAGTTTCCTGCCTCTATGTGGCATCAAGTAAAAAGTTTGCATGTGTGGACTGCCTTAAGAAGAGCTGCAGCCAGGCACCAATCCAGATAACCTCAGGCTTCTAGTTGCTTTGGTTTCTGTTCCATTAATGACCACCTACACCAGTTGGTCTATGGGGATTTTGACATATTACATAAGCCTCCCTTCTGAATTGAGCAAATGGAGACCTGACACAGGGCAGGGTACTGTGGACTAGCAGTTATTCTTCGAGCTGATGGCATTAGCCATACTTGTTATACTAACCTATGTAATTGTATTAATTGGTATTAAGATTCTTGAATTGAATCAAGACGCCACAATTGTTTGATTCTCAGCATACTAAATATATTCAAGGAAAAACTAGATCAATGGAGTTTCCAAGTATCATAAAAAGTCTTTTTCATATCAGTTGACTTTTGTTTTTCTGCTTTCCACTCTCATACTGTCTCTCTGTCTTAAACTCCTTTCCAGGACAGTCACTGTTCCCTAGTGATCTCCCTAACCATTGTCACTTTTAGGCCTAAAGATATAGAAAACTTCACCACCTTATTCTTTCACAGCTGCACTATGACAGCAGAAAGAGCTGATCATATAATTACTTCAGGTAAAGGGGAATTAATTGAAAACAGAAAGACAATTACATGCAATCTGAGTTCAGCCACCATTCTGTAATAGTGCGACTCAGCAGGAGAGCATCATGCCCAGCTCTAGATTGTTGATTAACTATAAAGAGATAAAACTGTAACAGTATAAAAATTATTCTCGTCCTTAGCATTTAAAGAGGAAACATTTTGAAGTGATAGCAAGTATTAGCAAAATAATGTATTTGTTGCAACCCACTTCATTTCATCAGATAGTCTTCCAATGAGTGGATAGAGGGCATCAGTCCAACGACTGCATCACTGAGAAATGAATATGACTTCCTTTCCTTCTGCAACTATTCACTCCTTATAACTCCTTAGTGAGGGATGGGGCTTTCTGAACCTCTCCCTTACCCATGAAGGGATGGACAGTCTCAGTCGTATGCAGATACTCACTGCTGACATGAGTTCATGTTCATGGACACAACGGCGACGTCACATCCAGAAGACAGCGTTTCCCCATTCTTTAGCTCTTACATTCTTTCAGTCTTCTCTTCCACATGTTTCCTGTTACAGTATACACCTGTTTAAGGCTGAGCACTCAACAGTCATTTGTTATTGGTGTGTTGACTAGTTGTGGGTCTCTGCATTCACTGTTTCTCACTGCCAACAGAAGTTTCTCAGACCTAGGCTGAGAGCAACACTGATCTTTGGGGATATGCATAAATGTCTAGACGAAACAAAACAAACTTTTACTTGCTTGTTATCATTGACTTTTCAAGAGGTAAGAAAAAAATAATGCTTGTTTTAGCTTTGTAATAGAGTTTGGGGAATTTGAGGGAAAAAAAGCATCATTTTCTCAAAACTTCATTTCTTTCACACTCTAACTTTTCAACCTCACATTGAAAAATTGGTCGGTCTGTTCAAAAGTGAAAATTTCTTTTTTTAACATTTTTATTATTATTTCCGCTCATACAAACTTAATAGGTACACCAGTTCCCTCCCTCCTTCCCCCCCCCGAACCCCCTGTTCCCCCTCCCCTCTCCCTCTTCCCCATCCCCCAGTACCTCCCCCCTAATTCCCAGAGAGTCCTTTAATGTGCATGCTTGACTCTCCTCTGGGCCCTCCTCTCCGATGACGTACGAGGACCCAGTGGCATTTCCCTGAACCCTTTCCCATGTTCCCCTTAAGCATAGGAACACTAATGTGGCTGTCAATCCCTTACCTCCAAGAATCTTGGTACCTTTAGCAGATGCTAGACTTTGTGAGGTCAATAGTGTGTTGGACATTGCACAGGGCATGCAAAGTCCAATTATGATTGCTTTGGCCCTAACTTGTGTGGAGTATCTTGCAAATCATTGCTCCTCCCATCCTTGTGCTCTTACACTCTTACCGCCCCCTCTTCCGCAAATTTCCCTGAGCTTCAGGATGGGGAGAGATTAGTCTGGCCTAGTTCTAGGTGGTTGATATAGAGTCTCTGAAGTTCTGGATTGTGGTTTGTTGATTTTCTTTTGCAGGTTTGCTGCTCCTGCAATGCCCTTCACTCCATCCTGATGGACGCTGTATGTTCCCCCCTGGTCAGAGACAAAAAGCTGTTAAACTGGAGTCTTGTTATAAGAGCACATTCAAGGGTAGATGTAATAAAAGTAGGAAACCTCAGTGAGGGAGGGGTCAATCACCCATTTGCAAAATGGTTACTTTTTTTTTCTGGCAGGAAAAAGAAAAAGAAAAAAGAAAAAAAAGTGAAAATTTTTGAAGCAAAAGCAAATCCCTTAACTGCCTTCTCTGAAGGTATGTGTTGTGTGGCACCCAGCCAACACTGTCCCTTGTGTTTCCAGCTCCCTAGATAGACGCCAGCTACAGAGGTAAATTCATTGTGAGACGAATACACTAGTGTTTCTGAGGCTTCCCATAGCAACCCTGAAACCTGAAAAGAAGTTTTGAAGCCTGGGGAGTGGCTCGGACATAGTGATATATGGATGACCCCAGAGTCACCAAATAAAGTCCCGGTCCTATGCTCTTTTTAATAAACAATTAAAGAATTTTCCAAATCACCAAAAATTTTTAAAAGATTATGTTTAATCATAAGTTGACAGTCATTTTGTGCCTTATTTTCCTATTAAAATGACATTATAAAAGTGTAATAACAAAAGATGAGCAAAGAGTTTATGGGATAGATACATAGGAAAATTTATAGAAAATGTATTTGTTTAACATGGAAGAATTCTATGAGTTCTCTAAAATTTTAAGGTACTTATGTTACTGGAAGACTTCTTTTCTCATTCTAAATGTCTGTTAGCATATATTTTAAGTTCACAACTGAAAATTTGTCTTCTTTTTCATAGGATACCTATCCAATTATATATTAATCAGAAAATAAGAAACCTACATCCAGCCAACATGATGACTGACTGATAAAAGTGCTTGCCTCCAACCTGACAAAGTAAGTTTAATCACAGGATCCCACATGGTAGATGTAGAGAACCAGCTCCTGTAAGCTGTCCTCTGACTTCCAATGTATATCAAGGCAACACACAAGATAAATAAGTAAATGTACAAAAAGAAACTTTCAGCAATTTGATCAGTAGTTTTTCCTTTTTATTTATTTATGGAACAGTGATTGGGAGGGAAGTCTATCTAGGAAGACAGTCCTGGTTCAAATCTCATCACTTGGACTTTCTAACTATATAATAGAAAAAGATCTTCCTGTGTCTTAATATATCCGGTTAAATTAGAATAATACTGGAATCTAACTTATAAGGTCTACAGTACAATGGAACAAAGTACGCTGTGTTTTGTGAAAGTCATGACCTTCTCCCCAAGGAATTTCTCTAGATATCCGAGCAGCTGTAAATAAGCTCCTAAGCTTATTTACTCATAAACAACAATTCATTTAGTCATAAATAAAAACTCATTTACTCATAAAATAAAAAACACCCTATCATTTTCTAAGTGTTATTACAGACACTCAGGCTGAATTGCTAAATAACTCAGGACAAGCCTTTGTTCTCATCTTTAATTTCTACCACCTGTCAAAAATATGCTCAGAAACTCTAAAACAAGTACATTAAAGTATCTAATTCAAGTTGGAAATTTTTCTTTTTGAAAGAAATACAGCACTAAAAGGAACACATATAAAATATCACTCTCTGAATAGTTTCCATTTTCATGAGGGAATGGAAAGAGAAAAACAGCTTGATATATAAGCATATATTATATATACATTATATATAAGGATCATTAAAGATGCATACTTGTGAACACAGTAAGAAGACTAGGAAATGGCAAGGTATAAGATAACTGAAATCAGTAAAATTGCCTCTCATTTAATTTAAGCAACTTTTAAATTCACACAGCTTGTAAAGAATGGAAGTGGGAAAAGTCACTGGCAGCTTCTGTATACGAAGGGAGCTGGTGGGAGAGTGATAAGCAGCTGAGAAATGGAAAGGTTGATGGCTGTGCTTCTCTCTTTTTTCCTTGCCAAAGTCTGAGTACTAACAGCCCTGCTCAAAGGTTCCAGACTATAAGCTGTCAAACAAACCTTGCAAAAGTTTGAGTCTACATCAATTCAAGGATCCTTAAACTTCCAGGGTTCTGTGCCACCAGTTTAGAGAACATAGTGATCTGCCATCAACAAGCACACCCAGTTGCCTTACAAAGTTCTGTGAATTTCAAACAACAGAAAAAGGAAATAGAAGGCAGCAGACTTACAATGACTTTCCCCATACCAGCCATCAGTGCATAGAAAACATCTCGAGCATATGTTTATCAGTTGCTATATTCCATGAACGCTCATTCTAATGAAAAGCAGATTTTTTTCCCTTAATTGACTATTTCTAAATATAAAAAACTATTATTTCAAACTGGTGTAGAAATGCACATGGGAATTGTATAACAGAACTTTATTGATCTTTGGCCTCCTGCAGTCAGTTCAATTTTCTCTCAAAGCGCCCTAGTTTTCCTCCTTATCCCTCCTCACATAGCTGAGGTGGAGCTGTGTCAAATGTAAAACCAAGGCTGGAATTGCTGTGAATCCCAGAACTGCTCCCTCTAGCCAAGGGTTCAAGAGGATGAGGTGAAACTAGATTCCCCAATACTTCTGCTCCGAAAGTAAGGTGATGGAGCCCTTTAAGAAGGCTGTGCAACTTCGAAAGCATTATACATGAGTCTATGTGAACTAGATGATCCATTCAGCAACCCACCTTCCTCCATACCCAAAATACATTGTCAAGTAATGATTCTTCCTAATGAGCTCATAGTCAAAGAAGCCTCAAGGCCCCCAAAACAATATAAGCATTTTCCATTGTTCTTGGTTGCTCTCCAGAACTTGATAATAAGACTCTATTTCTGAAGATACCATAATTAGTCACAGGACATGGAAAAAAATAAGATAGAATGGATATGGAAGCTTTCTCTTTGCTGGCTAGCCTTGATAGGGCCAGAAGGTATGATGCAGGCTGCCACAGGAGAAAACCAGTCAACAGTCTTGCCCAATTGTGAATGTTTCAAACTATAATAACAACCACTTTAACAAAAGGTGACTATTGGTGCTATAGAGACATGTATGGTAAGGAGGTAGCCAGCTGTTTTCTGATTGAACTTAAGGCCCACTTTTCATCAAAGAACACATTCCAAGCGTGGCAAAGCAAACCAACTTCTCTGTGGAAAGAGAACACAGGCCCTAGTTGGGAATAAGCTAGTAAGTGCTAATTATATATACTTCATAGAAAACTGTTATTGAAATACTTATTATACCCATAGATTTAGCACTTAACCAAGAAGTATTCTTTTGCAATGAAAAGTGTTCAACATTGCAATCCACAACAGACCAAAATGCATTGAATAAGTGAGTGTGGACTGGTTAGTTATAAACAGAACATTGAAACTGCCCCCAGCTCAAGACTTAGGGAAACTTGTAGAGGAGGGGTGGTAAGACTGTAAGAGCCTAAGGGTGGGAAGTGGTAATTCTAGACAGTATCCTCTGTATATGACAGGGACTACCACACCCAAGAACTTCATGATACCTGCATAATAGCTTACCTATCAACAGTTCACCACGAATAAGGTAAAATCTCAAACAACACTGTATCTCCCTGAGAGACTATTTGTTAATGTCAGACAGGAAAAGGGAAGCTCCTTTACTCAGTGATGTAAGCATTCATGTCATTCATGCCCCACAAATATTGAGGCAACTGCTGGTACAGACACCCCAAATTAAACACAGTGGGCCAGATATGCAAAGATGTAAAAGCAGGAGGGACCCTGGCTAAAAAGAAGAAAGTATGAAGTGGGGACAGGAGAGCAAGGAATAGGATTGTGCAGTAAGAAATGAAACACGTAAATCCATTGCATTTATGTATGAATTCATTGTATTTATGTTTAAAAGTGTCAAAGACTAAAATGTAATTTTAAAAATATATCCTCACAACACTGGGGATATAGATCTTACAGCCTTTGTTTATAAACTTTACTCTGCCACTTCAATTAGAGACAATCTAACTTTCTGCTGTCCAATGAATAAATAGCCAAAGCGCAGTGTATACATTCAATGGAAAACATTTGGCAATGAAAAGAACAAGTTAAGTATACATGTAACACAACCAATGAGTCTGCAAGTCATTGTGGCTAAAAAACAGACACAAGAGTTTGCATGGTATATAAGTTTATTTATTTGAAATAAATAAACACAATGTTTGCACATTGCAAACTCATTGACAGTAACAGAACATATAACATGTTCTATGGGGCTTTGATAACAACTCTGTGCTGCAGTGGGCAAGAAGAGTCTGTTGGAGGTTTAGGGATGTTTGCTTACTGATCATGGTACAAGATTGAAATGTGTGCAGTGTTGTTATAGTTAGATACAGATGTCGACTTGACAATCAAATGCTTGAATTCTGGGAAAATTTGGGAAGAATTGATAGTTGAGTTAAGCCCTGAGCAATCTTATAGGAGATTATTTAATTGATAGAGAAGGCCCAGCCTTTGAGAGTGGGACTAATTCATGGACAGGTGGATAAGATGAAGAGAACTGATTAAAGACTTTGGCATACTTGGCTAAACATGCTGTCTGGTAAGTAAGGATTGTCCCTCTCTCAGAAGTCCTGTGGATTTTGTGTGGCCAATCCGATCAGTCCCTAATGTTAGTATGTGTCATCCTGTCAAACTGGATTAAGAATAATGATAGGCAATCTTAAACCAAAATATAATATCTTGTTCCCATAAGCCAGTTGGTCTTGAACTTATCAGAAACATACAGGCAAACTGTGATAAGTGTCAAGGTAAAAATGTGAATACTGTATCAAATTGCCTTTTTAAATACTTGTTATCCTATCCATAGACTGGAAGAGCACTTAGAAGTTTTCTTATGCATTGGAAGATGTTGAGGAAGAGCACTTAGAAGTTTTCTTATGCATTGGAAGATGTTTATTATAAAAAAATAACTGGCAAAAATGCAGAAAATAAGAGATGTCCCTAAACAGGACATCTAAGCCACCTACCACAAGACTCCAGGAAAATTGTGGAAAGATGTGCAATAATATTGTAAAAGCCTTAAATGTGGAAGGAGTGCATCCAGGCATTATCTCCTGGACATGATTGAACAGTGGCATCCATGAACTCAACACAGATTTTATATGTGTTTTATACATTTCATCTAAGGCAACCCAGGGCTGGAGAAATGGCTCAGGGGTTAAGACTCTGTCTCACAAACAGAAGGTCCTGAGTTTGGATCCCAGGTCCCAAGTAAAAAGGCCAAGCAGAAATGGTGGCTGCTTGCACTTCTGGCCCTGGTGGGCAGAGCCTGGGAAATCCCAGAGCAAAGCAAGAAGGAGGCAGAAGCAATCTAGGATGATTCCTGAAGTCACCCTTGGTCCTCCACAGGGACATACAGTGCCCTGTGATACACACACACACACACACACACACACACACACACACACACACACAAAATAAAATAAAATATTAAAATGGGCTGGAGAGGTGGCTCAGGAGTTAAGCCTCCGCCTTGCAGGCGGAAGGTCCTGAGTTCGGATCCCAGATCCCACGTATAGACGCCAGGCGGAAGCGGGGGCGGCCTGCGCTTCTGGTCCTGGTAGGGCGGAGCCTGTGAATCCCGGGGCAGAAGGAGGTGGAGGCGGCCATGGTGGTTCCAGAATTCGTCCGTGGTTCTACACACACGCGCGCGCGCACACACACACACACGCACACATACATACGCACACGCGCACAGTTGAATAAATAAAAAAAAAATTAAAAAATATTAAAAAAGAAAAAAGTCAACTCAGATAAAATTCAATGGTCTGGTTATGCAATAAGACAATAAAATAGGGAGATTGGCAAAGAAGAATAAGATTGTAATGGGAAGAGAAGGAGGGATGAGATTGGGGATTAAGGTGTGAACATATCACAAATTTGACATATTCATGTCTAAAATACTACAAGATTAAAAAAAGGTTGAAAATTATGAATACAGTCAAGTAAATTATACCTTTATAAGGTACAAGCTAAAAAGGAAATCAATAAAACCAATTTGAAATTTTTTATATTCTAATCATGACAAAAGACCTCCAAATGTTTTCTGTCAAGATGCTGAATGAATTGTTCAGTTATTATTTGTTATACATGAAGGTGAACTGAGAATGCTCCCAACTTTGTAGACTTACAGATGATTGTTTTGAGAAAACTTGTCTACTAGTCAAGATAATTTGAGATTACTTTGAGCATAATTGTCTATGTGACATACAGGTAAGTGTTCAACAGTTGCCTTACTGAGGAATACTTTTGGCTTTTTACCATTGTTGATTCCTTGGTATTGCCATTTTGACAAATGAGAAGTTCCCAAGATGATGTCACTGAGAAAGAACCAGGAAGAGATGTTCTCCATTGCTCTTGAAAGTCAATGTGAACCTACCCCAGACGGTGCTGAATAATCACACTATAATCTGGATCACACCATCAATTCACATGTAGCATGATTACAATAGATATAAAATTCAGGGAACACAACTTTAATCACTGATTAGTGATCTACATGAAAATTATTATTGAAACTTTGCAAGATTCTTTGTAAACATTTATGCATTTTCATATTTAAAAAATATAGAAGCACACAGGCAGAAGGGTGGAAGGGAGTGGGATAGAATGATGAAGCAAAGGAGGGAATGGAAGGGAAGAGGAGGGAGGATGCAAGTCACCAGCTTGCATCCCTGGTGACTTGAGTTCACTTCCAGTAGCTCATATGATAGAAGGACAGAACTTATGCCTGAAAGTGTCCTTGACCTGTCCTCTTGCATCACAATATGTATGTTCTCTCTCCTACCTTCTGATCTTTCTCTCTCCTTGTCGCTCTCCTCTCTAATAAATATTTAAATATATATTTGTATATTAAAATTATTTTTCACAGTTTTTCTTTGTATCAAATTTAATTAACTTCTATTTGTATAGATATGTGTATAAATCAATTAAAATATTTTATGTCTACATTTTGTTTTGCTCTATTTTGTGGACATTGCTAAAATAATTTTTGTTTCATATTGGAGGAGGAAGGGTGTTAAAAAACAAATTCATTCCAATTTCCTAGTATCCTAATTAGACTACTACGTAGATCATGCATATTGAGAAAGGAAATGTCAAATATAAGCCAAAGAATAATTTAAGTGAAGATTTCCAATATGATCACTTACAATAAAATAAATATGAGGACTGAGAAGATAGTTCAGCAATTAAAGTGCTTGTCATGAAAGAAAAGGGATTAAAGTCTATATCCAAGTTTCATGTAAATGCCAGATGTACATTACACCCCACATGTAATTCCAGTCTCAGGACAGTAGAGATTAGGAATTCCTTGAGCAAGATGGTTAGCAAGAGGAACTCTGGGTTTGGTTCAAGAGCATTTTCAAAAGAATAAGGGGGAAAAGGAATAATGGATGATTCTTCATATCTCTATCCACCTCCACACACTAACATATATACACACTTATGTATGCCATGCACACACACAAATAGCATCCAATATTAAAGTGCTTTAAAATTTTCTATTTCAATTTTGTTTCTGTTTAGAATCTCCAAGACTCCTAATAAGAAATTCAAACTCTTGGAAGTAGAAATTATACTACAAAAGCAGATTCAGTGTTTTCTGATAACTGTAGTGATACTGCTATCTAACACCACTGAACTCTGAAGATCTTTTTATTTCTTTTTATCTCTAGGTTATCAGTATATGACAATGTGATACCTTGAAAGTGACATTACTCATTCCCATAAAGAACAGATGTGCATGGCCATCAATTCTGAATGCCACTCATCTCCTCCATTGAATTTCTTACAAGAGAAAGAAGATGGTGCAGATAGCATTTGTGGTTAATGCTAGCAGAAATGGTGTGCTTCCAACTTGAACAATGTCCCCAAGTTATTTCACAGGAGAGAAAGAGAAGGATGGGGAAGGCCAAGGACTGAAATTCTGTTTTGAATTAAAGTGATTATATAAAGTAGTTATCTTTCACATTTAGATAGCATTTTATGCATAAAATCCTTGAACTCAAAGTAATTTTACAGAAAAGATATATGTGCATAGAATACCCATTTCAGTGTGCTCAGAACTTTTAAAAATTATCTTCTATGCAAAAGTAAAAATCAGGTGGTCTGAAAATGTTGGATGAAGGGTCCCATACTATTGTGTACAGGTAGGCCCTTTACTCTCTCAGCTTTGGAATTTTGTGTATAAGATGGTGATGGTATATAGCTGTGTCAATTTAGTGACGAGCTAAGCTCTGGACAAATGTCAGTAATCACTATAGCCCTAGCTTGTCTTTTCAGCCCTTGTTACTGTACCCACTTCTAGAAGTTCTGTGGTGCACATACATGACTTTCAGATATGTGATGAATTTTTTGTTTTTTTTCTGTTCAGTATTTCCTGTTAAGTGTATTTCTATCAGTTTATTCTTTCCTATATGATTCCTTCTTTTCCCTTTGGTGGTTTGTTTGTTTGTTTGCTTGATTTGGAGACAGGGCTTCAAGAAGCAGCCCTGGATGACCTGCTAATCCTCATGTAGTAGGCTGTTTTCAACCATATGGCAATCCCCCTGCTTCATTCTCCCAAATGCTGAGGTTGCGAGCTTGTGCCACTACACCAGACCCTTATTTCTTTAAGATTGCCTAATGCAATCTTGTAGCATCACCTACTTAGGGTACACCTCTTGACTAAATGAATCCATACACTATTGCTGTGGTATTGTCTGTTTCACAGTAACATACAACTTCAGCAGTATCAAATCTTAGTTTCATATTTCCCTTGTTGTAATTAATAATGCAACAAACAATTTAAGACAACAAAGAGCATACTTTATTACAGCTTAAAATTTTAGGTGCAATCTATTGTGATGGCAGGAGGGTTCATACTACCATTAGGAGCCAAGAAACCTGGCCTCAAAATATCCACACAAAGAACTGAGAGAGGGATGAGAACCAAAGCATTTCTTATAGCTGGCAAACCAGCAAATTTCATCCACTGGCCTGGAGATTGTCCACTTGCCTGGGGAAAGACCCACTGTGAGCTGGGTCTTTCCACTTCAGTTAGATAATCTACAGTTTGCCTGAACTAAATACTTCTTTATAAGTGTGCCTAAAGTGTCAGTTCTTTATAGCAAGTGGACACATAAACTAGCTACCACAGGGGTCATTAACTATTTACACAGTTGTCTGTCCCAATATACTGACAGTTTCTAAAGGCTTGAAATTATTCATTTTTCTATCCTCATTTTATTGCTAGATCTATTAGCAACTCTTGATTGAATGGTGATTCCACAATTACTCAGACTTTTTAGTTAGCAAGTATTTATTGAACATAAAGTGTTAAACTCATAGCTAGCTGCTAGAGACCCTGTGATTAGCATTTCTGGACTGTAGGACTCACACTGTTCTGGGCAAGACAGCCATGTACAACAGTTGCTAGTAAATAGAGAACACATTAAGGTTTAAAAGGTGGAGGATAGCAATGACTAACATGTCAATGACCCTCCAAGACAGCCATGTACAATAGTTGCTAGTAAATAGAGAACACATTAAGGTTTAAAAGGTGGAGGATAGCAATGACTAACATGTCAATGACCCTCCAAAGTCTAGCATGGATCACAGGCACTAGGATCCTTACAGACAAGGGATTAACAGTCACAATAGTGTTCCCTTATTAAAGGGAAGCCCAAGAAAGGGCTCTGGGCAATGCCACTGAGTCCTTACACCTCACTAGAGTGGAGGACACAGAGGGAAGTTTGACATTCACACTAAAGGATGTTCCAGGGAATGGGAGAGGGGGAGGGGGACAAAGGGAGAAAGGGACGGGGGGGGGGGGAGTGAAAGGAAGGGGAAGAGGGGGGAAGGATGCAAGGGGGTCTGGGGAAGGGTTGAGGGAGGGAGGGGACCGGGGTACCTATTAAGCTTGTATGATTGGCAGAAAATAAATAAATAAAAGGTAGAGGATAAAGTGGGGGAGGTATAGAGAGCAGTTTGAGCAGCATTTGTTCCTCCCCAAAGTAAGATTTTGTTGCTTGTAACTCCTCTTCCACTAAAATCATCTATGAATTTCTCTCCAGAAATTGAAAACATTTATTCTAATTATTTTCACTTCTGACTACCAACTAAAGAAATAATCTTTTCTGAATTAAAGAATAATCTTTCTTCTGAATTTCTGAAGAAATTCAATGTCCTTTAGATAAACTACTTTGGATCTCACCTTGAAACAATTTTAATACTAGTGAACTGAGAAGATAAGAAATATCACAGTGTGGCCCCTGGATCTCCGCGGCCACAGGAGAAGCACGGGAAGCCACGGACTGCCTCCGCCACAGGGTGTAGTAGCCAGCCCCTCCAGTGCCTTGCTAAGGTGAATCAGGGGATGCATCCTAGACCTGGGTTCACATCTCACCTCCCAAGTCATTCATGGTGGTGTAGGCCTTTAATCCCTGCAATTTGGGAGTCTGAGGCAGGAAGAAGGATCACAAGGTAGAGAAAACAGGACTGTCAAGTTCAAGACCAATCTGGTATATATCTGTATATATTTGAATTTTTTCTTGGGATTTCTGCGACACACTGCTGGAGATCCAGAAAGGGGCACATTTTGCTCCAGAAGACAGACATGGGTTCAGTATCATTTGAGGACGTCACTGTGAATCTCACCTGGCAGGAGTGGCAGGACTTGGATGCTGCTCAGAGGACCCTCTACTGGGACGTGATGCTGAAGAACTACAATGACCTTGTATTCTTGAATAATTCTTTGACTAAACCTGAGGCGATCTTCAATTTGGAGCATGGATTTGGTCCATGGAGTGTAACCCAGTCCTGAGCCCTTCAGGTGTTCCTAATGAGAGTGCCCTGGATGTGACCAGAAAGTCTACAGAGACATTTGTGGGAAGTTGGAACTGTGAGCAGCAACGCACCACATGTAGAGTATATTGAAGGAGCAGTCAAAGAGAGCCAGAAACTAGATCAAGAAATAAAGTAAAACATGTGCAAAGACATTTTACCAGCAGTCACAGATCTCTAGGAACCCCACATCTGACACATGGAAGAAAACTTTGTATTGTGAAAAACCTTATGAATGTGCGGAATGTGGGAAAATTTTTTCCTATAAGTCAAGTCTTGCTATACCCCAGCGAAGTCGTACAGGAGGCTTTGGACTTTGGACTTTTGGACTGTTGGGACTACCCATGTAGTCTATGAGGACTTTTAAAGTTGGACTGAGTATGGTTTATATAATGAGATGGCAATGAGCCTGTGGGGGCCAGGGGTGGAATGTCATGGTTTGAAATGTGTCTCCCACAGTCTCATGTGCTTGGCAAGGTCATGGTACCATGAGAGGTGGAACCTTGCTGGAGGAAGGCAGTCACAAGGGGCGGGCCTAGAGATGGATTAGTCCCACCCTACCTCCGGGAGAAGTCTGCCTTTGCTGCAAGCAGTCTGCAGCTCTCAGCTTCCAAGATGTCTGTGACTTAGCCTCCTCCAGCTTTGGCCAGCCAGCCATGCTGCCTCTGCTTTGAGAGACTGTACCTTCCCTCTGGAACCATAAGCTGAATAAACCTCCCTTTCTCTCCTCAAAAAAAAAAAAAAAAAGAAATATCACAGGACAAACAATTAAAAAAAGTTAACCACACTCATATGTAGAATCAGAAAGTTCTTTTTGTACATGGAGCAGACATTTCATCCTTGGAAATATGCACATTCTAGTCTTAGATACTTCTGCCAGTTTTGAAGATTTCATTCGACTATGAAGTAAATAATATTTTGCTTTCTCTGGAGCAACCAGTGACAGATCTTGCTTATTTTCTCCCTGATAACACCTTCTTTTCTTAAAGGCCACTGCTATTGTCTTATGAAAGCTTTTCTCTAAATGAAACTTTTAGACTCTCACTAATTCAGCTAAATATTTAGTCAATTCCAACTTTGTTCCATATGCACAGTTAGGCACTGTAGATACAAGAGGAACAAAATAACTGCTTTGAACTATGTTTGAATTTTTCAGATGACTCTTGTACATTGATATCACATTTCAAAAGTATTTTTGCACCCTCATCTTGACAGACAGAAACAAGGCTGAATTCCATTATATTTGTGAACATTCAGGTTATACTCTTGCCTACAGCTGGATTTATAATAACTGAAATTCTCAGATTATGTTCTGATGAAGAAATGCTGAATGATCAATCTTCCCTTTTTGATAATATTTGATTTTGATACTTTGTACAAAATTTATATTTATCCAGTTAGATTCTTTGGTTTGTTGGACTTTTAAGAACTATGCTTTTCTTCTGTTCAGAAATCCAGTGTTTTAGCTGCTCATCAGAATTTCCTGTATTTCAGATGTTTCTATACAGGACTTTATGTATTCATTCATGATGTAATTCCTAAATGTATGAAGACAGCCACCATTAGAAACTAGTGGGATGCCCCTAAAGACTTTCTTCCAGGAATCTTTTAGGATAATTTTCAGCCAGCAGGAACATGAAATCTTACCTGTATTGCCAAACATAAAGACACCTAAATACTCAGGGAAATATTTATACTGCGTGGTCAAATATTTTTTGAAGTGGAATCTGTTCTGAAAGTTAAGCATTACATGGTCAATGAAAATCTCTTATTTGTAAGTGTTCTTCTCTAGTTGGTGAAAACTTATTCTCAAATATACACTAGATTTTCTCATTTCTAACTTCTCCTTTGAATAACCGTATCTAAATTTTACATATTTATAATTTATAAGTGTTAACAGATATTAGATTGCCACCACAGTCTACACTAAATATATTTTGTGTCTTTGAACAACTAAGTGTTCTCTGTACCTTGCTTTTCTTTTCTCTTAAAGCAATGAATCTGGGAATGTATGACAATATGGAAAATGCCATTAGAGTCAAAAGTTTCTGGAACACAGAAACTCTGTTAACTTAGTCACTGCTCTCTTCCCAGAGAGCAGTACGAATACATGTCAGTTTTCAAAAAGTTTTTGTTGAATGAATGCCTAGCACGTAATAGATGTTGGTGAGTTGTTTTTTTTTTTTTTTTTCTTTTCATTTCTTCCTCATGGTATACCTTGAGCCTAATTTCTTCTTGGCAAAGTTTCATCCTGTACACTTTGAAGATCATTGCCATTCATATGGAAAGAAGAAGTAAAATAAATGTTGACTTATTCCCTTTTTTCTTTTTCGCATCACAGTGTCTGGGCCAAAACTAATCTTCCATATGGTCTTTTGCATAATGGTAGAAAAACAGAGACATTTTGTTATCCGCAGCAGATTTAGGTCTCCTATTTCTTCTGATTTTACTATTTTTTTCATTGATCTTTTAAAATTTTTTCTACTTCTGCAAGGATATTGAGTATTCATACCTGCTTCCCTCCCTTACCCGTCTCTCTCATCCCCTCCCTTTCCTTCACTATTCTTTCCCACTCATATTAACCCTTCTGCCTATATACATCTATGGACCCCGGGGTTCACTCTAACTTGTCTACTCCTGTGGGGACTCAGGCTTCTGAGGTTTTAACTCACCTCTCTTCAGGCCACCCCACTGATTTGTGCATTTCCCTTCACCCATCCAGCTTTAGACCCAAAGATTTCTCTTTTTTTGTCTGTTAATATACATTTTTTTATTTCCACTCATACAAACTTAACAGGTACACTGGTCCCCCCCTCCCTCCAATCCCCTATCCCCCTGTGCCCCCATCCCTTCCCCCTTCCCTCCCCATCCCCCAGTGCCCCCCCTTCCCATCCCCGGAGCATCCTATAATGTGCATGCCAAACTCTCCTCTGGGTCTTCCTCTCCGATGAGGTGCAAGGACCCAGTGGCATTTCCCAGAACCCTTTCCTGTGTTCCCCTTAAGCATAGGAACACTACTGTGGCATGTCAATCCCTTGCCTCCCAGGATCCTAGTGCCTTTAGCAAATGCTAGACTTTGTGAGGTCAGTAGTGTGTTGGACACTGCTCAGGGCATGTAAAGTCCAAATATGATTGCTTCGGCCCTAATTTGTGTGGAGTATCTTGCATATCATTACTCCTCCCATCCATGTGCTCTTACAATCTTACCACCCCCGCTTCCGCAAATTTCCCTGAGCTTCAGGATGGGGAGAGATTAGGCTGGCTTAGTTCCAGGTGATTGATATAGAGTCTCTGATGTTCTGGATTATGGTTTGTTAATTTTTTTTTTCAGTTTTGTTGCTCCTGCAATGCCCTTGGCTCCACCCTGATGGGTATTGGATGTCACCCCCTGGCCAGAGATAAAAACTTGTTAAATTAGAGTCTTGTTGTAAGAGTATATTCAAAGGTAGATGTTATAAAAGTAGGAAACCGCGGTGAGGGAGGAGTCAATCACCCATCTGCGAAATGGTTACTTTCTATCTGCCAGACTATACTCCCTCCCATTCTGGCAAGATCATACTCCATCAGTTGTAAATGATCAGGAAGGAAAGTCTGTGAACTTAACCAAATGTCTCATTACTTACTTGCAGTCCTTGATGGTGGCCTGTTTTCTCTGCTGTAACATGTAGACCCAAAGATTTCTTGAAATGAACTTTCGCATTAAAACTCTGGGTGTGTGGGTCATTCACTTTATGTTCTTTCATCACATGATTTGTAATTGAGTTATCTTTATTTTCTTAGGGATTCTATCTTTTTTAATACTAGTCCTTTCTGGATTATTCTTGTTTTTAAGTTTCTGAACATGCATTCATATTTTCTATGACTATTTTGGAGCTGTTTATTTAAAGATATATGTACATGTTAGACTATTCTTTTGTAACATTTTTCTGCCATTCATGCATTCAATGATGTTTTAAATTGCAATACCCACACTTATTGCTAGAAAAATATACGAGTGGGAAATCAATAACACAACTTACCTTTTAAAAATAATGAAACTTTGAGAAGGCATTTTTACATGTGAGGGCCTTAATACACATTGGTATCTTCTGTACAATATCTGCACATTTGTAATGTATTCTACTGTCAACTCCTGCAGCTGCAGTTGCTATTGCTTTTATTCTCTTTCATAGTCTTATTTAACTACCTTCCAGGTGCTTATCACCACTGCATCTCATGACATCACCTGCAGACTAATATTATTATAATTTACATGTGATTTGGTTATTAGCTTTGTAATATTGTTATAAAAATGGCCAAAAGATTATTCTATTAAATCAGGTTAGTATCACAATGTTACAGGATGATATGCTCAAATTGTAGAGCTTTCCCTATAAAGTTGGCATGAAATCATCAGTAGTCCACTGTATCACTCTCTTTGAAGTAAAGTCAAGCTTAAGTCCAGTCTAGAAGGGAATGTGTGCCAGCATTTGCTCAGAATCTAAGATGATGCTTAAAATAAGACTGAGAGAACTGAGCCCTGAAAACAAGAGATGGTAACTCCGGTTGATAAAGGATAAGAAAAGATGACAAGAAGCTATCTCAAGAAATAAATGTCATTAAAAGTTGTTTTCACTGTTATTTTATCCTGAGAATTAGTGGGTGCTCTTCTCAGCATAGCTCTGGCTCTTCATTACATCTTCAAAGCACACAGAATTTACAGATTCCAGGTTTATCCATGTAACAATTATGTGCATCTCAAATTTCATCTTAAAATAGATATAAGCTTGGTTGTTTTAAAAAGGAAAATATTCACCTTCCATTGGATGACATGTCATAATAGAACAAATGGAATAACAAAAACTTTAAATCGCAGTTGTTGAACACCATGAAGATTCATTTTCTTTTAATAATTCAGCCTCAGTGGACAAAGATTTCTGTTTCTTGCAGTCAAGAAAGCCAAACTGCAAGGACTAAATGGCTTCATCACTCTTGGGAGCTGTAGAGTTCTCATCTGGGTGGTACTCAGCTTCAGTTCCAGAGATAAGTGCAGAGAAAGAAGGTATTGCTTCAATCATACCAGCCCATGCATATGATGTTCCTCTTCATATGCCATTAGAGAGAACTCATTAAAATAGTCTGAAATGAAAAGGGAATTAGAATGTAATTTAGTTCTATGATAAGGAAAATGAAAACTTAACTATTAATGAAACCAATTGAATTCTTTCAACTTCCACAAACTAAGATTTGCTTACTGAAATAGCACTCTTCCTTTCTTCCTGTTATCATCCTCATATTCCATTATTTATTTATTATCTTCTTCCTCTCAAATAGAAAATCATTAAACGTAGCTCTGATTTCTTAAGAGCACTCCGTTATAGGAAGCATTATGCCCCATTCAGAGAGCAGAGTGTGATGAGCAGGTCTGAATTGTTTAATGTCTCTCCTTCATCCCCTTTGTATAACAAAACTAACTGCTTCATGAAAAGGTTTGTTATGTGCCTGTATCTGAAAATTCGGCTAAGAAAATTATAACCTCCCTTGAAAATCTTTCCAGTATCATCCTGAAACAGAGTATTTCCTTATTATTCTGCAAAGAATGGAATGATACTTCTTCCATAAGAACCAATATTTTGTTCATATCCAAAGCAACTTCTAAATATCTAGAATGAAGGCACATGGAAACCACATTTATAGGGTCTAAATTCTAACCCTGCCATTTAAGTCAGTTGACAAAGACAAGTTGCTTAGATTGCCTGAATACCTTTCCCTTTCTTTCCTCCCAACCCAAATCCACTGTTTTAGAGACAGAGTCTCATGCAGCAAAGGGTAGACTTCAACTTGTTATATAGCTAAGAATTACTTTGGAATTCCTGATTCTCCTGCTTTTCACTTCACAGAGTGAGGAATACAGGGTACATGACCACAATGACAACTCTCTAAATTTCTTTATTAGTAAAGTAAGAATATACAACAAAGTGTGAGGATTGTTTACAAGGAACTGAGAGTATCTATATAACCTCCTGATAATTTTTCAGTGAATGGTGTCTCTTGCTTCTCTTTTCACATTCCATCACCTTGGGAATGATTTAATTCCAATTTTGAGTGCTTTCTGAATCTCTGAATCTTTATAATTGTTTATTTTCTCTAGCCAGTGCACAAAGAATTTTGGATCAAATCATTCACCTCCTTGTTCAGTAGGAAGCAAACCACATTTGACTCTATGTCAGGGGTCTTCACTTCATGAAAAAAATTTAAAGCATGTAAATACCAGGAGATATAAAGACTAAATGTATTGGTCCTTTATGATCTTAGAAAAAGATATTCAGCTCATAAATATATATAGGGAGCTTTATGTTGTGCTGAATCCTTTACACAGTAATATGAGTCTCCTTTTTAAATTCTTCTTCCAAATTAACTTTATGACTTCTTAGAGATTCTTTTTCTATTCCCTACACAGATTGCAAAGTTTGATTAAATACTTAATGAGTTTCTTTGCATAGATCTGTCTTATTTCCCAGGGTCTTTGATGCTACCATATCTATTCAACCCAGTGACTCATGTCTTAAATAAACTATTAAAGAAAGCTCATCCTCCTGTAATAATTGTAAAGTATTCAGTCTTGTCAGCCTTTGCTTTCATAACAGTAGTATTTACTATCTTGTTTATGAAATATTACTGAGATTCTACTATATGCTTGTAAGTTAAAAATAATTGATAGAAACTATCATTTCTTCTCTCAGGTAAATTATGTCATATTTACAGATATTAAAAAGTTTAAAATATCTAAATGAAGTGAAATTAACTGCTCTAAAATTGGTCAGTACATTAGTATTTTCTGGTTGCTGTGTTTGAAAGAATACAGGAAAGTGGAAATAATAATAATCATAATAATAATAATAAAATAAAGAAAGAATACAGGTATAGATTCAGGTTCTATTTAAAAAGGCAACCTTTACATTCAACAGAAATAATGAAATTAGTCCACATGTGATCTGATCCACAGAACTCTTCTACTAGTACATATACAGAACATCTTAAAAATTTACATTTTCCCTTAAATATCTGAAAACAACTTTATCTCTACAATTACCAAGCTCTTTGAATTCTAAAATCATTTAATACAGTGGTGTGCAAGGGACTGGAGAGGTGGCTCAGGTTGTTAAACCTCTGCCTTGCAGGCGGAATGTCCTGAGTTTGGATCCTAGACCCCACCTATAGATGCCTGGTGGAAACAAGGGCAGCCTGCGTTTCTGGTCCTGGTAGGGCGGAGCCTGTGAATCCTGGGGCAGAGTAAACAAGGAGGAGGTGGAGGCGGTCCATTGTGGTTTCCAAATTCGCCCGTGGTTCTACACACACACACACACCCACACATACACACACGCGCACACACTCACACATGCACAATTGAATAAAAAAAAAGTGGTGTGCAGATAAATCACCTCTAGATTTATCTTCACTATTTAAGACAATGTAAATGCTATATAAATAGTTATTACATCATATTATTTAGATAGCAATTGCAAAAAAAATCTTCACAAGTTTGGTTTGCAATTTTCCTTAAATATTTATTAACTAGATTAATTTAATCTTCACTGTGGACCTTAGCATAAAAGGGATGAACTTTTATATTTTATAATGATGATAATCATCAAAATACAACCTGTTGTCCAATTTCATAAGTTTATACTATGATTAATAATGTTTACATGCATAAAATAATAAAGAAAAGAAAATTAAGGTATTTGTGATGTAACATATAAGAACAGATAACAGAGCATAATGGGGAGAAAACAGGTTTAGCAAGGAAGCTGAAAAAAAAAAGAAAGGGAGACAAGTTTATCACGATGGAAAAATAAGTGATGATCACTATAGACAGATAGATAGATAGATAGATAGATAGATAGATAGATAGATAGATGATAGATGATAGATAGATAGATAGATAGATAGATAGATAGATAGATAGATGATAGATAGATTGTAGGTTGGTAGAGATAAATAAAATAGATAGATAGATGATAGATGGACAGACAGACATATAGATAGATGATAGATAGATAGATAGATAGATAGATAGATAGATAGATTGTAGATTGGTAGAGATAGATAAAATAGATAGATAGATGATAGATAGACAGACAGACACATAGATAGATAGATGACAGATAGATAGATAGATAGATAGATAGATAGATAGATAGATAGATGTACAAGACTTAATTCCGAATGGATCAAGGACCTCAATATAAGGCCAAAGACTATAAAAATCTTAGTGGAAAGGGTAGGGAACTCCTGGAGCTGATTGGACTAGGCCAACAATTCCTAATCGGAAATCCAATAGCGCAGTCAATACAACCAACACTCAACAGATGGGATCTTATGAAATTAAGGTCTTCTGTTCAGATAAAGAGATTGTAACTCAAGCACAAAGGCAACCCACAGAATGGGAGAAAATCTTCACTAACCATATACTGATAGAGCTCTGTTATCCAGAGTGCACAAAGAACTTAGAAAACTAAACACCAAGGAAAAAAATGGACCAATTAAAAAATGGGCCCTGGAACTTCAAAGAAACTTTACCAGGGACGAAATAAAATGTCTAACAAATATCTTAAAACATGCTCCACATCCTTAGCCATCAGGGAAATGCAAATCAAAACCTCCCTGAGATATCATCTCACCCCGGTCAGGATGGCAAAAATCCATAATACAAACAACAACAAATGCTGGAGAGGATGTGGAGAGAAGGGAACTCTCCTACATTGCTGGTGGGAATGCAGGCTCATACAACCACTCTGGCGAGCCGTCTGGCGATTCTTAAATTAAAGATTGAAATGCCATATGACGCTGCTATTCCACTTTTGGGAATAACCCCCCATACAGCAAAAACGATAACACAAGCATGACCATGTTCATAGAAGCACTGTTTACAATAGCAAAGTCATGGAATCAGCCCAAATGTCCCAACAGTTGATGAGTGGATAAGGAAAATGTGGTACATTTATACAATGCAATACAATGGATGGAATTAGAAACAGTTATATTGAATGAAGTATCCCAGACATGGAAAATTAAGCGCTGTATGTACTCCCCAATAGAGACAACCCCACTTAGAGACACTCAAAGACAAATCTCTGTAATACCTACAGTAATTGCAAAGATTATAAACAAGAGGGATGGGGAAGTAGGGCCCCAGCAGAAACAAGGAGAGAGGGGACCATGTTACAGCAGAGAAAATAGGCCACCATCAAGGACTGCAAGTAAGTAATGAGACATTTGGTTAATTTAACAGACTTTCCTTCCTGATCATTTGCAACTGATGGGGTATGATCTCACCAGAAGGGGAGGGCATGTAGTCTGGCAGATAGAAAGTAACCATTTTGCAAATGGGTGATTGACCCCTCTCTCACCACAGTCTCCTACTTTTATTCCATCTACCTTTGAATATACTCTTATAACAAGACTCTAATTTAACAGGATTTTAATCTCTGGCCAGGGGGTGACATCCAATACCCATCAGGATAGAGCCAAGGACATTGCAGGAGCAGCAAAACTAAAAAGAAAATAAATCAACAAACCACAATCCAGAACATCAGAAACTCTATATCCACCACCAGGAACTAAGGCAGCCTAATTTCTCCTCATCTTGAAGCTCATGGAAATTTGTGGAAAAGGGGGCAGTAAGATTGTAAAAGCACAAGGATGGGAGGAGTAATGATATGCAAGATACTCCACACAAGTTAAGGCCGAAGCAATCATAATAGGACTTTGCATGACCTGCGCTATGTCCAACACATTATTGACCCCACAAAGTCTAGCATGGACTAAAGGCATTAGGATCTCTGGAGGCCAGGGACTGACAGTCACAGTAGTGTTCCTAAGCTTGAAGGGAACACAGGAAAGGATTCTGGGAAATACCCCTAGGTCTTTGAACCTCATCGGAGAGGAGGACCCAGAGGAGAGTTTGGCATGCACATTAAAGGATGCTCTGAAGATTTTGGGGGGAGCCACTGGGGGGAGGCACTGGGGGATGGGGAGGGAGAGGGCAGGGGAAGGAGGAGCAAGGGGATGGGGGAGGTGTAGGGTGGGGGGGGTAGGAGGAGGGAGGGGGAGGGAAGAGGGAGCAGGGGGGGGAAGATGGAGGGAGGGAGGGGACCAGTGTACCTGTTAAGTTTGTATGAGCAGAAATAATAATAAAAAAGTGAAAAAAAAAGAAAGGGAGACAAGTTTATCACTTAGCAAATAGGTGGAAAAATAGATGATGATCACTACAGACAGATGATAGATAGATGATAGATAGATAGATAGATGATAGTAGATAGATGATAGATGATAGATAGATAGATAGATAGATAGATAGATAGATAGATAGATTGTAGATTGGTAGAGATAGATAAAATAGATAGATAGATGATAGGTAGACAGACAGACAGACACTAGATAGATAGATGGATAAATAGATAGATAATAGAAATGCTATAATGATAGGTGATAGGTATATGTTAGACAGATACATGATGGACAGATGGTAGAGGGATAGATGATGGAGAGATAGGTAGATATATGATAGGCAATAGATGATAGAAATAAATGATATACAATAAATAGAAGACAGTAAATAGATAATGCATGGTAGATACATACACAATGGATATAGATAAGTGATAGAAAGAAAGATGATGATAGACAAATGATAGATTAAATAAATTATAGGTATATAAATATTAAAGACCGATACATAAATAATGATAGATGATTGATAGGTGACCCAGAGAGAAAAATAATAGAAAGACAGATGATAGATATGGAGAGATAGATAATATAGCAACAAATTAATTCAAAAACATATAATTTGTTTTAACAGCAAAATGCCTTATTTTAGTTTTCATCAATGAATAATGAAATATTGAAATGTTAATGATAATACAAAAACAGTCATTTCTTTTTGCTATTATAATAGCAGTAAGGTCTAAGCTTAGCAAATAATTCAATTTTTCCTGCCTTATTAGATTGTTAAGAAACACAGTCATAAATCAACAGAAGGTGCTATGGAAAATGTTGCATCACAGAAGAAGCATAAAAGAGACATCCAGGCAAAATGGTGGAATAGAAGCTTCTTCAGATAACCTGGTGAAACAGAAGAGTCACAATAAGAAAAGGATGTACTTTGAGATCAGTTGAAATAAATATCATGCAGAATTAAACAGAGTCTTAATAAGATAACCAAAGAAGCAGAAAATAGAGTATCAAAACTAGAAGACAAGATGACAGAACAAATTGGTTCAAAGAGGTTGGAAGAGCCAAAAAAATACATGAGAGTAATAGTCAAAAGTTATGGGACACCTTGAAGAAGTCAAATCTGTGCAATCATGGAATACCAGAACAAGAGCCCCGTAGAGCCATCCAAAAGGGATCTTTCACACTATCGTTAATGAAAAGTTTCCATATGTAAGGAAAGAGATCTCCATCTAAATACAAGAGGCATATTACACATCAATTAGATTTGATAAAATAGAAACTTGCTATAGGAAATAGTCAGAACACTACAGATATATGACAAAGAGAATGTATTGAGAGCTTGAGGGAGAAAAACCAAGTCACTTTTAAAGATAAGCCTAATAAAATAACAGCTGATTTTTCACTGGAAACAATAAAAGCCAGAAGAGCTTGGAAAAATGTATTTCAAGTCATGAATTAGCACAAATGCCAATGCAGGCTGATATAACCATCAAACTATCAGTTATGACTGAAGATGAAAGAAAAATTTTTCACTGTAAGAGCAAATGAAGGCTTACATGACTACCAAACCAGGCCTTCAAAAGATGCTAGAAAATATAATAAAGATCAAAGAAAGGACAAAAATATCTGAGAGAACGGAAGGACAAAATAACAGCAACACAACTTTCTAGTAGAGAAATAGACATAAAAACCCCACAAAACACAGAAAATGACAGAAATCAACAGACACTTCTCAATTATAAACCTAAACATCAATGGAATTAACTCTCCAATCAAAAAACATATGCTACAAACATGGATTAAAAAATCACAACCTATCAATGCTGCCTTCAGGAAAAACACCTTACCAGGAAAGATTGGCACATTCTCAGAACAAAAGACTAGTCAAAAGTAATTCAAACTATTCTGAGCAACGTGGCAAATTTCAGCTTGAACTGAACAGCTGTTCAATATACTGTTCCAAAATAAAATTAAAAAGTTATGTGATGTACCATCACAGTATAACATTTACACAACATTCATAAGGCCTTCTATTCAATGCCCAGTAGTATAAAAATATAAATTCATACTTCCTTTGTTCAGAATAATAAAAAAGAACTAAGAAGTTTTTAATGGGAAAATTGACAAACTATGGTATATCCATGAAAGGAATATTATTCACCAATAAGAAAGCGATTTACCAGGGGAAGGACATAAGGATAACTCAATCACTAGAGCCAGTGACCCAGGACCTAAGCCCTGATCCAGTGAGAAGGACAGGGATGAGCAGATGGCCCACCCACCAGAGCCAGCAACCAGGGTCCCAAGCCCTGAATCAAACAACCTCATCTGACTAAGGAGAATTGAAAACAAGTACCAAAGAAACCAGAGACAAACTTAACAGAAAATATGCAAGTTACACCCTAAAACCTGACAAAAATAAACTAAATTCCTTCTTAACTACCATGCAATACCTACAGAAGATACTAGAAAAAATTCTCAAAACAGACAAAATTGGTCAACATATTCAAGAAGATAAAAGGGAAAAATAATGCCAATACAACTACCAGACAGGGAACTGTCAACACCAAAATCTATAAACTCTGAAATTAACAGGAATCAACAGAAACTTATTAATTATAACCTTAAACCTCCCCAATTAAGAGACATAGATCAACAATGTGGATTAAAAGCCACAACCCAAAAATATGCTGCCTGTAAGAAACACACCTCACATTGAAAGACAGACACAATTTCAGGGTCAGAGGATGGTCAAAGATATTCCAAACAAAGGAAACAAGGAAACGAGCTGGAGTATTAATCCTTATAACTGATAAACTAGATTTTAAACCAAAACAAATTATAAGAGATACAGAAGGATACTACATACTTGTCAAAGGAACAATACATCAAGAACTAACAATACATCAAGAAGAATTTACAATTCTAACCATATATGCTTCAAATATAAGTTCACCTACTTTTGTGAAACAAACACTGCAGTGCAAAAAACAACAAATCAACCCAAACACAACAATAGCAGATATTTCAACACCACACTTTCACTGACAGATCAACAGGCCAAAAACTGAAGAAAGACACACAGGAAATAAACCAAACTGTAAACCAAATGAACCTGACAGACATCTTCCAAACATTCCATGCTAATACCAAAGAACAAACATTCTTTTCAGCACTCCATGGAACTTTCTGCAAAATGGATCACATACTAGTTCACAAAGCAAGGCTCCACAAATGCAAGACAATTGAAATCATCACCTATACTCTCTGAGGACCAAGGAATAAAGATGGACATCTATAACGTGGCAAACACCAAAAAAAAAATACAAACTCATGGAAACTTAACATGTTACTGAATGAAGAATGTGACTGGATAGAAGTAAAAACAAAATTCAACACTTACTAGAATGCAATGATAATGGAAACACATCATATTAAAACCTCTGGGATACATTGAAGGCAATTCTAAGAGGAAAATTCATAGTACTCAATGCCTACATCAAAAAAACAGAAACATTCCAATGAACAACTTACAATGCAGCTTAAAGCTTTAGAAAACCAAGAACAATCCAACCCCAAAGGAATAAATGGGCAGAGATAAGCAGGATCAGAGGGAAATAACTAAAATTGAGACAAAGAAAACAATACAAAGAACCAATCAAACAAATAGTTGTTCTTTGAAAAACTTAAGATTGACAAACTCTTAACCAAATTGACAAAAGTCAAAAGAGAAAAAAAACCAAATTAATAAAATTAGAAATGTAAAAGGAGCTATCACAACAGATGTCAAAGAAATTCAAAAAATCATGAGGACAAACTAAAAATTTATAGAACACAAAGTTTGACAATCACAGAAAAATGAATAAATTTCTAAACACAGCATACCAAAGTTAAACCATGATGTGTTGAATTATTTAAATAGTCCTATACAAAGGACATAGCTGAAGAAGTAATTGCGAATTTCACTTACAGGAAATGCCCAGGACTAGATAGAATGAGTGCAGAATTCTACCAAATATTTAAAGAACAGTTAGCACCAATACTCATTAAATTATTCCACAACATAAAAAGGAACACTTTCAAACTCTATCTACAAAGCTAACATTACACTGAATCTAAAAGCAAATAATGATACTAAAAAAAATACTATAGACCAATTTCATTATGAACACAGACACAAAAATCCTCAACAAAATTTTAGTAAACCAGATACAAAAATATATCAAAAAGGTTATCCACTATGATCAGTTTGGGTTCATTCCAAAAACACAAGATTGCTTCCCTATGTGTAAATCTATAAATATAGTTCACTACATAAACAAATACAAAGACAAAAGTTACAATATTCTCTCATTTGATGTTGAAAAAGCTTTTGACAAAATCCAACACCCCTTTTTGATAAAGACCCTTGAGAAATAGGGTTGGAAGGGGCATTAATCAACACAATAAAAGTCATATAAAAGAAGCTAATGGCAAGAATCATCCTAAATAAGGAACTAGACAAGGCTGCCCACTCTCACCTCTCCTACTCAACATTATAATTGAAGTCTTAGCTACAGCCATTAGACTAGAAAGGGAGATAAAATGGATAGATCTTGGAAAAGGGGAAATCAAACTATCCTTGTTTGAAGATGGCATGATCCTCTACCTCAAAGACCCTTAAGATTCTGCCAGAAAATTCTTGGAACTAATGGATAAGTTCAGTAAAGTAACAGGATAGAAAATTAATGTTCAAAATTCAGTGGCTTTTCTATGTACCGAGGATTAAAAAAAAACAAGAAATACTTGAGAGAAACAGTACCATTTACCATTACCCCTAAAAAATGAAATATTTTGGAATAAACCTAACCAAGGACTTATACAATGAAAGATTTATACAATGAAAACTTTAAAACCTTAGAAAAAAGAGAGACTACAGAAGACACCAGATGATGGAAAGACCTCCCATGCTCCTGGGTCAGCAAGTTAACATAGTCAAACTGATCATTCTATCTAAAGCAATATACTAATTCAGTGCAATACAAATCAAAATCTTAACCTGATTCTTCACAGAAATTGGTAAAAAAAATAGTCAAGAATTTCATATGGAAACATAAAAACACAGAATAGCAAAAATAAACCTGAAGATTAAAACTCTGTGGGAGATATCATGGATACCAGACTTTAAACTATACTGTTAAACCATAGTATTAAAAACAGCATGGTAATGACTCCAAAAAAGATATATATATACCCCCAAAAGACAAAAAACCCTAATATAAGCACACTCACTTACAGTCAACTGATCTTTGACATAGATATCCAAAAAAGCCATTGGAAAAAGGATTGCATCTTTATCAAATGGTGCTGGTAAAATTGGATGTCTACATACAAAAGAATGAAATGGGACCCTTATTTCTCCCTGCATAAAATTCAACTCCAAATGTATCAAATACCACAATGTTAGACCACAAACTATAAAACTCATGGAAGAAAAAGTAGGGAATACCCTTGAATCAATTGACCTTGGCCAACATTTCCTAAATAGGACCCTAAAGTCACAGAAAATAAGTCCAACATTAACAAGTGGGATTATATGAAATTAAACAAAAGATACTGTTCAACAAAAGATACTGTTAATTGAGAAAAAAATGACCTACAGAATGGGAGAGCATCCTCACTAACCACGCATCTGACAGAGAGTTCTGATTTCCAGAGTGCATAAATAACTTGATAAATTAAATATCAAGGAAGTACAACCCCATTAAAAAATGGGCTGTAGAACTGAAAAGAAACTTCTCACAAGACAAAATCAAATGTCTGACAAGCATCTTTAAAAAAGTTCTACCTCCCTAGTCATTAAGGAGATTCAAATTAAAACCATCCTGAGAAATCATCTCACTCCAGTCAGAATGATCAAGATACAAAACATAGACAACAACAAATGCTGGTGTGAATGTGGGGAGACCCTCATACACTGCTGGTGGGATTGTAAACTCATACAGCCCCTTTGGAGATCACTTGATAGGTTCCTAAAAAGGTTAAAAATTGAAATTCCATACGACCCAGCTATACCACTCCTCAGTCATATAGAATCACGTGTACAACCATTTTCATAGCAACTCTTTTCACAATAGCAACAAAATGGAACCAACTTAGATGTCCAACAGTTGACAAAGCTTAATGAAAATGAAGTACATATATACAGTGGAACAGTATAGACAATGGAACACCGTTCAGCAGTCAGGAAAGACAAGCTAATGAAATTTGCTAGTAAATGGATGGAACTGGAACAAATCATATTGAGTGTAATATCCTAGATGCGGAAAGGCAGATGCTGTATGTTTTCCCTTACAAACAGATTCCTAATGTTAAACATTCAGTTTGATGTAATCAAACAGAAACTCTAACAAACACCTACAAATAAAAGAAAAGATTTCAACACCTAAACAACATATAGCCTGTTGAGATGGAAGAAAAGTGAAACAGACATCAACCAACCAGAGTGCATAGTGCTAGTGATGCTAAAATGCTCAGTTGGAATCAGGCCAACCAAACTTTTCCTCATCCTAATGCTCAGATGATAATGTGGAAGAGAAGCAATAAGATGGTAAGAGCTTAAAAGTAGGAAGGACCACAGGTGGCCAAGTCATTCCATTAAATAAAAGGCTACTACATTCAGAAATTTACTACAATGAGACTTATCCTCAATAGATTTACACTATGACTGATTATATCAACATTCCCACATAGACTAACAATGAACTCGGGAGTAATATCTACATGCAGATTGAACCTTAGGGACTAGAGCTAGACAGGTGAAGGAGAGTACCACTATCAATAGGTCTACCCAAGGCAGAATCATTTAATCTGCCACAGAAACCTGACTTCATATCAATACAGACAACCCAAGGGAAACCCTATGGTCCACACAAGCAGACAGACAAGAAGGGTGGGTGGGAGAGAGATGGTTTGGTGAAGAAGGGAGGGGTAGGTGTGAAATGAAGCAAAGAGGTAGGGAGGGGGTCAGAGACAGCCACTCATTGCATTTGTGATTAAGAAGACTAAACTTTAATGAAAAATAAAACAAAAAAGAAGACTGCAAAAAAGCAAGATGCGAAAAATATGAGATGAATCCTAAAGTCACTGTGTATAAGGAAAGGATTTAGACACAAAAGAGTATGTCGTTTTTTCTTCTACTAGTATCATATTCATGAGCAAACAATGTGACAGGCATAAAACTGTTACTATGAATTTTATTGTATATACATGTTGTCTCATTAAAAGTTTTTAAATGTATTGATTTTTGCATCCATCTATATCTTTTCATATTTATAGTAAAAAATTAAAGAAAATTTTAAATTAGATATATGAACCTTTCTTTAGGGAAAGTATGTATGTGGTATGCATACATACAGGACATGCCTGTCCCTTTAATCTGTGTTTAAGAGATTTTTGAGTGTACTTTATTTATTCTTGGGAGTTTTATGTAACTGAACCCACTTATGAACTGATCTATGAACTCTGAGCTGTTCAACACTAGGTATATCTCTTGACATTGAAATCCCTGCTGTCTCGCACTTTTTGAACTTAAAATGCCAAGGAAACTTACAAAACTACACGTTCTGACCAGGGACTTGGGTGGTGGCATCTGTGCCTTTGCTCTAGTCACAAGCTCCTTGCTGACCAAACAACTGCTGCTCTGTAGACTGCAGTTGAGACTTCAAAGCTGCAAGGTTCACTGCTGCAACTTCCTTCTCTGATTCTCATTGTCTTATGCCCTCTTAGGCAAGAATCTTCTCCAATTTACAGCACTCTGAATGCAAACTGTATTTCTACCTTGGGGAACCAGGTTACTTTCTGTGTTGGCACAGTTCCATGTATAACACAAGGACGTTATTTGCCAGTTTACTTATGATGGAATGGTGGGATTTCTCAAGTATCTATGAAATAAGCTTCCCACTTCCACGGATTTCCTAAACAGCTTAATCAATAATAGCATTAGTTTTGTGCCTTTCCATCTTTGTAAGATTCATTCTGCTTCTTTCAGTTTTCAAAAATCCTAAAAATGACCAAATCGTTCATTAGCAATTTGAAGACATTGTTAGTCTGTAGCATAGTAATACTTCAGTTTTTCATACCTGTTTACCCCTATCTGAAGAGCATGTAGACCACAGTTGCCCCCATTAATATGGTAACTTGGAGACCAAAGTCACCCTTTGTGGCACAATACTTGTCTATGCTTAGTACATTAGTAACGTGCAGTAAATTCAGTTATGATGCTAATTGAAGTATAAGATTCTAGGGACTCAGCCTCAGAGATGCTTACGCATTAGACCCCAAGGATTCTGCAATTTAGGAAACACTGCTTGGGCTTCCTGTGCTTGGCAAATTTGAAAAGAAAACACCGTTCAGGTGTAAGTGATGCTAATCAACTGAGTTCTCAATGCTGTCTTGAACATTCTCAGAAGAAATCATCCATTATAATTGTCTTCTCAGTTGTGACTAGGTCTAACTTTCCATGCTAACTGAAAGACTTGTTTGTCTCAATTGGGAAGCTTCTTATCACAATGACTCAATCATTCCTGTTGCTTGGGAATGGAAAATTAGATGGAAATGTACTAATTCCCATAACTGGACTCCAAGAGAAATCTGTGACCCTTTAAACAACTGCTCAGTGGACAGGGCATCAAAGGTGCAAACTCACCTGCCAGCCAACAAATACAAATTCTTCCTAGATGAAAAAAATATTGAGCATAAGATATGAACTTCAGTTCACCTTGTTAACATTAGCATTATCTTCATTCAAAGCATACATCATGCATTTAACAAATTGCAAGTCTGTTTGAATTTTAAAGAACCACCTGAATTAGTTGCTTTTCCTGTTGCCATGATAGAATATTCTGACAAAAGCAATTTAGGAAATGAAGAACTTGCTTTTCCTTACAATTTAAGGGTACATTTCATTATGACAGGGAAGTCCTGATGGGAGGAGCTTGAAGCGACTAGTCAAAATGTATCCACACTTAAGATGCAGAGAAGGACAAGACTTTGCACTCATTTTTTTTCCTTTGTAAACAGTCTATGAGCTCTTCCCACCATCAGCATATCTTCCCACCCAATTAATCTAATCAAAATAATCTTTTGAAGACATAGTCAAAGACTAATCACCCCTTACAGGTTAGCTGGAGGCTTATCTCCTATAGTATAGGCTATAAAAAGGAAAATGAACACTAAGCATTGTACCTTCTGAAAGTGACTTGCTACTTGCTACAGTTTCTCTTCATGATCCAATACTTAGAGGAACAAAGATTTTTTATGATGATGATTCTAGCTACAGTTATTGATAAAAGAGTTCATTCCAGCATCAGGAGCTCAGGGAACTGACTGCAGCATATCACAGTAATTGCTGATTAAGGGGTACACTTTCCTTTGCCAGAATGCCTTCATGCCCACATGCTAAACCATGCGCAGAGTATTGAACCAACCCTCTTCATCTTAACCACCTACCCAAGGAATGGTCCCACCTATCACAGAATGAGTCTTCCCACAGTAATTACATAGCCTTCCCCAGGCTAACTTCATGTTTCCCATAACTACCAATTCTTCACAGATGTGCCTAAAGCTTCAGCCTTCAATTATCAAGCTGATATCTGTATCTACCTGACACATCACCTATGTTTGTCAGTGTAAAGATTCTTAAGACACAAAAGAAAATCCATGACTTTATTTAGCAGAATATAAGAGAAAAAATGTGTCATTTAGACAAATTGTGTAAGACAAGTGTCCACTCCAATGCCTGTATCTCAAAAATAGGATCTAAAGAAAGCTTCCACATCTTCATGATAATTGTTCTCACCTTGGCGTCTTCTCTGCTGTATAGATAATTTAAGCCCGTAACTGTCCATTCATTCAACAAAATCATTTAAAGTTTCTAAGATGCCAGTATTGTGCTTGCTTCTAGGGTTACAATTTAGTTCTCTTGGGAGCCTTAAGTTTCATGATAATAAAACAAAAAAAATTAATGGTAGCACAATAATTGCAAATGGTAATGAAAAAATAGAAAAGAAGGAGTCCAGCTGATTTCTTAGTGTGGCCAGGTTCCTTTTGAGAAATTCTCATTAGAGATGTGTATAAAGTAGCTGCTTGCATGACTTGAGAAAGTGTTTCCCCTCTCAAGTGGGAGAATCAGCAAATAAAAGACACTGGATCTCAACATGACAGCTCATGGACTGTTTGAGCTCAGTGGACCAGAAGGAGAGAATTTGAGGACGAGCTCTAAGCAGCAACAGGCAGGGAAAGAGCAGAATGATTATGTGTAGGTCTTAATTGTTTGAAATTTACTTATACTGATTGAGACAGTGAGGCAAGAAGGGTTTGCACACAGTGATATGTGGAACTCAAGTTAAAAAATTCACTCTGGCCTTCCCCTCAACTCCGCTGCCCGGGACGCGCGCGCGCTCAAGCCGGGCCTCACCGCGCCACGACCTAGAACCCCAGGCCGCCCGAGGGACCCAGCTCCTCCCACCATCCAGCTAGAGTCGCCGCGCAGGGCCTGGGAAGAGGAGAGGGCACCCCCCTGCGTCGGGCTGGCCCACAGGTCCTCCAGGTTAAATAGTACCCGCCGATGCCCCATCCTTCCTTCCCCCACTCCACCGCCCGGGATGCGCGGGGTCCAGCCTGGACTCACCTCGACCTAGGTAAGCTCCGTCTCCGCCCACCCCCAAAACCCCAGACCAAATAATTCAGTTTAGTGAAAAACGCACAGAAAAAAAATAAAGAAGATCTTAAGAGTTAAAACGACAATACCAAAGTCAAAGTGCAAATCCATGAGAAACAACACTCAAGTAAACAAATCTCCCAATGAAGGAATTAATCCCATAATGTTAGACTCAAACCAGAACAAACCCATGGAAAAGGGCCAAAAAAGCCTGACCCAGGATAACGATCTTCAAAATATGATCATTACCATGTTCAATACTATGAAAGAGGAAATCCGGGAGGAATTAAATAATCGAATCAATCGCTTTGAGGAGGAACACAACAGACACTTGGAGGAGTTAAGAAAAACAGTGCAAGAAACAAAAAGTGGCATAGAGCAGTTAAAGCAGACTCAAGCAGAGTTTAAAACTGAGCTAAAAGAAAAGTTATCTTCAGAACTCCACAGAGAGTCTTATCAACAGAACTAACCAAGCAGAAAACAGAATTTCAGATCTTGAAGATAAAGTGGGAGTATTAACCAGCTCAATGGAAGAGGTTGTTAAAGCCAAAAAGATACTTGAGAGAAATATCCAGGAGATATGGGACACCCTGAAGAAGCCCAACATGCATATTCATGGAATACCAGAACAAGAATCTCAAAATACCACCCCTGAGGAAATTTTTCAAACGATCATCAAGGAAAACTTTCCTCATCTAAAAAAGAGAGGCCCATCCATATACAAGAGGCATTCTGCACCCCAAACAGATATGACCAAAACAGAAGCTCGCCACGGCAAATAATAGTTAAAACACTCCACATTCAAGATAAAGAACTGGTGCTGACAGCTTCAAGAGAGAAAAAACAAGTCACTTTTAAAGGTAAACCTATTAAAATAAAATAAAATAACTGTTTGACTTCTCAGTCAAAACAGTAAAAGCAAGAAGAGCTTGGAGAGACATACTTCAAGTATTGAATGAGCAAAAATGTCAACCCAGGCTGATTTATCCTGCAAAACTATCAGTCATGATCAAGGGAGAAAGAAAAATCTTCAAGCACAAAGACAACTTGAAGGGATACATGTCCCCCAAACCAGGCCTTCAAAAAATGCTAGAAATGATACTCAAGCTTGAAGAAAAAACCAGGCATATACATACTTATAAAAGCTACTAAACATAATAAATGTCTGGAATCAAAAATAGTTTATCCATTATAACACTAAATGTTAATGGAATTAATTCACCGATCAAGAGACACAGATTACAAACTTGGATTAAAAAACCACAATCCAACAATCTGCTGCCTTCAGGAAACTCATCTCACCACAAAAGATAGGCACATCCTAAGAATGAAAGGCTGGTCCAAAATCTTGCAAGCTAATGGAACCAGGAAACAGGCAGGGGTAGCAATTCTGCTTTCAGACAAAGTGGACTTCAAACCAAAGAAAATCATAAGAGACGCAGATGGATACTACATTTTAGTCACAGGTACAATTCACCAGGAAGACTTCACAATCCTGAACATTTATGCACCCAATACGGGCCCCTCCACATTCATTAAGAAAATCCTACAGCATCTAAAGCAAGAAATCAACCCCCAAACGATAATTGTTGGGGACTTCAACAGCGCCCTCTCAACATGCGATAGATCAACAGGTCAAAAGCTTAACAGAGACACTTTGGAACTTAATCAAACCCTTAAAGAAATGGACCTTACAGATCTCTATCGAACTTTTCACCCACGCACAAAAGAATACACATTTTTATTAGCAGCACACAGAACTTTTTCCAAAATAGATCACATATTGGGCCACAAAACGAATGTACACATATACAAAAAAGTAGAAATTCTAACCTGTGACTTATCAGACCACCACAGCCTAAAGCTGGACATCCACAACATAATAAACAAGAGAAAATACACTAAATCCTGAAAACTTAACAATATGATGCAGAATGAGAACTGGATTCAGGAAGAAATTAAAAAGGAAATTCAAGATTTCCTGAAAGTGAATGATAATGAAAATACAACTTACCAAAATCTCTGGGACACAATGAAAGCTGTTCTAAGACGTAAGTTCATAGCTCTTAATGCCTACATCAAAAAAATGGAAACATCAGAAATAAATAACTTAACAATGCAGCTTAAAGCTTTAGAGAAACTTGACCAATCTGATCCCAAAAGTAGTAGAAGAGAGGAGATTAGCAAAATTAGGGGGAAAATACCTGAAATCGAGACTAAGAAAACGATAGAAAAAATCAACCAGTCAAAAAGCTGGTTCTTTGAAAAAATCAATAAGATAGACACACCCCTAGGTAAATTAACCAAAAGCAAGAGAGAGAAAACCCAAATTAACAAAATCAGAAATGAACATGGAGTTATCACTACTGATACCCAAGAAATCCAGAGAATTATAACATCATATTTCAAAAACTTATACTCTGTGAAGTTTGACAACACAGAAGAGATGGATGAATTTCTAAGTAAACACATCTTACCTAAATTGGATTAGGAAGTTGTGAATTATTTAAATAGTACTATAACATATAAGGAAATTGAAGAAGTAATCTCGAATCTTCCCACCAAAAAATGTCCTGGACCAGATGGATTCAGCACAGAGTTCTACCAGACATTTAAGGAGTTAATAACACCAATACTCCTTAAACTGTTCCATCAAATAGCAAAGGAAGGAACACTACCAAATTTCTTTTATGAAGCTAATATCGTCTTAATCCCAAAACCTAAAAAAGATTCACTTAAAAAAGAAAACTATAGGCCGATCTCTCTGATGAACACAGACGCAAAGATTCTAAACAAAGCCTTAGCAAATCGGATTCAAAAACATATCAAAAAGATCATTCACAGGGACCAAGTAGGCTTCATCCCCGGCACGCAAAGTTAGTTCAACATACGAAAATCAATAAATGTAATTCATCATGTAAACCAGTCCAAAGTCCAAGACCACATGATACTCTGGATAGATGCAGAAAAAGCCTTTGACAAAATCCAACAGCCTTTTATGATCAAAACGCTAGAGAGAGTAGGAATGGAAGGAACCTTTATCAATATAATAAAAGCTGTATACAACAAGCCCACAGCAAGGATTATGCTCAATGGGGAACAATGGGAAGCATTCCGGAATCACTTCGATCAGGAACTAGACAAGGCTGTCCACTCTCACCACTGCTATTCAATATTGTACTTGAAGTCTTAGCTGAAGCCATAAGACAAGAAAGGGACATAAAAGGGATTCAAATTGGCAAGGAAGAAGTCAAACTATCCCTATTTGCAGATGACATGATCTTATACCTGAGGGATCCCAAAAACTCCACCAGGAAGCTCCTGTAGCTAATTGAGAAGTTCAGCAAGGTGGCAGGATACAAAATAAATATGCAAAAATCAGAGGCCTTCCTATATGCCCAGAATGAAAGAAGTGAAAAAGCCCTGAGAGAAACAATCCCATTTACTGTAGCCCCTAAAAAAATGAAATACCTTGGTATAAACCTAACCAAGGAGGTAAAAGACCTTTACAATGAAAACTTTAAAACCTCTAAAGAAAGAAATTGCTGAAGACGTCGGAAGGTGAAAGACCTCCCATGCTCCTGGATTGGGAAAATCAACATCGTGAAAATGACCATCCTACCAAAGGCAATATACAAATTCAATGCTATACCAATTAAAATCCCAAAGCAATTCTTTAAAGAAGTTGACCAAACAATCTCAAAATTCATATGGAGGCACAAAAGACCCAGGATAGCAAAGACAATCCTGAGTAACAAAAACACTGCTGGAGGTATTACCATACCAAACCTTAGTCTATACTACAAATCCATAGTTATAAAAACAGCCTGGTACTGGCTCCAAAATAGACACACAGATCAATGGATAAGGGTTGAAGACCCAGATATAAGCCCACAAAAATACAGCCATTTGATCTTTGACAAAGGGGCCCAAAGAATCCAATGGAAAAAGAACAGCATCTTCAACAAATGGTGCTGGCAAAACTGGATCTCCACATGCAGAAGATTAAAGCTGGACCCGTACTTGTCACCATGTACAAAACTTAATTCCAAATGGATCAAGGACCTTGATATCAGGCCAGAGACTATAAAAATCATAACTGAATGGATAGGGAACTCCCTTGAGCAGATTGGGCTATGCCAACATTTCCTAAACAGACATCCAATGGGACAGTCACTGCTACCAACTCTCAACAGTTGGAATCTTGTAAAATTAAAGAGCTTCTGTTCAGATAAAGAGATTGTCACACGAGCTCAAAGGCAACCCACAGAATGGGAGAAAATCTTCACTAACCACATGTCTGATAGAGTTCTACTGTCCAGAGTGCACAAAGAACTTAGAAAACTAAACACCAAGGAAATCAATGGCCCAATTAAAAAATGGGCCCTGGAACTTAAAAGAAATTTTACCAGAGATGAAATTAAAATGTCTAACAAATATCTTAAAAAATGCTCCACTTCTTTAGCCATCAGGGAAATGCAAATCAAAACCTCCCTGAGATATCATCTCACCCCGGTCAGGATGACAAAAATCTACAATACAAACAACAACAAGTGCTGGAGAGGATGTGGAGAGGGGAACTCTCCTACATTGCTGGTGGGAATGCAGGCTCAAACAGCCATTCTGGTGAGCCGTCTGGAGATTCTTAAAGAAGTTAAAGATTGAAATGCCATATGACCCTGCTATTCCACTTTTGGGAATAACCCCCCATGCAGCAGAGGTTTGCCTCGATAGCACAAACACGACCAGGTTCATAGCAGCACTGTTTACAATAGCAAAGTCATGGAATCAACCTAAATGTCCAACAGTTGACAAGTGGATAAGGAAATCGTGGTACATCTATACAATGGAGTACTACTCAGCCATCAAAAATGATGAATTACTGGAATTTGCTGGGAAATGGATGTCATTAGAAACAATTATATTAAGTGAAGTATCCCAATCCCAGAGAGTTAGGTGCCGTATGTACTCCCTAATAGGTGGCTCCTAGTACCAAACTCACCCAGCCCACATTAAGACACTTAATGGTAAACCTATGTAATACGGTAATTGTAAGGATTGTGAACAGGAGGGATGGGGTTGGAGGGCCACACCAGACACAAGGAGAGAGGGGACCATGTTACAGCAGAGAAAATCGGCCTCCAAGGAATGCAAGTAAGTAATGTGACACCTGGTTAAGTTCACAGACAGTTCGTTCCTGATCATGTACAACTGAAGGGGTATGATCTCACCAGAAGGGGAGGGCATATAGTCTGGCAGATGAAAAGTGATCATTTTGCGAATGGGTGACTGATCCCTCCCTCACCGAGGTTTCCTACTTTTATTACATCTACCCTTGAATGTGCTATTATAACAAGACTCCAGTTTAACAGTTTTTTGTCTCTGACCAGGGGGTGACATACAGTGCCCATCAGGATGGAGTGAAGGGCATTGCAGGAGCAGCAAAACTGCAAAAGAAAATCAACAAACCACAATCCAGAACTTCAGACACTCTATATTATCCCCATCCTGAAGCTCAGGGACATTTGCAGAAGAGGGGACGGTAAGAGTGTAAGAGCAAAAGAATGGAAGGAGCAATGATATGCAAGATACTCCATACAAGTTAGGGCTGAAGCAATCATAATTGGACTTTATATGCCCTGCGCATCGTCCAACACACTATTGACCTCACAAAGTCTAGCATCTGCTAAAGGCACCAAGATCCTTGGAGGCAAGGGATTGGCAGCCACAGCAGTGTTCCTATACCTAAGGGGAACACGGGAACGGGTCCAGGGAAAGGCCACTGGGTCCTTGTACGTCATTGGAGAGAAGGGCTCAGGGGAAAATCAGGCATGCACAAGAAAGGACTCTCTGGGAATTGGGGCGGGAGGCACTGGGAGATGGGGAGGGGGAGCAGGGGGTACGGGGGGAGGAGGAGGGAGGAAGGGAACTGGTGTACCTATTAAGTTTGTATGAGCTGAAATAATAATAAAAAATGTATTAATAATAAAAAAAGAAATTCACTCTGGTTCTGTGAGAACAGACTGAGGAAGGTGGGGACACAGTGAATGAGTTAGAGGACATTACATTGTAGCTAGACTACAGATAAAATCACTTCTAATAATCTTAATAATATCCAGTCCCCCTTTATTCACTCTTCACTGAGGGCTCCATGAATTCACCGAGAACTTGAAGAAATCTGATAGGAAGTACCTTAGCATTCCATCACAAACATCTTCCATCTGAAACTCTTCCTGTCTCCTTATCACAATGGAGGGTGATCTCCTCTTGTAAGAACAGATAAATAGTAATTGAGATAGAATGGTGACTGGAGAAAGAGAAGTTTGGCATATGTACACACATGTGTGCAGAGAGGCCAGAGCTCAACACTGGTTATCTTCTTTGATTATGCTCTACCTATGTTATTTTTTCCCATTTTTAAGAGTTTGTACATGTGGGCTGACTGTGTATATATTTGTCTGCTCATGTGTGGACACATGGATGTTTGCAAGTGAATAGGCAGGTGTAGAACCATGTATGTGGAGGTCTAAGGTTGATATCAGCAATATTCATAGATCTCTTTTCAGCCCAGGTCTCTAATCAAGCAGCAGGATTTACATATAGGCATAATAAGGCTGGCTAGCTTGCACTACGGACTTCCAAGTTCTGCTTTCTATGGATAGAATTACAGATGGGTCACTACACCCATCTGGAAATTTCATATGGCATTTGGGGATTCTTTTGTTTGAGTGGCAAGTGGTTTAACTGCTGAGCCATCTTTCCAATCCCTCTACCTTATGTTTTGACACAGGGTCTTTCATTGAGCCTGGAACACACCAATTGGCCGGACTAGATGGCCAAAGAACTTCCAGGGACTCATTTATCCCCTAGGCTAGGGGGAACATCTTATGGATAGTCCTTATGCTTGTGCTACAAGCTTTTATACTGACTGAACCACTTCCCTAGTCCCTCGTGTTCTTATAAACAACTCAAATTTCAGCATGATGAAACTATAATTCACAATATACCCCACAAAGCAGATCTTTCTTTAGCTCGTAGGCAGCTATTATCCACCCAATCTTTTATACAAGGGCTTTGAGATTATCCTTGGTGTCTGTCTCTACCTCTATGCCTTTGTTATCCCCCTCAAAATCAACAAATATTATAATTTTAAATCCAATATTTTTTAATTTATCTAGTTTAATTAATTTCTGGCCTAGACCAAGTTATCTTTTGCTTCTATGAAGAAATATAAGCAAGCGACCGAGCATAGTCAGTGCTAGACACATGGGCAGTGATAGCTGCCTTATCATCATCATGATTGTTGACTTTCTATATTCCTTCTTTCCTTCTGCTTATGGATCTCTTTGCTAGCTGTTTACATTCCAATTCTACAATGAATTTCAAGGGAAACATGGTCTTCCACACCTTTTTATTTAATCAAGAAAGCAGGTTCACCAAGAGTTTTGTGTGAGTGAGTGTGTGTGTGTGTGTGTGTGTGTGTGTGTGTGTGTGTATGTATGTATGTGTGCCTTTACTGAAGATGTGCCTTTCAACAGAGAATGTCTTGACACAGGGTTTCTCATTGAGCTTGGAACACACCAATTGGCCAGACTAGATGGCCAAAGAACTTCCAGGGACTCACCTATCTCTGTATCCCCTAGGCTAGGGGGAACATCCTATGGATAGTCCTTACGCTTGTGCTACAAGCTTTTTACTGACTGAACCACCTTTCTAGTCCCTAGTGTTCTTATACACAGAATGCAATTCAGTTCTTCTATCAGCCTCAACCTCACTTTCTCTCTTTCCCTGAATATAAATCTATATGTGATTGCTTTTCACTTACATAACCCATGACCTTTTACCACACAGAGATTCTTGGGATTTGTGTTTGCCTCTGTTCCTGAGAATTAAGATTAAAGCAATGATTTCTTTTTCACAGTACCAGCACAAGATACTTCTGTAAAATCTCTTGATCCTATGGTAAAGTTCAAGGCAGTTTTGGCAAAACCTGGCTCTTATTCACTTTTCTGATCTGATAGTATGCTACCTCTCTCTCATTTGCTTGCTAGTAACTCCAACAACCTATTTTCTTCTGCTTGGATGCAGTGATATTTTTCTATTGGAAATACTTTAATATTTTCCAGCTCTTTTTGCCTAACATACATCCATTCTTTAAATCTAGAATTAATGTACCTTCTTCAGAGAATTCTGTTAATAAGTTCTCTTATTGTGACCTTTCATTGGACAATATGTATTTCTTTCTCAACTCTCATAGCAATTGCATGACAATAATTATAAATACTAAATCCTTGCAATTACATTTCTGCTGTAAATAAATACATAACATTAATTGGATAATTTGTAAAGATATGGATTGTCTTATCATACATACCACAGGACCGGTATTATTTCTATAAAGTTTACTGTTTTATGTCTAGTCTCCAAAACAATCAAAGGCTCATAATTTATATCCAATAGATATTTGCTGAATGAATGTTGATTTCATCTGAATAGCATATCACTACATTTGCTAGATTCTTGTTTTCCTTAGAACTATTTAGAACAAAATACCCACAAAGCTCAAATTCTACTGTGAGGATTTTCTAAGATGCTGAACCTGCATCTACTGGTATTACAATCTTGATGTCACTTGTCAGCATACTGTGCAGGGTGTAAGAAAGTACCTACAAAAACACCGGGCTGAGGACAGGGACACCAGATCAGAGTCTGGGAGTAGCCTACTGAGCTTCTAGGACTTTAGAGCTAAATAATAAGACTAATAAGATGTTTTTAAATTTTTCTTGGTATGCTGTCCAATCGAATGGTTTCTCTTTGTTTTAATACTTATATGCAGAAAATCTAGTCATTAGTTTTAGAGTTGTGGTTATATGATCTAATCATCTGATTAAGTGGTACTTTTCTATTGTGGTTTTATCAGAGAGTATTGAAGATGTTTCCATGTTTTTGAATTGTTCTGTTATTTAATAAGTGAAGCATAATCAAGAACAAATGCGCAGAAACGTAGAGGAGTTTAACATCTGCTCTCTGAGGCAGAAGCACAGATGAATAGTGTTGAGAGGTGCAGAGGTTTGAGAAGAATGAACTCTCCAAGCTGATTTTGAGTCAGTAGAGATATGTTATCCATCTTCTGTGGAGAGGAGAAAATAAAGTCCACTGCAAAATCCTCTCCATAACAGGAACTGATCTCTTATGTAAATTACAGTAATGAATGTGGGGAATATCAGTTCTATTCATTAAGTGTGAAAAGTCTGACAGCCTCTGTGTGCTGTGTGTGTGTGTGTGTGAGTGTGAAAGAGAGAAAAGAAGACACACAGAGAGAGAAGATTGTATGGAAACAACTGGCAACCAGGCATCACAGCTTCATTGCTACTTTATGCAGCTTTAGTAGAATTTTCAGAGTCACATTATTTAGTTAGTCTACATGGCATTTTAAACATTTTAATAACCATTTATCTATCTCTCAGAAAGCACGTAAACAGAATTTTATGGTGTCTGAAGCTTATAAAAATATAATGGTCACTGTTTTAAAAATTTAAGTGTGAAAGTATTCATATACAATGAGAAAATAAGCACAGTAAACAGAATATTTATAAGCCCACAAATATCATAAATGTTCAAAGAAATATCTTACATGTCTTAAGAAATATTCTTTAATAATAATGCTTTTTATGTGGTTTGACTTTGTAATAATTACTGCTTCACATGATGTTTTTATAAAAATAATATTCTATAGAAAAAGAGAAAGATAATCAGCTTCTTCAAATTTTATTGAATAAAATTAAATTAGTCAAGATATCTGACCATGTGACTCTGCACATATGTTCATATGTATACACACATACACAAATACATATACACAATAGCACATACACTTTCAGGTCATGTAATTCTATTTCTACTGATTCATATACAAACAAAAATGTTACTCTGCATGACATATGACTATATGGAATTTATTAAGTGTTTTCCTGAGAGAACAAGAAAACCACATGCTTTGCTTATAACTTGATATGTCTGATGAGTAGAATAATTATGCACAAACTAGTTTCTTCCTCCATACTTTTCAGGCATTGTTTTGTTTCCACAGCCCAGAGAATTTCATTGCTGAGAGCAATAAAACCCATTCATACTATAATCATGTACAACTCCATGCCAATCTATACATTTAGCAGTAGACTTGCTCTTTAAAGCACTAGGATATGGCAGCAACCACTAACAACTTGGTACAGACTTGACCATAAACATGTTAATACCACCAAATCCTAACTGAATGAACTGGGAATGAACATCTATCAATAATAGACTCTAAAATTTGAATGTCATTAGCTTTTTCTCTGCCCCCAGATTTTTTTCTGATGAGATACCATCTATCAGTCTATGTTGCTTTTTGCTTTTTTTTAATTGTGAAAAGAGAATGGAGGGACCACCAAGGTAGAGAAGACTCTGTCTTCTGGGAGGCCAGGGAATCAGAACAGCCCTTAAGGGCTTGAGATCCTAGCATCATTTCTTATCCTAAAACTTTATGTCTCTGGAAAGATCAAGTAGAAAATTAATTTATATCTCAAATAGGAAGTTGTTTCTATTTTTCATTATGTTTATCATGAGGAAAATCAGCCAAAGGGACAGACTCTAATGTTCCTTTTGGAAGGTTAAGTTTACATGCACAAAATGATAGCTATCAAAATAAGAACATATATGAAAAATAAAAAGCATAATAAATCTTGGCAAGCTCTTCTTCTTCCATTTAATTATATCTGTTGCAGTCACTGTGCATGTTGCCAACAAATTCACAACCAAGAAGCTTAAGGGAACAAGGGATTTTATTCTTGGCTTATGATAGTCTGGTTACATTTCATTGTCTAGCTTGGCGAAAGTATCTATAGCAAGACCAGGATTGCAGGGAACTGGCCACGTTATATCCATATATCCATAGGATTGCTGAGAGAGGGATACTCCCCACTTGACAGACTGGCATGTCTAGTCAAGTATACCAAGAATACCAGCTTCCTCAACCAATCCCCTCCACCTTATTTACTTGTCCAGGGATTAGTCCCACCTACTATGGGTTGGGCTTTTCCCATCAACTAGATAATCTCCTTACTCAGGGCCCAACTCAATCACTAGTTCTTTACAAATGTTTCCAAGTTGATACTTGTATCTACCTATGGCCATATCTTCTTGTCATTTGTATCTCTACCCCACATTGAGTCCTGATCCAAATCATTAGTAAGATTATTTCATTCTGTGAGGCCTCTAGTTTGCTTAGTGTCAGACTCAACTTTGAACAAATTCCTCAAAGCATGTGCTTTATTGTGGTACAGTTCTTGCTTTAACAAAACAGTTATGCCTACAGTTAGAGGGAATCTGGTTTCTCTGTAAAATCACTAAGCCAGGGTATATGTGAAACAATCATTTACCTTCCTCCCTAGACAATTTCCACACTTATGATTCCTGTAGGAAGCATGTTGTGGGGTAAGTCTAGAGCTTGGGGCATGAGAGAGATCTTTGTTTATAGGTAGATCTACAATGTATGTTAAAATATGTCTCAGGAAAATTTATGTTTGATTTTCTTCAGGTGCAAAAGAAGATTCTCTTACTTACTGGTTGATAAGCCACAGGTTCTACAAAATCTTCACACAAGAAAACCATAAGAAAAAAAAACATGCATGCATATAAGAAGACTCATAATGTGGTTCGCGAACTTCAATAAGCACAAACATTACTTATATGAATCTCTTAAAATGTTTTGATCTGGGTTGTAAAGAGTTTGATTTAAAAATCATATTTATTTTTTAAACAAATATTTGTTTGTGATTCATTGCCACATTTAAGAAAATCACAGTTCACCAATCTGCAGAAAATAAGTTACTCCATGCTGCTTATCCCTAAACAGGACATTTATACTTCACCCACCCCAATTCCAAGTTCAGGAAACTTTGTGGAAATGGGGAGAGGGATTGTAAGAACCTGAAGCGGAACAATGTTTAGACAGACATTATCCCCTGATATGATAGGACTATTATATGCATGATTTCATGGCAGATATGTATATTCTCACAATAATTACATGGGAACTCTCACTTTAAAAGCAGAAGCATCTCAAGAAGTTCCACACCTCCTCAAGAGACTGACAAGGACTAATGCTGATAGGGAAGAAAAGGAGGATGCTTTCCAGAATTGTGTAACTACTGATCTATGATACTTGCTGGAGCATGAATTATGTCAGGCATTTGTCATCACAGACAAATGAAAAAAATTGAAAATAAGAAGGAAACTGGCAGGGGAGATGAAAGGGAAAGGAATGAGAGAGGATTGGAGAAAACATAAATTTACTGCATTCATGTATGCAACATTAGAAAAGTTAAGAGAATGAAAGGAAAAACTTCTCATCTATTAGGACCACAGCATATAATATTAAATGAACTGTACATATTAAGTGCAAAATTGACAGTGCCCAAATAAATTTTAGACATTATCAATATTTTAAAATATAGTCCTTGTATTTCCTATATGGTCTCTGTATATCACAAATAAATTTACTTTCCTTAGTAAAAAAGAAGAAAAAAAGAAAGGCACTACACTGTAAGTTCTCCAAGTTCACGTAGATACGCCTGAACACTGGATTGCTATAACTCAGGACAGCATCCAGAGTTCCAGCTAATACCTAGTCCCAGCAAGCACTTGATGTTTTCTCTTTTTTGTCTTTCTATATGTAAACTTTTTTTTTACTTCTTTTTTTGCATGTGTGCCTATGTGTATGTGGAGCTTCTCTCTCTCTCTCTCTCTCTCTCTCTCTCTCTCTCTCTCTCTCTCTCTGTGTGTGTGTGTGGGGGGGGGGGGGGGTGTGTGGGTGTGTGGATGTGTGGATGTGTGGATGTGGTGGGTGTGGCTATGTATATACAAGAGACACTTCAGTGTGTGTGCCAAGAGTGACATCAAGAACCATCCTGGATCGTTCTGCCTCCTTATTGCTTTGCTTTCGATGTCCCCAGGTTCCATATTTACAAGATGGGAATTACAGACCAATGCCATATCTGCCCATCACTTTTTGTGTAGTATCTGGGAATATAAACTCAGGTCCTTTTAGTGTTAGGCAAAGACTTAAACCACTGAGCAATATCCCCTGCCCTGCCCCTCATCATCTTCTCTTGACATTCTCCCCAATACAATATAAATTTGTCTTGAAAAAAATCATATTTAAGAGAAAGTAAGTAGACTGATGAAATAAAATAGCCACCTTGATCAGTGGTGTCTGGTAGAGTGTGGAAATTTAACACAAATTACAAAACTTAAATAAATTCTTAAAACATTTGTACTTACTTTTTCTACCTAACCTGAAGTTGAAAGAGAGAGGGAGAAACAGAGAGAGAGAGAGAGAGAGAGAGAGAGAGAGAGAGAGAGAGAGAGAGACTGCAATGGAAGATTTGAGAATAAAGTACCTGTGGCTATTGTACAGGGTCACAGGTGCTATGAAAATACATGTTCATATTTTCCTTTCCTCATTAATTGCAACAAGCTTCCACTGAAAGCATTTGTAGATATAAAAAGAGCATGAAGTGAGCCAGAAAGATGACTCAGGGGTTAATCCTGTGCCTCAGCAAGCAGAAAGTCCTGAGTTTGGATCCCAGATCCCATGTAAAAATGCCAGGAGGAAATGGCAGTGGCCTGTATTTCCCATCCTAGAAGGTTGACCCTGGGAAACTCCAGAGCAAAATAAAGAGAAGGTAGAATAATCCAGGGTGATTCCCAAAGTCACCCCTGGGTTTCCACAGGCACATATAGTGCCCTTTGATACACACAAACACACACACAAAGGCACACAAAGAGACACATGTGTAACAAATAAATAAATCTTTCTTAAAAAAAAGAGTATGAAACAATATCATCATTATTTTTAGGAGTAAAAGACTAAATATTGGATACTTAATGAACTGACAATTTAAAATAAAATAAAAAGAAAAAATAATCATTGTAAAGTCATGATCATTCATAAAAACAGGAAAGTAATATTAAAGAACAATATAAAATTTCCATTACATTCAGGATCAAGGCTTAAAGGGTCATCTTAAATTGCAAAACACTTATTTTGGAAAGTGACGAAAAGAAAGTACAGTGTCATGGATTCGGAAATTGAGAAATTTATTTTTTGCTTTATGCACTATTCACATGGTGTGTGTGTGTGTGTATATCTGTATGCACCCATTCATGCACATATGGAGAACAAAATTTAATATTGAGTGACTTCTTCGACCACTTTCGACTTTATTCAGATGCACTGTCTCACTGAACTGGCATTCAACATATACCTAGCCTGACAAGCCTGCGTGCTCTGGAGATCTACTGATCTTTGTCCCATATTTTCAATACTGCTGATTATACACCCACTTCAACCCTAGATTTTATATGGCTACTGGGGATCCGAATTCAGGTCTTCATGCTTATCCTGCCAGTACTTTATCCAGAGTCATCTCTTCAGGATTTTTTTAAAATTGTGACAGGAACAACAGTAAGATAAGATTCCATCCAGTAAGATAAGACACTCTGGGTTGACCCTCATGAATCCCTGGCTGATTCAGGGATCAAGGACTGGTTTCTCATTTAATTCAAAAGAGACTGACTTTCTAGAAACAGAACATTAACTGATCAATTTAAGCAGAATGTAGTATGCTAAGACTCTTCCATGATGGGGAAGTATATAATTTTTGCAGAAGGAGGATTCTACTTGGGTGCAAAATTTCAGACTGTTTGGGAGGGATGAAATAAATCACGAGGTGATGAAAACTGTTAGGTAGAGTGACAGTCTACTGGAACCATACCTTTATTCACCATGGCTTGTGTTCTCAAAGTGTTGTCAAAGATACCTCAGTCAAACAGCAAGAAAAACCTTCTCAAATCATCAATAAATAAATAACTATTGCTTCAAGAACCAGAGGTATCTAGGAGTCAGTATGCTACTATAATGTGATCCAATAGGAAATTCATGAGACCTTATGAAAGGTCATTTGAAATATTTAGAATGTAAGAGCTCAAACTCATAAGCACTAATTATACCTTCTCATGAACTAGTCTCATTGCCACTCAAAAATATCAAACTAGGTTTAATAAGCTATGTATTTGACCATATAAAATGAAATCATTCACTCTATTTATGTGTGGAACACAAAAATGGAATGTATATTAAAAATGAATTTATATTCTATTTGAAAGTGTTCAGAGTTTTTAAAAAGTGAATTTTCAAAAGGTTGTCACTGCTGCTTTTTAAATTTTGATTATGCACATGCTAAGAGGTATTTTAAAAAGGTTCAATTAGGAATACTTCTTGAATCTTAAAGAGATGGCTTTCTGGGGGTGGGGATGCTGACAGCAGAGACCAGGAAACACAGCTGTTTCCTGTTAGTAGCAAGGAAGCAGGCTTTAAAAAATCCACTTCATAATGAATTCATATCAGTAGTTATTAACTCAGGAGTCATTGAAATCCCCAATGGATTCCCCCCTCCCATACATATATGGTTGGATCCCACCTTGCGTTTTCTAAATTTTATAGGAGAAATGTAAATAAACTTGAAAATCTCCATGATTCTAATGCTAAGATTTGAGAATGAACATGGACAGAACAGCCAGGGTTATAGTATCAGGCTTGTCTGGGACATCAGCATTCCAAATCTCAGAAGACAGGAAAATTTGATTTTCAGAAAGGATATATGGTCAAATACATGTCTGCTCCACTGTGGAAAATCTGCCTGTGTCATTCTCTCTGAGAAAAGCTGCACTGGAAATGGTGGGTCTGAATGGGATCCAGCTTTGTTGCTCATCCAGGATATTTACACACACCACACACACGCAAACACACACACACACACACGGATGGGAAAATAGTAAGCAAGTACTTGATTAATCAAGTAGAAATATGTTTGCAAATAATTCTAGTTAGTGATGAAATGGAAATGATTTATTTTGAGATGCTTGTTGAAAAAGAAGCCTATTTGTGTTTTGCTAAAATTGTTCCATTCTGGTCAGCCAAAGAATTTGATAGTGATCTGTTTGTAATTATTAACACCTGCCTCCAAAACTTTTTGTATTGATTTATGAAAGAGTCTTTTAATTTTTGGAAATTTTTTTAAAAATATCTTTTTTAAACATAAAAATAAGTGTTCTTTAAATTTTTTTTTCATTTAGATTATCCTTTTCAGTTTTTAAAAGTCTGTTTGAACTTGACAGTTTCAGAATTAGGAATGATTATTTTATAAGTGAATAAATTAATGCTCCAAAAAACATTTTGTTTTCTGTTCTTGTTTCATGTAACAGGACAGGTGTGGAAGCAACGTCAATTGTTTTGGGTTATCGGAATGTTTGGATGTCATCCCATATTCTAACTGTCCTACTATGGAGTGTGCTCCTGAGTGTTTCACAAGGGGCTCTGTGATTGGAAGCTTGTCCATAGGGTCACGGTACTGGAAAGTGCTATAGATCCTTTAAGAGGCAGCCAGCCCATGTCCCCCTGAAAGACTGATGAAGGCTAAAGGTAATGGGGAGGAAGTGGAAGATGCTTTCCTCAAAGATCTGCCCATCAATATATAATTCGTGCTTTAGCAAGTATTTAGATATGTGGCATCAAAGGCAAACCACATGAAACTCAGTGGGCCACACATGCAGAAAAACTTGAAAATAGGGAGTCTGGCAGGAGAGAAGAGGAGAGAGAATAGGACTGAGTATTAAAGTGTGAAAATAAAATAAATTCACTATATTTATATATGAAATGCTACAGGAATAAAAAAAATTTTTTATTCAATTGTGCGTGTGTGTGTGTGTGTGTGTGTGTGTGTGTGTGTGTGTGTGTACATGTGTGTGTAGAATCACAGACGAATTCGGGAACCACCATGGACTCCTCCACCTACTCCTTGTTTACTCTGCCCGGGGATTCACAGGCTCCGTCCTACCAGGACCAGAAACGCAGGCCACCCCCGCTTCTGCCTGGTGTCTATACGTGGGGTCTAGGATCCGAACTCAGGACCTTCCGCCTGCAAGGCAGAGGCTTAACCCCTGAGCCACCTCTCCAGCCCCTAAAGGAATAAAAAAATTTAAAAATCAAAATTTAATCAAAATTTTAAAACATTAAAAAATCTAGTCTATATGAGTTTTGTGTCATTGAAGAAGCGATATAGAAATCTTGGTACTTCTCGTGTAACCCCCTATATTTTCAGAACAGATTGTTATAAGAAAGAATATATAGAATTACATATAAATTCTGCAGTCCATCTGTTTGTTGCATATGTGGCTGCCATTGCTTTTTGCCATGATGCAACACAATGGAGAACTCAGCTGATTCCAACACTGTGCTTTAGAATCCCCCAAGCTGTGTGCTAAATAATGGTGAGCCTGTAACAGGTATTGCATTACAGTGAGAGAAAACTAAGTAGAAAAGAAAAACAAGAATTAGAGTTTTATCCGTTTGTCCTCATTTATACAGAGAAAGCATTATTTGCCACCAATGAAACAAAAAAACACATCATAGGAAGATAGTTCAGGGCTTAAAGCCTTTGCCTTGTAAGCAAAAGGACCTGAGTTTAAATCCCACATCCTATAAATAAATGGTTGGTGCAAATAATAGCAACCTGTAATTCCAGTTCTGAAAGGCAGTCTGGGAAACCACAGAGCAGAGCAATATGGAATTAATGCAACTCAGGAAGATTCCAGATGCCACCCATAAGCTCACAGAGACACACATTTAAGTGTCTTCTGGTACACACAGACATACACATACACACACACACACACACACATATACATTCACATACATACAAAATACACATGTGCATACACACAGCTCACCATTTCGTGGCCAAGAGTTTGCCACACTGCAGAGACAAAAGTTTGAGTTTTCTATCTATTGTGCAAGACTGATGTGTGAAAAGTGTCCGTTTCAGTCCCAACTTCATCAAGTTAATAATTTTCAAGTGCATATAATAGGATCTTCAACTGGTCAGTTAAAACTGAACAATTAAAACACTAACTTAATACAAAAAAAAGTGTTCCCTTGATGTTCAAGCAAATATAAAGCACATCTGTAGTGCTGAGGTTGGCAAGTTCTGCTCCACAGAGTCACCACGGAATCCAGACAGCACCTTGAGGACTAGTGGACTTCTAAAGCTACCATAAGAGAGGCATGGGAAACATAAAGGACTTCCACACACTGCAGGGAAACACAGAGCTTCTGCTGCTACTAGTGTCTCCAGAATTACTCACATAGACCTTTCTCAGAACAGTGAGCTGGACATTCAGCAAGCAGTTAAGTCAGACAAATGTCATTAACATGGGTGGGACTTAGCAGGTCACATGCACAGAACGGCATGACAGCTTGAGGGAGGCTGGTAGAATAGAAGTTTATAGTGAGAAAAAAAATAGCTGATTGGGATTGAGTACTAAGGGTGAAAATTACACAAATTCATTGAACTCATGTATAAATCCCTAAAAGAACATAAATGAATAAAAAATTGAGAAAAAAAAAGAACCTATACAATACACTTCAGTTCTAACTGTAAGCTCCTATATTTCTTTGAATACCAGAGAGCTGTTCTTACAGTTGGTTTTCTTTATTCTTTATTGGGAACAAAAAAAGGAAAAACTAATACATGTTTTAGAACTAAATTCAACTGTTATTGATATGGAATTTAAGAACGGATGATGGCTTTGAATTGGTTAAGATCTGGTCACATTTTCTTTGACTGTCAAGGGTAAAGAGGCAGAACACATAAAGGGGGATTTGAGTAGCAAAACAGTTAACAAGGGCAGGAAAAAGGATTACATGAAAGACAGCCAAACTAATTAGCAAAACTAGATGGAACATATATATTGTGAAAAGAGAAGAGTGCTTATATGTCACTTAAATCTCATACTTTCACATGAGCATTCAATGATTTCAATAGGTTTTACTTCACAACAAAAAATATTTCATGAAATCTAACTACTTGCACACCAAAATAAGACATCTGAGCAGAAATATTAAGCCCAGGGTGCATGAATGGTAACAACTGAAGTAAATAGAAAGTTAAGTGAAACTTTTAAAATTGTGAACTATTTTTTAATGATAGGCATCCAAACTGGGATGAGATGTAATCTTGCTGCTGCATGGTATTCCATTGGGTTACCAAGCAATGCAGAGAATTCCAGAAAATGAGTCACACGACTAAACTTAAAGAATCAGTGTGAGTTGACAAAAATGATTCTTTATGTCTAGGATGGACATTTTGAGGTGTGAGAGATGTTTTCTTAAAAGCTCAAGAAATCAATTCACAATCTTTTCAATAATCAGTTAGTAGTGGCCCTGACCCACGTAATGCCTGGACCTATTAACAGAAATGTTTAAAATGTTAAAGGTATTTGTTGTGTTGGGGTAGATTTGAACAAATGACTGGATCCTTTTACAGTTGGAGCTCTTTTTCATTACACAGAAATTACATCTTTTGTGTCGTGGATTCTAAAGATCTGTTTTGTTTTAGTTCCATGACAAATACCTTCAAGAAATCACCCAGTTTTCATCTTCAACACTCAAATAACAAGACTAGCTGTTATGTTTTAAGAGCCTGACATTTAGTATATTTTAAAATAGAATGTGGAATAAATTTTTGAAAATAAAATCAGGGGACTGCATTGTCTATTCTGAACAGTATTGTGTGGGTTTTATCATCTAATTATTTCTTAGGAAATAGCATAATCACACAGAAGTATATTGGTTTGTCTAAAAACTCTAACTTGAAAACATGCAATTGAACAATAAACAACTTACTTAATGTTAAAGTTTCTAGAAGCTTAAGATCACAAGATGAGGAGGGCTCACAGTGGTTCCATAGATAAAAGTGCTGCTGTGCAAGACTGATGACCTGAAGCTAATCCCCAGAATCTATGTAAAGTAGAACTCATTCCAGAAAGTTGTCTTCTGAAAGCCAGGCACTTGCCATGTCACACAAACAAAGAATAACAGTAATGATGATGAAAATAATTACATAAGTGCTAGTGAAAATATCAGATTTTGTTTTATTTGCTAACTTTTTATTATGAAAAGTCTTTTAACTTTTCAGTTTCATACATGGATACCATGTTTACATTCACTGATCATTATTCTTACTCATTCCTTTCGACTCCTGCTGACCTTCTTCCAACCAGTTCCCCAGCTACTTTTACGTCTTTTATACACAGGTAGCCATTATTGTTATGCGTTCATGATTACAATATTTGTGTCAATTTTAGATTAGCATCTCACCACACTCCTCCCTGTCCTCTCGTTCTTAGTGGTTTTTCTACTCTTCTTCAATATTACTTGCTCTCAGCACTGTGCCCAGTTATGATCTGCATTAACTACCACCTTCTGCAGCGATGGCTTCTCTGAAGAACCTTCTGGTTTCTTGCTGCATCTTTTACATTCTATTTAGAAGACGACACATGGTTTGGGTCTATTTTTTCATGGGGAAACCGAGGCACTTAGAAGACAAATAAGGCAACCAATTTGAGAGAGAAGAAAGACTTGCACTTAGAATTCACACTCTTTAACAATCTATCAAATCTCCTCATGGCTTTCCAACCACTTTAGATGATGATTTTGTTACCACAGGGAGCTGGCAGAGAAGACAGATGTGGGAGAGAATTTAATTTGGGGGCTTGATACCAGTGCCACCTAAGTAAATCTTCTCAAAAACACAGGGGTCAGCATCAGTCATTATTGTTACATTTCTCCAGTATCAAAGATGACTAACCTTCAGGTGTGATTTTCTCATTTTAAAAAATTCCATTATTTTGTTTCAAACTAATATTTGATTCTCTTTAAATATATATTATTTGACAAATTTTTAAAGAACAGAAACTTTAACAAACATCTTCACTGTTAAAGTAAGTTCCTGAATTTATAATTCCAAGTTAAAGATTATGTATGGTTTTCTAAAAAGTTTGAGGCATATTGTAATCACACCCCAAAAAAGTCATATCCCAAATTCCCATGTATTTCTTTGATTTTTTATAACATTTTTATTATTATTTCCACTCATACAAACTTAATAGGTAGACCAGTTCCCTCCCCCCTCCTCCTCCCCCCGAACCCCCTGTTCCCCCTCCCTCCCTCCCCATCTCCCAGTACCTCCCCCCCAATTCCCAGAGAGTCCTTTATTGCGTATGCCTAACTCTCCTCTTGGTCCTCCTTTCTGATGACGTAAAAGGACCCAGTGGCATTTCCCTGAACCCTTTCTCGTGTTCCCCTTAAGCATAGGAACACTACTGTGGCCATCAATCCCTTGCCTCCAAGGATCTTGGTGCTTTTAGCCGATGTTAGACTTTGTGAGGTCAATAGTGTGATGGACATGGCGCAGGGCATGCAAAGTCCTATTATGATTGCTTCAACCCTATCTAGTGTGGAGACTCTTCAAATCATTGCTCCCCCCATCCTTTTGCTCTTACAATCTTACCGCCCCCTCTTCCGCAGATGTCCCTGAGCTTCAAGATGGGGGGAGATTAGGCTGGCTTAGTTCTATGTGGATGATATAGAGTCTCTGAAGTTCTGGATTGTGGTTTGTTGATTTTCTTTTGCAGTTTTGCTGCTCCTGCAATGCCCTTCACTCCATCCTGATGGGCACTGTAGGTCACCCCCTGGTCAGAGACAAAAAACTGTTAAACTGGAGTCTTGTTATAATAGCACATTCAAGGGTAGATGTAATAAAAGCAGGAAACCTCGGTGAGGGAGGGATCAGTCATCCATTTGCAAAATGATCTCTTTTCATCTGCCAGACTATATGCCCTCTCCTTCTGGTGAGATCATACCCCCTCAGTTGTACATGATCAGGAACAAATGTCTGTGAACTTAACCAGGTGTCACATTACTTACTTGCATTCCTTGGAGGTCGATTTTCTCTGCTGTAACATGGTCCCCTCTCACCTTGTGTCTGGTGTGGCCCTCCAACCCCATCCCTCCTGTTCACAATGCTTGCAATTACCATATTACATAGATACCCTTGAGTGTCTCAATGTGGGCTGGGTGAGTTTGGTACTAGGAGCCACCTATTAGGGAGTACATACGGCACTTAACTTTCTGGGATTGTGATACTTCACTTAATATAATTGTTTCTAATGACATCCATTTCCCAGCAAACTCCAGTAATTCATCATTTTTGATGGCTGAGTAGTACTCCATTGTATAGATGTACCACTGTTTCCTTATCCACTCGTCAACTGTTGGACATTTAGGTTGATTCCATGACTTTGCTATTGTAAACAGTGCTGCTATGAACATAGTCGTGCTGGTGCTATCGAGGCGAACCTCTGCTGCATGGGGGGTTATTCCCAAAAGTGGAATAGTAGGGTCATATGGCATTTCAATCTTTAATTTCTTTAAGAATCTCCAGACAGCTCGCCAGAATGGCTGTATGAGTCTGCATTCCCACCAGCAATGTAGCAGGGTTCCCCTCTCTCCACATTTCTTTGATTTTTTATACCAAGAGAAATATAGTACAGTTTTTTTAAATGCATTTCTTCTTTTTGACATTTTTCCCCAATATATGGTCATTTTTTCTGTAGATGAGAAGCTATTTTATGACAATGTATCATGTATGCTATAAGTAATCTTTTTACCCAAGATTTTTTTCCTTTTTTTTTTTCATCCTATAGTGTGGTCGACCATAATATTTTTATTTCTTTTTTTTAACATTTTTTATTATTATTTCCGCTCATACAAACTTAATAGGTAGACCAGTTTTATTTCTAAGTGAATGCATCATCTTACTTTCACATGTCCTTTCTTTGGTGCTATAGTTTCCAATAGTCTCTCTACCCCAAAGCTATAACATCATATTTTCTTGATTTTAACATTTAAACTTTTGACATGCCACTTCCAGCCTTTGGTAAAGATCGAATGTTGAACCTTTAATATAGAAGATACTTATTTTGGTGTTGGTGATATAGCTGCATGGGCAAAGGCACTTGCCACCAAACCTGATGGCCTGAGTTCAATCCTAAGAGCCCATAGAGAGAGAGGAGAGAACCGGATCCTGCAAGTTGTCATCAGAAATCCACACACATACCAGGGCATGTGCATAAATAAATAAATAATTTTTGAGGTAAAATACAGGCATAAATTTATTTTAGTTGATTAGCAATAGATTAGAAATCACTTTATCACATTCCTATTTAAGTTTGCCTTTGTCTGCTTCAACACATGTACATGCACATAAACAGATTTGTACAAAAAGTCGTGCATTATACTATGTACACTGTGTGTGCTTCTGTTTGCTGTTCTGTGCCTTGGCTCTGTCCCTTTAACCATTCAAAAATAATTATCTAGCAAGGCAGATCTGACCTTCCTCTACCACTCCTGTTTTCTTTTGTGACAGCCTCTTTAAGATGTGTTTCCTTTGTATTTCTTTTTTCTTTTTTTATTTCCACTCATACAGACAACAGGTACACCGGTCCCCTGCCTTCCTCCACCCCCCTCCACCCCGCTGTATCCCCTCCCTTCCCCCCACCCTCCCCATCCCCCAGTGCCTCCCCCTCCCATCCCCGGAGCATCCTTTAATGTGCATGCCAAACTCTCCTCTGGGTCCTCCTCTCCCATGAGGTGCAAGGACCCAGTGGCATTTCCCAGAACCCTTTCCTGTGTTCCTATTAAGCATAGGAACACTACTATGGCTGTCAATCCCTTGCCTCCAAGGATCCTAGTGCCTTTAGCAATCTGTTTCTTCCTCATTTGTTTATTTTTCACCTACTGGTTCCTCTGTCCTTAAATAGTTATCATATCTACAATTCTTAGGATCGTATCTAGTGCTTTTGACAAAATGGATAGCCATCAAATGCCATAAAGTCCCTACAGAAACACATGTGAGCAATACTGGTAGTGGCCCTGTGTGGAAAGCTCTTGTTACAGTCCAAGCAGAAGCAGGAAGTGAGTCAGTGTGTTTTACTGTGCTCTCACACAGCCACACCCTGGTTTATTTCAGGAAAATCCATGTGACACCTATTTACACGCATTACTATCTTCTTGTTCCTCAGGCTAAACTGAAGGAAGTACCCACTCCAAAGACAGTCTGTTTTAGAAAATTGATTCTGGCAAAAAAAAAAAAGGTAGAAAATAGATTAACTTAGATTTCTGAAACTGGATGTGTTAGGATAAACCAAGCAATGCTTTGGGGGAAGACTGAGCTATTGACTTGCTCTGGCCACTCTCACATGGAGTCTTTTCCAGCATAGTATAACAAGAGAATGGATGCATCTTTATACATGGGCAAAAGAATAAGCTTTGATTCATTTTCTTGGTGAGTCAGATGAGTCTACAATGATCCATCACCATTCTCATCTAGTCAGTCTGTTGCCTAACAAGTACATTAAGGAATAATTGGCTGAAGCTTAGATGTGAAGTCTGAGGCTGAGGACACTTGTGAAGCTATTGGCATATACATGAAGTGTATTCAGAACTTTGCCTGTGTTATCTCATGCTTTAAGCAGTCATTACTAAGAGCGAAGACTCCTGATTGGCTTTTTGGACCTACAGAACTCATTAGTTCCCATCACTCTCATTTAACCAGGATCATACCAATCAAATTACTTTCACCCATGAGATACTGATTCTTCATCAAAATTCACCAATAAAAACCATGAAGAGTGAGGGATGTATCTCAGTGGTAAAGCACTGGACTATTATGTTCACGACCTTGAGTTTAATTACTGCTGCAGTTACTCGGTATGGTTGCTCATAAATTCATGACCACACAGCTTATAGGAAAAAGAGGTTTTATTTTGACTTATGATTGTCCAGTTATACTTCTTAATATAGCTTGGCAGGAAATAAAGCCTACACCAATCAGAGACTGAGGGAACTGGCCAGGACATATCTATAGGAGTGCTGAGAGAAAGGCAAACTTCTCTTGCCAGCCAGCAGTCTTTCAAGTATGTTGAAGTACACCATCATCCTTAACTAGTTCCCACCATTTTATCTACCGTACCTGAGGATGGTCCCACCCATCAGGGACTGACCCTCCCCCATCAATCATACAGTATCCTATAAGCTTGCTTAGGGGTTCACTACAAATTTTTTACAAATATGCCGAGAGCCAAAGTCTTCAATTGCCAAGTTAACATAGTAACTATCTACCACAACTACCAATACCAAAAGAAAAAAAATACTAAAATTCAAGAGGGGTCACTAACATTTCTTTTCTCAATCCTATTAGACATAGCTTGAAAACATTTCCTGGACATCTCTAAGGCATGTCTTTATTTAATCAAGAGCAAAGCACAATGTATTTAATAAGATTTGCTCCTATCTCTAGAAGGTGTTCTTCACTGATTTCCACTTGGAAGGAGAGAATCGTAGTTCATGTGGACTTTGCTTCTAAAATTCAATCTTTGACAAGCTAAAGCTTTTTTAATCAAGCTGAGTATCTGCTTAACGAATTCCCTTTACAGCTACTCCAAAATGCCCTTTCCAAGCAAGAGTTCAGAGAGCATTCTGGCCCATTCTTAAGAAGGGGTCTGTTTCTGTTCAAAACCCATCCTGACCTTTTTGTTGAAGACGAACAAAATAATGTAGTAACAAAAACAGAAGTGGCTGCCAAAGGAAGAGAGAGGAAAAAAAAAAGAGTTCCTGTAAGGGACTGAAACAATAAATCTCCTCTCTGCTGAACTCCCAGAGGGAGTGCGTGTATTTCCTCCCGTTCTTTATCAGAGCCCCCAAAATAAGGAGGAATGGGCCGTGTCTGCTCATACCCACTGAAGCTTTCCATTCGCTAATAAGGCCCAGCCAGGCTGGAAGGAAGCTTTCTCTGCCTTACCCTGGAGAGAGAAGCCACTGAGACCTCCGAGGCACCATGCGACTGCTTCAAGTGACAACTCTTTTTCTCCTTCTGACAGACAATCTCTGCAGCAGTGACGACAACCCAGGTACCCTTCTCTCTTATTCTGATGAGGGTGTGGATGTTAAATCACTGCTGGCGCGCCTGGAGCCTCAGTTTGGGTTTCAGGCTCTTCCTTGGAAACTGGGATACGCCAATTTACTTGCTGAATTGACAATGTGGATATCGACTTGGAGGAAGGCATGGAGATGATGAGAGAGAGAGAGAGAGAGAGAGAGAGAGAGAGAGAGAGAGAGAGGAATGTTTTCTAGTGCAATGACTTGGAAGGATATTTAATAAAACCATACGGGAACTGGGAATATGTGATGCCTTTTTAGAAAATAAAGGTAGAAGACTAGTTAAATATGTGCAGGTTTCAAAAATATGTTCATTTAAGACGTAATTCCAGAAATCAGAAGATTCTCATGACTGACAAACTATAATTGGAAGTATGGCACTGCCAAAGCTAACCTGTGCTAGTGTCGACTGTCTTACAGCATTGATAAGGTAAAGCTGCCTAGAGAAGTGATTTGTCTTTCACTATCGAGTGGATATTAGTATCTGAAAGGGAAGTGGGATGAGCAGAGGTTAAAATTTGTAGACTTTCATTGCAGAGACTTGCGCCTGCATGGCCATACACACAGCATTTTGTATAGCATTTCAGAAATATAGGCAACATTATCAACTCTACCACTGATTGCAGGTATAGAAATCAGATAGATGTATGTTATATAAACTTTGGTGATAAGAATGAGCAGCTGCAAAAATGATTAATGGTTGACTTTTAACCTTTCTTGACTAGTCCAAAATGAACAAGTTTAATTGATATCTATTAAGCTACTGTCCTGTCTTGGGCAGTGCAAGGTGTATTTAAGAAAAAGTGAGATATCTTCTTTGCTCAAAATGTCAAATGTACTATTGAGAAAAAGAAGCAAGTGATCCTAACCTGAGGCACATTTAATAGGAGCAAAAGCCAAAATACAAACTATCATAAAAAGAAACAGCTGGGAGTGATTGATTCAAACTTTGAGATGTCCTGGGTATGGGAGAAGAGGTGGGGCGAGGGGAGGGGGATTCCAAAAAAGTCAAGTCTCATTTTTATTGAGCTTATTTTGTCTTCCTAAGTTTGCTGCCTACAAAATTTTTATTAGCAGGGATGGTGTAACGAGAACAGACACATTTCTCCTGTGCAGAACCTTATCAGTCATGTTTCAGAACATCTCTGTGAATTCAGGACAAATTCCAAAACACTTCTGCATCACTTGTTTGCTTCTCGTGAATCTTTCAGTTTCCAGAGTTCAGTTGCAACTGGTATCAGGGCCTGACAAGTTAGTTTACCAGAGTTCCTAAGAATTTGACTTTTTAAAAACTGAAGCATTTTTATGGGCTGTCACAAACAGCAAAGAGCAAGCGTATAATCAACTCTTTGGCATGCATTGGAAAAATTGATCAGAATGCCAAACCTTTAAAAAAAGAAACACTGCTCACAAATACAACCTTACTCATTATGCATTCTGAAAGTCTGTGCTGAATCTTGACAATTCAGGGTTAGCAAGCTTCAGTGAGTACATTTGGCCTGCATTGTTAAACACACTCGATGGCATGTCCGCTGAAAACAAAGTGAAAGAAGGTCAGTAGAATTCACCTTCAGACCTCTGTTGTAAGAAAATAGCGAGGGTGCAGGACAATGCAGAAGAGTATGCAGATTTTCCTTTGATGGTTGTTTGGGTAAACTCGAAACTTCATTAGCTCCTTAGTAAAAGAAAACCTACTTTTTCACAGTGTTGTCTTTCCACTGAGTTGTCCACACGCAGAGATCATTTCTCATTTGAGTTGTAACACAATCATATATCTCTTTCAAGTCTTCCAGCAAGCCTGCTTGTTAACTTCGGGCCCATATCTGTAAAAGATGGAAACTAAAAACTGCCCTACTTATCTTAGAAAAAGAAAGTTTCAGCTCATCACTACTAGTTGACCATTTGCGATTGGTCAAGATGAAACTGGAAGATATTTTTTCCCCATCTATGATTTAGTGGCACCTGGCTCTGCCATTTTTATGTTTCCTCTTAGCAGATTGGGTGCAGGAAATGAAGCATTTCCTAAACTGGTCACGTATGTTCTTTCCTACCCTCTGTACCAAGAACACATTGTGTCCAGAGCTTCATGTGCTCCTCCTACTTGGAATGATGAACGCAATGTGTTTGGGGGCTTAATATTCACAGATTGCTAAGCACACCCATGCCTTTTTGAGTTGTAATTGACTTCTAAATACAAACATTTGGAGAAATTGAGAACTTGATTTTCTGATATTTATGTTAATCTCAGATTTAAATAAATACATTGCAGATTTGGGAGTTCTTTAATCAAAATCCAGGAAATCATTCTGCATTGAGCAAGTAACTTTTATTTCTAGGTTAGTGGTTCAATATTTCATAGCATCCAACTTGGAAAGCTGTTCTTTTGAAATATGCTTAGGAGCTTCCTGAAAGAAAACTGTTGTCCTATCCTAAAATTTCCCAAATTGTATTGAAACTGAATAGACCTCTACTGTAGTTTTTAGGCAAGTTTGGATTTTCAATCTGGAGAATGGGCTTGGGACTCACAGGTGATAAGTGAAGAGAGATTTCCAGGAAATGGAAGTCTAAAAACAATCTTTATTTACTCTTCAAGTGACATTGCGTTTACATTAATTTAGGAATTAGTAGCATGTTTGAATCAGGCTGGGATCTGAAGTCTCTAATTGCCTAGATTAATTCACTTGTGAGCAAACTGGACACCCAGTTCCATGAAGCAAAAAATGATTAGACACACTAGAAAACATCATGGTAAATGCTCTAATTTATAGAGATCCAGAGGACCTATTCCTTTTGCTAGAAATGATGTGATGGGGAAAAGCTACATATTCATAAATTTGATTGCAATTTAGGTGTGAAACATAAATAAAGATAACATACAAATGTATATATTGTTTAGTTTGGGCTATGGGGATGTCATCCAATTGCTCATAAACACACAGTCATTCTGATGAACTTTGAAGCTTGACAATCTACGATGAATATAGAGTTTCTTAAAGAGGAATATTGCTGGCATAATGTCTTCTACTTTGAAAATACAAGAAAGTGACCCACTGAGCATACTAAGAATTAGGAAGTAAAGTTGAAATATGATCTTAGAATATGAGGATGACTGGTCTTCACTCATCTTGCTAGGGTGCAGTGCAGTGGGAGAGCATATACTTCACATGCATGAGTGCTTGGTACCACTAAAGAGATAAAAGTAGCATAGAATGATGTGGTTGACTAACTTAGAGTCCATGAATACTTTTGAACATGAGAATTACATCATTAGAACTTAACTTGGGTAAATCAATCTGTTAGCAGAATATAGATTGGCAACTAGAGGCAAGAGACATAAAATTCAAAGAAATGAACCCATGAGATGGCTCAGCTGATAAAGGCACCCAAGCATAAACTGGGCAACCTGAATTCTCCACATGTTGGTAAGAGACGGAATTCCAAAGATTAGTTGTCCTCTGAAAACCATAAAGCATTACATAGCACACATGTGCTCTCTCTCTCTCTCTTTCTCTCTCTCTTCCCTGCCTCAAATCAATAAAAGCTGTGTATACAAAATTTTAATGAAATTAGTTCAGAACATTTTGAAAGCCTATCAGTAGAATGAAGAGTTTGGGTAAACCGTCTCAGAGTAGAATATTTGTAATTAAACCTATTTTTTATCCTGGCAACAGAAGAGAGGGTGATATGCAAAGATGTTCCTATTTGAATACTAGATGGTTTTGGACTGAGGAGAAAGATATAAAGGGACAATTTAGGGGGGAAATAATGATTCTGTAACTCTGAAAAATATGCATGGTAAGATGTCCAGTAGTAGTTGGAACAGTGCTAAAACTGGAAGAGCTACAGGTGAGGGAGAAGAGAGCAGTGTCCTTTATTCAGTGTTTAAAGACTGAGAATCCTGCCCATGAAGCAGTAGCAGGGACACTTGTTTCCTTTTCTTCAAGAAGCACCTAATTGTGACACTTATTGTAGAAGACCAGGATATTCATTGGAATGCCGTATTTCTTCTGTCTGACTACAAGTACCTGGAAAGTGCCATACATCTTATAGATTGCTTATCACAAACACAAGAAACATACAAAGTGAAAATACTTAATGTGAACTAATGGAAAAAGAAGAGAATAGGCTCTATTATGCCTTCATATCTAATTCTTCATATAACAGCCACTTAACTTATAATTTTGTCTTTAGAAATGGCGAGCACAGATGTGGTACACATTAACACCAAACAGACATGAATGATTAGAACATCGTGATTCTAGGCTGTAAAAGTGAGCACCAAATTTGAGGGGAAAACTAGATGCTTCTTAAACCTGGGCAGAAGAAAAGATGACTTTTGGGCAACAGTAAGTTGAAAAAAAGTGAAGTTAAAGAAAACTAAATGCTGCACTTCATTACTTCCTGTGACATTTGAGGCAAAGAATATCTGCAGAACACTTTGCACCTACAGGTCTGTATAGCTTCATCGGCATCACTGTCTTTTACCTGGAATGAGGGAAATTGTTGTAGCTAAATGCTGTGGAGAAATCCGAGTGGGAAAACTCTATAGTCCCCCAAACCATCCCTTTAATGTAAGTCCTTTTCTAATTCATTTCAGATAGTTTTTACCTAAACAATAAAGCTGGTCACTGTACCATTCTTACTTCCAGGACATGTATAATATTTGCCAGAAGCAAATCTGAAAATTCTATTCATTGGATTATAATGCACAAGGAAATGAAGAAAAGGGTTAACATGAGAATTTCAGAAAGCTTTTAACTTGCTGCTTAGTGGTCATTTTCCTTTTTATTAGTACAGATTCATTTTAAACATGGACTGTCAGAGCCAGAATGTATCATGACTTTCAATTCCTGTTCGATGTCCTCTTTCTGCTTCTGAATTCCTGTATTCTTTGTAGTTCTATAAAGCTAGTAGTGTGTGTGTGTGTGTGTGTGTGTGTGTGTGTGTGTGTGTGTGTGACAGATGCGATGTGATGTGATGTGAAATGTTCTCTCAGAAGACAAGCATAGAGGCAGCACAGTTAGCAAGAGGACCTTCATGTGCTTTTGCACAGTAACAATGTCAACACAAGAAACAATAGTGGTGTCAGTTACATTCAGAAATTTCACTGTGTTTCCCTCTAAGAAAATTCATCTTTGGAAGCTGAATAAAGGTTTTTTATATTGTGGAATATAAGTAATAATAACTACTTTCCAAATAGAAGCCGTCTCTGTAGAAGAATTAGAACCCTGCTGTGCTCTGTGTCTTTTCTGTTCAAGTGTGCTCCGGCCATTGCTGTGGCAACCAAGTCCACGCAGGAGCAACTACACAGAGCCTCACTTCACCCACCCAGCGATTTTATATGGGCTCTTGAGATCTGGACTTAGGTTCTTTTGATTGCAACGCAAAGGCCTTTACCCCTGAGCCATCTCCCTAGCCCTTATTATTTTCTCTGATGAAAACATTTGGTTTGGATGGTAGTGCGTACTTCAAAATAGGTTAGTTACAGATTCTCTTGACACTTTAATTAATATGCACTACCATTCTTTCTCCTTACTTGAAAAAGTTCAAAAGTGTTGATCAATATGTTGAATAAGCTAGACAATATTTTAAAGAGAGCCTCCTCTAAAGCAATCACTTGCTTGTTTGTGTAGACTTGGTAATGAATTATACTGAGAGGTTAGCAGTCTAAAATGTCAATACCATTGATTTTACTGAAATGTGTACTGCTTATTAATCTCTTTAATCAGTCATATGTTGGCTGAAACCTGTATTAATTATGGTAAATGCCAGAAAAATGGTGATTGCAACTGGATCTGGTCCACAATAACCTGAAGAGGTTTTGTCCCGATATCTAAGAACACCTGCCATTTGTCATGAGGATCTTTATACGCATGACTTCATCAGGACATTTTGAGTCCATCTGTGTCTCTGCTGTTTTTATGACTAAGAAACAAGAGGTTTTTGCAGATCGTATGAAGGTATAATGGTGTCTGTCTACCCAGTGCTGAGGATTATTGTGAGGATTAAAATCAAGGGTTGATACTCTTCAGAATCTTCCCCTCTGGCTTGCTATTATCCAGTGTGATGACATTTAAGTAAGTTGAGTTAGGCATCACTCCTTGTGAGAGTTGGAAACCTATGCTGCCTCTGAGAATCTATGGCATTTCCACTTAGCAGTAAAGATTTCTTAATTTCTCAGCTTCCATTAACTCTCAGGTGTTTTATCTGGTGAAATAAAATGCATTTCCCTCTATGGATCACTGTAGAAGATTTTTAACTTGGAGACAGGAAGAAAAAAAATGAAAGGAAATCTGTTACTAAATAGCTTAGCATGACATTTATAATACAGCAGAGCCATACTGTGTGGGTTCAAGTCCTACCTCTTGAGCAGTTTACTTAACTTTCAGCAAGTACAATCATGACTTCATTGGGACACTGGAATGAAATTGTAGGAAATATCAAGAAAATACCTGGATCAGTGGAAAGCCTGAAGGAAATGGCATAAATTTTGCTTAGTTTTTGAATGTGGACAGAACTCTCATCTATAATAGGGTATCATTTAGATAGAATACTTTAATTCTAGGTTGATCCCAAGTTCATGAAAAATCTTTACAAAATAGGTAAGTATTGTTTACTAGGGAGATGGCTGCTACACTAGGCTTTTAGTTACAATATGTGGGAGTCAAATTTCTATACATAAATCTGCACCATCTGTTGAATGTTTTTCAAATGGGTGAGCTAAACAAATGTGTGAAGGGGTTACTCAAATCAAAAATCAATAAAGTTTATGTTGATAAAAACTCTAGCTTTTTTAATTTGAATGCAGTCAATAGCCACAGATATTTTAACCTTTTATAAAATATTGAATATTGCTCAGTAACATGGCCTTAATGTGAAAACTAAGTTTAGTCTAGTTTCTCAATATGCCAGAATTGGCTACCACAGCGAATTTGTGTTAGAATCACTTTCTGTATCTGAAACTGAAAGAATGGTGACATATTCCTCATTCTACATGGTAATGCAAATTCTTCTCTTTAAACGCTGTGCAAGTTATAAATTCCTATTCAACTATTATTGTGTTAGCAAACACTGAAATCACAGATTCGACTGATAGAGAGTCATATTCTGAATTTTAGAATTCTTCCTTAGCAGCCAGACTCTGCTCCACTCTTTCAGTCATTATCTCTGTATAGTTTCTTGTAGCTTGCTCACATCCAAATGGTCATGTTTTGAAATAATGCTTGTTATAAAAATCATACACAGAAAACCCTTTGTATCACACATTGACTTTATTTTTAACTGAAGTGAGAAAATAAATCGCTTTCTATGGTATGAACTGTGAAATTGCCCTCCTAGAGCGTTAAGCAAGTGTGAGAACAGGAAAGACGCTCTTGGACAGTCTCCCTAGGGCATAGCAGCTGCTCCTGCATTCATCTTGAAGCCATTGTGACAGTGACTCTTTCCAACCACAAGATCTCTCCCATTTAATGCTTCTCTGTAAATCCATTCTTAAAAGATGAGCGACACCTTTCCACATATATAAAATTAACTAATTTTAAGATGTAGGGGTGACAATCGCACTGTGAAAACTGGAATAATGGAAACATACGAAACAACTTTTTTTGTGATGCGATGCTCGTTTTCGTCCATCCTTTTCAGTTTTTAACAACTAGTGTTGTTTAAATGTGGTCTAAATTTTATGTCATAGAAAGCCTGACAATTATAAAGTTTACAAAATAAAACAAAAAGCTGATAATGTTTAGGCACTTAAATGTCTTCTTGACTGTTTAGAAGTGCTCTGAAAACAAAGGCAATATCTAACTGAACTTTTTTGTTTCCAGGGCCTATCTGCAGAGTAACTGACCTCTGCTTTAATGTGGAGAACTATATGCCTTCACAAGCTAGCAGAGTTGAAAAGATAAATGACACTATTAGATTTGTTTTGCTATTTCAGGGCCATCTTTATTTTTGCTATTAGCTGTAGAGAATCTGTGAGAGTTTTTTTAGAGATTTATTCTTGGTTGTTTAATTTTGCTTGCTAGATTCCATGAAGCAGATTAATCTTACATTGTATGAACAGCAGATCATATCGGCCTTCTGACTATAATGTCTTTCCAAATCATACCAATATGGTATGAATATCTTAATGCAGTTGATCACTTAGCTTTACTCCAAGAAAAAAAGCTGTTCCAAATTCTCTGCCTCATTCATCAGGGCATTCTAAACCATTTCTATCACATTAGTTCTAACTTCACTAGGAGAGAATGTAAAAATTACCGCAGCTAAATTTTAAACACATTGATTATATTGTTTACATCCAAAGTTTTACACATTAACTTCATTTTAATTCTGTAAAAATGAAGCTAACAGATTCAGTTGTTCTAGATTTTCAAAAGGTCTGCAAGTGAGGTTTAATGAGATAGCTCAGTGGTTGAAGATGTTTGCCTGCAAGTGTTACAATCTAAATTCAATCCCAGGAATCCACGTGAAGATAGAAGGACAGAACCATCCTCTTACAGAGTAGAAAATTGAACCTGCTAACTTTATTTTTGCATTCTTTCCTAGTGAGATCAGAACTAATCTGACAGAATTGGTTCAGATTGTGTCCCCCAATAATAATAGTAATAACAAATAAAATGTTTTAAGTGTTTCTTAGGTGAGCAATGAATCAACATGCCATTTATGCAATTGAGACAAAAGTGAGAGTTTTTTTAAAACTCAGCTGAGACACAATTCACAACAAACAGCACGTTTACTAAATATTATTTTAGTAGGGCACTTTAGATAAAAAGTATAGATACATTTGGTAATAAAACAATGACTTTTATTTACACTGATTGAGCCCTGGCTGGCATCAAAGCCAGCGCTGAGCAGCTTGCTGAGCCAAGAGCCAAGAGCCCTCAGTGTCAGTTGCTGGTGGCCACAGTTTGCTACATGACTGATGTGAGTGTGTGACCCTGCTCTAGAGACTGTCCCTCTTCAGCTAGAATATGAAGGCATCTTCCACACCCACAGTTTTATGTTCTTACCCTAACAAACAGACCAATTCCTCACACTCAGCCTCAGACTCCCATGCACATTTTCACCCTGACGTTGCTAGGTCTGCTCGCCCTAGCACAATACTTGTTCTCCTTCTTTCCTCCTTTTGGCAATTGTCACACCAGGCTGTTTGGACGTTTCTGCTTGACAAGAAAAAGGCCAGTCTGTGCCAAGAGAGACTGAGAGATTGAGAGAGAGAGAGAGTTCTAAAAACATGTGTCAATAAAATCCTATTCATGTATTTCTGTGATGATTTGGAGAGCTGTGGAATATTGTTGGAATATTGTTTCTTCTCTTTAGAAAGAGAAGAAAGAAATTCATTGATAACCAGAAAAAATCTTGGACAGAAAGATGAGGATAAAAAATTTTATTAAAAAATTCTGAGAGGGGCTGGGGAGGTGGCTCAGGGGTTAAGCCTCTGCCTTGCAGGCAGAAGGTCCTGAGTTTGGATCCTAGACCCCACGTATAGACACCAAGTGGAAGCGGGGACGGCCTGCGTTTCTGGTCCTGGTAGGGCGGAGCCTGTGAATCCCGGGGCAGAGTAAACAAGGAGGAGGTGGAGGCGTCCACACACATACACACACACACACACACACACACACACACGTGCATACATGCATACACGCACAATTGAATAAAAAAAAATCTGAGAAAGTGTAAGAGACCAAGAGACAAACTCTAAGAAGGCTGAGATGGAGCCATGGGGGTACAGGACCATCTCACATCACCAACGGGGAAGGGAACCATGGGGAAGTGGAGCCATGGGACAATAGGAACATCTTACTAGATGCTCTGCTGACTGAGGAAAAGTGTGTTCAGGGGCCTCCAGCCCCTGTATAGCGTTCTTCTTTCTTAGCATGGAAACCAGCTGTCCTTTCTTGCATTCTCTTTACTGCCCTGCTTTACAACATATGCAGAGATGTTTACCTTTGAAAGAAAAGACCACAGTTTCCTGATTAGAGGGAAAATTCTGGTAAGAAGAGAGTACAATCTTTTTTAATGATTTTACTAGATGTGGCCAAGAAAAATATTATTCACACTGCTGAATTCTCTCTAGACACACAGCTTCCAATTCCAGCCTTTGTCTAGTCACCTTGTGGTTAAAAAAGCTTCATTCTCCATAAGATCTTGTTGATCATTTCAATTTCTGCATTAATCTTTTATTCACATAGACAAGCCTGTACACCCATAGGATATATGAGAAAATTACCCACTTTTAATAATGATTTGATTAAGTAGCTAATGCTCTCTCTTCAAAGTTTCAAGTGGAATAAGGATATGCTTGATAATCCAAACACAAACAGAATTTTTAAGAATCAAGGGTGTTTGAGAAGATGTGTGGGATTAACAAATAGCTTGTGAATGTACAAAGAAATGAAAAATAGATATTATGAATTTTAATCTGGCTGTGCACAAAACATTTAGTATTAAAAAATGGCCCACACTGAAATTGGCTGATTGGTTCACTACCCTGACATTCTTTGAGAAATTGGGATTACTTACAGGGAGAGCTTGGAACTTCCTTCTCCCCCACTATCAGAATTTATGAACTAGACACCATTGCATTAATTGAGTGAATGTGAATTCTTTGGCCACACAGTGTTTAATAACTACATGAAATTGGTTCTGAAAAGAAAATTTTATAAGACAGATGTGCCTCAAAGAAAGAAATGAAGTCTTATTTTCTGGTTAACTGATAACTATGGGCTCAGGGTGTCATTTAATATTAAATGTCCCTTCAGATAGAGACATGTCCTCTTTTCTACAAGCGTTTGTGTACTTACACCCTACATGATCCTCTTCTTTACCACTTTGTCTGGTACACTTGGGTTAATACCATCACCTGCCTCATACTATCAGAATTTCATTCAATCATTGAGCATACAGTTTGCAAAGTTGTTCCCATGTTTGTAATGGTTTATCCTGCACCAAAAAGATAGGGTTAGGGCATTATCTCCTACAGCTAACTAGGCTTGCTGGGTCAATCTCAGATTTTCATCATCAAGTTTTTCAATTTCCAAAAGGAAGATTTGTTTTAAAATGTTGTTATAAATAATTACTGGCACTGATTAAAACTATTATTTCATAGTAATAAGAAAGCATGATACTTAGAGAATGACTGGTATTATAGAAACCATAAATAAGACTATGACATTAAACTTTTTTATCAATATTAAGGAATACTGAGGAGTTGGAGAGATGGCTCAGGGGTTAAGCCTTTGCTTGAAAAGCAAAAAGACCTAAGTTTGACCATATCCCACAAAAAAAGTGACCTAGCCTGTGCATCTAGCCCTAGAGGATGACTGAGAAACCCCAGAACAAAACAATAAGGAGATACAACCATCCAGGGCGATTCCTGAAGACACTATTTGGTCTCCATAAGCATATACAGTGCCCTCTTCTACACACACACACACACACACACACACACACACACACACACACACACAGCGTAGTCATTCCTGGTCCCATGCCAACAAATTTGGTAGCCATCTTACATTCTATGAATTTTCCAGATCAGAGCAGAGTCAATGTAAGTCATGGTGTCTCTCCAGGAAAAGTGTCATATATAACATTTCACAAGGACTCAAGTCAAAACCATCACAGTCAAAGCTAATGTTAAGAATTCAGTGGTCCAGCTGTTTGTCATATTCCTATATACCCAGCACTCAACAGGTAGAAACAGGGTTTCAGGCCAACCTGGCTACACAGTAAATTCAAGATCATCCTGAGCTACATTGTTTAGAACCAATAAAACCAATACTTGATAGCTCCATAAAGTTATAGAACTGAAAACAAAACTCAGTGACATTGATAATATTTATTTTTAATAATATTCGATTTATGGATATTTCTAATAAGGTCAGTGGCACTATTTTATATTGTAGTATCATAGCACAATGTTGTAAAGTAAATCAAATATCTAAAAATGAATTGGTGCTAACAAAAGAGTAATGAATTAATAATAGATAATAGAGAAGACATGGAACAGCCCATAAGAGTGGAACAGGAATGGATGAAACTTTAAACATCCATTTCTAGAGATCAAGCTATGACAGACAAATTTGACATTTTTTTTTTTTGGCCAAGTCTGCTTTTTCTCTCTCTTGAGCCTGCAAAAATAAGAACACTGTGACAAATTGTAAGTGACCTTACGAACTTAGCAGGAACACTTTATTTAAACCTTTATCCCTTACAAGGACTATAAAGACTAGTGCTTTTAGATACTGAGTCCCTTAAAGATACCAAAAATCTCAAGAACACAAAGAACATTCCATTACTTATTTTGAGATTTGAAAGTGATATTATACTAAAATAATCATTGATCCAAATTCATCCAGAATTCAACGCTATTAAGGCATTCTTATGAATAATGACTAATGTAAAACATAATGATCTGGAAATAAATTTGAATCCAGAAATATTATAACATTTCATCTGGAAACTTTGGTTCTTCTTCAGTTTTTAGCAGTTTCTAGCTTTACTTTTAGAGGCAAAATATTGTAGTATTATGAATGTTCTTTCCAAATAAAACAAAACTTGTTTATATTTAACATTCAATAAACTATAAAAGGCTAATATCAGATATTTCATTAATATATGAAGATACACAGATGTATATAACACTATTAAAATTGTTTGAAAATTGATCATTCTTATGTATAAGTCTGGTGAAAATTGCAGACAATGTCATGAAATGTGTTCATATTGGTAAATAATGAGATGTGCTTGAGTTGATTCCAAAAATTATACAATTTTCTTGTTTCCTTGTCAATAGTATAGGTTTCCAATCCCCCACTCTTTTATTCTCCCACATTTTATTTTTGCCCCAATCACACAAGTTCAATAGGTACCCCATCCTCTCCCTCCTTCCTCCCCTCCCCAGTTATCCCCCTTTGCACTCTCTCCCCTTCCCCCTTTCCTTTCAAACTCCTCCTTCCCTCCATTCTCCTAGTGCCTCCCCCTTCCTTCTTCCCATCTCCTAGAACATCCATTTGTGTGAAAGCCAAACCTTCCTCTGAGTCCTCCACCCAAGTGAGGGTTCACGACTCAGTGGCATAGCCCAGAGCCTCTTCTTGGGCTCCCCCATTAGTATGGGAACTCTATTATGACTGTTTAATTCCTTGCCTCTAAGGATCCCTGTGATCCACAATCCCCTGCTCTTATCAGTGGATATACTTCCAATCTGAGAGTATATTTTAGAAATTTGCCTGTTGCTCACTACTAAATTAAATAAATGCTCAGTGTGGGTTCTTTCTTTTACCAAAAGCTATATCTGTCTTACAACATGCAGAGTTACATTTGAATATGTTAGATGTAATTAACCCATCACAAATGACTCATATGATGGCATCCTAAGGAGAATAGTTCAAAATATTTTTAATTTGAAAAGTGTACCATTATAAAGCTAAGCTCTAAAATAAGAAATTAGGAAATCACGATGTTTTTTCTCTGTTCTTAGATAAATGCATGGTCTGCTTCTACTGAGTATGGGGTTCAGATCAGTTCTCTGTCTCTAACATGGGGAACCTATATGGGAGCACATTTAGAGAAACAAAAAAGAGGCTTTTTGTGCTGACATTCAGAACCCTTGTACACTGCTCCCAAAAGGTTATGTGCCACTTGTCTTGCTGTCAGCTTGATACTTGGGATATAGGCATCTGAGCATACCTGTGAGGACTTGTTAATTTAGCAGGCAGGCTCCTGAAAAAACCTATAGGAGATTGTCTTGATTGCATAATTAAAATAGGACAACCTAGCCCATAGTAGGTGGAACCATTCTCTGGGCAGGTAGATAAAAGATGGAGATAGCTAATTAGCTAGCAGACTGGTGAACTGGAAAGCAGGTATGCATCATTGGTCCTTGTCTTCTACTGTTGCTATGGACATGATAGCTGCAGTTTCCTCGGCTTCTGATGCTGATATACTTCTGTCACAAGGACCTGTAGCCTGGAATCATGAGCATGAATAAAATTCCTTTGCTCCCTAAGTTGTTTGGGTCAGGCATTTATTACAACAATGGTTATAAAACCAAAAATTAGCTGTAAATCTTTGGTCTGAAAGTGATTACTTATCTGCTTTTAATTAAAAAATGTGAGTCATTAGAATTTAAAGAGATTCCCTGACTGCTTGGAGAAATTTCAAGTTCTCTATCAGCCCAGTTATGATAAAATGTCTTTACTGAAGCTAATGAAACATTTCTATTATTGATATACTATTTAAATACCCATAAACAAGAATTCTCCCAACATTTTGAAAAGAAATACTTCATTTACATTTAAAAATGTCTGAAACCTCTTCAGTGAGAACATAATTACATCCATTGATTGAGAAAGGACAATGAAATGGTACTAAATACTTAGCACTCCAAAATATGAATTTACCACTGATAATTAAAATAGTGTATATTTATGAGTCATTGTATTGATAAGCAGAGCTAGTGATTCTATAGATTACAATAGTCCAATACCCAAAGTAAGCTAATCATCAGTATAAGGTCAATGATAAAAAAATAAGTCTTTTATCCCCTATCTAAAACCAACTTTCATCTTTTCTTCTTTCTTTCTTCAAGTCTTTCTTTCCCATTACTATGACCACAGTTACATAGAATAATGACTCCTAGAAAATAAAAAGAGAAGAGTAAAAATAATTTATAAAACCTAGCGAAGAAAAGACAAAATTGGAAGAGTCAAGTTTTTCTCTAAAATATTTTAATGGCTGAAAGTACTGATTAGATTGAATATTTAGGTTGGCAACCTAGAATCATATGCACAGTTAGCAATATTACCAACTGATATAGATTTACCTTAGTCTGTGACAGAACTTTAAAATTCCCTTCATTTCATTGAGTTTCTTATTGAAATTTTTCTTTAATACTTTCACACCTCCATTTTACTCCCTTTTCTCCTACATATCCCTTTCCCATGTCTTTTTGTATTGAATCTCACTGAGCTTCAGCCAAGGTCATCAACATCACCATGGGTTTGGAACTATTCATTGGAGCCTGCTGGGATACTCAGTGGGTATGCAATTGAAAATGACTGCCCTTCCCTCAGAATCTGTCAGTAACCATTAATTCAGTAGGGAAGGGTACAGCCCCCAAGAACACATTCAGTACAGGCAACTGTAACTAACATGAGATGCAGATTACACTAGCTATCTAAGTCTGAAAGACAGTATTTCTTAGTCCTTCTTCCTGTCATCTACAGCCTGCATTCTATGTACCCCCTCTTCAGTAATGTTCCTGAGCCTAAGAGGTGGCACCACAAACAGCCTGTTTAAGGTTGAACACTAAGTTCTCAATTAAGGTCCAATCAGTACATTGAGCAGCCATGCACCCCTGCATTCATTGTTGCTCATTGCAAAGAGAAGCTTCTCTGATTAAGACAAAGAGTATCTTTATTGTATGAGTATAAACAAATATTCAAAAGGCGGCTCAGTGTTCTCTCAATTTAACTATACAACAGTAGTAAGTTCATCCCTAATGCCTCAGTCATGTTTGTTTGATAGAGTTCACAATACGAGCTTATCTTTTGGAGCAGGCTTATATGTATACTGCAGAACTATTCCCAAGAATCACATTATGGAATTAACCCATGCCCATCAACAGATAAATTCCTTAAATAAAATGTTTAAATTATGTATATGGTATTTAAAAAGAAAGAGATTTTTATCATTTGGATTAACATGGATGGAACTGGAAGACCATTTTGGTAAGGAAAAGAATCTAGACTCAATAAGATAAATCCTGCTGCTTCTTGTTTTTTTTTTTCATTTTTATTTTTTTTTCTACTTTTACAAACATTGTGTATTCATCTCAGCTTCCCTCTTGTCCCTTCCCTTTACCTTTCCTTTCCATTCTGTCACACCCTTCCACCTGTATGCTTCTATGGACTTCAGGGTTCACTCTGGCTTGTCTACTCTTGTGGGGGCTCAGGCCTCCACAGTATAACAAGTTACCTTTCTTTAGGTCACCCCACTGATATGTGCATTTCCCTTCACTCATCCAGATTTAGACCTAAAGGTTTGCACTATGAGTTCCCATTCTATGGGTATAATAACAGCTGCCTACATAGCAGTTTGATGTGCTAGTCTTCTTACCTATAGGTTTATTGGTTGTCTTCCCCATTGCTCTATTTCCTTCTTTTTTTAGGTTCTTGTTTTAGTTTACAGAAGCAGGGATAGATACTGTTCTGAAAAGTCCAAACAGAAAGTTGTTGGTTGTCTCCTTGGTGCTCATGCCATTATTACACTGATGCTCAATTGTTGCTATGGTGACTTATATTGCAACTTACAGATCTCATGCCGTTGCTTGGTTGTTTATTTCTCTCCCTCAGGAGCTTCTACAGTGTTCCTTGGTACTATGTAACCTATCCAGCAAGGAGAAAGTCCTCAGACCAGTTCCAGTTGATATATGTTGCCCATGTTCTGTAATCCATTTGAATTGCATCTTCACTAATAGGGCATGTTGCAGTTCACCTGTATGATTGCTGATAAATGACCATCAAATGGTTTAAGGGAACAAGGAATTTATTCTCTTATGATTTCTGGTAACAGTTCATAGTCTAGTTTGGTACACTTGAGCCACAGCTGCACCAAATCTTGTGCACTGATGCTGGAAAAGCCTCTTCTAGGCAACCAAACTTGCAAAGGGCAAGAAACAGTTTTAAGCTGGGCTTTTGGCCCTGGAAGGAATCTGGGTTTTCAAACCACGAACTTGTCATACAGTGGTTTTCACGTCTTCCACTGTCCCAATGCAAGTCACTAGGTTTTCCTTCACTGATACTCATTTCTCCAATAGCAGCAGATATTCTGCGGCCTGCCCTTTCCACTTCCAGAGCTTCATGGCCACCAACACAGCTCTCCACTATCAAGCAAACCAGTCCATTGTGTTCAAATTCTACTTCAATAAGTCCTTGTTCTCCTCATCAAAACAATTCACAACTCTCTCAGCATTAGTATTTTCCAAATGGCCCACCAAACTCTATAGAACAGTATTGAAATCCACAAAGTCAAACTTTGTCCAGCAAAACTGTTCAAAAGCCACAATATCCACATAGTCAGATTTATCAGTAACACCCCACTTCCAGAGTACCAAAGTCAGTTGCTGTTCACCTGCATGGTTGTTGATAAATGACCATCACATGGCTTAAGAGAACAAGGAATTTATTCTCTTACAATTTCTGGTTATAGTTCATAGTCTGGCTTGATGGGAGAGCATGTACTAACACCAGGGCTTAGGGAACTGGTCACACCATCACCACATAATGGCTGAGAGGCTGACAATCCTTACTTGCCAGATAAGCATGTCTGGCCAAGTGTACAGAAGGATGCCAACTTCCTCAACTGACTGTCAGAGTAGTGCTGGTCTTCCTGAACTTCCAGAGACTCTAACTGAAGTCAGGAAATTGGCCCAAGGCACTGCCTGTGATAATTTTTAGTCTACAAGGATATCTTGTCTCCTTGGCAGATATCTTACAAGTTACAGAACCACAATTTCTCTTTGGCTTCAGCGAATCCCTTGAGAGAAGAGATCTGAAAACAAGTGTCTGAACAACCAGAAAAACATCAGGATTATTGCTTGTCTCTCCCATGCCTACTCATGTAAATGTGAAGCAAGTATGTTCCTTATTAAAAGTTATTGAACTTTCTCGTTGCTGGAAAGCTTACAGAGTACCAAGGAATACTGTAGAAGTTGCTGGGGGAGAGAAATAATCACAAGCTCCATCAACAGCATGAGATCTGTAAGTTACAATATAGATCACCATGGCAACAGGTGATCACCAGTATAATAGTGGCATGAAGAAACAGCTTTCTGATTGGATTCAAGACTAGCTTGTAAGAATGGCACCCATCACTGTTACTATAAACTAGAATAAGAACCTAAAAAAAGGGAAGTTAAAAGATCAATAGGGAAGACAGTCAATAAATCTATAGACATTATATCAAACTGCTTTGTAGGTAGCTGTTATCATATCCATACAATGAGAACTTACAGTGTAAATTTTTGGATCTGAAGCTGAATGAGTGAAGGGAAATGCATATACCAGTGGGGTGGCCTGAAGACAGGTAACTTGATATAACACGAAGGCCTGAGCCCGGACAGGAGGCCAGAGTGAACCCTGAGGTCCATAAAAGCATATAGGCTGAAGGGTGGGAGGGAATAGGAAGGAATGGTGAAAGAATAGAAGGGAAAAGAAGGGAGGGGTAGAGACGGAAAGTGGGATGAACAGTCGATATTCTTATCAAAGTAGAGAAAAATTAATTCACATTTAAATATCACTTTATTTTCCTGGTATTGTTTTATCAACAAAGGACAAGCAGTAAAGGAAATCATTGAAGACAGAGACAAATTGAAGTCTTCTTGTATTGCTCTTTGTACTGCAAAACAGTGTAAATATTTGGGGAAAAAAGTCATACTATTATCTGAGGGTGTTCCATGAAACATGATTTTATGAGACTGATGCGCTGCCTACTACGCTAAGGAGGCAGGCCTGAAACATGATTTTAAAAACCTTTTTTTGCGAAGGGAAATTAGCTGTCATTGTCCCATAAAACCAAGCACCTGTATAGGTGAAAAGAATTTGCCTTCTCCTTCCCACTTCTGGTCATTTGTCAAGTGGGACTCTTGGAATTCTCAGGTCCATTTTGCAGATAATGTTTTCTGCTTAACGACCTCACCAATGCAGTGTCTTCCTGCTCTTCCCAGAGGGGACAGGTGGCTAAGACACCTGTCCAGGTTTGGAACTTGCCAGGCTCTCCCCACTACACAGATGGCTGGAGGCCCAAGAAGCTGCCTCTTCTGGGTGCAGTTTTTCACAGGTCTCTAGATGTTGTACTTGCTGACATAGATAAGATTTTATTTCTTATGCTTCCCCATCATTCCACATAAGAAATTTAATCATCTTCAAAATTGTTGTCCTGTCTATAGTACTTTTACCTGTAATTAAAGATGTATGAAAAACTTAAAATTCTCTTTTTTTAACCTTCCTCCAGCTTTATCAAATATTAAGTGGGATCATCCTAGATTTCTTCCCAAAGAGCTGTGTTTCAATGTCTAACATTATCAGGGACCCCTTTCATCAACCCGTTTTAGACCCTTCATAATCTCTATTCATTTGGTAATATTGTCTTTCTTGTCGATTTTGAATATGAACCATATATTTCCTTACTGTGTTTAATTATCCAACCCCTCCTAAAAACCTCTACCTCCAAGATTTTATTGGTTACTGTAGGTAAAACCTTGCTTTTACTTCATGTAGTCCTGGCTATAGCTAGCTATGAATAGTACTCATTCTGTAGCATCATTTTATTTACCATATGTGTAAGCAGATGTTTCATGTATAACTATCTTGAAATGTACAATAAGCTCTAAGTTACCATATGTTTTTGATTTTGTTTAGCACCTATTAAAAATAGATGTTTTGTGTTCATCAAGATAAATATCTCTTTACTTAGTATTAATTTCTTTTTTATTAACATTTTGTATTATTATTTACACTCATACAAACTTAGTAGGTACACCAGTTCCCTCCTTCCTCCTTCTTCCCCCGACCCCGCTGCTCCTCCTCCCCTCACCCTTCCCTCCCTATCCCCCAGTGCCCCCCCCAATCGCTGGAGAATCCTTTAATGTGCATGCCAGACTCTCCTCTGGGCCCTCCTCTCCAATGACGTACAAGGACCCAGTGGCATTTCCCTGAATCCTTTTCTATGTTCTCCAAAGCATAGGAACACTACTGTGGCTGTCAATCCCTTGCCAAGGATCTTGGTGCCTTTAGCAAATGCTAGACTTTTGTGGGGTCAATAGTGTGTTGGAAATTGTGCAGGGCATGCAAAGTCCAATTATGATTGCTGCAGCCCTAACTTGTGTAGAGTATCTTGCATATCATTGCTCCTCCCATCATTTTGCTCTTACAATCTTACTGCCCCCTCTTCCGCAAATTTTCCTGAGCTTCAGGATGGGGAGAGATTAATCTGGCCTAGTTCTAGGTGGTTGATATAGAGTCTCTGAAGTTCTGGATTATGGTTTGTTGATTTTCTTTTGCAGTTTTGCTACTCCTGCAATGCCTTTCACTCCATCCTGATGGGCATTGTATGTCACCCCCTGGCCAGAGACAAAAAGTTGTTAAACTAGAGTCTTGTTATAAAAATATATCCAAAGTAGATGTAATAAAAGTAGGAAACCACAGTGAGGGAGGGGCCAATCACCCATTTGCAAAATGGTTACATTTTATCTGCCAGACTATATGCCTTCCCCTTCTGGTGAGATCATACCTCCATCAGTTGTAAATGATCAGGAACGAAAGTCTGTGAACTTAACCAGATGTCTCATTACTTACTTGCAGTCCTTGTTGGAGGCCTATTTTCTCTGCTGTAACATGGTCCCCTCTCTCCTTGTTTCTGGTGTGGCCCTCCTACCTCATCTCTCCTGTTCATAATCCTTGAAATTACTGTAGGTATTACATAGATTTATCTTTGAGTATCTCTAGGTAGGCTGGGTGGATTTGGTACTAGAAGCCACCAATTAGGGAGTACATACGGCACTTAATTTTCTGGGTCCGGGATACTTCATTTAATATAATTTTTTCTAATGACATCCATTTCCCGGCAAATTCCAGTAATTCATCATTTTTGATGGCTGAGTAGTACTCCATTATATAGATGTATCACATTTTCCTTATCCACTCGTCAACTGTTGGACATTTGGGTTGATTCCATGACTTTGCTATGGTAAACAGTGCTATGAACATGGTCGTGCTTGTGCTATCGAGGTGAATTTTTACTGTATGTGGGATACAGGGTCATATGGCATTTCAATCTTTAACTTCTTTAAGAATCTCCAGACAGCTCGCCAGAGTGGTTGTATGAGCCTGCATTCCCACCAGCAATGTAGGAGAGTTCCCCTCTCTCCACATCCTCTCTAACATTTCTTGTTGTTGGTATTGTGGATTTTTGCCATCCTGACCGGGGTGAGATGATGTCTCAGGGAAGTTTTGATTTGCATTTCCCTGATAGCTAAGGAAGTGGAGCATTTTTTAAGATATTTGTTGGACATTTTAATTTCATCCCTGGTAAAGTTTCTTTTAACTTCCAGAGCCCATTTTTTAATTGGGCCATTGGTTTCCTTGGTGTTTAGTTTTCTAAGTTCTTTGTGCACTCTGGAGAGTAGAGCTCTATCAGATATGTGGTCAGTGAAGATTTTCTCCCATTCTGTGGGTTGCCTTTGAGCTCATGTTACAATCTCTTTATCTGGACAGAAGCTCTTTAATTTCACAATATCCCAACTGTTGGGAGTTGGTAGCAGTGACTGTGCCATTGGATGTCTGTTTAGGAAATGTTGGCCTAGCCCAATCAGCTTGAGGGAGTTCCCTATCCTTTAAACTATGGTTTTTTATAGTCTCTGGCCTTATATCAAGGTCCTTGATCCATTTGGAATTAAGTCTTGTACATGGTGACAAGTACGGGTCCAGCTTTAATCTTCTGCATGTGGAGATCCAGTTTTGCCAGTACCATTTTTTGAAGATACTGTTCTTTTTCCATTGGATTTTTTGGGTCCCTTTGTCAAAGACCAAATGGCTGTAATTTTGTGGGCTTATATCTGGATTTTCAAACCTTATCCATTGATCTGTGTGTCTATTTTGGAGCCAGTACCAGGCTGTTTTTATAACTATGGATTTGTAGTATAGACTAAGGTTTGGTATGGTGATACCTCCAGCAGTGTTTTTGTTACTCAGGATTGTCTTTGCTATCCTGGGTCTTTTGTGCCTCCTAGTTAGTATTAATTTCTTATAAGAAATAGAATTTGAAATCAATGCAAAGAAACCATTTGAATGCTTCAGTAAATAAGTTTTTTTCACTGAAGAAATAAGTTGCATGTGACTTAATTAACAGTAAATCAGAGTGACTTTTCTTAGGTCAAATGCAAAGGATCACCATTAGTGTGAAACTATGCTAATATAAAATGGATAATTAAAAGGAGTTGGTATCACATCCTTCTCTGTCTTAGAAGGGGATATACAAAGTGACATTTTATTTCATTCATATTCATTTTATATATTTTACTATAGTATTTAAGATGTCACATTGATAAATGTCATCTCATTTTTATATTTTGGTAATGTGAGAGAAAGTTGAAAATTTCATCCTAAACTTCATTAATACTCATTTAGTTATACTGAAAGAAAATGAAATTCATCTGGTAATCTATACGAATTATTGTATTGTATCATATATATAAGGCCCCAGTTTGTGTAGTGATATTATGCCCAAACTGGAGAATGTGATCTGTGTTCATTACACACTGTGCTTGATAATGGGACAAATAACTGCAAATCAAAACTCAAAAACTGACAGTTGTTACTTACAAGATAAAAAATTTTGAAAAAACTTTAAGAGCCTGATAAAGTGGGGTATATATATACAGAAGGTAAATATGCATGAAACAAAATGAAATTGTAAAAAAAAATAGATCTTGAGAAATAAAATTACGATACCATTAATTGCATACATTAGTTAACTTGTGTTACAAAATTATTATCTATGATATAGATGCATTATTTCATTTTTCTAGATAGTGCAGCTGAAAACAAAACCACATTTTTCCTGTATTCCATATTTCAAAGATCACTGAAATGGAAATAAGCAGATTTTGCTAACCACTTGGTGTTATGATCTTTGACACCATCTCAGTTGCATTTATTGTCTAAGCAAGAAAATTCAAAGCTAAGATATAAAAACTTCAACTCAGAAGATAGTTCAGAAGCTAAATGCAATGCCAGAAAAGGGCACTGAATTTGGATCCTCAGATCCCACACTAAGCACATACATTGACTAGTCTATAATTCTAAACCTGAAAAGAAAATTATGGAATACCTCAGGGCAGGCTGGCTAACCAGACTAGCCATATAGGGGAGCTTTAATTAGAGAACCAGACTCAAAAACTGAGATAGAATAATAATTGAGGATGATTATTGATATTAACCCTGAGCCTCCACATTCATGTAATGCATACAACAACAAGAACAAGAACAACAACACACCCCAAACAATTTAGAAGCAGTACGGTAAAACTATCTGGTGATTACTTGCACCTTGATCAATAATGCCTTCAGTCATAGTAGTTAGAAGGAGTAATTCTTTCTTTACACTATGAGAAAACTTGTAGTTGCAGAGTTTTGAAGAGAAATACCTATTTTTCTTTTTATGAATCTAAGTAGATTTAGTAATTGACATTTATTTCAAAGATTTAGACCTAATGAAGAAAGTGTATGTGTGTGTGTGTGTGTATGTGTGTGCATACTTACATGTGCATGTGATAGCATGAACTGTTTGTTTTACAAAAAGCAGTATTTGTTTATTACAGATACATAAAAGCAAAGCATTTGTGATTCTGATCTCTGCCCCTACATTTTGAGGTGCTGCATATTAAACCCAGGGTCCTTCATCTGACAGACAACCACTTTACCAGTGAGCTATATCCCTAGCATCCTTTCCTTTTTATATCAAGTCTTGTGAAAGGCAGAGAGCAAGCAGAATTGGGGTATAATGCAACCTTCCTATGGAAGGTATTCAATAGATACAGCTCTGTTCTGCAGAGTGAAGCATGTCTTAATTAAAATTCCAACTATATCACTTTCAGTGCACAAGGTGGGCAAGGTGTATATGCTTTTAATGAGCTCCAGTGTTGTATTCCATAAAACAATGCACCTTTGCTAGAATTCAGTAAGAAAATCCTCAGAATGTACTTTCTTGCAGACTTCATGTGTCTGGCTGCTTCAGCCCTTGCCAGAAGGACGCATGCTCTGTTGAACAATTCAAAGGACAAATTATGGAGGTGTGATGAGTACTAAATTGTATTAAAGGTTTATTTAGGAGAAATCAGTGGCCAAGTATGCTTGAGGAGGTGAAAGATCTCAATCTTAACACAGCAGTGCTTAGAAATATGCCTACTTGTAGTTTGTAGAAAGGCATTGAGTGAATTCAGGTTTACCATTACATGATAATTTTAGAATGAAAGACATAATAGATACAAAAATGAGAACTTGCAGTTTGACTCAGCTGTGGTCTTCTCCTTTGTCCCATTATTTCCCCATTATTTTTCTATAGTGAAATTATTATTTGGTTATTTTTTATGGCTCTTCAAGGACTTGATAAAATCCAGAGTTCCAATTTGGCATTAAGATCCTCCACAATCTGGCCTCCAGTCATTCTCAGACAACATCCACCTTGTTCAAGTTTGCCACACACTGCTTGCTGTCTGACAGCATGGATATTTGACATGTGCTTTCCTTTACTTACTAGTTCTTAGAAGTTAACCCTTCCTGTCTTGTGGAACATACAGGATAGTTGATCTTTAAAAACATTTTCCAATTTATTATTTGTTCTGCTCCTTCCAAGCTTTCAAGTAGACTCATAGTAAGAAATACATTTTTAGGACTGGAGAGATGGCCCAGAGGTTGAGACTCTACCTCAAAAGCACAAGGACCTGAATTCAGGTTCCAGATTCCATGTAAAAACATTAGGAGGAAATGGCAGCAGCCTGCATGTCAGACTCTGGAAAGTGGAGCTTGGACAATCCCAGATCAAAGCAAAATGGAGGATAATTTCCAGAGTTATCCTTGGGATGTCCACAGGGAAACACAGTGTATCCTCTGTACACACACATACACACATACACAAACATACACACACACACACAAATAAAAAATAATTATATATATATATACATATATATATTTTAAAAGAAATATATTTCCTTAACCAGCGCATATATATTCCTGTCCCAAACCTTATAAAATACTGCATATTCTTATTGTTTGTAATATTACTCTTGCCAAAATTCATTAGAAAAAGAATTCAAGAAAACTGAAAAGACTTTACATCAAAAAACGGAAAAAAAAAAAACAAAGACTAGGGAGGCACATCTTTTAACACCAAAAGAAAGTGTGAAATAAGGAATGAAGGGAGGATTTCACTTTAGAGAGAAAGTCCCCTACCCAATTCCACTCTTTGTGGGAAGTGCTCAGTCCTTATCGATTGATATTAGATCACAGCTCAGTTGTCAAGCAAGTTGTCTGGAAAGCAAAGCGAGATTTTCTAGACACTATTTATCTTGACAGTTGAAACAGAAACATGCACAGAGGTTGGCCACAAAGTTTAATGTGTATATATTAGAGTAGCTCTCAACACACAAAAAAGAAGCATCCTTTTGCAATGGAAAGTAACGCAAAGAACTACAACTGGCCAAAATACAGAACATAAGCAAGTATGGAGTATTCATTTCTAAACCAGACACCAAAATTATTCCCTCATCCCCAAGACTCAAGGAACTTTGCTGAACATGAGGGTGCTGTAAGAATGTAAGAACCTGAAGGTGAGGAGGGGTGCCACCAGACAGTAAATTCTATTCATGACCGTGCTGCCACACCCCAGAAATCACAGTAGCCATGTCTACTTCCACAAGACATTCACAATACTTGGCCTTTAACATTTCGCCATGGGTGAAGGGAGAATCAAGACATACTTTACCTGCTTGAGAGGCTGTCATAGTTAGGCACAAGTGTCAACTTGACAGTTGAGGGTTTGAGCTCTGGGCACATTTGTAGAGATTCAATGGTTGAGTTAAGCCCAGAGCAAACCTGCAAGCCCATGGTAGGTGGGACTAGGCCCTGGAATAAAATACTGAGAGCTGATTGAGAAAGTTGGCATCCTTGTGTATACTTGGCTAGGCATGCTGGTTTAGCAAGTAAGGATCGTCCCTCTCTCATGTAAAGATGGTGTGGCCAGTTACCTCAGGCCTAGTGTTGGTGTATGCTCTCCTATCAAGCTGGATTATGAACTGTAACTGGACTATCAATAAAAAAAAAATCCCTTGTTCCCGTAAGCTGTTTGATGGTCATTTATCAGCAACCATGGAGGCAAACTGCAACAGAGGCTATTTAAGGAGCTTCTTTACTCAGTGATTTATCCACTGAGGACTCATTCATGCCTCAGCAAGTACTCAGGCACCTATTAATACAGGCATCCAAGATAAAACCCAATGGATCACATATGCAAAAAGACATGAATGTAGGAGTGATATTGTCTGAAAAGGAGAAAGTATGAAGTGGAAAAGGAAGGGAGATGGGATTTGATAGGGCTTAAAACATAAAATTTCATTATATTTATGTATGAAAGCATCAAAGAAGAAAAAATATCTTTAAAGAACAGTACACAGCCAGAACAACCAAGGCTAACATGCTAACATACTCTAGCATAGTGTGTCATCTTTGATAGCCACATGCCCCATGAAAAAAGCTAAACGTGATTATCCAGAAACACGAGAACACAGACTCCATAATAAAGTCTCAGCCTAATTAACCACTTGAAATACTCCTTCTAGATTCAATTTTTCTTAAATTGCATGTGACTTTTTAATTTCAGTTTTCTTTTTAATTCAATCTACAAAACTTTCAGCAAGATAATTAACTTTGATTATATTGCCAACTGCAATTTGCAGGACACAACCATGGAACCTATGCATGAAGTATTTACTGTGCACAGCCACATGTTTTCTACCAGAACATATAGTGCTTAGGTTGATCATATGTAGTATAATAGAATCTTTCACTGTCTATCATGATTTTCATAAAGCAGTCATCCAGAATGTATTGAGGGAGGAGGGAAGAAAGTGAAGAAGAGAGGAAGATAGAAAGAGAGGGAAGAAGGAAGGAAAGGAGAGGGAAGAGGAAAAGAAGGAAAGGAAAAACTGTTGAAAAGTTGATTGTGGTCAGAAATTAAGATCACTTGCACTTAAGAAGTCAGGTAAATTTATGCATCTAAGTGGCATACTTTGAATAATAAATAAACTTAAAAATTAGTGCTATATCATGGAAACTAGCACTAGAAGAAAGACACATGGAACAAAATGACTCAAAGAACGCATAATCTCACACAAGCTGTGCTTCAGTTCCCCACTGAATACTGGGGTGAAGAGGACAAAGAGTGTGAAATGTCCTTTCGGAGATGAAAAAAGCTTTTGACTTGATTTCCTTGACACCTGTGGGGGTGAAGTTCCCTTTTATCTGCTTGCTAAGCACATCTGCACGGTGCTGAACACATGGAACAATGTCTGTTCGCTGTGTGCATAAACAAAGTGAGCCTTAAGTGCTGGCATTCAGAACATCCCAGGGTTATAAAACGAAACAGGAGACACAGCCCACTTCAGGATATCTGAGGTGCTGCTTTTCATTGATATGCCAAACATTTCTTCATCTCAGATTCAAAGAGGAAAACATTAAATGCATTTTAAGATTGAGATTTTACACTAATGATATCACTGTTATGAAAGACCCAGTTAAGGATTTAACCAGAAGTCTTTATTGTGCAAAAACCATCCTTTTAACTTACCCAGCTTTTCTGTATGTATTCTGGACAGACCAAAAAGTAACATTAGAGAACAATGGACATTTATTTAGTGCTTTTGATCTAGAACATAAAAATGAATGTCTAGAGACAGACTCATAAAAATACAAGTTCAAACTATGATATAATTGCTTCATAGACTATTAAAAGATAAATTCTACTTATTTCATTTTGGAAAAATAATGATGAAATGGAGATTTTGCCCATTATGTTATAGAAGACCAGTTCCCTCAAAGAAAGTTTTAAGGATTATGATTTTTGAAATATGTAATATAGATAAAAATTCATTGCATTCACTTTCCTGATTTGGTTTCCCAATGTATTTCTACATGAAGAAAGACGCAACTTGATCATACAGATTAATAATGGCTCCATTACTCAAAATGTTGCAGTGGTTGAATTTCTTTAAATTTTTTTAACATTTTTATTATTATTTCTGCTCATACAAACTTAATAGGTACACCACTTTCCTCCCCCTGAACCCCCTGCTCCCCCTCCCCTCACTCCTCCCTCCCCATCCCCCAGTGCCTCCCCCAAATCCCCAGAGAGTCCTTTAATGTGCATGCCAGACTCTCCTCTGGGCTCTCCTCTCCAATGACATACAAGGAACCAGTTGTATTTCCCTGAAACCTTTCCTGTGCTCCCCTTAAGCATAGGAACACTACTGTGGCTGTCAATCCCTTGTCTCCAAGGACCTTGGTGCCTTTAGCAGATACTAGACTTTGTGAGGTCAATAGTGTGTTGGACATTGCGCAGAGCATGCAAAGTCCAATTATAATTGCTTCGGCCCTAACCTGTGTGGAATATCTTGCAAATCCTTGCTCCTCCCATCCTTTTGCTCTTACAATCTTACCACCCCCTCTTCCGCAAATTTCCCTGAGCTTCAGGATGGGGAGAGATTAATCTGGCCTAGTCCTAAATGGATGATATAGTCTCTGAAGTTCTGGATTGTGGTTTGTTGATTTTCTTTTGCAGTTTTGCTGCTCCTGCAATGCCCTTCACTCCATCCTGATGGGCACTGTATGTCACCCCCTGGCCAGAGACAAAAAGCTGTTAAACTGGAGTCTTGTTATAAGAGCACATTCAAGGGTAGATGAAATAAAAGTAGGAAACCACAGTAAGGGAGGGGGTCAATCGCCCATTTGCAAAATGGTTACTTTTTATCTGCCAGACTATATGCGCTCCCCTTCTGGTGAGATCATACCCCATCAGTTGTAAATGATCAAGAATGAATGTCTGAGAACTTAACCAGATGTCTCATTACTTACTTGCAGTCCTTGTTGGAGGCCTATTTTCTCTGCTGTAACATGGTCCCCTATCTCCTTGTTTCTGGTGTAGCCCTCCAACCCCATCCCTCCTGTTCATAATCCTTGGAATTACTGTAGGTATCACATAGATTTATCTTTGAGTGTCTCAAGGTGGGCTGAGTGGGTTTGGTACTAGGAGCCACCAATTAGGGAGTACATACGGTGCTTAATTTTCTGCGTTTGGGATACTTCACTTAATATAATTGTTTCTAATGACATCCATTTCCCGGCAAATTCCAGTAATTCATCATTTTTGATGGCTGAGTAGTACTCCACTGTATAGATGTACCACCTTTTTCTTATCCACTCATCAACTGTTGGACATTTGGGTTGATTCCATGACTTTGCTATGGTAAACGTGCTGCTATGAACATGGTCGTGCTTGTGCTATCGAGGTGAACCTCTGCTGCATGGGGGGTTATTCCCAAAAGTGGAATAGCAGGGTCATATGACATTTCAATCTTTAATTTCTTTATGAATCTCCAGACGGCTCACCAGAGTGGCTGTATGAGCCTGCATTCCCACCAGCAATGTAGCAGAGTTCCCCTCTCTCCACATCCTCTCCAACATTTGGTGTTGTTTGTGTTGTGGATTTTTGCCTTCCTGACCGGGGTGAGATGATGTCTCAGGGAAGTTTTGATTTGCATTTCCCTGATGGCTAAGGAAGTGGAGCATTTTTTAGATATTTGTTAGACATTTTAATTTCATCCCTGGTAAAGTTTCTTTTAAGTTCCAGGGCCCATTTTTTAATTGGGCCATTAGTTTCCTTGGTGTTTAGTTTTCTAAGTTTTTTGTGCACTCTGGACAGTAGACTATCAGATCTGTGGTTAGTGAAGATTTTCTCCCATTCTGTGGGTTGCTTTTGAGCTCGTGTGACAATCTCTTTATCTGGACAGAAGCTCTTTAATTTCACAAGATCCCAACTGTTGGGAGTTGGTAGCAGTGATTGTGCCATTGGATGTCTGTTTAGGAAATGTTGACCTAGCCCAATCAGCTCAAGGGAGTTCCCTATCCTTTCAACTATGGTTTTTATAGTCTCTGGCCTGATATCAAGGTCCTTGATCCATTTGGAATTAAGTCTTGTACATGGTGACAAGTATGGGTCCAGTTTTAATCTTCTGCATGTGGAGATCCAGTTTTGCCAGCACCATTTGTTGAAGATACTGTTCTTTTTCCATTGGACTTTCCATTGATCTTTTCTCAAAGATCAAATGGCTGTATTTTTGTGGGCTTATATCTGGGTCTTCAACACTTATCCATTGATCTCTGTGTCTATTTTGGAGCCAGTACCAGGCTGTTTTTATAACTATGGATTTGTAGTATAGACTAAGGTTTGGTATAGTGATACCTCCAGCAGTGTTTTTGTTACTCAGGATTGTCTTTGCTATCCTGGGTCTTTTGTGCCTCCATATGAACTTTGAGATTGTTTGGTCAATTTCTTTGAAGAATTGCTTTGGCAATCATAATAGGACTTTGCATGCCCTGCGCCAATGTCCATCACACTATTGACCTCACAAAGTCTAACATCGGCTAAAGGCACCAAGATCCTTGGAGGCAAGGGATTGATGGCCACAGAAGTGTTCCTATGCTTAAGGGGAACACGAGAAAGGGTTCAGGGAAATGCCACTGGATCCTTGTACGTCATTGGAAAGGAGGACCAAGAGGAGAGTCAGGCATACACAATAAAGGACTCTCCGGGAATTGGGGGGGAGGCACTGGGAGATGGGGAGGAAGGGAGGGGGAGCAGGGCATTCAGGGGGAGGAGGAGGAGGGAGGGAACTGGTCTACCTATTAAGTTTGTATGAGCAGAAATAATAATAAAAAATGTAAAAAAAAAAAAAAGAATTGCTTTGGGATTTTAATGGGTATAGCGTTGAATTTGTATATTGCCTTTGGTAGGATGGTCATTTTTATGATGTTGATTCTGCCAATCCAGGAACATGGGAGGTCTTTCCACCTTCTGGTGTCTTCTGCAATTTCTTTCTTTAGGGTTTTAAAGTTTTCATTGTAAAGGTCTTTTACCTCCCTGGGTTAGGTTTATACCAAGGTATTTCATTTTTTTAGGGGCTATTGTAAATGGGATTAAGTCTCTCAGGGCTTTTTCACTTCTTTCACTCTGGGCATATAGGAAGGCCACTGATTTTTGTACATTTATTTTGTATCCTGCCACCCTGCTGAACTTCTGTATTAGTTCCAGGAGCTTCCTGGTGGAGTTTTTGGGATCACTCAGGTATAGGATCATATCGTCTGCAAATAGAGATAAGTTGACTTCTTCCTTGCCGATTCGAGTCCCTTTGATGTCCCTGTCTTGTCTTATGGCTTCAACTAAGACATCAAGTACAATATTGAAAAGAAGTGGTGAGAGTGTACAGCCTTGTCTAGTTCCTGATCAAAGTGGGAATGCTTCAAGTTTTCCCCATTGAGTATAATCCTTGCTGTGGGCTTGTTGTATACAGCTTTTATTATTTGATAAAGGTTCCTTCCATTCCAACCTTCTCTAGGGTTTTGATCATAAAGGCCTGTTGGATCTAGTCAAAAGCTTTTTCTGCATCTATCAAGAGTATCATGTTGTCTTGGACTTTGGACTGGTTTATATGGTGAATTACATTTATTGATTTGTGTATGTTGAAACAACCTTGTGTGCCTGGGATAAAGCCTACTTGGTCCCTGTGAATGATCTTTTTAATATGTTTTTGAATCTGATTTGCTAAGACTTTATTGAGAATCTTTGCATCTGTGTTCATCAGAAAGATTGGCCTATAGTTTTCTTAAGTGTATGTTTTTTAGGTTTGGGGATTAAGGCAATATTAGCTTCATAGAAGGAATTTGGTAGTGTTCCTTCCTTTGCTATTTGGTGGAACAGTTTAAGGAGTGTTATTAATTTTTTGTTAATTTATTTATTTCTGGTTTCCATTTTTTGATGTATGCATTAAGAGCTATGAACTTACGTCTTAGGACAGCTTTCATTGTGTCCCAGAGATTTTGGTAAGTTGTATTTTCATTATCGTTCACTTTGAGGAAATCTTGAATTTTTAATTCTTCCTGAATCCAATTCTCATTCAGCATCATAGTGTTAAGTTTCCAGGAGTTAGTGTATTTTCTGTTGTTTGTTGTGTTGTGGATGTCACGCTTTAAGCCATGGTGGTCTGATAAGGTGCAGGCTAGCATTCCAACATTCCTGTATATGTGGAGATTCATTTTGTTGCCCAATATGTGATCTATTTTGGAGAAAGTTCCGTGTGCTGCTGAAAAAAAATGTGTATTTTTTGGTGCGTGGACGAAAAGTAAGATAGAGATCTGTAAGGTCCATTTCAGTAAGAATTTGGTTAAGCTCCAAAGTATCGCTGTTAAGTTTTTTACCTGTAGATCTATCCCATGTTGAGAGGGCGGTATTGAAATCCCCAAGAATTATCGTTTTGGGATTGATTTCTTGCTTTAGATGTTGTAGGGTTGGGTTTGCTTAATGAATGTGGGAGGGGCCATGTTGGGTGCATATATGTTCAGTATTGTGAAGTCTTCCTGGTGAATTGTACCTGTGACTAAAATGTAGTATCCATCCGTGTCTCTTATGATTTTCTTTGGTTTGAAGTCCACTTTGTCCAAAAGTATAATGGCTACCCCTGCCTTTTTTCTGCTTCCATTAGCTTGTAGAATTGTCGACTAGCCTTTTATTTTTAGGGCATGCCTATCTTTTGTGGTGAGATGGGTTTCCTGCAGGCAGAAGATTGATGGATTGTGATTTTTTAATGCAAGTTTGTAATCTGTGTCTCTTGATTGGTGAGTTAATTCCATTAACATTTAGTGTTATAATGGACAAACTATTTTTAATTCCAGACATTTATTATGGTTAGTAGTTTTTTAAACATATTGCTTCACTTTTAATGGTGTTATACTTGCCTTCTTTTCTCCTGGATATGCCTGTTTTTTTCTTCAAGCTTGAGTATCATTTCTAGCATTTTTTGAAGGCCTGGTTTGGTGGACATGTATCCCTTCAAGTTGTCTTTGTGCTGGAAGATTTTTCTTTCTCCCTTGATCATGACGGATAGTTTTGCAGGGTAAATCATCCTGGGTTGACATTTTTGCTCATTCAATACTTGAAGTATGTCTCTCCAAGCTCTTCTTGCTTTTACTGTTTCGACTGAGAAGTCATTTGTTATTTTAATAGGTTTACCTTTAAAAGTGACTGGTTTTTTCTCCCTTGAAGCTCTCAGCACCATTTCTTTATCTTGAATGTGGAGTGTTTTAACTATTATTTGCTGTGGCGAGCTTCTGTTTTGGTCATATCTGTTTGGGGTGCAGAATGCCTCTTGTATATGGATGGGCCTCTCTTTTTTTAGATGAGGAAAGTTTTCCTTGATGATCGTTTGAAATATTTCCTCAGGGGTGGTATTTTGAGATTCTTGCTCTGGTATTCCATGAATACGCATGTTGTGCTTCTTCAGGGTGTCCCATATCTCTTGGATATTTCTCTCAAGTATCTTTTTGGCTTTAACGACCTCTTCCATTGAGCTGGTTAATACTCCCACTTTATCTTCAAAATCTGAAATTCTGTTTTCTGCTTCGTTAGTTCTGCTGATAAGACTCTCTGTGGAGTTCTAGGTTGAAGATAACTTGTCTTTTAGCTCAGTTTTAAACTCTGCTTGAGTCTGTTTTAACTGCTCTATGCCTGTTTTTGTTTCTTGCACTGTTTTTGTCACCTCCTCCAAGTGTCTGTTGTGTTCCTCTTCAAAGTGATTGATTCGGTTATTTAATTCCTCCTGGATTTCCTCTTTCATAGTATTGAACATGGTAATGATCATATTTTGAAAGTCATTATCGTGGGTCAGGCTTCCTTAGCCATTTTCTATGGGTTTGTTCTGGTTGGAGTCTAACATTACGGGATTAATTCCTTCAGTGGGAGATTTGTTTACTTGAGTGTTGTTTCTCATGGATTTGCACTTTGACTTTGGCATTGTTGTTTTAAGTCTTAAGATCTTCTTTCAATTTCTGTGAGTTTTTCACTAAACTGAATTATTTGGCCTGGGGTTCTGGGGGTGGAGCTTACCTAGGTCGTGGTGCGTCCTGGCTGGAGTGCTAGCGCGTCCTGGACGGTGGAGTGGGGAAAGGCAGGAAGGGCGTCGATGGGGCGCTATTTAACCTGGGGGAGCTGGGGCGGGCCCCAGCACAGGGTGTCCTCCTCCCCGGCCCTGCTGGCTCAGGCTCCGGCTGGCTGGTGGGATGACCTGGGTCCCTTGGGCTGCCTGGGGTTCTGGGGGTGGGCGGGGGCGGAGCTTACCTAGGTGGTGGTGTGTCCCGGCTGGACTGTGCACGCGTCCCTAAGTCGCAGTGCGTCCTGGCTGGACTGCACGCGTCCCTGGGCGGCGAAGTGAGGAAAGGGAATTTCTTTAAATTTTATTGTCTGTCCTTGGAAATTCCTCTCATATACGTGAGTGTATGCAAAAAAAAATTATTTAAAGGTTTAAAAATAAAGATATCACATGTAATTCATGTTTCATAGACAAAGAATAAATAATACATAAATATAAAAGATATAATGTGTAGTATGTAAAATATACAAGTACAAATTATGAGCTACATGCTATGTAATTATACTAGATTTTAATGACACCTTATAAAATATATTTGTGTAATTTCTGATTCACATAAAAACCATGAAATATAAATGATAAAAAGGTAGAGAAGATAAATTATCAAGCACATATATACTAATATTTACATTTTTATAATTTTTTACTTTAATGTGCTATGAAAATATATAGCAAAGCATCTGAAGCTTTGCTCCTGATGGCACCCATTTAATAATTTCCTCTGGTGAGGCTATCTTGGTTGGCTTGAAGATATTATTAAATTTCAGAATTGTACATTTATTTCTTACTAGTTTTCTTAGATACTATGTATTTCTAGAACTCTAGTCTATTCCTGCCAGATTTCTTGAAAATTCACATCCTTGTTAAAATGCAGATGGAATGGAAAGTAAGCAGTGAACTGAGGATCAACTCATTAAGACTAGAAAGTTAGATCCAAATCCATGTCCTAGTCGTTGAGTAAACAGAATACACATATACACATATACGTGTGCATATTCATACACATAAAAGTGCATATATACTAATGTATTCATATATTAGTTTTATGTGATTTGCTTAAATATGTTAGTCTGTTGATTGGGGAAATAAATATAAATGTAACTTACTTTTTTCAGATGCTCCATCTTCAACTACTTCTGTGACATCTCTGACTGCAGTTTCTACATCAAAGGAATCAGCATCGGCACAAAATACCACATCAGCACCAAACCTTGCCATCAACCCAACAACTGAATCACCGCCTCATGGTAGATTAACTCTTAGCAGAATGGAATTGAGTTCAAAAATAGAGTATAATCACATAGGTTAACTTATAAAACCTGTTGCTGTAAAAATAGGCACTACCTCACAACTCTGACATCCTTGTTTTATTTTGAGTTCAATACAGAATCTTGAGGCCTCACTGAGTTCCCTTGTTGATATTCTTTTAGATCGCTTCCTGTTTAAGAATGGCCCTATTGTAACTGTTACATACACAAATTATATTTTTAGAGAAGAAAAAATTGCCAGGTCTAAGTAATAAAAATATCTTTCTAAATATTTTAGTTCTCTAGTTAAATAGCACAGCCACCATCATGAAACCATACTGATAACAGACCAGATTTCATTGGCTATACTGTGTTGATAATATATTTAAATTATAAGTTTGAGTAACAATGTTACTCATCATCATTGCTACTTGACAGAGTGATAGGTAAGGTCAAGTCTTTTTGGCAAGATATTACTTCGCTATCTATAAAAGGTTTAAAAGTCATTGCAATCTCTCAAGTAAAAACTCAAAGGAGTTCTCTGCATCATACTGTGCTGCATTTACATCTTCACATACACACACATGAGGGAGAGACAGAAAGAGAGAATAAGGCATCTCATTTGGGTGCAACATTCGATAGAGTGAAAAAAAATTGAGGCTGACTAAGACTAATGCTAATGGGGAAGAAATGGAAGACACCTTCCTCAATGATATACCCAGTGACATATGATTCATGCTCCAGCAAGTACTAGGGTACATGTCATGAAAGGCAAACCAGATGAAACACCGTGGATCCGACATGCAAAAAAAGACTTGAAAGTATAAGAGAGTCCAGCAGGGAAGAAGAAGGGTTATAATGGGACAAGGAAGGGGGAAATAGGATTTGGGTTTAGGATGTGAAAATATCATAAATGTATGCAAAACTAAAAGAATGTTTAAAAGGAGGGGGAAAATAGACTCATTTGTTGATTGCCAGAAAATCAAGCATTCTGAATCCATGGGTGATGAAATTCATATCACTGTCATCATCCATCTGTTTCTCTCTTAATTTTCATTCCAAGACTAAGCTTGAATACATCAGTGATTTATGATGAATGGGGTGGTAGCTTTCAGAGGTAAATAGTATTAGCATCAAAGTCCACTATTTCTTCCATCCTTCTAGAATTTATTGGTCAAACAAGGAGAGACCATTACCTGAAGAAAGCAAGATAGGGGAGTTGAATTCCAGAATACTGTAAGAGCTATATTTCCTACCAAGGGATGCTCCAAGTGATACAGTAGGAGGTCTCAGCCTTTGAAGCCACATTATACACATTGAATTTCATTTTATTTTTAAAAACTCATTCCAGCCTCTTGTTCTCAGGTTTCAACCACAGATATGCTAGCATTTTTATGAAATGTACCTATTTGCTTATTTGCCTCAGTTGCAGATGAGTTCTCAATATAAAATTGACACTAACTTGGAAAGAGCATAACATTTTTGCCATTGATGATCTCTCTATCAGTACCAAGACAGAGAAGGTGGGCATCAATATTGAATGTAGACTCAATCATTTGAAGTAATTTGCATATACACTATAGTTAGATTCCTCACCCTGTTTATAAAGATCTGTTGTGGTACAAGTATTGCTTTATATCTATTCATGTTGATGCATAAATAAGATGCTTCTTGCATCTTTACCATTAGTGTCCCTATAGAGGAACATTGAGGTACTCTTCTCTACAGTAAGTACAGAAATCATTTGTGCTTGAATATTCACATTATACATTCACATAAGACATAATTATATGTCTAGTCCTTCAAATTCCTTTAAGTGGATGTTGTCAATATTTTCCATTGTCCAACTGATAGTAAATAAATTCTAAACTGTATCCTTCAAACGTTTTCCAGATGAGTTTTGTAGTATGCACACTTAAGTGTACAATTATAACTTCATATAAATTTTGCTTTTAATTTGTGCTATGAAAGTGTCAAGGCTCACCAAATACGAAGAATGCTATAATATTTACAGATTCACTTTCCCAAATGACTATTTTAATAAATCTATCATATTTACTAAGATTTATCTTTTCTTATTTTTCCTTTCTTTTGAATTTCACACTTTATTTGTATTTTGAAGTTACTTTAAATTTCTTAGAGTTTATATAATTTCAATCCAAAAATATGTATCTCAAAATTAAGGGCAATTTATTATAAATTCCATTATCAGATTCTGTAAGTAAATACTGTCATCTAAAATCAATTTAAAGAAATTTTGTATGTTAAGTATAGTAATCATGACTACTATGCTGAAATTGGGGGTGAAGGGCAATCTCTGAAGAAAGCAGCTGAGGGAATAAAGTTGAAAGAGAAGATGGAAAGACAAGCCCCTGTACACTGTGAGATGCAGTCTGGTATGGTAGGTGGGAAGGCTGAGCAAAGTCACTAAGCAGCTGGAGGAGGAAGATGCTAACCAATGGAGAACAACAGAAGGAAGTCAAAGAAACTGCCTTGATCTGGCTGTTTGAGCACTATTTTGACATTAAGACAAGTTAGAATATATAAAGTAGATATGTCCACCATCTTAAAGGTACTACACTTTACACACAGCAATGAATTCAATAAATATAATGGAAAATTATCTTAAGATTCACATACTCTAAACAGCATTTCAGTATAGTCAGTTTCTTAATTCAGACATTTGAAGATTTTAAGTACTCCACATGGTCCTCTTACTCACAAAAAGTTTTTACCACATAAAATACATATTTTCATTTTTCCCATTCTTTTATTTTTCTAATGTTGCATACGTGAATATAGTGAACACATAATATTTTGTTTTCATCCCTTAGTTCCAAATCTGATCCCCCCTCCCTTTCCCCTTACAATCTTTCATCTCCCCTACTAGACTCCCTCCTATTTTCAAACCCTTTCATTTGTGTGGCCCTCTGTGCTTTTTCTAGTTTGTTTTTTTTTATGACATGTGCCTAACATGCTTCATGTCTCAGCAAGTATCATAGATTAATGGGCATGTACTGAGGAAAGCATCCTCCTTTTCATCCCCATCAGCTTTAGTCCTTATCAGTCTCTCAGAGAGGTGTACACCTTCTTGAGATCTTTCTGTTTTCGTAATGAGATGTTGAGATAGTTCCCATGCAATTGTTGTGTAAGTACACATATCTGCCATGAAATCTTGTATATGTCATGTCCAGGAGAAAATATCTGGCCCACCACGGTCTCACGCCAGTCTCTTATAATCTTGCCGCCTCCTATTCCACAATGCTTCCCAACCCTGGGGTAGGGGTGGGTAAAGTATATATGTCCTGTTTATGGACATTTATTTTAAATTTTAAGTCTGTCCTAAATAAATGTCCTTTGTTAAAAGGTCAAGAGACAGTTGGTTCAATCATGTTTATGTCTATTATTCTTTCTTTATTTTCAGAAGTGTGAACTGTCTCAAGCATGTTTACGTCTATTACTCTTTCCCTTACTATCAGAAAAGTGTGCATCTAAGTTGTGAATTCTTGCACCAGCACACACAATACAGAGATGACTGGCAGAGACTAAGCTTACTCTGAATCTCACCCAGCTAAGAATGGGATTTGACCTTTTCCTCCATGTGCATCAAGTGCACAATGATCAAATGATCAGAATTAAAAATCAACATCTGGCAAACATTACATATAATCATTACATAAGGACCTTCTGGGACACAGTATTTGGTATTTGTTTTCAAAATACAATTTTTATTAAGGTTGTTTACAAATATTTGATAGTTAAATGTTTGTAATGAGGTGAATCATAGTAAACACTTTTTCACACCATTATTACAATTTCTAGTACAAAAGAAGCATTAGGTTGCAGTTGAAGTTAGTAGAAGAAACAGATACTTCTGACATCTATTTCACATAGGATTCTGATATGGTGATGTTTAAATTTTCTTGTATGATCAAGTGAAAAAAATGAATCTGGGCTTCACTCTTCTCCACACTCTCATCTCTTTCTTCAGTGACTTTCTACTTGAATGACTGAAAAGGAGCAATTTATAGGAAAATGTCACAAATTCTGTCCACTAATGAATTTTCCAGAGTAGAATGATGGTATTCTAATTTCTCAATATAAATATTTGTTGGTCTAAATGATATGGCATCCTTAAAATATAGTTATAGTATGATGCCATCATATTCATACAGAAGGTTTAAAAACTCCAGGAATATATAACTATTTCCTTCTATAGTTTTGTTAAGTCTAAAGCCAAAAGGATAATCTGATTTCTGACTCTAAATCTCAATTTTTTCAGGTCTCTTCCTTTTAACACATATGAAGTCAGAATAGATATAAAAAGAAAAGCAAGAGATGTATGTATTTCAGTGCTTATGTGTATCCATGACAAGACTGTACAGAATGATTTTTGAGTTTAAATTTGTCAAGTAATATATGGGACACAAGTCAGTAAGATGTAACAGGAAGGTGATTCAAATTTTCATTCCTTCTGTTATGGATGACAAGAATCCCACAGCAAAGTGATGCCTCATTTACATAATTATGTCCATATTATGAAGAGTCTGGCATTGTGTGAGTGAGCAATACAATCTCTCAAGCCTGGCTGTTAGGAATAAGATTTACTTTGCTGATTTATTTCTTTGAATTGTAATTATGTAGGATTTAGAAGACTTTCAGAAAGTCCCAAGTGCTTATTTGCTTTTTATACTGCAATAGTTTTGTAGAATCTGCCTGATAGTTACTCTGCATTTTTAGCAGAAAGGACAGAGCCATAAGCAGATTTCACCTCAGTCACCCTCTTTTTATCTTCCAAAGTATCCTCTGACCGGCTCTCTTTTAAACTCCCTGCACACTAAACTTTCAAAGAGTTAAATTATGTTTGGAGGCCAGAATACTTCTTCCTGTAGATATGGCATGCATACATGAAGCAATATTCTATGCACATTACAGTAAACATGAGATCTGGGCCCTAAGCACAGAAAGACTTTCCAAAGTGTTTTAAGATAGAAGCAAATGTTACTGAAGTGACTAGTACACTAATAAACTGTGTTAGTACTTAATATATGTCATTAAGCTTTCTGATCTCCACTTCCTTGGTACTTCATTATCTGAAAGAACATTTACTGAATGTCAGGAATTATTCTTCACAGTAAGCAGAGTAAGACGATACTTAGTAGTGGTGAAATAGTATGCTTAAAATCTTCAAGGAAGTCGATTTGGACAATATTGAAAGACCATCTTTAATGAGAAAATTAATTTCAGAAAATTTTTAAAGTTCCTTTATGACTGACAGGCTTATTTGGAATTTTCATTACAATAACTTAAGTTAATAAAATGAAAGAGAATTCTATTTAAAAATTTTTCCTATATCCTGTTAGCTAGTTACATTTTTCCACAAGGACATAAAATTATTTTAATCACTAAAATTTAGTTTTCACAATACTTATTGGAGGGGCTGGAGAGGTGGCTCAAGGGTTAAGCCTCTGTCATGCAGGCGTGAGGTCCTGAGTTCGGATCCTAGACCCACAGTTTAGACACCAGGCTGAAGCGGGGGCGGCCTGCGCTTCTGGTCCTGGTAAGGCGGAGCCTGTGAATCTAAGGCCAGAGTAAACAAGGACGAGGTGGAGGCATCCATGGTGGTTCCTGAATTCGCCCGTGGTTCTACACACACACACACACACACACACACACACACACACACACACATACACACACACACACACATACACACACGCACACACACACATACACACACGCACACACAAGCACAATCGAATAAATAATAATAAAAATTTTTTTTTTAAAATTAAAAAAACAATACTTATTGGAATGTTTAATGATACCTAGATAAGGGTCTGCAAAGGAAATTATGTATTTTGATCTCTGTCTCTCTCTCTCTCTCCCTCACACACAAACACACGCACACACACACACACACACACACACACACACATGTGCATACATATATTCCTGCACACACATGTTTGTGTGTGTATATCTATGTTTAAATCAGTCTATTAAGCATTCAGTACTTGCATTCTGCTTTAGACAAAAGTCACTGTGGAAAACAGAAAATTTATGGTAAGGGAAAGACACAGCCAGAACAACTATGGAGGAATTCTAGTCTATTACCAAACTTGGTTTTCTCTTATCAATCACTTGACACATAAGATGAGATGGTGATTAAAAAAAATATAATTCCATCCACTCCCTTCCTTTCTGTTGGGTGCCTACTGGCTGCTGTTGAAATGGACAAGTTCATGAAACCCAGGAAAGTTGTGCAGGTCCTGGCTGGATGCTACTGTAGATGTAAATTGATGCACACTGATGATAAAGTCCTCAGACCATTCCAACAGTCACACTCTGGTGGCCAGAATTGACCACTGTCCCCCACAAAGTGACAGCTGCCATGGGCAAGAGGAAAATCTCCAAGAGGTCAAAGATCAAGTCTTCTGTAAAGTTAGTAACTACAATCACCTCATTCGTACACGGTACTCTGCGGACATCTCCTTGGACATAACTGTTTCCACCAAGGTTGTCTTCAGAAACCCAGATCTGAAGTGCAAAGCCAAGTGGGGGGCCAAGGTCAAATTTGAGGAGAGATACAAGACAGGCAAGAGCAAGTGGTTCTTCCAGAAGCTTTGGTTTTGAGGCATTTTTGGTTTCCCACCATTAAAAAAAATAGTATCATCCACTGCTCATTTTCTTACAAATCTTTATCACATTTAAAACCTAATCCCCTTTACAGTAGGTATATTAACAAGATTCTAAAGCTGAAAATTTTCTTTAACTTCAGGTGATTTTATTTATTTATTTGTTTGTTTATTTGTTTCCACTCATACAAACTTAACAGGTACACCGGTCCCCTCCCTCCCTCCAACCTCCCACTGCCCTTTCCCCCCTTCCCCTCCCCCCTCCCTCCCCATTCCCCAGTGCCTCCCCCTCCCATCCCCGGAGCATCCTTTAATGTGTATGCCAAATTCTCCTCTGAGTCTTCCTCTCCGATGAGGTGCAAGGACTCAGTGGCATTTCCCAGAACGCTTTCCTGTGTTCCCCTTAAGCATAGGAACACTACTGTGGCTGTCAATCAATCCCTTGCCTCCAAGGATCCTAGTGCCTTTAGCAAATTCTAGACTTTGTGGGGTCAGTAGTGTGTTGGACATTGAACAGGGCATGAAAAGTCCAATTATGATTGCTTCGGCCTTAACTTGTGTGGAGTATCTTGCATATCATTGCTCCTTCCATCCTTGTGCTCTTACAATCTTACTGCCCCCTCTTCTGCAAATTTCCCTGAGCTTCAGGATGAGGAGAGATTAGGTTGGCCTAGTTCCAGGTGGTTGATATAGTCTCAACTTCAGGCGATTTTAAAAACCTCCTATAGTGGTCATGCATATGTTCATCTGGAAGTAAATATGGCCTCCTCATGCATACAATTAATTCATTGTTACATCATTAGGATAAATTAGTTTTTGGTAAGGGAAAGAAAGTATTGTCAACTTTTTAAAAAATAGTTTTTGTAATATTTAGGACTTAAAACTTTAGGCTCCCAGACCCCATTGAGAAAAAAGAACCTTCGTTCAAACTTTCACAATGAACAAAACAGAGAATTTTTTAAGATTTTTTTTCTAAGTTCTGTTATACATTCAGAATCATTTGGCCCATCAGGCACAATTGTATTGTTTTGGTTTAGCTTTTTTAAAAAATGGAAACTTAATTTACATTTAAGGATCTTTTAAAAACATCTTCCGAAGAACAATTGATGGTTATTTTTGTTCCCCACCCCCAAAAGAGATCAATTGTAAATAGTTTAATGTGAATTTTCAATTCACTCTCAGGAGACAACTATCAAAAACTACTAGTTTCTAAATCGTATGCTAATTTCCCACACCAATAGAGATACCCCTACATAAACAAGAAGTTTGCCAGATTATATTCAGAAAAACATTGGTTTTAAAGTCAGTGCTGAATTTCCACAAATTCAGGCTATTTATTAAATAAGCTAACAATCTTCTAATGACAAAATTTAATGATGTGGTTCAGAAATAAATGTTCTAACATGTTTTCTTTTTTAAAGGCATTTACATTCCATTTTATAATGAAATAAAATAATTTTGCTTACCATAGATCCATTGTCATTTTCTGAAAGCATTTTAAGTTTGTACCAATGATAAGCATATAAATAAGGAATGGTTGAGGTGCTGAATGTGTAGTATACTGATTTTAGCTTATATTTCTTTAGAAACTGCATTTTGTACTCATGGCTAAGAAGGAGAAAACATACGTAGTTTAAAAAAACCCTCCATGTCACCATTTTAAATGATTCTAACTAATGAAAATGCCTGAGTAATTGACATCACAAAGTAGTGAATGAGCATGCTGATTTGCAGGGGCAACAGAAAGACTGTTAGCTTATCCAAGTATCCACAATGTTAAGGCTTAAGGGTTTTCTGATCTTTAAGATATCATACGTGGTCTAAATGGATTCAAATATTTCATTTGTATTATAACAAAATGTTTCTAGAAAGATGACTTTTCATTAGCATATTTTCAGAAAAAAATGTCATCTATCTTCTCAAACTAGGAACAACTGACAAGAAATTACTAAAAACCCCTGGGATGCCAGCAGTTACTTCATTAACAACAATTAAAAGTGAACGTGAGTATTGTTTCATGTCTGTCTTTTCAACTTTGTAGTATTTATGGCTGCTGTATAGGAATACAATTTATTTTCATACATTAGTATGCTTGATTTATATATTGGTTCATAACTGTATGTGTGCATTCTCCAGGGTTTTATACATACAATCTGATGTCATTTGTTGCAGTTAGCTTGCATGGTTGCTGACAAATCACCATCAAATGGTTTAAGGGAACAAAGGGTTTATTTTTTCTTATGGTTCCTGGTTACAGATGTTTGTTCATCTTAGCAGGAGAGCTCAAACCAGCACCAGGGCAAAGGGAAGTGTTCATACCATCTCTACACAACAGCTGAGAGAGGGACAATCCTTACTTGCTAGATCAGCATGTCTGACCAAGTGTATTTAAGGATGCCAACTTTCTCAACCAGCTCTCTGTATTTTATTTCAGGGTCTAGTCCTACTCACAATGGGCTGGGTCTTCCCATCAGCTAAACAATCTTCTGCAGGTTTGCTCTGGGCTTAAGTCAACCACTGATTCTCTACAAATGTGCCCAGAGCTCAAACCTTCAACTATCAAGTTGACACCTGTGTAACTATGACATCATTTGAACATGAAAACTGGTTGTGTACTTTCTTTTTGGTGTAGATAAAATTGATTTGAATGAATTGCCTGATTGTCATATAATAGACACATTAAGAAATGAAATCTTTGTTTTCTTCCTAATTATGAGATAGCTGCCAGTATTTCACCATTAAGTCATGATATTAGTTGGGGCTCTTTCACAAATGCTCATCAGTTGAAAGGATTTCTTCAACAACTAGATTGCCAGGTGATTTTGTCACAAAAGAGTACTGCATTTTTAAATGACTTTTCTGAATATAGAGGTTATAAAATGATCATTCTTTATTTCATAAGCATAGCTTATAACATTGATTTTTATGGTAAACTAACCTTACTAAATTGGGATAAATTCACTTTGGCTGTGGTATAAATACTTCTCAAAAAGGGCCTGATTTTGTATCTTGTTTTATTAAGGTATTTTATATTCATGTTTTTTCTCCTTTTGTATTTTCATCTGCTTTGGATATTAGAAATATTAGTCTTGTAAAATTAATTGGAAAGTTTCTCTTGTAAATTTTGGAGTAATTTTTAATATTCTGCATCTTATTTCTTAGGAAACACTCTACTTATTTTGACCACTTTTGTCAGTCTTCTTTTTCACTAGAAGAAACCATTCTACATGAAACCAGATGAAGACCTCCAAATGGCAATATTTCAAACAAATAGAAGTTGAATCCCTAGTTGTAAGGCAGAGTGATTGAATATATAAGGCGTGAGGTAGATTTATATCCACTTTTCTTTTACTTCCAATCATGATCCATGAGACTTCCTCATAAAATGTGATGCTAACAGAGTTTAAATATATTTTTACAATAATTGGAAATGCTTTTTAAAATCCCATTCAAATTAAAACATCTTGGCATGGGAGTTTCCTCAATTTCTGTGAGCTGAGGTTCTCGTAAGAAGCAGCTCAAATGTTCTAGAAGCTCTCTAGCTCTCAGCCAAGGAACTGGTTCCCTGTTGTACATAGGTCATCATGGGTAAGATCAATATGTCTAAGAAAAGAAAAAATATGTACCAATATTTGCTCTCCAAGAAAAATATGGGAAAGACTTTAGTGAGGGGGTCAACATGTATATGATGATGAATTCTAAGGAAAAACAGAATTTTTAAATCCCAAGTTTTGATTACCTTGGAGACAAGCAAACCGACTCAATTTATTTGATTTTTAGGTATTTTGTACACAGGGACACTCTAACTACATGTAGAATGGCCCTTTGATTCAAATAAGGGGCAATTGCTGGTCTGAGATTAGTCCTAAATGAGACCATGAAGAAAGGACACTCTAACAATTTCAGCAGATGTGGTACAGACAGCATGTGGATTCTCTATTGATGGCTACTACTACCACAATGGATGTGGTGATGGCACTGGGTCATGGAGATTTCCTCAAGTAATCCACATTAGCAAAGCCCTCTGGCACTTGCAATCCCAGGAACAACAAGAGTTCCAAAGTACATGTCTCCTAGGGTAGTGCAGGAACAGCAAAACTGAAAAAAAAGCAACAACAAACCATAATTCAGAACATCAGAGACCCTACATTAACCCCCTGGAACCAGGCCAGCCTAATCTTTCCCCATCCTAAAGCTCAAGGAAATTTGCAAAAGAGGGGACAGTAAGATTGTAAGAGATAAAGACTGAAAGGAACAATATGCAAGTCACTCCCCACAAGTTAGGGCCGAAGTAACCATAATAGGACTTTGCATGACCTGTGCAATGATCGACATATCATTGACCCCCCAAAGTCTAGTATGGATCACAGATACTAGGATCCTTAGAAGCAAGGGATTAACAGCCACAATAGTGTTCCTATACTAAAGGGGAACACAAGAAAAAGCTCTAGGCAATGCTACTGAATCCTTACACCTCATTAGAGTGGAGGACCCAGAGGGACGTTTGACATTCACACTAAAGGATGCTTCAGGGATGGGGGGCCCACTGGGAGAAAGGGAGGGGGGAAGGAAGGGGAAAAGGGGGGAAGGAGCAAAGCGGTCTGGGGAGGGGTGGAGAGAGGGGACCAGGGTACCTATTAAATTTGTATGAGTGGAAAAAATTAATTAATTAATTTAAAAAAGTACATGTCTCCTGTCAGGTTAATGACATGAACACAAATGTTGTTTGGAAACATACAACACCTTTTCTTGAACTCTGAGAGTTCTTTTAGGCCATAAGATTTTCTCATTCCAATTTAATTCGGCTAAAATATTCTTATTCAAAAAATTCTGAAATGGGATTCTAGTGCTATTTCTCCAGCATGTTGAGGTTCTAATCAGAAGCAAAATCTTTACCTGTGTGTGACCTCATTCTCAAGTGCTAAGTTAGTGTGTGGGTGGGCTTTCCTGCCTTTGTACTACCAAGAACATTGGTGTCTGCTCTTCTGTTACAATAAGACCCATTAGTACTTTTCAAATATCTTCTTCTCGAGTTTGTAATTCAAGAAACTTCTAAGTTATGCCATTTACACTTACTCATTCTCATAAATACTCCATATACATATGTGACATATTTGTAACATTGTAGTTTACATTTGAATTTTTGTTAGTTTTGTTTGCACATTGAAATGTTTCTACCTAGAAAGATATTTACCTGCCATCTATGACATCTTTCAAATAATCAGTTTCTTCAGCATAAATTTCTTGGCCCTAAGGAATTTCATTGTAGATGCTTGTCACCATAGTTGTAAGCTTTCTGATTTTTCTTGATAGCACCAAAAATTCAAACTCCATCCTACTGTGTGATGATCCGCTAAGCAACTTTCTATCCTAGCTCTAACCAACACCTTTCCCAGGGAACACCAATTATAAACTACCTGGACTTTCTTTCATTACTAGCCTAATGTTCCTACACTAGACTTTGAAAAGACAAAGAAAATCAGTCATTTTATAGTGGTTATGTAAGTATAAATTGTTTCAACTCATCTTATTTCTATTCTATTTCTTAATCTCAATTTACTCTTGCTGTCACCTTTGCTTTAAAAAGTAACTAGATATAATTACAAAAGGAGTCTTGTGATTTCTTTATAACCTTCCTTCTCTGGCTGTTCTACATACTTGAAAATTCTCACCTGGGCAGATGAGAATCATGTGCCTTTTTCAATTATTGTGCTTCCTTAACCTCCCCTTTTTGGCAAGGCTAAGTGATTAACTCTTTCATCAAGCAGATGGGTTCAGGTCAGAATTCTCTCTGTATAATATCATGTGCCTATGGAGAAGTTACTTAACTTCTCTGAGTCTTTTGTATTAAAATGATACTAATAATTATTATGTAATCATGTTATTACATTAGAGATCGAATAAGATCAACTGCAACAAACACATAGGAAAGTTTACTGTCATTCTATTTGCTTTGAAGTTATTATCTGAATCAACAAAAGAGGAAAAATAAAATGCTGAATTTGAGGGCTGGTAAGGAGAGGAGCAAAAGTGGAGTGAGCGAGTGATTAATTTGAATAATGTACATATGTGAAATTGTCGAAGAATGAATTTAAATAATAAAAACTATCAGAGGAAATTCTGGACTTCTATATCCAAATTATTTCAGTAATGAATCTTTAAATTATACCTGGATGTGAGTATGAATATTAATAAGATTAGCTAGTTGCTTATTATATTCTTAATGAATTTCCCAATTTTTCACATATTTAGAAATCACAGCCCCTCCTCATGTGGCAAACAATGACGTGTCCACTATGCAAGCAACCATGACAGATCTTCCAAAGGCTGTTTCAACACTACCAAGTTCTCAAGACAAAAGTAAGTATGAGAATGTGTGCTAATACAGTAAAACAATGCATTGGATATTCTCCCATCAGAATGTTTTCCAGCATGTGGTTACATAAGACCCCACCTACCTGCATCTCTCCTCTTCTCCACAAATGAAACCATCATTTGCCAGCCTTGTTTGTACAGTTACAGTCTACCTATAGCCACAAATGTATAGGTGCCACTGAAGACTGATATGAGGCTGAGAAGTCATCTATCATATCACTTGTCACAATAAGGAAACTGAGCCAAAAGACAAACAACTTTGATAAAATCAGACCATTTTTGAAGAAAAATTATTAAAAATAATTCAAGAAAATATAAAAATCTGAAAAACTCAAGAACTTAGGAGAAACAAAGAGTAATAAACCCAAAGTATAAAGGAGAAAATAATAAAAATAATAGTTGAAACTCACAAATTAAAAAACAGACAATAACGTGGGTGCATAAAATAAAGACTCAAAACCATGAGTCTTTATTTTATGCACCCACGTTATTGTCTGGCATAATAATACAAAGTAGGAGAACAAATAAAAGAAATAATGAAAAGAAACTAGAAAAACAAAAAAAGACCCAAATACAAATCTAAGAGCTATAGCTCCCCAAAGAAGAAACAAGAAGGATGGATAGAAAAATGTTTGAATATTACACAAATATGATAAAAATACAAAGAAGTGAATTCAGGAAATATATCAAAACTAAAAATCAAATAAATAGGAAAGATGCCACCCAAAATAACCAAATCACAGAAAACTAGGAATAAAGAAAAAATCTTAAAAGAAGTGGTTAGGAGAAAATGTCATTATAAGTCTTAAGGAATTTGACAAAAAATAATAGTGAATTTCATCAGGAGCCCTTCATGCCAGAAAACAACACAAAGCACCTTTTCCTGGAGGAAAACCATTGTAGTAAAATTCTGTGGAGTTCTGCAGACATGCAAGATTTCATTATGAGTGAAAATATGCAGAAGAAGATATCACCAGATGGAAATTTGAATCTATAAAAAGCATAGGGATGGTAAACAGGGGAGCATATATGAAATGCTCCTGTCTTATTCTAACCTCTTCATAAGAGAGTCTGTTACTTAGAAAATAATAATAAAATGTTTAAAGTTTGAAATACATATGCAAAGAATAATACCACAAGTTCCAAGATGAGATAAAGTTAAATAACTATCATAAGGTCAATAAAGAAGAAAAGATGCATTTAAAAAAATCTTGAACCATAAAAAGGTGGATCAAAAAACAGAAAGAACAGAGAGGGAATTAAGAACAAATGTTAATATCATGTCCAGATCTATTTAAATGACCATACAAATAATGTCACATAAAATGAAATGGTTTATCAACATAAATACCCCGGATAGAGATGGCATTGGCCGCTCTGAAAAGCGGAGCCTGGGGAAACCCAGAACAGAGCCAGAAGGAGGTAGAGGCAATCTTGGATGGTTCCCAAAGTCACCATTGAGCTTTCATGGGCATACATATGGCCCTCTAATGCGCACACGCGCGCGCGCGCGCACACACACACACACACACACACACACACACACACACACGGAATACATCGGTAAGTAGTCTTATGTTTCTTTTTTTAAGTTTATATCATTTATTCATTCATTTGTGTGTGTGTGTGTGTGTGTGTGTGTGTGTGTGTGTGTGTGTGTGTGTGTGTATCTGGGGGCTCTGTGTGTACTTGTGGAAGATCAAAGGTGCTTCTACTTCCTTCTTGCTTCTTTCTGGTGTTTCCTAGGCTCCGCCCATCGGGCCTGGAGGTGCAGGCCTCTGCCATTTCTGACTGGTATTTTTATGTGGGATTGGGATCTTTTGCTTGTGAGGCAGAGTCTAAACCCTGAGCCATCTCTCTAGGCCTCTTGCATTGGTTTTTAATATTTGTTTAACAGATAAAGAGAGAATGAGAAAGAGAGAGAGAGACATGTCATGGTTCAGAGGTAGTAGTCAGAGACTATTTTCCTTCCTCCATGTGAACTCAAATCTTCATATTAGTGAGCATGTGCCTGAGCTATCCCACCAGTCTTGTAGTCTTATGTTTCTAAGAACACACTGGAAATGCCTGTTTAGAAATATTACTATTCACTCCAGAACAACATATAGTTTTTGAAATAAATAACCGTTTTGAAAATAAAAAAATGAAATGGTTTAAACCTTTCTATTATAAAAGTAAAACTCTGAGATTGAATGAAAACATAACTGTATGCAGTATTCAAAAGAGGTTCAACTGTGCATTGGTTGAAAGTAAAACATGTAAAAGGCATATGGACAGTGAAGGTCTATGTTAGATAAAGAGGATTTCAGGACAATACATTTTACCAGAGGTAAAGAGGGTCATTTCAATCCTGAAGAGTACAATTCATTAAATATTTAAGTGATATTTCATGAAAAAGACTTTAACGACAGATTTCTTAGAACATAATCTGAACCCAAATCTCTCTAAATCCAAATGTGTGAGCTCTATGCTCTTCTCAATCACATGGAAAGTGTGATACATATCTGTCAAAAAGCAAAGTTTCTTATCTTAGTCATTTGTCAGAACTACAAAAACATGAACTCTTTTCTATTTATGACCGATACAACTGCTTTGTTGTAAGATAAAATATAAAACTTCGATTTTCAAAGACTATTTGGAAACAGGGTGTATTTTGGTGGGGAAGATAACATTCTAGTGCTCTTATTGTGAATAATGCTTAAATTAAGATCACCTCAATTTCTCACTTGATAAAACTTTAAATCTTGATGTGAAATGCATGAAATTTTCAAGGAAGCAAATTATCTATGCAATAATCCTTGGGTATGGAAATCAGAAAAGGTAAGTAGACATGTAAGCTTTGAAATAGGACTGCGAATTAACACATGTGAATGTATTATGTTCAGAGAGTGCTTTTAAAAGTGTACAGTGACAGTAAATATACTATATCATATAAGTGAAAACCACTAAGCCTTAAATAACTAGCTGACAATTAATGGATGAGATGTAATAAACAGCTTATTAAGTCCAAACGAGTTACAACATTTTCAGTAATCTATTCAGTGATTTACTAAGTAAACACCATTCACTGTGACTCTGGTTTTAGGTGTGAACTTTGTCTATGGATCCTTAAGTAAATTGAATAAATGTGTGAGTCTCATTCTTCTTATTCCAGCGCAGAAAGCTATTATTCTTGACACCAGTAACTCATTTTGTAACTCCTTCAACTCTATGGTGAAGAGAAACTCACAGTCATTTGGATGAGATGCACCATTAGTTTTATTAGTTAGTTCACTGGATCTACTCTAACAAAACACCACTGACTTAATGTTTTCAACCACAGTTTTCTAAACTTGGGGCTGTGTCCTCATGTGGAAGGTCACAAATTTGAATGTGAGGGTCAAAAAAGTAGAAGGTTCTAAATACAAAAATGATGAAAACATAAAGTTCAAATGCATAATAAATCAATCTGTTTGTGTCTACGTGGACTTGTGTTGTGCTACAAAACTTCACTGTAGTCTTTGTTTTAAACACATAAGTTATTCATCTCACCTTGCATATCACATTAGTGCCCAAAACACCACAGCTCAGATTTCAGACTGTTGTACATTATGAGTTGCAGTGTTTTATGTTTGCACAATATTTTCTTCTCTTATAGAAGCATAATTGTTTAATTATGGTACACAAAGACTTATTTCATAATATTCCTTAACCTACAGGTATCAAATTAATATATCCTTGGATAATATTGTGTTAGCATGATTTATTTTAAAATTTCCTAATTTGAGCTCATAGCAAAAACTGCTAAATGAATTTAGGCTTGGTATGAGGATTCCAAAAAAATTTCAACAATTTCTGAAATGACCACATGATGGTTAATTAATTATCAACTTGATACCTTGGAACTGAGCCTACTGGTAAGGTTTAAAGAGATTCCTTAGATTAAGATTAGTCTCTGGGCATTCCTGTGAGACCATCTTGATTGCACAACTGATGTGAGAAGACCTACCATAAAAGTGGGCAACATTATTTCCTAGGTTTCTAGTATTAGACTGAATTAAAGGAGAAAATAAGCTGAGGGCATGAAATCAAACACTCTGCTTTCCAGTTGTGGATTGAATGTGACCAGCTTCAAGCACATCTGGCTTGACTTCCCTGACATGATGGAGTGTTCCTTGAATTATGAGCTGAAATAAACCCTTTCTTTATGAAGTTGCTTTTGTCAGGGTATTTTATCATAGCGGCAGAAAAGAAACTCATGGTTTGAATGTGGGTTGTCCATCATAGACTCATGCTTTTGCATTCTCAGCTGTCACTAATATTTGAGAAAGTCATGGAACCTTTAACAGGTGGAGCTTTGCTGGAGAAAGAAATGTCACAAAGGGCAGGTCTTAAGGTTGGTTAGCCCTGCCATGTTTCTCATAGTAGTCTGTTCTAGCAGTGTGCAGCTTGCTCTCTTTTTGTCTGTGATGTTTGCAATAATCTAAGCCTCATCCAGCTTAGATTTTCCACTCCACCATGCATTTCCACTAAAATGGACTGTATCTCACCTCTAGAAGCATAAGCCAAATAGTCTCCCTTTCCTCCCCCCCCCAAGTTGCTCAAGTTTGAATGTTGTCTCCCAGCAGCTAAAAGAAGGGCTATAAAAGAAACTAAGCCCTAAACATAGTTCTGTAATTTTGTACAACATATTAAGATGCAATGACATTTTTGGCATTGCAGACTGTAAGTCCAAAAACTCTGATCACTTTGAAAAACATTGAAGAGACACTTCATACTTCAGTGTCAAATACTTAATCAAGACTTAAGTCTTCATATGAACATGAATGAGCACATTCAATTCTTTAACTGCACATTTGATTTCATCTTTAACAAATGTTAAAACTATATGCTCTCTAAAGGATTATTTGTAAGTATGTTTCTTCCTATATTATTTCATATGTTTCATTTATATTTAGTTTCAAAATATGGAAACAGATTCTACAAAACTAAATGACTGAATTAGAGAAATTCAGGGCCAACAATGTGACACATCAGATAAAGGTATCTGCACAGATTTGCTGACTTTGGTATGATCCCTAAAAGCCCAAATGGTAGAAGGAGAGAACTGATTTCTGAAAGAGAGTTGACCTCCACAATTGGACCATGATATTCATTTCTCTCTGTCTCTTGGTCTCTCTCTCTCTTTTCTTTCTCTAAAATGAATAAATGAATGAATGAATAAAAAATGTGATTCAGCAGGGCTGCAATATGCCTCAGTGACAGAGTTCTTGCTTTACTTGAGCAAAATCATGGATTTGAATCCTAGTACTAGGATGAATTTTTTCTTGGTTCAAACCCCTAAAAATCTCACAATACTACACTTGTTATCATGACAACTGTTTTACATAAAATATCTAAAGAAATTCAACCATCAACCAGCTTTTTCTTAAGCAGTGTCAGACATTTAGCAGATGCTAATCAGTAAACATAAAACAATACAGACTTAACAAATTTAAATGGAGCCTCTAAGCAGGGTGGTCCTCTAAGTAACTGTCCATGATAATAGATTTATTCTTGCCCGAGTGCTCACTCATTTGTACAGTCTTTATTTTCTTCTTCCCTTCTCTCTTCCAGCAGCTAATTCAGTTTCTCCACATCCATCAAAGGCTTTTAGAGAGCCATACCTCAGTGTTTCTCCCATCTAGAGGAATCTGTGCTATTAATTATTTAGTTTTTTCTTTAAACTGACATACTTTCCAACTCTTAAATTTATTTGGAAAAAAATTGTCATTAGTTAAAAAAGGATTTCACTTAGCATAAATTAAGATTTGCCACAAGAATTTAAATAATGCAAATGAAATTTTTAAAAAAGCTTCTAAATTGTATGTCTCACCAAAAACTCTGAGATTGCAACTTTGTCTTGTTATAAAAGTAAATCAATGTAAGTATGTGCTATATGTGCACAAAATTGAAATTTTAAATCTTTCTTATAGAAACAACCAAGTAAACAGAACTAAAAATGGAAGGAAATAATTATGCTATTGACTGTTTCATTCATGCTACCATTCAGAAATTCTCTTATGCAATACTGTTGTCCCACATTTTAGAAATATTAACTTATCTGATTACCAGCTCAGGCCTAGTAGTATCTGTGTGAAGCACACCACTTTTCCATGTTACTCAAAAGTTTAAACGTATTTTTTTCTCATGTGCTATTTAACCCTTGAATTTCATATGCTGTGGGTAGATATAAAAGGAATCTTCAAAATAATGCAGTTTCAATCACATGTCTTGCTTATGTCCTCTGACTTAGTCAAAATGATGTGACAAATAATGCAACAGGAAATTATTTTTTCATAAATATACAGGTAGTTCATAAATGTACATAAACATACAGCAACAGTTTTTATAGTCTTCCTCCTGAATTTATCAACATGTTATATGTGCAATTATGGCTTTTTGGCTGGAAACACAATCTCCTTTATGAAATAAACGGTTACTTGTGGTATTGCTACAGAAACTTTGTGATTTAAGAGATAAGTGTTTAAGTTTTGCTCTGGATGATTCTTATCAGACTTTTGAATTTAAATTGCAATTTATAAGACCAAAGTTCCTTATTATAGGACCAAACTCAGCAAATAGATTTCAAGTTGCCAAGCACTGTGACGAAGAATTGTGACCTTTAGTAATGATCCCAGTCCGAGAATGGTTGCCCAAAGCATTCGTGTGCACTTGCTATTTGACTCTCATTTCCTGTGCAGATCAAAGCAGTGGCCTTTTCTTGCAACACAGTTGCATTTTCAGAACTATAAATAAAACTAGTGATAATCACACTTAGCCATATGCCATAGAATTATTTCTTACTAAGATTTTGTATCCCCCAAACTGAGTCCAGCATTGAGAATTTTATTTATATGAAAGTACTTTATTGTTCTCAAACTATTTCCTTGACTTTAGGATTTGGGGCATGCATTCCCATTATTTTCTTTATTTTGGTCAGTGATGTGGCTTAAATCCAGGTCTTGTTTATGCCAAAAAAGTACCCCATTAAAGAGCTATAAACCCATTCCTGGTCTATTGAGAGATGGTCTCACTAGGTATTAATAGTTCATACTGACTTCTAACTTGAGATCCTTCTGCCTCAACTTCCCAAGTATTATAATAATAGGTTCGTGCTATCATTCCATGCTATATTCATCCTTGAATACATTATAATTATATTTTATATATGCCTCAGAATACTTAGCATAATGGGTTTGATATGTTTCTTTAAATTTCAGTAATGTTTCAAGGCACAGTTTTACATCTTGAATATTTCATATCCATATAAACTTGTTATGCATTTTGGAGGCCAAAAGAAATTCAAATAAAGACTAGTCAAGATTTGTCTGATGCAATCTTAAAGCTTTTCATTTTGAAATGAGACTATCAGCGAGAAAGGTTATAACCTGATATTAATAAGAAGAACAAAGGGTTTTGATTTTCTTTGTATTCTAATCCTCTAGCTCCTAATAAATATTTAACTGCATCTTCAAAATGCAGCATTATGCCACATTCAAAAAGCATTTTAATTAGTTATCAAAAGTAGGAATTAATTGCATAAGCTTTTTTATTTAGAACAATTTAGAGAAGAAAAGACTGTCAATTTTAGTGAAAGATGATGAATTAGGACCCAGTGGTCTGAGATATCATCCTATTCCACCCTTGAGAAAGAAATCTTACATCTTTCAGATAATATATGCGGATTTGCAAAATGGCAATGATCAACCAAAAAAAATATAAAATGGATCCCAAAAGTTACTTAAATGGTAGCTAGCAACTTTAAATGAAATATTAATTTTCCATTCAAATTGAAATTCAATTATTATTATTATTCATCTGCTTGAGATAAACTATGATACATCTGGTTCTAGATAATGGAATCACAGATCTAAATAAGACAGGAAAGTTACATTCTAGCAGATGATATGTACTTAACAGGGAAAGTAGATATCAAAGAAGTAGTCTAACTGCTATTGAGCAAATGAAGCAAGTTGAAGGGCTGGCATGAACAGGTGTGCAGAGACAACTTAGGAGAACTGGGGAGAAATCATGAACAGTGACATCTGAGACTTGTGAAGGAAAAAAAGAGAATCTCGGAGGTCCTGAGAGAAGCTTGTGGAATCAGGAAGAGTAAGATGAGCAAGGCACTATGCCTTTAAGTCTTGGATTCAGCACCATCAAACCATAAGGAAGAGTAGGGCTAAAGAAGGGGATGACTGGTCAAGGACTGAGCAAAGTAGGTTCTTTTCACCTTGTTTAGAATGGTTAGCCACGGCAAGAAGAAGGAAGTCAATGGTAAGTCAAATTCAACTTTTAAAAGTCTTCATAAAAGCAATCAAAAATACTAAAGTGGCATGTATGGGTCTAAATGAACAATAGCAATTGAAGTCAGGGAAAACATTGGATTTGAAGTACCAGTCAAGGGTTCTTTTTATTACATGTTGGACTTTTTTTAATTCTTTGACAGTTTCATACATGAATACCATTAATTTTAGTCATTTTTACCCCATACTACCTGATCTAATACCCCTTTCTTGTCCCATTGTAAAACTGCTTCTTCCCAAACAATCTCCCTCCCCTTTTCATGTCTTTTTGTATGTGTGGCCCATGGAATTTATGAAGGCTGCCTGGGCACTTGATGGAGCAAGGATAATATATCAATGGATCTACCATTGAAGAAACCAGTTTCCCTTCTGTCATAGTTAAGCACAGGTGTTAACTTTACTGTTGAGTGTTTGAGCTCTGAGCACAGTTGTAAAGAATCAATGGTTGACTTAAGCCCAGAGCAAACCTGAAGGAAATTGTCTAGCTGATGGAGAAGACCCAGCCTATGGTGGGTGGAATTAGGCCCTGGATAAATCACAGAGAGCTGGTTGAGAGAGTTGGCATCCTTCTGTTCACTTGGCCAGACATGCTGGTCTGGCAAGTAAGGACTGTCCATCTCTCAGCTGTTATGTGATGATGGCATGGCCAGTTCCCTCGGTCCTGGTGTTGGTGCATGCTCTCCTGTCAAGCTGGACTGAGAACTGTAATCAGGAATCATAAGAGAGAATAAACTCTTGTTCCCTTAAGCTGTTTGATAGTCATTTATCAGCAACTATGCAGGTGAACTGCAACACCTTCCCACAGCCATCATTAACCCTTGGTATCTTGCCTCAATAATTCTTCTGGAAATGATGGTTCCTATTGAGGTCTTCCTCCTTCCATGGTGAAATACTGAAGATCTTGTTATGTGTCCATCATAGCAGATAATTCATAGATACATTACTATGTTATGAAAATACCATTTAGAACCACCCCTTCCCACATTCTAGCTCCTACATTCTTTTTTTTTCTTAACAACTAGTTTAAAATGAATTTATTTTGAATTTATTAACAGCAAATGGTTTATTTGTAGATTTAAATTATATGTCTTTTTTAACATTTTTTATCATTATTTCAGCTCATACAAACTTAATAGGTACACCGGTTCCCTCCTTCCCTCCTCCCCACGAACTTCCTGCTCCCCCTCCCCTCACCCCTCCCTCCCCATCCCCCAATTCCCAGAGAGTCCTTTAATGTGCATCCCTGACTCTCCTCTGGGCCCTCCTCTCCGATGACGTACAAGGACCCAGTGGCATTTCCCTGAACCCTTTCCTGTGTTCCCCTTAAGCATAGGAACACTACTGTGGCTGTCAATCCCTTGCCTCCAAGGATCTTGGTGCCTTTAGCTCCTACATTCTTATTGCCCTTCTTCCATAGTGTTCCCAAATCCTTGGAGTAGAGAGTGATACAGATGTCCTGCTTATGTTAAATTTCAAATGCTAACACTGATAATCAAGTAACTATATACAGAAAGCAAGTAAATAGGGTTTTTTTAAAATGAAAAAGTCACTACTTGCCTCCTATTGTTTCAAAATTTTTTTAAAATTTTTCTGCATGGAAAATTCTGCTCACTCAGCATAACCTCAAAGGTATTACAGGGATTTTAGATGACAAGTCTTTTAAGTGGCTTTCTTTGAAATCTCTCCTGAATTGTAGTTACCATGAAGTTACCATAAAAGTTAAGCAATTCCTTATTACCAACTTCTCTCTGAAATTTCCAACACCTTCCTTGAAATGAAGCAGAAGAGAAAAGGAGAGAGGAGAGGAGGGGAAGGGAAGGGAAGAAAGGGGAGGAGAGGGGAAAGGAGGGGAAGGGAGGGAAGAAAAGTACCTATGAATTTCTGTCTTTCATTTAGGTTATTCCAGATGTCAGGTTGTATATAAATGCTCTAAACCAAGATTCAATAACCTCTAGCCCACAAACATGATATGACCCCATTTTCTATTTTAAATAAAATTTTGTAGAAATACAATCATACTACTCTTCAGATATTATATATGGCTGAATTCACACTAGAAATCAGAGTTGAAAGGTTGCACTAAAGATTTATGGCTCACAAAACTTAAATTACTTGATCAAAAAAATAAAGTTACAAACTATAATGTATGTATGAAGAAGTCATGGTGAAACCTATTACCTTGTATGCTAACCTTAAACAATTCACTTGAAAACAGAAATTTTATTGATTTTGAGGATACTCTGAAATGTCCTCAAAGCATAAAACCTTTTGATTCTATGATGTGAGAGAAAATGACTCAGAAATAAGCTAAGCTCTGCATCAACTTAACTTTGAAACAATTGTGAAAGCAGATCCCACATTCAGAATTTAATTTTAATTATTCTTTTCTTTTCTTGAAAGCTAAGGATCAGAATTCAATCAACACAACAGAAATGTCAGGTAAGTTAATTTTGTCTTCTCCGAGTATATTTGTCAAGAAAATCCCACAAATGAGACCAAGTGGATCAATCAATTTGACAGCAGTCATGGGGAAAAAAAAAAAACATTACAGGGCAGTTAAAATGTCAGGAGAGTTTAGATTTTAAAACTAAAAATGTAGCCCAGGTAGACATCTGGAGCATGCCTAAGGGTTCTGACAAGGTGAGTGGAGCCAGCCCTGGTGAGGGAAGAAAGACCATGGAATTGTCTAGGTCTCACTGCCCTTGGCCTGCAGTCAGTGTACCCTCTCTCATCAGTACAATTTCTTCTTGCACTTTTGAACAAAGGCTAGTTCTGATACCCAAAAATATGTTGTTGTTAATGACAGTTAAAATTCTCAAATGTTAATATTGTAAGAAGTGCTTATGTCCTACCACCTCTGTTTCATTCTGAATGAATGGAGCAACAGAAATTGACAAAAGATCATTGGGCAGTGGAGGTGGTAAGAACGGACCTTCATGACATCACAGGTGACAGTCCCACAGCTTCTCCATCCTAATCACCTTTGATGTGTATAAAAAATGTGAAGACAATCTTTAAAAATCATCAGAGAAAAATGTGTGCATGATTCTAATATCAGTTTCAAGCAAATGTTCTAAATAATTCTTAGTCTGCCTTTCTGTCACCTTTGTTCTAGTCATTTGAAATAATTATGCTTTTAACTTCTAATTATTATCTTCTGTTGTACTAATAAAGTATCACCATATTTTTTATTAATTCCATCTTCAAAGTATATAGATACATGCATGGACTAGAAAAAACAAAGCAGGTCACAGCGTGCAGTGACTGCTTGCAGGCAGAGAAGGGTGAGCTGTTTTGAGGAGTTACTCTCTTAACTTCACAAGCTGACAACAGAGAAGCAAGGATGAAGGACAACTAGGAAGCTGTCAGGTTGTCGGGTTCTTTTAAGGAATAACTAAAGCACTCTTCGTTTTATTTAAAAGAGTTATATTTGTGAAATGTCAGTTATAACTATAACTGACCTTAAATGGCATAAAAGGAGCATTTAGGCTATTTTATTTCTATCTATCTATCTAGATAGATAGAGAGAGAGAGATCTTTTGAAGATTGAACTCACCACCTTAAGAATGCTAGATAAGTGCTCTACTATTAAGCTATATCATAAATAATTATTTAAACTGTTTTGAGTTATGTAAACTAGCTTGCCTAAAACATGTGCAATGAATGATTGACTTGAATAGCAAATGAAAATGGAATGAGACTGTCATAAATTGAAAGAAAAAAATTAGACTTGGGGAGATGGCTCCTCACATTCAGCAAGATCTGAATTTGGATCCTAGATCCCATGTAAAAATATCAGGCAGAAATGGTGGCAACCTGCAATTCTATTCCTGGAAGGAAGGACCTAGGAGACCCCAGAGCAAAGCAATGAGGAAGTAAAACAATCCAAGATGATTCACAAAATCATTCTTGGGTTTCTGCAGGTGTACACACTCAAGCGCCACATCTACACACACACACACACACATGCGCGCACACACACATGCACGCACGCACACACTCACATAAATTAAAAAAGCCTTTCTCATATATTTCCATTCAAGCTACAAATATATGTTGTGGCTAAAACTCATATTTTTACCTCTTTTCTCAACCCCACTGCAAACAGCAGCAACAAAAATGAACAGCTGACTTTGGCTGGCAACTCTAATTATTTTTTTTATAGATCAAAGACTTCCTTAGTCTTAATTATTTCCCATACAAAAATGCCAGAATAAAAATTTTGTGAAATTGTCATCCAAAAGATCAAAGCAAAGGTATTTTAAAAACTGTTTTAATTTTCTCTTTCATATAAAAGTTGACATAGAAATCTAGCTCATAGAATTCCCTTCTAGAAACACAAGTTGATATGTACCCTTTGATTACATTCTACGTGTTCTCAAATTTGTTATTTTCTCTCATGGTATACATCTTGCATTAATTTCCCAAAATAAATGACATTTCCCTCATCTACTTCAAAGAATATTAGCAAAGATTTTTTGATGGATAGAAAGTAGTCATCTATGTAAAATGTGAATTATGAAAAACTATATATGGGAATGATATCTTGAAGATACAATGTAAAGACATATGTTGTTTAATTATTGTTGTATGGTAATGTTCAATCAAGGTCTTCTGACATGGTCCCTAATTCTTGATAGTAAAAGTGGTATACAGAAGGTATTTGTGCTCATGAATGTGCATCATGAAAAATGTATGTACAGTGTCTAAAGTCAAAGGAATATCAAACTTAAGCTGATAAAGCCCTCAATTGGATACAGTAACCTGCTAAAACTCAAAAACCATTAACCAAAACAATCACTAAACATTCATGCTGTTCCTGCTACATGTAACAGGAAGAGTATTAAGGATTGCCTGAAATGAGTTGTTAAGAAATGACTTAGAGAAAATAGGATAAGTAATAGCTATGGTGGCTCTGTCAACCAGGTAAATATAAAGGATTTTGTGAACTTCTAATAACTTTCTCTAAGATCAAGTGAGGAAGGGTTAGCTCTTCAATAAGGAAGAGCAACTTAAGAAAAAAATACAAAAAGGTCATAAACAAAGAAACCTTTCAACGATCAGATTATCCTAACCATTTTTCAGATGAGTTCAGAGCTAATGAGGGCATGGAAGGACTCATTAAAAAGTAGCACAGGGATACTGATCTCCCGTAGGTACAGCAGTGATGAGCAACGTTGGAATTCACTTTTCATTAGTGTTAGCCTTATACTTCTCTCATAGACAAACAAGGCCCATCATATATCCTTGAAATGAGAGTTTTAACTTTTTGATAAGAGACCTTTGGTAAGAGTAAAATATATATATATATATCAATGTGTGCCTCAACATATTGGGGGAAATTCCCTTAATATTTTGAAGAATATGATAGTTGTCAGCATTCTCCAGAAAAACATAATCAATGAGATGTGTATGTATCAGGAGAGTTTTTTTTTTCTAAAGGAATTTATTTGTACAACTTTGGGGGTTGGAAAGTTCCATCGTCTCAACTGGGCAAGCTAGGGTGCCAGATAAATTGATGGTGGAAGTCTAGCCTAAATCCAAAGGTTTCGGGACCAGGGATGCTGATGGCATGGTTTTAGTCCTAAAGTTGGCACATACAACACATCAGAAGTCCTGGTGTTTCCATGGAAACCCTAAGTCAGAGTAGTTCAGTGTTCTTAGGAAAGCCATCAGGCAGAAGGGCCTCCTTCTTTGTTTTAATCAGGTTTTCCACTGGTTATACAAGGCCCACACAACTTGGGAGAGTCCATCTTCACCACTCTTTATACCATTAACACTGGAACCTGAGCCCAAAACTGCTCGCAGCATGGCTTGACCCAGTCTCTGGGCACCCTGAGGCACACACACAATTAGCCATCACAGTTGTATTCCTGTAGCGACTGGTAGAGTACGAGAGGGTCTCATTGTACCTCCCTGTGTCAAGTTATTCACATGTTTCAGAATCCATATTACATTGCAGACATTAAATAGAAGGTTAGAAATAATAGCGAACAAGACAAGTTTGAACCTTTAGAAAGGAGATTGTGCCATCTTGTCCGAATTCCACTACTCAACACACTCTTCCTGTGCCGGTTGCTGACTTCTCAGAAGTCCAAGAAAGTGAAGCCCATCACTTGACTTATATGCTCAGGGCAGGTCACTGGAGTTTTATACTTCTAGCGGCAGAATTTTGACAGTAAGGACTTGTTCAAGCTAGATAGATTCCCATAGTAAAATATCCATTTTAAAATATGGAATTTTAAAAACAATAATTTCTAACATTTTTGTATTGAAATTTTCTCTCTACCACCTACTTACTGTGTGGTCTTGAGCAAATTGTTTAATCTCTCTTGGCTGCAACTTTCACTTGGTAAAGACACAAATAATGAAGCAGTAATTAACTGAATTAATGCTTGGGAAGCAATTAGAACAATGTCTGGTACATGATGTCCCACATGGCTTTGAAAATAAATTTCTGTTTAATATTTCATGGGCATATTTATGTTGGAGGAGAGAGGGAGAACATTCTAGACCTTTCAGGATGCTAAAAATGTTGACCTCATGGACAATTACCAATAAGCAAGCAGGATGATCTTATTTAGTCTCTGTTGATCCTGCAGTGGAATGGAAAGAGTTTTGAAGCACACTTAATTTACTTTTCAGCAACTCCACTTAGTATCAGACATGCTACCTCATCTCCCTGTGCTATAGCATCTCTCATCTTTAGGATACAAGGTTAAACATGCTTGCTTAAAAACCGAATACACATATGGAAGTAATAACAGAATCCCTTGTCCATTCTTGGATATTATATATCATTTCCTGGAATTTATAAATTAGGGAAATTGAAAAATAAAAATAATCCTCCTTTCTCAATGAGTATTTCTACAGAGTATCTAAAATAAATAGATGTTAGTTCACAATTATTTCCAGGTAAGAGGTATAACCTCAAGTTGCTCACACCAATGGCCAAAACAAACATTGCCATAGGAACAATTCTAGGTCAGAAAGGTAAGATCTGATGAGAGTAGATAGTAATCTTTATCATGTGAAGGAGGAAAAAAGGTCTGCCCAGACATTTTGTCTTTTAAGTGAACTGGGAATACTGTTGCAGGCTACTATGCATATCAGCTAAAATAAAGCCAGGAACCAGGACAAGTTTAGCAAATTCCTCTCCCTAAATCTAGATTGATCATGCCAACCACACTCCCAACACCCAATGCTGTGCTGCAGTTGCCTTGCTAAGAACCATTTCCCTTTTGCCACTGACAGCCCAGAGCAGACTCCTTCCTTTCCCCGAGGACCAGAATACTCAGCTCCATCCTCTGGCCAACATCAGCAAGTAGACAAGCACTTGCTGCAAATTCTTGCAGTAAGCCTGTGGCATCTTTGACTTGAATTTGCTCTTATTTTCTAGTTCTATTTTATTCACCTATGGCATATATCTAATTTAAGTTTCTCATATCCTTTCCGTTAAGAGAAGTTTACATGAAAAATTTCGTGCACAGCAACATAATCGCTGTCATTTTGATCCTTCAGATACTGATTTTGGAGTGTACATCTTAGTCCCATAACTGACTTGCTGCCTCGTATACTTTGTTGAGTATTTACTGTCAGACCTCCTGTGTACACACACATACACACACAAAATGAAGTATATTCTGTTTGAAGTCATGTGACAAACATGTTTTTAGGAGGAAGCAATGATTTATTATATCAAATGTCAAAAATTTCTTTTTAAATGTGGGACTTGAAACCAACAAGTTGCAATTGCAGACTGGTGCCAATTTTGTATAAATAGACAAGACAATTAATAATTGCTCTTTCAGTGGCATTACATCCCTCAGGCAGATATATGTTAAATGACTTCACACAAAAACTCAATTTATCCAACATAAAATAAATTAAAATAAAATACATTTGAATATGTTTTCACTGTTTCCCATGATTGTCCTTCATTAATATGTGTATCCCATGTGCCTTCCTCTAAATTCCTTCTTTCTAACTTTCAAAGTCTGTATTATTTGACTAACAGCATGCCTATGAGTTGTGTGGGTTTATATGTCAATAGTGTCTTAATGTGAAATACTCCAGGCATCATAAGTATGCTTTTCAAAAATAGCTTGTATATATACAGTACACTGATGAACCAATCAACCTCAATAGTGTTTGAAAAGTCTTTCACAAGCATGAGGACCTGAGCTTTGATTCCCCAGTGTACACAGTTAAAGTTCAGTGAGATAGTGCACCTTTTAATCCCAGATCTGGGAGGAAAAGACAGAAGGATCTAGGGAGCTCACTGGCTAGTCTAGCTCAACCACCCAGCACCAGGCTGAGTAGAGATCTTGTCTCAAAATTAAGTTGGAGCAATAGAGGAAGACATCCAGCATCCATTTACCATCTATGACCTCAACAGTCATACCCATGCATACACACACCCACACGCAAACACATACATACACATATATATACCGCATAAGTTGAAGATGTTTGGGAGACACGAAAAATGAGGGAGAGACCATCATATTATATGTATCATCACATAGTATATACATTAGTATCAGTTGTTGTTTTAGGCAATTTCAATTTATTCTTATTCATGTAATCTTACAACAAAAATATGATGTAAAATTATCTTATGATCCCATTTACATGCATTTACAAATCCAGGTTAAAAAAAGATAAAATACTTGTCTACTATAGATTAGCTTTCATGTGTGTGTGTGTGTGTGTGTGTGTGTGTGTGTGTGTGTGTGTGTGTGTTACATTAAAACAATACTGAAAAATTTTATTTGTAATGTCTGCTTAGTCCTCTGATTGAATGTAGTGAATGTTAATTAAACAAATAAGCATGACAAATAAAGAAATGCAATCCAGCAGCAGCTACTCTAGAAAAGACACACAGTTCCAACAACTATTGATCTTTCCAGAAAAAAAAAAAAGTCTTCATTAATCTGCTCCCAGTTCTTCTTAGAGAAGCCTTGGTAGCAATCTTCTGCTTAAACTGTTGGAAAATACTATACAATCTGAAGTCCAGTGCATTTATATCCATTTTAATTTAAGTGTATGTGATGCTACATTTCCCAAGGTTAAGATATTTGAATTGCATAAATTTGCATTCCATAAGAATCTCATGTAGTCAGTTATAAGGGGTGTGGACTAGAATAAGAGACTTATTCAAGTTTTTTTGGCCAGTTCTGCTCTAGAAGATGTAATACTGATACTCAGCTTAGGAGATGTCAAGGTTAATCATCTTCCAGTAGACACAGATGAAGTTTTAGGTCAGTGTGACCATTGGATATATCTTATTATTCAATATTAAACTGTTTTTCCAGATGTTAAAAAAATCAAGTTGTTTAAATCTGCAAAGAAATTCAATTTGAAAACTAATGCCATGCTCTGAATCTGGATTTGTGATTTTCCTGCAGTGAATGCTCAACCATCAATCACATCACCAAAAACCACCACATCACCCTCAATGCCTATAACAACTCTGAAAAACATCTCAGAATTTCAAGGTAGGATTTCAAGTGCATCTGAATGAAAACTTGCTATACTTGGTGCTCCTTCTGAAGCAGCCAACCCAACATGACTTTTAAACATAGCTCTTGCAGGGTAAGGGAGACTTTTGCACTTGCATCACTATGCTATAAATCATTTCCTTAGATAGAGGTGGAGGGAACTTTATATCGATCAGCCAATTAACCAGAAGTGGTTTGTTCATTTGTTTTCTCAAAATAATAGATACCGAGAATGGAAAAAATGCAACCACGGCATCAACCAACCCCTCCTATTCAAGTGAGTAACGTACACAGTCCTTTCATGAAAATGAACACATGAAATGTTTAAATGTGAACAATACAGAGAAGGAACCAGGGACAGCTTTTTTTTCCAGATTTGCCAAGCCAGCCCATTACAATCCTTTATAATAGCAGTCTGCTTTAAGAATTTTCCATAAATCTGATTTAATGATTACATTCGGGCCATTTTTCCTTACCTCGATACTAAGCAATTATCAGTATATGCTGCTGATAACTTCATGAAATTGGTTTTAAGAAACAGAAGTATGGCCACCATACCAATGAATTGTGCCCAGCCATCATACTACATGCTTTCAACACACTCCATCTTTGTCAATTAAATGTCCTTTAACAATTAAATTGAAAAAAAATGGATTTTTAATCATACAGAATATTATCTTAATTATGGAAGTTTATTTCACTGTAGTTTAAGCATGTATATCTGTATAACTATATATATGCTAATATTAAACATACAATATTCGATAATTTCCTTATATGAAAGATGAAATGTGTAATCACAAATTATTGTTCTTGGTTTGAGTATTTCATTAAATAAGTTAACATAGTGCAATAACTATCCTGTTCATTCATAGCATTTTCATTTTGATAGGACATAATAACTTCACTGGATGGAGGTGGGAGGCCTATTATAAAATTAGTTGAAGAGGGCCTAAGGAGATGGCTCAATAGATAAAATGTTTCTTGTAGAAGGGTAAACACTGGAGTTATGATCTCCAGCACCCACATAAAGGATGGGCAAGCATAGTAGCCAACCTGTAATCCTAACATGTTTCAGACAGTAACACAGGATGCCTGGAGCAATCTGGCTGGCTTAGGTTAGTCAAATTGATAGGCTCTGAGTTTAGTGAAAAACTTTGACTCAGTATAGTATATGAGAATGATCAAGAAACACATCTGATACTGATCTCTGGCCTCCACTCACACACAGGTGAACATGTACCCACACACATGCAAACATCTATTCACACACGCCATACACACATACACCAAAAGTGAAATAAGAATGTACTTAAAACAAACATTTACTCTAGACAATGAAGTCTAAGCCACCCTATTCATGAATCAAAGAACTGTTTTCCTTGCTTGATAAACACATGAGGCTCTCATATGCAAGCAGATGAGAATTCCTGACTGAATTCTACCCTATCTCTGCATCCCTAGGATGATTTTTATATGTCCATCATTGTGCTTAAGTAACTGTAACAAAAGACAGTTAATTTAAAAAAATAAAAATCTTTTCCAATAAAAATAGAAGAAATTCATCCTGATTTATAATAACAGCACCATTCCTCCAAACATGTGCACACATATACCTACATACTGCACATGAAAACTTATTTAAATCCATGTTGTACAGATTTTTTAAATTTTATCTCATGTGAAATACAGTTATGTTACTTTATGAATTTTTCTAGTTGTAAGACAATATTGTTAAAAGATGTGAGATTAAAGGAAGCAAGTATTTGGATTAGAACAGTCCCAGTAGGCTATATTTTTGCAAGTTACTTCATTACAAAGTAGAAAGGAGTCTAATGAATGAATGTGATTTTGAATAATCTAGAAAACATCTGCCTCTGATCTTTTATCTCCCTACTCCCCCAGCCTCCATGAAGATGGGGGAGCCATCTCTCTGAGATTTGGAAGTTTGCTTCAGAAAGGCTACAAGAGTGACATCAAGTGGATATGTCAGAAATGACAACTAGATTAAAACCCATAAATCAGATTAATCTCTGCGTAAAATAGAATAATGTTCTAACAGAATAATGTTTGTAGAACAAAATGTATATGTATTGTTCAGTTAATGATCAATGTGTATGAATTCTGTGCTCTAACTGACAATGTCTTGATACCTTTTAGGTATTATTTTACCAGTGGTCATTGCTCTGATTGTTATAACGCTCTTAGTATTTACTCTTGTGGGTTTGTATCGAATGTGCTTGAAGAAAGATCCAGGTAAGTGATGGCCTTTTGTTTTATTTTATTCTGTATTCCTGAAAGGAGAATGAGTAACCCTAAATATAAACTGTCCAATGTAAAAGAGTTATATCAATAGAAAGTACCATGGTGCTGGGGCTTAAGGTATGGAAATATCATAAATTGACTATTCATGAATGAAACACTAAATGAAGAAAAAATACCATGTTGCTTGATCACAAAAATGGAAGAGAAGAGGCAAAGTCTCCCTTGATTCTGAATGTAAGGAATATAAGCAAGAACTGTTGGTAGATGGAAAACACAGAGAGATGCTTGCTAGTGAAATAGCCCCAATGGTATGGATGTCAAATGACTATGATAATAAATAGGACATACGATAGCATGTATGGTCTATAACAGACAATAAAGACAGAACTTGTTAAAAATTAAGTTTGGGAGCCCAAATCTTGAGAATGGTATTCTGGAGCTATTCCCTCATTAGAGGCTCAACTTCTTTACAATATAAGTACCTGATGGTGCTATACATTTTATTCTTAGTTTAATAAAAACTTTCCATTTTAGGATAAATTAAATTGACAGGTGATTTACAAAGACAAGGAGTTCCCTCATATTCCTCATCTAGGTTGTATCATCATCACCTTAACTTACTATAGTATAGTTGCCACAATTAGTAAAACGATGCTAATACATTCTTATAAACTCATTTCTATGTTCATGTTTTCTTCCATTTATATTCATTTGTTTTCCTACTCCAGGGATTTTCCTTCTACTAAATGGTTCACCCAAAAACACTTTTGCTCACATTACTCAGCTGTCCCCCAATTTATCACTTTTCAAACTTCTGTCCTGACCATGTTACATAACAGCATTCCTTTTCCTTTAACATCAGTCTACCTCTTAGCTTGTAGAACACATTTTCCCTTACCCTACAGGTTTCAGCTAACATATCAATTCACTGTGCCTTTTTGGTAGCAGAATGCATTGAATGTTTAATTTTAAGGTTATAAAATTTGGTGGTATCACTTATGGAACTATAACATTTTTACCTTGTGATTTGTTTGCCTTATATGCAGTGTCTGACAATAACCACGTAATGTTCTCCTTGCATTCTAACTAATATATTGCTGACCCTTATCTTGTGCTTCTTGGGTCAAATTTTAAAATGTCCAGAAAATAAGAATTTCCTGTTCTCTATTCTGATTCTGATTCTATTTCAATAGCAAACTTTGAACAAAACCTCACAGATGGCAAAAGGTAAAAGGCACTTGTTTTTAAATAACCCATAGTCTGTGCTACTCTGTACATGGCAGCCCAGGACATTAATGAGCGTCTGTAGGCCAGCCACAGATTGCATCTCAAGAACAGTGGGAGCGCATTGTAAGGAAAGGGAAAGTCATTCTAGTTCTAGGTGGGAACTAAGTAAAGAAATCAATGTGTTTTCTTTGAGACCAATAAGCTTCATAATGTCTCAAATATACTCTTACCCAGTTTCCTAAGAGGAAATAACCCTGTACAATTCAGCCTTTTTTCTGTTTATTAAGTCTCCAATCCTGCTTTTATGAGACATTAGCCATCCAAGTTGAAGCCTGTGCATGTTAAGTACACAGAATAGGTCAAAACTAATATAGTTAATCCATTTGTAAAATTTCTCTTATTGAAGACAAGTCCTTTCCATAGAAAGCTCTTAAACACATTGTTTATTTTGAAAAGTTGATAATTTCTATTACAGGAGACTCTATGGCTGTATTATTATTCTGAAGATATATAGTATTCTGAAAAGCAAATTTGGAGATTATCGCATTAGTCAAATCTATTTGGCTACTATTAACTGCTTTCTAAACAGAATTTACAGCATTATTCTCATTAAATTAGCACCATTAAACACCCACAGCTAACCACTCTTCAAGTATGCAGTTGAGATTTCAATAAGTTTACAAAATTACTAAATCATACTGCTCTCTGGTAGATAAAATTAATTAGAAGCATGGAACTAAGCTTATCTGAGTCCTTGGATAGTGGGCTGAGTTTTAACATAAGCAGGCATGGTCCACAAGTAGACAGACATTTATCTGCACTATTATAAGGGAAAACATTAAAACAGGCATGCAAGTACTATCGCTTGCTTTGAAATAAAAGCTGTGGACATTACAGGTGATATTTTATATAACCCCTATAGATATAAAAAATGCTATTAAACTTTACTCAGGGGGAAAAGACAAGTTTACATCCTGTTAGTGAACAACATAGCGTGTCGTGGGTTATATCCCAGGGATGTAGAGTTATGGTTGGATCTTGGGTTGGGTGACAGAAACAGAAATCAAATGTTAATGAAAGTTAATATTTATAAAGTCATAACAATAAAGTCAGGGGGAATATATTCAGCAGTGATAATCCAACCATGAACTAGATTAGAGATGGAAGGAAAATCAAGACAGGGCAATGGGAATGGAATGAAGTCAGTAGCAAAACGAAGGAACAGAGCAATCCAGTTCAGTTTTTGACTGCTAACATCTGCCCTAAAGTAGTCATGTTCCTGTGAGGAAGTAATCAGTCTCTCACTGAACCCAGAAGGTTTCAAGCAACCTGGAAGAACAATACTAAAGATTAGCTGCAGAAAGCAGCCTCAGAAGCACTTTGCTAGGCTTAAGATCCAATTAAAGATGATGCCTACATTGTAGCTCAACACGAATAGAGTGACTTGTGTCCCAAGAAAGAATGATGTATAAAGGAAAGCAGAAAATTCAATTCTCTGGTATAACAAAGCAATTCAATACTTGGAGGAGAAGATTCTCAGAGATATTAAATAAATAGAATTTTGTGTTGTCTTGGGGGATAGTTAATAATGGGCAATGTTTTCTCAAAGTAATGTGAAGCTCCGAGATTGAAATGAAGCCAGAACTATGTTCAGTGGAGCTGGTCTAACAGGACTTTCCCATGAGTACCAGGATAAATATTGCCAGGGTTGAAGAAGTATCTGAGGTTACTGAAGAAAATAAAAACTGCTTTAGAAGAAGAGTTTTAGCAAAAAATAGCAGGTCTTCAGTTTAATAACATATGTCTCCTTTCCTAGGCACACCAGAAAATGGAAATGATCAGTAAGTAAGGCCACATCTCTCTTTTTGACCCTAGAAACCTTATTTTATTATCTACATGAGGAATATGTTTATCTTATCATACATTTTTTTGTATTGTTTCCTTTAAAAATAAATAGAAAGCATCACATGCAAGATTTGGCTATTTGTTAGAGTTTTCTATTTAAGAGATGAGTCTCAACAATGAAGACATCGCTTTTAAGCATGAATGAATTATGAAATAGGAAATAATGAGAGTACAAAAGAAAGGATGAAGTAATTATGAAGGAAAATTTGTAAAACGCACCTAGAGGATTTTTTTGTGTGTAGAGGAGAGGGTCTTTTGTATATGTGTGTACGTGTGTGATGTGAGTATATATTTGTGTGAGAGCAGGTACTTTGGTGGCATACATGTGCTGTAGAGGATGACTTTTACTCATTGTTTCTCAACTTTCTAATTTGAGACAGGGTCTTTTCACTGAGGCTGAGTGAGCCAAATGAGTTTCTGGAGATTCCTGGGTCTCTGCTTCCCATTTACCTTGGGGGCACAAGGATTGTGGATGCTTTTCCCACTGCCTCAGGTTTTTACATGGGACCTGGAGATTTGAACTTATGTCCCCAAGCTCAGCAAGCACTTTATTTACCAACTGAGCCACATTTCTAATCCACATCTAGAGTTTTATGGTCTTTTCCTGGTGAAAATTTCAGCATGTTTCGTGAGTTATGAAAAAACAGCAGCTCGTCTTTGAGCTGGCCCTGGGCCACATTGCCCAAGCACTACATGGTTGCTCTGCTTTGACTCTGAAAATAAGCAGAGCACTTGTTAGCAATCCAGATGAGCACTACAACCAAGGTCCTGCTAAGCTATGGTAGACTGTCTCCCTGCCAAAAACAAATCCTATAATTAAATTTTCTTTATTGACCTGAATTTGTAGAATGCTTTGATATAAATGCTTTAGTATTTCTTTAGGTTGTGAGCATTATGGAAATAATATGCCTGGATGACCTACCCATCCAAATTACAAATAGGCACCCCCAGAGATGTCTAACAAAAAGAGCCAGGGCTGGTAACTGAATACGGGCAAGGATGTGGAGACTTTTTGGTTAAAATAGACAGTGCAGAAACTATACTATAGGGTATCTGTATCTAATAAAAAGCAATACTTCCAGAAATCAGGATTAGCCCAGAAAGTTTGAACTTTTCTGTACCTTCACCTCATAAGCCTTCACCTTCAGAGCTAGAGACACATGCAACTTGGACCTTGTGATATGTGTTCCCATGATACAGCTGATGCTAATTTGGTAATAATCCATGTGACTGGGTAATGGGTTGTATCAGCTTGACCCCAGAAAAAATAGAAAATGTGAAACAGTATCTGCATATTTGCACTTGAAGAAACGTAGTTATTATTACTGGGAAGCACCTTCATGGCTATGTCCTTCATCCTGTGTCTCTTTCCCTTCTGCACAAGCAGCACTAATGATGATCATGTTGATAACTTCCTTCTTCTGCACTTCACAGGCCTCAGACTGATAAAGAAAGTGTGAAGTTGCTCACTGTTAAAACCATTTCCCATGAGTCTGGTAAGTTCTCAGTTGATTGAATGAAAAATAGTTATTTTGAAATCATGTAAAACAAAACCAAAAGTTTAATTAGTAACTTTCAATAAATATACATTTCTCATATGAAGAGAAGACTTAGAAATATAATTTTCATAAAATTATTGGACTCCCAGGTCTTTAGTGGTTGTTTTTCATAGATCCAATGATTTTGTGACATGAAATGAATGTGTTGTGACAGAACACATCTGATATCCTATTCTGTTGAGTAGCAGAAAGAACATCAAGCTTGTTAACAACTTTTGAGAAATTATTAGTCTTGCTTTGTTTCATTTAGGGAAATGGCAATGTGAAGGTCATTTGGATTCAAATAAAGTAATCAAATAAAATGCAAAAAATGATCCATCTCATTTTATGTAATGTCAATTCATCTTCCAAATCAACACAAAATAAAACTTCTCATTGATAAAATTTGAGTTTTTTCTGCTGTTATTTATAATTATTCAGTTTGAAATAGACTCTCAAAATACAGATATTTTGTGAGATATGAAAATACAGATATTAAGATCAATAACAAATGAAGTACTAGATAGTTTTGAACAATCATAAAAACAAACTTTTTCTGGTTTTGAATAGGCCAGTATTAAAACGTCTAAGTCACAAGACAATAAAAACAACTACCAAGTTTTACAAAATAATACATGTAGCTCTAATTTAAGTATCATTACATCAATATATTTATATTGCCCAATTCTGCAAATTTCTTGTATATGAAGGTCTCAGATATAGCATGTGTTACCTATAACAAGAATTAAGAAATGAAGGATTATATTACAAATATGCCTACTTGTTAAAATTTTGTGAAACAAACATCGGTAAATATTCTTTCATATGATCAAGATGTGAAAATATAAATGTGACACTAATTTCATACAGGATATTTAAACCACAGCAAAGTACAAGCAGAGAACTTGAAAAACCGACTTTCAAAGCTTCATATGCTTACTCGTCTCATGAAGATTCTCCTCCTCCTCTTCCTCCTCTTCCTCCTCTCCCTCCTCCTCCTTCTTCTTCTCCTCCCTTCTGTCCTCCCATCTTCTCTCCTCCTTTCTTCCCCTCCATTTTTCAATCCTAGAACCAGGTTAGTCAGGCACTCCACATTAGACTTCATTTTCAGAGTATGATTTTCTTTCAAGAGAAATCTTTTTATTCTTGTATCTCATATATTCTTTGGTAGACACATTTTATGCATATCCTATTTTTTTTCTCCCAGGAGTAACCTCATCTATAAGGCTAAAAGAGCAAATGTTATTCATAGAATAATTGGAATCCACACCTAGCCTTATTTCTGGCTATTTACCAGTATCTACTATGCAGCCGAGCATATTCTAGTAGGTAAAGAAAAGACAAGAAAACTGGGTAAACATCATAAATGAGTAAAATCTTGAATCTTCTCATGAGATACCCCGAGTGTGGCTACACCACAGGCTTTGCCTGTGCCTTGCAACAAACATCACAGCAATTCTGGCTGCTCTCTCTTGCTGCTTTAGGAATTCAGTCAAGTGCTCTGCTCTGTAGCTAAGGTATGGGAAGCTGTGCTGGTGCCCCATACATTCCTGTGATGAGGGGACTGGGTTCAGGACCTCCAAGAACTATTAGTTTCTAGAGAAACAACAACTGATGCCAAAATCTCAGCTTCAAGTTAAAGCTCCAGGAGTCTGAGGGTTATTTATTGCAACCAAACAGCAGACATTAGGTTTCTGATAGTAGCTCAGCAGTAAGGTGCTTGCCTGACATAGGAGAGTTCACTGATCCAAACAGCAGACTTTTCTAGGCAGCCCAATGAGCTCTATCCCACTTGTTGGGAGCTACAGTAAGAGGCAGACTCTCAGCCCTCCATGCCTTCTTTTCCTCCTAAGGGAGCAGTCAGAACACAGGTTTAAGAAATAAATATTATCATGGGAGCAGCAAAATCTATTCTCTGACACTTTTATTTCTTCTCAGTTGAATTTAGGTACTACACTGCTTTTAAAATGACCTCAAAGGTCAACACAGCTGACTACCAAGGAAAATACCCGGACAAAACTGAAATTGATAACACATGGCAGATTTCAATATCTGTAACCAATAACTAAATCATAATGATCTCCAAATGATCCTTCAACAACCACAATTTTTAAGTTTATTGTTAATAAGACTCAGTGGCTTCATGAATGTTCCAACCAAATAAATTCCCATTAATTTTTGAATATTTTCAAATATGTTTTGTTTATAAAATTATGTTCACCACACTTAAAAGAAGTTCCACTATTAAAATTATTTTGTCTCAGGACCAATACTGAAACCCTTAACAAAATACGACTATGATAAAACCTGACAAAGTTAGGTTTAATGTGAGTTCACAGATTAAGCTCGATTTTTCTGTTATCACCTTGGTGATCATTTCTAAATATTTAACACAAAAACTCCTTTGATAAACACAACTGATCATTCACTAAACTGGATTGATGATTCTACCGTTTATATTATCTGCTTTGTGTTTTCAGACATACGATGTCAATATATGTCATAGGAGGTTAGCACAAGTAGAATCTCAGGACTTTCATCTCAAAATGAATTATATCATGACAGAAGCCAAGAGAGTGTGCCCAAAGAAACAGACCTTTAAAGCCTTTTGTTTTCAGAGAAAACGCTAGTAGATGTTCAATTTTCTGTTTCTAAATACTTTAAAGAGCTTAGTTAAGCGCCTAGGTAGTTGTGAAGCAAAAACAGTTCTTTATCACCAAATTTTCCTCTGGTTGGATAAGTGGACTCATCTACCAACACCTGTATTTCCTTTACATGTATTCTCTCTAAATCAAATTCTACTGAAAATGTAGTTCATCCATGAGTCAATTTGGAGCTTTCCCTAGTATAAAAGACAGAGCCTGCTACTGTTTAGAAAGTATGTGCTTTCAGAAAAATTCATACACTAAATGTAAGAGATCAAGGAGCCCTTGATGAGAACATTTAAGAATCCACTTGGCTTCAATGGGAAATCTTATTAATTTAACCATCACCACAGTTGGTAACAAAACGTATGTCTAACATGATGCATTACAAAGTTGATATTCATTTTATTTCACATTTAGCTTGTAAGAATATAAGCATATGAAGAAAACTATTTAATTAGATAATGCATGACTATGAAGAAGATACATACTATGTCACTAGACACTTCAAATCATTGAACATTTGAACAATCTAAAACAAACACATGCAGATCTGAGCTTGTTATAATAATCCCTTGCTTCTCAACATTAAGCACACCTAAAATGTCCATCAGGATGTGCTAACCTTTCTGTCTCAGTTTTTGAACTTCTTAAAAATATATACCACCTCAGAAAACACTGTGTTGCTGTCATTATTATACCCTTAACATTTTTCCTTGTCACTGATTATTATTTATTATTTATTTAAACTTTTTATTCTTTCAGAGTTTTATTGTGTACACATACATTCCAATGTCTCTTATTTCTTCCCTCTCCACTTTTCCCACCATCACCACTTCTCCAGTCCCTATAAATCTCTTTCTCACCTTCATGAGTCCCCTCTTTATCTACCCCCACCCATTCCACAGCTAATTTGTGGATCACAGCCCTCTCTGTAACAATATGTTTGGAGTGATCCTTTGGGTTCTGATGGGTGCACAGTTGAAAACAATTAGTGCCCTTCTTTCAGAATCTATCATTAACTAATGATTCAGCAATCAGACGGGCCCTTCAGCATGGTCCCAATCCATAACGGATTGTTGATTATCTTGTACAAAGCCCAGCACAGGTATTGTAGTCCCTGGCTCTTCTGAAAGAGGAAAGAGAGAATCTATGCTTTCCCTTATCACTGTGATTATGATGATCATACATTGTTGGTGCATCACTGGTACATCCTTAGTGTTAGCACACCAATACTCATTCATGCATTATGATTGCTGATTAAACACATTGTCTTGTCTTTATTGTTTATGATTACAAATAAAAACTTATTTATAACTATGTCTGCTTGCAATAAAAATATGGACAAAAGGGTAAAAACTACCCAGAAACTCATGGATTTGTAAGTCTATAATAGACTCACTTTCTGTCTTCTCAGCCCTTTACTGGCTGGCTCATTTTTTGAGTTCCCCCAACTCAACTGCTTTATAAATGGACTTCCACTTCTTGTTAATATGACAAATAAATAAGTATAGCAACATATAATATTTCTATATGGTTTAAATCACCATTTAAATGTTTGACCACATTATTTTCAGTGTAAAATATAAAAATATATAAGGAATACAACAGAATGGTTAAATTACCTGTGAAACACAACTTAATGCAACTATTGTTGGCATTTGGTATTTCCCACCAGTTGTTTGTTTTCCATGTATACATTTACTTTTCTCATAGGCATCACTATCATAATTTCTATCAAAGCCATGTTGTTATTGAGTCTTTCAAACATTGTCTATTCATAATATCAAACTTAAAATAAAATATTAAGAGTTAGAATAATTTCCACATGATTTGCTTTGCACAGTTTCTGACAGATACTAGGGGCTTATTTTGTTTTCTCCTTTCTGTGCTTCACAACCATGACTTCTAGGGAAGTGTCATGCCTTTGCAGTTGAGTTACAAAGGCTGTCTCATTGCCCATCAGCTGTCAAGCCTAAGAAATGTGAGAAGGGTCCTAAGGCTCTCTTCCTGTCCCTCTGGCACTAGTTATTAATGTTATGACTATGCAAATAACCAGTAACATTCACATAGTCTCCTGAAGACAGCTATCTGAACTGTTGGTAGATAAAAATTGGAACAAAAGGATGACCCTCAAATAGCCGGACAGGACACCCTTACTCATATTACTTCCATACACTGCAACTGATGTTGATACTTGATTCCCTTTGAAGTGCATGAATAATATGCAATGTATTAGCAATGAATTCAGTGCCATGTAAAAACTCCTTAGGGTTTTTGCTTCTTATCACCTGGGTAAATACATTACCTTTACATTGAACAGTGGGGGTGTCACTGCAATTTTGAGGAATCTTATCTGTGTGCTGCTTAATGTTTTGAATGTCACAAAAGTATTTATGTTGGTTTGTAAATTCATTTCCTTGAAACTTGCAAGGCATTATTTAAACAGAAGTATCCAAAAATATCTTCTTGATGAAATGGCACTTTAACTGTTTGATAAAGATTTGCTTGCAGGACCTACTCCTGTAATAAGCAAAAGATCAATAATGCCTCCCAGGTGCCTCTGTTTTTATGTGTCCCAGATCACACCCCACACACACCTCCAGGGAGTTATTTAAGTAGGCTCCTTTAGGATGAAAACAGATGATGGCCAAAGAAAGCTCATAAATCTGGGTAAATAATATCTAAGCAATACCAAGGGACAAACTCTGGCTTTAATGACAGTCTTGCAGGAAAATTGAACTTTCCTTAAAAAAATAAAGAAAAGAAACTTTATTTTCATACTTCATCATTCTCTAAGCACATAGATCAAAACCTATCCCTGTTCTCAGGCGAGCACTCTGCGCAAGGGAAAAGCAAGAACTGACAGCTTGATGAATCCTCCCTACACCTGGGCAATAAATATGTAAGTTTTCTAATTCCAAACACAGAGATACTCATTAATATCTGTTTTCCTAGCCTGCTGTACCTTAGATTATTGTTACAGACTTTTAAAACCTGAAAAGTTAATGGTTTGTGTCAGTGAGACCTTCAATGTCCATTTGTCTAAAACTAAGCTGTAAGAGAAATTGCCAGCAAAATGAATGCCTCAGCGGACGTAGAAGATTCTTCCACTTGCCCTGCCTTTCTAAGGAATGGTGCTGTTTACTCGTTCTACCTACCCAGAGTGCTTCTTTATAAACACTGAAAATGCCTGGCTCACAGAACACAGCCTAACAGGCAATTAGACACAGTTCTAATGATTCACAGGACACAGTGACAGGTTTGTTGCAGGAAAAGAATATGATCCAGAAGCTATGTTGGAGCAAAGATGCCCATCACAGCCCCAGGCTGGCTCAGAACCAGAGGACCACAGAAACTCATAGAAGATCCAAATATCTTCCCTCTGTTGGGAACATATCAGGATGCACTTTCTCTCTGGACCCAGAAACCATGGATATGAGCATAAAACTCCTTAAACAAAGTGACCGCAAATGCAGTCTCTGATGCATTTTCTTGTGCATGTTTTTGATATATCACCAGTCAAGAGATAGAAAAGCCTTCCAGGTCTCTTGAGGAGACCAAATACAAACAGTAAACCTAAACCTCACATTGTAATCATTGCTAAGGGAACTATGGAACCATAGAAATCCAAAGTGTTATTACATGCAAATTAATACTTAGTCTCTGTTTTATGTCTTGACCAGGAGCCAGTATAAAGTTGGTTCCGTTCCTATTTCTAATTTTAAGCCACCTCTGCAATTTCTCAGTAAGCACTTGCCTCTGGCTTTCCCAGAACTGGGTTAGGAGATTATCTTTTGATGCTGATTTAATTCTTTTAAGAAGTAGCAATTTAACAGTGTCACAGTTGATGATTTATAAAAACACAAAAAAAAATAGTGTATGCTTGAGAGCAATCTATAAAAAGCAAAGGAAACAATAAATAGCTATGTGTTTGGTACTGACCTGACTGAGCTGGTCATCTTGCTTGTTAGCACACGCAAGATAAGAAATACTACTCTTCTATAAAATGCCTTTGCCTACTGCCCACTGTTACTGTTGCTCTTACAAAACACTCAATGATTGCTTGTTGAATAAGTAGTGCTCTCCAAACTTCTCCATATTAGAGACTGCCTATCTAATATCAGAGTGTGTTGGGTAGATACAGGTGTCAACCTGACGATTGAAGGCTGACTTCTGAGCATTCTGGAAAAAAATAGGTAGTTAAGACAAGCCTGTAAGAAATTATGGAACTGCAAGAAGACCCAGCCCATACTGGGTAGGACTGTTCCCTGGGCAGGTAGATAAGAAGGAGAAATCTGGTTCAGTAGTTTGGGATGTTTCATGCACTTTCTCATGTTATCATGCAGGTATTCTGGCAAATAGAAAAGTGTGTCCTTCTCTCAGCTTTTTATTTGGATATGGTGTGGCCAGTTCCCTCACCTCCTATTGTTGGCATGAACTCTCCTACCAAGTTGAACTATGAGCTGTAACTAGAATTATAAAGAAGAACTACTTTAAGTACTTTAATCAGCAACATGAAGATGAATTGCAACAGAGAATATCACATATCTCAAGCTTTTAATTTGGGGTGCATCTGGAACTTTATATCCTTCTATTTATTAATGACATTTTCAGGAACCCAGTCTAGGAATCTGGGTGTGGACCCATGTGGATCACTTTATTGATATAAGGGAAGATTACTTAAAAGTTGGCTATGGCTATGGTTGCAGCCAAGTAGTTAGCAAAGGAATGCTTTCAAGTATAAAAATGCTCAAAGTATGGATACTAATTTTTTCAACTTGAAGAAAAACACTGTCTTCGGTTCAGGTGGGAATAAAAAAAAAGGAAGGAAAAGCTATTCAGAAGACAAGGTATAATATTGACCCAAATAAGTTTAATAAATGATTGCTAAACTCCTTTTTATCCAATTTCTGCACTTAAAACAACTCCCAACTTCTGATTTCATTAACTTACGGGGCTATTTTTTGCTTTTCTTTGTAATTTTATAACCATATTCTGAAGAAGTAAAGGTCCCAAAGTAGTGAGAAGAGACAAGTTTGACAAGTTTGGTGCTGTATAGTTGTGTAACTTTCTTCTTTTATACTTAGAATTTCATAATCACTTTCCATGACATCAAGTAGAAATAGGATGCCAATTCAAAAATTTGGAATATATAAGAAGAAATTCACTAGAACTAGATTTAAGGAATGAAATTAGGATACCTTTGAATCTGTGTGCAATAACAAACAATAATACAGAAATAATCACTTATGTTCACATTTTCCATCTTGAAAGAAGATTCTAGACATATTAAACACTTTCTGTTTTATGTCTTTGTCACATATTTGGGGCAGGTTATTTTATATCATGAGAATTGGCAGGGAAACTTGGAATTCCAAAGGACTTCTTCTGACTCTAAGCCTTGCCTTGTCTTGAACATTATCTCCAGAAGCATGAAATCTTGCACAAGAAGTGAGAAAACAATCACAGAAGGCAAATTAAGGCCTCTGGGCATGATTAATGATAACTCATCAGTTCAAACTCATCCCTATACCCATTGCTCTGATATCAACAATAGGTCATTAGGACTTTGGAAAACTGTCTCTCTATAGCACTCAAAAAGGCAAATGATGATTAAAAATAAATACAAGTATTTGCTTCAGTGTTTTTCTTTCTATTTCTTCAAACATTCTATCAAGGCAAATAGTCTCATACTCTGAATTTTAAAAGTTCACATCAGATTACTTATTCTTTTTTTAAAAAGTAGCATCATTAAGCAATAGTATTCGTATTTATCACCTAGAAATTTCACTTTACAGAGATTTTTTAACAAGGAAAGTAAAATATAATTACGGACTAATATACAAAAAAATGATAGCAAACATTTAAAGAGTTTAAATATCCAGTGATATGGAACTTAGAAAATAAGCTATACTATCGACATTACGTAGCATTACGTACAGTAAAAGCAATCTACAGCCTTTAACGGCATGCGAATGTGTGCAAGATTTAAAATTGAATGGGAAAATGTTACAATTTAACATGTTATCATCAAGGCAGCAACTGCTACTTCTGGCTCCCTCATCAATAGGTCTCATATCCCTTTTTCAGCCATATCCTGAACCATCTGAAATGCTCTGGGATTACTTCAAAGATAGCCTGATCCCCTGTGCATCCTCAAACTTGGCATGGACTCTGGATACTCTATCCATCTCCCCGAAATGTGGTAGTCATAAGTCTGAGGATGCTGGCTGGTTGTAGAGTGCTTGGCTAGCATGTGAAAGGCTCAATACTGCTTTAGAGCATCAAGATGTGGATGCAGACAGTAGATATTAAGAAAGAACAAATTGTACTATGAATGGTACTCATTCTTCTAGTCTCAGTGCCTAGATGGATCATGGAGGTAATAACAAAGATTAGGATTGTGGAGGAAGGAGAAACAGGTTTGAAGCAAAAAAGTGGTCTTCTTCATTCAGATGCCCCATTTGCAATATATGTGAGACTACTGCATACAGAACAAGATTCAGCTACTCACTTGTATTTCTTTCTAGGAGTTGATCTCTCCAACTGCTCTGTGTTCACTATCTTGGAAACTGAGCTCTGGTTTTTCTTGTTCACAGGCTTACCCTTCAACTTGGATGCTCTAGAGGAGGAAAAAAGAACGTCCAGTGAGATCAATCCAAAATTCTAGTTCTCATACCCACTGCCTATCCCAGCAATGGAATATCCAAATGACATGCAATGACTTGATAGAATCAAAAAGGATTCTGGGTCTCTCCTGGTTTTTCAGATGTAAAAAAGTGAATTACTCCAGTTTGTGGGACATTCCTAGGCAGTTGCTCCTGTGAGCCCAGAAAGGGTTCACTGAGGACATACCCTGGCTAAATGTAAAGTTTCCAGGATTGACAGCCTTCATCTATGGAAACTGGCCTACTTTCTTTTAGTCCTTACATTAACTGATACTTATATTTATTGTTTTTCACTAGTTATTAAATATTTAGTGGAAATCATACCACAGCCCTCTGTACATATAGGTATGCCATTCATATGTTTATATGTTACTTTAAATAAATGATTGCTGTACCCCAAACTTGAAATTTTACATCCTCACATGAATTGATTTTTAGAATATGTGAACTCATTAGAGTCTGAGAAAAACATCTCTGATAAGCAGGAAGAAAACAAAGGGTTCATTTAGCAGAACCGAAGGGGAAAGTAAATTGGCATTTCTTTGATCTGTTTTTAATTCACACCATGTGACAAGAATGTAAAGGCATATGACACTCTCCACTGCATCACTAAGGTGGCAGGATCAAGATGATCACATTCATGCATTTGCTAAAACTATCTATGCAATACTTCTATTTCTTTGTGATGTATTATGATTTATTCTAGCAAAACTCCAGTGTGTATGGAAAATCACCAGTCCATCAATGCATAATTAAGATTTCATTTTTCAAGTCTCACCTTCCTGAAATTCTGTTAGAATAAAGCTGCCACACCATTGGGGAAGTCTATGCTGCTAAATCTGACTGACCACTTGTGGCCACTTTTTTGACATGAGGGATCAAAATGTCAAGTTGGCTGTGATTCCAGGGAAATTTCTGGAGCTAACAAGCTAGCAGTAAATATTCTTTACTTTTCTGATTTCTCAAGCTGAGTTCAATGTTAATTTATCTTCCTGATGTGAGGAAGGTTTGTTGGAGATCGAAAGATATCTTTCAAGCATCTTTAAACTACCCTTTTATGGCAATGTTCTTGAAAACTTGGAGTTTTCAAGTTGGATAATCATTTCAGTTTTGCCTTCCTAAATATTCGGGCCCTTTCTATTCAAGGACATCTAGGAAGCCTATCTATATTTTTGTGGATATCTCTTTGTATTTCTGTGAGAGACATAGAGAGATAGGAAAAAAAAATAAAACAATCAAGGACAGGAAAGGGCAAGAAGCCCCATAACATATTCTCTCACTTTAGTGTGACTCTATTTAATTCTAAAACACAAAATTCTAAATTGGTAGATAGTGGCTGGAGCAGAGAAAGCAGAGAATATTTGTCTTCATGAGTAAAATAGTCCAATGTTCTCCATTATTCCAATAAGCCTTCAGTTAAAGCCCTGTTAAACAAAATGTATCACAAAGAAACAAACTCTGTAGCTTAAATTACATGTCATATAGTTTCTCAAAACATACACACACACACATACACACACACACAAATTTTCATTTATCATCCCAGATTAAGAGTTGTATACACCGGGGCTGGAGAGGTGGCTCAGTGGTTAAGCCTCCGCCTTGCAGGCGGAAGGTCCTGAGTTCGGATCCCAGATCCCACGTATAGACGCCAGGCGGAAGCGGGGGCGGCCTGCGCTTCTGGTCCTGGTAGGGCGGAGCCTGTGAATCCCGGGGCAGAAGGAGGTGGAGGCGGCCATGGTGGTTCCAGAATTCGTCCGTGGTTCTACACAGACACAGACACACACACACACACACCGACACACGCGTGTGCGCACATACACAAGCATATGCACACAGTTGAATAAATAACAATAATAAAAAAAAATTAAAAAAAAAAGAGTTGTATACACCACAGATATTCTGTACTAGCAACTGAAGCACCAAATCTTTTCAAAAGGTCAAAGTGATAACAGAGGAATTTATAGAGATACAGAGTAATTTTGTAGCATCCATCTCAAAAATGACCTCAATCGTCTGCACTTTTATAAACTACCTTAAACTCCTGCTGGAACAGGGTGTTTTGTTTACAAGCCAACAATATCATTAATCAGATGGGACTGTGTGATCTATTAGATGGCTTACTTTTAATGCCTGGCTTATTATTGTAAGCTTTTAGTCCAATATACAGCTCAAAAGTTTCAACAACAAAAAGAAATCCTGCATTCAGATCAAAGGCAAGACTGCCTATGTGTTTGTTCTGCATGCCAGTATGAATATCATTTAAATCCAAACATAAACAAAAGCTAATTAACTGGCACAGTTTTCATTGGAGAGTAAGTGGATGCTGTTGGCTGACATGCATGTTATCATCAGCCGACAGAGCAAGACTTCTAAATTCCTCTGGCTGAGCTGAAATACCCTATTCCATGTGGCTGGAAAATCTTTTTCCTTTCTATATTCCATATTTAAATTCATGGAAATCAACTTAGGACATTTAACCCTCATCAACTAACATGTCAGTTTCTTCTGATTTTTTTTCCTCTGATGACCTATATTTGTCACCAAGATTTTATGAGAATGTGAGCTATGCATGTAGTTCATGGCAGAATGCTTGCCTACCATGAATGTACTTGGATTGGTTTCTTGGAGGGGTGTTTGTTTTCTATGATGGTTTTGTACATAAAACGCAATGGATCAAATTAATTTTCACCCCATATTACCCAATTCCATCACCCCTCCCCCATTTCATCACAATGTGAACCTTATTTTTCCCCAATCATTTATTTCTTCCTTTCTTGTCTTTTTTGCACATGTAGCCTAGTAAGTCTCATCTGGGTTGCCTGTATTGGCATATTCTTCAGTCTTTACCAGCACTAGCACTTTATATGTACATTGTGTGGGTTTACTTCCTCCTCCTTCTGTCCAGCATAAATCCTCAGTAGTCTCTCACGAGGAGTGGTGTCTCATGTGTTCTCCCTCTTTCATGGTGAACTGTTGCTGGACCAAATTTTGTACAGGTCTTGTAGAAACAGACATGACTGCCATGAGTTCATGGGTATGGCAACCCTGTCATGTCTAGAAGATGCTATCTGACCACACCCTTTTGTGAGTGGTCAGGACCTTTTGACTCATCCCCCCTTCCCACAATCTCCCTTAAACTTTGGTTGGGAGAGTGGTTTAGATGTCCTGTTTAGACCTAGAAGTACACAGTAATTTACTCTCTGTATTTTGGCCAGTTGTGAAAGGAACCTTTCCTTGTGAAGGAAGGTTCTCAGTGTTCATATATATGGGCTTAATGATAAGTGCTTAGATGGCAGCTTGCTATCATATCCTTACGGCTAAACAAGAGTAGCTTCTTCCCAACTGTAGTGCAGGAACAGTAGGTCTCTGCAATTTAGCTGATCACCAGCAAACACACAGGCATCATCATCATATTCATCATCACAGGTTTGGAGAATAAGCTTGAAAAGCCATATTTTCCATGCCAAGGACAGTAATGAATGCAAATAATATCAGCACTTGGAAGACTAATTTTCCAGGACAAATCTCTCTCTCTCTCTCTCTCTCTCTCTCACACACACACACACACACACACACACACATACATATACTGTACTTTGAGAGACTACATATAGGTTTCTATATCTCCAGTTTCTGTCAACCACCATTAGATTAAAATTAATGGCAAAAGAATTGTGTACACTGAACATGTCCTGATGATTTTTCCAATCTTGTTGCAGAAATACATAGTATAGCAATAGTCTACATTAGCATTTACATTGCATTAAACACAATAGGTAAATTTAAGACAAAGTATATAGTAATATATAGTTTGTATTCAAATACCACATGTTTTATATAAGCAGTCTGAATGTCAAGAGATTTTGCTACACTAAAATGTCTTGGGGGATCCTAGGACAAACTTCCCTTTAAAACAAGGGCTTTCTTCAGTCTCAAGATGATGAAGCAACTTACCAGTGTTTGAGTTACCTTCCTGTCATTATCACAAATAACAAGATAATTCAACTTGTAAAAAGAAAAGATGTGTTTTGGTTCACAGAGTAAGAGGTTCCAGTCTAGGACCATTTCGACTATTTCTTTGGGCGTTCAATATATAGTTAACATAAATATAAAGTTAGCAAGAAACTCTGTGTTCATGACCAGGAACAAAATAGAAAGAATAAGAATCCAAAGTCGTTCTCAGAGTTCCATAGTCACAACCTACTCTCCTTGTACCAAACTCTGCTATAACTACTCTTCTGTTGTGATAAAGTCCTCTGACCCAAACAACTTAAAGGAGAAAAGGTTATTATTTGACTTAGACTGCAGAAGGTATAGAGTTCATCATAGTGGGGAACATATGGTGGACGGCAGACTGTGCAGCCAAAGCAGAAGTCTGATTCACACTACATCAGCCACGGGGAGGCAGAGAGGGAGAAAACAGGGCCAGGTTATTCAACCATAAGTTTCTCCCCCAGTCACGTATTGCCTCCAACAAGGTTCCACCTCCTCAAGGTTCCAAAACAGCATCAACAACTGAGGACTAAGTATTCAAACAGCCCCCTGTGTGGGAGGTTTCGCATTCAGCTGACGATAACACACTCCAGTTCCTCCAAATACGCCTCACCTTTTAAAGTTTCCACCACTTCCTCTTAGCATGTAACTGAAGAACCAAGCCTTTAAAGCATGGTGAATTGGAGGATATTCATGATCCAAACCATAGCAAGGCTAGTATTAAAGATATCCATTGATAGGTTTCATTCACTCTATAACCACATTCTGAACTAAAAATGTTGGATGAAATCTGCACAGAACTATTATCTAAAGCCTCCCCAGCAGCAAGAAGTGCTTGTTGACTTAGGTTTGCAATCACAGCATTTGGGAAACAGACAGGAAGCTCGCTGCAGGTTTCAAGGGCAGCCTTAGCTACGTAGTAAGCTCGGGACAACCTGAGCTACAGTTAGAGTGAAATCTTGGGAGAAAGACCAAATTCTTCCCCCACCAAAAAAAAAAAAAGAATATTTTTCATTCTGATTTCCTTCTCATTAAGTGAGCACACTTTGTCCTTGCTTCCACAGACTTTGTTCTGTGGACTTCAGTATTACTTATTATCTGCTCCAGGATATATTTTTTAAATAAAAAGTTATTTTGATAAACCATGGAAAAACACAATTACATTCCTGATGTAGAAATAAAAAACACAACCAAAATTGAAGGTCACAAATAAAACTTTAAAAGTTTTGAAGGACTTGGGGCTGGAGAGGTGGCTCAGGGGTTAAGCCTCTGCCTTGCAGGCAGAAGGTTCTGAGTTCAGATCTTAGACCCCACCTATAGACAATGGGCTGAAGCGAGGGCTGCCTGCATTTCTGGTCCTGGTAGGGCAGGGCCTGTGAATCCCTGTGCAGAGTAAACAAGGAGGAGGTGAAGGCAGTCCATGGTTCCTGAATTCGCCGGTGGTTCTACACACACACACACACACACACACACACACACACACACACACACATGTGCATACACACACAATTGAACAAATAATAAAAAAATTTTAAAGTTGTGAAGGACTTGTTTAACATTTAGAAAAAAATAAAAAGCTGTAAGTACTTCAAATCATTCTTTCCTTTTCAAAAGAAATCTACTTTCAGAATAATGAGAAATATTAATAGCTATCTCTATATCTGACACTATGATATGTCAAGTACTGTCCTAAAAATGTCACACTATAATCATTATAATAATAGCAAGAGATAATTCCTAATTAACTACCAAAGAATCACCATTGAAATGTGTAGAAGTAGAACCAACAAGACGGTTCAGAGGGTAAGGGTGCTTACCACTAAGCCTAATGACCTGAGTACAATCCCCAGAGCCTCCATGATGAAAGCAGGGAATCAATTCCTACAAGTTAAACTCTGGCTTCCATACACATAACTTTGTATGTACACATGCCTCCCCAAAACTCACATACATACAATACACAAAAATAAATGAATAAATAAATAAATAAATAAATAAATAAATAAATAAATAAATAAAGATGTGGGCAGTAATTTTGTAACTAAATATGAATAAGTAACTTTGCCTTGGAACTTAAAAGAAATTTTGCCAGGAAAGAAATTGATTAGGTTTATACCAAGGTATTGCATTTTTTTTAGGGGCTATAGTAAATGGGATTGTTTCTCTCAGGGCTTTTTCACTTTTTTCATTCTGGGCATATAGGAAGGCCTCTGATTATTGCACATTTATTTTGTATCCTGACACCCTGCTGAACTTCTCAATTAGTTCCAGGAGCTTCCTGGTGGAGTTTTTGGGATCACTCAGGTATAAGATCATGTCATCTGCAAATAGGGATAGCTTGACTTCTTCCTTGCCGATTTGAATCCCTCTTGTGTCCCTTTCTTGTCTTATGGCTTCAGCTAAGACTTCAAGTACAATATTGAATAGAAGTGGTGAGAGTGGACAGCCTTGTCCAGTTCCTGATCGAACTGGGAATGCTTCCAAGTGTTCCCCATTGAGCATAATCCTTGCTGTGGGCTTGTTGTATACAGCTTTTATTATATTGATAAAGGTTCCTTCCATTACAATGAAAACTTTAAAACCCTAAAGAAAGAAATGCAAAAGACACCAGAAAGTGGAAAGACCTCCCATGTTCCTGGATTGGCAGAATCAACATCGTAAGAATGACCATCCTACCGAAGGCAATATACAAATTCAATGCTATACCAATTAAAATCCCAAAGCAATTCTTTTTTTTAACATTTTTTATTATTATTTCCGCTCATACAAACTCAATAGGTAGACCAGTTCCCTCCCCCCTCCTGCTCCCCCCGAACCCCTTGCTCCCCCTCCCTCCCTCCCCATCTCCCAGTGCCTCCCCCCCAATTCCCAGAGAGTCCTTTATTGTGTATGCCTAACTCTCCTCTTGGTCCTCCTTTCCGATGACATAAAAGGACCCAGTGGCAATTCCCTGAACCCTTTCTCGTGTTCCCCTTAAGCACAGGAACACTTCTGTGGCCATCAATCCCTTGCCTCCAAGGATCTTGGTGCCTTTAGCCGATGTTAGACTTTGTGAGGTCAATAGTGTGATGGACATGGCGCAAGGCATGCAAAGTCCTATTATGATTGCCAAAGCAATTCTTTAAAGAAGTTGACCAAACAATCTCAAAATTCATATGGAGGCACAAAAGACCCAGGATAGCAAAGACAATCTTGAGTAGCAAAAAAAAACACTGCTGGAGGTATTACCATACTAAACCTTAGTCTATACTACAAATCCATAGTTATAAAAACATCCTGGTACTGGCTCCAAAATAGACACACAGATTAATGGATAAGGATTGAAGACCCAGATATAAGCCCACAAAATTACAGCCATTTGATCTTTGACAAAGGGGCCCAAAGAATCCAATGGAAAAAGAACAGTATCTTCAACAAATGGTGCTGGCAAAACTGGATCTCCACATGCAGAAGATTAAAACTGGACCCGTACTTGTCACCTTGTACAAGACTTAATTCCAAGTGGATCAAGGACCTTGATATCAGGCCAGAGACTATAAAAACCATAGTTGAAAGGATAGGGAACTCCCTCAAGCTGATTGGGCTAGGCCAACAGTTCCTAAACAGACATCCAATGGCACAGTCACTGCTACCAACTCTCAACAGTTGGGATCTTGTGAAATTAAAGAGCTTTTGTTCAGATAAAGAGATTGTAACACGAGCTCAAAGGCAACCCACAGAATGGGAGAAAATCTTCACTAACCACATATCTGATAGAGCTTTATGTCCAGAGTGCACAAAGAACTTAGAAAACAAGGAAACCACTGGCCCAATTAAAAGATGGGCCCTGGAACTTAAAAGAAACTTTACCAGGGATGAAATTAAAATGTCTAACAAATATCTTAAAAAATGCTCCACTTCTTTAGCCATCAGGGAAATGCAAATCAAAACTTCCCTGAGATATCATCTCACCCCAGTCAGGATGGCAAAAATCCACAATACAAACAATACCAAATGCTGGAGAGGATGTGGAGAGAGGGGAACTCTCCTACATTGCTGGTGGGAATGCAGGCTTATACAACCACTCTGGCGAGCCGTCTGGAGATTCTTAAAGGAATTAAAGATTGAAATGCCATAAGACCCTGATATTCCACTTTTGGGAATAACCCCCCATGAGGCAGAGGTTCACCTCGATAGCACAAGCACAACTATGTTCATAGCAGCATTGTTTACAATAGCAAAGACATGGTATCAACCCAAATGTCCAACAGTTGACGAGTGGATAAGAAAAAGGTGGTATCTATACAATGGAGTACTACTCAGCCATCAAAAATGATGAATTACTGGAATTTGCTGGGAAATGGATGTCATTAGAAACAATTATATTAAGTGAAGTATCCCAGACCCAGAAAATTAAGCGCCGTATGTACTCCCTAATAGGTGGCTCCTAATACCAATCCCACCCAGCCCATCTTGAGACACTCATAGGTAAATCTATGCATTACCTACAGTAATTGCAAGGATTATGAACAGGAGGGATGGGGTTGGAGGGCCACACCAGACACAAGGAGAGAGGGGACCATGTTACAGCAGAGAAAATCGGCCTCCAAGGAATGCAAGTAAGTAATGTGACACCTGGTTAAGTTCACAGATGTTCGTTCCTGATCATTTTCAACTGAGGGGGTATGATCTCACCAGAAGGGGAGGGCATATAGTCTGGCAGATAAAAAGTAACCAGTTTACAAATGGGTGATTGACCCCTCCCTCACTGAGGTTTCCTACTTTTATTACATCTACCCTTGAATTGACCAGGGGGTGACATATAGTGTCCATCAGGATGGAGTGAAGGGCATTGCATGAGCAGCAAAACTGCAAAGGGAAATCAACAAACCACAATCCAGAACTTCAGAGACTCTATATCAACCACCTAAAACTAGGCCAGACTAATCTCTCCCCATCCTGAAGCTCCGGGACATTTGCGGAAGAGGGGGCAGTAAGATTGTAAGAGCAAAACGATGGGAGGAGCAATGATTTGCAAGATTCTCCACACTAGTTAGGGCCAAAGCAATCATAATTGGACTTTGCATGCCCTGCGCAATGTCCAACACACTATTGACCTCACAAAGTCTAGCATCTGCTAAAGGTACCAAGATCCTTGGAGGAAAGGGATTGACAGCCACAGTAGTGTTCCTATGCTTAAGGGAAATACGGGAAAGGATTCAGGGAAATGCCACTGGGTCCTTGTACCTCACCGGAGAGGAGGGCCCAGAGGAGAGTTAGGCATGCACAATAAAGGACTCTCTGGGAATGGGGGCAGGAGGCACTGGAGGATGGGGAGGTAAGGGTGAAGGAAGGAAGAGCAGGGGGTTCGGGGGGAGGGGGAGGGAGGGATGGAACTGGTGTACCTATTAAGTTTGTATGAGCGGAAATAATAATAAAAATGTATTAAAAAAAGAAATTGAAATGTCTAACATATATCTTAAAAAATGCTCCTCATCCTTAGCCATCAGGGAAATGCAAATCAAAACCTCCCTGAGATGTCATCTCACCCCGGTCAGGATGGCAAAAATCCACAATACAAACAATACCAAATGCTGGAGAGGATGTGGAGAGAAGGGAACTCTCCTAATTGCTGGTGGGAGTACAGGCTCATACAACCACTCTGGCGAGCCTTCTGGCGATTCTTAAAAAAGTTGAAAATTGAAATGCCATATGACTTTGCTATTCCACTTTTGTGAATAATCCCCCATACAGCAAAAATTCACCTCGATAGCACAAGCACAACTATGTTCATAGCAGCATTGTTTGGCAAAGTCATGGAATCAATCCAAATGCCCAACAGTTGACGAGTGGATAAGGAAAATGTGGTACATTTATACAATGGAATGCTACTCAGCCATCAAAAATGATGAATTAATGAAATTTGCCAGGAAATAGATGGAATTAGGAAAAATTATATTAAGAATATCCCAGACACCGAAAGTTAAGCACCGTATGTACTCCCTAATAGGTGGATTCCTAGTACCAAATCCACTTAGTGACACACTCAAAGATAAATCTCTGTAATACCTACAGTAATTGCAAAGATTATAAGCAGGGAGGGAAGGGGAAGGAGGATCCAGCCAGAAACAAGGAGAGAGGGGATCATGCTACAGCAGAGAAAATAGGCCACTATCAAGGACTGCAAATAAGTAATGAGACATCTCGTTGGGCTCGCAGACTCTCCTTACTGGTCACTTCCGTCTGATGGGGTATGATCTCACCAGAAAGGGAGGGCATAGAGTCTGGCAGATAGATGGTAACATCCTGCAAATGAGAGACTGACCCCCCCCAGAGGTCTCCTATTCTTTTTCCATCTACCTTTGAATCTACTCTTATAATAAAGCTCTATTTTAACAGCATTTTATCTCTGGCCAGGGAGTGATATCCAATACCCATCATGATGGAGCCAAGGGCGGTTTAAGAACAGCAAAACTGAGAAAAAAAATCAACAAACCATAGTTCAGAAAATCAGAGACTCTGTATCAACCACATGGAACTGGGCCAGCCTAATCTCTCCCCATCCTGAAGCTCAGGGAAATTTACGGAAGAGGGGACAGTAAGATTGTAAGAGCCTAAAGATGGGGAGGAGCAACGATATGCAAGATACTCCACACAAGTTGGGCTGAAATAATCATAATAGGACTTTGCATGACCTGCGCAATTACCAACATATCATTGAACCCCCAAAGTGTAGCATGGATCACAGGCACTGGGATTCTTAAAGGCAAGGGATTAACAGCCACAATAGTGTTCCTATACTAAAGGGGAACACAAAAAAGAGTTCTAGTCAATGCCACTGAGTCCTTACATCTCATCAGAGAAGAGGACCCAGAGGGAAGTTTGACATGCACACTAAAGGTTGCTCCAGGAATGGAGGGGAGGGAGCACTGGGAGAAAGGGGGGGAAGAAAAGGGAAAAGGGGGGAGGGAGCAAGGGGATCCAGGGAGGGGTGGAGGGAGGGAGGGGAATGGGGTACTTATCAATTTTGTATGAGTGGAAGAAATAAAAATAAATAAATAAATAAATAGATAAATAAATAAATGTAAAAATAATGATACGGGCAGTAATTTTGTAACTAAACATGACTAAGTAACTTTGCTAAAGATTGTATAACTAGTAAACAGGAAAAATTTACAACCCACAGAGAAATCAGAGTTTTTCATTACTATACTATTTAGTGTCTCTAAGTCTTGGTTTGTTTAGCAACACAGAGCAGTGAAAGTATAGCACTTCTGTTCACAGTTAAAAACAGGGAGCAGACATGGTCTTGCTAGTAACAATGACATGACCAACTATTTCAGATAACAGACAACAGGTAGCCCAGAACTGGGATACATAAACACAGAGGAAGCACAGCTGCACACAGGAGGATACTTAACTACAATCTGACTATCCCTTTGTGCTACTAAATTGGCAGGAATGTGTGGAACATTGCAGCAGACAGGAAGAAACTACACAAAGAAAAATGGAAGAAATCTGCATATAGAAAATTACATTGATAATGGTATAGCCATTTCTGGAGACACTTGAGCAAAACTCAGTGAGGTCAGGAAAAGGTCTAAAAAGAACTGAGGATTGCATGTGGTAACTTTATGGGCCTCACATATAACACAGAAACAATCACACTCTAACAAACCGTATTTGAAAAGCCTGATAGGTCTTTGATTAATGACCCCCAAATGGTCACACCCTACTAGTACTAAAATACCTACAGAATAAAGATGTTGGCAGATATATTCCAACAAAGCATTCCAGCAAGCTTTGAAAATTTTAAGCCAATCCTCCATGTTTTTAACTCGCTTACTGAACAAACTCTGACTATCTTTAAAAAGCCAACAGAGCACAACATAAGCATTCAACAGAAGAGTGGTTGGGAAAGAAGGTTTTAGTGGAAGGAGAGTGGATAGGATAAGGTAATATGAAGTGAAAATATATGACATTCATTGTATTCCTACATGAAACCATCAACGAAGAAAAGAGAAACACAATAATTTAAAATCCAAACATCAGAAGGTTGAAAAGATGGCTCAGGGTTTAAAGCCTTTGCCTAATTAACAAAAGGACCTGAGTTTGATCCCTAGATTCCACATAAAATTTCTGAGCAGATATGGCAGAAGCCTGTAAAACCCCAGAGCAAAACAATAAGGAAGTAGAATAATCCAGAATGTCACCCTTGGTTCTTCACAGGCACACACACACACACACACACACACACACACACACACACACACACACACTCAGGTATCCTTCTATGTACATGCATGCATCATCATTTAATATAAATTACAAGCACATTCCCCGAGAAGTAAATTTTGACCCATAATGCTTATTAAAAGTAGTCAATAAAAATAAATAAATAAAAATAGAATCACAAATGACAAAATTATTAACATTTGACAACTATTTTGATAAGGTTGGTACTACCATGATTATGTAACTAGTCAAATCTGCTTTTAAAAACAAAAGATGAAAAGAATACATAAAGGTTAATAAACCTCATGATCATAAAGCACCAAAATTATTTAAATAATTAAATAAATATTGGTAAATCAAATAAAGAAAAATGCCAGTGAGATCAAGCTCTGAAATCCAACTTTAGCTACTACATGAAAATCAATTATTATAATTTAACATGCTGATAGAAAGGGAGAAAATGATACACTTTGTCTCAACTGATGGGATAAAAGAGATTTGAAAATAATTAAATCTTTCTACTTTTACAAGCATATTAAGTACTTATCCCTGCTTCTCTCCATTGTCTCTCCCTCCCTTCCCTCCAAAGAGGGACCCCTTGGGGTCCATGAAAGCTTATGGATAGAAGGGGGTGGGATAGATTGAAGAAGGGAGGGAAGGGGGATGGGTGAAGAGGGGATGAGGGAAATGAGGATGAGTACTCAATATGTTTGTAAAACTAGAAAAATAAAATAACTTATTAAAAAATTAAATATCCATTCATAATAAAAAAATCTTCACAACCTAAAGATGGTTCACTATTAGGTAAGACATTCCATTCAAGGCAGGACTGCTGCATCTAGGAACTCACTACAATGAGACTTGTCCTTACCAGATCTACATAATGACTGACATACCAACATGCCTCCATAGACTATTTAGGATTAAGAAAGATAAGAACATACAGAGGAAACCTTTGAATGAGTGAAGGGAAATGCCCCATCAGTGGGGTGGCCTGAAGAAAGACAACTTGGTATGTCACAGAAGTCTGAACCCCACAAGAGGAGACAAGCCAGAGGGAACCCTGGGGTCCATACTGGCAGAAGGGTAAGAAGGAGTGGGAGGGTTTGATGAGGAGAAAGGGAGAAAATGATACACTTTGTCTCAACAAAGTGGGAAAGATGGGAAAGAGAGGCTATGTAAGGAAACAGGGATGAATACTCACTATGCTTGTAAAAGTAGAAAAATAAATAAACTTCACTAAAATAAGAATTGCTTTGAAAAAATAAAGAACACTTGTGAGAAACTAACTCTTACATAGATGATCCTAAAAGGTAAAATTATTTTTCTTTCTTCAAATTATGAAATTTTAAAAAAGAAGCATACTTGTTCTTACCTCTTATTTTGGATATGAAAAGTTGTCCAAACTGCTGAAATAATACAGTATGCAATGCATAATTTAGAAGGTAAGGTGGAGGAACATCTATATAGTAAGATAACTGCTCCCAAATCTGGCTACATGAGTTTGATCCCTTTAAGCTCACATGGTAAAAGGTGAGAACTGACTTCTGAAAGTTGTCTTCTCATCTCCACCTGTGTGGCATGGTATATATGGGCCTCTCTGTGCCTTCTCTTCTTCTCCTTCTCACAAATGAATTAAAATAATTAAAGAGTATAAAGGAAAGTAGAAGGATTGTGCATCTATTCTACACCATTTTCAAAATGATTACTAGAATTTATAAGTTATGCTATAATTTCAGGATGCAAGATCAGAAGCAAACATCAGTGCTCAGTATAGTCCTCTTTGCCTGCCTACCTTGGCAAAGGCTGGGTGGCTTCACCATTGTGTGCCCAGCCTGGCCCACAGCTTCTGGAAGATCTTCTAATTCCACCTCCCATTTTCCCTTTGATGTCGGGATTATGGATGCCTGTGTTGCTGTCTCCTGCTTTTACACAGCTTCTGAGAAAAGTTAGTTGCTAACTTTATGCTACAGACTGAAATATGTATCCCCAAATTCCCAAGTTAAAAATCTTAAATCCCAGTACTTCAGAATTGTCTGTATTTGGAGAAAAGATCATTAAAAAGAAAAGTAAGGGTAGATAGGTTACTAAGGTAAGACCTAATCTAACATTACTGGAATCTTTATAAGAAAAACTTAGAAGACCCCCACACACACACACACGAACACAACCATATGGAAATCTAGGTAGAAAGAGACCATTTGGAATCTAAGGAGATATGTCTCAGAATTATCAAGCCAAACTTGATATGCTTTCTTAGTGTTATTGACATAATTAAATTACAAATATTAGATCCAAATGAAGTAACATTTTCTCTTCTTAGCTTTCCTGCTATTTAGGCAAACCAATATTTAAGATTAATTGCCAAACTGAGATTCCTCTGGAGTAACTGAAAAATGTTCCAAACTCTTTTTCTACCACTAGCATAGATGTATATAAATTTCTAAGCACAATGATTGTAGTACTGTATATTAATATAAATGTGCTTTCAGCCCATTATCTGACATTGGTCAGATAAAATGCTGTCATGCAAAATAATGCAGAAATGTATCAGCAGTTACCAGTACACAAGAAACCATCCTCCTACATGCCCTCTGGCCACTCCCCTGCAACCCTGAGGCTTGAGCATGCCGTAACTAAAGGGATCCAGCTGGCAAAAATCTCCTAAGATACCCAAGCCTACTCTGCAGATATTCAATCCCACTGATGTCCAGAGATGTGCTCTGATAATGAGGAAGATGACAAGGATTGGGGATTTGATAAATTCTTTAAAACTGTTCTCTTAATTGATCAAAGGTAAATAAACCTAGGTCACCTCAATTTAAGCACTTTTAGCACAGAAGGATGTTTGTGATAGTGTTAAGAACAAAATTTATTTTACCTATGCACCCAACATTAGGATCAGGCCTTGACTGACTTTCTCTATAGTCAGGTGTGTATGAATATATACTTATCCCCTTGCACCTATATAAAATTGTTGAGAGAGATAGACAGATAGACAGAGTATATTTAAAGGAAGGAACAAAGCTGCATGGTGGTATCGGTAATACATTATCAGAGGACATCTGCTGATGCTCCAGTACAGAGTAACAACTGTGTATAAATTTCAATTACAAAAGTAAGCACCAAGCAGTATTTACAGTATTTGACATGGGACCAAAGTGAAAGCAAATCAGAGTTCTCTGACGACAAGCTATGAGTCTGGACCTTGCTATTCCTACTAGTGTTACTTAATCACCTGCCACAGCTTAGCTGACATGATAGTTGTGGGGGAGGCACCAGTGACGTTTGCTCTCAGGCTTCACAGGAAAGCCCACTCACCTGCTGAGTTCAGTATCACTATCTGTGGCATGAGTGTGCTACATTTAATTACTGTCACTATTATCTAAGAACTATGGTCCAGGAATGGACATAAGTGCACGTTGGCACTATGTAAAGGTGAATTCAGTCTCAGTTCTATCTTCCCGTTATTATAATGTGGCCCCATTCTTAGGATGGTCAGGATATTTTTATTTCAAAAGAAGATTAGTAAATGAAGTTCTGATAGCTGAGCTTCCCACTCTGTGGAGGCTGAGAGTCTGAACTAAGGAACTGAAGTCAAAGTATCTAGAAAGAAAAGTGTGGGAAGCTTTCAAAGCTTGAAGTTTTAAGAAAAGTGTGTGGGAAGGGAAGAGAAATTGCAATAATCTTTATACGAAATACTAATGTTACTATCTTCTTATCATCACTATTACCACCATCATCATCATCACACCATCATATTAACATTGCTTAAGCATAAAAATGACAAAAATGTATCATATGTAGTAATTTACTTCAATAATTTATTGCCTTATATAGGCAATAAGGCATATAGTTTAAGAAAGAGTATGTGATTTTTTTTCTTTTACTTACTGCAAATTTGAGCAGATATAATCATTTAAGGAAAAGACAGAAGCTATGTGGCCTTTTTGTTTTGGTAAACAGCACAATTTATTCTATAGGAAACCACAAAGAAATATCACTATGCAGCAAAAATAAGATCTGGTTGCAGCAAAAGTAGCAAAGAGAAAAATAAAACACAAATACTTAGAAACAGGACTTTGGGGGAAAAGTCTTTAAGTTTTGGAGAAAGCAGGCCTATTCTCTCTTGGGAACTGTGCAGAGCATAATCCTGCTCCTAGGCTGAAAGTTAAAGACAACAAAACCTATCTTTAATAATGTAGATATAGATATTAAAATGAGCACTAGACACAGAACAAAAGCTACATTTTTTGAACAGCCTTGACTATTCCTTCAGGTGCCATGGTTTAAGCTACTGAGTGGGTTGTCCACATCATCATGGCCTGATCTTGCTCAGATACCACAGACGAAGATGTGGGTTGCCCACATCGGCATGGTGTGGCCTCCTACAGCATTAACCTTTTTTAAATATTCAAAGGATTTGTTGGGTCTTAAAAGAAAAGCTAAATGGGAAAAAATCTGTTGCTAGTAGGTATATGAGAGCATATGAGAGCCTGGTGGGAAATGAGAACTTTACTGAGCAGCTCCAAGGCCTCAGCCCGGATAGTGAACATGCTTCCACTCAGGTTACTGATGGGAACACTAGAAGAAAGGTGCAGGACCCAATGCCAGCTCAGTACTAACAAATGCAAACATGGATCACCTGGTTAAAGTGTCGCCACTTTCCTGGGAAAGGAGTTGCCACCTCTACTCCACCATTACAATGTATAAAATCTGGCAGCACCAACGCTCTGCTAGTTGGGAGAAAACTCAGTGAGAAATCAAGTAACCAAAGAAAGGTTAGTGAGACCTGTAAACTGTACTCTGGGAAGAAGGCAGGTCACCTTCCCACTGAAGACAGTAGGCCAGTGTGAACACCAAGCAGAGGCAAGGGTCTGAAAGTCAGTCTCACACCATGTCAGTCTTCAAGGAAAAATCTGAGTGTATTGGAGTCTCCGCATAAGAAAGGTCTTGAACTTCAGAAATTTCTGGAAGTGCAAATAGTTTACATAAAAGAGTGAAAGCAATGTGGCCTTTTTAAAATTCCAAATGTCATAAAGCTCAGGGCTTACATCTGGCGATTCTTAAAGAAGTTAAAGATTGAAATGCCACATGACCCTGCTATTACACTTTTGAGAATAACCCCCCCACACAGCAAAAATTCACCTCGATAGCACAAGCATGACCATGTTCATAGCAGCACTGTTTACAATAGAAAAGTCATAGAATCAGCCCAAATGTTCAACAGTTGACGAGTGGATAAGGAAAATGTGGTACATTTATATGATGGAATTCTATTCAGTCATCAAAAATGATGAATTAATACAATTTGCCGGGAAATGGATGGAATTAGAAACAATTATATTGAGTGAAGTATCCCAGACACAGAAAATTAAGCATCATATGTACTCCCTAATAGGTGGATCCTAGTACCAAACCCACTTAGAAACACTCAAAGACAAATCTCTGAAATACCTACAGTAATTGCAAAGATTATAAATAGGAGGGATGGGGAAGGAGGGCCCCACCAGAAACAGGGAGAGAGGGGACCATGTTACAGTGAGAAAATAGGCCACCATCAAGGACTGCAAGTAAGTAATGAGACATCTGGTTAAGTTCACAGACTTTCCTTCCTGATCATTTGCAACTGATGGGGTATGATCTGACCAGAAGGGGAGGGCATATAGGCTGCCTGATGGAAAGTAACCATTTTGTAAATGGGTGATTGACCCCTCTCTCACCGCTGTCTCCTACTTTTAGTCTATCTACCTTTGAATATACTCTTATAACAAGACTCTAATTTAACAGGTTTTTATCTCTGGCCAGGGGGTGACATCCAATACCCATCAGGATGGAGTGAAGGGCATTGCAGGAGCAGCAAAACCGAAAAAAAAAAATCAACAAACCATAATTCAGAACATCAGAGACTCTGTATCAACCACATGGAACTGGGCCAGCCTAATCTCTCCCCATCCTGAAACTCAGGGAAAGTTGCAGAAGGGGGAGGATAAGATTGTAAGAGCACAAGGATGTGAGGAGTCATGATATGCAAGATACTCCACACAAGTAGGGCTGAAGCAATCATAATAGGACTCTGCATGACCTGCGCTATGTCCGACACATTATTGACCCCACAAAGTCTAGCAGGATCTAAAGGCACTAGGATCCTTGGAGGCTAGGGACCGACAGCCACAGTAGTATTCCTAAGCTTAAGGGGAACACAGGAAAGAGTTCTGGGAAATACCCCTGGGTCCTTGTACCTCATGGGAGAGGAGGACCCAGAGGAGAGTTTGGCATGCACATTAAAGGATGCTCCGGGGATTGGTGGGGGGAGGGGACACTTGGGGATGGGGAGGGAGGAGAGAGGGGAGGGGGGAGCAGAGGGGTGGGGGGTAAGGTGGAGGGTGGGAAGGGACGGGTGTACCTGTTAAGTTTGTATGAGCTGAAATAATAAAAAAAAATTAAAAAAATAAAAAATAAAGTTCAGGGCTCAGAATTATAACCTATGATGAACTCTGAATGGCTAGACATGAACTCAGGCCCAGGCTTGGTCATTATCTTCTCAATTCCCACAACATTAGTGTTGTGGGAAGATGAAGTAAATGATGTATGCAAATCATTTAGCACAATGTCTATAATGAAACTCCAAAATCAAAAGGCATGCCATAAAGCTAATACAAATGCTGATTAGTTACATAAACTTGAAAAATAAGTCACATCTTTTAAAAGTGTGGATTCTTTCTAGGGGTTTTTAAGAGATTCTAAATGCTTGGTAGTGTCTTGGGGAAGCAAGAAACAGGCACAGATGAAACACAGTAGCTCTATGATTGTTTCTCATTTACTACAGAAATAAAGAGGAAGCACATAGTGAAAAAGTCTAAAGGGGGGCTGGAGAGATGGCTCAGGGGTTAAGCCTCTGCCCTTGCAGGCGGAAGGTCCTGAGTTTTGATCCTAGACCCCACATATAGACGCCGGGCTGAAGCAGGGGTGGCCTGTGTTTCTGGTCCTGGTAGGGAAGAACCTGTGAATCCCTGGGCAGAGTAAACAAGGAGGTGGAGGCGTCCATGGTGATTCCCGAATTCGTCCATGGTTCTACACACACACACACACACACACACACACACACACACACACACGCATACACGCATACATGCACAATTGAATAAATAAAAAAACGTCTAAAGGATGCATGTTACAATTTAATGACAGAATTGTATTTCCATCTCTTGGTCTACTTTAAGACTGTAGCAGTTACTCTGCATGGTTGCTGATAAAATCAACATCTAATAGCTTAAGGAAACAAGATGTTTATTTTCTCTTATGATTCCTGGTTACAATTGTTTGACCAACTTGGCAGGAGAGTTCACACCAACACCAGGGCCAAGGGAACTGGCCACACCATGTCCATATAACAGCTGAGAGAAGGACAATCTTTACTTGCCAGACCAGCATGTCTGGCCACAAATATATCCATGAAAAATGCTAACTTTCTCAACCACCAATCTGTATTTTATTCACCTTTACAAGTTGGGCCTTTCCCACAAACTAGACAATCCCCTGAGGTTCGCTCTGGATATAACTCAACTACTAATTCTTTACAAATGTTCTCAAATCCTCAATCATCAAGGTGACACCTGTATGTAACTATGGCAGACACCAAAGATTAAAAATGATTACAGTTTCCTTGCCAAGCCCAGTTAATTAAACAGAAATTTTTCTTAGACAGTAAAAGGTTCAGCATACCTTAGAGGAAAACAATAAACTAAAGAATTCCTGAAATTTTTCTTAACGTGTTATCAAGCATAGTGTTACTTAATAGCCAAGTAGTATCCACACTGGATTCACAAATTTCAGTCATCTGAATTTTTCTCCTTTAATTGTCTCATCTGAAATTTACTATGATCCACCCCATTCTGTTTCAATTTCAAAAAGGCTGTATTGGGATATTTTGGATCCAGGTCAACAGATCACTCCCTGTTTTCCTTAAAGTGACCTACTTACTTCTTTCATTACAATTTAATTGGCAAGAATAAAATCTACATTTTTTTCTATTATGGATATTGGGAAGTTTTTCATACTTCTCTAAGAGTTATCACCAAGTTTCATATAAAGATTTTCAAGCAAGTATAAGCTATGATAACTTTTGAGTCTCTTAATCTATGACTTCATATTGTATGGAACAAGTCTAACAGGCTCTCAGTCCTCAGAATTAGTAAATCCAGCATACAAAACCAAAGAAAGCCAAGGTGGTAAGCAGAACAAAGCTTTAAAATATCAAATAAGGTTCAGCAAAATAGCTCAGCAGGTAAGGTAACTACTTGCAAATTTGGCAATCTGAATTCAATCCCCACAAGTCCATGTGGTACAAGGTAAAAACTGATTTCTGAAAGGTGTCCTCTGGCTCCATCAGTGCACATGGCAAGCAGGTATGTCTATGCTCTCTCTCTGTCTCTTTCTCTCTGTCTCTCTCTCTCAAAAATAAAAACAAATTTAAAAAGGATATATACTTAAAAAGAAAATATCATTGCTGGGAGGAGCAATGATTTGCAAGACACTCCACACAAGTTAGGGCCAAAGCAATCATAATTGGACTTTGCATGCCCTGCGCAATGTCCAACACACTATTGACCTCACAAAGTCTAGCATCTGCTAAAGGCACCAAAATCCTTGGAGGCAAGGGATTGACAGCCACAGCAGTGTTCCTATGCTTAAGGGGAACACGGGAAAGGGTTCAGGGAAATGCCACTGGGTCCTTGTACGTCATCGGAGAGGAGGGCCCAGAGGAGAGTCAGGCATGCACAAGAAAGGACTCTCTGGGAATTGGGGCGGGAGGCACTGGGGGATGGGGAGAGAGGGGTGAGGGGAGGGGGAACAGGGGGTTCGGGGGGAGGAGGAGGGAGGGAGGGAACGGGTGTACCTATTAAGTTTGAGCTGAAATAATAATAAAAAATGTATTAAAAACAGTGCCCATCAGGATGGAGTGAAGGGCATTGCAGGAGCAGCAAAACTGCAAAGGAAAATCAACAAACCACAATCCGGAACTTCAGAGACTCTATATCAACCACCTAGAACTAGGCCAGACTAATCTCTCCCCATCCTGAAGCTCAGGGACATTTGCGGAAGAGGGGGCGGTAAGAGTGTAAGAGCAAAAGGATGGGAGGAGCAATGATTTGCAAGATACTCCACACAAGTTAGGGCCAAAGCAATCATAATTGGACTTTGCATGCCCGGCGCAATGTCCAACACACTATTGACCTCACAAAGTCTAGCATCTGCTAAAGGCACCAAGATCCTTGGAGGCAAGGGATTGGCAGCCACAGCAGCGTTCCTATGCTTAAGGGGAACACGGGAAAGGGTTCAAGGAAATGCCACTGGGTCCTTGTACGTCATCGGAAAGGAGGGCCCAGAGGAGAGTCAGGCATGCACAAGAAAGGACTCTCTGGGAATTGGGGCCGGAGGCACTGGGGGGTGGGGAGGTAGGGGTGAGGGGAGGGAGAGCAGAGGGTTTGGGGGGAGGAGGAGGGAGGGAGGGAACTGGTGTTCCTATTAAGTTTGTATGAGCTGAAATAATAAAAAAATGTATTAAATAAAAAAAAAGTATTAAAAAAAGAAAATATATAGTTCAGAAGCATTCTTACTGTTGAACTCAGATATTTGTCAAATGATCCAATTAGCCCTCTAAAAGGTGCTGACTCTATCATTTTTGTAAAGGAAAACTATCTTAAGTTATAAATCAGATATCTCCTAGATATTCCCACTCTTTAGTTTCTGTCTTGAAAAAAATTACAGCTATGCTTGCAAATTTTTATCTTGTTAGTATTTATTAGTATGATTGATAACTATTAGGCATGTAATCAAAGATAAAGGTAAGGTTGCTTTCAACTTTAACCATTACTCATGTGAAACCCACAGCAGAGCTGCCTATTACCCAAGGTGCCTCATTGTTTTCTTCACCTACTAATGCTTCTTTCATATTCTTTTCTGGTAAAACTGCACATCTCATAGTGAACAGAAATAAACTTATGACAGAAAAATTTCCAAAGCTGTTTAAAAATCTCCAGTCTACAACATGTATTTGCAAAGTTATTACATAATTAGATACAACTAAAGAACAACCATTCTTTGCTAAATTAATAACAGTTTTACTATCATACCTAGAAGGCAAATTAGTGGCAGCACAACATATTAACTGAACATGATCCAAAAATGTAAAAGTGTGCACTCATGAAGTGTCATACAAATTCATTTAATGTGCCATCAATATCATTTCCAAAGCAATCCAAATGCAAAACATTCAGTGATCTCCTCAGACAGATCAATTTATTTAGTGCTGTGACACATTCATGCATAAATTTACTTTGTTAAGCTTATTAGGAATCTATTCTAGAGAACTGCCTTTACTATTATGAAAATAATATAAACTGATGCTGACTTATTTTTTAAAGAATGAAAATTGCTTTCAAGTCAAATGCTATAGAATTATCTGGTTACGTTCTTATACTTGTAGAAAGGCTGTAATAAATTCCATGAAGATTTGAAGTATCCTCTGTCCTGGTGCAATGCTGGTCAAGCTCTGGCTTATTTTATTTCCTCAGTCAGTCACATATTCTGTATTCAATTCTTTGTGTCCACATGAATTCATGTACTCTCTTCAAATCTCTGCATTTCCAATGTCTCTGTGATTCCTTTGCCAAAAGAGTTTATGTCACCCTAAATATAACTTATAGCAGTTGCACAATTTGGTTGCACCATTAGACAACTATAGTCCATTTCAAAATTTATCCTTCGTATCTGTAGTTTCTGCTGACTCTTTCAACACATGAAGGGCATTTTAAAGTCATGGTGTCATATTCTAAAAATATCCCTTTTATGTCTCATTCACTTTACTGAAATCATCAGCTACCTTCCTCAAAATTTTTCCAAGTATTCTCTGAAGGATTCCTCCTCAAGCTCTATCTAAAGGTTTCCCTCCTCCTCTTCCTTCTCTTCTTCATCTTTATTCTCTCCTTTTCCTTCTCCTGCCCCTCCTTCTTATTAATTCTTTATTTATAAAATTCCAACTGACTAACCCTAATAATAAGACTAAAAGTAGAATTCCCCCAAAATGATAAATATACAAAAATAAATCAAAATGCAAAATTGTTACCTTCTTTGAAAAGAAAAATAGGAATTTTGATGATTCAATAAATTATTTCTTATTTACACAGACATTCCACAAACATTTATAACTAATAAATGATACTGAAGCAAGAATGATAAAGCATTCATGTTATTAAGGATCCCAAATCTAGTATTATTTCTTCCATTTAAATTTTATAGCTACATGAATAATAATTACCATAAAGAAAAAAGAATGGAAACTTTAATGGAATTCTATAATCTATAAAGAAGGCCTACTTGGATGTCTGTTGGAATCAATGGAAAGAAACAGAACTGAGATGTCTGATGTTTGATTTTTAAGAAGTAGAGTCTGCAACACTTCTTTGTTGTAAACATATCTATCTGTGTATCTGGTGGAAATGTCATGGGAATTGAAAGCCTGGATCTCAGGAGAGGTATTTCAACTGAAAATAAAGATTTACCTCATTTAGTGTTTAATGAAGGTGAGTTTACTGCCACAAGAAGAGTCCATATAATGAGAGAGAGATGGAGAATCACATCAGCACCTAAAGGATAGACAGGAGGATTATCAACATTGAATAATACAGGTAGAGAAAACCCAGAAAGAGGAATGAGTATGGCAAGAGATCTCTGAATAGAATGTCCTTCTCCAAAAGTCAGATATGTTCCATTCCAACCAATAAATCCCATTCACTCAGCCAGAGTTCTAACTCTGGTGTAAATCCAATTGAATTTTAAATATAAGAGATGTGATCTTTTCCTGTGCATTACCATTTGTATTTTGATCTCATTTAAAATGGTAAAAACCATTTAAGGTCTAGTACCTTAAATGAGAGAGAGGGGAAAAAACATAATAGTGAATGCATGTTGGTAGATACAGATGCATTATTAACGATGTTTTACACACATATTTTAGTTTTATTACATGTTGCTGCAACAAAACATTGGGCCCAAGCACCTTAGTAAGCAGAGGGTTTAATAAGATCACAGTTTCAGGTTACAGTCCACCATCCAGGGAAGTTATAGCAGCAGAAGCTAGAAGTAACTGGTAAATCACATCAACAGTGGAGCCGAGAGCAATGAATCAATGTTTGTATAGTCTCAGACTGCTGCCTATGAAACAAGCCTGTCAACAAAGGACTGGGTCCATCAATTAATACAATAAGATAACCTCTCACAGGCATGCCCAGAGATGAAGTTTAACCTAGAGACTATCTCTCAGGTGTGTCCAAGGTGGGTTTCGGAGGTATCAGGTTGACAATAAGTATAATCATCACATTCACCTTCTGTAAGAAATTAATGAAAACAAAAGCCTGTGAAGAGCACAAGTAAATGAGGATCCCTCTGCAAGTTACCATGAATTTCCACTTTAACTTCGTTGTAAATGAAGCAAAATGTAGCTAAATGAGCTCTCATCTTTTCTTATTTACAAAATTCTTTTGGGATCCAAATTCTTATCAAACAAATGCAAAAAAATCAATATTTTTAAGCAACTTGTTTACAAGAGAATTAATACAGAAATCATTTTAATTATTCTTTCTAGGTTCTGTAAACACAACGTCTGCAAAAAAAGATTTCTAAGAAGTGCTGCTTCTGAACTCATTCCATGTATCTGTGGAAATGTATTCCTTGCATGATGTTTTCCTAGCATTTCCTCAACTTTGCAGATAATGGATACATGAAACTCAATTTTTAGCACCAAGAAAGTGCCCTCTGAAAAATTCTACTTGAAATCATTGCTGAATATGTCATCCCATACGTCTTATATAAAGATTTATATAACAAATCCTTTTTTGAAATTGTGCCATCTAAGTTTGTCTCTGAAGATAAGCTCCTGTGATTTCTGTTGCAAGCTGCTTCTTATTTTGCCAGGTACCAGAGCACACTTGCATGTCAAGCACTTTACCATCTGAGCCATTTCAGTAGCCATTTCTACTCTCTCTTTGCAATCATAGTAATTACACATAATTTCTTAACTATCCCAGACTCTTGAGTATGAATGTATTTACCAAAAACAGCCATTTCTTTTACCGCTTCAATCTCTATGATGTTTAATCATGCTAACTCTCCAAAAACTGATAACACACTCCTCTTGTATCTCATATCACATTTTAGCATAACTATATATACTTTACAATGCCTTGCAAATATTTTGTTATGCATGATAACTGCCAAGCCTCTCTTTTAGCAGGTCAGGAAAGAATCCTCCCATGATACAGTGCCACCAACAATAGGCACTTAATGCTTTTAGAATAACGGGTTCACCTCTTTATAATTTCACTCAGAACAAAATTTCTAGTAAAGTCATTAGCCTTTTTCCTGTTACAGAAATATCCTTTGAGAAAGAAACACAGCATGAAATTAATGACACTAATTATAATATGGAAGTTTAGTTTCATTTTTTCCAGAAAGTTGTCTTTAATTCAGTTTTCCTATCATCCCACTAATACAACTGTGATAATTATGCATTTATTCAGCAATTATTATCTTAGCTGCCATTTATTCTAGCTATTAAGTAGCTAGAATTTTCTAGATACTCTGGTTATGCAAAGCATAAAATAAATAACCATTATTTCTGCCTATGCAGAAATCAAAGAAAATGGGGAAAATGCATAAAAATTGCCTAAAATTAAGCAAATGTGATGATTTGGCACTGGGTAATATCTTTGTTTCTGAAAAAATCCAAGTCTGTTTGTGAATCAGGAAAGGAAAATATCTTCTTCTTTGATTCTGGCCTTCTCCATTCAGAAAGAGAAAATATGAACCCACTGACATCACCTGTGGATCCTGCTGCTGAGCAAGTTTTACTCTTTGAGACAAGCAAAGTGATATTTCTACCCCCTTCCTGAAAACATCTATCTCTATTTAATTATTAATTAAATTTATATAATTTGTTTGAGAGAGGAAGAGATAGATAATCAGGCACATATTTTCTACATTACATATATGGAGGTCAGAGGACAACTTTCAGAAGTCATTTCTCTCCTTCAACTGTGTGGAGTCTGAGAATCGAAGTCAAGTCACCAGGCTGGCACACAGGTCCCTTTACCCCACTGAGCCATTCCAAGATCCTTGTTTCCATAGAGAGACTGAAAAATGCTCAGAAAGAAGCGGGGGGGGGGGGCAGAATGTAGAAACAGATCACAAGCACATGCATTTTTTTACAAAAAGTCCTTGGACTAGAATATTCTTTAGACTGCAGCACTGATACATGTTGTTGAGGAAAGAAGAGGGAAGGAAAGTTTGGGATGAGGGGGTGACAAGATTGGATCCCAACAGAGTCGAACTAGATTATAGACTGTCAAGCTCTGGAAACCAAGATTATCTACAATAATTTGTTCTCTTGCCATGTATATGAGAATATTCAGGAAACAGGATGCTGAAGGGGACAGAAAGTGAGAGCAAACACAGATAAAGGTCTGTGTCCTCAAAGAAGGGAGTAAACAACTAGCTCGTTAAGCAGAAGCAAGGCTGCCTGAGAGAGCATGGTGACTGTGTCAGGAAAGGTACACGAGTACCTTTGGTTCATCACAAAGGTCAGAATATAGGTCTGCAACAACCTATGGCCTCTGTGTGACAAAAAAGCACAGAAGAATTAAGAAGCAATGGAGCATGTGACAGAAGAGTTTCAAAGATTCCCAAAGGATCAAACACAATAGAAAAATTAGATTCTTTAGGGAGTAAAACAAAAAGTAAGGTTAAAAAAAATGAGAAACAGTCTATAAAATATACAATTCTCATTTTTAACTAGAAAACAAAAATCCATTTGTACTAATGATTACAAAAATGTTGATTAAAAATATATAATATTTGAGGGAAATACATTGGCCTAGATTTACTAAAGAAGAAATAAAATCAGACAGTGTTAAGGATGAGTTTTCTCCCACATGGGCTGTCCTCCTACATAAAAATAACTAACGTTGAGACAGGTGTGAATTCAGGGCTGAAAATGAACTCAACATCTTCAGTCCAGAAAAGCATGGTTCTCCAGCAGAGCTCTATCTCAAACCACACCAAGAGTAAAGCACAATAATCTTTCTTTGTTACACATATTCCTTCCATACCTTGGGGAAAAGTGCTATGGTTTTGAGAATTTCATTTCTCCAAGCTTCCCTAAACAAAATTATCTATTAGGTTCTACTTTCCTATACCTATAAGTGTCTAAGTGGCCCCCATTAAAGATTAAGGTGTTATATTCATTTCTTGAATTGCCATAATACCACATGCCATAATCCCATAGCTCACGTGGCTTATTTAATTTCTCACAGTCTGGAGGTTAAATTTCCAGGATCTGGGGTCTTTTCTCTTAATTTGCTAATGCCTCCTGGCTCTTAAAATTGTCTTTTCTTCATATGTGTATGTCTCTGATGTTTCTCACAGTTCTCTCTCTCTTCTTCCTCTCTCTCTGTCTCTCTACCTCTATTAATCTCTTTACACATATACACACACATGATTGAATGCAGGGGTTCACACACGCTAGACAAATACTGAGCTATAGCCCCCAGTTCTTTTTTACTTTTAATTTATAGGCACGGATTGACTGTTACCCAGGCTGGTCTTGAACTAACTTTGTTTTAGTGTCATAAACTTGTTGCAATCAAATACTTAACCTAGCAGGATCCAAGAGGATTTGCCACACTATATCTAAATTTAAAAGCAGAGGAAATAATCAATGTTGCATACTTGCTTGTTTACTTACCTACCAAATGCTCAGCCCACTTGTTCAAGAAATAGTCTTTCTGGTTACAAGTTTGATCTTCACACATCGAGTATGCATTCAAGACACTCTCCTATAAGCTTGACCAGAGGCCTGACTTAATTGCATAACTCTTCAGAGACAAACCTCCCCTCAATTGTCAAGTTAACAACTGAGATTCATCTTTAACTCTTTGTAACCCAGGCAGGACATACTCTTGCCTCATCCTTCCAAGGAGAAAGGATGATTGACATGCATCACAAGAACTGACTTTATTCTCCTTTTTTTTATGATATCAGTCAGGATTAATTAGGAACCTCATATCAGTTTCACTTTAACTTAATTTTTAAGGACTCTAGCTCCAAATACAGCTACATTCTGAACAATAAGATACTTTTAAGAAGTTAAGATACATCTTCAACTGAAGAAATAGCTCAGGGGTCAAGCTTCTGCCTTAAGGCTTGGATCCCAGATCCCACTTAAAAATGCACGGTAAAAATGATAGTGGCCTGTACTTCCATACCTGAAAAGGCAAAACCTGAGAAGCTTCAGAGCAAATCAAAAGAGAGAGAAAGGGAGAGAACAATTCAAGATGGTTCCAAAATTAGATTTGGGCCTCCACAAGCACACACAGTACCTTCTAGTACCCATGGACACAAATACACAGACACTGTGCAAAAGATAAAAATATGTCAACATACGATCTTGTTAGGAAATAGTTATGTCATGAGCAACAGAAAATACAACTTGACCTTGTCCACTTGTGTACACTGAGGAGTTTTTTTCTCTTCCCAGGTGTAGCCTTGATCTTGGCTTACACAACTGAAAAAAAATTTCAGGGTAAGTCAATGTGAAGTCAAGTTGGAGTCTGTTGATCAAAGGAGAGTATAAGTTCAAACAAACAGATTAGAGCACAGATGTAAAGAAAGATGTGCTTAAATGTCTTAAAAAGATACAGCTTTAAGATTATATTGTCCAAAGAATATGACTTATAACTCCTTAAATATTAAGTTAAAGATTGCTTAACTTGCTCATTTTTCTTATCTTAAAGGATTTCCTTTAGAAGATAAGATTTTAATGTGGCTAATGAAGTTTGTTGCATTTACTTATGGATGAGAAATTTTCTTGACTTTTTTCTCAAATTTCTCTGTCTTTATATCCTCTCTCACTTCAGGAGATAATAGTGCATTATTATGCTTTTATGTATGTCGCAGGATTTCAAACTCCACAAGTGCTCAGACTAGTACCCTTCCCTGGAAGGCTACTACTGTATTTTGCAATTTTCTATGCACAGCTATAAATGAGCTTCCATATTCCACTAGAGACATCAATAAAAGGACCTGACTCCAAAAGATTCATAGCATTTTCACAGGATCCTAAATCATTTTATATCAATACTATTAGATGTTATATTGTGAGAACAATATGTTGAAGGAAAAATGTGCCAAAACTGAAAAGAAAGGGATTTCCAAGCATTCTCCAGGTAAACAAATGCCCGAGGAGAGTCCTTCGCACAGGTGATACATCCAATATCCTAACCTTCTTTTCAGTGCAGTCCAACAGAGGCAGAAACCAAAAGTAAGCAGAGGTTGGAATACCTGTATCTTAACTTCCAAAAACTGAGATTAATACCTAGGTTTCACAAACATGTGGAACACAAAATTTTATGATATTTACCTACATAGATGCATGCATAGAACTCATAATTTGTGATATTTGTCTGGTAACTGTGAGGGTCACTGGCAATTTTTTCAATATTTAACATCTCTATCAATGGCATACATCATAATGTCCCTGGGTCTCTGCAACAATCACATATACTTGTTACTGTTTAGGCATGAATAAATAAACAATCATGGGCCTAAAACCTGCTAGACATCCTCAAAGACATAGAGATTGGTGTTCATAAGAAACACTTCATTGCTGGTCAACTTATATATATGTAATTGATATATAATATGTATATAATTGACGTTTTATGACAGGAAAAAGAGCGCCTAAGCTACTTGAAAAAATACTGAGTCAAACTCTGAATATGGGGAGCCCCGCAGGGCCGGGGAGGAGGACCCCCTGCACCCAGGCCCTGCCCCAGCTCCCCCAGGTTAAATAGCGCCCCGCCAACGCCTCTTCCTCCCTTTCCCCACTGCACTGCCCAGGACGCCCGCGCACGGTCCAGCCAGACGCACCGCGACCTAGTTAAGCTCTGCCCCCGCCATCCCCAGAACCCCAGGCCAAATAATTCAGTTCAGTGAAAAACGCAAAGAAATTGAATAGAAGATCTTAAGACTTAAAACGACAATGCCCAACTTAAAGTACAAATTCATGAGTACACAAATTTCCCACTGAAGGAATTAATCCCATAATGTTAGACTCCAACCAGAACAAACCCACAGAAAATGGCCAAGAAAGCCTGATCCAGGATAATGACTTTCAAAATATGATCATTACCATGTTGAATACTATGAAAGAGGAAATCCGGGAGGAATTAAATAACCGAATCAATCACTTTGAAGAGGAACACAACAGACACTTGGAGGAGGTGAGAAAAACAATGCAAGAAACAAAAACAGGCCTAGAGCAGTTAAAACAGACTCAAACAGAGTTTAAAACTGAGCTACAAGACAAGTTATCTTCAACCCAGAACTCCACAGAGAGTCTTATCAACAGAACGTCATCCGAGAGGAGGGCCCAGAGGAGAATGAGGCATGCACAAGAAAGGACTCTCTGGGAATTGGGGCGGGAGGCACTGGGGGATGGGGAGGAAAGAGTGAGGGGAGAGGGAGCAGGGGGTTCGGGGGGGGGGGGGGGGGGGAGGAGGGAGGAAGGGAACTGGTGTACCTATTAAGTTTGTATGAGCTGAAATAATAATAAAAAATGTATTAATAAAAAAAGAGATATGGGACACCCTGAAGAAGCCCAACATGCGTATTCATGGAATTACCAGAGCAAGAATCTCAAAATACCACCCCTGAGGAAATTTTTCAAACGATCATCAAGGAAAACTTTCCTCATCTAAAAAAAGAGAGGCCCATCCATATACAAGAGGCATTCAACACCCCAAACAGATATGACCAAAACAGAAGCTCACCACGGCAAATAATAGTTAAAACACTCCACATTCAAGATAAAGAAATGGTGCTGAGAGCTTCAAGGGAGAAAAAACCAGTCACTTTTAGAGGTAAACCTATTAAAATAACAAATGACTTCTCAGTCGAAACAGTAAAAGCAAGAAGAGCTTGGAGAGACATACTTCAAGTATTGAATGAGCAAAAATGTCAACCCAGGCTGATTTACCTTGCAAAACTATCCGTCATGATCAAGGGAGAAAGAAAAATCTTCCAGCACAAAGACAACTTGAAGGGCCAACCAAACCAGGACTTCAAAAAATGCTAGAAATGATACTCAAATTTGAAGAAAAAAACAGGCATATCCGGGAGAACAGAAGGGAAGTATAACACCATACTTAAAAAACTTAAACTTAAAAAACTACTAAACATAATAAATGTCTAGAATTAAAAATAGTTTCTCCATTAAACAGTAAATGTTAATGGAATTAACTCACCAATCAAGAGACACGGATTACAAACTTGGATTAAAAATCACAATCCATCAATCCGCTGCCTGCAGGAAACCCATCTCACCACAAAAGATAGGCATGCCCTAAAAACAAAAGGCTGGTCAACAATTCTACAAGCTAATGGAAGCAGAAAACAAGCAGGGGTAGCCATTATGCTGTCAGACAAAGTGGACTTCAAACCAAAGAAAATCATAAGAGACACAGACGGATACTACATTTTAGTCACAGGTACAATTCACCAGGAAGACTTCATAATACTGAACATATATGCACCCAACAAGGCCCCTCCCACATTCATTAAGCAAACCCTACCACGTCTAAAGTGAGAAATCAATCCAAAAACGGTAATTCTTGGGGATTTCAATGCCGCCCTCTCAACATGGGATAGATCTACAGGTAAAAAACTTAACAGAGACACTTTGGAGCTTAACCAAACCCCTTACTGAAATGGACCTTACAGATCTCTATCGTACTTTTCATCCACGCACCAAAGAATACACATTTTTTTCAGCAGCACACGGAACTTTCTCCAAAATAGATCACATATTGGGCCACAAAACGAATCTCCACATATACAGGAATGTTGAAATTCTAGCCTGCACCTTATCAGACCACCATGGCTTAAAGCTTGACATCCACAACACAACAAGCAACAGAAAATACACTAACTCCTGGAAACTTAACACTATGATGCTGAATGAGAATTGAATTCAGGAAGAAATTAAAAAGGAAATTCAAGATTTCCTGAAAGTGAATGATAATGAAAATACAATTTACCAAAATCTCTGGGACACAATGAAAGCTGTCCTAAGAGGTAAGTTCATAGCTCTTAATGCCTACATCAAAAAAATGGAAACATCAGAAATAAACAACTTAACAATGCAGCTTAAAGCTTCAGAGAAACTAGAGCAATCTGATCCCAAAAGTAGTAGAAGAGAAGAGATTAGCAGAATAAGGGAGAAATATCTGAAATCGAGATTAGGAAAATGATAGAGAAAATCAACCAGTCAAAAAGCTGGTTTTTTGAAAAAATCAATAAGATTGATACACCCCTAGCTAAACTAAAACCAAGAGAGAGAAAACCCAAATTAACAAAATTAGAAATGAAAATGGAGTTATCACTACTGATACCCAAGAAATCCAGAGAATTATAATGTCATATTTCAAAAACTTATACTCTGTGAAATTTGACAACACAAAAGAGATGGATGAATTTCTAAGTAAACACAACTTACCTAAATGGAATCAGGAAGTTGTGAATTATTTAAATAGTCTTATAACATATGAGGAAATTGAGAAAGTAATCTCAAATCTTCCCACCAAAAAGTGTCCTGGACCAGATGGATTCAGCACAGAGTTCTACCATACATTTAAGCAGCTAATAACACCAATACTCCTTAAACTGTTCCACCAAATAGCAAAGGAAGGAACACTACCAAATTCCTTCTATGAAGCTAATATCATCTTAATCCCAAAACCTAATAAAGATAGCACAGCACGACCATGTTCATAGCAGCACTGTTTACAATAGCAAAGTCATGGAATCAACCCAAATGTCCAACAGTTGACGAGTGGATAAGGAAACTGTGGTACATCTATACAATGGAGTACAACTCAGCCATCAAAAATGATGAATTACTGGAATTTGCTGGGAAATGGATGTCATTAGAAAGAATTATATTAAGTGAAGTATCCCAAACCCAGAAAATTAAGCGCCGTATGTACTCCCTAATAGGTGGCTCCTAGTACCAAACTCACCCAGCCCACATTGAGACACTCAAAAGTAAACCTATGTAACACAGTAATTGCAAGGATTATGAACAAGAAAGATGGGTTAGGAGGGCCACACCAGAAACAAGGAGAGAGGAGACCATGTTACAGCAGAGAAAATAGGCCTCCGTCAAGGTCTGCAAGTAAGTAATGAGAAACCTGGTTAAGTTCACAGACGTTCTTTCCTGATCTCACCAGAAGGGGAGGGCATATAGTCTAGCAGATAAAAAGTAATCATTTTGCAAATGGGTGATGGACCCCTCCCTCAGTGAGGTTTCCTACTCTTATTACATCTACCCTTGAATGTGCTATTACAACAAGACTCCAGTTTAACAGCTTTTTGTCTCTGGCCAGGGGGTGACATACAGTGCCCAGCAGAATGGAGTGAAGGGAATTGCAGGAGCAGCAAAACTGCAAAAGAAAATCAACAAACCACAATCCAGAACTTCAGAGACTCTATATCAATCACATAGAACTAGGCCAGCCTAATCTCTCCCCATCCTGGAGCTCAGGGACATTTGCGGAAGAGGGGGCGGTAAGATTGTAAGAGCAAAAGGATGGGAGGAGCAACGATTTGCAAGATTCTCAACAATAGTTGGGGCCAAAGCAATCATAATGGGACTTTGCATGCCCTGCGCAATGTCCAGCGCACTGTTGTCCTCATAAAGTCTAGCATCTGTTAAGGGCACCGAGACCCCTGGAGGCAAGGGATTGACAGCCATAGTAGTGATCTTATGCTTAAGGGGAACAAGAGAAAGGGCTTATGGGAATGCCACTGGGTCCTTATATGTCATCGGAGAGGAGGACCCAGTGGAGAGTTAGGCGTACACAATAAAGGACTCTCTGGGAATTGGGGGGGAGGCACTGGGGGATAGGGAGGGAGGGGTGAGGGGAGAGGGAGCAGGGGGTTCGGGGGGAAGAGTAAGGAGGGAGGGAACTGGTGTACCTATTAAGTTTGTATGAGCAGAAATAATAATAAAAAATGTTAAAAAAAACTCTGAATATGAACAAATTTTAGAAATGCCAAAACAATTTATTTATAAATTTCTCCTTTTATATCTACCTAGAAGTTTTATAAAAATTTATGTGTAAGTATGTATAAGACTAAGGTTGTTTCTAATAAATATAAAATTAAAAACGCTAAAGGATGAAGACAATTTTAGGTCATCATTTTATCAATAGATTCTTTTTCACAAGGGAGCACATGAAATACAATTCATCCTCTAATCCACATATGGTATTTAATGAGCTCCTACTACTTGTCAGGCATGTAGTAAGCACTGATATACTAGAGAAAGCATGTCCTCTGCCCCTCGAGATTTATACAATTTTGGTAGCTACTAAAAGAAAAAAGAAAAAAAAATAGCTGATAAAGATGAGTGTTAGATGAGGAAAAAGTATTGGTCATGGTCAGAGGATAGCTCAGATGAGCTTAATGCCATGTAGGAAATCAAGGAGGTTTTCCTGTAAGAAGAAATGCTGATCAAAAGGATGAGAAATTAATCTCAGGATGACAAAAGAATGTCGCTTACCCAGAAGCAAGTTAAAAGTCAGAAATTATGGTTAAATAGTAGAGTAGAGAAAGATCTAGGACAAGCCAGGCACAGTAATGCATACCTCTAATCCCTGCACCCAGGAAGATGGAATAGAAAGAATTTGATTTCAAGGTAGCCTAGGCTGCATAGCAAAACAAAACAAAAAGAAAACATTAGAAAGTCTAGATCAAATGACTGGAAGAAATGCCTGGTCTGGGCCCCGGTATGAGCCCTGGTTCCCAGGCACAGTGGGTGTGGGCTGGTTACTCAGAGTACAGTTAGGTTCATCATTTATACATTTCCTGTAGGTTGTAGAAATACTCTCTGGGTCTGTTTTGAGTAAGCCATGTGTTGCAGTCCGCCTGCATGGTTGCTGATAAATGACATCAAACAGCTTAAGGGAACAAGCACTTTACTTACTTATGACAGTCCGGTTACAGTTCTCAGTCAAGCTTGATGGAAGAGCATGCACCAACACCAGGGTCAAGGGAATTGGCCACGCCATCACCACATAATGGCTGAGAAATGGACGATCCTTAATTGCCAGACCACCATGTCTGGCCAAGTGAACAGAAGGATGCAAGCTTCGTCAACTGACTCTCAGTGCTTTATTCATCTGTTCAGGGCTTAGTCCCACCCACCATAGGCTGGGCCTTCCCCATCAGCTAGACAGTATCCTGCAGGTTTGCTCTGTGCCTAACTCAACCACTAATTCTCTACAAATGTGCCCAGAGTTCAAATCTTTAACAGTCAAGTTGACACCTGCTTCTAACATCATGCAACTGCTTCATAAGTTCCCCTCATATGTGGAGGTGCTCTATGCTGACGTAATTTAGCAGTTTCTGAACTCCCTGTGTTTTAGACTTTGGTTGACGTTGGGTCTATTATCTCCTCCACTGACTTTCTATCCATTTTCCAGTTGCACAGTGCTAGAATAAGATAGGTCTCTAAGAGAAAAAATGTCAACAAAGCATAGTTGAAATTATTATTCAAACAATGAGAGTAATCTCAAGATATTTCCTCTCTTAAAAATCAGGAGGAAAATCAGAAGAGACCAGGAAGAAGTGGGGCTTGGTTATCAAACCTCGAAGTCTTTCCTTCCTCTAGCAAGTCACTTCCTCCTGAAGATCCCTCAGCCTTCCCTAATAGTGCCACCAGCAGGAGAAATGTGTTCAGACACATGAACTAATAGGGAACATTTCATAACCAAACCACAATATATACATTATCCATTATGTATGTGTGTGTGTGTGTGTGTGTGTGTATGTATGTATATATTTCCATTCCACAGAAGATAGACCAGTTATTCTTCTCTGTTGCTGTGAGACACCACTCAAAATCAAGCTACTTAACGGAGAAAGAGAATCATTCAGCTTATGGTTCCATTGTGGCAGAAAAGGCATGGCTGGCTGACAGAAGCTTCAGGCAGCCTAAGGCAGGTCCATCAAGGAGGCTGAGAGCTGCAATATTGCCAACTGCAAGAGCACACCTCTTCTGGAAGTAGGGTGGGACTAATCCACTTCAAGGCCCACCCCTTGAGACTGCTTTCCTCTAGCAAGGCTCTATCCCTTAAAGGTACCGTGACCCTCCTAAACAACTCACATTTCAATGTAATACACTGACAAAAATAATAACCATTTTCAATAAGAGAAATCAGGCTCTGTTATAGGTAGATGCAGGTTTCAACTTCACAGTTGATGGTTCAAGCTCTGAGGACATTTGTTTTAAAAAAATAGTTCAGTTGAACCCAGAATGAATCTGCATTCATTCTGTCTAGCTGATAAGGAAAGCCCACGCCATGGTGAGTGGAAATAGTCCCTGGGCAGGTAGATAAGACGGAGGGTGCTGGCTGTTGGCATCCTTTGGTATATTTGGTCAGATATGCTGGTCTGCCAAGTAGGGTTTATTCCTCTCTCAGCAATCCTATGGATGCATGAATACAGTGTGGCCAGTTCCTCTGGCCCCTGGTGGTAATATGAGCTCTCCTGCCAAGTTGGACAAGGAACTGTAACCAAGAATTGTAAAAGAGATTATAATTAAAACCCCTTGTTCCCGCTTAAGCTATTTTGTCATGAATTTATTGCCATCATGCAGAGCAACTGCAACAGACTCTTACCAAATGTCTGGTATTACACTAAGATCTTACTTTCACTGATTAGATCAAGCAGGTAGGTCCTATTATCATCTGTATTTTGTAGACACAAGAAAAATGAAGATTATTTTATTGTTTTGCAAACACTAATAAAGGACTTATGCCAAGTGTGGTTCTAAATAACATCCTGACACTGTTCATTTAAGTCTTCTAAAGACTCTATGAAGTAGACAGAGACAGCAAGCTGCTTTTCACACAACAGGAAGAATTAGAATTGAAATTCTGATCATCTGGCTCCACATGCCTGTCTCCTAATTGCTTCAGAGGCCAAAAGGTTAGTCAGAGTTCCAGCTTTGTGAATTATTAACTTCATGAGCCTGGTGGCATTGTTTAGTTACAATTAAGCTTTGAGTCAAGTTGACTACAAGACGGTGTAAAAATCAAGCCAGATGCTACCCAAAGCATGATCACTTCAGGAGCCTCTATGAGTACTACCATCATACCATGTCTAATATCTCTAATGATTTCTGCTCATTTTATTCAGTGGTAATTAACTTCATTGTTAACCTTCGCAACTACAGGTGCTTCCTTAAAAATCCAGCCTGCTGTTTCCACTTCTAAAGGGTGCTCTGGAAATGAAGCTCTGTTGCATTAGTGGTTCGGCCTCCATCCTCAGGAAGAGTAATGATAGTGGAAATAAGAAAAACACCAAGGTAAAGTACCAATAAACAATGAGCTGGCTTGAAAATCCAGTGAAAGTCACCATTCTCTTTTGAGTGGCATGGCCAAGATTGACAGTGCCCCATCCTGCACTGTTATGCCAGAATTAAAGTCCTGTGCTTGAAACAAGTGACAAAAGCAATCCAGATAGGCCCTAGGTCCTTTCCTAAATCGTCTTGGAGAAGGGTATGATCTAAATGTGATATGTCAGCAAAGACAAAGAGAACAGCAAAGCAGATGAAATATTACAAAATAAACATATTCCTCAACGAGGAAGTGCGATTAGGCAGCCAGATCTTTCCAGTCCACCTGCAGCTACAGAGTATTTAGACACTGGATTGATTCACCTCCAGCCTACATTAGTGTGGAGTTAAGGGACCGGGACAGAGCTACTTTTTTATGCTCAACCCCGATCCCTCTGGGAAACCTTCAGGGCATTTTTCTGCCTGCACTCAGAATCTCAGTTGGCTGCATGTGTCATTTTTCCCCCTCATCAGTTCCTACTTCAAAATGCTTTACTGCCCCCCACAAACTGTAAGTTGCCATGGTGATGCTTGCTGTATTCACTAGAAGCTTTTGTAAGATGAGGCCATCCTTTCATTACATTTCAGTTTTTAAAATTTACAGCAATAAGAAAATGAAGACTCCTGTTTTGGAACAGGAAGTAGGGTGCTGAACAGTAGGCGCTGTGAGACATGGACCCACTCAGAATGAGGCATGTCTGAAGTTTCAGGTGTTCTCAGAACACAGATCTCCAGTGACCATGGTTTTCATGTACTTACAGAAACAATTCAGTTGATGAAACACAAATGCCAGGCAGGAAGAGGATCTTCTTTACTCAGCGAGTTACCCATTGATAAATCATCCATGCCCCAGCTGTGCTTAGGCACTTACCAGTAAGACATCCTGGATGAAACCTAGTGGGCCGCACTTTCAAGAAGGTGTGAAAGTAGGAGGGAGACTGACTGGAAAGAAAAAGGTATGAAGTGGAATAACAGGAGGTAAGGAATGGGGTTGGATATTAAGAGGGAAAACACCTAAGTCCATTGTATATAGTACAAAAGTATTAAAAAATAAAGAAATGATTCAGTCAGCCAAAGGAAGTGTGACCTTGCGACGCTCAGAGTCAGTGCCATATGGCCTAGAGACCACCTAGATCCTGCCACCTGCTCTTCAAACACAGTTTTGCTGTAATACAAGCATGTCCATTTGTCCATTTGTTTATGTGACAACCACAGAGCTGAGCAGTTGTGACAAGCACCACACTGCCTACAAAGTTAGCGCATTAGCTATTGGCCTTTATAGACTGCATTGTTGAACCTTGGCTGACGAGATGGGAGGAGGCAAATGAACGGAGGAAGACCAGCGAGAGCTAAGCACAGAGTGTTTTCATTTCTCCCAATGTGCTATTTAAGCTGCAAGGCCTGGGCACAAGGACTTCCTTCCTTCCCACGGATGCTGGGGGCTCAGAAGCAGATATGCAGCCATCACGAGACCTACTAGACTCTGAGTGACTGAGAAAGCTTCTGGGCAGAGCAGAGAGAAAGTGACCAGTGACCAGAGCTGACCCAGATAAGGAAAACAAGTGTGCAAACACACCTGCTCCCTCACTAGGAGGAGGGGCGAGGAGGAAAGGTTGATAGAGAGTCTGCACAACATTACAACCAGGCTAAAAAGGCCCACAAGGAAGACATACCTCAGAAAAGGACTTCTCCTGAGGAAAGCCAGACCAGAGGCATGGTCATATAGAAACACACTGGCAGACTCAGAAAACAGCAGTAGGGCTTTTCGGCAAGGCAGATCCAAATGGTATCCATGGTATCCATCAATATCCATGTTCCTACCTCAGGTTTATCATGTTTCCAACCTGTCTACCAGTGACTGAGAGGTCACACAAAGCCTGGTGCTATCTGTTATTAGAAAAGAGGATTCAAAGGACAACTTTATCACTGAGTTTAAGGCAGAATGTGTAAACACTTTCGAAATTGCTGAAAAGACACAATCATATCTGACTTTTCACTGAGAGTTTATAATGCCAATGGTTATGAGTTAAACTTTCAGGGCACACAGGAACATGGAAAATCTTCTTTCTAAGTGTTTAATGAACATCCACACCCATATCACATGCCACAAGAATATAGAGTCTAGATTGTGTCAGTCCTTGGTTCCTGATTTCAGACTTCATCTCCTCTCTGACCAGACAGAATATACATCAGGAGAGTAAGAATGTTACACACACCAAAAGCAGCTAAGGTCACACTGCTTGACAGTCAAAACAGATAGAGATAGGAAAGGACTTCACAAGGGTGAATTTTTACAATGTTATTCACTATGCAAAGACTTGACAATCCTTAGATCTTTCTTTCTCTGCCCAACTTACTGTTATTAAAATTTCACTACGGATGCCCTATGACCACTGGCAGAGCAATGAAAACAACACATTTGTATCACTCCGAGGTACCAAAACAATTCAATAAAGAAGTGAGTGGATTAGGATTGACTTCCAACATGTATTTTTACTCTCTGTTCAAAACACTTAAAAGGATAACTGGGACTCTCAAGAAGTTATTGGCTATTGCTTTAAAAGGCAGAATTCTTCAAGAACATACTGTAGCTTCAGAATTAGATGATTTTGTTTTCCCATCAACAAGACACTTTTCATTGCTTTCGAATTATTGTTTGGAGATCAATCCAACAGATCCAGGAAATCATCCACCTTAAACTGAAGCCATGTTGACAAGCTTGTGGGCATTGATGTCAGTTTTGAATACTCTACAATCCTTCCTTTTCTTTCCAAATTTATTTTTTGTTTCAGACAGGGTATCAGGTAACCCATGTTGGTTTCAAACTCATTATATAGCCAATGATGACATTGAATTCATGATATTTCTCTAACTCTACCACATATATACTAGAATTACATGTAAATACATTATGCCCAGTCTCTTTTCCAATTTTAAGAGGAATGAGGAGGAAGACAGAGAAGAGAATAATCTTACGTTTCACAAAAGGCAAAAGCTAGTAGCTTCCAAGGCCCCTCTGATTTTCTTAATAATGTTTTACTAGAGGAAATGCTTACAGATTTTATGACAAAAAGAAAGAAAAAATTTTCAAACTCTAATATGTAAGCCTTTATGCAGAAAATAGTAAAAACTATATTAATAAAATTGATATTTGCAGACTTACTTTTAAGGACAAATATTCATGTCTTATATAAGATCTAGAACTAGCTTATGATGCTAATTTTGTGGAAAGACACTCTGAAGATCAGCCTCCCACAATCTCACCACCCACAGCACCCATCCCAGAAAGAACAAGGATGTGGAATTCAAATTTGCTGAAGGTAAATAAGATATGAGTAACTTTAAAATATCATCTTTAAAATGAACAAACAATCAGGATAACATTTAGAAACTAGAAACAATGTATATTTTTATTCTGTCTCCAGTTTTTTTCATAAGAGACTATATGTGTAAGGATAATTATACATTATGTTTACTGTTAAGAAAGAAAATTGATTGACATGAAATCAAAGTTTCCTATAGCTCACTCAATTTTGTTTGACATTAAGAGTGGTTTCCAGGCCTTTACCTGCTTAATAAATTTCTGATTATTTTCTCTTGGTAATCTATTCTCAAAATGTTACATCTACCAAATATCTAGACTAAAGAAGGAAAAATTTATTTTTCTATTTCCAACCAACAGTGAACGAACATCTGCCGTGCTTCAGAGTTTCTAAGCTTGCAATCATGAGATTATCACTAGGTAATTTTAGCTTGAAGATAAGAGTTAAGGTTCAATTAGTAGTTGCTGTGGCTTCAGCATTTGAGGTTCCAGTAAGGTTGCTTTAAAAAGTAATGAACACTGCCTGCGGGTCTCCATCACAAACTCCATGAATCCCCTAAGATCTTGGAACACAGTGGAGAAATAGTGCTCAAAGACAGTGAGGCTGTGTTCCTCGACCTTTCTTCACCTCAATATGTATGAGACACAACCTATACTCACAAGAAACTATTGATCACAGTGACAGATTCTATCTTTGCTGCACACCCCAGGCAAGAATGTGTTAGATTGCTGGGGAAGAAAGCAAGGCCTTTTGAGAAGAGAGATATCTCTATTGAAAATGTGTCATAGGTGTTGAAAATAACTGTAAGAAGTTATGCAATTCTGAATAGAAAAGGGGTTTATTTACTCAACTATGAAAATCAATATTTTCTATGAACTTTATAAGTAGCTGTATTAGTAAGTCATTTTGGAGAATTTGGAATATTCCCATTCATTTGTCTATATTTAGGAAAAGCAAATAGCTTCTTTAGTTACTTTTGAAACTTATCTCTGAAAAAAAAATAGAAAGCTGCTCTCCAAATCCAGAAGGCCAAGTCAAGATGGGTACCTGCCCCATTAATGAGTATGCAAATAATACATAATATTGTTTTGTGTGTGTGTGTGTGTGTGTGTGTGTGTGTGTGTGTGTGTGTATCCTGGGTGTGAGGGCTCAAGCCTTTAATAGGAAGGCTGGGATGCTAAGACAGAAGGAATGCAACTATTAGGCCAACTAGGATGCATCTTGAGTTCAAGGCCAGTCAAGAACAGTTCAAAAATAGTGAGCTCCTATATTTTAAAAAAAGAATAAAGAAAGAACTGAAAAAACAACAGTAATCTAGGAGACAGGGTTTTCAGGAATTATAGCCAAACTGTACCACAAATTCCTCGTCATATTCCTTTCATTTTAGCTCCTGGGTGGCCTTTTACTTTGTAGGAAGCAGTATGAATTTCAGACACTAAGATAAAACAACATGAGGAAACACACTGAATGTGGGAGGCGAAACTTGTTGTCCCCATCTCTGTGATAATGTAAAAAGTGCCTCCCACACTCCCAAAGTTAACATTCCAAATGAAATGGTAAGCGTGAGATCTACCAGTCTATTTTGGAAATGGTGGTGTTGAACTGCATGAAATTGATTTTGCTGAGCTTTGATAATCTGTCAAAGTCCTGCTCAGACTTTCCAGGGAGCTTATTATTAGATGAACTCAAAGTACACAGCCACCTTGAGTCCATTAGAGCAATCCCCACAGCTTTATCTTTCGAAAGATTTTGAGCTAGAGTTTGGCTAATTTTATTTCCAGTAGAAGTCCATCTGTGCCAAGGATCCAAACTTGGATGCATTCCCAAAACCAATCCTATTTATTTTTAATGCATTGTCTTTCACAGTAGAATTTTGCCAAAGTTGAGAACTGTGTAGAATTTTCACCTTGTATGTAGCTCACAGAATCAGTTCCAGGCAGTTGATAATTTGTACTTTGGGGAACAAGAGGTAAGTTATAGCCCAGCAAAAACTAAAGCACAAATAGAAGGATTCATAAATGAAACCAATTTCCAAATAGCTAATATGTTATCTTCATGAATTCAGATGTGCATCTAAATAACAAAAGAAAGATCACTGAAAGAGCTTATATCTATGGGACTTTATTTTATCCTGCACAGGCAGTTCCATTAGTCAGCTTTTCATCTTGTAGCAGAAAAAGTAAGATAAATCAATTTAAGGATAGAAAGGCTTCTTTGGACTTAGTTTTGGAGGATTCAATCCCCTGGTCACTTGACTCATGTGGACCCACTTGGACCTATAGTGAGGCAGAACCCCATTGTGGAAGCACAGAACAGGGGAAGCCTGTTTGCCTCCTGGTTGTTGGAAAGCAAAGAAAGAAAGAGAGGAAAGGGCAAGGGTTACAGTATCCCCTCAATATCCCCCAGTGACCTACTTTCCTTGCACTGGACCCCACCTCTCAAAAGTGCCATAGGCTGCCAACCAAGCCTTTGAGGGTGGGGGGCTCGAGATTCAAACTACAGCAAAATATATTTTTTGAATAGACTCATCAAACAGGAAATATAACACTTGAATGAACTCCATTGGTCTGAAACTCTGAATCCCCCATGAGGAAACATGCCGACTGGTTGGACTGCACACCACCATGGAAAATAAAGGTTTTAGTGTTTAGTTTCTTTCCATTTCAATGTCTAGTTCCAAAAGAGAATCCAAAGTGCTTTTGATGCTTTACTGAAAATCATGATTGTAGAAGGCAGTCAGGTCACCAACTCTGGAAACCATCAAAAGAACACCACACATACTGACAGAAACATGATCTGCTGCTGGAGATGCATCTGTGGCTGTGCTGCTGCTATGTGACGTATTAAGCTCCCAAGAGAAAGACAAAATGTGTGCTAATCAAACCAAAAATTATGTATGGCGAATGTGAACAAAGTCAAGTATTAGTGGGTGACTCATAAACATCTAAATATGTATAACACATTGCAATGTGAGCTGTCTGGTCCCACTGCAGGAGGATGCTATTCCACCTTGAAAAAACAGAGCTGGGATGAGTTCTCTATAAAATCAAATGATTGTTATACTAAGCCAATTCTCTATATAGTATGTCTTTTAGATATTTACTTAGATATTATGAATCTTGTTTGAGATATTAACGCATGACCTGAACTTAGTTCAAACATCAGTACAATCATCTTTAAGTTACTGATCATCCCTCCGAATTCATCACCAAAATAATAGAGGATGAACATCTATGGAAGGGAACACTTAGTATATTATGTTGAAACTGCATCTTATTCACAAATGATCCCTATGAATACCCCAAAACCTTTCTCCTACCATCACTATTCACAGAAGCTAGTGTAGTATCTCAATAATTTTGGGCACCTAGTAACATTTTAGTAACAAATTCAATTGAATGCAATGGTTTTTGTTGTTAAATTCAAAACACTGCACACAGATTAACATGAACTTCCAGATCCATATCCAATGAAGAAATTATCAGAAAAATAACACAACATTCAGGGTTGGAGGGTAGATTGCCCATTGCTGTTTTCTCAAAACAGTAATAGGTAATGGAGTTTAAGATAAATTTTTTGGAGTAGTGTCTTCATAGATTCCTTTTTCCAGCTACCCTTGCAAGTTGGTGCACAGACAAATCCTTCTTGAATACTGGGATGTTGCATTTGTGAAAAATGACTTCTCATGTTGAACTGTTACATGGTGGGGTTGCTGTATTTAAGAAGACCATTGTAGACCACAAAATAACACTTGCTTACCAGTGCTTTACACTAAACCTGTATATACAAGCATCCCTTGCCATTGAATACACATAGTATACCTACATACACATACATAGTGGAGCTATTTATTATGTCTCTCAGGACTCATGATGTCTCATCTGAAAAATTGTCTTCGTTTACAGGATTTGTTACATTAAGTTAAATAACAGACTTCTGAACAGACTTCTGTCCTGGTGACAGTGTTGCTCAGGTTTTTAGAAAAGCATCAAATTTTTCTCTTAAATGAAACCAAATGGATTTGTTCTTCCACACACTTCCCTATAATTCTCTTCCATCTATACTTACTCTCATAGTTTTGAAACTCATGGAATTATTTTATAACCACACAGATTAATTTTTGGTTGTAGTTTCCACAATATTCAATTTGGCATTTTTTTTTCATTTCTAATGAGGGAGCAACAATTTAGAAGCATTAACTTGATTTTTGTTTGTGATCATATTCCCTGCTTCCCTGCACTTAGATCATAAGAAACAGCAGTCATGAGTGTCTCCTATCGAAAAACAGCACTTTGACGATTGCTTAATGAGACAGTAAGTCGGCTGCCTTTGGAAACTGGGATAAGTCTTTGCTCTTATAAAGATGTACAAATCAAATTTCCTTTGTATATACTCAGCACAAGTGCAGATTTATGCCTTTAATAAAGCGCAGTCGTGATCTGGCTACATATCTGAAGCCTGACAATGTGCAGAATTTCCCCTATGGGTGCCATTTCCCTGCAAGGCATAAAAGGAGAAGACTGCGTGGTCCCAACAGAGCAAAGACATTTTCCAGAATCCTGCTGGGTAAGTCAACAGCAAAATGGTCTTCTAATGAGGAAGTGGGTGGTTGAAAACTCTGCAGTCACTTAGCCTTTGTTTCTATCTGCAAACATTTGTTATTGGCTAAATGCTATCTCACTTTAAAAATGATAATATTTTAAGTGACTGAATGAGAGTCGTTCCCTTAGCTCTGTGCGTATGAACATGGACACATGAGAGCTCAAATCTTGTGTAACTCAGGATGCTTTTAAGTTCCTCGTTCTCATGCCTTCACATCCTGGCTGCTGAGATTTCAGAGGAATGCTGCTGCTATGTCTAGCTTCTTTAATCTCAACTGACAGAGAGTCTACCTTGCTCTTCTCAATGCTCCTACCATACATAGATACAAGATTCTTAGTGACACCTATGAGCTGAAGCTTCCTGGAATAGACATCAGGCTTTTTGTGGCCATGCCAAAATATGTTTTACTAGCTCTAGCTCTCCAGTTGCTCTTCTTCCTCACCAGCATTCTTCTGGAACTTATACACATGTCCATGTCCTCCACACTCCAGCCTTATGAAGAGCTCCCATTTACAACATGTTTTCTTGCATTTTCACTTTGACCTCAGACTGAATGCCCTTGTTCAGAAAGACTTTTCTCATAGCTTTCATTCTCTATGAAGACTCAGAAATGATTCTGCTGAAGGAATTTCAGAGAGTACTGGTAAGATCAGTATCTGTCAGAAGAAAAGGAAGAGAGCAAGACTAGGGGAGAGGAAAGGTCTAACTCAATTGCAATCTCCAATAAAACCTCAGTTGACTCTCTTGGGGGTCCTGAAGCTGAGCTTCCAACTGGGATGAGGAGGAGTGCAGCCTGGAGTATGGCCGCTGTCACCACCTAAGATGCACCACCTAGGAGTGCATCTGGAGAGACTGGAAGCTGAGACTTACAGCCAGGAGTGTTCTCAGCAGCAAGGGATCAAGTCCTTCCTTCTAGAAGGATCGAAGCAGCATGCCACAGCATGCTCCACAGCCTACAAACTCACTCCACCAGATCCACTGCTTGTGTACAAGCCAAAAACACTTCACATCGAAAATTCATAAGATGCAAATAAAACACCACATAAAGAGAAAATATATGTTCAGATCAAAAAGTCTAAGAAACCATCACAGAAGCAATTTCAAAGAAAAAGACGGACCTAAAAATGAACAATAGTTGGCATGTTCAAATTCTTCGAATTCTAGTGAGCAGAGGTTTGAATTGCAGCAATCGAGGCAATGATTTGTCCAGCAAATGGCAATGTAACAGATATGTTCCTGACATTTTTTTCTGTCCCACATCATGCTGCAGTTCAATGGGTTTCTAGACCGTCTCCAATATTGGTCTAGTTGCCCACAGGAGCAGTGTGGACCTCATTCAGAGGAATGGTGTTTGTCTCGTTTGACTTGTCTGTGAACTCTTCAAGAGTGATACAAGGGTTCTTTTTTCACTTCACTCAATTCATAATTATCTAAGAATAGAAAACTGGTTGTGGGGAGGTCAAACAATTAATAAATGTAATACATAACCTAATAGATCACATATCACATCATATAAAATATTGTCAGGCAAATAAACAAGCTACTGTCCCCTCTGACAAAATGTAATAGTTGTAGCACACAGTACATACCAAATCATGGGACAAAAACCTGAAGGAAGGGTATTAACAAAATGAAAACAAAAATACAATAGAGAATGTACTCAGTGTAGTATGAAGGGAGAGAGGAAGGGATAGAGGGAAGAAGAAAGTAAAATATGAAGGAGTTTTAGTCCTGAGAAACAGGACTATATACAGTATTTTAAATTTCATCTTCTCAGAATAGATATACCAAAGAACAGATAAATGAACCCCAAGTTGATTTCATTGTTAAATATATTGTCAATGACTCAAAACTTTTACCAAGGAAATCTCATGAAATATGTTCACATACTGCTGCCTCTGGCCCTGATATTTTCTTTTTTATTTTAACATTTTTTATTATTATTTCCGCTCATACAAACTTAATAGGTACACCGGTTCCGTCCCTCCCTCCTCCTCCCCCCGACCCCCCTGCTCCCCCTCCCCTCACCTCTCCCTCCCCATCCTCCAGTGCCTTCCCCCCAATCCCCTGAGAATCCTTTAATATGCATGCCTGACTCTCCTCTGGGCCCTCCTCTCTGCTGACGTAAAAGGACCCAGTGGCATTTCCCTGAACCCTTTCCTGTGTTCCCCTTAAGCAATCTGTGAACTTAACCAGATGTCTCATTACTTACTTGCAGTCTTTGATGGAGGCCTATTTTCTCTGCTGTAACATGGTCTCCTCTCTCCTTGTTTCTGGTGTGGCCCTCCTACCCCATCCCTCCTGTTCATAATCCTTGCAATTACTGTGGGTATTACAGAGATTTATCTTTGAGTGTCTCTAGGTGGGCTGGGTGGGTTTGGTACTAGAAGCCACCTATTAGGGATTACATATGGCACTTAATTTTCTGGGTCTGGGATACTTCACTTAATATAATTGTTTCTAATGACATCCATTCCCCAGCAAATTCCAGTAATTCATCATTTTTGATAGCTGAGTAGTACTCCATTGTATAGATGTACCACAGTTTCCTTATCGACTCATCAACTTTTGGACATTTGGGCTGATTCCACGACTTTGCTATTGTAAACAGTGCTGCTATGAACATAGTCGTGCTTGTGCTATCGAGGTGAATTTTTGCTGTATGGGGGGTTATTCCCAAAGTGGAATAGCAGGGTCATATGGCATTTCAATCTTTAATTTCTTTAAGAATCTCCAGATGGCTCACCAGAGTGGCTGTATGAGCCTGCATTCCCACCAGCAATGTAGGAGAGTTCCCCTCTCTCCACATCCTCTCCAGCATTTGTCGTTGTTTGTATTGTGGATTTTTGCCATCCTGACCAGGGTGAGATGATATCTCAGGGAAGTTTTGATTTGCATTTCCCTGATGGCTAAAGAAGTGGAGCATTTTTTAAGATATTTGTTGACATTTTAATTTCATCCCTGGTAAAGTTTCTTTTAACTTCCAGGGCCATTTTTTCATTGGGCCATTAGTTTCCTTGGTGTTTAGTTCTCTATGTTCTTTGTGCACTCTGGACAACAGAGCTCTATCAGATATGTGGTTAGTGAAGATTTTCTCCCATTCTGTGGGTTGCCTTTGAGCTCGTGTTACAATCTCTTTATATGAACAGAAGTTCTTTAATTTCACCAGATCCCAACTGTTGAGAGTTGGTAGCAGTGACTGTGCCATTGGATGTCTGTTTAGGAACTGTTGGTCTACCCCAATCAGCTCGAGGAGTTCCCTACACTTTCAACTATGATTTTTATAGTCTCTGGCCTTATATCAAGGTCCTTGATCCATTTGGAATTAATTCTTGTACATGGTGACAAGTACAAGTTTTGCCAGCACTATGCACCCAATACGGGCCCCTCCACATTCATTAAGAAAACCCTACAGCATCTAAAGCAAGAAATCAACCCCCAAACGAAAATTCTTGGGGACTTCAACACCGCCCTCTCAACATGAGATAGATCAACAGGTCAAAAGCTTAACAGAGACACTTTGGAACTTAATCAAACCCTTAAAGAAATGGACCTTATAGATCTCTATCAAATTTTTCATCCACGCACCAAAGAATATACATTTTTCTCAGAAGCACACGGAATGTTCTCCAAAATAGATCACATACTGGGCCACACAATGAATCTACACATATACAAAAAAGTTGAAATTCTAACCTGTGCCCTATCAGACCACCACAACCTAAAGCTGGACATCCACAACACAACAAACAACAGAAAATACACTAACTCCTGGAAACTTAACACTATGATGCTGAATGAGAACTGGATTCAGGAAGAAATTAAAAAGGAAATTCAAGATTTCCTGAAAGTGAATGATAATGAAAATACAACTTACCAAAATCTCTGGGACACAATGAAAGCTGTCCTAAGAGGTAAGTTCATAGCTCTTAATGCCTACGTCAAAAAAATGGAAACATCAGAAATAAATAACTTAACAATACAGCTTAAGCTTCAGAGAAACTAGAGCAATCTGATCCCAAAAGTAGTAGAAGAGAGGAGATTAGCAAAATAAGGGGAGAAATATCTGAAATCGAGATTAGGAAAACAATAGAGAAAATCAACCAGTCAAAAAGCTGGTTCTTTGAAAAAATCAATAAGATTGATACACCCCTAGCTAAATTAACCAAAAGCAAGAGAGAGAAAACCCAAATTAACAAAATTAGAAATGAAAATGGAGTTATCACTACTGATACTCAAGAAATCCAGAGAATTATAACATCATATTTCAAAAAATTGTACTCTGTGAAGTTTGACAACACAAAAGAGATGGATGAATTTCTAAGTAAACACAACTTACTTAAATTGAATCAGAAAGTTGTGAATTATTTAAATAGTCCTATAACATATCAGGAAATAATCTCAAATATTCCCACCAAAAAATGTCCTGGACCAGATGGATTCAGCAGAGTTCTACCAGACATTTAAGGAGTTAATAACACCAACACTCCTTAAACTGTTCCATCAAATAGCAAAGGAAGGAACACTACCAAATTCCTTCTATGAAGCTAATGTCATTTTAATTCCTGATATTTTCTTTAAGTGTTTCTTTTCATTTATTGCATTTGTTGGGATTTCCATCAAAATCTTGTCATTAAACATGTAATTATAAGAAAAAGCAATATGTGAAAAAATATTCCATGACCCAGTAGATCTTATATATTTATTATAAATTTGATTTAACACTTAAAAACCACTGTCAGTTTGCTGTCAAGCAATGAGCAGACATAAATTTTAATATCTAAACTAGTATTAAATAAATGATTAGAATATGGATTTTTTCAGACATATTCACTATGTAGCCTATTCCTACCTCTAGTTTCGGTCCTTGCAATCATAATCATAATGGGACTATAAGCACACTATATTAAGTCCGTGTGTGTGTGCACGCATGCGTGTGTGGGTGTGTGTGTGTGTGAGTGTCTTATGTTGGAGAGGAGGAGTGTGCATCCCAGAGCACACATGTGAGTTCAGAGGATATCCTCAATTTAAAGGATAATTTTCTCTCTGTATTTTCTTTGAAATAGTGACACTTTTGTACCGTTGGCTGCTACACAAGCCAAGATAGCTCACTGAAAGTTTCTGAGGATTCTCCTGTCCTTACTTTCCATCCTGTCACAGGAACACTGAGATTCCAAGCATGTGTTATAATGCCCAGCTTTACATAGGCTCTAGGGATCCAAAGTTAGATACTCATGCTTACATAGCAAGTTCTTTACTCGCTGAACCATCTGTATAACCCTGTAATAGTTTAGCTCACACACATACTTACCACCAGGTCCAATGACCTGAGTTGGACCCCTGAAATCCACATGGTAGAAAGGGAGACCTGACTCCAAAAAAAAATCATCCTCCGACCTCCATAGATATGCCATGACATGAGCATGTGTTCACACATTGCACGCAAACACACAGACACAAGTAAATAAAAATAAGTTAATGAGTGCAAAAATAAATCATTATTAATCCAAGAAGTGAGTACATTGTACGAGGGAAGAAAGCTTAAGGGAAGGGAAATAAAACAAAAATAAGACTGTGGAGATAAGTCCTAACACACCAGTAATGAGTACACCTACAAGTAAATCAACTTGGTAAAGAAAGCAGTTTATCAAATTAGGTAACTCTGATAAATCAAGAAATAATAGTATAAATGTGCACATATTGTTTAAAGCTAAGGAAGCAATAATTGAAATAATAAGTCATTGTTCCTGAAATAAAATCAAATTAAAATGATTGTTGCACTCCAATTCCCTTTCAGTTTCAAGTTTTTAACTAAATGTCTAGAAATATTCATTTGCCATTATTAACATTATTAACAATTATTGCAATTATTTTCTCATTTAAAAAGCTTGTTTAAAAGCTTTTGTGTATTTGATTTTTAATGTGTTTGAGTTTGGATCTTTATGTATTGTATCCAACTGTGGAAAAAATTCTGTGTCAGGAAGTTTCAAAAGTAAAGTTAGATTTGACTTTCAAAATTTTTTAAAAGGAATTACCTACAGTGGACTCTTTTTAAAGTTTTGTTTATTTTTTCTGCTTTTGCAAAAATACTATCAGCCCAACTTCCCTCCCTGCCTCCTCCCTTCCATCCCCTGACTTCCCTTTACTTTTCCCTACATTCTCTACACCTTTCTACCTGTAGGCTTCTATGGACTTCAGGGGTCATTCTGGCTTGCCTACACCTGGAAGGGGGGCCTCAGGACTCTTTAGTATAACAAGTTACCTCTCTTCAGGCCACCTCACTAATATGTGCATTTCCCTTTACTCTTCTAGTTTTATACCCAAAGGTTTCCACTGTGAGTTCCCAGTCTATGGGTATAACATCAGCTGCCCACAGAGCAGTTTGATGTACTGTCTTCCTACCTTTAGGTTTATTGATATCTTCCCTATTGATCTATTCCTTTCGTTTTTTAAGTTCTTGGTCTAGTTTACAGGGATGGATACTAGTATCAAGGATGGTACTGTTCTGACAAGCAGGTCTTGAGTCCAGTCAAAAAGTTCCTGGATATCTCCTTGGTGCTTATGCCACTATTAAACTGATGGTCACCTGTTGCCATGGTGATTTATATTGCAACTTACAGATCTCATGCTGTTGAGGGGCTTGTGTGTATTTCTCCCCCAGCAGCTTTTACAGTATTCCTTGGTTCTATGTAACCTATCCAGCAAGGAGAAAGTCCTCACACCAGTTCCAGTTGATATATTTTGCCCATGTTCTGTATTCCATTTATGTTGCATCTTCAGTCATAGGGTCTTACTGACAGTTTTTGTAGAGCAACCAAGAACAAGAGCAAAAGCTTATGACATTTTGGGGCCTTTAGGACCTCTCTGACCAACACTTCATCAGGAAGTGTCACATTCCTGTTACTTCTAGTATGATTTTGTCCCTGGGTTCTAAGTGGATCGGCTCAAGGCTTTTTTTCCCTTGTTTGCCTCACTCTTTGCTCCTCTGCATAGGGACTTCTCATTCTTATTATTTTCTTTAAAGGATATTTTTGGTCATATTACTAGCATAGATGTTCCTTTGGGGTTACTTCCCACAATTTTAGTGTTGTTCTCTAAGTCCCTCTGTCTCCCATCCCCTCATTCCCTGCTGTCATGGTTTGAAATGTGTCCCCAACAGTCTCATGTGTTTGGCAAGGTCATGGTACCTTGAGAGGTGGAGGAAGGCAGTCACCAGGGGTGGGCCTTGAGGTGGATTAGTCCCACCCTACCTCCAGAAGAAGTCTGCTTTTGTAGCAAGCAGTCTGCAACTCTCAGCTTCCAAGATGCCTGCAGTGACTTAGCCTCCTCCAGCTTTGGCCAGCCAGCCATGCCACCTCCACCATGAGAAACTGTATCTCCCCTCTGGAACCATAAGCTGAATAAATCTCCCTTTCTCCTTTAAGTTGCTTGACTTTGGATGGTGTTTCACAGCAATAGTTAAGAGTAACTGTTACACCTGCTATGTATTTCTCTCAATCATTCCCTCCCTCACCCTTATCCTGGGATTTTAAATATCTCTTTTAAAAGGCTTCACCCTAACCATCCCTTCCCATCTTCCTATTCTTAAGTCTTTTTCAAATTTTCTATCTCTTATACTGCTTCCAACTCAAATACATTGACAAGGATATCAGGTCAATCATCCACATATAAGATAGAACATGAGGTGCTTAACTTTCTGTGTCTGAGATATCTCACTCAATATTAAAGTTTCAAGTTCCATCCATTTACCAGAAAATTCCATAATCTCATCCTTTCTGATGGTCGAGTAATATTCCATTGGATATATGTACCACATTTTCTTTATACATTTCCTTGTTGATGGGCATGTTGGATGATTTAATTTTTTGCTATTGTGTTACAGCAGACTTTTATTAAAAATTATTCTTGAAATTTATGTCATTTTCACATTATATTGCTGAATCCTACACCCTTTCTTCTCCATTGAAACATTTTTTTCTTCCCAACATTTTCTGTTCTGCTTTCATGTCTTTTTTCATGTTTGTGACCCACTGAGTTTCATCTGGATGGCTTGTACTAGCATGTCTGAGCAGTTGCTAAATCTTGAATGATATATCAGTGGGTATAAACTAGAGAAAGTAGCTCCTTTCCCATATCTATCCTTAATCCTCAATAGTCTCTTGGGGAGGTGTGGAACCTTCTAAAATCTTCTCCCCTTCCATGGTGAAATGTTGATAGGCCAAATCTTGTTCAGGTCTAGTTGGACAATAGACAGCTTTACCAAGTTCATGAGCAGGACCCTTCTCACATCCAGAAAATACTCTCTTGCAACACCCTCCCCTTCTACACTATTCCCTGAAGCTTAGTGTGCTAGCCGATTGTACATCCTCTTAAAGGCCAGACATTCCATAGCCACTTATTCTCTGCACCTTGACCAATTGTGATTCTCTACATTAAACAGCTCCCATTGCTAAAGGAAGTTTTTAGATGGCAACTTGATATCATGGCTATATAGTAAAAACAATAGTAGTTTCTTTCCCCCAGAAGGGCCTTTAGCCATTCCCAGTTTCTTGACTTGGTTTACAATACTAGATATGTATTCCCTGCTGTGGGCCACAAACCCAATCACAAACCAGTTTATTATCCCTATGACATTCATATCACTATTGCACAAACCGGGTGAGACTGTTGATTGTTTTTCTCCCCCCCCCCAAAAAAAAACCCTACATAGTACAATTGGTCAGTAATGTGGAAATCCCAGATCAGTTCTACTTATTTTTCTCCACATCCTGCAATCAACATATGAGTTATCTTCAACAATGGGGTCTTACTATTAGTTCTGGAAGGCAACCAAAAGCAATGGCAAAAGCCAATATTATTTGGGGAGATGCCTCTGCCCAGCAGCTCATTAGGTTCTATCTACAGTGGATTTTTGCTTTTAAAATAAGTGTATTACATGTGCCATGAAAATTAAGGGAGGAAATTCTGGGGGTGGCAAGGTTTAGGCAGGAATGAGGGTAGTGGATAGGAGATAAAATGAAATGGATAGGGTTTAGAGAAAGGGTTAGCCAAAAACTAAGGACATACCAGAAATCACATGAAAACTTATTATTTTATAACCTATTTTTAAAACTGCAATTTGTAATGTATAGGGGCCAGTGAGATGGCTCAGTGCAAAAGGAACCTGACCACAATCCTGGAGACATAAGTTTTCAATCCCTAGAAGCCCACACAATACATGTGTGTGCCTCTTCCTCCCCCTTTCTCAAATAAATAAAATGTTAGAAACTAATTAAATAAAAAATAATTTAAAAAGACTTTGAATATAGGTAATAAGAATTAGTGGATAATACACATCCCAGATGCTTTAAATTATTAAATGAAAATCCAGGTGTGACATGACACCTGTTCAGTAAGAACCTGGACCTCCGGTCCCCCATACTACACAGCTTACCATCATTGTCCTTGGTTGCCCACCATAGCTAGATAGTAAGGCCCTGTTGCCAAAGACATCATGTTCCTTGGTTGTAGAAACAGAGAATACATGCTGGAACTGAGCTGGAGGCTTTCTTGCTGCTTGCCAGTCTTTCACACTGCCAGAAGTTGCTATTCAGGCAGATAATGGAGAAAACAGTAGCAGTGGTTTTTCCCAAACTTTGACCTTAAATGCTACAACAACTTACCAGGCAAGAGAAGATTGCTGGTTTAATAGCAATATGACTACAATGGGAGTAACTAGCCCATTTCTGATTTGGTCTGAAATTATTCCTTAAGAAGGAGAACTTCCCATGACTGGGAGGATCACAGGTACTAAAGATGAACCTACTACTTTTCTTTTCCTAAATGGACATGCTGCTGTACTTCCTCCTTAATATTAATGTTTATGCCACAAGCTAGGGCTATCCTTCTTTGTCAAAGAAGCTTCACTTTGCAGTGAATGGCAAATAATGCAGAGATTTATGACTAATAAAGGTGTTAAGAAAAAGTGACTGTTGAATGTTGTGCTTTAAATGAGACATTTTTATCACCTTTCCTCCAAGGCTCCGGTAACATCATGGAAGGGGAGGTGGAAACAATGTAAGAGCCAGACAGTAGAGAGGAGCACCCTAAAGCACGGTCTTATGAACATGACATAGCCTTCATGTTCACTAAATAATAAGTTGCTTACACAGGACCTGCACAAGACATGGATAGGTGAGGAGTCATAGGGCTCTTGCCCATGGTAGCTAATGGCAGAGGAGGGTTGGGGAGAAGAGGTAGTCATTGTCTTCATGGACGTAATCACTGATAAGTTAGCCATGCTTCAGTGGATTGCTTCATACCCATGCCAACACGAGTGGCCTTGGTTAAACCCAGTAAGCCACAAAGCAAAAGCAAAATCAAAGGACAGGAAAGTGGGGTGAAGGTTTCATGGGAGGAAGTTTGGAGACAGTACAAAAAGTGTACTGTAAGTCACTTTCTAAGAAATACAACATAAATCATAGAATGCAAGTATAAATTATATTATTTAAACATATTGGCAATTTTTAGTGAAGTGTCTTCAGGGGTACCGAGTGATGAAGAAGGAACTTTCAGGTTCTCTTTATTTTTAATAAGAATTGCCATGCTTCAATCAACAGAAAGGACATCACACATAAAGCAAGGTAAACTATCATGTGTCTCCCAAAAGTGGTAGGATCAAGATCCCCAGCACTGATCCTAAGGGGAAGGATGGCAGCTTTAAGGAGAGAGTTCTACATGGGGAACAGAAGGTGTAGAGGACCTAATAGGACAGATACAATGAAAGGAGGCTACTTGAGTGGAAGGGACCAAGGAACAGGACTGGGGGAAATGGAAAATCAACAAAAACTTATTTGAAGATACCATGATGAAACAGTACTATTTGCTAGTTTAAAAGAAGTTAATTATAAAAGAAGTGAGTTTCAGGCAATCATGGTGGTGTATAGCTGTAATCCCAGAACTCAGGAGAGTGAGAGGATGATCTTAAATTGAAACCAGCCTGGACTACATAGCAAAATTTTGATTCAAGAAAAAAAGGGGCTCATATTGAAAAATCTAAGTTATGTGAGTATACCCTTAAAGAGAGATCCTGGAGCTGAGTCTCTTCCTCATGCTTGCTATGATCTGACCTGTTCTGCCCCACCATGTGTTTCTGCCATAATAGACTGCCTAATCCAAAGCCCACAGTAAAAGTGAACCAATGAAGGAGGGAAATCTTCAAAATGATGAGCCAAAAATAAAGATCTTCTCTTCATGATATGGATAATTGGGCATTTGACACCTTAATAGAGGGATAATAAAATTATCTCATGTAAAAGCAGTAGGATGGCTGAAAAGTGTTATATTTTGGTCTTTTGTTCTAAGTATGAACTATGTAGTTTATAATGTAAGGCACTAAGTTATACAGCAATGTTATGGAAAGTTAGATAATATGCAAAAGTTGCCATTACCTGTTCATTCTAACACAACCATTGACATGGCATAGTCTCTTATTTATGGTGATTATTAAAGCAGGTGCTTCTTAATATTTTATTTATTGATTAATCTGATATATATATACATATATATATTTGTGTGTGTGTGTGTGTGTGTCACATTGCACAGGTGAAGGTTAGTCAGAGAACAACTTTCAAAAGTCAGTTCTCTCCTTCCACCATGTGAGCTTCCAGAAAATGAACTCAAGATGCCAGATTTGAGAAAAGGTACCTCGCCCATCAAGCTATCTCACTTGCTCCCTGTGTGGTAATTATTAAAGCACATATTCTGCTCTGGATTTTCTATGCTAACAAACTGTAACTAATTTCTAATGTTGTGCTGTGGCTGCAACAACTTATCTAACAGCATGAACGCACATTTTATTTGTGACTAGACAGAAACTTGCTTCCATTTTTTATTGTACGTGCATATAAATCTATGTCAACATCACTGTAAACAGGACTTTTTCCATGTTTGCAATTATTCCTCAGGAAGTGTATTCTTAATGGAATTAACAAGTGAATAATAGTGAGTTTATAGCTTACTTTTATACTTGAAAACAATTCAAATGTTTTTTTTTTCTAAACATGTATGTTACTTAGTTCTTAGTCCTTAAAATCAGTATGAACCACATCTTTCCTCGGGGTTCTCCCTCACAATAGGTGACTGGCAATTACCCAAAAGCTCTGTTTGTGGATAACAGGTTAGAAGATTCAATCACAAAGCTTAATGAAAATCACTGGTCTTTCTCTTTTGAACCTGACAATTATGTATTCGATTCTGTCTATTTGACACATGGGCTTTTAAGACAGAATATATACTCTACCAGCAGGAGACAGTCCTAGATTTTCCCAGAGGAAGATTTAGAATGATGGTTTTAATTGTTTCAAAGAGATTCTGTGAGTAGGTTTCCTGGTCACTGATGAATCAAGCAAAATCACCATGGAACTATTACCATTTTAATTGTATTTACTGTGCTTTAAAAGCTAAAAGGCTAAAGCTCCAGACAGTGAGGCATTTGAACTAATCTTTTCTTAATGTCCTGAGTTAGTGAACCATCACAAACCCTTTCACATCATAAACAACTTGTTTTCTTGGAGTCTAGAATTCTACAAAATGAGAGAGAAGACAATATTAGAACAGGAAGAGAAGTTTAAAATATTTATCACACCCAACTCCTTATTTTATTCTTTTAATATTTCGTAAATATAGTGAATTTGTAATATTTTCACACTTTAATCCCCAGTCCCATCCTCCCTCCTCTTCCATTACAACACTTCTACCCCTGGGTCTCTCTCTTATTTTCATATCTTTCTACATGTGTGGCCCCAAGGGTTTCATCTGGTTTGGCATTGACGGCATGTGCCTGAGAACTTGCTGGAGCATGAATCATGTTCAGTCAGTATACCGTTAAGTAAACATCTCTTCACAGCCATAGCATTAATCCTCATCAGTCTTTCAGGGAGGTGTGGGGGCTCTTGAGATCTTCCCCTTCCACAGTGAAATGTTGCTAGGACAAATCCTGTGCAGGTCTTGTGGAAGTGCACATAACTACATTGGATTCGTGGATACCACAGTCCACGCACATGCCACACCTCTGCCCTACTTACCACTGCCTCTTTCACAATCCAATCCCTTATTTTTATAGGTGAAGGAAACAAGACCTGGAGAGTTTGAATGCCTATCTCAGGCATATTCACACAACAGATGACAATGTTAAGCTGAAACTGCCTCCACATTCCTGCTTGCTCTGTGCATAACTCGATTTGAAATCTGGGAATAGGAAGAAAATTGAACCATATGAGTTATGCCACATCTTGTTTGAAGAATATGTGCCATAAATCACAGATGTTAGAAAATGGGAAAAGCTTTGTTAATAAACTTTCCTTGGTCATCATATGGTCAGTTGTTGGTGTACTAGTTCACAACCATAATGATGTCAGGTTGTACTCCATACCAATCACATGCGAGTTTTGTGGGAAGCTGGGAATTAGCCTTGTTTAGAGGACCAAAATATGAAGACTTATGTCATGGAAGTGATGGTCATCATGACCCAGTATGCAGTGAATGACAAGTGGTCTTTCTTTAACCCTTATGAAAATATTTTAAAGAATAATTTGTTTCCAGAGAAACAGTCAGTTAATGTTGCCATAGGCTGAATCTATTTTCAATTACTGAAAATGTATGTAGGTGTCAGAGATGAATACCTGTCTGAAAGTTGAGAGGCTGTATACCACTACTGTGAGAACAAGTTGTTGAGCTTAGCTCAGACCAGCAGCATCTGTTCCACAAGGGAACTTGTTAAAATACAAACCTAGATCTTACTAGGGGAAGAGTCCAAGAATCCACGTTTTAACAAGCTCTCCAGGTAATTCTTGTGCATGTTAAAACAGATCTAATAGGTTTTCAAGCTTTTCTGTATATTGTGATAATATAAAGAACTCCTAACAAGGCTAATTCCCAGGTTCCCACAAAACTCACATGTGATTGGTTTGGAGTGCAACCAGACATCATTATGGTTGTGAACTAGTACACCAACAACTGGAACATTTGATTTGGCTCTTTCTCATAAGATAATTGAAAATAAACTCCATCCTACAAAACTCCAAGGTTTAGAAGAGGGGTCTTAAAAGTGAAAGGATTAAAAAAAAAGTGAAAGGATATAAATACAACCCATGGGGATGTAGGCACAAAATATCAGAACTTCTGCTTCCAGTTTATTTTTCCACATTTTAAATTTACTTTTGTAGTTAACCATGGGTAAAATATAAATGTGAAATATAGGTACAAATTTTATAAATGCTTCATGAGCATAATGGATACATATTAAGTTTATTCAGTATTTGTGGCCTGGAAAGACAGTTTATAATCTTTAGTATACATAAAAATTGCTGAAGAAGCCTCAAAAATACAGATTTCTAGGGCCCATGTACTTGAGATAATTCAATTAGCTTAAATTTAGGCCCAGGAATCTATTTCCATTAAGAATTTTCCAGTGATTCCAAAGCTTTAGAATGCTAAAAGATTAATTCTTAAAGTCAGTCAAAGGAAAGAACAGAAACATTATGTATAGAAGAACAGACATAATAATAACAATAAATTTATCAACAGCAGTCCAGCAGAGGATTCAGAGAAAACATACTGTCAAACTAGAACAATGCACCATCTTGGTCAGTTCAAGATGCTACAATAGTATGCCTTTGAGTGATTATAAATTTATTTTTTCATTTATTCAATTGTGCGTGTGTGCACGTGTGTGTGTATATATGTGTGTGTGCGTGTGTGTGTGCGCGCGCGTGTGTGTAGAACCACAGGCGAATTCGGGAACCACCACGGACGCCTCCACCTCCTCCTTGTTTACTTTGCCCCTGGGATTCACAGGCTCCGCCCTACCAGGACTAGAAACGTAGGCCGCCCCCGCTTCTGCCCGGCGTCTATGGGGAGGGGGGTTAGAATCCGAACTCAGGACCTTCAGCCTGCAGGCAGAAACTTAACCCCTGAGCCACCTCTTTAGCCCCGAGTGATTGTAAATTTAAGACTGACATTTCTAGAAATTGGAAAATCCATGAACCAGGCACTAACAGACTAGAAATCTAGCAAGGGCACATCCTTTGCAGATAGCACATTGTTCTCACATGTAGAAGGGAAAAACAGGCTTCTTCAAACTTCTGTTATCAGGATACTATTATAGTTGGGATCTTAAATGTCCCCAGAGCCCGTGTGTTGAAGACATGGGCAGTACTATTGGGAAGTTAGGTAATAGGGGCATGCTCTTGAAGAGGATAGGACCCTTGTCCCATCCTGTCTGTTCTCTTCATTCTGTTTACCAAGATGTGTACAGTTCCCTAGCTGCAGACTTACTGCCATGATCCTCTGTCTCACCACAGGCCACAAAACAGTGGGGCCAACCATGGTCTGAAACCTCTAAAACCATGAGCCTGAATAAATATTTCCTCTTAAAAATTGGGGCTATATTGGGTACCTTGTCACAGCACCAGAAAACTGACTAGAACAATATTAATTCCATTCTTTGGGCTCCATCTTCATGACCTAGTTACTTAAGGTCCCACTCATCACACTGTGACATGGAGATTTAAGATTAAACCCAAGACTAGTAATTTCATCATATCTATCTGGTAGATTCTTAATTACAAAAGCTACTTGACACACACCAAATGAAAAATGTTTGAAGAAACATCTCTAAAATAGAAAGATATATATTTTCTTTCCTACTGTAACTCTTCTTTTTCCTGATCTCCAAGAACTGCAATTTAGCTACATGTTTGAAAGTCTTTTTTTTTTTAATTTTATTATTTATTCAATTGTGTGTGTGTGTGTGTGTGTGTGTGTGTGTGTGTGTGTGTGTAGAACCATGGACCGCCTCTATCTCCTCCTTGTTTACTCTGCCCGGGGATTCACAGGCTCTGCCCTACCAGGTCCAGAAACGCAGGCCGCCCCCGCTTCCTCCCGGCGTCTATACGTGGGGTCTAGGATCCGAACTGAGGACCTTCTGCCTGCAAGGCGGAGGCTTAACCTCTGAGCCACTTCTCCAGCCCCCGTTTGAAAGTCTTTTATTGAAACTATAATTCACAATTTTCTACAACAACAACAGCAAAAAAGCTCCAATATATGGCATGTGGGAAGGACACTGGTATGACATATTCCCAGTAAAACATACTTCAAAGAGGAGAGCTAAATAAAGGATTTTTCAGGTCCAGCAATATAGCTCAGCAGGTAAAGGAAGATGCTTGCCATGCAAGCCCAATGACCTGAATTCTATCCCAGAACTTATGTGGCAGTAGAAGGAGAGAGCCAATTCCACGAAGTTGTCCTCTGACCTCCACATGGGCTTGTGGTACATGAATACCCACTCTCGTATCACATACAGTCACACATGCATACTAATAATAAAACAAAGTTTAAAATTATTAAATTCAATTTTAAAGGCTTATTGGGCAAAGCAAAAACTAAAATTTCACTAGCAAATTTTGCGAAATTTAAACTATTTGGGGAAAAGAAAAATGATAGCTAATGGAAACCTGAGTTATAATAAAGAAACTTGAGTAACTAGAAATAGTCAATATGTGCAGGACTAGAAAATAGATTTTGCCATTTGCCATCCCGTCATATAGGCATCATTACCCTACTTTATACATTTTAAAGTTTGAGACACAGAAAAAACAAGTAACTTTCCCAATCTTGTACAGCTAGTAAACTGCAGAGTAGAGACATAATTCCCTGTGGTTCCAAATTTCTTGTCTACAATTATTATTCAAAGATATTAAAGAATGTATAGCTTATATCCATACAATTAGAATTGTTGAATTTTCCACCACAAAGAATGACATCCCGGCATGGGGAAGGCCTAGAAGATGAACATAATTTAAAAAGACAACCTTAAAAACATATGCTTCTACTCTAAAATTATATGATAACTTATACAAAGTGATATCGATTACCTATTTATTAGGTTTTTTAGATTAAATCAGTTAAAATGAGCTGTGAAAATAGTTGCAAAAGAAATAAAAAGTCTAGAATACAAATCCCTTTGATTTAAACAACAACATCAAACACACAGACACAAGCTCAGGCAGGTATAGTAATTCCAGATACCTAGTATGGACAGTGACGATAAAAACAACTGAATAAGTCGGAGATTCATTAAGGATGCTTAGGCAGAAAAAGACCATAGCATATTGTCTTACACTGAGACACCTGACTGGTTTAGTTTACTGCTGTATTCTGAGCAGAATAATTTGAATGTCATTATCATGCACAGAAAAATCCTCTAAGTTTCCTTGTACTACCACGATTATCTGATCTGTCTTTGTCTAGCCTAGTGTGCTTTTGTAAAATTTGATGTGCCCAGCCATGTTTCAGAAGCTCACTAAACCAATTCGACAATAAATATGAATCAAGTATAATGGATAGAAGAGAATAACAAAGAAACAAATGAACAAACAACAACATCTGACAGAGAAAGCCAGAGCAGCAAGGCATGCTAATGTAGAAATACATTTTCTTCAAATAAATGATAAAACCAAAAACAATTGCAACACACCAAAGAAACTGCTATCTTACTAATACAGAAAAATATGTGGATGATTTTTCTTCTTAAGATATTAAGACCTTCTATTAAAAATATTGTACTTCAGATTCTGAAAGCATATTCACTCATTGTGGTCATCAGCTTTTAATACGTTGAGTTCATTAAGAATAAAATATCTCACTTAATGCATTCACCATTCGTAAGAATAGCTGCCATTCCTAAACCTCCAATATTGTTGTGAGTTCTTCATAGGGATGATTAAATTTATTTAATCCTCATGACAACCTTATAAGGTAAGCAGTTTTAGTATCTTTAGTATCTTATGAATGGGAAAGCTACAGGTTGGGAAGGTCAAGCTAGTCAAAATCATACCACTATCAAATGGAAAGACAGAATTTATTCTAGGCATGTTGCTTACAGAAGATGCATGATATATATATATATATCACTACACCATAGCAACTCCATTAGAGATATGCTATTATGTGTTTGTGCTGTTATAATATTGTGAAACTTTTTTTTTAATTTTTTTATTATTATTTATTCAACTGTGAGCGTGTGCGTGTGTGTGTGTGCGTGTGTGTGTGTGTGTGTAGAACCACGGACGAATTCGCGAACCACCATGGACACCTCCACCTCCTTCTGCCCCGGGATTCGCAGGCTCCGCCCTACCAGGACCAGAAGCGCAAGCCGCCCCCGCTTCCGCCTGGCGTCTATACGTGGGATTTGGGATCCGAACTCAGGACCTTCCGCCTGCAAGGCGGAGGCTTAACCCCTGAGCCACCTCTCCAGCCCCCTATTGTGAAACTTTTTATATTCAAAAAAGATACTAATGGTATTTCTTAAACTTTACCATATTAACCACTCTGTGTATACAGTTCAGTGATATTGTCTTTTCCTGACTAGCTTCTTGCGCTCGGCTTAATGTTCATCTCAAAGTTCATCTTGACTAGCAAAGGAAGCTGAGTACAGAGCCCCAGGCCCCCCATTAAAAATATTCCAGGTGGATATGACATCAACCGGCAATTCTGGCCCTGGAGAGAACATACTGGGAAACCCCAAAACAAAGTAATAAGGTGTAGAAGCAATCCAGGATGACTCTTGGGGTCTCTACATGAACATACACTCAAGTGCCCTCTTGTACACATGTCTCCTGCCCCTACACATATATACAAACATGTAAAAAATGTTCATCTTGACTGTAACACGTAGGATAATTTCCTTCCTTTTAAAAAGCTGAATAATTAATATCCTTATTACATTTATAAATCAATTTTTGTTAATTCATCATTATTACATCAGTATACATTTGGGTTGCCTTCACTTTTTGACTTTCATGAATAATGCAGTTACAAGCACATATATCCAAGTGTCTCCTTGAGAATTTATTTTCAATCACTTGGAGCACATAACTGGAAGAACCTCAGCATCTCTTTCTCATTTGGCTTTCAATTCTTTGAGTATCCATCACATTATTTCCCACAGCAACTGCACTGTATTCCATTCCCATCAATAATACACAAGGATTTCATTTCTCTATATCTATATTAAAAATTTTCTTTTTTATCTTAATAGTTGGGAGGTGGGGTATACATTTCAAGCTTTTGGGAGTTTTCAAGTTCTATATTTTTGAATTTCATCCTAATAATAATTTTGTAGTGTCAGCTTCATGTTGAATGTCTGTTAAGACCATTTCCACTATTAAGAAACCAAGTAATAGGCTTAAAGTCAGAATTTCCTCCAAATATCCCTTTTAGGCACTGGCGTAATGTTTTAAACATATAACCATGGCTCTGCCTGCAAGATCTCTGTTCTGTGGACTGCATCCTTCTGAGGGTTGAAATTCACAAGGTTTGAACCTCACAGTCAATTCTTAACAAAGGGAAAGTAAAGCAATGGAGACAGACATGACCAGTCAAAGCATCACAGGCCATTGGAGACATTTGGGTTTCCCTGGAGATGCTCCAGATTTAGGGAGACTTGGTTTCCCAACATACCTTCTTCATAAACCCATAACCTTTGTACCCTGCAGCGTAATCTGTAACCAGAAATTTTTTCTCAGGGATCCTTTAAACAAAGATACATATTTACAAAAACTAAAAATGATCCGCATTTTATAAAGTCATTTTTTATTTTTCTAAAGACACCTTGTGTGTATACTCCACACAACTTACATTCTTTCTGTAAATGAATATATGATTTCTTTTTCATGTCAGTAGAAAAAAAAGGAGTTAGTAGTACAAACAAACAGAAGAAAATTGAAGAGAATGACTAGCTCTATATTAGAACTAAGAACAACAGCAACAACATAAACCAAGTAGAGTATTTCTACAATGAGCACAACCACAAATACTAACCACCAGACTTTCCCTGAACAAAAACTAATCAAAAGCATCTCGTGTTCAGCCCTCAGTTCCAAGAGCAACTCATGTCCACAAGTTGGATTCACAGTGATAAGGAGGAAAACATCAGAAGCCTGAGATAGCCAAGGTACACATCATGGATTGCAACTTTTTTATTAGTATGCTTAAAAGTTAAAAGAGACATTTCCCCTTACTTTACACATCTCCCCTTCCTCCTATAGTGTGCTGTGTTAAGTGATTGATGCGACAGCATCCCATTGAAGCACAGAAATGAACATGCTGCTTAAATATGCATCCCTTAACTGACAATGTAACACAGTGATCATGATAATAATTGGTTCTACAGCAGAAACTTCAACCGGTGGCCAAATGAGGAGAGGACCAGAGGTCAAGCTAGACCAAGGTTAAATCAAAATGAGAATGCGGAGCCCAGGATGCAAACCAAAACTTTCAAAGTCCAACTAGATTTCCAAATCTTAACAGAAGTAACCCACAACTCTTTCACACAATATGAGAGCCAAGCTGACAGGCTAAGTAAATATAACTTTTTGATTCCCAATCTGAGGAATAAAAACAAACCGTGGGAAAGGCACATTGCTTTTCCCAGAATGAGTTGACATGCAAAGGGAGTTGATGGTTAATGTGGTTAGTTTAGTCAGACTATGTTAAGAGAAGAGAGAAAACAGAGGAATAGGTATCAATACATTTATCTAATCACCAAAAGAAAGATGCTACCCAATCCATTCTTCTTAAGGAGGTGATAACAGCTGCTGCCGTGCCATGTACATCCCACAATGTCTGCCTGGGAATTGTCCTAGCACCCTTTCTTCACAGAAGGGAAAAGCCCTCATGAGACTCCATACCTCCCCGAGAGAAAGATGAAAGCTAATGCAGACAAATAGAAATACAAAATGTTTTGCTCAATGGTATGTGTACCCACTGATAGAGCATTCATGTTCCATTGAGTTCTCAGAGATGTGACATCAAAGGCAAACCAAGTAAAATCCAGTAAGTGGAACACAAATGTGACAAGACTTGAAAATAGAAGAGCATTTGTCAGGGGAGAGGAAGAGTTAAAATGGGAAGAGGAAGAGGGATGGGATTGGGGATTAAAGATATGAAGATATTATAAGTTCAATATATTCATGTATGATATATTAAATAAAATAAAAAATGAAAACTAGCTACAATCACAGATACTGATTTTGGGTCAGCCGTTCTATATATAATATCTGCGTTCATTACTTCAACAATCTCATGTAGGAAGTGTGCTTTTAATGTTACACATAAAGTTCAGTTACTTGACAAAAAAATACCAAATTACTACATGAGAGAGTAAGCATTCAGAATCCATCTGCCTGACAACCAAAACTCATGCATCACAGTTTGAATGTGAGTTGTTCCCTACAGGCACATGTGTTTGAATCCTTAGCTGATGTTAGTGCTTGAGAAAACCATGGCACCCTTAGGAGGTGGAGTTTAAGAGGATATGCTGGAGGAAGGCGTATCACAGGCGGCGGCCCTTCATGTTAGGTAGCCCCAAATAATTTTCAGTAGCAGTCTGTTCTTTCAGTTTGCTGCTTGCTCTCTCTTCCTGGAGGGTAACTGTAGTCACCTGAGCTGCCTCCAGCCTTTGCCTCCAAACATGCCTTTCCTACCAATGGACTGTTTACCCTCTGGAGCTGTAAGTCAAATGAATCTCCCTTTAAGCTGCCTGATCTGAGTGTTGTCTCGCAGCAGCAGAAAAAGTAACTGCAACACTGTGTTTATCCATATTTTGTAGTACTACCATTCATAGTAGGTACTAAACATGTATAAATAAATTAAACATCTGTTGAGGACAACATATCAAAAATTTGACGCAAAATGTCATGTGTTCTAGAAGGTTACAATGAATAATTCTATATTCTTTGACTCCTGGCCTGGGTCATTCAACCAAAAATTTAAGGGAAATGATTTCTGTCTACTGTCTTTTAACATATACTTCTTCTCTTCTTTGTCTTACTTTCCCCTAGTAAATTGCTAATTCCCTTGTCTAGACCCCAGATTCTCCTTAGACAGCTATAACTCTCCTAACACCACAGGCAAAGCTATTTTCCATGCCTGCCACTTTCATGGTGTATTTAACGTGAATTCCCCAAGGTTTCCTGTGGCTCTGCTGATTGCATAACTGTGGATACTTCCCCTCAGGAGCCTACCCCACCCCACCTCTTTATTCCCTCTATTACCATAACCAGCTGTTTTCTATATTATACGTTACAGTGGGCACACTGTAGACTAGACATAGACAAGCTGGCTCCTTGACATTCATTTTGATCGCAAGTCTTACCCAAATCTGTTCCAAGTCAGATTTGCAGAACTAACTGCCAATAAAGAAATATAAGGTTGGGAAAGGCCTTTCTTGACTTATATACATAGTTTTTTTCAACAGATCTACCTCTCTCTGTACCCCCCTCAACCCCCTTTCATCAAATTGCTGAATTTGGCAACAGAGATAACATTCTAAACGCATGCTAAATTAATTTTCAGTCTAGGGTAGATGAGAGACAGTGAATTCTAGCCAAAGGAGCATCCCAGATGAAGTGCAAGTTGGCCTCTGGTTTACTCTACTTCACTAGTTATCAGTGTCCATCTTTGTTTGCAAGTCCACACTTCAAAGAGAAAGAACTCTGAATCAAGACTGGCAGACAGCAGTAATGTTCCTTTCTATTCCCAGCCAATCCTGGGCCAAAAGACAGAGGGTTTGTTAACTTATGTTGCATGTCTGTGAGTGTGACAGCCAGGAAAACAACCTCGACTAATGCTCAGCGGGCCCCTATTGGATAAGATCATGATGTGTGTTAGGACTCTTAGCACATCTCCTGTGCTCTTTTTTCTGAGACTGACATTTGTATAGCAACTGTGAGCCAGAAACTGCCAGTGTCCATATTTGTCACTGGGTAGAAAGCACTTGCCTGAAAAGGAAGGCAAGCCACAGGAGAGCCCAGAGGAGGAGAGAGCCTTGCCAGTATCATGTGAGCTCCTGGATTCTGCTGCTGCCCCCGAGGATGAACGAATCAAGCTTTGGACTTTCTAGGGACACAGGCCAATATATCCATAAGTTTATATAGCTTAAGAAGGGGTCGCTGAAATGTTCTTGTCACTTGCAATTGTCTGAACTCTAAATACTAAACAGTGTATGGTTCATGGGGAAGAGGATTGAGTGAGTTGTATTTCAGAATGCCAAACAGATGGAGCTCTCACACTACATCATTGTGGAGGATTTTTTTTAAAAAATTATACTCTGTTTACAAAGGTGTAGGCAGAGTTGGTTAGAGTGGTGCTATAATCACCTTTAGCCCAGGAAGGGCTGGAGAGTCAACTGTTAACAGGACATGTGCACACACACACACACACACACACACACACACACACACACAAATACAGAGTGATATCCAATCAAGGAACACAGCTAAGTTAAAATGAGTGCAAAGGAACAAAATTAGAGGATCCCTGACCTACTTAGCTTGAATAATCTCCCACCTGGACTCCAACTGATTATGCTCAGTTGAAATTCAAAGAACCTAGGGGATAAGTCTATCTCCCAGGACAAAGAGAAAGCTGATCTTCAAGGGAAGGGTGTGCAGAACGGACTTTGCCCTTCACCATCCTCCCTTGTCCTTCATCTAGTTGGAAGATGAAATAATCCGGACTCCTCCGACTTTGGTGTCAACAGGATGTGATGTCTGTCCCATCAGGGCTGTCACCATCTCTCAAGGTCACAACTGAGTGACGGCTGTGCAGTGTCTGTGCTTCAGCTGGTGCCGCCAAAGCATGGAACTCTGTTCCCAGTCGGGCCCATGCTACTGTCACATCTCTACAACAGAGTCACTGTGTACTCCCCATGAAGTCACAGGTGAGGGTGGGGAAGAGGGCAGAGTGATGGAAGCAAGCACAGGATGAGTCAAAGCCGCCTGTGAGTATGTTCAGGACTGGACATGGGGTTAGTACTTCAATTTCCTAGAAAATTTTATTGTCATACCCAATTTTAAATTCTGTGGCTTGGGTAATAGTTCACAGATAATGGAAAGGTCAAGCTGCCTGGTCATTTTACATCTCATGATCAAGTGTTTAGTATTTGCAGAAGCTTAATTACAAGCCAGAACTGCTTTTCAAACAGAAAGTAGGTTGTCAGTAAAGAAGGGCATGGCTTCAATCCAGAACCACAGATATCTCTGCTGTTGATTTTCCAATTGGGTTTGCCAGAGACTTGAAGAGCATTTATATCTGCCATATATAGTTCTTTTATTAATAGCCGTACAATGTTATGAGACCAGAATTGCTGCCCATACCAGGTGCCTAGATGTGCGGCAGAACTCATTTCTGCCATGGAAAATACATAAAACTTTTAACCTTAGAATGTTAATTTCAGTAAATATGCCTGAGGATATTCTCAGATATACACATTATCTACTAAAACACTCATTGACTTTAAATATGTTCGTTTTTCTACTCTGTGGGTATTGTGTAACGTGTAGCGACTCAGAGAGGATATCATATTATGCTTACTGGCCCACTCATATTTCAGGATCATTTTGTTCTGCCCTCTAGTGTGTTACTACAAATTACAACATCTGGAGTACTTACTAGTTCTTTCTTACCAGCCCCAGCACCCTGACAGAATCATTATATAGTAGAAAAGAGGTCATATGAAAAGTAATGAAATGGTCAGGCTCGCCCAAATTATATTATGAGGCAGAGCAGAAGAGCTGGCACAGCCCCTGGGTGAAATTGCAAGAGTATACCAGTAGTCTCTTCCATGCAAATGCAAATTCCTCTACTGATTAAAAGCATGATATGACAGCTATAACTATGGCCCTCATATGATGTGGTTGGCTACCATTTTCAGTCATTCCTCATAGCACTGTTCCCTTTTGCATGAACTAAATTAAATAATCTTGAAGCTTTGATGGTGAAGGTGATTTTCGTGAGATTCAAAAAATCACACAATGCTTTTGTTTCCTCATTCTGTCTCTGAAGAAAGAGTAGAAAAAATTGGAGCTGGGTACTGGGATGGGATTGGAAATTTTCACTTGGACTTTTCATCTAGAGCATGATCGATTTCAGAATTCAGGACAAACAAGATGGAAATTTCACTAGGATGGGACTGAACATATTATTGGCTTAAACATATACATAATCTTTATCTCCAGCCTTATTTTGAGTTGAGACCTGACTTTCATGAGACCCTGTTGAGGAGGCAACAAAGTCATTGTGCAGCACTCTAGCAATTATTCTCAGCCCCTAAACAATATCTAACAACTCTGAGAAAATCTGGGAATTTATATTTATTCAGGGCATAGTTACTATAGCAAATAGTTTTCAGACCAATCCTGGAAAAGGCCTAAAGAAAGACTAACAAAGCTGATAGAATCATACAACAATATCTTTCCTTTAAAAAGCTCTGAAACGCCCTTCATTTAAGAAGATTCACATGCTTAAAGCAATTTAGACTAAGAATTTGATTGAAGGTACAGTTTCTATCCTGTGGAATCCTGCCCCAAATATTGTTACATATGTAAAACATCCCTTTCCTAAGATGCCCAAACATGTTTTCTAGTAATTCCATCAGCAATGAAGCATGATCACAGACTGTAGATCAAAATATTGTAGTTATCATTCCAATTCTATGGCACATTATGGGAATGACACTTTTGACCATTAACTGCTTCTGAACGTCTTCCACAATTCTAAGAATCCCACTACTTACATGGAGATCAGTGAACTCAATTACATTGCATTACTCCCTTATTATAGCTGACATGAAAGAAACCATCAGAGAACTTTTTAAAGAAACTTCTGTATTCATATTAATGCATTTCTTAATGCTTTGATGAAGAAAGAGGGTGGAGAGAAAGTCACTTGAGTCCTCCCAAAGATAGGATTATGGAGTCACTAAGCAGTTTTATTTATACTTACCTCCTTCCTTAAGCCTCACTGTTCATATGCCAGATAAATTCCACATGTAAGTCCAGAACTCAGTCAACAAACTTTGCACTGAGGTCCTAGAGATGACATTAAATATACACTTACAGGTGGTGTAATCATCCCAATGGGTTAACCCTATCTATCCTGGTATACCTAGAACCGGCTCCAAAATATTAAGGAATTTTCCATCTCATTTCTTCCCAGGCCTCAACTGATAAAGGCTTATCAATTTTTCTGTTCTTTTGCATTCTTTCTTCATGGTGGCAGACACAAACTTCTCAAATTGTGATAGACCAGAAAATAACTTTCATATTAAGTCTAAAAAAAATGAGAGTTGGTGGAGTTGGGGCCTCAAGAACTCAGCACCAGCTTACTTGAATAAATTTGTATCATTGGAAAGCATTTATCCATTGTTGGTGGAGGGTTCTGGGCAGAGATTGGTTTTCTTAAGCAAGAGTATTGAAGGGTCAAAGTTCTGACCATATCTACTCAAATGTTCCAATCCCCTGTCTCAGGGCACAACTCCTCTAATAAGTTTGCCTAGATGACATACCTGGCAGACTAGTGCATTTAACTGACACTTCATCTCCACATATCTCATAATTAATTCTAAGCTTCTGCCTCCAACAATTACATATTCTACAACAATAAATGCATGATTTCTTCACAGTTGCCTTAGGGAATCTCCTTGTTCTACATGTTATCTATATTTGTGTCTCTTCATTTCTCTTTTCCCTGAGTAAATTACTGAAGAAAGAGAATTTATCCAACAATCTTCACAGTCCCTGTGTTGCTACAGTGACCTCTGAATATCTTTCCTCTGTCTGCGTATCAACCTATGGCAGTACCAGTGGTAATTCTGGAAATAATGACATCTTTCCATGCTATAGGCTACCCATCTCCACCTTCTTCTGGCAAGGTTCCCTTCTTTGCACTCCACAAATACAATAGAGACTAATCCAGACCCTCATTTGGTTGTCCTGCTTTTAACACTCTCTTCCACTATCAACAAATCCTAATACAATACTAATTATAGTGCTATTATGGTTTAAATAGGAAAGACATAACACACTCACGATAGAACAATTCACAATGAATTATTGCAGGGTGCTGTCACCCATATTTCAAAGGTATCAATGAGAAAAGGGAGCGATTTTCAGAGTCTAGAAGCTGAGAGTCAAGTACAGAAGGGGATTGCTGCAGAATCTAGCAAAAGAGCATTCCAAAAGAAGGCAAGGTGAAATTCAGAGACTCAGAAATACCAAAGGGGAACAAGTCAGTCAGTACCTGGAATGAGTACATGAAAGGGAAAGTCCATCAAGAAAGAAGACAAAGAGGGAAGGAGGTTGTAGCTATTATAAAGTTTATGTAGAAATTTTGTGTTTACTCTCCATATGGGTAGAGAATTCTAGAAAGGTTGAGAAAAGAGGCAGATTCTAATTTGCATTTTAAAAAAAGAATCACACAGGGAACTTTTAACAACAAATCTTTAGATAGCTGGAAATTAAATCAAGTGAAAAGTAATGATGGATTAGACCTGCATGGTGGTCTAGGAAGTGCCACTTGGTCGTTAGATTCTGGATACATTATAAAAAAATAAAACCTAGAGGAGTTGCTATGGGATTGAATATGAGCCATGAGGTAGGCAGCAACAGAGTTTGGGGACTGAGTAGCTGAAGGACCCATTTGCCATTAACGGAGTTGGAGAAGAAAAAAAAAAAAAGGTTTGGAAAGGATAAAAACAGGAATTGTTTTAAACATGTTTAGCTTGAAGTGCTTTGGAAGTCAAATAAAGGGCTGAAATTAGCAATTCTGGGATCCAAGAAAACAGTTTAGGCCAGAGTTCATCTGGGAATTGGGTAGTAAGGAAAGTCACTTCTAGATGAGACAGGGGAAGGTAGATATCATTGGAGAAGATCAATTTCACTATTCTAATATTATTCTGAAGATGATCAAGAGTGAAGGCCCAGAGACTACTCTGTTCTTTAGTGGAGCTATACAGTTATTGCTTAAGACTGTTAAATATTGCAGACAACTGATGAAGAACAGGGAAATGAAAGAACACACAACCCTTTTAAAGTTGTTTATTTTTTTTCATTTTCAGGTTTCATGCCTTTGAAATAGCCGATAAGACTTAATGAGGTCCTCACCTGGCTTCCAGAACATGTTAAAACTGACACTGGAAAAATTTTGATTGAGTTGAATTCAAAACAATCTTCAGGCTCTTCTTTGATGACTCCTTGGAAACCATCTGTAAAAGAATGACTACTCATCCACCACAACAATAACTATCCATGCAGCTCCCCCCAGCCCTTCCAAAACCAGCTAAGAAATCCCTGGTGCATCTGAAAAACAATCTGTGTTCAGTGCAAAGCTTCCCACTGCTCCATGCCAAAGTTCAGGGGCATCAGAAAGAAGGGGACAAGAAGAATGGAAGAACTAGATTAGCATGAGGAGCAATAATGATAAAATTACACTGTAATTATAAATAATATACTTTTAAAATTATTTTTGAAAGTCTTTGTCCAGGAAAAAAATAGCAGGCCTTTAGCAAGATGTCATTATTTCCAGAATTATCACTGGTACTGCTATAGCTTCCCCAGAGGGCTCTCCAGCTTCACTGTGAATCCTAAATCCAACATTCCTACTTGCACAATAATGCTCGCTCCTGAACACATTATTCCTACATATATTTGATCATTGGTGATCACAGTGCCCCCATTACTCCTGCCCTGGTGTTGGTCCCAGTTTGCATTAAAACATAATAAGGTGTGGCTATTAAATGACTTGACAGAGCCACAGTACAAGTCAGAAATTGCCTGTCCTGACTCCAACCCTGGATTTACTGCTTTGTTCTTTTGCCTCAGCAAACGATCTTCTTAAAACCATACCCGGCCACCACCAAATGTCAGTTTTATAAACACCAATAAAACTAGGAGCAGTTTGAAAGCCGGTATTATTTTGAACTCTTGTTCCCAACAGCCTTTAGCTTTCAGATTTTGAGTATTGCTCTCCAATTCTGAAAGATAATGGAGAAAGTGGACAGGAATAAACCCTAGCTGAGACTGGAAAAGAATCTTAAACACATCAAGCAATACACAGCTGGGAAATCCTTTACTGGAGGGTTGTCAGACACATTGTATATTATTTTGTTGCCATTTAGAAGGAGTCACATTTATTTTTCTGACTTGGCTGTATCTTCCAGGAGCATAGACAAACACCGATTAAGCCAACTGATGAGGCTGATGTTCCTCCCGGAAGCCATGAATAGCCTAAGGCAAGACTTGGTTTCCCCAAGTAGTAAAGCTTGGCTGTGACTTTGTTTACCTTATGAGTGGGTATGAAGAGTGGGTATGAAAAATTATTGCATATGAAAATGTAAGCATTAAACAAATAATATTAAATAAGAATAAAAAATTTGCCTTGCAAGCAAGGGACCTGAGCTTGAATCCCAGATCCCACATAAAAATACCAAGGAGGAACAGCAAAACTGGAAGAAAAAAAACAACAAACCATAATTCAGAACATCAGAGACCCTACATTAATCACCAGGAACCAAGCCAGCCTAATCTCTCCCCATCCCAAAGCTCAGGGAAATTTGCGGAAGAGGGGGCGGTAAGATTGTAAGAGCCTAAAAGATGGGGAGGAGCAACGATATGCAAGATACTCCACACAAGTTAGGGCCACAGTAGCTATAATTGGACTTTGCATGATCTGCACAATGACCAACATATAATTGACCCCCCAAAGTCTAGCATGTATTACAAGCACTAGGACTCTTAGAGGCAAGAGATTAACAGCCACAATAGTGTTCCTATACTAAAGGAGAACACAAGAAAAGGCTCTAGGCAATGCAACTGAGTCCTTACACCTCATCAGAGAGGAGGACCCAGAGGGAAGTTTGACATGCACTCTGAAGGATGCTCCAGGAATTGGGAGGGAAGAGCACCAGGAGAAAGGGAGGGAGGGGGGAAAGGAAGGGGAAAAGGGGGAGGGAGCAAGGGGATTCAGGGAGGGGTGGAGGGAGGGAGAGGAATGGGGTACCTATCAAGTTTGTATGAGCGGAAAAAATAAAAATAAAAAAAGAACAGAACAGGGTTCCCTCATGACTCCCCCTTTTATCCTTGTGAATTATTCAGTAATAACAATCATCAACTGAATTAATTGCAAGGATATGGTTTGTAGCATACCTATTCTCTAGGTTGTCTGCAGATATTAAAGTGAGTTATGAACAACAACAAAAAAATACCAAGGGGAAATGTCCATGACCAACACTTCCAACCTTGGAAGGCAAAGCTTAGAAAAACCCAGAGCAATGCAGGATGGACTACAAATACATATACTCACATTCTTTCCTACACACACACACACACACACACACACACACACACATAAAAAAAAAGAATAAACATAACAATAGATAATATTAAACAGTACCTTGGACTTGGTTAGTTTCTAAGTACTTGCCTCTAAATCGTCACGACAACCTTATGGCCTTATCCAAGCATCATAGTATCAAGTATCAAGTAGATATCATCTGATTATTTTATAGCTAGCAAATTCAAAAGCTAGGAAAGCATGAACCAATGCTTTTCATATATGGCCATTAAAACCACATAATAAGCCACTTCTCAGTTACCTACGTAATATCTTAAGCTTGCTAAAGCATGAGCCAGGCAGCCAAAAAGTTTATCATAGCCAAGTTCACAAAAAAGTTGCGATGGGAACTATGGAAGTTCTAGAATTCCCCACAGGAAGTCAGAATTTAGAAGTAGTAACATGATTAAGGTAGAAGGAGGAAGAATGAGGAAGCTGGTTATGAAACAGTGTTTCGGGCTGGAGAGGTGGCTCAGGGGTTAAGCCTCCGCCTTGCAGGCGGAAGGTCCTGAGTTCGGATCCCAGATCCCACGTATAGATGCCAGGCGGAAGCGGGGGCGGCCTGCGCTTCTGGTCCTGGTAGGGCGGAGCCTGTGAATCCCGGGGCAGGAGGAGGTGGAGGCGTCCATGGTGGTTCACGAATTCGTCCGTGGTTCTACACACACACACACACAGACGCACACACGCACATGCACACAGTTGAATAAATAATAATAAAAAAAATTAAAAAAAAAAAAGAAAACAGTGTTTCATAGCAATTACATTGTATTTTGCCTTATGGATGATGAAGCACAATTATTCAGTGTATGTAAATACATACAACACAAATATAAGATACATATACTACAAATTATAGCCAAATTTTCTTAAACTACCTTTGTTTCATGCTCTGAAGAAGTTGAGAAATTGCCATGGAAGAGCGTGTGCTTGGAAGACGAGAATCGATAACCCTCCTATATAGCTATGAAGTGCAACTTTGTTTAGCCATGCCAGACAGGTGTGGACTCAGATTTCCCTTTCCTGTTTAGCTATCTCCTCTCTCATCATGCTTTGTCTTCTCTTTCATTTATATTGCCTTCCTCTTTTCTTTTTTTCCTTTTCTCTTCTGGCCTCTCTTTGTTTTCCCCTCCTCCTTTCCTTCTTCTGTCCTCTTTTTTCTTTATCCTCTGGCCCCATGCTTCCTTCCTCTCTATTCTGCTGTTCGGGCTCACCCCATTTCTTTGGCGGAGACCCTCTCCCCACTCTACTTGGATGTTGTCAGAGCTTTCTCTCTATTGTTTGTTTGACATTTTTGAGACAGGGTCTCTACATAGCCTGGTTGTCTGGAACTTATTATGCAGTCTAGGCTGGCCTAAAACTCACGGTTCCTCTCATGTCAGTCTCCTGAATGCTGGGATTACAGGTATGAGCCTGCAGATTTTCTCTGTTCTAATAACCTGCCTGGCTCTGGATCAAGAATGGAACATTTAACTGAAACCATAACACCACATCTGCTGCTTAGACTACACCCAAACCCTCCTACTCCACACAGCTCAGAAAACCTCATGGTCCTAAAACTGTTGTGAACAACCCTGTCTTTCTGCAGGATATAAAGCACTGGCCAACCATATTGCCCTTAGCAACCCAAACTCCTGAAAAACACAGATGTATGACATGGGTTCACCATTTTCACAGCACCTTTGAATTTTTAAGCTATCAGTTTGGCTTCTCCATGTTCAAATGTTCATAGTTGAGCAGCATGTAGTTAAGAGAGAAAATACAGAGGTACAGACAGAATGAATAATGTAGGAAATTAAGGGCACAGAGACTGGGAACTAAGTATAACACAAAGTAAGACAGAATAAGATGGGCTTAGTAGGTAGGATAAACCTCTTAAGAAAGATGGAATTTGAAATCAAATTTGAGTGGACAAACTAAAGCAAAGAAATTAAGAATTTGTTTACAAGTAAAAATCTGTGGTTTTCTAGAAGATAAATTTAGGGCAAGACATCAAGTAAGATTATGATGACAATTCATGGGCTACTTATATACTATTCCAAAAATAAAAAATGACTGGGAAGAAGCTTTAGTAGTTAAAATATTTGCCATGCAAGCAAAAGGAACAAAGACTGCAGATCCTTAGATCCCACATCAAATTCAGGGTTGACATGGTGGGTCCATCTGTAATTCCAGCTTCAGAAGGTAGAGACTGGGAGTCCTCAGGGTAAGGTAACCAGATTAGAAACATTGTGTTAAAACGAATAAAGTAGGGGGACTGGGGGACCTATTGGCTTATATGATTGGGGAAAAATAAATAAATACAAATTTAAAAAAAAAAGGAGAAGAATATTTGAGGATGAGTCCCAACATAACCTCAGATCTCCATATGCACACATGTTCACACATACACACACGTACATATGCATACATATGTGCTCTCTGCATATGCAAACATGCAGAGAGAGAGAATAAAATAGAAAATAATAAGAAATGAGATTCAAAGACCAAGGAGAAGAAGCAAGAGAAAAAGGAACAATCTAACTTAGCCTTAGTCCAGCAGGAAACTGCAGGGCAGAGTCCCAGCAGCCTGAGGAGGCAGGTGTCTGTGAACATGCTGGCACACAAGGGCCCACCCAGTCATTCAAGGCTCTGGGGAGGCAAATAATTCCTGTCCCAAGAGAACAAAGCTCCTTAGATACCTGCCAGAGTAAGAATAGTACTGATCCCAAAGCATCTATCACTGGCTGCCAACTGGCTGTACCAGGGAACGCAGGAACTCGACAATGAATGTGCTTTATTGGCTAAAGAAGAAAGTTCACGAATAAAAAAAAATAAGATTTGATGCATAGATCATGCCCAGACTATTAAAATAACTTGGAGGGCTTGAAAGTTTAACTTTCTCTCCTAAGGGCAAATAGAAGTTCATTTGCCACTGACATTTCACCAAACATTAGTACAAAGAGTTCTGGTTCAAAAGGTTTAATAATTTCAGCCCAATAAATGCTTTAGCTCTGGGCACACTGCATTTCCTTGTTCCAAGCATATTTAAAATTGAATTATTAATCAGAAATAAATCAAAAGATAACATTTTCTAATCATTTTCACTGTAAGATTTCTTTACCTTATGAGCTCCAATACCACTGTCAACTATTTGATCTACAAGCACCTAGCTGAGTTGTCATTTACTATCAATAAGGTAGCATGAGAGTACCCCATGTTCATTTCTCTCTATATAGTAGGCAAGAAAAAAGCCACTTCTACCTTAATTCTCAGTGTTATTTTAAATTAAAATTAATTTTAAAAATCCATCGATAGAAATATGCTACATAAAGTCCCTAAGTTTTAACTGCACCAATTTCTGCAGCCTAACAGCTGTTCTGAAAAGAGACAAGGAATGATTTAGATCTATGTGAGGGCCACTGTGGACAGCAGCATGATGATCTAACTAGGTCTCAAACATTCCTGCAGAAAGGACAAGAATGAAGAATTGCTAGGGTAGATACCAATGTAACAACAGAAAGCAAGAGTCATGGAGGTTTTTGCTGAGATGCAGCAATGCTAACTGACAAAAGGTAATCAGGTTAGTGCAGACTCTCCAAAGAAGCACAGTCAGTAGTCCTCCGTGGTTTTCTGGAGTGTCTCAATGTATTCATCAAGCCATTTTTAAGGTGCAGGTGAGAGAAACTCCATCCAACTAGCTGGTGAATAGCTATTTAGGTTGTTCTTACCTTTGAAGTTACAGAAACCCATACCTTAGAACTTGGCATTGTTCTCTCTCTCTCTCTCTCTCTCTCTCTCTATCTCTATCTATCTATCTATCTTTCTCTCTCCCTCCCTCTTTAACAGATAGATTCTTTCATTTTAAATCACAAACAAACTTTTAGCGTTTATAATTTCAGCCAAGATGGATTTTCTTCTTCTACCATGAGCATGCCAATCTTGGCAAAGGAAATTTATTGATAGGCCTTAAGTCATGACTCTCCCATTGGAAGCCTCAATGTGGTCCAGGGTGTATGGTACCAGGATTGTCTGAAGTTGGGTCACTTTTCCATCACAATGGCAAAGATGAAGCTGGGGAGGCTGTCACCTGGAGGTCAGATACATTAATAAAAATAAGTCCAATGCTGCATGGAATTGGAAAATAAGGTTGATTTTTTCCAAAGAAAGCGTTCCTAGACCAACAACAACAACAAAATTAATGTGTTTCTAATTATTTGGCCCCCATGTAGGTTTTCATTTCCTTTATGTTAACAAACTATACTATTAAAACTTCTTTCACATTTATTTGCATCTGAATGTTTCTCTAGTACAATGTGTAAGGTATCAGGCAGCTAGTCAGGTAGCTGGGGGAAAAAACTGAATATGATAGAACTCAGGCAACCAAGTGCTGTCACCAAACCATGCACCATGACACAATGGCAGCATGGAATGCTTGAAAGAATGTGACACATCAAAGATGGGCTTTCTTTTGAGATACTAGAATAGTCTTAAACAAGTGGCTTATTTCTACATTATAATGTAGATGTGTTAAAATGAACATGGTAAAACCTCACAGGATTTTTATCGGGTATGAGCATTCAAAGAGAATATTTCAGCATAATAGTCATGACAAAGATAGTTTTTAGAAAATGTTGTTTCTTTGTCCCCAACATCTATATATCTAACCACCAAAACCTCTCACTCCGTATGAAAAAGTTCAAGCGAGCCTCTTTTTTCACTGGATGATGGTTAATGTACAGAATCACAACTGGTCAGAATACAGAGAATATTTATGATTGTGGGGCACTCAACACTAAACAGGACATCCAAATCCCCCTTCTTCCTACCTGCTTTCCTCACCCTCACCCCCCAAGGATCAGGGAACATCTAGGAAGAAGGAATGGCAAGAATATGAGTGACAGGGTATAGGGTGAAACAGTGCCTTCTGGGCATAGGTCACTATACCTGTGAATGCTCTGAAGCAGGGATGCTCATCTACAATATAAGACCTATACAAGATTGAATCTACCAACAGTACATCACAGATGCGGAAAAAGCTAATAAGGTCCCACCCTTTTCTCAGTAAATATTGATGACTAATACTGACAGAAGGAGACCTATTTACTTCAGTGGTGTTGACTTTATGTATCGTTTATACTATAACAAGTACCTAGGCATATGCTAACATAGGCAACCCTTATTAAACTCAGTGGAACAGAGAGCGAGAGAGAGAAAGAGAGAGAGAGAGAGAAACGGAGAAAAATTGTTGGAAAGAAAATTCTCAGAGAAAGAAGAGGGGGATGAGTTAGAGCAATTCTGAAAGAAAATGACAAAAAAATCATTGTATTCATATAAAAAATTTTAGAAAAAATTTAAGTTTAAAAAGTTCAGGTGAGCCCTTTCCCCACCCGCCCGGGACACGCGCAGTCCAGCCGGGACTCACGACGACCTACGGGGTGACATCCAATACCCATCAGGATGAAGCCAAGGGCATTGCAGGAACAGCAAAACTGAAAAAAAAATCATCAACAAACCATAATCCAGAATATCAGAGACTCTATATCAACCACCTGGTATCAGGCCTGCCTAATCTCTCCCCATTCTGAAGCTCAGGGAAATTTGCAGAAGAGGGGGCGGTAAGATTGTAAGAGCACAAGGATGGGAGGAGTCATGATATGCAAGATACTCCACACAAGTTAGGGTTGAAGCAATTATAACAGGACTCTGCATGATCTGCACAATGACCAACATATCATTGACTCCTCAAATTCTAGCATGGACTAAAGGCACTAGGATCCTTAGAAGCAAGGGATTTACAGTCACGATAGTGTTCCTATACTTAAGGGGAACACAAGAAAGAGTTCTAGGAATTGCCACTGAGTCCTTACACCTCATCAGAGAGAGGAGGACCCAGAGGAAAGTTTGATATACACATTAAAGAATGCTTCAGAGATGGGGGGAGGGGCACTGGGAAAAAAGGAGGGAGGGGGGAAAGGAAGGGACAAAGGGGGGAGGGAACAGGGAAGTCCAGGGAGGGGTGGAGGGAGGGAGGGGACAGGGGTTCCTATTACATTTGTATCAGCAGAAAAATAAAAATAAAATAAAATAAATGTTCAGGTGAATGGGTTTGAAGAAAAAATGGACTGCATTGATCTTTGCTTTTGACATCCCAAGCATTCGAGAAGCAATCAAGTGCAATTGGTGGTAAGAATCAGACAAAGCTAGGCAGCCCTGGATGTTTGGAAAACCTAGTCCTGGGAGGACTCCAACAGCTCTACCCAGAGGGAAAGGGAAAAGGACAGGTGTCACTTGACAACACCGAGGGCTTCAGTATCTCTTACGCCAGAAGTCTCTAAGCACAAGTTAAAGGAATCCTCCTCAGTTCCCAGGACTCAGAGCACTGCCTAGCCAGTAAGCTGCAGTCAGAAACACGTGATGAATCAAAAGAAGAAAAGGCACAGAAGAGAGAGATGCTCTGAATAGACGTCAGAAACCCAGCAGAGGCTCAATCAGAAGGGATGTGTATTGGTATCATTTCACCAGCAGCACTGTTTACATGGTGAATTCTGGGTTTACTTTGCTGATAATTTAATGTTTAGGGAGGATGAGGATGCAATGAAAGGCTGGCTTTATATAAGAAGAAAATAATCTGCATATATCATTTATAAGAAAATTCATTAAGCGATACATAAATAGTACAGTAGTACTCAGCCTTCCTTCATTTCGAAAGAAAAATAAATAAATAAATGGTCGCCCATGGCCAAGAGAATCGAAATCTCTCATCTGTTTGCAGAAAATAATCTACATCAGCTAGTCTGTGTTTAGTTAATATTCTGGGAATATGTTTTCATTGCCTTAACTTTCAAGTGAACAAAATTGTGGACCAAAGACAGACAATGTACAAGGTCATAAAAGTGGAGAGCAGGATGCGATATAGACCTAAAGTTATATAGTCTAGATGCTTCCTTGATGAATACACTGCATGAATACACTGTTCTGCCTCCAAGAATTATGAAGATTGCTCACTCAAACTTATAAGCCATCTCATTAAATATGAAAAGCCTAAGAATCATATAAGAACTCTATCAAGGCCCTGTATAGCATTATTGAAAAGTCTCTCTTAAAATGAAATGCTTTCATTTTAATCCTGTTTCTAATAGACTTCTGTTGTAACATTCAAAGTACATTTCCACAGGAAAAAAAATGTGGCCCAAGGCATAATAGAACCATTCCTACTCAAACAGAACTCTTTAAAAAATCATGTCCAAGATAAAGTTAATGTGCAATAATAAAATATTCATGTAAACCAAGCCACACAATTCACATGGCACAGAAGTCATATTTATGACTGGCAATAGTTTCATGGTCTAAAACAAGGAGCAGAATGGCAGTGCCTTAAGATTACTCTTCTCAGGATTGCATATGGAGACTACAGTGACTGACCTAGTCCTGTTTCAAAGCACATGCAGATGCTGCTGACCTCCAGAAAGAAAGAAGTAGAGTTTTGCTTCACTGAAGAGACAGAAAAAAAAAATCTAGAGGTTGGGGAGAAAGTTCAGCGTGTAAAGAATTTGCAGTGAAGGTTTGAGAGCCCTCCCCAGCACCTACATAAAAGCCTGTGTCTGTCAGCACTAGGCTTTAGGTAAGTGGAAATGAGTGAAAACAGAGAGTTCTTGAGACTCACAGGCCAGACAGTCTAGATGAAACAATGAATTTCAGGATCAGTGAGAGTCCCTGTCTCAAAATACAATGTAGAGAACAGTAGAAGAAGATGTTGACATTAACATTTGGTCTCTTGGGCCCATCAGAAACAGAGAGGACCATGTTACAGTAGAGAAGATAGGCCACCATCAAGGACTGCAAGTAAGTAATGAGACATCTGATTAAGTTCACAGACTTTCCTTCCTGATCATTTCCAACTGATGGGGTATGAGCTTACTAGAGGGGGAGGGCATATAGGCTGCCAGATAGAAGGTAACCATTTTGCAAATGAGTGATTGACCCCTCTCTCACTATGGTCTCCTACTTCTATTCCATCTACCTTTGAATATACTCTTATAACAAGACTCTAATTTAACAGGTTTTTATCTCTGGCCAGGGGGTGACATCCAATACCCATCAGGATGGAACCAAGGGCATTGCAGGAATAGCAAAACTGAAAAAAAATCATCAACAAACCACAATCCAGAACTTCAGAGACTCTATATCAACCACCTGGTATCAGGCCTGCCTAATCTCTCCCCATCCTGAAGCTCAGGAAAATTTGCGGAAGGGGGGGGTAAGATTGTAAGAGCACAAGGATGGGAGGAGTCATGATATGAAAGATACTCCACACAAGTTAGGGCCAAATCAATTATAAAAGGACTCTGCATGATCTGTGCAATGACCAACATATCATTGACTCCCTCAAATTCTAGCATGGACTAAAGGCACTAGGATCCTTAGAAGCAAGGGATTAATAGTTACAATAGTGTTCCTATACTTAAGGGGAACACAAGAAAGAGTTCTAGGAATTGCCACTGAGTCCTTACATTTCATCAGAGAGGAGGACCCAGAAGAAAGTTTGATATACTCATTAAAGGATGCTTCAGAGATGGGGGGAGGGGGCATTGGGACAAAGGGAGGAGGGGGGAAAGGAAGGGACAAAGGGGGGAGAGAACAGGGAAGTCCAGGGAGGGGTGGAGAGAGGGAGGGGACAGGGGTTCCTATTATGTTTGTATAAGCAGAAAAAAAAAAAAACATTTGGTCTCCTTATGTGCATGCATACCTATGCACATACACCTGTGCACACATAGTACATACATGCACACACCGCAGACACACATGCACAACTTTTCAAGGAAATTAGAAGAAACCTATTGAGGAAATCATCTCCAGATAACCACAGCCAACAGCACCTGAAGTAAAACTCCTAGGAGGCCTCACAAAATGTGCCAAGTTTTCTCTTTAACTTGTAAATTCATGAAATATTGTGTTTTAATACCCAGAAGCAGGCAAAAGCTTCCATTTCTTACTTTTTAAACAGTGTTAAGGATCTGAAAAGGTACAATAACCTGCCCAGTATAGCAAAGCCAGTTAAGAAGTCAACCTGTCACACCATTGCACTGGTGTTTGCATGTCTTCCTGGGACTTACTTTTAGAAACTGACAACTATCTTTCAAATAGTTCAAGTAATATAGCAGTCTATGTGAACAAGTTAACAAAACACTATGGATTCCATATTGACTTACTTTTTTGTCAAATTGTCCAAGTGAAATACTAATAAAAAGTTCTTTTTGAAGAAACTCAAACCCTTTAGGAAAAAGGGCATTGGGCAAATCTATACACAAACAAGTTCAAGTTCATCGGAGCAGAGTACTTGCAACCTTCAAGAGTGAAATATGCAGCAATCGACACTACACCCAGCTAAGACCCAGAGAGGCCAGGGAGGAGGATTCAGAACAGCAGGGATATTATTAGCAGAATACTTCTTTACAGAAGTGTGCCAATTGGCACAGTATACACAGGGACCAATTTGGAGTGGAAAATGAGCAACATCAAAGTGCCATGGAAAATAGGAGCGAATGAGAGGGATCTGGGAGATGAAGCCGTGCAGCATAACTCATTTTCCTGGGCTGGCAGCCCCTCTAGACCAGCAGGGCACAGTCTGTCGATGGCCGTGTCCAGCAAGGGTTTAAAAAATAAAACACTTCACCAGTACTGCCAAACTATGTTTAAAAAGAAAAAAAACAAAACTGCTCTGACAATACCCTAGGGGATGCAAGACTGCAAGAATCAAGAATGCAAAGAGCTGAGCTTCCCACTCCCTTCTTTCTTCTTTTGGCTAAGTTTCCCACACAGCCTGTTCACACAGATATGTTAGAGGGATCATGGGGTAAATTGATATGTTCTACACCACGTTCTTTAAATTTTGTAAGTTTTTTTTAATCATTGGCATCATTTTTGTATTATTTCAATTGTGTGCAATTTCATGTTGAAGTTTGACATTAAGCTATTTTCCATCTCTGCTGCCAGTAATAGAACTTGGTCAGTAGCCACTCTGAAATCCTTCCCCCTGCTATCTATAATGTGACCCAGTTTTTGTGAGAAAGGAGACTGTGGTCCTTCACTGCAGCTTCTGAGGGAAACTGTTTGCCACACATGGGAAGTTTCTGACCCTCATGGAAACTCATAATGGGTAAGGCAGCTGTCTGGTCCTTTGAGGAGGAGCACAGTATAAAAAAATGGGAGATAGTTACTAGGACAATCAGATTAGCAGGTAAACAGCATTTCTGTTGATTTGGTCACCAGAATGAGACTTATCACACTAGGCACTGTACATAAGGATGGTCCTAGGGCTCAGCAACTCCACTCAATGGGTTTGTGAATGTGCATTGATCTCATTAAGCTACAGCCACAACATTGAAAGGAAGACCACAGATATTTTGACAGGGAAAAAGATATGCAAAAGCCCTTTGTGAAATAATAGTTATTATTATTATTATTATTATTATTATTATTATTATTCTGACTAAGGACACATATCTCCTTTGTCAACACAAAGACACACACAAGATGTAGACAGAATCTTGAGTTTCTTCATTGCATTGATATATTTTGAGTTCTCTATCTCATGTAACTTAAAATAGTCTTGCATGAATTCAATACATTTTGTCAGTCTGATGAGATGTTATAATGAATCTGTTTTTGATGACAGTCATTGAAGCATAGCCTCACTGGGCCTAACAGGGAAGCCATGGACTGGAAAATGACATAGAAGCTGAAGGGAGGTGGAGGAGCAGTTTTGGTGATAAAGACATTACCTGGTGCTGTCATACCTATCTAAAAAGAAGACATATATGTGAAATGAAAGTATGATAGTCACTGTGTAGAGAGATAGTTGGGATATTCAAATGCATTGAAAGGATGTGAATTAGGCATTGAGAGTTACATGAATTAGGCATTGAGAGTTAATATTCAATGAGTAGTTTTAATTTGGGGTGATGAAAAGATCAGATGAATAATCATGATAGATGCACAATATAAACTAACTTAATGATAATGAAGCAGTTTTACATGTAAAATGATAAAATTGTTTTATTATTTGAAATACCTTTTATCCCAACTGATAAAAAGGTAGATTTTACTTCATATCATTTAGATAATTCAATAATGGATTCATTTAAGGCTTTTTAAGAAGTGTTAAACATATGGTACTTACTGTACATAGTCACTGAAGTGAATTCAAATTCTACCACAGGGACAATGAAAGGAGGAAGAGTGCTGTTGATGGAGTTCTTTTCTTCTGAATAATTACACTGGCATGCAACCCCCAAACATCGTAAGGCTTTTGCCATTGCTCTCGGTAGCTCTCCAAAAACTCTCAGTAAAACCCTATTACTGAAGATACAACACAAATGGATCATAGAACACGACAAAATACATCAACTGGAACTGGTCTAAGGACTTTCTCCTTGCTAATAATCACAAGACCTAACAACAGTATGAGATCTATAGGTTGCAATATAAATCACCATGTAATAGTTGCATGAGTATCAAGGAGACAATCAACAGCTTTCTGATTGGATTCAAGCCAGAGAGTACCCTGGAGTATACCCAGAGTGTACATGGTAGAAGGGTGGGAGGGAGGGAGAGAGAACAGTGGAGGGAAGGGATGGGATGGAAGGGAAGACAGAGGGAGGTAAAGTGGGACGAACACTCAATATGCTTGTAAAGGTAGAAAAAAAATTAAAAAAGAATAAAAAATGTACATGGATCAAAATTCCTTTGTATATTAAAACATAGCTCAACTCTATCTAAACACAGCTGACCCTTTAAAAAAAGTGGAGATAATGTTATCCTCTATAACTGATACTCATAGATCAATGGAAGCAACATTAGGAAAATAAATAAAACTATTTGGGGCCCAAGGCAAAATTAATACTTATGCCATACTTCTTAAATCCAAGTTAGGTATATGCATAAGGAAAACTATAATGAATCTAGCAAGCAAGGCTGTTATTCATGATAAAGAAAACTAGCAAGGTAATTTTAAGGTATAACAGACAATTTTTGAGTATGAAGCAAGTTTCAAAATCACATGCAGAAAATTATTAGCCTTACAACTATAGCTACTAGAACAGACAAACATCAGGACCAATAATGTATGGAACTGAGCTTTTCTTCTATTCAGTAAGTTAGGACAACTTATCTGAATTAATAACATTTAGTTCAAAACAGGATCTGATAGAAAGCAATTAATCCACATACTAACGAAGGGAAGGATTGGCAGAAACAAAAGAAAATAATTCAGATTAAGTAAAAAAATGAAAAAGTCCCTGAAGACAAATTCATTCCCTACTTGACAACCATCACAGAATTACTACAAAATTCCGTAAATCTCCAAATATCCTTAACTAAATAAATAATCATATTGTTTCCTCTGAAACATAGTCATAATATAAAAATAAAAATTTTATATAAGCAAAATGTTTCTTTCAATGTTAAGAACAATTTCTATGTAGTATGCCCATCAGAAGTCTTCCACCTTGTTAATCTCCAAACTTAGAAACGGAGGCACCTGTCTTCTTCAATATCCCAATATCCCATGGCAAATCTGGAAGAAGCAATTGTTTCTCAGAGCCTGTGGAGTTCTCGTAGCATCATGGCACACAGAGAATTACTGAGATGTGTTGAGACTAGCTGAATGTGAGTACCTTAGAAGCCATCTCCTTGGGAAAAGGTTGATTTCCTTCAGTTCTTCACAACATGCATCTCTGCCATCTAAATTCTGTTCCCTTTATTCCTCTTTACCGTAACTGAACAAACATGGCATCTCGGTCTCTCAGAGGAATAAAATTTCATTTCTTTCCTAATCCTTTTTCTCCAAGTTTACACCCTTTTCTGCGTTGTTATTAAGGTAGATCTGTCAGCTCCAGTTCTCTGGTTTGTTTCTTGTTTGTTATTTCACATTGGGAATTGGATTTATTGATCCATGTACTACCTGAAAAGCCAAACACGAAAGCAAAATTCCATTAGTTTTCACTTTTCTGCTAATAAAACTAGAGATTACTTTTTCCTCCATATTCATTACATCTCACTTATATTTTGCCAGTGTAACAGGATGTCTAAGATACTTTCTGAATATTTAACCGTAAAAGTCACAACGACAGATTATTCCACTCAGTTGAAGCTGGGAGCACATCATTATGTCTTATGTGAGGAGATAGACCCATAGGCACACAGACGTGCACACAGATTTGGGGTCTCTCTGGTACTCTTTGAAAATGGTGTCATGACTTTCTCATAAACTGAACTCCGTTACTCGTGCCTAACAAAAGACAGCATGTCAATGTAAGCACACATCTTCAAAGTGTAGCCAGTTAGCTTACAGAGCATTCTTAGTCATAAACGATCATATTCTCTCCCAGTCCTTGTTGTTAAACTATGCACGAGTGGTAGACACAACACAGAAAGCTTGAAGGAATTGGGCTGTCTGGCTCATGTAAAGCATAAACAGATTGTTTAAATACATTATTTCTCAGAGAAATAACCTGAAATGTGAGAAATGACTGGAAAGCAGCACGGGTATTAATGCACTTTCTTTTTCAAAATCCTGAGACCCAGCCATATGTTCTGCATTATGAATATGCAGATGGTCTCAATGCAGTTATTTCTCTCTAATTAAAGCCATCAGGATAAAATACTGCAGTAGTTTGGGGAGCTGATTCATCTGGGTCTCTTTTTTTTCCCCTCTCTAAAAGTAGCTGGAGCCTCTACATGTTTATATAATTTGGGGATTCTTGCTGCTAAATGTAAAAGAGAGACAGGAAAAGCAGCAGGAAGGATAACATAATTCTTGTGTTCTTTGTGGTAAATTTTGCATTTAACGAAGTAAATGTATTGTACAAACGGTCTTCTCTTAGATGCTTTTGTTTAGAGCACATCTCTGGCATTTCTTAAGCAATAACTAGTGTAAATGCAGGACCCTTGCTGTGTCTATCCTTGACAAAAACAATGTTGTCCAAAGCAAGGGTATGGAGTCCACCTGTCAGTGTGCCTGCATCTACCCTCAGTAACAGCTGTTAAGCTAAGCCTGGCTTAATTATTCAAGGCAGAGGCTTGACATTCTCTTATAAGGTACTGTACATTCCTCCATAGGATTGGGATCCACCATGAATGATCAGTCTATGAATTCTTATTCTTTTCCAGATTCTTTTTCCTGTTGTCTATACAATTTCCCTGCTGCTGGTTCTCTAGCCACCACAGAGCCCTTTGATTTTTTTTCAAGGCACTCACTGTTCAGAAAACAGCCTTCCTGGTAGATAAATTAACCCAGAGAAGACAGAGTTGACTTTAAATTTACATCACCAGTCTGATAAAAATCTTTTTTCCACTTGCACATGCATATGTGAGGAAATGTGGGGCTCAGTCTTCACAAAAGAATAGCTTTTTAAAAATAAGCTTCTATAGCAGAAGAAATGAATACATAGTAAAGATACAAGTTGCTTAAAGAGTCTTATCTAGTGTTTTTTACTTGCAGACTTGGATAGATGACCACACATTGCTGCATATTGGCTGCAAGAAGAAAGTGTTGTTTGATATACACATTAAAGGATGCTTCAGAGATGGGGGGAGGGGGCACTGGGAGAAAGGGAAGGAGGGGGAAAGAAAAGGGAAAAGGGGGGAGGGAGCAGGGAGGTCAGGGAGAGGTGGAGGAAGGGAGGGGACAGGGGTACCTATTACGTTTGTATGAGCAGAAAAATAAATAAATAAAAAAGAAAATGTTAATCATGGAACAGCTGGATGAAAAGTGTTCAAGAATCAAATATATGCTCACACATCTGGAAAGTGCCTTCTATAAAGGAATTCTGAATCCTTACATGCAAAAGATGTTTTTAAGAAATAATACTCCTTACGTTAGTTCAGTGAAGTTAACAAAAGAGAAAGAATGAAAAGACTATGTCAGATCTAAACTTGATGTTCAACAAAATCAACTGAGAAAAGACAAAAAGAAAAGGTCCAAAATATTCCTGCCAAGAAGCAGAGGAAAGAGAAATATTCCACTGAATGAAGTGTCTTCTCTTTTCTAATACATGTGTATCTGGAGACTTTACTAGTTAGAAATAAAATGTCATTCAAGTCCTCAATATTACACAGTATTATCAGTGCAAATAGTGACACTGTAAATTGTAAGATCTGTTTAGAAAGGTTATGACAGTGAGTTATCCCAGGAATCATTTGGCCAAGAGAAGATTTACATGGATGGACCCGGGTAAGTCTATGATAGTCTTACTGAGAACACAGTTCCTGGAACATCAACAAATTCCATCCATCCATTGTGTGACTATATGTGGGTGATGCTAAGCTTACAGACCAATCCACCTTTCTGTCTTGTGATTCTGAAGTCGAAGGTCTGCAGTCCAAAGCTCTGTTCACCAATTGAGTCCCAATTAGACTTTACCAGTAAACGGTGACAGGGAGGCTGCAAGAGGGAAAGAAGATGGCTTCTGATTGTCTGCTTCTTGTCTCTTCTACTTCCTGTTCCCTTCAGCTCTGGCTTGTACTTACATCACCTCTCAACATGCTCTTCACCCAGAAAGACTGTTCTTGCCATAAGTGCAAATTTGAAGAACTTAACACTCACAGAACCAACCTCAAGTATCACTTCAGAAAGTCTAGAAGCAGTCTTATCCGGCTCCTTCCAAAACCCCTGCTCTAGTTCATAAAAACTCATCCTCAGAAGTCTATGTTCTAGCTGCTCAGAACTCCTCTTCACACCCTCTAGTTCCTTCTACTAAATGACACCTCAGGGCCCCTTCACCAAGTTGTTTTGTGGTGGTTGTTGTTTTTGTTTTGCATGTGTGTAGATATCTGTGGGTGTGGGTGTGTGCGAGTGTGAAAGAGGACACTGTGTGAGCCTGTGGAGGCAAGACCCAAGGGTAACTTCCGGAATCATCCCAGATTACTCTACCTCTTTTGGGTTGTTCCGGGATCTACCTTTCCAGAAGCGCAGGCCACTGGCATTTCCATCTGGCATTTTTACATGGGATCTGGCTCAAGTCCTTTTACTTTGGAGGCAAATGATGAACCTCTGAGCTGATTGCAGCCCTAAGATTCTTTTTAATGATCTCAACTTCTTCCTTTGATACCCAATTTCTTTTTGAAAATATTTATTTATTTATGGAAAACAGAGAGAGAGTGAAAGAGAAACAAAGAGAGAGAAAGAGAGAGAGAGAGAGAGAACAGTTTCACATGTTAAAAAATTGTGCACATTTGTAGGGGTGAGGGTACTATTCAGAAGTCAGTTTTCTCCATCCTCCATGTGGGCTCCAGGGATCAAATTCAGGTCACCAAGACAACATGAAGCACTTTCGCTGACTGAATTATCTCCTGGGCTCTGCTCTCTTCATTTCTAAGATACATAATGTACACATGGAATTTACCTCAAATAATCAATTTAAACAGAAAAGGATTAAACGATGGAGTAGACTAAATTTTTTTAAATTCCTCAAATGCTGAAGCAAGTCAGAAACTAAATCTACAGAATTAAGCATTACTTTCAATAATCATTTTCTGTTTTCTTGTATAATTTCATCCTTATCTAAGAGAGAAAAGGAGAGCACAGAAATTATTTGGGGGCAGCAAAGACTCACAGAAGGGTTGTCAAGTGTTAACTGAAGCTTCCCCAGAGGGAAAACCCTTTAGTCAAGTGCTCTCAGCTGAAAACAGAATGGAGCCTTAAGTCCCCGTTGTCAAAAAAATAAAGCTGACTTTACTCACTAATGGGATAGAAAAGCACCAAGCAATTACACCATGGCTCTTGTAATATTGAACAGAGCTACACTATGAACTCTTATCATCAAGCCTAAGAACTGATCAAATGCTACACCTACTTCCTGGGCATCAGGTCCTAGAATAGTCACTTTAACAGTTTCCAACTCTAGCATCAGCTCTGAAATGGTAGGTTGCGCCTATATTACTTATTTAGGGAAGAGGTGAGGCTCAGCTTAAGAAACATGCATGGATAACTTGCACAATGACCAACATATCATTGAACCCCCAAAGTCTAGCATGGATCACAGGCACTACGATCCTTAGAGGCAAGGGATTAACAGCCACAATAGTGTTCCTATACTAAAGAGGAACACAAAAAGAGCTCTAGGCATTGCCACAAAGTTCTTACACCTCATCAGAAAGGAAGACCCAAGGGAAGTTTGATATGCACACTAAAGGATGCTCCAGGAATGGGGGGGGGAGCACTGGGAGAAAGGAGGGAGGAGGGAAAGGAAAGGAAAAAGGGGGAGGGAACAAGGGATCCAAGGAGGGGTGGAGGGAGGGAGGAAAATGGGGTACTTATCAACTTTGTATGTGTGGAAGAAAGAAAGAAAGAAAGAAAGAAAGAGAGAGAGAAAGAGAGAGAGAGAGAAAGAAAGAAAGAAAGAAAGAAAGAAAGAAAGAAAGAAAGAAAGAAAGAAAGAAAGAAAGAAAGAAAGAAAGAAAGAAAAGAAACATGCATGGAGCCATAATTAAGAGAAACTCTAAACAACACAACAAAATATTTGTCTGATTTTTTTCCTGGATACAATACCACATTCTCCCAGCTGTGTTTGTATCATTTCTGGAGTCATTTTTATTGAATTTATTTTTTGTGAAAATTGTTTACTTTGGAATTGATTTAACAGTGTACTAAGGGAGCCTTTATTCTTTATTTTAATTCTTTTGACACTATAATACATAAATACTATGAATTTATGTTGGTTTATCCTTTACTAGCCAATCCTATCCCCACTTTTGTCCCATTTCATACTTTCTCCTTTCTAGCCAGTGCCCTAGTGCCATCACACCTTTTCACAGGTGTGACCTACTAGGTTTCATCTAGGATGTTTGTACTGGCAAGTGCCTAGGCACTTGCTAGGGTGTGGATGACACGTCAGTATGTAAATAGTTGAATGAAGAAGCTCCTCTTCTCCTGCCTGGCATTGAACTCCAGTAGTCTCTCAAAGAGGTGTTATTTCTTAACATCTTCTCTCATCCATACTGAAATGCTGATAGATCAATTATTGCACAGGTCTTTTAGAAGTGGCCATTGCAGTGAGTTCTTGATTATGGCAACACTGTCTACAGAAGCCCGCTTTCCTCTCAGGCTCTTATATTCTTACTGCTCCCTCTTTCACAAGGTTCTCTGAACCTTGGCATGGGAATATGATTTTGATGTCCTCTTTCAAGCTGAGCACTCCATAGTCATGTATTCTTTGCACTTTGCATTTTGGTTCTCTGAGTTACACATCTTTCATTACAAAAGGATTTTCTTGGTCTCATTAAAGAATATTAAAGCTTTTCTAATCTATAGTTGTAATGGTAAGTGCTTAGACAGTAGCTTCCTATCAAGTACTTATAGTCAACACTAAGTAGTTTGTGCCCACTTAGGGTCTATGGTCTCCTCTTCCATAGATATTTGGCTAGGTTTATAGTGCCAGACATGTGCTCCTTGCCAAAAATCAAGCCTTAAATCCAACTATAAGTCAGTTGGTTACCTCTTTATCTTACATGCCACTATTAGAGCAATGGTTGCCTCTTTCCAGAGTAGTTGTATAGGTTGCAATATTCACAGCTGGATAAGACCACTGATTGTTTTTCTCCTCTGACAGCCTGCATTTAAGTTATCCTTTGTTGCAGGTGATATCACATCTACATAAGTGGAATCCACTAGGTCATGATGCTATTAGGTCTGCCTCTAAACCTTTGATAGCTTCTTTTTAGTTGCACACAGAGATAAGAGTAACATTTTAAAAAAGAATAGTTTTTAGAAGAACTAAACAATAGTTCTTAAAGAACTAAAAAATAATCTTCCATCTTTTACTCAGCTATTTCCATGTAATCAGTTACCAGATGTCATGTGATCAAGTTGGATAAATATTTGAATAGCTTCTTTGACTCATACTGGATATTTGGTATTAGGATAAATCTCTCTATACAACTATGGATGTTTCCTAATCAAGCTATGACTTTCATGACTCAGAAATCAAGCATAATTTTGCATGTAAATTCACCTTTTTCTAATATTTTCTTTGTCTACTCAACTTCCAAAAACTAAGTTTATTTCTGTAACTAAATATATTAAAATTCAAGGTGAACATATGGTTTGGGTTAACATAGAAAAGGTAACTTGAAAGTTGTGGGTACTGATTATCTACTTACAGGAGAGGGTAGTCCATTCAGAAAGGCATACGGCAATTTTATTTGTGTAGACATATCCATTTAAAACCCAAGATGAAAAAATTGATGTGTCCAATGAATACAAGAGAATAGCTTTTCTCTACTAAATACATAAGGATCAGAAAATAAAGGAAAATCCTGCAGATCTCAAAGACAATATGAATGTCCATAGGGCCTAATCTTATTATGTAGACTCATGGCAAGAAATGAGATCATTAAAACCACCTCAGAGCTTTATGGATACCTTAATGTTTTCCAAGAGTTTCAAACACTGTAACTGTGACAGAAAGGAATATTAGGCTGAGTCGGCAAATATTTATTTTAACTCTTAATCCATCTATTAATTGTGTGTGTGCGTGTGTGTGTGTGTGTGTGTGTGTGTGTGTTTGTATGAAATGTGTACCTGTTTGTGTGAAAGGTACATTTGGGGAGTCAGTGGCCGAGGTCAGGTGTCTTCTATTGTTCTCCACCTTATTTTCTGAGATGGGTCTCTTACTGAACCTGGAGCCCACTGACTGGCTATACTAACTGCTCAGGGATACCAGGTATCAACCTGTATCTGTCCCCAACATAACATCATTGGGGTTATAGGTCATGTCGCTGTATCCAGTTTCTTCCATGGGTGCTGGAAATCTGAATACAGGTCATTATGCTTACACAGCAGAGATTTTAGGAACCCATCCATTTCTTCTACTTTTGGACTGCTTTGCCACCAGCAAACCTCAGTCAATCTACAATGCTTTCTTAGGAAACACAGTTCTATTCAGCTTCAATGATAAATTGTCTGTGGTAAAATCCATACTATTCTATCTGAAAAAATTGAATGCAGTGGTTATTTCTAATTGTTGCTCCATAGTCTATTTTCATTAATGAGCAGGACCTTAACCCTTTAATTTCCTCAACCTTTTACCTATCTACCTTGCCACAAGAACTTCATTTTTATTAATAAGAGTTGCCAATCTCCAAAGAGACACATCTTAAAGTGGATATACCTTGTTTATTCATGCTTATTTTAGTCCCATAACTTATACTTAATAATATGTGATGTTTATTATCATTCTACCTCAAATGTGATTATAATGATATGTCAAAGAAGCTTTCTGGGGTGTGAGGGAGCTGTACCATAGGTTCTGGTCTAAGTACTTTAAATGTTATTTCATTTAGTCATCACAACACCTTTTAAGAAATATTGTTTGAGGACAAGGGGACAAAAACAGCAACTTACCCTACCATTTACAAATGGTAGCAAAATTATGATTCATTAAGGTATGTTCCTAACTGTAATGTCACATGATCTCCTGTAAAAATGAGAATTGTTTATTCTTTTTTTATTCTTTCATTCTTCTCCTAAAATAAGAGTATTTTAGAAGGACTGGAAATACGAGTAGCTGTCTTACTGAAGTTTCTAAGCAAGCAGGAAGTAAATGGAAGGCTTTTCAAATCTGTCCTCGTTTCAAGTGATAATGAATCATCTGTGCATTGTACATATTTATATATATATATATATGAAATAAATTAACTTTTAATGCCTTCATAATTCAAGTGAAAGTCAGCCTGCTTGCAAAATAGATTTTTAAGGAGCAAAGAATATTTTTTCTAATTATGAAGTTATATGTCAACTAAGACATAACACAAAAATAATTCTAAAAAACTGTGCAGAATTTTATGGAGAAATGAAGACAAATAATGTTCAAAACTTCATGTTCAAAACTTACATGTTCAAAACTTCAGTGACTTATTTTTAATTACTTACAGTATCTACCACTAGTTTTGTCCATCTATCATGTAATCAAAACTTGGAAGCAAAACTATTTCTGTACTATGTGCAATTCAACCAGCTACCAGTTTGAGAAACTCCTGTGTGGAATTCTGCCTAGTGTTGGGCTCATGACATGTCACCAGATCTTTTGTAGGGTTTCAAATCTGAGCAGCATTGAGATATAGTCTCTAACATTAAACTCAGGCAATCTCTTATAAAAGCTAATCTACAGAAATATTGGGAGAAGGGTGAGAGTCAGGAGAGAAACATGCCATGACTCATGGAGGAGTTGAGAAGTAAAACGATGGCATATCAGTGCCAAGCATGCAGAGAAGGGCATGCAGAGGAGATGAATGAGCACATGAGTTCTTACAGGAGGGAAGAAGTCACATAGAACTATGAGAAGCTGAAACACTGTGGTGGGTTATGATGCTGTCAAAAATGCCGAAAGGGATAACCTAAGGTTCATATGTATAGAAGGTGGATTTTTCCCAAACATCAGATGGAAGACTAAGGCATAAACACATATAGTTCTTTTTGCAAACAAATCCTTTTTTTGAAAGTGAGAAAGATCTAAGAAAACAAATTAGCAATAATAGTAACCAACTACCTTCAAGTGTCTTTTAGTGGGAAGAAAATTGACTTCTTGTAGGTGATGCAATGGGTCAAGTGCCAGAAGAACCAAGTTCTAGCCATGGCTCAGTTGTTTACACTATGACCTTAGGTGAGCCTAATTCAGTTTCCTTGGACTAATGGAAGGCACCTGAGCTTGTTGTATGAACCTGCTGAATTGTGCCAGTTCTACGGAGGAAAGTCCTCAGTGGAGGCTAAGAAAGCCAGCCCCACTTACCCCATCCTTGATTTACTTCTTCTATAATTATATATTACATATATATATATATATATATATTAAAAAGCATTCCATTATTAAAAGTTTTTCCCTTGGAGGATGCACTCTATTTTTTAATGTGAAACATTTGACTATATCTCTTCTAATTGTCCTCTAGCCTTTACATTCCTGTAACCCATGCTACTGCTTTGTTCATCTATTTAAATGTGAATTTCCCGTTAACACTGACACATCCAGATAGGCATGTGAAATCTCCTAACAAGTTGTTGGTCAATGAGGTCTCAAAGGCTCCTACAAAAATTGTTCTTGGTTACTATACTACATAAATTGACCACAGCCACCCTGGCAAGATGTGTCCATCAGTGTAAAAGTGACATGAATGTACTGGCTGTTTATTAGATTTAGGGTCTGCTCTTAAACAGAGATGGTGACCCTAGGAAACTGGGATTTTTAGGGAACTAACTACTATCATTTTACTATCTGGAGATTATATCAAACTTACTTCTAAATATTGTTATGTCTTAGACTAGAACAGCTTTAAGTCTTTGACAGAGACTTTGACAGAGAAATTTGACAGAAATTTTCCTTGTAGTGGAAGACTGAACACAGAGAATCACAACTGGTCAAAGAGAAGAGAATAAAATGATTGTGGAGTGCTTGACCCTAAATAAGACACCTAAGTCTCTGCTCACCCCAAGGTTCAGGGAACACTGCAGAAGAGAAGGTTTAGGATACGGAGAGTGGGAAATTATGCTCTCAGATAGTTTTCTCTGGACATGACAGGGCTGCTGTCCCATGAATTCAGTGCAGCTGTGTTCACCTTCACAAGACCTGCATACAATTTGGCAAGCTAACATTTCATTAAGGAAGGAAAAGGGTTTGATGAGGCACCAAATTTCACTGAGGGTAAATGCTGACTGCAGAATGGGGAGCTACTTTCTCTAGTGGTACGTCCACTAATGAATCTATTATCATATTTTAGCACGTGGTCAGGCACAAGCCAACATAGGCAACACTGAGGAAACTCAGCCTGCCACACATACAAGAAGACAAGAAAGAGGAGAGAGATTCATAAGAAAGAAGGTGGTTTTTAATGGGAAAAATAGGGGGGATTAATCAGGTAATATGGGTAAAATTACCTAAATTAATTATATTCATCTGTGAAACTAGCAAAGAATAAAAAATAATTAATAAAACCACTGAAACCTGTATCATATAAATTCATGTGCTTCTGTGAGTGTGTTTGATAAGCTCTTGTGAGAATTTCATTTCTCTTTGTTGAACAGATTGTGTAGTAGATTATTCTCATAGTTGCTTGTGAGCATAACCATAGGCAAATACATGAGTGCTAGGTAAATCCAAAGCATATAAGGGTATAATGTACCCTCCAAAAGTAGCACTTTCTGTGGAAAATGAGTTTCCTGCCTTAGTCATTATCTCAGCTGGTCTTAATATCCTGGAAAATGTGAGAGAAGATCCAGGAGGGCAGGTGGCAAATTTGCCAGATCCTCAATCTTGCTCCATTAGTCAGTGTCTCAGGAGTGCGGTTCACAGTAAGTTGCCTAGTCAGTAAAACTGCCTGCGTGCAATGATATGTAAATATTAACTGGCAAGAGTGGGTGATTTTCTTGACTCCCTGAGAATTTTAATGACTCATAATAGGTATAAAGGATAGTTTAATGCTCAAGCCAGGAATAGGTCCAAAGTGAATACTTGTGTTCTCACAATTCAAAGATCAACTATCATCAAGAAGGAGAGGTACAGATTTTCTCCAATGAACGGATAAGTCATACGCAAAATTTGAAATCTATAGATAAATTTTGAAATTCTCTTCACGCTTTTTCTTTAACTCCACAGCACCTACTGCTTCTGGCCATCTCTCTGAAACTAAGAAAATTCATTAATACTAATTTTTCTTCAGAATTACTAATTGTTTTCTATCTTTGCCCATGTTCCTCATTGTAATACAAAGTCCACCTTCAGAACCTCCCACTTGCCTAAAACTGTTCTCCAGTTTCTATCTTCAGATAGAAAATACTTCATTGGCGTTCATCTTTTAAGGTACCCAGGAAACTTGGAGCACATCCTAGGAGGAACTAACACAGCATCACAGCAGATCTACCAAATGCTTCTGCCCACTCAGCTGAGACCAGAATCTTAGCTGTAAAAACCAGAAGACTCTAATAAAACTTGGAAATTGTCTTTGTCTTGTCCTTAGTAAGACATAAAAATTGATCTTTCTAAAATGATTGAGCCCAACTATTTACATATATACTACAGGCATGCATGCATTCAACAACTTACCTAAGCTGTACGATGTGGGTTCTTACATATATTGTCATCTCACCAAGAATCTGTAAAAACATATATTGTCAGATATGACTAAGAGAATGATTTCTGTCCTAGTTTTATATGTATTCATCTTTACTATATTCCATATAACATCACTTGCCCCTAGTCTATGCCTCTCTGCTATGAAGTAGGGAATATTCATTATCCACATTACCAGTTAGAGTCTCCATATTTGCTCTAATTTTAATGACATTCTCTTAAGGAGCCATTTTGCTGATAGGCTTAGCTTACTTCCAGGATGCAATCTCTGCTGTTAGTTATTATCCCAGCAATGTTCAAAGCTTCTTTATGACTCCCAAGTGTACCTGCAATCTTGCAATCAGCTCATCCCCTATGTGTTCATCATGATTAACACTATGTTAGCCTAAAGTGGTAGTGGAAACTGTGGCGCATTTGTTTTGAAAGGAGCATAAACTTTCAGTGCCAAGGCATACTTCTCCAGACAAGGGGGGAGGTGTGAATTCTTCTCTGAAGCAGAAGGGCGCCACCATTGCTTTTCTTCTTGCACCATCATTAACAATGGGTGATGCAGCTGTGCAATTAGAAGAATTAAATCTAATGGGCCTAAGGTGGATCCAGGAGCAACAGGGGCCAAGTGGCAGCATTGAATTGCCAGTGGCAAAGCAAGCATATCAACCGTAATGCACAGTGTAGAAAGAACAGCATTCACGGTGGTCTGACTCACTTAGATCTTTGGTACTGGTTGATTAATCATGGTGTTCACATGAGTAAAATCGATAAGAAGCCTACAAAGTGTTTATAGGATTTGTATAAGCAAAAACTTTCTAAACCAAATGAAGGAAGGGCTGCATTGAATCACAGTAGTAGAGAATCACGATCTCTCAATCAGTTCCCAGATCTAGGTCACTTTGTAGATCCAGAACCCCTTGAATGAAGGGGAGGGCAGGTCACCTTGAGGAAGGATTTCGGCACAATAATGAAGACCTTTACTGTTAATATTTCTTCTGTCCTTCCCCAAAGGGACCTATGGCCTTTTACAAGAGTGACTGTCCATTGGGGTAAAGGAAATGATCAGACATTTCAGGGCCTACTGGATACTGGTTGACATTGATTCCAGGAGACCCTAAAAAGCATTATGGCCCTCCAGTTAAAGTAGGGGCTTATGGAAGACAAGTGATTGATGGAGTTTTGGCTAATGTTATCTTACAGCAGGTCCAGTGGGTCCCTGGACTCATTCTGTGGTTATTTCTCCAGTTCCAGAATGTATAATTGGTATAGATATACTCAGAAGTTTGGCAGAATCCCCATATTGGTTCCTTGACCTGTGGAGTAAGGGCTATTATGGTATGAAAGGCCAAATGGAAGCCTTTAGAGTTGCCTTTGCCAGGGAAAATAGTGAATCAGAGACAGTATCTATCCTTAGAGGGATTGCAGAAATTAGTGCCACCATCAAGGACTTGAAGGATGCAGGGGTGGTAGTTTCTACCACCTCTCCCTTTAACTCTCCCATCTGGCCTATACAGAAGACAGATGGATCATGGAGAATGATAGTTGATGTCATAGTTAGGCGCATGTGTCAACTTGATGGTTGAGGGATTGAGCTTTGGGCACATTTGTGGAGAATTAGTGGTTGGGTCAAGCGCAGAGAAAACCTGAAGGAGATTGACTAGCTGATGGGGAAGGCCCAGCCTATGGTGGGTGGGACTAGGCTCCTGAACAGGTGAATAAATTACTGAGAGCTGGTTGAGGAAGTTGGCATCCTTCCGTATACTTGGCCAGATATGCTGGTCTGGCAAGTAAGGATTGTCCATCTCTTGGCCAATATGTGGCAATGGTGTGGCCAGTTCCCTTGGCCCTGGTGTTGGTGTGTGCTCTCCTATCAAGCTGGACTAAGAACTGTAACCAGTAATCATAAGAGAAAATAAACTCCTTGTTCCCTTATGCCATTTGATGTCATTTATCAGCAACCATGTAGGCTGACTGCAAGAGTTGATTATCGTAAACTTAATCAAGTTGTGATTCCAGTTGCAGCTGCTGTGCCAGATGTAGCTTCTTTGCTTGATCAAATTAATACATCTCCTGGTATTTGGTATGCAGCTTTTGACCTTGCAAATGCTTTTATCTTAGTACCTATTCATAAAGACCATCAGAAGCAATTTGCTTTCAGCTGGCAAGGTTGGGGTAGAGTACTTCAGGATGGGTATATGCTTTGAATCAGCACCCAATATATGGTACTGTATCTCCTATAGCCAGAATTCACAAGTCCAGGAACCCAGGGGTGGAGGATGGAATGGTGCCTCTTACTGTCACACTTACTAACTCATTAGGAAAATTTTTGCTTCCTGTCCCTACAACTCTGTACTCTGCTGGCTTAGAAGTTTTGGTTCCAGAGCAGGGGATACTTTTACCAGGAGATATGATAAGCATTCCATTGAACTGGAAATTAAAACTTCTTCCTGGCTATTTTGGACTCCTGATGCCTTTGAATCAACAGAATAAGAAAGGAGTAACTCTGTTCAGAGGTGTGATTGATCCAGACTATCAAGGGGAAATTGGGTTCTTCTGAACAATGGAGGCAAGGAAGAGTATAAATGGAGTGCAGGAGATCCAATCATGCTACTCTTGATGTTATCATGTCCTGTGATTAAGGTTAATGGAAAATTGCAACATCCCAATGCAGCCAGGATGTTGGAAAGCCCAGATCCTTCAGGTATGAAGGTTGGGTGACACCCCCAGGAAAAGAACCAAGACCTGCTGAAGTACTTGATGAGGGTACAGGAAATATAGAATGGGTAGTAGAGGAAGGTAGTTCTAAATACCAATTAGGACCATGTGACCAGTTACAGAGACGTAACTTATAACTACCCAGAGTACTTCTGTTCTACTCATAAAGTACAAATAGAAATGAATTTTTTGATTTGTCCTTATATGAGCAACAGTGAACTATATAATGTGATATATATATTTCTTAGATAAATGCTTTTTTAATTTTTAATTATTTATTATGATATATTTTATTTATTCTGTGATAAATTATTTAGCTTGTACTAATATTGATATTTTTATATTCTATATTTTATATATTTTATTATATATCTTATGTTTTATATGTATTTTATATTTTTTAATTTTATATTTTAATATTTTTTAATATTTTATATTTTTATTTTTTAATATATCTTTATTTGAGAGATTTCAAATTTTTATGTCAGAATTTGAGAATTTTTGATATTGAATTGAATGTCTTTTATAAATATAATGTCTATGGGAATATGGGTTGGAAGCTCATAGTGTAATCATTATGTGTTTATGTCAAGTTGACAAAGGGTGGAATGTTATGGTTGCATTTCAATGTCAACTTGACAGTTGCAGACTGTTTGGGGGCAGCTGTGGAAGGTTAATGGTTAGAATGGCCCCTGAACAAGTCTGCAGGTACTTGACCGATTGCTGTGGAGAACCCAGCCCATAGTGGGTGGTACTTTCCAGTGGTGGACCAGATAGGAGGTTCAAGGAGGAGGGACTTGCTCTTCCCTTATCCCGTGTCGACTTGCTCTGGAGTCCACTCTGCATGCATGTTGATCGCCTTTAGAGCATCGTGGCCTTCTTGGTTGCTGCTGCTGCTGCTGCCTCCGTCCTTGGCTGACTTGGAGCTTCACCTTTTCCATCATGTTGCTGCTGTTCCCACTGCCTTTGGAACCTGGTCTTTAGGCCTTGTTGCTGTTTGCTGTTCATTGCCTATTTCAGACCCCAGCTGTTGTTCACGAACGTCAGAACACAGTGTCTTCAACCCTCCAGAGGAACACAGGCTTGAGACCTTCTCAGGCTCTTCTGGCTTTGTGGAACATTCCAGCCAGGAAAGAGTTTGCTGCAGGTGGCTACCTTGAAGACACTATTTTATTGTGAGTTATTTTTTAATAAACTTATTTATATATACTACATTCTATAGATTCTGTTTCTTCAGAGAACCCTAATACAACCTGCAATTCCACAATCAGCTCCCCGCCTATGTATTCATCATGATTAACACTATGTTGGCTTAAGGTGGTAGTGGAAACTGTGGTCCCTTTGTTTTGAAAGGAGCATAAACTTTCAGTGCCAAGGCATACTTTTCCAGACAAGGGAAGAGGTGTGAATTCTTCTCTGAAGCAATAATGTTAAAACCAATAAATTTCATTTGTGGTATCATCAAATCTCACTAGGCTACTGCATAATATGGAATGACACCCCCCCATGTAAGTGAGTTCCTGTGTCCATAAACAGTTGCCTGAGTACTATTACACTTGGATACCAAGATGGCATTGCAAACCACAATCTTGGGAATTCACCTCATTTCTCAAGACTGGTTTCTGCTGTAGTTCTCTGTGTCTCAGCAAAATCCTACCAATGAAATAAAATGTCTCCTTCCATTCCTGTTTATCACATACAATCCACTCTTGGGAACTGTAGGCTCAAAGTTTCCCATTCTTGGGAACTGTAGGCTCAAAGTTTCCCATTCTCCCTTTGCTTCCTATTCAGCCATTCCACATACACACACACAGCTCCAACCACTGTCACTTACAGCTGGGACTGTTCTGTGACCTCCCAGTTTCTCTTCCAGCTCTGAGACATACACTTACACATCATTCTTATCAAAATACCATGATGCTTACAAAAGATATAGTAGAATCACGACTTCGCACTGCACTTCTGTACATTTCTTACCCTGGCCCATCAAACTCTCTCTTATGTTATTTCCCAATTAACTTTTCCTCCAGTTCCAGAAAGCAGTAGCGGTCTACTCATTACCCATTCTTTTCCAGAGCACTTTTGATCAGTAGGACATTCTTGATCTCCATATGTTCCACTGTCTTTCTTCTTCCATGTCATATGAACTAAGATGACCTGGTCAGATTCCACTATGTCCCCCAAGCTATTCTTTGCTATGAGTTTTCCTTGCCATACTTAAAGTGTTTGTGTGCTTATTGGCATGCAGTTACTCTGTTGTGCACTACTAGAAGAAACATTCTATGAGAAAAAAAAACCTCTTCATTTCATGGGATTGCTCTTACACCCAACACAAAGCAGTATTGGGTACAGCAGAGACTCTAATAAATACTTAATAAGACTTGGTAAGTGACAACATACTTGCTACACTGCTTCTGGCACTTGCCATGTCACTTTTATGAAGTTACTAAATCACTTTTGGTTCAGTTTTCTCATCCTTAGAAAGAGGACAACAAATGTATTTCATCAAGTCATTGTGAAGGCTAATTAAAATAAGATGCAAAGTATTCACAAACATACTGTCATTGCTATTATTAAAAAATAATGATGCTACATCACTATGAAAAAACAGATGGTATCAATACATCCCTATCCAAAAACAGATGGTCTTGATTAGGGGGCTTCTGAAGATGATGCTTGAATCAGCAGTGAAATTCTAAACAAATCCATGCCAAATGGTGTGAGAACTACATGTGATTATGGAGTTCTACAGTTCTCACCCAACTTCTCCTCAGTGCTTGCTCTTCCTTCTAAGCACAGAGTTAAAGCTAACATTGGCAGGCAGAACATAGCACTTGGTTATAACCATATCATTTAATCACACTTATTTCATTCTTTCATCTTAATAAAAGTGGAAACAAAACGAAAGAAAAATTTTATTATCAGAATGCATAGGTTGGAGATTCACACAGTTTATATGAAACAAAATTATGTCTAAATCAAGTCTACTGAATCTGGGGATGGTGTACCTTTATCTTCGTTTAATTCGCTGAATTCCTCCTAGGTTCAAGCTAGGAAAATCTTAGGCACTAGAAATACCAGTTAACACTGAGAATGGAACATGATCCTATCCCAACAGGCCTGCAGCAAGAACAGATGCTCTGTACACCAAGCAAGCAATCTGATGACACCCTCAGAAAACAACCAGCTGTTTCAGGGGTCTTTGGGAATACAGCATCATCTTCCTCTGCAGTAGGTGGGATGTCGGAGAGGACTTCCTGAACTCCTCCTTTGCCCTTGTCCAGAGACCAGCCTTGTAATCAGGAGCGTTTCTAGCAGATCAGAAGATCCCTGAAACTAATCTGATGTTCTGGCTGTGCTTGAGGTACACCTAAGCTGACCCTGCGACACTCACACCTCAAAGAAACTCAAACCGATGTGTTATAATCCAATTTGTAAAGTGACTCTAGGTCCATCTGGGCTTCTTGGAAGTTCCCTAAATTGGAGAGACAGAGCCAGGATAAACCACTAGGTTTTCTTGGAATGACTGCTAGCCTCTTTTCTCATCTGCCTGCAGAAATGTTGTATTTTGTTCAAGGTCGATTGCAATCTCCTCTCCTCCAAACTGCCTTCAAATTCTACACATGCCACACCCTGACACTCATACATTTTCCAAAAGTTTAAAGTTCATTATATTTGTATTCCTGTTGCTTTGGCTTTTATTCTGCTTTATCTTTAATGTATTGCTTAGAAAGATCAGCTCGTATTCTGAAAACAAGGTCCTAAAATTGGGACAAATACAGTATTTGACAAGAAGGCATCATGCATTTAGGAAAGAGAAAGGAAGTAGCATCATTCTTTTTGGAAAAGCAAGAGTGGGTCAATGCCATGGAAGACACAAAGTTGTTTTTGAAAACAATCAGAATACCATAGAGAAAACAAATTATGGAGAGAATCAATGAAAAATTCTTTGGAAACACTAGACTCTTCCAAGTTAAAAACCTTGCCAATTGCTCATAAGACTCTACAGTTTTACTTTCTTCTCCTTCCCTACTCAACTCTTTCCCCGGGAAGAAGTGGTCCATTTTTCCCCATTCCCCACTGTTGTCCCATGGCATTTTGGGTAGGTATCTTCTCATTCTTCACTTCTCAGTTCCAATGTCATCTCTTTACCTGACATAGTATCATCTACAGTGACTTATTACCTAAGGCTGGCCTGGAACTTACTATGAGCCCAGGCTGTCCTGATTCCCAATTCTCCTTCCTTGGTCTTTCAGGGACTGGGTTACAACTGTAAGGCACCTGTTTTCACACCTGGTCTTCATTTGCTTTTATTTAACCTAAAAAATTTGTAATTTTGGATTGCAGATATAGTTCAGTAGTAGAATGCTTGCTGAGAATGCACAAACTTCTGGGAATGCACAAATCCTCAGAAAAAGACAAACAAGAAATCACCAATTTTGGAGATGGCAATGCTGATCAAAATGTTATTTTACTGAAAGCATTAACTTCCCTCACAGACTTGCAGACATGCATTAGGGTGACTAGAACAAAAAGAAAAAATCTTTAGGATTGGTGAGATAGCTCAGTGAATAAGACACCTACTAGCAAACCTGGTGACCTGAGTTTAATTCCTGGAAGCCCTCGCAGTGTTAGAAGTGGACTGAGTTGCAAAAGTCATCCTCTGATTCCACCTGTGCACCATGGCATGCATATGTGCCTCTCTTTCTCTCTCTCTCTCCCTCATTAATAAATATTAAAAAAGAAAAGATCTTTATATTATGTCTATTTCCCTTGTGGCTTTAACCTGAAGATGCTTAGTAACAGCCAATGCCTAGCAGCTACCATGAAAGGAAATGCCAGTTCACAAAAGCAGGGAAAAGACTTGGCACCTAGGTTCCTAAAAATCTTTACTCTCAGAAAATGCATGAACATTACTCACCTGTATTTAGTGTAGCCCTCCTTCTCCTCAGTTGTCCTATGGCTCAGCCCTGAAGTAGAGAAACAGAAACTCTTTGGCCACAGAAACACTCTTCTATCACTCTGTTACTATCTTTTTAAAGTGCCGGGGAGTGTGTGTATGTGATCTGCCATCAAGTGTCTTCATCTGTCACTTTCTACCTTATTTTTAGGAATAGTATCTCTCACTGACCCTAGAGTCAGAACTAGTGGCTGGCAGGCCAGCAAACTTCAAGGATCCTATCTCTTAACCTCCCCAATACTGCTAGTGCTGAGATAATAGGGAGGCACCACCATGCTTGGCTTTCTACATGGGCTCTGGGGATCTGAACTCAGGTCCTTCTGTTTGTATAGAAATAATTTCAGCCACTGACCCATACCTCAGACCCACTCTGTCTCTTGAACCACCAGCCTTATCAAGATACAGGGGATGATAGTCATTTAAAAAAAACTTAAGTGTGTGTGTGTGTGTGTGTGTGTGTGTGTGTGTGTGTGTCTGAAATCATTCTGGATGGCTTCTACTTCCTTTTTGCTTCACTCTGGATTTCCAAGGTTTTGTCTGCCAGGGTCAGAAGTGCAGGCCACTGTTTTTTGCCTGGTGTTTTTAATGTGGGATCTGGGATCCAAACTCAGAACCTTCTGCTTGTGAGGCAGTCTAAACTCTTGAGCCAGTTTTCCAACCCAATGGTAGCCATTTTGATTTAAGTAAGATAGAACCTCAAAACAATGTTAATTTGGATTTTCCTGGAAGCTGAGAGTGTCAAATAATTTTTCAAATATTTATTAGGAATTAGTATTTATTTTGAAATACAAATTACAACAAATATTGATGATAAAAAAGAGGAATACTTATTCATTTTTAATAGAAGTAAAATCTGGTATAACCACCATGGACATCAGTATGGAAGTTTCTCAAGAATGTAAAAATAAAATTACCATATGACTCATCTGTATATGTATATGTCCTCTGTCTCTATGTCCTCCTACAGACATACTTGCATATCCATGTCTATTGAAACGCTATTCATAATAGCCAGGAAATTGAATTTTATTTGTCCATAAAAAATAATCATGCATTTTCAGGAGAATGAATAAGACTAAAAATCATTAAATTAAGCGAAACAAACCAGATTCAGAAAGACAAATACTACATGTTTTCCTTCATATGTGGAACCCAGGTTTAGAATTGAGTGTGGGATGTGTGTATGTATTTGTATGGGAGAGACAGACAAAGAAAGCAGAAACTAGAAAGGGGGTTATGAGTTAGGAGAAAGAGATCTTAACAGAGGGCAGAGAGTAATGGAATACATGTGACATGAAAACAATTATCTGAGGAAGGGTTCAACCACAGGAAAACAGGGGGACACCAGCAGGGAGAGAAGTGTGGGAGGGAGACAAATCAGAAGAAAGTGTAATGAAATGTATGTATGAAAATTGCATTGCTTGACTGACTTCAGAAATTCATTTTAAGAACGTTGTTTGAGATGTCAGCATAATGGAATCCATGTGGAGGTTACAAGATTTTTAGCAAAAGCTATTAAAATGCTTTCCTAGTAGAATTGTTAATCGGTAAAATTTCACTAAAAACTCTCTGATTCTCTCTCCTTTGTTTCTTACCTCTTGCAACCTTGTACCTTCATTCTTTAGCTTTGGGTAAAGTTATATATCTTAACAAAGAAAAATAAAGAAATAGATATAGAGGTGATAGAGATAAAGATAGAGATGATAGAGATCAAGATAAAAGAAGGAAGGGAGAGAAGAAAGGAGTGAGAGAGGAAGGGAAGGAAGGAGGGAGGGAGGGAGGAAGGGAGGAAAGGAGAGAGGGAGGAAAGGAGGGAGGGGGGGAGGAAGGGGCATCTTTCTAGATGTTAGTTCCAAAGGTTTGATGCTTTAAAATCAGAAAACACTCTCAACTTCAATAAATGTTTGTGAGTAAGGGATTGAAGCAATGTTAAGTTTTCCAAATCAGGAAATGGAAGATGGTACATCTCAAGAATGCTTCCATCTTGAAAAGAAAAAATGCCCCAGCTAAGCATGAGAAGGTTGCTGACATTAATAGTGAGGGTTTAAGCAGATAGAAAAGGACTAGAAGGACCAGTCACTCTGAAATAAGGCCAGGACTGGGAGAAGTACAAAAATCTAAAAGCAAGAGTCACTGCCTTATAGACTCTCAATAGAGTTAGCAGCCACATGGCTAGCCCAGGTTCTCTGAGCAAGTCTGGCATGCCCATTGGCACTGGTTGATGTTTCCTGTACTTCTTCACTGCCTGTGAAGTTGCTGGGGCCAATGGGGCTCTTCACGGCCACAAGGACATGAAGACAGCAAATCCTACTGTTGGCCAACCACCACATCCTAAATAATACCATTACATTGCTTATTTGTCTCAATTTTATATTAGAAGACTTGCACAAATATTCTTTGGGAACCTTTAAGACACAGAAATCCCCCCATTGGATTTCAAATAATGCCATGCTAATGCAAGGGTGGCTCAGAGAAAAGGAAGATGGTTGTATAAATGTGAAAAGTTACATGGTTGCACATCTTAGTTTATGAACTGAGACACCTACTCTACCTACTTGACTACCATTCTTAGATTAGGATTTAAGTATTAATTGCCCTGATAGAGTATATGTTTGCATCCTTAGTCCCCAGCTTATGTTTGGGAATGTTTTGGAAACTCTAGGAGGTAGTTCACTGGAGCAGGAGACCGTAAGATTTGATAAGTCAGCCCCACTTCCTCCTCCTCCTCTTCCTCCTCTCTCTTTCTCTCTCTCTCTCTCTCTCTCTCTCTCTCTCTCTCTCTCTCTCTCTCTCTCTCTCTGTCTCTCTCTTCCAGCTAATAACTCACAACTGATGGCTGCTGTAACGTAAACCAGTTTCCTACTTCAACCTCCTGCTTTGCCCTGTCATAGTTAGGCATGGGTATCAACTTGACAATTGAGGATTTGAGCTCTGGACACATTTGTAGAGAATTAATGGCTGAGTTAAGCAAGCCCAGAGTAAACCTGCAAGAGATTGTCTAGCTGATGGGGAAGATCCAATCCATGGGGGGGAGGGGAGGAATGGGACTAGGCCCTGGAATAAAATACTAAGAGGTGGTTGAGAAAGTTGGCATCCTTTTGTACACTTGGCCAGACATGTTGGTCTGGCAAGTAAGAATCGTCCCTCTCTCAGCCATTATGTGGTGAAGGTGTGGCCAGTTCCCTCAGCCCTTGTTTTGTTGCATGCTCTCCCATCAAGCTGAACTAAAAACTGTAATCAGTAATTGTAAGAGAAAATAAACCCCTTGTTCCCTTAAGCTGTTTACATTTAATGGTCATTTATCAGCAACCATGCAGGCTGACTGCAGCAGACCCCCATACCTGACACCTTTGGACTATATCCCCTCTGAAACCAAGAGCCAAATAATACACTTTTTCTCCCTAAAGTTGTTTGGATCGAAGCAGTTTATCATAGCCGCAGAACAGAAGCTGCAACGTCTTAGATGTTAGGCTTGCTATTCCATCATCAAAGCTATTCCTAGGTGCCTTTATTCCAGGATGACATTTTTGCACTTGCATTGCGCCCAAAATCACTACCAAGACCTTTTTTTGTCTAAAGGAAAATCAAAACACTACAAATACATCTGCTATTCTTGTGAGCCCATGTGTTCCTGCCAACTGGTTTCCATTTGATAGGCTGCAAGACAATGAAAAGGACAGTAGTAGGATCCTCCTCAGATGCAGCCTGAGCAGAGACCCCAGTAATGAAGTCCACAAATCTATCTAATCTATTAACAGTTGGACCTGGAGTTGCTCTTGAAGTGTCCACATGAGACTGTGAATTAGTAGCTCAAGCAGTTCAGTTACTCTCTGAACTCACAGGACCAAGAAGCATCCTCTTTCTTGATGGAATCTCCTCTAAGCAGGTTTTAGCTTTTAAATAAAAGAGGTTACTCATGCTTCAAAGCAGATCACCCTTATAAAAAGGTAACACAAATGCTCGGGGAAGAGAGAAGGGAGGAAAATTCTGAGTCCTCCAGTTCCCTCTGGAGTTCCATTTTTTTAGGTCACTTTTACCAATTAGCTCCTCAAAATCCTTGCTGACAGTAATTTATACATGAAAATCCAAACCAAATGAGATCCAGCTGTGGGGCAAAGGCTCCTGTGCTAGAGAAAGGAGCAGATTAGAAGCTGTCTATATATATATATATATATACTGAGTATGGGAACTAAGCTAAAGATCCTCAGAATGGCCTCAGCTCCAGGGAATAAGTTCTAAGTCCCTCCTCCCCCCCTCCCTACACACAATACACTATGGCCTGATCCTGGGCCATGGCTTCAGCTCTCAGCCAGCTGAACTGCATCCTTTGGCTTACTGGGCATGGATAGCATGAGGCTCACACTGGGGTTTCACCTTACCTCCCACCATCTGAATGTGTAACGCCATTATTCTGTTCTTATAAAAGGCAATGAGAATACCACAGGGAGAGTTTGGAAAGAAAATTCAAGTAAACAGAACAATAAACTTCATAAATGAAAAGTGTCTTCGGAATATGTCCTAGACAAGGTTATGCATGATTTGGAAAAAAAAACACTCAGTTTTAATAGATAGAATGGTACACCTGCATGCTTTTAAAAATGACTTAGGGGCTGGGCAAAAAACTTCACTGGTTAAAGTGTCTGACATGCAAACATGAGAACCTGAGTTTGGCTCCCCATCAGCCATGTAAAAAGCGAGGCACAGCAATACACATTTGTAATCTCAGCGCTGGGGAGGCCGAGACAAAGTAGATACCTGGAGCTTGCTGAACTATCAGTGAACTACAGGTTCTCCAAGAGATTCAGTCTCAAAGTAATAATAATGATGATTCTGAGGTAGAGAAGCAATTCAGAAACATAACACAGACTTCTGGCCTCCACGTGTGTGGACACCCACATGGTACACACATGTGCTGCCACATACAGAAACATGGTGACTAGCTTTTTGGTTGCCCTAGAAGAATCAAGTTCTTTATGTGATTTTGCCAGTGGATTTGTGATACTGTAGAGAATATCCTAAAACAAACAGAGAATGTCATTAAATGGACAGCAATCAGAAGGTAATTATAGAACCTGGAGAATATGGCAGAGAAGAAAGGGTGTTAAAAATTAAGCAGTCATATCGCTTCTCGGCCTTTTGGCTAAGCTCAAGTGTAAAAATTAAGCAGTCATGAGTTTATATCTTGCCTGTGTTAGTTTTCCAGGGCTCCACAGTTAATGACCATTATTGGATGACTTATACAATAGAAATTTATTTTTTTCACAATTATGAAGGCTGGAAGTCCAAGATCTAAAGGTCAGTAAGTTATTTTCTCTGCAGCCTCTTAGCTTGAAGATGGCTACCTTCTTGTGTCCCATATCAGCTTCCTTCAGTGCATGTATCTCTGGCATCTCACTGTGTGACCAAAACACCTCCTCTTAGAAGGACACAGGACGAACTTGATGATGGTCAGCCCTAATGACCTCACTTGAAGTTCATTGCCTCATTAAACATCCTACCTTCAAATAGTCCAAAATAAGGGAGGATTCTGGTATACAATTCAGCCAAGAGTCATGCTGATATTTGCTCTTGCTGAACACTACTGCCAGAATTTGAATGTTAATGTTGCAATCGGAAGTGGGTCACATAAGTAACAATGTTCAGGTAGTGAGGAATTGTAATCTTATTGACTATGATCTGCCTTGTCAAGGTTTTGAGTTTAATCTACTGCTGTGTCTTTACTCTTGCCTCTGACCAAAGTAAAACAAAGCAAAATTTAAAAAATATTTTCCTACACACTCTGTTCCCTACACACATACAGATGCTCACTCTATGTGGCGATGTTCAGAGGCAGGAGAGAACAGAAGTTGAAGGAGATCAAAAGCAAAACTCTAGGTATGGTGGAACTCTGTGGCTCTCCGCCAACAGGGTCTGTCAACCTGTGTTCTAAGAACCTCAAGTAAGTAATCCTTAACGCAAGCCAGGGTGATGAGTAGGGATGGACTGGGCACAAGGATACCCTGCAGTCTTTGTTTTTCTCCTCAATTCTCTCCACTCCACTCTGGAGAAACAGATCATGGTATAATTGTTGTGTATTCCATCCAAATCACAGGCTGTGATTTAGGATATGGGACCACATACTGGGTATTGCACTGAAGGTGATAGAGGCCCTGGTGTCGAAGAGTGTGCAGTCCTGTAGCACACTTACAGGAGAATACTCTTATGATAATCACCTGTCATACTAGGCAGAATAGGATGCGTAGAGTAAGAGTTGAAAATCGGTTCTTCTGGGGATGCATAATGAAGAGGTCATCTCTAGTAGGGGTTGTCACAGAAAATCTGGAAGTGGATGGTCTCTAATAAATGCATACAAGTTTGATGAAAATGGAAAGTACAATGACCATTTCATGAGACAGGAAAAATGCATAGTATATAGAACACTCCAGAAATTATGGGTGAGAGGCCTATTATAGTTGGTTTGAATTTCAATTTGAATTGGAGGCTGTTAGGAAGTGTGTCAGACTGTCTTGGTTCTGCTTTATGAAAATTAATTACAAGAACTGTATTTAAATAAGGCTCCTGCTTGGACAGTCCTGTCCCTATTATGTACCCATAGAAGACTTGTTTTTGAACTTTGCTGCCCTCATCCTCATTTGCCTTGTATGACCGATCTAGCTCTGGGCTGGAATGTAGAGAGATAAAAGAATGCTGGATAGAAGAGCTGGCCATGGCCTCAGCAGAGTTAATAGAGCCCAAAAGTGGGAATGAGGGAATGCGTCTGAGGAAGGGTTCCAGACACTTGCCATTAAGCAGAAATCAGGTTTGAGTGGTAGAGTTACATGAGGACAATTTCCCATGTGAGGTAAAAACTCAGAGAATGTTGTAGAAAGAACACCTCCACAAGGTGTTCATCAAAGATGTTCCTGGTTATCATCTTTCCTCCTCAAGTAAGGGTGCTGTTCATCACCCTAAGTACCACATCTATCCCCTACCCTTCAGTGTGGCTGATCTTGACAATTACCTTGGTGTGCAGATTATGATCAAAGTGACATTCTAGCCTTATTATCCTAATTCTTAGGAGATCTGCTTAAGAGAAAATCTGGCTGCCATGAGAAGAGAGAATCTAGACCTATCTACCAAAAGATTAGCTTCCACAGAGAAACTCAGGAGAAGGCATGTCCTAGAAGTAATTTCAGCTTTGTGAGGACCCAAGGTTAAACCAAGAGAGGAACTGACTTGCTTCTTCTGATTCAGCACAGAAGGTTTGAAGAAATGATAAACTTTTCCTGTTGGGAGTCATACAGTTTTGAAGGCTTTGCCATGCTGCAATAGAAACTCAAACAAGGAAAACTGGTATTCGTCTGCACAGCTGCCAAAACAAAATACTTAAGACTGAGGAGCTTAAACAGACAATTAAGCTCACACTAGGACAGTGCTAGAAGTCCTACATCAATATGCCAGCATGATTGGGTTTTGTTGAGAGCTCTTTTCCATATGGTCTTTCCTTCAGTGTGTGTGTGTGTGTGTGTGTGTGTGTGTGTGTGTGTGTGTGTGTGTGTGGTGTGTGATTATGCATGTATATGTGTATATGTGTGTGTGTGTTAGAGAGAGAGAGACGGGGAGAAAGAGAGACAGACAGGAATAGAACTCTGATACCTCTTCCTCCAAAAATACTGAGGTCAGTGTCCTACCCTTCTAAGCTCATTTAAACCTTAATTATTTCCATCTAGTCCCCATCTACACTGGATATGAAGTTTGCAGTATATAAACTAGTAAAGAATAGAACCTTCCAAAATAGGGGTGGTTTTATTATTGCTATTTTCTTTTGGATCAGAGCAAAGAACAATGATCTAGGGATAGATTAACTTAGAATCCATGTCAAGGTTTAGTATTATTTGCACAGTACCTAGAACAGAGAAGAGGCAAGGAATTTTACTGATTGAACAGAAAAAAAAAATTGTTGCATTTTTTGGGCGAGGGAGATCTCAAGTTGTAAAAGATATGCTTCAAAGTCAGTTTTATGGATAATAGCTTATCTCAAAGAAGGATAAATAAGTTGGCTCTTTCAGAAATACACTGTCTGATTAGATGAGAGTATATCTCAGCAGATGAAGTGTTTGGCATCATACAGGCTGCCACAGGTTCAATCCCCAACACAAAATAACCTAGATGTGCCTATAATCTCAGAATTTGAGAGATAGAAGTAGGAGGATCAGGAGTTCAAGGTCATCTCCACTACATAGACAACTTCAGGCTATCATGGGCCACTCAAGACCTTGTCTCAAATGACCCCTTATTGCACTTTTCAAAGAAAAATAGTATATGAATTAATTAACTTCTTAATTAATATTATTTTATTAACCATAATAAATTTCAACACTGAACTAAATCTGAATCTAACTACAACATTCTTTCTAGACTTATTATCAGTACCCCTCATTATTTTAATAACCTGACTTCTTTTAATATCCCTAATAATAGCAAGCCAAAACCACATTAAAAATCAATCAACCTTAAAAACTTATATTTCAATAATGATTACTCTTTATATCCTTCTTATCTTATCTGAAAACTCATAAAGGTAATGATAATATGATGACACATGTTGATTAGACACTAACATAAAATACCTAGACGCAGGGTGGATGGACAAAATGCATGGAAGGAAAGGGAGAAGAGACCAAGCAAAATAAGAAATGAAAGACAACACTGAAGTTTCATAAGATATCATATATGCATTCATATAAAATAATGTATCAACATTTTAACATTTCTAAGTGGCAAAGGCCACCCATGTAGAAAGAGAGTATAAAAGGTTCATTCTAAATACAAGTTATAGAGTAAAGCAAAATGTGTTCTCTCTATGCTGAAGAAAAATTTCATTTTTAAATTGCAGGTAAGAAACCTGATCTTGAAACAGGCTCAGTAAATATGATCTATGAGGTCATAGGAATAGCTCCCAGGAGTCAATGGGGCTGTATCTAACAAGGCTAGACCATGCAAGCTCATTTCCTCTTTTGGTCAGGCAATAAGCTGGGAAATCAGCAGCATCCCGGAGGTCCAGCATGCTTAAATTTCAGAAAAACATTTGAAAAATTATTCAGTAACAATTCTGTGGGCAAGATTAAGAAATAGCTGGCTTAAGTAGATCCTAGGATGGTGGGAAGGAAGGTCTGTAATAGTTTGGCACAGGTCTAGTGCTGGATTCTGTCCAGGATACTATTTTATCAATACCGTAATGATTTTTCAAATTGCCAGTTTCCAGACAATGAAACACTATGAGGGTTTACTAGAATACTAGACTGAGATCTTGACATGAATAAGACATAGTTTAATACAAAAAATATATTACTATAGGTTAAAATAATAAAACTGAGAAGATTTTATTTAAGCATGGCTCATATGAAATAATAAACAAAAGCGTCTTGTGGTTTGGCTGATAGTCGACTTGATATGAGTCATATACCTTTTAACCCTGGGAAGTTAACAGTTTCTTGCAATGCCTGGCTGAGCATGTAGGTTCAGACAGAGGGCGGTGATGGTTTTCCACATCAATGAGCTGGTGCTGTGAGGGTAACCAAATATCATGTTTAAATCTGAACAAAGGAGCAGAACGTTAAGGTAGCACGCATGCTTTAGGCCACACTGTATTACATGGTAGCTGCTTCTGTTAAGCCTGCCACATAAACAAATCTAACTTATAATGCCAATACTCACAAGTTAAAGCTGGAGAATCAGGACTGTGAGTTTGAGGTTGGTTGGTTGACACAGCTAGACTTCACCTCAAATGAAGCAAAATTAAAAATAAACCAAAGCTCTGCCATCCCCATCTGTCCCCACATCCTTCCAGCCATTTCTCTATTTTGCTTCCTGATCTTCCCAGCTTCTGGCTTCATGATGGCTCTTTTCCCCAGTAAAAGACCTCATTTATTCATTCATTCAGTGTGTATTTTATGACTCACCTGTATTCTGGAAATTCTTCTAAGCATCTTGAGCATCAACAAACACAAAAATCTTTCCCTATGAAGTCGACATTCTAGAAGAAAGCAATGGACAATAAACAATAGACATTGTGAATGAGTAGACTTTTTTGACATGTTAAGCATTAATAACTGCTATGAAAAGGGGAAAGAATTAGAAACAATTATATTAAGTGAAGTATCCCAAACTCAGAAAATTAAGCGCCGTATATACTCCCTATTAGGTGGCTCCTAGTACCAAACTCACCCAGCCCACCTTGAGACACTCAAAGGTAAACCTATGTAATACAGTAATTGCAAGGATTATGAACAGGAGGGATGGGGTTAGAGGGCCACACCAGAAACAAGGAGAGAGGGGACCATGTTACAGCAGAGAATATAGGCCTCCATCAAGGAATACAAGCAAGTAATGTGACACCTGGTTAAGTTCACAGACATTCGTTCCTGATCATTTACAACTGAGGGGGTATGATCTCACTAGAAGGGGAGGGCATATAGTCTGGCAGATAAAAAGTAATCATTCTGCAAATGGATGATTGACCCCTCCCTCACTGAGGTTTCCTACTTTTATTACATCTACCCTTGAATGTGCTCTTATAACAAGACTCCAGTTTAACAGCTTTATGTCTCTGGCCAGGGGGTGACATACAGTGCCCATCGGGATGGAGTGAAGGGCATTGCAGGAGCAACAAAACTGCAAAAGAAAATCAACAAACCACAATCCAGAACTTCAGAGACTCTATATCAACCACATAGAACTACACCAGCCTAATCTCTCCCCATCCTGAAGCTCAGGGACATTTGCGGAAGAGGGGGCAGTAAGATTGTAAGAGCAAAAGGATGGGAGGAGCAATGATTTGCAAGATTCTCCACACTAGTTAGGGCCGAAGCCATCATAATAGGACTTTGCATGCCCTGCGCAATGTCCCACACACTATTGACCTCACAAAGTCTAACATCAGCTAAAAGCACCAAGATCCTTGGAGGCAAGGGATTGACAGCCATAGTAGTGCTCCTATGCTTAAGGGGAACAAGAGAAAGGGCTTATGGAAATGCCACTGGGTCCTTGTACGTCATCAGAGAGAAGGACCCAGAGGAGAGTCAAGCATACACAATAAAGGACTCTCTGGGAATTGGGGGGGAGGCACTGGGGGATGGGGAGGGAGAGGTGGGAGGAGGGGGAATAGGGGGTTCGGGGGGAGGGGGAGGGAGGGAGGGAACTGGTGTACCTATTAAGTATGAGCAGAAATAATAAAGAATGTATATAATGAAAAAAATTTTTAAAAAAAGAAAGAAAAGGGGAAAGAAAACAATGCAAAGGAAAAGAAAAAGAATTCCAATTGTAAGTGCTTGTTGTCAACATAAGCTTTATTGAGAGGTATCATTTGAGTAAAGTGTTAAAGAAGGTTGGATTAGTCAGCCTCCCATCACAATAACAAATGTCTGAGAATAAGCAATTTGTCAAGAAAAGGTTTACTTTTGCCCTCATATTGGAAGGTGACCAGAAGCAAAATCTTAAGATGGCATTAAGCTATGCCCAGAAGAGAAATGCCATATGACACAAAGGAGTTGAGTCAAAGATTCTACGTGGAAGTACATGGTCCCTCAGGCTAGCTGGGTTAAGTGAGGCCTTTTCCTTTTAGACTGACAACATTAGAATTGAGAGAATTTTTATAGTGGTTTGAAAAGAATCAGTTGACCATTACATCTCAGAAAAAGTCTCAAACCCCTACCATCTTGTCTATTCACAGACCCCACTTGAACTGTCACAGTCTCCTGCCTGCATCCCACCTGTGTCTACAGATGCCTTCTTGCACCCTTGATTGTAATCAATAATTCCACTTGCTCACTGGATGACATCAATTCTCCACCACCAAAGGACATCACTCCAGCAATTCAAATTGGTACTCTCATAACTTTAGCCACAACTATACATTGTCCTTTCCTTGATCTATTTCTTGTGCCTATTGTTCTCTTGTAAAACAAACAAACAAACAACAGTAAAATTTTCTTTTTTTTTTGGTCCACTCCAGTTTGGCTTTGTTTTTGACCATATTGCTAAAACTGCCAACTAATGACCTCAATTCTCAGTGCTTATTGTACTTGACCTCTCAGCCGCCATTGGCACATTGCTCACATCCTTCCCCCTGGGTCCTGTGACATGCTATTCTCCTAGTGGTTTTAAACAGTTTTAACTGTGCTAGGCTCTCTTTTTTTCCCTATCTGTTCACTTTTTTCTCTTTTCCCTTACTCTCTGTTGCCAGAGACAATGTCTGTTGTGCAATCTTTTTTTTTTTTTACATCTCTATCTGCTGTCACTACCTGGATGTTTTAGTTTCATTGCATGGCTGAAAATGCAACCTGCATTCCAAAGACTTTCACATTTACACCTATAGCCTCAACTCATGTAGTAAGTTCTGTGCTTGATCTCCATCTAAAGGTCTGATGGGTCTGCCCAGCTCTCTGTCCCAATCTGCACATTTGATCTGCCTCCCCATGCTATTCATTTGTACCCTCGCTCATACCTACTGATGCAGCTCAGCCTTTAAACTCTTCAGACAAACTTAACTGTTCACAATGCTATTTCTTTCCTCTCTCACATGCAGGCATGCAGGAAGTGTTTGCCCTCCCTTCGCCTTTCATGCCACTGTCAAGTTGGTAGAGTGGTGTCATGGGCCATCTGGATTGCTGCCTTGCCTTCTCACTGAGACACTAGTTTTTATGTTACTCTTCCAGAATCTAACTTGCCCACAGCAGCTGGAGTGATTCTACAGAAATGCAAGTCTGATCATGTTGCTCTTCTCCTCAGAATTCTCCAGTGAGTTCCCACTTTAATTAGGGTGGAAGCTGAGGTCCTTACTGGGTCTCATTATCTTCCTGAGCTCATTTCCTGCTACCCATCCTTCTCTTATTCCCATCCTGGCACACGGTACTTAGGGCTTTTGCACTGGAATGTTTTTCTCTCATTAGTTAAGTAAGTACTTCCTTCAGTTCTGTTGTAGGTGGGCTCTGGAACATACCTCAGTGGTTCATGCGGTCCCCAGCTTGGCAGCCTTGGGAGGTTTTCAGGTCATTAGCAGCATTATTGTTAAAGGGGATCATGGAATCACTGTGCCTTGCTCTCCTTTTACTTAAGCTCCAGCCCTGAAGTGGGCAATTTTGTTCTGTAATGTCATGTACGCTCACCATGATATGCTTCCTGTCTGAGGGCTCAACTCAAAGATGATGTTGTACAGCACTTTAAAACATTCCATCCTGGAGGAAGGCTCAGAAAGCAAATGTTAACCATGGTCAGGCCATTTTATAAAATTCCTCCATCTTGGTTGGAAGGTGTGTCATTTCCTGTAAACACATTAGTTTATAGTGGCCATTCTTAAAAGTAAAGTAATTTACTTTCCAAGATTCTTGCCCTCCTACCCTATTGACTCTAGTGGGCCACCTTGAGAGATGATTATCATTCACCTGACATCCTTTCACGTCCCATACCCTGCTTCCTTGACAACTCCTTATAGCAACATCTGAAGACTATAAATTAAAACCCCCCATCATGTGGGCTTTGCTGATCTCTCCCACCATACATTTATGTATAACAGGGACTTATCTCCCTGTTCAATCCAACTTCAAGCTCTCTCCACTGTTTTAATATTCTTGCACTTTGGCCAAACTTTGGTGCCCCATAAGGCCTTCAGCTCTAGTAAATCTCGTATTTCTCAAATCTGCCCCTTGTGTTAGTTTCTTTTTTAATCAGTGAATATCCACATAAACAGCTCATTAGTCTCAGGAATCTCCTAAAACTAACAAAATTGGGGCAGGTGGATCCCCTCAAGTTAAGAAAAGCAGTATATAGGGGTGGAAGGGAGAAGACTTCCTGACAAGCCAATAGTCTGGAAAAGACAGAGCAATGCAAAAGTCTGGAGAAGTCTGATGAATAAGTCGCGCAACTTCTATGAATCTCACCTGTATTTGGGTGGGCTTTCTGGTAATGTAGCTGCCTTTAAGTCATCCCTGCTTCTGTAAGCAACCCTTGCTAACACTCTGTAACACAATAAACTCATTGGTTCCTCCATTTGGACTCTAGCACAATCATTATTTTGCTGTCACTGAATCCCTAGCTGGATGGAAGAGATGTTTGTGTGGTGTCTCTTACAAAATCCTACCTGCTGCAGACAACAATAGAGGGACCCACAGCAAATGTATCTTTTGAGAAAGAGAAACTATATAAGGGATACTGCTACTTACATTGTAGTATATGGAGAGGGTAGAGGGGAACAATCCAAAGGCTAAAACTGTATTGCCTAAACATTGACTCTGTTTACTGTCTGAATTTGGACAAGTAAGTTAATCAGTTAAACTCATTACTTCGTCTAAATATCATAGAAGAATATACTCCTGACCAATGGACACCATGAAGATTCGATCTTACATCTTAACCCTCTAGCAGCCCACAGATATCAGGACCTGGGTTCTGTAAGGATGCATGTTCATGGAGGAACAACATGAAGAGCAGAGGTCTCCCAGGAAAGGGAGGAATGGCCAGGAAAGGGGCCCACTAAGGGTTTCTCTATCCTAGACCCTGTTCCTGGCCATTGCTTCCACAGCAGCCCTTTCTCCAGCCCGTTTCTAGCTCAAGAATAAATCAAGTAGATTCAGAAAATTCAATTCAATTCAATTAGATTTCAATCTAAGCGTCTAAGTCCATCACCCACCACCACTCATGGTGCCTCACATGACCTGCCATGATATTCTTCTTTTATTGCCAATGTAGAGAAGCAATGTCAGTCACCAAGGAAATCTCATGATTAGCAGTTCCATCTTCCTCATTAGAACCAGTTATTCTGAGGCAATGTATGATCTGTCTTGATGGAATCTCTCAAATGGCTAAGTTTCTTCAGAGGTATGTTTTTACATTGTGAATTATAAAATGCTTAAAGCTAGCTCTTCTGATTAGCCCACTTCACTAATTACAATCCAACAATATTAATGATGAGTTCTGGCCTTATCTCTTCTCCACATGGCCTTTAGTAATCATTCTTCACACATGCATGGAGCTGATCATTGTGGTGATATAATTAAAATGAGGCCTCAAGGAAACAACCTCTCCCCACTTCCTAACATAACACTGTTAATGACAAGGATCTGGGTCAAAGCTTATGTCTCCAAGGGCTTCACTAAGAGCAAAATACACACCCAATAATGAAGTTTCTTAAGAGGGACACCCTGGTCAACATGGGTCCAGCAATTAGAGATCAAGCCAGCAGTCAGTGAATTGCCACATGACCACAGAGCAGTGTACACTAGACTGTTTGAGATGCAAGACTGGGGATGCTCCTGAGGATCAGGAGCCTAACTCTGGAGAGGTGTTGAGTGCCCGGAAAAGAAGGTAAGGCAAGATCTCCTGTGGGGGAGCACTCCTATAATCAGCATTCAGGGGGGTGAACTGGGTGGATTGCTGTAAGTTCAAGGCCATCCTTGAACTATATATCAAGACCTTGTCTCAAAAAAAAAAGAAAGAAAAACAATAATTTTGTTTGTTTGTACGTCAATAATCTTGACCTAGAAACATTAGTCTTCCTCATTTTATTCTACCATTCCAATTTGCTGTCAATTAGAGTATTTCAGTGAACATGATAAAGTGACCTAGAAACAGAAAATAAAGACAGGGGTGTAAATAGCTTGTCTGCACAGAGAGAGCATCAAGCTCTTCAAAGGATTAGGCTGATGGAATGGATCACATACTGGAAAAGGGTGAAGTCCTAAACTCCGCAAGCTACAGAAAGGCTCTGAGATCAGGCCCTGTGAGCCTACACACACTGACCAAGTCATTGGGGGGAGAAATAAAAGGCAATGATGGAATTGCTGACTCCAAGCTGCTTCCAGAAAAGGAGCAAGTTACATCTTCATGGAGGTGAGTGACATTTTGCACCAGGGTGTTTAATGCTGTGTCTCTCTCTGCAGGTACCCTCAGGAAGCCACGAGACTTCTCCTGACCACTAAGTCCACCGTTCCCACAGTCAGCAGCAGGTCAGCAGGCTGGCGGTGCACAGTAAGTGAACATCTGCCATATCAGAGATCTAACATGTGGGGACAGAGGAAGAGAAAGGCTCATCCAGAGGAAAATTATGGTGTCACCATTCTATTTACCCAAGAAGCATCCCTTGCAAACTTCGAAATCAGTAGATTTGTTATATGCTAGCCTCGAAGGAGTAAGATAAAGAACAGACAAGAAAAATTTCTTTGGTTAAGGTTGTGAATATCTGCCATTTGTGTGTTCTTAAGGTGTAGATGGAAACTGAGAAGAAAAGCTAGTCTGTGATTTTAGTCAAAAATGTATTTTAATTATATTCTGATTATATGAGTATTTACAAAATCTCGACCAAACCAAAAGCTTATCTACACCAGAGAAATAGCAGGGAATTTTTATGCAGCTAACCAAGGAACAGGCATGGATTCGCCTCCATACATTGTTGATTGCTCTTGTGAACTCCATGCATGGCTCAGTAGCAGCCAGCCAGAGAGCATTTTCCACAGAAATGCCTGACTCCTCCCCCAACAGGTCATGCTTAGCCCAACTCCTTCCTTTTCTGTTTTAGTCACTCTCTCTACAAAATGTCCAAATTGGACCCTTATGAAATCATGTGTAGATATGTAAGTCACACCAGCATTCCCATTCTCCAGATCCTCACAGCTAGCTGCCTCTGGACATCTCCCATGGGGTGGCCCCATTGATTTCAAACTCAATAACTTATTAAAAAAATAGATCCATATCCATTACAGACTATACACCAAGATAAATGTTCTCAAAACCTTGAAGTCATCTTTAAATCAGCTTCTCATGGTCCACACCAGAGAACTGTTCATAGCCAGTGGGATTTTTTCTTTCCTTTCCCAATGGCTTTTCCATAATCTTTCAACTTTTCATTTGCATAGAATTTGCACATATTGAGCCCCTGATTCTTCTCATTAGAATGGCTATTTTCATAGTTTACCTGGTTTCCCTGCCTCCTGTGTCTCTCCCTTTCTACAGAGTTATCTCTTCCCAGAAACTTGTGTTGGCTGATGTACACTGGCTCCAGTCTTTCCTTTTGATTGTTTCCAATGACATGGGTCTGTGGGTCTGGGTTAATCTTCTCCTTAGAATAAAGAACTATTGAGCAGGAAAACAGTTAAAGCTATGTTTACTTTAAAATGGAAAGCAGGTGTTGGAGAGGTGGTTCAAGGGTTAAGCCTTTGCTTTGCAAGTGAAAGGACCTGAGTTTAAATCCACAGATTCCATTTAAAAATGTTGGCAGAAATGACTATTAGTTGTGGCTTTGGAAGGTGAAGCCTGGGAAACTCCAGAGCAAAGCAAAAAGGAGTAGAGTAATCCAGGATGATTCCCGATGTTACGCTTGGGCCTCCACAGGTACATATACTTAATGTCCTCTTGTACACCCACACGAACACATACACATACATGCATATATACCTACACATGCACATGAGCATAGAAAAAATAAAATAAAAATAAAACAAAAAGCAGTGGGACTGGTAACACTGGGATCCATGCAGTTGGGAATTTCGGGAGGTAGTAATCATGTGAGGAAAACATTAGAAGATTCACTATTTCCACATAGAAATAGTAGAAAGTCATGACTTAAGGAGAGCATATTTAAGTTTTAAGAATTTAGATAGGAACACAGAAGAGAAAGAAAGTTTTGCTCAAAGAGCATACAGCTTACAAAAATGATAACTTGGAAGTTTCACCCTGCTTCTGTTTATGTCTTGCTAATAAGAAGAAGAAAGGAAGGGAGGGAGGGAGAGAGAGAGAGACAGAGAGAGAGAGAGAGAGGGAAAGGAAGAGAAAGGTAGAGAGAGAGAGAGAAAAACAGAAACAGAGAGAAAGAAATCTGCCCTGGTAATTGACCCAGCTGATTCTAGAGTTACCATAGAAACAGGAGGTTGGGTGGAACGGAATCTTTGACACTCCAATTCTACCTCAACCTCATCTTTAGAAATGACAACAGCATTAAATATTGCTCAACACATACTAAGTTGTGCTGAAGGGACAATCTGAAAATTCCAGTAACTTTCCCATCAATTCCTTTGAAGTAGGCCAGAGAGTCCTCCATGCTGTCTTCGTTTGAAGGGAAGGAGTCGCTGCCTGGAACCTCACGTTCTGTTGACAGAAGGACAAGAATGCCGTCAAAACCACATTGTAAATCTCTAAGCACCTCCTCATAGTTCATCAGTCAGAGAAAGTCAAATGATCAGCCTGACATTAGTAGATAAATTTAATTCCCCCACACGGAAGACCCCAGGAGAAAATATCTGCAAATATTTTGAGCAAATAATGTTATTTACCACACCATCGCTAAAGATACCATGTGATCTCAACATGGTTTCCTTGTTTTTATTTTTTTTTCTTTTCAACCAAAGCATCTCAACTTCAGTATTACTGGCATTTTGGACCAGAGAATTCTTTGTTGTGGGGGCTGTGTCCTCTACCGATGCCAGAAACTTCACAATAATCCAACGAAAATGTCAATGTGAAAAAAAAATAGCTCCAGACATTGGGCTGTGCTTCCCAGAGGGGCAAAACTCACCCCTAATTGAACATTCACTGTTCTGTGTCTCTAGAGAAAGGGAATCAATGATGCTTTAGTTTTATAGCAGTGCCATGACATCCACTAAATGGACAAAGTTAATAATCTGTTTGAAAAAATGGAATGGAAATTACAAAACAAAATTTCTTTTAGTCAAAAATCAAAGGCAGTGTTTGTCTCTCATGTCTCTTTGGAGAAAAACAAAAACAAAAATACCAACTTTAGAGGCAGAGCGAGCTAAGTTTAAATCTTGACTTCACCACTCTGTAAAAACATTGTAAACACTGATTAACCTCATGAAGCTTCAGGGGCGTCATCCTCAGCATGGGGCAGGGGCATTTCACTTACGATTCTCTGGATGCTAGTCAGTGTATGATTCATGGTGTGTGGCATACATTCACCCATAAAAGACAAGGTGCTTTAAAAAAAAAAAATAACTGTGCCCTTTGGCACAGGGATGACAAAAGTTCCACACAAAGAGAGAGAGAGAGAAGAAAGAGAGAGGAGAGAGAGAGAGAGAACTGTGGTCTGAGGAACACCGCCTGCATTCGTTGCCCCATGAATAAGACTTGTAAAGAAACTTGAGCTCAGTGGAGTTGCCATAAAACACATATGCTTGGATGTGAGTAACGGGCTTTGTGGCACTTTCCTGGATGTCAGCAGAAATTCACAAATCAGACAAGCAAAGTGTAAAACATATGCCCCCAGAAACCTGCCAAAAATCAATAAGAGGAGCCAGGAGAAGAGCCAAACGCAGGGAGGCAGCAGCAGCAGTGTGTTCTGAGAACCTCCATGTACCCACAGAGAAATGCACTTTCTGAGCCTGACTCAACTGAACCATTTCCAGGGAGGAAAAGGAGCTTCAGAGAACCACACGCCATATTGTCAGGAACAGCGAAATGACAAATCTTCTCGGTGTCTTTCAAGCCAGTCTTTTTGAAGCAAGATGTGTCAACAAATCAGTGGTTTTGTGGCTGGGAAATAGAACTCGACATGGGTGAAGCGGGTTTGAAAGAGAGGGGCATATTGTGATAGCATCAAGATATGTGTCATGTCATGTCCAGCTGCAAAGTATTTCCTTTGTTTCCTGGCTAAGAAGTTCCTTGCAAGGCATTGAAATTACACAGAAAGAAAATGCAGGTTTCCCTTGATCAAGCTATAAATTTTGTTTTCAAATTAGCATGACTCACTATCCAAACTAAAGGAGAAGACTTGTGGCTTTGCATGTTTCTTCTTTTCTTTCTTTTTTTTTCTTTTATTTTTTCAAACAACTCTAGGCGACTTTCAAGCTGGTAGAAAGATTTAGAGCCCAAAGCCCTGGAGGCTAAACCATTTCCCAGCTCTAGCAGGACTGTAAAGAGCTTGTGTTCCATTCAAACTCAGATTTCAAGCCAAGGGCGGTGGAGATTCAGCCGCTTCCTTCAGTGAAGATGGGGTCAGCCAGCTCAAAAGATTAAGCTTGTGGATCCTTTCCATCAGTGCTCGGAAATCCACAGCCGCCTCAGGGGGCTGGATCCCAGGTGGGCCAGGTGCTGCGAGCTGCTGGCAGATCTCTACAATGCAGAGCTGGTGCTGTGAACCAGGTCGGACTCCAGGTACCTGCTTGCCATCTGGCCCAAAGACTGTTCCCTCCTGGCAAGCAGTGCCATAGTAACCAAAAGACTTTTCAGTAACAAGAGCTCCTGACTCAGAGGCTCTGCTTTACAATGTTATCTTCTTTGCTGGGTACATCCCTAACCCTGATGCGGAGGTTTGGCTTAATGAGCCCCACAAGGCACCTCTGCAGAACCTCCTGAATTTTAATGCAATAATTAAACCAGATAGGAAAAAACCTCCCTTATCTTTGCAAATACGAAGCAAAGGTTGATATTATACTACGCACAACTAAAATTGTACAGGCCAAGTATTTCCAAGCATTTTATAAAACAAATAAAGGTTGGTTTCAAACTTAGAAGCGAATAGTTGCTTTGGGAAATATTCTGGAGCTTCCACTGGATATTTTTAAAGGATTAAGAGAATACAGAGATCCTCACTCATGCATGCATTTGGCCAGTAACTATTTATACAGCCCCCGCTCTGTGCCAACTCCTCTCTCCAAGAGGAGAAAGGGTCTAAGGTCTCCTGAAAGTTGGTACTTAAATATTTGAGAGAAACAATAGATGATATGTATATTATAACTTCAGCTAAAAATATAACAGATTGTCAGTCTTTATTTTTCATATTTCTTTTCCCTGACCTCACAATTCCAGCATAGATCACTCTCAAGAAACATGCACTTGCTTGTTTATCTTATATTTTATGTGCTTTCTGACTCATTCAACTGTAAGATTTGCCAAGCAGAATAAAAAATCTTTCTCACATAGTAGTTTTGACACACAAAGCAAAGACCTGTCTTGATATGGCTGTGTGTTCAGAGCTGGGCTTTTTGCAAAGGGAAAAGGTTTCAAGTTGAAGTAAAAAGCATTGGAATTTAATGTGTTGCTATTCCAGAAGACCTTCTGAGAAATGGGGCAATTTGTAGTTTTTAAAAGTTTTCTTGGAGTTGCCTGGTCCTCACAGCTCAGGTGAGGTTGCCCTCGACCTACCTGTCCAGTGGCAAAGTCCCAAACTGTGCTTTTATTTGCTTTGTTCTACCCACTGGCCAGTTACAACTTCTCCACCATCATCTCTACTCACTATTCACACACACACACACACACACAAGAAATAAGTCCAGGTAGAAGATCTGATATAACACAAAACTACAAGAATAAAGAGAGAAAAGGCTCCAGATGACAATGTAATAGTCACTTCAGAAAACTCATCTGGGAAACACTTCTACAACCAAAGAACTCTGGAATCATTACCTTTTGTCTTAAGTGAATGCACCAACATTTGATAAGTAATACAAAGCAAAATAAACATCACAAGCATTGTTTAGGTGCTAAAAAAAAAAAAAGAATTCCAGATAGAAGACAATCATCTCACCAAAAAATCAGTGCCCACAGACTTTAGATAAACTTCCAAAAACATCTACTTATCCTAAAAGCAGTACACACAAATATAAATCCTAACTCAGGCAAAATAACAGTATAAATCAAAGAAAATAAGCAACAACCTAATTCCAGATGCCAACATCACACTGGAAAAATATAAAAAACACAAGAAGCCAAGAAAACATGTCTCCTCCCAATATCAACAATCCCAAGACTTCAGCTCCAACAGATGATAACCCATTGGGAAGTATCCAAGAAAGCAATAAACGGGACAATGAATTGCAAAGATAGATTGTGTGTGTGTGTGTGTGTGTGTGTGTGTGGTGTGGTGTGTGTTTTCAGGCAGCTCCAAGAGAACATAGATAAATGCCTAAACAAATTTCAAGAACACAACAAACTCAGAAAAGAAAACACAAACAAACAAGACACAATTAGAATGAAAGTAGAGAGCCTAAAAACAGATCTAGAAACACTGAAGAAAACCCAAAGTGGTCTATAAACGAACATGGAAACACTGAATAAAAACCAGGCAATCTAAAGCAAACCATAAGAGATACTAAATGGATGCTACCTCCCAATTCAGGGAATATTTCAGCAGGAGGTTATTACAATCAGAAACATGTATGCGCCAAACACAGGAGCACCCAAATTCATCAAACAAATATTATAGGAGGCAAGTCAACTAGTCAACCCAGACACAGTGATAGTAGATTTCAGTGTTCCACTCACACCACTGGACAAGTCACAGGTTAAAAACTAAGCAGAGACACATTGGAGTTAAATGAAACCATAAATCAAATGGACCTTGCAAATATCTACAGAATATTTTACCTAAACACTACAGAATACACATTCTTCTCAGCTGTCCATGAAACATTCTCAAAAATAGACCATATGCTAGAACACAAATCAACCCTTCATAAATGCAGAAAAATTAAAATAATTCCCTGTATACTATCTGACCATCATGGAATAAAGTTAAACATCTACAAAAAAGAAAACAATAGAAACTGCACAAATTCATGAAAGCTAAATAACACATTTTAGAATGAGGAATGAGATCAAAGAAGAAATAAAACAAGAAATTAAAAACTTCCTTGAGGCCAAATGAAAATAAAGACACGACTTACCAAAATCTATAGGACATATTGAAAGAAGTCCTAAGAGGAAAGTTTATAACATTAAATGCCTGTATCACAAAAAAGAAAAGATCCCAAATAAATGATTTAATGTTATACCTGAAAGCTTTAGGAAAACAGAAACAAACCAATCCTAAAAGTAGCACATGGGAAGAAATATCCAAAATCTGGGCAGAAATCGATGACTGGAACTGAAAAACACAATACCCCCCCCCCCAAAAAAAATCAATGAACAAAGAGCTGGTTCTTTGAAAAAATAAGCAAGGTTGACAAACTCTTAACCAAACTAATGAAAAGAAGAAGAGAGAACACTCAAATCAATAAAATCAGAAATGAAAAGGGAAAAATAACAACAGTAAATGGAGAAATCCAGGGCATCATAAGGACATACCTTAAAAATGTATATTCCTTTAAATTAGATAATGTAAAGGAAATGGATGAGTTCCTAAACATGTATGACTTGCAAAAACTCACTCAAGATGAAATAGATAATTTAAACAGATCAATAACAAGTGATGAAATTAAAACAGAATTACAAGTCTTCTAACTTAAAAAATCCCAGAACAAGATGGATTCAGTGCAGAATTCCACCAAACTTTCATAAAAAAACTAACACCACTATGCCTCAAATTATTCTACATATGACAAGTCTAAAACTAAACATCCTTCTAAATGGAGAAGAACTTAAAGCATTTAGATCAGGAATAAGACAAGGGAAGGAGATAAAAAGGATACAAATGGGAAAGGAAGAAGATTCAATATCTATTTGCAGATGATATGATTCTGTATTTGAGAGATCCAAATGACTTCACCAAGAGACTACTTACATAAATAAACACTTTCAGTAAAGTTACAAGCTACAAAATCAGCATACAAAAATCAATAGCATTCTTATATACCAAAGACAGACAAGTTGAGAAAGAAATGAGGAAGTCAATCCCATTAAACACAGCCTCAAAGAAAATAAAATATCTTGGAATAAACTTAACTAAGGAAGTAAAAGATCTACACAATGAAAACTACAAAGCATTGCTAAAAAATATTGAAGAGGATAATAAAAAGTGGAAAGACCTTCCATGCTCATAAATTGGTAAGATTGATATTGTGCAAATGACCATCCTACCCAAAGCAGTATACAGATTCAATGCAATTCCAATCAAAATCCCAATGCAATTCTTCACAGAACTAGAAAAAACAATTTCATAATTCATATGGAAGAACAAAAGATCCCATTAGGCAAAACAATACAGAGGTACACTACTGGAGGTATCACTATACCAAATTTCAAAGAATATTACAGAGCTTTAATAATAAAAATGACATGATACTGGCACAAAAACAGATACATTGACCAATGGATTAGAACAGAGATCCCAGCTATAAGCTCCCACACATGCAGCCACTTGATTTTTGATAAAGGTTCCAAACGCACACATGGGTAAGACAGCATTTCAATAAGTGGTGTTGGGAAAATTGGATATCCAAATGTAGGAGGATGAAAATTGACCGCTACCTCTCTCCTTACACAAAATATCAACTCCAAACAGATCTGAGACTTCGATGTTAAACTGGAAACCTTGAAACTGTTCAAAGAAAGGATGGAGTACACTTGAATTGATAGGCCTAGTAAAGATTTTCTAAATAGAACCCCGATGACCAGTAACAGACCAACAATCAACAACTTGAATTAAAAAACTTCTGCTTTGCAAAAGAAGCTATTAAAATTGTTAAAAAAAAGAATATCCACAGAATAGAACATCTTTGTTAGCTATGAATCTGACAAAGGATTCATCTCCAGAGTACACAAAAGACTCAAAAACCAACACACCAAAACCAAAAGAATTGAAATATCAAATAAATATCTTAAAAGATGCTCAACTTTCCTGGTCATTAGAGAAATGCAAATTAAAAACACCCTGTGATATCCGTCAGAATGACTAAGATCAAGAATAAAAGCAACAGAGAAGGCTGGTGAGGATGTGGAGAAAAGGGACCACTTATTCATTGCTGGTGAGAGAGTAAGTTAGTACAGTCACTTTTGAGATCACTATGGCGGTTACTCACAAAGTTAAAAATGTAACTACCATATGCCCAAACTATACCACCCCAACAACTCTTCGTCTTGTGACATGTTTATCCATGTTCACAGTAGATCTTTTCACAAAAGCAAGAAAGTAGAATCAGTCGACATGCACATCAACAAAGGAAATGGATAATGGAAATGTGGTATGTATGCACAATGGAATACTATTCAGCCATCAAGAAAGATAAAATTATGGAATTTGCTGGGATGGATGAATCTAAAAATATATAATATTGAACAAGGTATCTTAGACACAGAAAGACAAACGCTGCGTTTTCTCTTTTATAAGCAGATGCTGACATTCATCTCTTGACTGGAGTATTGCCTTGAAATTAAGAATCAGAAAATTCAAAAGGGCAGGTGGGAAGTGACAATAAGGGTGAAACCTTTGGAGGGGGAGATATAGGATACTATGGCAAGTAGAATGAGGGAGGGAATAATTAAAATACTTAGGAGATTTGAGGGATGGCATATAGAAGGGGTGAAGGACTTAAAGAAAAATCCTAAGATTGTGGGATGAAACCAGATAGGAATGTCCTATGTTGTTACTATGTCAAAAGCATTTCTTTTAAAAAAGGAGCAAGAATGTATAGTCCCTATGCCAAGGAGAACACAGATAGGAAAATAGGACCAAAAAAATGCCCTAAGTTGGTCCACTTGCAACAAAGTGACAATTAAAACTTTATCTAGGAAGTATATATGTGACTTCAGGGACTATACCATTTGCCCTCACACATTGCCAAAGAAGTAACCTAAAAAGTGTACTACCATACTAATCTTCAATCCCTGTCTACTAAACTCACCCTAACTGATGTACTAAGAGTCTAATAGCCTCATCTAGGAAATAACACCAACATCAGACAGGCATATCCAACTCCAAATCAAACACCAGCAATAACTGCTCAAGTGTATTAATACTGTCTAATTCAGTTCAGCCAAAAACACACAAAAACAAAAAGAAGGACATAAGAGCTAAAACAAAAGTGCCCAGGACATGAGCAAATCCAAGAGAAACAAAAGCCAAAACAACAAATCTCAAACAAAAAGAATCAACCCCATAACGATGGAATCCAACCAGAACAAACTCACAGAAAATAGCCAAGAAAGCCATACCCAAGATAATGATTTTCAAAGCCTGATCTTTACTATGATCAAAACAATGATAGAGGAAATCCGGGAGGAGTTAAATAACTACATCAACCAGTTTGAATAGGAACACAACAGGCACTTGGAGGACATGAGAAAAACAGTTGAAGAAACAAAAATAGGCATAGAGCAGTTAAAACAATCTCAAGCAGAGTTTAAACTAAAACTAAAAGCCAAGCTATCTTCAACCCAAGAACTCAATAGAAAGTCTTATCAGCAGAACTAATGAAGCAGAAAATACAATATCAGCTCTTGACAACAAAGTGGAGGAACTAACTAGTTCAATTGATAATGTTGTTAAGGCCAAAAAGACATTTAAGAGAAATGTTCAAGAGTTATGGACACCTTGAAGAAGCCTAACATCCACATTCAAGGAATACCAGGACAAGAATCCCAAAATACCACACCTGAGGAAATTTTTCAAATTATCATAAAGGAAAACTTTCCACATCTAAAGAAAGAGAGGACCATCCAAACACAAAAGGCATTCCATACCCCAAACAGATATGAACAAAATAGAAACTCACCACGGCAAATAATAGTCAAAACACTACACATACAAGACAAAGAGAATGTGCTGAGAGCTTCAAGAGAAAAATCAAGTCACTTTTAAAGGTAAACCTATTAAAATAACAAATGACTTCTCAATGGAAACAGTAAAAGCCAAAAGAGCTTGGAGAAATGTACTTCAAGTATTGAATGAGCACAAATGTCAACCCAGGCTGATATACCCATCAAAACTATCAGTCATGACCGAGGGTGAAAGAAAAACTTCCCACCATAAAGACAACTTGAAGGCTTATAGACCACCAAATCAGGCCTTCAAAAAATGCTAGAAAAGATACTCAAGCTTGAAGAAAAGAACAAGCATATCCAGGAAGATAGAATGGAAATTTAATACCACCAAAATCTATAGCTAACTAATACACTTATGAAAGCCACTAAACACAAAAAAATCAGAAATTAAAAGTAATTTCTCCATTATAACATTAAATGTCAATGGAACTAACTCATCAATCAAAAGACACAGGTTACAAACATGGATAAGAAATTAAAACCCATCCATCTGCTATTTTCAGGAAACTCATCTCACCACAAAAAAATAGGCACATTCTAAAAGTAAAAGGCTGGTTAAAAATTCTTCAAGCTAATGGAACCAGGAAACAAGCAGGGATAGCAATTATGCCATCTGACAAAGTGGACTTCAAACCAAAGAAAATCATAAGAAATACAGAAGGATACTACATTTTAGTCACAGGATCAATTCATCAGGAAGACTTCACAATACTGAACATATATGTACCTAATATGGGCTCCCCCATATTCATTCAGCAAATGCTACAATGTCTAAAAAAAGAAATCAATCCCAAAATGATAATACTTGGGGATTTCAATACCATACTCTCAACATGGGATAGGTAAACAGTCCAAAAACTCAAAAGAGACACATTGGAACTAAATCAAACCTTTACTGAAATGGACCTAACAGATCTCTATCAAACCTTTCATCCAAGCACCAAGGAATATACATTCTTTTCGGCAGTCCATGGAACATTCTCCAAAATGGACCACATATTGGGCCACAAAACAAATCTCCATATATACAGGAAAGTTGAAATTATAGCCTGTACCCTGTCAGACTACCATGGTCTAAAGCTTGACATCCACAACACAACAAATAGCAGAAAATACGCTAACTCTTGGAAACTAAACACTATGATGCTAAATGAGAAAAGGGTTCCGAGAAATCAAAAAGGAAAGTCAGGATTTCCTAGAAGCAAACAATAATGAAAACACAACTTATCAAAATCTCTTGGACACAATGAAAACTGTCCTAAAAGGTAAGTTTATAGCTCTTAATGCCTATATCAAAAAAATGGAAATGTCACAAGTAAATAACTTAGCAATGCAGCTCAAAACTTTAGAGACACAAAAGGAATCCAATCCCAAAGCAATAGAAGAGAGGAGATTAAAAAAAATGAGGGGAGAAATATCCACAATTGAGCTTAGGAAAATGATACAAAAAAATCAACCAGATTTTTGAAAAAAAATCAATAAGATTGATACATCCCTAGCTAAATTAACCAAAGTCAAAAGAGCGAAAACCCAAAATAACAAAATTAGAAATGAAAATGGAGTTATCACAACTGATACCCAAGAAATTCAGAGAATTACAAGGTCATATTTCAAAAACTAATACTCCATGACATTTGATAACTCAAAAGAAGTGCATGAATTTCTGAGTAAGCACAACTTATATAAATTGAATCAGGAAGTTTTGAATTATTTAAATAGTCCTATAACATATCAGGAAATTAATGAAGTAATTTTGAATATTCCCATCAAAAAATGTCCTGGACCAGATGCATTCCACACAGAATTCTCCCAGATATTTAAAGAATAACTAACACCACTACTTCTTAAACTATTCCATAAAATAGCAAAGGAAGGAATGCTTCCAAATTCTTTCTATGAAGCTAATATCATACTAATCCCAAAACCTAATAAAGATAGCACTTAAAAAAGAAAATTATAAGTAGAATGTAGTAAAATCCACAAATAAAAACATAATTATTTCCTTTAAAAAAAAAGAAAATTATAGGCCAATCTCTTTGATGAACATAAATGCAAAGATTCTCAACAAAATCTTAACAAATCAGATTCAAAAACATATCAAAGAGATCATCCACTGTGATCAAGTAGGCTTTATCCAGGCACACAAGTTTGGTTCAACCTAAGCAAATCAATAAATGTAATCTATCATGTAAACCAATCCAAAGCCTATGAGCACATGATACTCTCAATAGATGCAGAAAAAGCTTTTAACAAGATCCAACATCCTTTTATGATCAAAACCCTAGTGACAGTTGGAATGGAAGGAACTTATATCAACATAATAAACGCTGTACACAACAAGCCAACATCAAGGATTGTACTCAGTGGGGAAAAATTTGAAGTCTTAGCTAGAGCCATAAGACAAGAGAGGGAAATAAAAGGGATTCAAATCGACAAGATAACCCTATTTGCAGATGACATGATCATATATTGAGTGATCCTAAAAACCCTACCAGGAAACTTCCGGAACTAATACATAAGTTAAGCAGAGTGGCAGTTACAAAATAAAAGTACAAAAATCAGTGGCCTTCCTATATACCAAGGATGAAAAAAGTGGTAAAGATCCTAAGACAAACAATCCCATTTACTATAGCCCCTAAAAGAATGAAATACCTTAGTATAAATCTAACCAAAGAAGTGAGAGACCTTTATAATGAAAATGTTAAAAGCCTAAAGAAAGAAATTACAGATGACAGCAGAAGGTGGAAAGACCTCCCATATTCCTGGGTCGGCAGAATCAGCATCATAAAAATGACCATACTACCAAAAGCAATACATAGATTCAATGCTGTACCAATCAAAATCCCCAAGCAATTCTTTAAAGAAATTGACCAAACAATCTCAAAACAAAAGATCCAAGATAGCAAAAACAATCCTGAGTAACAAGAACACTGCTTGGAGGTATCACCATACTAAATTTTAATCTGTACTATAAATCCATAGTAATAAAAACAAGCCTGGTCCTGGCTCAAAAATAGATATATAGATCAATGGATAAGGGTTGAAGACCCAGATGTAAACCCAAACAATTACAGCTACTTGATCTTTGACAAAGGAGCCCAAAAAAATTGAAAGGAGGAAGAACAGCATCTTTAACAAATGTTGTTGGCAAAACTGGATATCCACATGCAGAAGATTAAAACTGGACCCATACTTGTCACCATGCACAAAAATTAATTCCAAATGGATCAAGGACCTTAATATTAGGCCAGAGATTATAAAAACCCTAGTTGAAAGGGTAAGGAACTCACTTGAACTGATTGCCTAGGCTAACAGTTCCTAAACAGAAATCCAATACCACAGGCACTAGAATCAACACTCAACAAATGGGATCTTATGAAATTAAAGAGCTTCTGTTCAGATACAGAGATTGTAAACCAAGCAAAAAAAAAACACCTTCAGAATGGACGAAAATCTTCATTAACCACATATCTGATAGAGTTCTATTATTCAGAGTGTACAAAGAACTTAAAAAACTAAACACCAAGGAGATAAATAGCCCAATTAAAAAATGGGCCTGGGAGCTCAAAAGAAACTTTTCCAGGAACAAAATTGAAATGTCTAACAAATATCTTTAAAAATGCTCCACATCCTTAGCCATCAGGGAAATGCAAATCAAAATTTTCCTGAGATATCATCTCACCTCAGTAAGGATGGCAAAAATCCACACTACAAACACCACCAAATATTGGAGAGGATGTGAAGAGAAGGGAACTCTCATACATTGCTGGTGGAAATGCAGGCTTATACAACCACTCTGGCAATCAATATGACAATTTCTAAAAAAGTTAAAGATCGAAATGCCATATGACCCTGCTATACCACTTCTGGGAATAATCCCCCATAATGTAGAAATTCACAATAGTACACAAGCACAACCATGTTCATTGCAGCACTATTTACAATAGCAAAATCATGGAATCAACCCAAATGCTCAATAGTTGATGAACGAATAATGAAAATGTGGTACATTTATACAATGGAATGCTACTCAGCCATCAAAAATGATGAATTAATGAAATTTGTTAGGAATGTATGCAATTAGAAAAAATTATATTGAGTGAAATAACCCAGACACACAAAGATAGACACCATATGTGCTCCCTTATAAGTGGATCCTAGTTCCAATCCCACTTAATGACATATTCAAAGGTAAATCTCTGTAATACTCATTGTAATCACAAAGGATTATACACAGGAGGAAGGGGAAGAAGGAACTCAAAAGAAAGTAGATAGAGGATCATATTTCAGTAGAGAAAAAAAGGCCACAGTCAAGTATTACATAGAAATAGTGAGACATCTGGTGCATCTCATTCACTTCCCTTCCTGGTCACTTGCAACTGAACACATTTGATCTCACCAATCAGAGAGGATATAGAGACTGGCAGATAGACAGTAACTATCTCACAAATGGGACACTGACCCTTCCCCTACTGTTGTGTCCTACTCCTATTCTTCCATCTACCTTTGAGTCTCTTCTTTATATTAAGATCTTCATTTAAACAGTCTTTTATCTTTGGTTAAGAGGTGATCTTTTATACCAATCAGAATGCAGCCAAGGGCAGTGCAGGAAAAGCAAAACTGAAAACAACAACAAACCATAATTCAGAACACCAAAGATACTACATTATTCACCTGGAACCAGATTAGCCAAATCTCTCTCCATATTAAAGCTCAGGGAACCTTGCATGAGAGAGGGTGGCAAGATTGTAAGAGCCCAAAGATGGGGAGGACCAATGATATTCAAAGCACTCCTTACAAATTAGGGCTGCAGCAGCCAGAATTGGACTTTGGCTGACCTGCACAATGGTTGACATGTCAATGCCCTCCCCCAAAGTCTAGCATGGATCACAGGGGAGAAGGTTCTAGCCAGTAGGATCCTTACAGGCAAGGAATCCAACCATCATAATAGAGTTCCCAAGCTAACTCAGAGCCCAAGAAGGGGCTCCAGGCTATGCCACTGAGTCCTGAACCCTCACTAAGGTGGAGGACTCAGGGTGTTTGGCATTCACAAAAGGGATGCACTGGGGGATGGGAGGAAGGAAGGGGGAGGCAATGGGAAAAGGGTAAGGAGTGGTGAAAAGAAGGGGGAAGAGGGGAGAGTACAATAGGGCACAACTGGGGAGGGGAGGGGGAAGGGAGAGAATGGAGGTACCTATTGATCTTGTATGATTAGAAAAAAATTAAAATGTGGGAGAAAACTTTTAAAAAAGAACCCATGAAAGGCTAGGAACTAGGTCACAACAGAATAACAAGACTATAAATCTTTAGCTAGGAAGACAGTACACCAAACTGCTCTGTAAATACTTTTTATTATACCCATAGATTGGAAGACCACTAAATACTCAACCTAGAAGCCTTCTACAATAGGAGGTGTTTATACCGCAAAGCACCACTAGCCAAAAAGCAAAAATTAACTGCCTATGGACTACTTGTCCCCAAGCAAGATACATAATCCTTACCCTTCCCCACCCCAAGGCCCAGGGAACATCAAAGAAAAAGCAGCAGTAAGATTGTAAGAATCTGAAGTGGGAAGGTGGTAGGCCATGCACTATCTGTTGGATGACAGAGTTATGATATAAAAGATTTCATGACAGATATGTATGTTTACACAAGAATTTCTTGGGTGTGTGTGTGTGTGTATGTGTGTGTGTTTCTCTTCAATTTTATTGATAGATAACTGGAAAGTTTGAATGTACTTTTGCAGCTTCTTTTTTTAATTATTTTTTTTCCCACTCATACAAACTTAATAGGTACCCCGTCCCTTCCCTGCCTCTACCCGTCCTCAGACCCCCTTGCTCCCTCCCTCCTTTTCCCCTTCTTTTCACCCCCTCCCTCCCCCCAGTGCCCTCTTCTTCCCCCCCCCCCAATCCCTGGAGCATCCTTTAGTGTGAATGTCAAACTTCCCTCTGGGTCCTCCACTCTAATGAGGTGTAAAGATCATAGCATTGCCTAGAGCCCTTTCTTGTGGTCCCCTTTAGTATGGGAACACTATTGTGACTGTTAATCCCTTGCCTCTAAGGATTCTAGTGCCTGTGATCCATGCTAGACTTTGGGGGGTCATTGATATGTTGGTCATTGTGCAGGTCATGCAAAGTCCTATTATAGTTACTTCGGCCCTAATTTACACAAGAATTTCATAGGACCATCTTATCAACATTTCATCATAACATCAGAAGAATCTCAAGAAGCTCCACACCTCTCTGAGAGACTGATGAGAAGTAATACTGATGTATTAAGAAGTAAAGGAGGATGCTTTACTCAATGGTACATCCACTTATCTAGGATGCTTGCTAGAGCATGAATCAGGTTAGGCATAAGTCATTACAGACAAGACGAAATAGAGTGGGCCACACAAAGTGAAAATATTTGAAAATAGGAGGGAGTCCGGCAAGGGAGATGAAGGTTTGTAAGGGGAATAGAAGGGAGTATGAGATTTGGAACTAAGGGTTGAAAATATAAAGTCACTATAATCATGTAAACAACATCTAAAATATTTTTAAATATTAAAAAAGAAAGTAGGGGTATTTTAAATTGTATATCCTTACAAAGTCATAAAGGTATGTAATCTCCATGAAACTTAGCAGTCAGTGCATCTCTGCAAGACAGATGAGCTTCTTTCATCATGTACATACCCTGTCCCATGCTCTCTCTGGAAACTGTGCTTTTGTTCAATCCAGTGGGTGAATTTATTGGCATCACGTGCTTCTAGCTATTATGTGGGGGTTGCTAGGCCCAGAAGCCTGAGCTCTGGATGATACATTAGCAACGGAACAGGCCATTGAGTGACTCCTCCCTTGGATGGTTGAGTTTGCCTCTTGTCTACAAGACAATGATAGGTAGAGCTCCCTCCTTGGAAGTTGAGAAAACTTGCAGGTCGTTTGGAACGCTTTTGTTTCTCTAAGAAACTGGCTGGGCTGTTCCTCCCCCAACAGTTCTGTCCTGCTTACCTGAGAGATGTTAATGCATGCGCCAAGTAACTCTGTTTTGGGGCATACATACATTGTCCATTCTCTTCTGGCAACAAGGTGACATGCCTGTTTACCTGGCGACATCATGTCTGGTCCCTCAGCAGCTAGATGTCATTTCTGACTTTTCTTTGTTAACTAGAATGCATATGTTTTACATAATCCTGTAAAGAATTTGGTTCTGCTCCTCTTTGATGTTTTCCTGAATTTGGCCCTGTTTCTTGATTATAAAACCCCTGTGCTTTTACAATAAAGTTGGCTTGGATGGTGGTGGACATCCAAGACCCCCTCTGACCAAAGCCTGAAACTTTTAATTCCTTCGGCTCCCACTTCAGATTCCCACGTTTGTAGGTTTGGGTTCGTGCTGGTTCGTGGGCCCGGACACTATTATATCAAACTTACTGTTTCATTTCTTTTATTGTAACCCTTTGACTTCTAAAATGTATAAGAAGCTAAGGTGTAAGTTTTTTTGCCATTTGGAGAGTTTCACATGATAAATTTTAGTTCTGTTGTTTGTACTTTTGTTAAGCATTCCTCAGCTATGTTTTCTTGTTTATGTTCTGTTAACCTGTACCATATCTGGAGGGAAATATCATTAAAGAAAATAATTTTGCCACTTTTCTTGAGATTCAGAAAATAATCATGTCTATCACCATCCCCAAGCAGTGAAAATAGGACAGTCATTTTTGCATATTATAAAGGCCAATTTTGTGAAAATAAAAAAATAAAATAATGAACTATAAAAAATTATTTTCTTGGAATATGGAGGCCTAGACTGGAAGAAGATATCTTGTAAGGAGTGGGAGGACTTGATTAATACTGCAATTGTTTCTTCTCTGCACCCTACACACAACATGACTCTTTCATTGAGAGTTATTCCCACTTCTTTGGTACAGATATTAAAACCATTGCTTAAAATGCTTTCTTTTTTCTCTTAGTTTCCTTCTTTCTTTTCAAATCTTTGTCATCAGTTGTCTTTGGAAAAAGCATGAGAACAGAATGAGTATTGAGAAAGTAAAGACAGGAGTTGCCTCTTCTTCCCCTCTTCTTGCTTTATTCCTAATAGATATCCCAAAGGGCTCAGTGGGGTCTGTCCTTCCTTCCCTTCCCCTCAGCAGACATCTGGCTGGTCAATGTTCACCAAATATCATAAAGAAACACTGTGTTTCTTTCTACACTGCAAACACTAGATGGAAAAGTGAAACATCTGGAAGTTTCCTAATCATTTCAACTGAGAAAAGCATCTGAATTGTTAGAAATGAAAATGTATTTGCTCTCACCTGAACATGTCTTTAGAAGTAATGTAAGCTGGGGGCTGGAGAGGTGGCTCAGGGGTTAAGCGTCTGCCTTGCAGGCGGAAGGTCCTGAGTTCGGATTTAGACCCCACGTATAGACACTGGGCGGAAGCGGGGGGCGGCCTGTGTTTCTGGTCCTGGTAGGGCGGAGCCTGTGAATCCCGGGGCGGAGTAAACAAGGAGGAGGTGGAGGCGTCCATGGTGGTTCTGGAATTCGCCCGTGGTTCTACACACACACACACACACACACACACACACACACTCATACATACTCACACGCACAATTGAATAAAAATGAATAAAAAAAAAAGAAGTGATATAGGCTGACTAGGAACAGCAAGTACCTCCTCAGCTTGGCTTTCTCCAAGAGGAAGATTTAATTAATTAAAGGTGATTAAGACAAGAGTACTATGTATCAGCTACTTGTGATTTTCAATCATAGCACTCTCAAGATCTAGAGTGCAAGGATAAAGGTGGCCACTATCCCCATTTTGAAGCATTTCTCTTGTCCATAAACACTGTTAACAATTTTAGACCACACACACACACACACACACACACACACACGGGCTTCTCAGAGATGTGCTTCAATCAACTCTAATAATAACATACTGTAGTAAGACTAGTGAAAACTTCTACCATACAATTTACTAAACTACCATTTGAGCTGTATGTCAGCCTACAGAGGTTAGATATCACTTTATATCAACTAACCCTACTTGTAGCTGAATTTTACTTGTATTAAAATTTATGCTAAAGATAATTAATATCCATACCAGGAAATGTTCTTCACAGGAGACCCTGTATCCAGTTCTGAGCGTCTGCTGGGCTGAACCCAAGTCCAAAGGAGAGCATGGGCTGACATTCAAATCAGAGTCTCAGCTCTCCACACTGATCTGCGTCACCGTTATCTGATACAGGGAGCCAGGTGCAGCTGGGGGAGAGGAGCTGACAGAAACAAGTCAAGGGAAATCACAGTACAAATGGGACCTAGGACTTAGCAAGCCCAGAAGAAAGACAGGAGCAAGGAGGAAGCAGAAAAAGATAATTGTCACCAGGGACTGAATGCTGAGGAAGGAGATGGCAAAAAGAGACAGAAGTCGGGGGCAGCAAGTGATGCCTTAGAAGCAGGTACCCACCCAGCACTTCAACCACTCTGTATAGGCAGGGTGCTGTGGGCAGGAGAACACTTTCCACATAGCACTGCAGTCCCTCTCCAAAAGCTCTGGGGCAAATGGTTTGACAAGTTCCAGACATTAAGATGCATGACAACTCGTATGGGTCTCCAAAGGAATTACACAAATAAAAAATGCTATTTACCAAAGGTTGCATAATATATATATGCCATTTACCAGCAATGTTGAAATGATAAAATTACTGAGACAGAGAACAGATCAGTGGTTGTCAGGGGCCATCAAGGGAGTTGGCCTTGGATGTAGCAGGATAAAGTAATGAAACTATTTTGCATCATGACTGGGGTGATGGACCTACAAATTGAATCAGGGACAAAATTGCACAGAACTTAATATAGAGACTCACAGAGACACAAACGTAAGCATAAACCTGGAGAAATCCAAACAAGGTAAATGAGTTGTATCTGTATCAATTTCCTGGTAATGTTATTGTACTGTGGTTATGTATATGCTAATGGGGGGAATTATGGGAAAAGCTCAAACTATCTCTCCACTTCATTTCTTACAACAGACTGTAAATCTACAGCTGTTTCCAAATATATATTTTGAAAGGAAACATTTAAAACAGCAAGAATAGCCTGGGGAAATAATTCAGAGGGTAAAACATTTGCCATGTAAGCTTAAGAAACTGTGTCCCAAGTTCCCAGCACTCACATAAAAGCTGAGTAGGTGGGGCAGCTCATATATAATCCCAGGACATGAAAAGCAAACCTGGGGGATTACTTAAAGCAAATGAGCTAGTTATATCGTGCAATCGACAAGCTCCGCATTCATAGACAGACCCTGCCTCAGAAAATAAGATGGAGAGCCTTTGAGGAAGAAACTCGACATCAGCCTCTGGTCTTCATACACATGTGGACACAGGCACTTACACAACCTGTATACTCACACACCATGCACACACACAAAAAAAAAAATTAACAGGAAAGTGCATTCTGCTGTGTTATTTAGTTCTCGAGCACTGATAATTTCTTCAGCAAAGCATGTGACCACTCACACCAAGTAACATGCAGATTATAAATAGCCACCTGTCAGCCTCAGTCAGGTTTGTGGCCAGAGGAGTTCAGATTAAGTCAGGCTTTGCGCCAAATCAGCTGTGAAACAACATCAGTGTTTTGGAACTTTTGGATTTTAGTGGCACAGATAAAAAATGATAAAACTGAATCCTGTTGTGACCACCAAGATGAAGACGTGGATGTGGCTATAACTGACTTGACTGATGGCTCCTGTTTCTAATTTCTCATTTCATAATACACAGAGAAATGTTGGCAAGAATTGCAATTTTTAAATTTTAAATTGCAATTTTAAATTTTTCCATCAGGAAAGGCTGGAGAAAAAGCTAGTTTTGTACATTCTTTGAGAAGTTAGCCAACAATTCCTAGCATGGACTGTGACGAATGGAACCTCTGAACAGAAAACAAGATTAACAGGGAACCAGGATGCTTCTCACTTGTCTTCCTCTAAGACTTTTAATGGTTCCATCTTGTTGTTTGGGAATAAATTTTCATGACATCTGAAGTTCCAGATAGATAGATAGATAGACAGATAGATAGATGTATGGATGGACAGATAGATAGATGATAGAAAGGTAGACAGATATTCAATATGCATTAATTTAAAATGAATTACTTTACATGACTAATTGTGTTGCATTCTCTTTGCTCCTTTTCACTAGAGTGTAAAATGGAAATTTGAACACATGTGAAATATTTGACCACAGCAATATTAGCTCACACACACACACACACACACACACACCATGAACATATGCATTCAGCACTTAGGACAGATGTTCAAATTTTATAATGCAGCTCATGCAAAGTAAATTTGATTCCACATGGAAGGGTTCTACCTGTCTTCATTGTTATTGTGTGTAATTGTTTACACTATAATGAGAATTATCCTATTGAAATATAAAGATAAACTATTTCCTCTCTTTTTTTTTCCTTTTATTTTTTTCCCAGTCATACAAGCACAATAGGTATCCCAGTCCTTTCCCTCCCTCCACCCTTCCCCAGTCCCCCCTTGCACTCTCCCCCACTTTTCCCCCTTCCTTTCACCCCCTCCCTCCCTTTTTCTCAGTGCCTCCCCCATTCCCCCTCTCATCCCCTTGAGCATCCTTTTGTGTGAATGCCAATCCTTCCTCTGAATCCTCCACCCTAGTGAGATGTAAGGACCCAGTGGCATAGCTCAGACCCCTTTCTTGGGCTCCCTGTTAGTATGGAAACACTGTTATGACTGTTAATCCCCTGCCTCTAAAGATCCTACCATCTATGATCCATGCTAAACTTAGGGGGGTCGTTGATATGTAAGTCATTGTGCATGTCATGCAAAGTCCGATTATGGTTACTGCAGCCTTAACTTGTGTGGAGTATCTTGCATATTGTTGTTCCTCCCCATCTTTAGGTTCTTTCAGTCTTGCCACCCCCTCTTCCACAGGTTCCCTGAGCTTTAGGATAGGGGGAGATTTTGCTGGTCTAGTTCCAGGTGATTAATGTAGGGTCTTCGGTGTTCTGAATTATGATTTGTTGTTGTTTTCAGTTTTGTTTTTCCTGCACCGCCCTTGGCTCCATCCTGATTGGTATTGAAGGTCACCCCCTAACCAAAGATAAAAGGCTATTTAAATGAAGATCTTACTATAAACGAAGACTCAAAGGTAGATGGCATAGGGGTGGGACACCGCAGTGAGGGGGCAATCAGTGTCCCATTTGCCAGTGCCTATACCCTGCCTGATTGCTTAGATCAAACCTCTTCAGTTGCAGGTGACCAGGAAGGGACGTGAGAATGAGCTTCACCATTCCCTTAGTGTCTGCAGACTACTATCTGAGTTCCCTATAATTAAAAAAGCCCTTTAGTGATCTGACCACAGTTGATCAGACTTGAGAATCACATCTGTCCATTTTGTCCATTTGCAGGCTATGCTCTTGATACTTTAGTTGCTTCCAGTTTTCTGAATCCACCATGCTTTCTCACCACTATGTTTTTATACATGCTCTTCTCTTGGTATGTGACATCTTCCTCCCCATCCCTTACCTGGTCAATTTCTTTTACCTTGTGAGGTACGATTTCCCCCTGGAAATCTTTGGAGTTTTCCCTCTTCTCTATCCAATATCACCTGAATTAGCACCTAACTAAGCATTTATCATTCCACCTGCAGTGTCTTAAAGTGATCCCCCCCCCCTTTTCCAGAGCTTAGTGTTGTCTGGTATAGGGTAGTTATTCAATAAATAAATAATATTTTAATTGGTAGATAAACAAGTGAACATATACATCACAAAATATCAAATAAAAATCGCATGACTTGTCAGTTATTAGAGAAAGAAGGTATTTAAGCTTTCTAACATGAGAATAGCATGGTTTTTGTCATTTTGCTTAGAATAAATCTGCTAGTACATATAAAACAAAACAGAGTGAATATATACAAAGCAATCAATGTACATTAGAGTCATAAAAGGCAGATACACATTATGGAGAACTTTAAAAATTCCTTTGTTCTTTGATGCAAGGACAGCCACCATAGGGTTTTAAACAACAGAATAATATTTTCCAATCTACTCAAGAAGAGAGCTCTGTTGGCAGATTCAGTATGGCTGGTAATTAAAGGCCATCGAGGGGAAGCCTTGAACAGGGTCACATAACCAGTTATGTAGGGAGCCTGGAAAACGTGAAGAAGCTAAAGATGAATTTGGAGCCTTAGTAACTAAAACAAGGATGAACTGCAACAGAGAAATAGGAGAATTCATTGTAGAGCATTCCATTTCGAGCCCTTCAGATATCTTTGCAGACCAATATAGCAGACAAATCAATAAATAGGCAACAGAATCTGGACAATTACAAATGAAGATCTGGAGCTGATCAAAAGATTTAGGAGTACAATTTCAACCAGTAAATCATTCTGGTTGATATCTGTCCAGATCCCTCCGACAGTCAAAATTAATCAAAATAAGAAGACAGAAACGAAGAGAAACCCAGCAGAGAACAGCTCCAATTCTCTCCCCTCACAGCCTTAGAATATTTGCCTGGTACTCTGTGTCCAGATTCCACATGAATCTGCCATTTCCTCCCTCTAGAAGTGGACATGCTGTTCTCTGGGGTATCTACATACTGATTTTCACTTGGCTTAATGCGAGTCACATGGGGCAGCACTCACATCAAACCTCGGAGAGTCACAGCGAGAACACAAGAGGACGGTCCTCAGCCCTGACAAGGTTAAGCCAGGAGGAAAATCACATACGCACTGGGATTCACTTCACTCAGTTATTCAGATTCAACAGATGACTGTCTTGTGGATTTCAGGAAATAACTGAAAGGAAAGGAGGAAGAAGACAAATTAAAAAGGAAAGAAAGAAGGAAAGCAAGAAGAAAGTTAGGAAAAAAGCAGCAAGTCCATGTTTGTGGCATCCAAAGAAAACAAGAGAGCAATTCTAAGGAAAGAAGTTGTTTCTTACATTAAAGATGCTTTGTGTAGTCTCTAAAATTAATAAAGAGGTGTTCATGGAAAGAGAAGAGGGAGGCCAGCAGATGAAGTGGGGGTAAGATTTTACATATAAAGCAATGGAGAAACAGAGAAACTGAACTAAAGAAAAGAATTGTGTCCACTATTTAAATGTTTTTTTAAAATCTTTGTTGTATATCATGTGTCCTACAAAAGCAAAATAAGTGCTTATTTCTCTAATTAATTGTGTAAATGAAAACTGTTTTTCACTATTTGTGAACTATATCAAGTCTCTGTTACTCTTTTTGGAGATCATTCCAAAAAGATTCAGACTAGGTGACTGGATTTAAAAATCAACAACTAGCTCTCCACATCTAAATTCTCTGGTAAGTTTGAATGCTATATCATCTGTCCTCGAACCAACCAAGCTTGTGACTTTTTCAGGTTCTCAGTCACAGTAGGAATGGCAGTTTGTGGTTTCTGTAAAAGGTCAAAAAAGTCTCTCTTATAGTTTTCTTGATGTGTTTGCTTTCCAAACACTCTTGAGACTCTGTATCAACTACCAGGAACTAAGGCAGCCTAATCTCTCCCCATCCAGAAGCTCAGGGAAATTTGGAGAAGAGGGGGTGGTAAGATTGTAAGAGCACAAGGATGGGAGGAGCAATGATTTGCAAGATACTCCACACAAGTTAGGGCCAAAGCAATCATAATAGGTCTTTGCATGACCTGCACAATGTCCAACATATTATTGACCCCACAAAGTCTAGCATGGACTAAAGGCACTAAGATCCTTGGAGGCAAGGGATTGACAGCCACAGTAGGGTTCCTATGCTTAACAGGAACACAGGAAAGGGTTCTGGGAAATGCCCCTGGGTCCTTACACCTCATCGGAGAAGAGGACCCAGAGGAGAGTTTAGCATGCATAAAGGATGCTCCGGGGATTGGGGGGGGGGAGACTGGGAGGGAGGAACTGGTCTACCTATTAAGTTTGTATGAGCAGAAATAATATAAAATGTATTTAAAAAAAAAGATTCCCATTGAAAAGAATTTAAATGTATTATGAGCAAGAACTCTGAGGAGAGATTTTTTTCACACTTTTCTGTCTCCAGTTTATCTTTTCATCCAGTTTAGATGATGATAATATTGGAGTAAAAGCACCTGAGATTCAGATAACACTCTATGCCATTAGCAGAGCTGGGAAGAAAAATCCTAATCAGATTAAATACAAAAAAATGAATGTGCTAACTAGCTTGACCGTGATCATCATTTCACAGTGTATACACATATTAAAGCTAGGAGCACTGGTGAGGGTTACTTACAGGAGCAGGGAGGACTCAGAGGCAGTTGCATGCCCTTAGGATGGGGGAGACTCACTGAAACTGCACCCTGGAACTCTTTGCTGCATGACTTGCCAGGAGAATCTCCTCCAGGTTTCTTTTTTTTTTATTTCCACTCATACAAACTTAACAGGTACACTGGTCCCCTCCCTCCCTCCAACCTCCCACCGCCCTATGCCCCACCTAGAGACACTCAAGGATAAATCTCTGTAATACCTACAGTAATTACAAGGATTATGAACAGGAGGGATGGAGTAGGAGGGCCACACCAGAAACAAGGAGAGAGGGGACCATGTTACAGCAGAGAAAATAGGGTATCATCAAGGACTGCAAGGGGTGACATCCAATACCCATCAGGATGGAGTGAAGGGCATTGCAGGAGCAGCAAAACTGGAAAAAAAAATCAACAAACCATAATTCAGAACATCAGAGACTCTATATCAACTACCTGGAACTAGGCCAGCCTAATCTCTCCCCATCCAGAAGCTCAGGGAAATTAGCGGAAGGGGGGCGGTAAGATTGTAAGAGCACAAGGATGGGAGGAGCAATGATATGCAAGATACTCCACACAAGTTAGGGCCTAAGCAATCATAATAGGTCTTTGCCTTCCTCCCCATTCCCCAGTGCCTCCCCCTCCCATCCCCGGAGGATCCTTTAATCCTTTAATGCCAGACTCTCCTCTGGGCCCTCCTCTCCGATGACGTACAAGGACCCAGTGGCATTTCCCTGAATCCTTTCCCGTGTTCCCCTTAAGCATAGGAACACTACTGTGGCTGTCAATCCCTTGCCTCCAAGGATCTTAGTGCCTTTAGCAAATGCTAGACTTTGTGGGATCAATAGTCTGTTGAACATTGTGCAGGGCATGCAAAGACCTATTATGATTGCTTTAGCCCTAACTTGTGTGGAGTATCTTGCAAATCATTGCTCCTCCCATCCTTGTGCTCTTACACTCTTACCGCCCCCTCTTCCGCTAATTTCCCTGAGCTTCTGGATGGGGAGAGATTAGGCTGGCCTAGTTCCAGGTAGTTGATATAGAGTCTCTGATGTTCTGGATTATGGTTTGTTGATTTTTTTTCCAGTTTTGCTGCTCCTGCAATGCCCTTCACTCCATCCTGATGGGTATTGGATGTTACCCCTTGCAGTCCTTGATGGTACCCTATTTTCTCTGCTGTAACATGGTCCCCTCTCTCCTTGTTTCTGGTGTGGCCCTCCTACTCCATCCCTCCTGTTCATAATCTTTGTAATTACTATAGGTATTACAGAGATTTATCCTTGAGTGTCTCTAGGTAGGTTTGGTACTAGGATCCACCTATTAGGGAGTACATACGGTGCTTAATTTTCTGGGTCTGGGATACTTCACTTAATATAATTGTTTCTAATAACATCCATTTCCCAGCAAATTCCATTAATTCATCATTTTTGATGGCTGAGTAGTACTCCATTATATAGATGTACCACGTTTTGCTTATCCACTCGTTAACTGTTGGACATTTGGGTTGATTCCACGACTTTGCTGTTCTGCACTCCTTCACACTTTTTCACTGCCCTGGGTCCAACTCCTTGACTGGCCTGCTCCACACTGGCTGGAACTGCTCAGCAGCCCCCCTTTCATTTCATTGGCTGCTAGAAGAATCTTCTCTCACAGTTGTTATTTAATGTTTTCCACATCCTGGAGGGAGCCCCTCTCCACAAACTTGGTTTCAGGAACTTTCTGTGCTTGATGAGCTGTTTACTTGCTGAGACTTCCCCCAAGACGGAATGTTTCAACATCCTCCTTAAGGCTAGAGCAAAGTCGAAGATGGTATCAAACTGTGCCCAGAGAAAAATGCTGTACATCTTCCATCTCTCTTTTCTGTTATTCCAAGTACATGATATTCTTCCTCAAAAACATAATATGGCTCCAGAAGTGCCAGCCATCACGTCTACTTTTCAATAAGAAGTATTGAAAAGGCAAAGGACAAAATTCGTAAAAATCTCCCATACAATAAAGAAAGAGAAGAAAATGATGAGCAGACTACTGGCAATCCCCAAATTTTAAGAATAGAGGGCCATATTACTCATGGGGCTTAATCAGAGCCATGATCTTGTCAATAAAATGATGTGAGCAAAGTGTTTCTCCAAAGAAAAAACAGGGAAAAATTGTCAGAGAATGAGAATGCATGACTGGCTCATGTTGGCACAATATGGGGGTTTAAAGAGCTTTTGATTCCTTTTCAATGAAAAAAACGAAATTCACTAATAGGCCTGCTTTCAGAAGTAGGAAATCAACTTAGTGGCCAAAAATTATGTAACAGTTGAAAAAAGCAAGACACTTAGCAACCCATGTTGACTTTTACAGAGAAAAGCTAGCAAACTTTCCAATTCTCTTTACCCAACACCTCTGGCCCAGCGGGGATTCCGAAACAACTGAGGATGGACATCTCCCCCATACTATAAGCTTGAAAAACCCCAAACTGAAACTATGACCTTGACGACAGGTCAAAAAAGTGGGATCTGAGTCATATGCCAATCCTGGGTGGAGACATGACATTAGCCATTTCATAGTTAGGCACAGTTGAGGGTTTTGAGCTCTGGGCACATTTGTGGAGAATTAGTGGTTGGGTTAGGCCCAGAGCAAACCTGCAGGAGATTGTCTAGCTGATGGAGAAGGCCCAGGTGGGTGGGATTAGGCCCTGGAATAAAACACAGAGAGCTGTTTGAGAGAGCTGGCATCCTTGTGCACACTTGGCCAGACCTGCTGGTCTGACAAGTAAGGATCATCCTCTTCTCTCAGCCATGATATAGAGATGGTGTGGCCAGTTCCCTTGGCCCTGGTTTGGGTGCATGCTCTCCCATTAAGCTGGTCTATGAACTTTAAACAGACTGTTATAAGGAATTAACCCCTTGTTCCCTTAAGCTTTTTGATGGCCATTTATCAGCAACCATGCAGGCGAACTGCAACAAGTCATATGTCTCTCATTCCTGTTATATCTTAAAGGATTGCTATGAAAGGGAGGGAAGGAGGTAAATGAGATTATAGTGCAGCTCTGGAGGTACCCTGGATGGCACTGCAATCTGCTAATGTAAAACTATGTGTCACAAGGGCCTGTCCAAGGGGGTTGAGACATGCCTTTCCCTGTGAATGGTGTTTCTTATAAAGATTCCCCCCCCAAAAAATAAACAACAACAACAACAAAAATCACTGCTTTACGCTAGGAAAAGGAATAAGGCCATACTGAAGGCCATATCTACTTAGGCAAGATTCACTGCTATTAGACATTATTATTTGGAATGTCGCTTTATAAAAAGAGTATTGTTTGGTGATCAACAACCAAATGTTGTCCATTGTGCTGGAATTCTTGACTTCCAGATTCCAGAATGAGAGGCTCCTTTTCTTTCCTGTATATCTTTCACATTCCCTGTCTGTCTAGACTGCCGGTTAGTCTGAGCTATTTATGATGAGGACTTCATGAGGAAGACCAGATGATAAGAAGAAGGTAACCTACTGTCTTTAAAACTGGTGAGACATCCAAATGTGTATCTCCAGAAAAGAATCAACCTGAACCTTTAAGACAGAAGAAATATCACCAATAAACAGATTTAACAGACTCAAATACAGAGACAATAGTTCAAAGTGTAAGATAATATTAACAACAGCAATAAATGAGATAAATATCTAGTCTGGGGTCATACACTAAATTGATGGTGGCATTTTCCTATTCATTGCTGGGACCCACTGGTGATTCTAACTACCACTCTTAGAATTTTAACAAAACATCTAATGTCCTGGCCAATTAGTCCCTGGCTGGAGCCCAGGGATTTCACAGAGATGAGCCCCTGCTCCATCTCAATAATCTTCTGGATCCTTAATTGACTGCTTTATAACTGGGCTTTCCTTCTCCCTTTACCTCTGAGAATCATCTCTCAGCTGACGCTTTGCTTTGCTTCCACAATGTTGGTCCTGTTTTGTCTCTCTGGCCAATCATTCAGTCCTTCTGGTTCCCCCGGGAGTCTTTTTTGAATCCCCGTGGACTTTCTACTGTAGCCTCACTTTGTCTTTTCTCCTAAGCCATTTGTTAAAACACTCATCAGTGAACTTGCCCAGATGTGAGGCTTTAGCAAGCTTTACCACATCAATTATTATTATTATTATTACTATTATTATTACCCCGTGTCATGTAACCTATGCTGGTATCAAACTTGCTGTGAAGTCAGGAAAGACCTCGAACCATCCTCCTGTCTCCATCTCCAGTATGCTGAGATTAGAAGCATGCACCAACATGCCTAGCTTACACATGCTGGGAAACAAACCCAGAACCTTTTGCCCGCTAGGTAAGCATTCCACTGACGAAGCTCTATCCCCAGCTCAAACTACATTGTCTTGACAAAAATATTAGATATACTTCACACTTTCAGACTGCACAAGAATTAGCCATTGTGTTTCACACTCAAGACCTTCGATTTTGCTGACATTTCATCTTTAGTCAGAATTTACTCTTTTTCTGGCTTCTGTGTTTCAATGAAACAGCAATGAGCTCATGATAAAAACCAGAAAATGTTTTTAGTAATTTCCACCATTGCATCAAGAGCACCCATTCCTGAGGTGAGTGAGGAAATTACACAAAATTCAATAAAAAATAATAACTAGGATGGACAGTGACGTCTCTGAAGAATTCCTCAGGGCACAAGTAACAGACACTTTCATGAAGACAACCAGTCTTGGTTCAACTCTGTAGGCTGTCAGCATTGCAAAGTTTCAGACTTCAAATACAGCAGAAGACCCCAAGGGTCTTCTCTCGTTAGCATGTAATTTCTCCCAGCTCTCATTGACAAACAAACTGGATTTTCCATCTGTTTGCCTTCCCACAGCCCAACCCATGGCTAACTGAAAGTTACTGCTTCTACCACCTCTGCCTGTGCCATTCCCTGTGTGAGAGGGCTTCACATTGGCACCTGCTTTGATCAGTCCCCCTTTTCATTCTGCTCATGACCTTTGAAAGCACTTGTCATCCTGGTCTTTAGACATCTTCATTAGTCCCCTTTTGTTCATAACTAAATGACTTCTCACAAATCTCTGCCCTTTCCTCCCTGCTTTCTCAAACTAATATCTTGGACTATTTCTTTTGCAAATATACACAAGTGGTTTTGTCACATGTGACAGATCATTCTGAATGGCCCTGGGAAGAATATTCCCTTTGATCCACGAAAGACAAGATTGTCATCAGTTAAATAACTTTTCTTTAGGAACTACAATGACACAATTGTGATTTCAAAATAATTAAAAATTACTTTAAAATTTTTTCTCCACACAAAGGCTTGTATATATTATAATATGCTGTGTTTTGGTTAAGTTAGGTTGTATTTAATTGAGATAAGGTCTCAAATTGTAGCACAGACTGACCTAGAACTCATCATAACAATTGTGCTGGCTAGATGAAGTCGTCAACTTGATAATGGAAGGCCTGAGTCTTTGAAACATCTATGAATAATTGGTAGCTGCGGTAAGCTCTGAGCAAACTCATGGGGGTAATCTAATTGATGCGAGAAGGCTTACCCTATGGTGGGCAGCCCCATGCCCAAGGCGGAACTGGGAGAAAGCTTGTTCAGTAGCTCAGCTTGCAAACTGCAAGTGATAAGGTTTGCCCAACTTTCAGCAATTCCTGTGGATATAATGTGGCCAGTTCTCTAGGCTCCTGAGTTCATATGAACTCTTCTGCCAAGCTGAACTGTGGACTATAACCAGCATTGTAAGCAAGCATAAACTTCTTGTTCCCTTGTCATGTATTTATTAGCAACATGAAGAGCACTGCAATACCATAATATTTTGTTTTAAACAAAATATTATCCAGTAAGCTTTCTTTAAACAAAACACCAATATTTTCCAAACATCTTTGCAGCAAAGATAAACAGAGCTACTAATTCTTTATCCTCTATTGTATACTTAAAAATCAATCAATTGAACAAACAAACACTCAAAATGTGACTGTAACAGTGACTCGGGCAGCATATACACCTGCCACACAAGCCTGAGGACCTGAGTTCAGATCTTCGGCACCTATGTGAAAAGCAGTATGTGGTAGCACATACCTGTAATCCTCCGCTGGGAAGCCTGGCACAAGAGGCTCCCTGGAGCTGTTCAACAAGCTAATCTTGCCCAACTGGTGAGCTCTATGTTCAGTGAAAGACCTCGTCTCAAATTAAAATATAAAATAAAGTTTAAAAAAAGATGGAGAACAAGACAGAAAGATGCCCAATGTTGAATTCTGGCTCTACACACACACAAACACACACACACACACATATATACATGCATAAAAACACACCATTCAAAAGGAAACATGCAATATAAATTGAGTTTTCTTCCTTCATATTGCAGAGCATATACAATTAGCTACTTTTTGTAAGACTCAGATAAATTAGAAGACCAAAGACCACAAAACTACCACCCAAGTTCTTTCAGCTAAGCACACTTCCCAAAGGGATCTAGTATATGCCAGTGAAAGAGGACAAAACATTTGCAAAGAAATGACACTGAGACATCTTCTTATACAAACATGGCCTACAACGTTAAAGTCCTGCGTACTTGAAAGATCTCACGTTTCTTTCTCTTTTTTTATTTTTTTAATTATTTATTCAATTGTGTGTGTGTGCGTGTGTGTGTGTGTGTGTGTGTGTGTGTGTGTGTGTGTGTGTGTGTGTATAGAACCATGGGTGAATTCGGGAACCACCATGGATGCCTCAACCTCCTCCTCGTTTACTCTGCCCCGGGATTCACAGGCTCCGCCCTACCAGGACCGGAAATGCAAGCTGCCCCCGCTTCCCCCAGCATCTATACGTGGGGTCTAGGATCCGAACTCAGGACCTTCCACCTGCAAGGCAGAAGTTGAACCCCCTGAGCCACCTCTCCAGCCCCAGATCTCACATTTCAAAAGCTCAAACTCAATGTGTTCATGCTGCTTTTGTAATTAAAATTTGTCTAAAGATAAATGGGTCTCTATGACAAAATAAAAAATATGTGTGCTTCATGGTTTAAAAAGAACAGGCACTGTTTCCCAACCATGCAATTGAGTCTATTTTCTTGATCACGTGTGACCATTTCCCACAAAGGTAGATTCATGCATTTTATCACGTTCTGAAGAATAAACAAATCTTTATTCTAGAAAGTGTGCAAGATGAGCCGGATAAATGGAAGAAAAGACAAGTCACCAAAATATACAGCAAGCTAGTGTTGTGGAATGGACATATGGGTAAGTTTAGTTGTCATGCGTTAGATTGAAGATGGTCTTACTAATAGAAGAGCGCCTAACTTAACGGCTCATGAAATAGTTAAATTGTTTCCCCTAAAAGCATCATGCTAATGCTAAGTATTTGTGTGTGTGAGTATGTGTGTTTGTGTGTGTGTGTGTGTGTGTGTGTGTGTGTGTGTGTGTTCAAGAGGGCTCTTAAGTGACTATGGAAGCCCAAGGGTGACATCAGGAATCATCCTGGATTGCTCTACCTTCTTATTGCTTTGTTCTGGGGTTTCCCAGGCTTCACTTTCCATGGCCAGAATTATAGGCCACTGCCATTTCTGCCAGCATTTTTATATGAATCTGCAGATACAAACTCAGGTCCTTCTATTTGTAAGGCAAAGGCTCCCCAGCCAATCCTGCACTAAATGAAGTTAGAACACGGAATTTAAAACTTCCTGATTTTGTTATCCATCTCAAATCCCAAGTCTTTCCTTCCCAAATTCCAACATTGTAATTGAAATATAAATGTTAGCATAGTCTTGCAAAAATGTCTCACCCCGGGTAAATAAAAACATGTTTATTCCACAGTATCCCTTGTACCTTAGAAAAAAAAAGCAGATAGCATGATACAAAACATCTTTTATAACAATTAAAATTTCTCTCATGAAACTATTTACCCTTTCTCAATTGGTTGGGTATATCCTAGTAGGTCATTGTGTGTTTAAATGGTTCCTTTGACTTTTTTGAGGGACACTCAGTAACAAGCCCTATGTGTGTCGTTTTATATTTGGTAAGAGGCTTGTTCATGCTCTAATTATATTATAAAGGGAACAGCTTCATTAAGCAAATTGGCAGAAATAACAAAAACATCTAATACTTATTCCACCTGGACATGTCACAAAGCTGAATGGATTTGTCCTAGGCAAAAATGCCTCTCTAGTGAATTTATTAAAGGAGCTTGCCACAAAGCCACTGACTAGAGAGAGAAGATGGACTCAGCTGTGCTAAAACCTGATTTCCTCTGAGTACCAAATAATTTCATAAATATTTCAGTGCAAGGGAGGAGGAAAGCACTTGGAAATTAAAATGCACGGTAGTCTGTGAGTTTAGGAATCATCAGAAACAATTCAGGTGGATTTAAATGTATAGTGCTCACACTGCATACTAAACAGTTGTCAATACCAGAGATACACAAATAGCAAACTGACCCTCAAAGATTTTATAGGATTGTGTGGACTTTGCATACCCTGCGCAATGTCCAACACACTATTGACCTCACAAAGTCTAGCATCTGCTAAAAGCACCAAGATCCTTGGAGGCAAGAGATTAGCAGCCACAGCTACTGGGTCCTTGTACGTCATCGGAGAGGAGGGCCCAGAGAGAGGAGAGTCTGGCATGCACAAGAAAGGACTCTCTGGGAATTGGGGTGGGAGGCATGGGAGGATGGGGCGGGAAGAGGGAGGGGAGGGGGAGCAGGGGGTTCGGGGGGAGGAGGAGGGAGGGAGGGAACTGGTGTACCTATTAAGTTTGTATGAGCTGAAATAATAATAAAAAATGTATCAAAAAAGAAAAAAGATTTTATAGGATTGTGAAAGAGAGGGATGTATGGATAAACAGTGTGAGAAGTGTTGGTGCTGGTTTGTACTTTAGCAGAGACATGAAGAGATAAATAAAAGTAAAAATAGCAACCACATTGCTCTTTTCTCAGATCCACAACTGATCTCCGCTAAGCATCTTTCTTGCCTTCCCATTTACTTTTTACAATTGGTGTGGTAATGTGTGATGAAATATGCAGTGCATTCACTCGATAGGGAGCTACTGGGTTACTACTAATTACAGAGCTAGCACTACTAGATGAATGTTTATAAGAATAAAAATTCTCAGTCATGGAATTTCCACTGTCTTTGGAGAAAATAAAAACCCAGTAAAATAACTAAATCATAGAACTTATTAGAAAATGATCACTTGCCTAGAGAATATTAAGATAAAGTAATAAAAATGGAAATCCGTACACAATTTAAAATGCCGTAGGTACAAAGTCATTGATACCTGAGTGAAAACCTGAAGGATAAAAGGAGCTAGCCACAGTGGTGGGGAGCTGGGGACACCAGGGAAACAGGAAGTCAACTGCTCAAGAAGCAAGGAAGCTGTCCACAGTGCAGAAGTAACAGATCGAGACATATTATGGAGTGGACGGAGCAACCTGCAAGGAGTCATGAAGAAATTGTTTCACTAAGTGAAGGAGGGAACTGGACATACCAAAGAAGGAAGGAACTGCCCATATGAGGACAAGGAGTCAGCCACACTACTCTGAAAAAGCCAGGGGCCTAGCCACACTCAAAGAATGAGGAGGATAAAAAATAAAAAAGGAGAAATATCCAAGCCAACAGATATGCAAATTACAAAGAAGAAAAGTAAGCAACATGAAAAAGCAAATCAACGAAACTCTTTCAAAGTATCACAACTCCTCAACTACTGAGTTCAAAAATTCAGGCAAAAGAAGGAGCCTAGTTCAGATCACCACAGCCATTCGTTGGAAGAGAGAGCAAGAGTGAGAGGAAACAGGGCGGCCTCCAAACTTCAAGGCCCAACCCTGGGGCACTGATTTCCTCCAGCAAGGATGTACCTCTTAAAGGTGTTACAAACTACAAAAATCGATACCAGCAAAGGATATAAATATAAGTGATTGGAGCAGTTCACATCCACATCAGGATGTCCACCAGTGTGGTTTGATTGTGAGATATCCTTCTTTGGCTCTAGTGCTTTTACAGACCAGCCAGAGGTTTCCGGGTGCCCCCAGAGAGGTCACAGGACTTCCAGAAGGCGGAGCTTGGCTGGAGGAAGTACAACTCCCCCTAAGGAGTTCTTTTCTTTTCTTTTCTGCCACCTTGCTTTCCCTGTCTGCTACCATGTGCTCCCCACCATGCTGGACCCTATTCCTTCTAGAACTGTAAGGAATATAATTAGCCTTTTCTCACTCAAGTCGCCTTGGCAGTGGCATTTGATCATAACCACTGAAGAGTAACGGAAACCCCAACATTGTTAGAAATGGAATTTTTGACAAAAATTTCAAAATATACATCAAAAAAAAGAGATCTTTTTAAGAAATGGAACCGAGAAGTTTGGGAAATGATTCACCAAGGAAAAGAAGAAGGCAGAAGATAGCTAGAGCCAAAATGACATACCCTACAACTCAGTATGAGATTTTGTTTCAAAAAATATGGTGAAAGAGGCTGGAGAGATGGCTTGGGGCTTAAGCAAAAGGATCTGAGTTGGAATCCCAAATCCCATATAAAAACCCCATGTGGAAATGGCAGGGGCCTGCACTTCTAACCCTGGAAGGTAGAGCCTATGAAATCTCAAAGCAAAGCAAAAAGGAGATAGAGCAATCCAGGATGATTTTCTATGTCACCCTTGGGCCTCCACAGGCATACACAGTGCCCTGTGATACACACACACGCGTGCATGCACGCACACGTGCACACATGCACACACACACGCACACACACACACACACACACACATTCATATAGGCATACACATGTACATATCAGCACTGACACAATAAATAGGTAAATAAATAAGGTGCTTTCAGACAATATCCTCTGGTCATGACCGGGCTGCAACACACAAGAACTCACTGTAACAATGTCCGCTTCCATAAGACATGCACAATAGTTGGCCTATCAACATTTCACAAGGATGACAGACGATCTCAAGGGATCTCTTCCCAGGAAAGACTACTTACTGTTAATGCCACACAAAAAGGGGGAGCTTCTGTACTCAATGATTCTCCCACTAATAAGTCACCCATGGTCCAGCAAATATTCAGGCACCTGCCAGTACAGGTATCCCAGATGAAACCCAGTGTATCACACATAGCTGGCTAAGTCCACATAGTATAAAGAGAGGATTGACTTCAGGAAGTTGTACTCTGACTTCCACCCATGGCTTCCATGTTCTCTCTCTCTCTCTCTCTCTTTAAATAAATAAAATATTTAAAAATAAAACATAATAGTACTATAATTGTGTGCTCTCTGAAGTTCAATATCTTAAAATCTATGAGACTAACTTAGCTTCCGCAACAACTTGGTCTGAAAAAAGCTGTTTAATGACATCGAGTGACAAGAGTATTCAAGAAATAAGTGTTAGGTTATGCTAGAAGATTTCTTTTCAGAAGAAAGCTTCTGTACCTTTTCCACATAATTCACCCTGGGAATGATGTCATTCATGAGGAATTGACTGGATGGATCACTTGAGTTATAAGAACCTTATGTAAGCATCATCTTATACTCTTTGTGTGGGTGTGTATGTTTATGGGTGTGTTTGTGTGTGTGCATGTATGTATGTAGAGGCCAGATATTAGATGTCTTTCTCCACAGCTCTCCCTTTTATTTTTTTCAAGGCAGTTCCTCTTACTAAAGCTGGAGTTTGCTGGATTAGCTAGGCTGCCTGACCAGCAAACCCCAGATACCCTTCTGTCTCTACAGGTGCACCAAGTCACACCCAGCTTTTTTTTTTACATGGCAAGAACTTCATCAATAGAGTCCCATTCTAGCCTGTTTTTAACTGAGTACACTTCCAGTCTTATTGTTGGAATTCATCCCTCCTTGACTCTTGATATTAATTGCAGACACTGAAGTAACAGCTCAGTGAGCTGGAATTGTCATCTGTGAACAACTGAGTCTCAGTGGACATTGCTACTGCTCAGCAGAGCTTTGACTTGTTTGCTGAGATGTCACCTCTGTCGTCCAGCCTGTGCATCTTCCCCAGGACTTGCTAGGTTTCCTTTCCCCCTGTCTATAAATGTAACATATGTTAGCCACATTTATTGACAGATTTCAACATGGTGTTTTCCCCTAGCCAAGCTGTTCAAGCTGTTGTCAAATACAGGAATTTCTCTTTGTTTTTCAAAGACTTCACAATTATGGGAAAAATGAAAAAGTATGTTGGCAGCATAATCATCAGGACTTACCAGCACTTGTTTAGCTGTGTGGACTCGCTGCCTGCCCTCTCCCCTTCTCTGCAGTGAGTGGAAAACTGAGATGCACTTGAATGGAAAACTTGAAATCGTGGTACAGACAATGAGAGACACCAAGCTTGAATGAAAAGTTCATTTGAATTTGTCCAGTTTCTTAGAGATAGCCCCTTAGGTCACCCCCAACAGAAATGGGGGCTGGTAAACATCGAGAGTTGCCACACCAATCAATGAAGGTGTTATGACCTCTCAGAGCTTGGAGGAACTTCCCCAGGTGCCTATTTCAATCAAATGCTAGCAACGGCAGGTAGCACTGGACTCAAGCCTGAATATAAAAGAGGAAATGTTAAAGAGACCAGCACTGAAGCAAAACTGTAAGATCAGAGTGGGAGAATGTTTGAGGCTGAGTAAAACTAGTCCATTAGGTATTAAATGTTATAATGATATAGCTATATGTACATGTACTTATGCATGAAACTAAGTATTCTTTGAACCAGGCTTTGAGAGTTCATTAAGACAATAACAGTAGGGCAAAGGGCAAGGAAGAAAACTATGAAGGACTTCAGCAGAATAAGATCCCAGAAAGATAGTTTATACTCTTTACAGAGAATAAGTTATTTGTCAGAATTCAGGGCCTGGTGCTGCAGAGGTACATCATACACGCAGAGCAGTGTTGAGAGTGCTCTTGTGGCCACCACCAAGACTGATATTTGAAACCTTCCTCTGTCAAAGTGCACCCCTGGAACTACATCAGTGTACACAGACAGAAGTCACACACCACTAATCATGAGGAACACCTTTCTGATTTCCTCCTGCATTAAATTAAGGGAAAGATTTAAAAATTTCCTCTGGCCTGCAGCAAGCCAGAAACATGTTATATTAATCTTTGCACTCCATGCACTGGGCTCGTGAAGCAAATTTATTCACAAAATAAATGGTTGAGACTCTTTTATTTCACAAAAAAAAGTTAAAGTGACAGGGCTGAAGGAACAGCTCAAGGGTTAGTCTTTACCTTGCAAGCAAAAGGACCTAAGCTGAGATTCCCAGAATCCACAAAAAGACTCAGGGCAGAAATGGCAGCAACCTGCACTTCTGATCCTGGAAGGTAGATCCTGGGAAACCCCAGAGCAAAGCATTAGAGAAGTGGAACAATTCAGGATAATTCCTTGGTCTCCACAGACATATCCAGTACCCTCTTCTATACACACACACACACACACACACACACACACACACACACACACACACTTATACAACCACACCTATACATGCAAAAAAAATTAAAACTAAAAAGATAAGTTTGATGAAAAAATTATTCACATAACCTGCCTTCATATAGAATTTATTGTTTAAATCCCACCAAAAGATAAAAATACATATGTATCATGATTTCTAAGGAAAATTTTTATTGTTCTATATGGCTGACAAATTATCTGGGGTCTTTCAAGGACCACATAGAGAAACTTAATGTTTACTGGCACACTAACCTCGTGTTCTTTATAAAGCATTTCCCCTCCTTCAGCACATAATCTGAAATAGAATGAGCAAAGCTGATCTCAGTAAACGATCCTGCCTGCCCAGATTCCTCAGGATCCCATATCTGGTCATCCCTGAGGCCACATGCCCTCAGCATGGTCTCACCTGGCAAGCAGGCAGAACATGCCTCCTTCACGCAGAGAAGGCCTGCCAACCTTCAAGGACAGCATGGCTCATTCAGACACCTGCTCACCCTTGAAATGTATCTGTTGGAGTCTGAGAGGTGGCATGGTAAGTGGGTATTAGAAGGCAAACCAAGTGCTATATTAGAAAAAGACCTGAAGTTGAAATCAAAATCCAAGTATGCCTACTTCACTGCTTGCACATATGAGTCTCAACATACTTCAAGTGAGCCCTTGAATCCTCAGTTCCTCATTTATAATTAGACATAATAATAAGTTAATATACCATGTTGGCTCTGTGGTTAAACAAAATAACATACACAAGTGCCTTGCAAACAGTAAAACAAGATATGCATATAAGAAATCACAGGTAACTATCTGTTAAAATTTAATATATCCTGAGAAGATATCAACCAATAAACCCACTCTCAAACAGTTCATTAACTGATTTTCCAGAAGAGATCAATTAAATAAAGGTGCTTGGTCAGAGAACCTCCGCAGAATGTTTACTCTTTCCATATGGCTGTAATTGTCTCCAGGCTCAGTGTACACTTGAGTGAGTCATGTTACACTGTCAAGATTTTGAATCCACATTGATTTACCATCGTCATACCCCCCCCCATGACTGGGTGAGAAGAACCAGCCAGGACATAATGATTGCTCCTCCCATGGCAGAGGCTGAGCTAGAAGCCTCTTTCAGCCACACTGAATGGGAGGCAATAAAACAAGTGGCATTGGGAAAATTAGATATCTACATGTAGAAGAATAAAAGTTGATTGTAGCCTCTCTCCTTGATCCAAATAGATCAAAGACCTTGATATTAAACCCAAAACTCTGAAATTGTTAGAAGAAAGAATAGGAAGTACACTTGAATTAACAGGCCTAAGTAAAGATTTTCTAAACAGAACAACAAATGCCCAGGAATTAAGACCAATAATCAACAAATGGGACTTCATGAAATTAAAAAGCTTCTGTTCTGCAAAAGAAACTGTTAATTATGCAAAAAAAACAACCCACGGAATGGAAGAAAATCTTTGCTAGCTATGAATCTGACAAAGGATTAATCTCCAGGGTATACAAAGAGCTCAAAAATTAAACACCAAGACAGCAAACATTTCAATTAAAAAAATGGGCTCTGGAACTAAACAGGGATTTTACTCAAAAATAAATTGAAATGTCAAACAAATACGTTAAAAGAAGCTCGACTTCCCTAATTATCAGAGAAATGAAAATTAAAACAACCCTATGATACTATCTAACCCCAGTCAGAATGACTAAGGTCAAGAACACAGACAGCATAGATCACTGGCAAAGCTGTGGAGAAAAAGGGACACTTATTGCTGGTGGTAGTGTAAACTGGTACAGCGTCTGTGAAGATCAGTATGAAAGTTCCTCAGAAAGCTAAAATTGAACTGCCATATGACCCAACTATACCACTCCTTGGCTCCACAAAAGGCTCCACATCTTATTACAAAGATACTTTTTTATCTATGTCATTGCAGCTCTATTCACAATAGTGAAAAAATAGAATTAGCTAACATGCTCATAAACAGAAGAATAGATAATGAAAATAGGGTATATCTACACAATGGAATATTACTCAGCCATCAGAAAGAATGAGGTTATGGAATTTTCTGGTAACTGATGTAACTGGAAACTTTAATAATGAGGGAGGTATCTCAAACACAGAAAGTTAAGCACTGCATGTTCCTTCTTATATGTGGATGATTGAACTGATATCCTTGTCAATGTACTTGGATTGGAAGCACTGTAAGAACCAGAAAATTCAAAAAAGACTTATGAGTAGCAAGGTGGGAGGAGATGCTTAGGTTGAAACCTTTTAAAGGAAAGGTTTAGGATACTACGACAAGGGTGAGGGAGGGAATAACTAGGGGAAAATACAGAGCAGGGAATGAGGGGATGAGAGATAGGTGGAATATAAGAGACAGGAGGAACAGAGGGACTTAAAACCAAAAATTGTGGGAAGTAACCCAAAGGAACGTCCTATACTCGTAATATGTATATAAAAAATATCTTTTAAAGAAAGGAACGAGAATGGGTAGTTCCTATGCAGGGGAGTATAGAGTGAGGAAAACAAAGGAAAAAGGGGGAAAAAAGCCTTGAGCTTATCCACTTAGAACCCAGGGACAAAATTATACTAAAAGTAACAGGAATGTGACACTTCCTGGTAAAGCAGCCAACAGCTTTCTGATTGGATTCAAGACCCGCTTGTCAGAATGGTACCCATCCCTGTTACTATAAACTAGAACAAGAACCTAAAAAAGGGAAGGAAAAGGATCAATAGGGAAGACAGTTAATAAACCTATAGGTAGGAAGACAGTCCATCAAACTGCTCTGTAGACAACTGCTATTATACCCATTTGGGTCCCTTCACTAAGGGAAATGCACAAGTTGGTGATGGACCTGAAGAGAAGTAACTTGATATACCACAGAGGCCTGAGCCCTCAGAGGAGTAGATAAACCAGAAGGAACCCTGGGGTCCAAAAAAGCACACAGGCAGAAGAGTGGGAGGAGGTGGGAAGGAACACAAAGAGAAGGGAGGAGATGAAAGGGAAGGGGAAGGGAGGGAAACTGGGATGAATACTCAATATGCTTGTAAAAGTAGAAAAAATAAATAATTAAGGTGATAATTTCATAGTAGAGCACTTGCTTAACACATAAGAAACCCTGAGTTCAATCATCAGTACTTCCAGAAAGAAATAGATGTTAAAAACCTCGCTGGCCACGTAAGGTACAGTCCATTATCTCCATCTTATTATTTTGTCATTATGCTCAGAATACATCAAACACAAACAATCAAACATATACCCAAATTTCAAATTCAGAAATGCAATGACCCATATATACCATCTGCAGAATGCTTCAAGTTAGACTTTTCCGACATAGATATAATCTTTCAATCAATGCATGAATCTTCTGAAATGAGAGCCAGTATTCCCTTTTGGGTCATATACTATGTGATAGCATGATATGATCCCTTTTCGTCTAATAATAATAACCCTGGAATTACTATCAAGTAAGATAACGCCAGCATCTTTGAAAACGCAGCTTCCAAATAACATAAATGAATTCCTTTTGTCCCAGTGACACTTACAGGAACTGAATTCTCCGTCCTGCCACTCTTTTCCTAATTATGAACTATACTGGGCAGTCTATGGTAAGAAACTGTAGATTTCCACCATTTGGGGTCTTCCTTCAAAGAAAGAACTTTTTGTCAAGTTCAAATCAGTATTGTACCTGTTAGTCTTCTCTTTTGCTGTGAGAGAACACCCAAAGTCAAGAAACTTAAGGGAGGAAGGGAGATTTATTTAGCTTATGGTTCCAGAGGGGAGATACAGTCCTTCACAACAGGAAAGGCATGGTTAGCTGGAGGAAGCTGGAGTAGGCTTGGCCACAAAGGAGGCCAAGAGCTGCTGCTATAAGCTCAATATCAGACTCACTCACTCAAATAGGGTGGGGCTAACCAACCTCAAGGCCCAACCTCTGTAACTGCATTCTTCCAGTAAGGTTCCGCCTCCCAAAGATGTCATGACTTTCCCAAACACTGGTAGCAACCAAGAATCCAAACACATGAGCCTGTGGATGACAACTCACATTTCAAGCCATGATAAAATGTCAATCAAATGTTACAATGAAATAAACCTATTTTTTAGATATCCACATTGTCTCAGGACTTGGTTTCCATGCTCTCAGTTTTAGAAGATTGTTTGACATTGTGTCCCATTGAAACAAAGGATCAAAAGGATTCAATCATAAAATCTAGAATATGAAAGTTGCAACATCAGAGGAGTAACATTTTCCCCCTTCACTAGGGATCAAATCAAGAGCTTTGCACATGTCGGACAAGTATTCTGCCACAGAGCTCCCTTTGCAAATCTAGAGAAAACTTTCTTTGAAGTATAGCACAGGAGAGTCCCAAAGCCATAGCTGTGTAAGAAGGAGAATTTGTAGAATATATAGAGTCATTAAAAGATTCAAAAAATCTTAACCACAAACCTGAAGGAATTCAAGTAAAAGAAAGAGAAAGATAGTGAATTCATCACTAAATTTAAAATCCGCACAAGAAATTCCCTGGACAGTAAATATTTACAAGATTGAAATAAAAAGATCCTAAATATGGGCTTAATTATAAAGCTATTTTGCAAGTTTTTAGAAAAGCAGGGGTATTTGGGGGTTTGGAGTACTATAAAAAAGCAAAACTCTCATGTTCCACAGCTATTAACATGTGAAACATAAAATACAATGAAATAGCACAGATACTCTGTTAAAAGTACACAGGTAATTCCCAGGTGCAATAGCTTTAAAACCTGAAAGTGATTGATTACACCTAGAGAATAAAAACTAGGGCGTTTCATCATGCAAACTCTGTGATATTATTTGACTTTTAAAACCAAGTACACTCAAAGCTTTGATAAAAGCTAAACATTAACAAAATAATGAAAAGGGATATAAAGTAGACAAACAGTCACATCTGCCCCACTGGAGAGGAATTAAACAGGGCCACTGTTCTTTCCTTTGGATGCTAAGAGGGAGTGCCCCAACCCAGACTCACCTTCTATCACCTTTTCCTCTACCCGCGGTAGGTTTCAGAAATATTGCAACAGAAGAACTGAACCTGCTGCGTGCTTTTTGCTGCTTTGTCTCCAGATGTGACTAAGAAGGAACAAGAAGGCTCTGGAGGAAAAAATATCATCATTGTTTTTAACATAATCATTTTTGATGAAATGACTCCATGTGATATTAGAGCAACAACGTTAAGTCAAGAGCACCTGGAGAGGCTCTGTGTTTCTCTTCTTCAGTTTGTGTCTCAGAATACTCCAAGCCATCTCTCATCACACTGCTGGGTGGCCTGGTAACCAGTCAGTGTACTGGAAAGAAAACAGAGATAGATTAAAAGTGTGCAGTTTCCCCAACATATTTGGTTACTGAAAGAAAATAGCACCATTCTCTAGGTTTCTGTGGACATGCTGACACATTCTCCTTCTGTCTTTGCAGGTAACAGTTTTTCCTTTAAAAAAGGTAGCGAACAGCAGCAGAGCTGTGTCCCTCTGGACATGAGCACAGACACTTCCTGTCTACTCTGTCTAGTCAATAGCTACAGTAGGTACCACACATGCACATGTAACCCGTGAGATCAGAACAACAGACTTAATAGGCAGAAGGTATTAGGTTTCCCCTGTCACACAGGCCAACCCCATAGCAGACACCCCATAAATTCACACCCTCAAACATTCAGGAGACAGGAAGTCGGTACTCATGGTTTGTTCACATTGTTACTAGGAAAAGCTGCCCTAAATGCAACTCTAATTAAAATACACAGATTTCCAGATCATTTTTCCTAACCTACAAAGTAAGTTTGCATACATATTTCCAAGTTTGAAAGGGTCTTAAAGATAGCCATTATTCATCTAATACCAATTATAAAGCACATTTACAGATGAGATCTTACTTCTTCCAAAGGCAACCGAATCCTCTAGCAACAAGAGTTAGAAAGATCTTTTGGCTCTGGCCCAATAACTTTTATCCTGCAATCCTTTTATTTCCTTTGGAACCATAAAAACAAAATTGAGAACAACCTCTTTTTTTTACCTTATAGTCTTTAAAGTGTTTGATAGCAGCTGCCCTCCTCCTCTACCAGCCTCCTTACTCCACCATGGCGTAACGTTATTCACTGTGAAGAGCTGTGTTGCACAAGGCTTTAAGCAGGAGTTGTGTTATGGATTAAGTGTGAGTTGCCCCCTCTTAGACTCATGTGCTTGCATCCTTAGATGAGATTAATGCTTGGGAAGGTTGTAAGACCTTTTAGAAGTGGAGCTTTGCTGGAGGAGGGCACATCACAGTGGGCAGACTTTGAGGTTTGGCATCCCAGTCCTGCTTTATGCATTTGAATCTATAGTTGTTTGGGAAGGTCATGTTACCTTTCAGCGGAGGCTTCCTGAGGAAGGTAGTCACAGGGGTGGGCCTCAAGGTTGGTTATCCCTACCCTGCTTCAGTTAATTAGTCTGCTCTTGCAGTTTTCAGTTCTCTCTCTCTCTCTCTCTCTCTCTCTCTCTCTCTCTCTCTCTCTCTCTCTCTCTCTCTTTCTCTCTTTCTCAGATGTATGTGGCTTAAGCTGCCTCCATCTTCTGCCAGCAACCACACTTTTTCTGTCATAGTTTATTGAATTTCCCCTCTGGAACCTTAAGCTGAATAAATCTCTCTTTCCTCCCCTTAAGTTTCTTGAGTCTGTGGTGTCTCACAGCAAAAGAGAGGAGTAACTGGTGCAAAGTCTGTCAACTCATTTACCTTCACTGAGCAATGGCAGAAACTCAGGCCAATCACAGAGCTTTCATGGTTGGCAGGTGACTGTTCCTTCTTTACTGGTCTCCCTTTCATATAAAAGGTAATGATTTCTTCTAAAACCATGCAGCTTTAAGTCCTCTGAGATTCTCCAGGCTTGACCCAGAGCAAGAAGACAAACAAGAATGCACTGGAATATGTTTCTGCCTCCAAAAGCTCTCATGTGACCCTAAGTGAAAAATATTTCTATATTGTGAAGACAGAAAGTAACAAGGAATAACAAACACTAAAAGGTTATTCCTTGCTGGCCTATTTCTAGCAGTCACAAATGTGCCCAGGTGTTAAAACAAGCCAAAAAAAAAAATGATAGTTATTCAAAAGTGGAACAGTTACAGATTAGACAGGAAAAAATAATGATAGTTGGATGCTACAGTTGTTTTGAGTATGAGTGTACCTGTTTGCAGACTCCTGGCTATCTTTGGGAAATCATCCAATTTGAATTGAATTTGCTCAATTAAAGAAAGATTAGTAACAGGTAACTAAAACCAAATGAATTAACTAGTCAGAGATTGTTTTCACTTTGTATGCATAAAGTCCCTCAGAAAGAGGTTTCTAGTCTTTGGTAATAAGTTAATAGTAGTTTTGTTTCTGTTGAGCATGTATATTGTAGCTATATTTGCCATGGAGTGGATAACAGGTGGTTGAGTGGGATTGTCCATGTGCTAATTTGTTCCTTCACAGTTAACTGTCTTCCTTTACATGTGCATTTTATACCATCAGGCTATATGCCTAAATATATGCAATAAAACTTATTTTTAAGAAAGTAAGGTTGGAAATGTGACCCAGTGGTAGAGTAGAAAAGGCCCAGAATTTTATCCCTAGCACTAAACAAAAGGAGAATAACAAACCACAAAAAGAAAGAAAGGAAAGAAACAAGAAAAAGATACTGTAAAGTTCAAAGCATAACTCTTGGATTTTGATAAACAGCAGTGACATGTAAATCATATGAAATGAATGTATTTTTAAACATGATAGAGCTTGAAGAGAATGGTTTTACCCCAAGCTACAAGACAAAGAAAAGAAGCAAAGAAAAAACAAAAAAGAGCTTGAAAAAGATCTCCAAAGAAGTGCTCAGGTCTAAACAGAACATGAAAATGGCCTCCCACCCCCAGGCTCAAGGAACCTTGTAGAGGAGGGGGTGGTAAGAATGTCTGTGAGTAGGGAGGAATGCCGCCAGACAGTATCCTCCGTTCATGACAGGACTATGCACACAAGAACTCATGGCAGTGATGTCTACTTCTACTAGACCTGCACAACAGCTGGCCTATCAACATTTCGCTATGAATGGGGGAAGATCTCAAGAAATACTATACCTCCCTAGAGACTATTTAAGGCTAATGCCAGACAGAAGAATGGGAGTCATCCAGGTCCCTGTAAGCACTTGGGCACTTGCCGATACAGACATGCCAGATGCAACCCAGTGAGGCACATACGTAAAGAGACATGAAAGTAGGAAGGGCACTGTCTAGAAAGAAGAAGGATGTAGTAGGACGGAGAGGCATGGAATTGGAGAGTAAGATGTCAAAACATATAAATTCATCGTATTTGTGTATAAGGGTACAAAGAATAAAAAAATTAAAAATCTAAAACAAAACTGATATTTGAAAAAAAGGAAATACACTTTCTCACTTACATGTAAAATCTAAAACAAAGAAAATCAAATACACAGAGACTAGAAGGATGGCTGGCCTGGAAGGAAGGAAGGAAGGAAAGCTATGTATATAATATGCTTCCATATTGTTTCTAAAGTAATTACAGGTGTGGTGACAAAAGCCTGTAATCCTAGCAATTGAGAGACAGAAATAAGAAGAACAGAAGTTCAAGAGTATTAGAACAAGATCATTCTCAAGGACACAAAAAAAGTAAGATTATTTTGAAAAATTGGATCAAAAAGTCAGGATCTTTTTAATCATTATTGAGAAAGACTGGAAATATCAGAGAGTCATCTCAGGAATCTAGCAGCCATAGAACCAAACATGGGTTCTTTCTACTTAATTTTTTCTAAGGATGATGTCATGTCAATAATTCAGGAGAGAGAAGAGAAGAAAGAGAGAGAGAGAGACAGAGACAGAGACAGAGAGACAGAGAGAGAGAAAGAGAAAAAGGAGAAGAGAATGAAAGAGAGAAAGAAAGAGAGAGAGAAAGGAAGGAAGGAAGGAAGGAAGGAAGGAAGAAAGGAAAGAAAGAAAGAAAGAAAGAAAGAAAGAAAGAAAGAAAGAAAGAAAGAAAGAAAGAAAGAAAGAGAAAGAAAGAAAGAAAGAAAGAGAAAGAAAGAGAGAAAGAAGAGAAAGAGAAAGGGAGGGAAGGAAGGAGGGAAGGAAGGAAGGAAGGAGAGAAAAGAAGGGAGAGAGGGAAAGAAGGAAAAGGAGGAAAGAGGAAAGGAGAAGAAAAAGTTAGAGGAGAGAGAGGAAAAAGAAAATAGAGGAAAGAAAGGAAGAAAGAAAGATGAGGGAGAGGGGAGAGGGAAAGAGAATGGCAGGTGATAAATTTTCCCTAGATTTTTTTAACACACTGTAACAGTTTATTTTTTTTAATTAAAAATTTAATTATACATTTTAAAATTTTTTACCAGTTCCCTCCCTCCCCCCTCCTCCCCCTCCCCTTCCCCCAGTGCCTCCCCCCCAATTCCCAGAGAGTCCTTTATTGTATACGCCTAACTCTCCATTGGGTCCTCCTCTCCGATGACATATAAGGACCCAGTGGCATTTCCATAAGTCCTTTCTCTTGTTCCCCTTAAGCATAAGATCACTACTATGGCTGTCAATCCCTTGCCTCCAGGGGGTCTCGGTGCCCTTAACAGATGCTAGACTTTATGAGGGCAACAGTGCGCTGGACATTGCGCAGGGCATGCAAAGTCCCATTACGATTGCTTTGGCCCCAACTATTGTTGAGAATCTTGCAAATCGTTGCTCCTCCCATCCTTTTGCTCTTACAATCTTACCGCCCCCTCTTCCGCAAATGTCCCTGAGCTCCAGGATGGGGAGAGATTAGGCTGTCCTAGTTCTATGTGATTGATATAGTCTCTGAAGTTCTGGATTGTGGTTTGTTGATTTTCTTTTGCAGTTTTGCTGCTCCTGCAATTCCCTTCACTCCATTCTGCTGGGCACTGTATGTCACCCCCTGGCCAGAGACAAAAAGCTGTTAAACTGGAGTCTTGTTGTAATAGCACATTCAAGGGTAGATGTAATAAGAGTAGGAAACCTCCCTGAGGGAGGGGTCCATCACCCATTTGCAAAATGATTACTTTTTATCTGCTAGACTATATGCCCTCCCCTTCTGGTGAGATCAGGAAAGAACGTCTGTGAACTTAACCAGGTTTCTCTTTATTTACTTGCAGACCTTGATGGAGGCCTATTTTCTCTGCTGTAACATGGTCTCCTCTCTCCTTGTTTCTGGTGTGGCCCTCCTAACCCATCTCTCTTGTTCATAATCCTTGCAATTACTGTGTTTCATAGGTTTACTTTTGAGTGTCTCAAGGTGGGCTGGGTGAGTTTGGTACTAGGAGCCACCTATTAGGGAGTACATACGGCGCTTAATTTTCTGGGTTTGGGATACTTCACTTAATATAATTCTTTCTAATGACATCCATTTCCCAGCAAATTCCAGTAATTCATCATTTTTGATGGCTGAGTAGTACTCCATTGTATATATGTACCACTGTTTCCGTATCCACTCGTCAACTGTTGGACATTTAGGTTGATTCCATGACTTTGCTATTGTAAACAGTGCTGCTATGAACATGGTCGAGCTTGTGCTATCGAGGCAAACCTCTGCTGCATGGGGAGTTATTCCCAAAAGTGGGATAGCAGGGTCATATGGCATTTCAATCTTTAATTTCTTTAAGAATCTCCAGACGGCTCGCCAGAGTGGCTGTATGAGCCTGCATTCCCACCAACAATGTAGGAGAGTTCCCCTCTCTCCACATCCTCTCCAGCATTTGTCGTTGTTTGTATTGTGGATTTTTGCCATCCTGACCGGGGTGAGATGATATCTCAGGGAAGTTTTGATTTGCATTTCCCTGATGGCGAAGGAAGTGGAGCATTTTTTAAGATAATTGTTAGACATTTTAATTTCATCCCTGGTAAAGTTTCTTTGAAGTTCCAGGGCCCATTTTTTAATTGGGCCAATGTTTTCCTTAGAGTTTAATTTTCTAAGTTCTTTGTGCACTCTGGACAGTAGAGCTCTGTCAGATATGTGGTTAGTGAAGATTTTCTCCCATTCTGTGGGTTGCCTTTGAGCTCGTGTGACAATCTCTTTATCTGAACAGAAGCTCTATAATTTCACAAGATCCCAACTGTTGAGAGTTGGTAGCAGTGACTGTGCCATTGGATGTCTGTTTAGGAACTGTTGGCCTAGCCCAATCAGCTCGAGGGAGTTCCCTATCCTTTCAACTATGGTTTTTATAGTCTCTGACCTGATATCAAGGTCCTTGATCCATTTGGAATTAAGTCTTGTACATGGTGACAAGTACGGGTCCAGCTTTAATCTTCTGCATGTGGAGATCCAGTTTTGCCAGCACCATTTGTTGAAGATGCTGTTCTTTTTCCATTGGATTCTTTGGGCCCCTTTGTCAAAGACCAAATGACTGTAACTTTGTGGGCTTATATCTGGGTCTTCAATCCTTATCCATTCATCTGTGTGTCTATTTTGGAGCCAGTACCAGGCTGTCTTTGTAACTATGGATTTGTAGTATAGACTAAGGTTTGGTATGGCAATACCTCCAGCTGTGTTTTTGTTACTCAGGATTGTTTTTGCTATCCTGGGTCTTTTGTGCCTCCATATGAACTTTGAGATTGTTTGGTCAACTTCTTTGAAGAATTGCTTTGGGATTTTGATTGGTATAGCATTGAATCTGTATATTGCCTTTGGTAGGATGATCATTTTTACGATGTTGATTCTGCCAATCCAGGAACAAGGGAGGTCTTTCCACCTTCTGGTGTCTTCTGCTATTTCTTTCTTTAGGGTTTTAAAGTTTTCATTGTAAAGGTCTTTTACCTCCTTAGTTAGGTTTATACCAAGGTATTTCATTTTTTTAGGGGCTATAGTAAATGGGATTGTTTCTCTCAAGGCTTTTTCACTTCCTTCATCCAGGGCATATAGGAAGGCCTCTGATTTTTGCACATTTATTTTGTATCCTGCCACCCTGCTGAACTTCTCAATTAGTTCCAGGAGCTTCCTGGTGGAGTTTTTGGGATCCCTCAGGTATAAGATCATGTCATCTGCAAATAGGGATAGCTTGACTTCTTCCTTGCCGATTTGAATCCCTCTTATGTCCCTTTCTTGTCTTATGGCTTCAGCTAAGACTTCAAGTACAATATTGAATAGAAGTGGTGAGAGTGGACAGCCTTGTCTAGTTCCTGATCGAAGTGATTCCGGAATGCTTCCAATTGTTCCCCATTGAGCATAATCCTTGCTGTGGGCTTGTTGTATATAGCTTTTATTATATTGATAAAGGTTCCTTCCATTCCCACTGTCTCTAGCGTTTTGATCATAAAAGGCTGTTGGATCTTGTCAAAAGCTTTTTCTGCATCTATCGAGAGTATCATGTGGTCTTGGACTTTGGACTGGTTTACATGATGAATTACATTTATTGATTTGCGTATGTTGAACCAACCTTGTGTGCCGGGGATGAAGCCTACTTGGTCCCCATGAATGATGTTTTTAATATGTTTTTGAATCCGATTTGCTAAGACTTTGTTGAGAATCTTTGCGTCTGTGTTCATCAGGGAGATCGGCCTATAGTTTTCTTTTTTAAGTGAATCTTTATTAGGTTTTGGGATTAAAACGATATTAGCTTCATAGAAGGTATTTGGTAGTGTTCCTTCCTTTGCTATTTGATGGAACAGTTTAAGGAGTATTGGTATTATTAACTCCTTAAATGTCTGGTAGAACTCTGTGCTGAATCCATCTGGTCCAGGACATTTTTTGGTGGGAAGATTCGAGATTACTTCCTCAATTTCCTTATGTGTTATAGGACTATTTAAATAATTCACAACTTCCTGATTCAATTTAGGTAAGTTGTGTTTACTTAGAAATTCATCCATCACTTTTGTGTTGTCAAACTTCACAGAGTATAAGTTTTTGAAATATGATGTTATAATTCTCTGGATTTCTTGGGTATCAGTAGTGATAACTCCATGTTCATTTCTAATTTTGTTAATTTGGGTTTTCTCTCTCTTGCTTTTGGTTAGTTTAGCTAGGGGTGTATCAATCTTGTTGATTTTTTCAAAGAACCAGCTTTTTGATTGGTTGATTTTTTCTATCGTTTTCTTAGTCTCGATTTCAGATATTTCTCCCCTTATTTTGTTAATCTCTTCTCTTCTACTGCTTTTGGGATCAGATTGCTCTAGTTTCTCTAAAGCTTTAAGCTGCATTGTTAAGTTGTTTATTTCTGATGTTTCCATTTTTTTGACGTGGGCATTAAGAGCTATGAACTTACCTCTTAGAACAGCTTTCATTGTGTCCCAGAGATTTTGGTAAGTTGTATTTTCGTTATCATTCACTTTCAGGAAATCTTGAATTTCCTTTTTAATTTCTTCCTGAATCCAGTTCTCATTCAGCATCATAGTATTAAGTTTCCAGGAGTTAGTGTATTTTCTCTTGTTTGATGTGTTGTGGATGTCCAGCTTTAGGCCGTGGTGGTCTGATAGGGCACAGGTTAGAATTTCAACTTTCTTGTATATGTGTAGATTCATTTTGTGGCCCAGTATGTGATCTATTTTGGAGAAAGTTCCGTGCGCTGCTGAGAAAAATGTGTATTCTTTGGTGCGTGGGTGAAAAGTTCGATAGAGATCTGTGAGGTCCATTTCTTTCAGGGTTTGATTAAGTTCCAAAGTGTCTCTGTTAAGCTTTTGACCTGTTGATCTATCCCATGTAGAGAGGGCGGTGTTGAAGTCCCCGAGAATTATCGTTTGGGGGTTGATTTCATGCTTTAGACGCTGTAGGGTTTTCTTAATGAATGTGGAGGGGCCCGTATTGGGTGCATATATGTTCAGTATTGTGAAATCTTCCTGGTGAATTGTACCTGTGACTAAAATGTAGTATCCATCCGTGTCTCTTATAATTTTTTTTGGTTTGAAATCCACTTTGTCTGATAGCATAATGGCTACCCCTGCCTGTTTTCTGCTTCCATTTGCTTGTAGAATTGTTGACCAGCCTTTTATTTTTAGAGCGTGCCTATCTTTTGTGGTGAGATGGGTTTCCTGCAGGCAACAGATTGATGGATTGTGATTTTTAATCCAAGTTTGTAATCTGTGTCTCTTGATCGGTGAATTAAGTCCATTAACATTTAGTGTTATAATGGAGAAACTATTGTTAATTCCAGACATTTATTATGTTTAGTAGCTTTTATAAGTATATTGCTTCGCTTTTAATGGTGTTATATTTGCCTTCTGTTCTCCTGGATATGCCTGTTTTTTTCTTCACGCTTGAGTATCATTTCTAGCAGTTTTTGAAGGCCTGGTTTGGTGGCCATGTATCCCTTCAAGTTGTCTTTGTGCTGGAAAATTTTTCTTTCTCCCTCGATCATGACTGATAGTTTTGCAGGGTAAATCAGCCTGGGTTGACATTTTTGCTCATTCAATACTTGAAGTATGTCTCTCCAAGTTCTTCTTGCTTTTACTGTTTCGACTGAGAAGTCATTTGTTATTTTAATAGGTTTGCCTTTAAAAGTGACTTGTTTTTTCTCCCTTGAGGCTCTCAGCACCAGTTCTTTATCTTGAATGTGGAGTGTTTTAACTATTATTTGCTGCGGTGTGCTTCTATTTTGGTCGTATCTGTTTGGGGTGCGGAATGCCTCTTGTATATGGATGGGCCTCTCTTTTTTTAGATGAGGAAAGTTTTCCTTGATGATCGTTTGAAAAATTTCCTCAGGGGTGGTATTTTGAGATTCTTGCTCCGGTATTCCATGAATACGCATGTTAGGCTTCTTCAGGGTGTCCCATATCTCTTGGATATTTCTCTCAAGTATCTTTTTGGCTTTAACAACCTCTTCCATTGAGCTGGTTAGTACTCCCACTTTATCTTCAAGGTCTGAAATTCTGTTTTCTGCTTCATTAGTTCTGTTGATAAGACTCTCTGTGGCGTTCTGGGTTGAAGATAACTTGTCTTTTAGCTCAGTTTTAAACTCTGCTTGAGTTTGTTTTAACTCCTCTATGCCACTTTTTGTTTCTTGCACTGTTTTTCTCAACTCCTCCAGATGTCTGTTGTGTTCCTCTTCAAAGCGATTGATTCGATTATGTAATTCCTCCCGGATTTCCTCTTTCATAGTATTGAACATGGTAATGATCATATTTTGAAAGTCGTTATCCTGGGTCAGGCTTTCTTGGCCTTTTTCCGCGGGTTTGTTCTTGTTGGAATCTAACATTATGGGATTAATTTCTTCAGTGGGAAATTTGTTTACTTGAGTGTTGCTTCTCATGGATTTGCACTTTGACTTTGGCATTGTCATTTTAACTCTTAAGATCTCTCAATTTCACTAAACTGAATTATTTGGCCTGGGGTACTGGTGGGCGGGTCCCGAACGGGGACTCACCTAGGGCGTGGGGTGAGGCCCGGGTGGACCGCACGCGTCCGGCGGAGCGGGGTGGGGTGAAAAGGGACGATGGGCGCGTCGGCGTGGAGCTATTTAACCGGAGGGCAGCTGGGGCGGGGCCCGGGCGCAGGGGGAGGTCCTCCTCCTCCCTCGGCCCCCGCGCGGCTCCAGCTGGATGGCGGGAGTCGGAGCCGGGTCCCTGTAGGCTGACCTGGGGGTCCTAGAGCGCGCGGTGAGAGCCCGGCTGGATCTCGCGTACGCATCCCGACCAGCGGAGCAGGGGGGGGGTGGCGGCGAAAGGGGACTGTAACAGTTTAAATCAAGAAAAACATTTTAGCTTCCTTGTGTTTAAATAAAAGTCAAATGTTGAATTGAATATGAAATATTAAGTATTAATGTTTTACTGATCAGTGGATGAGTTTTGGAGAAAATTTTAAAAAGGATGTGACCAACAAACCAGCCTGTTGTAAAGGAATTTTCCTTGTGGGTTTTTAGTACATGTAGAAGTTATGAAAAGAATGAGGCATATCTTTTAATTCTTATTTGTGTGTGCATGTGTTATGCATGTCTATATGTGTGTGTATGCATGCTTGTTCATGGTTCTATGCATGTGGGCACAGGTCAGAGATGGAAAAGAGATCTGGGGTCCCCTATTGCTCTAAGCCTCTGTTCCATGTGACAAGCAAGGTCTCCCACTGAAACCGCAGCTCACCACTCTTTAGCTAAGTTTGTGAATAGCAAACCCCAGTCTCTATCGCCAGCATCCTCTGCCTCCTCAATGGTGGAGCAAAGGTACCCAGGACCACTCCTGGCTTTCCTATAGTTCTCACATTTGTGTAGCAAGTGCTCTTACTCGGTGAACCATCTCCCCAGCCCCAAGAACAATGTTTATCTAATAAGCAACACAGATTTTTAAAGGTACCTACAATGATGTCAGGAAAGTTAAATTCTAATGTCATAAGAGATAGAGACCATCCTGCAAAGGGGAGACTAATCCCCCCTCCCCGCCCCCGCCGTCTCTTACTCTTATTCCATGTACCTTTGAATCTCCTCTTCTAGCAAGATTTCATTTAAATAGCCTTTTATCTTTGATTAGGAGGTGACCTCCAATACCAACCAGGAAGGAGCCAAGGATAGTGCAGGAACAGCAAAACTGAAAACAACAACAAACCATAATCCAGAACAGAAGAGACCCTACATTAATCACCTGGAACCAGACCAGCCAAATCTATCCTCGTCCTAAAGCTCAGGGAATTTGCGGAAGAGGGGGTGGCAAAATTGTAAGAGCCTAAAGATGGGGAGGACCAACAATATGCAAGATACTCCACACAAGTTTGGGCTGCAGTATCTATAATGGGACTTTGCTTGACCTGCAAAATGACTGGCATGTCAATGACCCCCCCAAAGTCTAGCATGGATCACAGGCACTAGGATGCTTAGAGGCACGGGATTCACAGTCATAATAGTGTTCCCATACCAAAGGGGAGCCCAAGAAAGAGCTCTGGGCAATGCCAATGAGTCCTTACACCTCACTAGAGTGGAGGACTCAGAGGGAAGTTTGGCATTCACACAAAAGGATGCTCCAGGGAATGGGAGGGGGAAGGGGGAGACACTGGGGAAAGGGGAGGGTGGGGATGAAAGGAAGAGGAAAGGGGTGCAGGGTACAAGGGGGACTGGGAAGGGATGGAGGGAGGGAAAGGAACAAGATACCTATTAAGCTTGTATGATTGGGGAAAAATAAATTTAAAAATAATAATAATAATAATTCTGAACATCTGTCAAAAAAAAGAGATAGAGAACAAAAAGTTTCCTAGTCAGATTTAAAGCAGGTAGAGCAGGATGGTGAAGTAGACTTGCCTGAGGAATGGTGTTATTCTATTTGAATGAAGATAGCCTTTCCTTTGCTTTCATGGTTCCCTGGAGAACAATCTCTGCACAGAAGGTAGAGACGTCCTATGGTCCCTCCCAACCACAGCAGAAGGAGCTCCAGGGACATTTCACTCTGCAGCAGATTGTTCAGATTTGGGATAAATATCACCAGAATGTGACTCTAAATCCAAAAAAAAAAAACTTTCTTGGAAGTTTAGAAATGGAGAGGCAACTTTGCACAGAGCACAGACATCAAAGGACTGAGATGATTATACTAGGAAAATGGTCATGGGCATATGTAGTTATTATAGATATATAAATATATATTTTATATATATACATATATGCAAAGAATTATAGTCCTCCTTGCAACTGAAAATAAAACCTTAAGTTTTATAAGCCACTTCAATATTAGGCCAGAGATTATAAAAACCCTAGCTGAAAGGGTAGGGACCTCCCTCGAGCTGGACTAAGCCAACAATTCCAAAAGAGAAATCCAATAGCATAGTCACTACAACCAACACTCAACAAATGGGATCTTATCAAATTAAAGAGCTTCTGTTCAAATAAAGAGATTGTAAACCAAGCAAAAAGGCAACCCACAGAAAGAGGGAAAATCTTCACTAAACACATATCTGATAGAGCTTTATTATCCAAAGTATACAAAGAACTTAGAAAACTGAACACCAAGGAAATAAATGGCCCAATTAAAAAATGGGCCTGGGAGCTCAAAAGAAATTTTTCCAGGGACAAATTTGAAATGTCTAACAAATACCTTAAAAAATGCTCCACATTCTTACCCATCAGGGAAATGCAAATCAAAACCTCCCTGAGATATCATCTAACCTCAATCAGGATGGCAAAAATCCACAATACAAACAACACCAAATGCTGGAGAGGATGTGGCGAGAAAGGAACTCTCCTACATTGCTGGTGGGAATGCAGGCTTATACAACCACTCTGGGATCAGTCTGGCAATTTTTTAAAAAGTTAAAGATTGAAATGCCATATGACCCTGCTATTCAAATTCTGGGAATAATCCCCCATAAAGCAAAAATTCACCTCAATGACACAAGCACAACCATGTTCATAGCAGCACTATTTACAATAACAAAGTCATGTAATCAACCCAAATGCCCAACAGTTGACAAGTGGATAAGGAAAATGTGGTACATTTATACAATGGAATTCTACTCAGCCATCAAAAAAGATGAATAAATGAAATTTACTGGGAAATGGATAGAATTAGAAAAAATTATGTTGAATGAAGTATCCCAGACACAGAAAATTAAGCGCCATATGTACTCCCTAACAGGGGGATCCTAGTACCGAACCCACTTAGTGACATATTCAAAGATAAATCTCTGTAATACCTACAGTAATTGCAAAGATTATAAAGAGGAAGGAAGGGAAAGGAGGGCATCCCCCCAGAAATAAGGAGATAGGGGATTATGTTACAGCAGAGAAAATAGGTCACCATCAAGTATTGCAAGTAAGTAGTGAGACATCTGGTTATGCTCACCCACTTTCCTTCCTGGTCATTTGCAACTGAGGGAGTTTGATCTCACCAGTCAGGAAGTGCATAGAGTCTAGCAGATAGATGGTAACCATCCTGCAAATGCGAGACTGACCCGACCCCCCCCCCGCTTCACTGCAGTCTCCTACTTCTATTCCATCTACCTTTGAATCTACTCTTATAGTAAGACTCCATTTAAACAGTCTTTTATCTCTGGCTAGAAGGTGACCGCTAATACCAATCAAGATGGAGCCAAGGGCAGTGCAGGAACAGCAAAACTGAAAACAACAACCAACCATAATTCAGAACATCAGAGACTCTACATTAATCACCTGGAACCAGACCAGCCAAATCTCTCCCCATCCTAAAGCTCAGGGAAACTTGCGGAAGAGGGGGCAGCAAGATTGTAAGAGCCTAAAGATGGGGAGGAGCAATGATACGCAAGATACTCCATACAAGTTAGGGCCACAGTAGCCATAATCAGACTTTGCATGACCTACACAATGACTGATGGGTCAATGACCCCCCTAAAGTCTAGCATAGATCACAAGCACTAGGATCCTTAGAGGCAAGGGATTAACAGACACAATAGTGTTCCCATACTAAAAAGGGGAGCACAAGAAAGGGCTCTGGGCAATGCCACTGGGTCCTTACACCTCATTAGAGTGGAGGACCCAGAGGGAAGTTTTATTTTCACACTAAAGGATGCTCCAAGAAATGGGAGGGGGAAGAAGGGGCACTGGGAGAAAGGGAGGGAGGGGAGTGAAAGGAAGGGAATAGGGTGGGAGGGTGCAAGGGGGACTGAGGAGGAATGCAGGGAGGTAGGGGACAGGATACCTATTAAGTTTGTATGATTGGGAAAAAAATAAATAAACATAATGGAAAAAAAGTCACTGTTAAGAAAAGGACATTCAGCATTTTGATAGCAGGCATTTTTTGTTTTTAATATATCTGAATTTACTGATTGTTTATTATACTAAATATTATACTAAATAACAACATATTTAATATAGTCATATTAAATTATATATTTGTACCATATGAAATTATGCTAAATATAAGTATATTAAATAACTATACTATTTATTTCATTTTTCAAAACATTTGCTTAAAAGCAACTTAGATTCCTTTTTACTAAAAAATATCATTGGTTTTTCTATTAACCAATGGTCCATTATTATTGTTTCATACCATATGAATTATATGACAAACTAGCATCAAATCTATGAATGATATCAGTATTAGTACGAGACAATTTAATTCAAGTTGCAAAAAAGTAATCTCCATTTCAGCAGTTATGCTAAATTTCTGAAATCATGAAATCCTTTTTAAATTGATTATTTCTCATATGATGCTCAGAGATACAAGTGTACCATGACATCCACATTCCTTCTTCATCAACTAAGTGATGACAACTACATTTCAAAAATAATGTATTTGAATATTAAATATATATGGATGTATGCAGACATATACTCGCACACACACATAGAGATTGTTTTGTGTTTAGCTTTGGTTTGGGACAATGAATGTAAAGCCATAGGATTTTATTTTCCCCAAGACACAAATTTTAACCAAAAGCATATATCTAGCTCTGTCACCTATCCAAGCAGTATTGTTAGGACCTGGGTGTGATTGCAGCTTGAGACACCTTCAAGCTAAAGCCATTTGGTGGTGGTGATAGTTCTATGTGGGAGCTGAATAGGGTGGGTAGAAAGCTGTACAATGAGAGCAATATCTTAACAATTAATGTGATTTCCAGACTAGTGTATTGGTCTTGATGGTCCACCAGAACAAAATCCTGTTGCTGAAGGCACCCCACACTTCAGTCTTTAGAGTCAGGTTGGAATTGAGCTGGAAGCTTCATCGTGCCCAAAGGTGCTGAACGGGTACTGTGGGAGAAAGGCTTTCAGTGTTCTTATACATTTTTGAACTCTGAAAACAATAATGACCTCTTAGACAAAGTGTTTTCCTCTGATACGACAGTGGCAGACTATTGTGGATGCAACCAACCGCTTTTGCATTGGACCTTCCAACTCCACAGAAGAGAACTCACACCTGGTACTATAAATTTGGTCAAGAGTCGATGACTGGGAAGGTCATGGCCCAAAGGGGAAACCTACTGTTGAATTGCTAAATGATCATGTTATCCAAGTAAATATTCATGTTCATAGGCTACTGCTATGCTCAGACAACTTCAGAGAAGAGTCTTATTGCAGTGGGAGACAGTTAATACTGAGACTTGTAACTTTCAAAGTGTTGAGAATAAGTGACAGTGGAGTGCTCAGGCTGGGTAGGACAGAACACCAGGGAAAAGAGATTTGAAAGAATATAAGATCCATAGTATGGAAAGATGTTGATAAAAACACATCGTCTGAAAATGAGATGGCCATTACACTCATGATCTCACTGCAGCTGTGGTGATCTGCACAACCACAAGAATGGCCCTGTCATGATTTCATCATGCATGGGGGAAAGACTCATGAGGTTTCACCCCTGCTTGAGAGACTATTGAAAGTGTATCATTTTGTTCAGTGCTGTAGCCACTGATAACTCGCCCATGTTTCAATAAGTAACTTCATATCCCTACTTATACAAGCAACCCTAAATAAATTCAGTGGTCATACACAAATGGAAGACTGGAATGTAGAATTGGGGTTGGAAGGATGACTCAGTAGTTTAAAAACTTTGCCTCACAAGCAAAGAGACCTGAGTTTGGATCCCCACATCGCACATAAAAATGTCTGGCCAATGTAGTGGCCCATCTGTGATTCTAACCCAGGAAGACAGGGCCTAGAAATCCCCAGAACAAGCTGGCTAGTCAGACTAGCCCTAATGGCATACTCTGGGTTTAATTAGAGACCCGGGCTTAAAATATTAGTGTGGAAGAGCTGATGGACAATGATTCCCAATATTACCCATAGGCTTCAACAGACACACACACTGAAGTGCACTCATCTACACGTAGCAACAGACATATGCCCATCCACATGCAAAACACCCACAAACATGTTTACACACCCTATATACACATAATGTAAGAAAACAAAAGAAAGTAGGAGGGCAACTTGTTGGAAAGAAGAGAGGTTCATTGAGAGAGGAATGGGTAATGCAAGAGGGCAATTGGGTATGAACAGGACTAGAATTCATTACATGCATGTATGAAACTGTAAGATATAAAAAAACTAAAGAGTATGCTTTCTCTTTTTTTTCTAAGTACATTATCTAGCAGGCATGTGAGATACAACATTGTTGCATACAAAGTTAGTGCTCACGAACCATGTAATAAACAATCTTGCACTGTTTTAAGTAAGTTTACAACTTTGCATTTACCTGCAGGTTAGGCACACATGAGTCCTAAAGTATTTCATTGGGGTGGTTGATTGGAAGGAAGACTGTGATGAATAATTAAAAGCACACAAAGAATACAGAGAAACACCAGGTTCTGCTATCTACAGAGAATTGGGCAACAAGATTCATAATAGTGATTTGAGAGATGATTTTCTAAATAATTTAATTCTAAACGCCTTTGGCCAATCAGTCACCAACCCAAAAAGAACCAGATTCTACAGTATTTCTAGAGCATAAGAATAATAGTCTTAGCTAGAATCAGGAGATGTAGGGAAATCAAAGGAAAAACTCATCCCCTCCAATGCATAGTGATGGTTTAAATTAGAAAAGGAGAGAAACACACAGAGTGAAGAGACCTAATGTGGGTCATCCGAAGAGCAAGAACAGTATTATATGGTTGAAGGAAGTTTCTTCTCTCCCCCTTCAGACTCAGGTAGGAGATGAGCTGCTCCAGCTGCTACCTGGGATGAGACCACTTCAGTTTAACAAGAAAGTACAAACATATGGGGTGGAGGAGGCTTGAGAATCAGCCCTTTCTGAATCACCTGGGTTCTCAGATGGCACGTGAAGGAACGGAGAGTCTGGCCAGAGGCAACAGGAGCTGCTTGTCAACAGCCCATCCCAAAGGACTTGAGCAAGAGCTACAAGACAAACCCAAAAGACAAGGAGATTTCTTATTGGACACAACAGAAGACTCTAGCTCCTGTCAGGCAGGGTACAAAAAGATGCCAAGCCACCTTCATCTCCAAGGCTGGAGGGACCCATGCAAAGTAGTTACACTGGGCAGCATCCGTTCAACAAGAAATCACTGTTGACTCACTTAAGGGCTTGCAATCACTCCTTCTCCCCCACACCAAGGACCACATGAGCCATGTTTCTCCATCCACCCTAGGAAGAAAAGCAGGGGGAAAGGAAGGCACTAAATGACTGAGAAGACTATTTTCTAAATGAAATATATATACATACATGTATACATATACATATATCTCAGATCCTAGTAAGCTTTAATTTTTTTACAAAATTGTATGTATTTATGAGTACATTCATGTGAACATGTGAATGTGGGCACATGTTGTCATCAAGCACATATGATGGTAGGAGAACAACTTTGTGATTGGTGCTGGTTTTCCCACACAATTTTACATGGGTGCCATGGATCAAAATCAGATGGTCAGGTTTCAAATACTTTTTATCAGCTGAGCCATCTCACCCACCTTCAGACAAGCTTTAAAAACTATATAGAACTTCAACTTTTTTCTTGCTAATTAGTAAGCAGACTAATTAGTCATGGCTGTAATAACGAAATTGTGCAAAGGCAGCTATGCAATTTAAACAAAAGAAGTTGCTTTTGTTATGCATTCTCATGAGTGGGTTTGCAGTTGTGATCTGCTATTCTTGGTTCTGCTCATCTGCAAAAAATCTTAATTCAAATTGTCAGTTCTTCATGGTGAGGCCGTAGACATGACCTAAAAATATTAATCTTTATACCACAGAAAGGTCCAAACACAAATCTATCTAAACATCTAAATTTGAAGGCTAATTCAGAGGACAAGAACTGGGGTCCTTTGTAATTCTGTTTTCTCCTTCAAAAGCTCCAAAGCAAACCCTGAATTCCAATCCCTCGCTTGTCTCCCTGTTGGTCCGGTCTGTTTATCTATTGTCTGAGCGTCTCTCTGCATCCCAGGTTTTTTTACCCTATGTTCTGGATATTACATCTTTTGATCAGGACTCTTCCTCGCGGTGACTATCACACTTGTTCTACATCACCTTAGGCACATTTTGATGAACGAATTCTTTCAGAAATCCTTGCCCAGAACATGCACCTCTATTCTCTGCCTGTGTCCTTTGTTATCCTGGGCTCACACAGCATTTGCCTGTAACATTCTCTTTGTAACAAGAATACTTTCTCCCCCTCCTCTGCACATGAATGGATGGAGCACAAAAACTGCATGTCCTAGGGCTCTGTGCAAAGATGTTACAAGATTTCTGATGCAGAGCTGTTAAACACCTATACCCCACAGTTTATGGGTTTACCCAATTGATTGCTAGCATTTTAGACAAAGCAACCTCTCCATTGCAATTTTCCCTGGATTTATGTTTCTAAGTACACTTTTGACAGCAGTTACTTGCTGCTTTGGATGAATTGCTGAGAATTTTAGCATTTATTATTATTATTATTATCATACTTCTGAATGTATTAAACTTTCGTAGTTACATGAGTACATTACGTTCAGTGAATCATTAGAATTTTAGAACTTAAGGAAGTTGTGTTTAATGAGATTGTAGAAAACCTTTGCTTGGGGACATTTCATAGTCTAATAATTTAGATTTTTACTTCTCTGTGAAACCCAGTGATAATTTTTCAATAATGCAGTAAAACTTTCAAAAACATAAAAGGAGCAGTGCCTATCCTGTTCTGTTCTCACATAAACACATTTTTAAAATACAAAGCATATGAAAGTATTTCATTTCTATGAATTGGGCACTGAGACAATAAACAACACATTATGAAGATCAAAGCTAATTGTTTCATGTTTTCTTAATTCATAAAAGGATATAGTTTCCTTTTATCAGGGCACAATTGACTCTCAACAGTTTAACCTGGACAGAAAAAAGGGAAAGTCTAGAATTAATGTCATGCTAAATATGCCACCCCTGGTTCTGAGGTCAATGAGATGCAAACAAGAGAATGTAGTTGTTAACAGGAGCACATAGTTCCAAGGACATATATTCATGTACTCAGTGAGAAATAACCAGTCTCCTGTTTTTTCCCATGTACTGAATTTTGTGCTCGAGAGAATACAGGACCCAATCTCATAAGCTAGTAGAGAAAAGCAAGATATGCATAAATTATCTTATTAATACAGGAAACAGAATGGTCACATCAACCTGAACAGCAAATAGGAAGAGACTCTAAAGAAGAATGAATTTACTCATGAATGAGCTACAGACTTGTGAACCTAGGGTACAAATACTACAGTGAGCCATGGAGGGTTATCGTATACCCAGTGAGGCAAAGGAAAGACAAAGATTTTAAAGGTAAAATGAGGATGATTATATAAAGTTGTTTTGAAACAATTATCCTTAGATACATGAATTAATAAAAATAAATATGGCAACAGTCTTAGTGACCAGGCAGTTGTTAGACAGATGTACTCATGTGGTGACCTTTGTCCAAAGTCATGGTTAGATGGACAATCCTGTATGGTTCCTGTTACTTAGCATGCACATTGTACATGAGGATCCTCTCATCATGACCTCTTGACTCCATTTGTAGTGACACAAATGACTCCATTTTGGCGCTGATGACTACAACAGAAACAGTAGCAGCCAAAATGCTCAACAAGTATCAAAGAAAACCTTATTGTTAGGAACACTAATGATGCACAGAAATAATTTGAAGTGGAAGAGGAACTTTGAATAGAGCTTGAAGAATGAGCATTTCCTTATCAGACATGAACATGTGGCTGTCCCAAGTGGGTAATACAATTTAAATATGGAAAGATAGAGCCTGTTTGCCTGTTAATGGTGAAGGAGGCAAGTATAGGGAATAGCTAAGGAACATGTGTCTCCAACTGGGCTTGACTAAGTGCCTCCACATACACTCTTCTGGCCATGTACTTGGCAGCTTAAGTTCTTGACTTGCACACACTAAATACACACATCCTTCTCTGAATAATGCACCTACCACCCTCATATCTCCCACTTGTATTGACCTACATGGTCACTCTTTTATAAACAATGGAATAGGTTTTTCTTCCTTTATTAATCATCAAACATGGACAGTTTCTACTCAAATGTATTCCCAACATTTTTAGATATAAAGAATAGAGGAGTTGATCTGGCCTGAACTGGTTTGATGTGAACATCGAATAGAGCAATCTATTCACTTCTAAGAGAACTTTAAGATGCATCCCTTATTTATCATCTTATACCTATGCATATGATTAAAATCAGATGTGTTATAGGAAGAGCTATGCCCAGTAGGAAAAAATGACTAGAAAACTTAACCTATCAATCGAAAAATAAATAAATAAACCACTCAAATTATACTCTTTAACAACCAATTCCTTCTTCCTTCAGATCCATTAACAAACTTCATGCAACAAACCAGGGCCCTTGAGTCTCTTCAGTCACGTGACCCACAACTCCCTTACTGTGTACCCTGACTTTTCTATTACTTTTCTCTGAATAAAAATTTTCTTTGCTTCTTTTACCACCCTGTACGGACTTATATTTTATTCTTAAATAGCAGAGTGCAAGAGTCTGGAAACACCCAGTCCAGACCCCCATCACCAGGAACAATGGCATGAATGTTCCTAGAAGTCAGAGGCAATGGCAGGATGGCAGTGGAACAGACAGCAATAGAAAGGAGAGTAAATGCTGTCAAGAGGGTAAAAGACAGGAGAGAAACCGTCTTCTAGGCCAGCTCTTGATCTGAACAAAGCAAAAAGCTGTCAGGAAATCAGAACCATTTTCAAAAGCTGTGTAACTGAGGAATATAGTTTTGTTGAACAAACAATAAAGTAAGTTATTTGAGAGTATAATCCCCTAGAACTGGAACTGCTGACCGTGTTGGGTGTACCGCCTTCCTGCTGTATTAGTTCAAGTTGGTTGATTTAAGAATCTGTGTCTCATTAGAAGTAAAAAATGTAAACAGAATCAAACAAAATTTGCATGAAATGTTTTATTCAACTGAGTTTTTCCCTGAATCTCAAGTTGTCTAGAGAAAAACAAAAACCATGGAAGACTGTTAACTGAATCCAATTTTTATATGATCTCTGTGTATGTCAGCCATCATTTTGCAGTAGAGCTGTGAATAGAATAAAGATTCGTTTGCTTATTTTTTTCCAAAACCACAGAGATATCTGTGGCCAATAAGGCTTCTAAAGGAATTATTCCAAGAAATCTAGATTCCTGTGCATTATCATTTAGAAGCAGGGTTGTAGTTATTGTGAAAGCAAAGCATTTTTCCTTCAAAAAGAAAGCGAGAGGTGGTTTTAGTCTAAGCTGACTGCACACACCACTGCCCTCCTTTTTTTGATTCTGACAGCATGGGTCCTGTAGAGACAAGGAAGAGCATTAAGAATGTGGATCAAATTGTCCACCAAGACTCTGTACCACTATGGATTTCTGTTCATTGTTTACTGCAAGTTACTGTCTGTGCCCTGTAACTTATAGAAACATTCAGACATAACAGTTCGAGAACCATTGCCTTGGTAGTGTCAGTTAAGGGGATTTTAATGAAACGACTTTTCCACTGGGACCGTGTAACACAAAACAACCACATAAAGCCCCGATCCAGCAAAATTTTCATATTCAAGCCTCAAGCAGATTAAAAGGTAGGGCCACATGATAGCCAGGGTTGTAGAAAAGTATTTTTTCTCACTGATTTCTTTTTCCACTCTTTTTTTTTCAGTAATTCAACCAATATGACTGCTTCAAAAGAAGAGTTAAGGCCAGTGCACACTGGAAAGAGAATCTTAATTTTCTAATAGCTTAATGACTAGAAACACACATGAAAAGAAAGCTGAAGAAGCAGGTGCTTATCATACCAAATTTTCACTCTGAGGAAAAACATCCATATTTTCTTCTATGAAAGTACTTAGGTATGCAAGAAATTGTCACATAGTGAACTTTTACTGTGCATTAGTAAAGTAAATAGTTTAATATTTATGACCCAAGAAGCCTGTTGTACCCCCCTTTTAGAAAACAAAATACCTTGCTTTAGAGAGTGCAAAATACCTTGCACTCTCACCAAAAACATTCATAGATCCCAAAGTGACATTGGTCAGCGTGGAAGAGCAGGTCCATAGCAGCATGAATCTCTCTCAAAAGCAAAGAGAATAACAAAAATAATAGCAGTGTCTTATAATCCAACTGGCAAAGAGTTGCAAATCTAGGTCTGGTAAACCTGCTTTTTTTAAAGATATGTACACACAGCCAATCAAGTTGGCCACCAATTTCAGAAATGTTCTAAAATACAGGACACTTACACTTCTCTGATACTGCACAGAGCACATGGACTTGAGCCAAAGTGACTGACACATAATCCCTGTCCATAAGAAGCTCCACAACTTGAGACGGAAGGAAGAGGTGAGGCCAGGAAAACTGTAAGAGAGTTAAGCACCAGCAAATTCTTCATGTCGGGAAAACTATCACTCAGTTTTTTAAACCCACATGGATCAAAATCTTTCAAAGTCATCTTTCAACCTCCACACCTCAAAGGAAGACTTACCTATTTCCCTGGATACTTTGAAGAACAGTCAGTGTGGGAAGAAGAAAGGTAGAATATCCCACTCAAGCGGCATACAAGAAAATGCTGCCTAACTTTGCTTCACTTTCTGTGAAGTCAACAATTTCCTATACTAAGAAAGATTCCTTTCTAAGAAAAGAAAACAGCTGTGGTCCTTCACGTAAGTCTTAACACTCAATCTGCAGATGGTTCATGTGGAAGTTACTCTTTCTCCTGATATGAGATACCACTCAGACTCAAGTAACTTAAAGGGATAAAGGGAAATTTATTTGGCTTATAGTTCCAGAGTGGAGATACTGTTCTTTATAGCAGGAAAGGCATAACTGGCAGGAAGAAACTGAAGGCAGCCTAAGTCATGTCTAACATGGAGATTGAGAGAGCTTATGTTGCAAACTGCATAAGTAAATTGCTCGCAGAAGCAAGGTGGAGCTAGCCAACCTCAAAGCCTGTGCCCTGTGATATGTCTTCCTCCAGCAAGGCTCCACCTCCTAAAGTAGCCATAACATTCCCACAAATCAACTAAGGATTCAAACATATGAGCCTATTGAGGACAAATCACATTCAAACCATGACAGTTTACAACAATAACTCCTGCTACACTGAGCATTGTGGTGCATGCCTGTAACATCATCTATTTGGGAGACTGAAGTGGAAGCATCATAAATTCAAGGCCAGCCTGAGTTACATAACAAAACTCTATCTCAAAAGGAAATATAAGATTGAAGTCATGGCTCACTGATAGGATGATTACCTAGTGTGTGTGTAACCCTGGGTTTGATCCTCAGTACTGTAATAACAATAGCAATAATTAATAGGAGTCCCTACCTCATGGTATCACTGCCAGAATTAAAATAAAATGGTCAAGAAATAAATAAAGAGCCTAGTACCATCAATCAGTGCCTAATAAATACCTTGTTAAGTCTTAGAGATTGTGGTCACGTGATATGCCATCCTAAAACCTATTAATAGCCATAGAAAAAGCAACATTTTACATTCTATTTAGATTATATCTACTTTTTTTTAAAATTGAAAGCATTTTGAAGATGCCAAATGAATTGTAACATTTCTGAAATTTAGTCAAATGCCTTATTGTACCAATGTTATTGATCTTTCTAATGAATGAATAATTTCCTTTTTGGATAGTTCTGTAAAGCTTAATGATGAAAAGATAAACAGCAGTTTTAGATAAAGTAGCAATGCTACTAGTAACATATCCAGGAGAATAAGAGGGGATGAGGACCAGGATATACTAAAATACATGCTTGATTGATGAATTTGCAATTTCAATAAAGGTCAGATAAACATTTTTAAATGGAGACTTCACACTGATAAAACACACTGATAAAACATGAGAATCTTCAAGTCAAAATCTGAAATACGTTAGAAGAATATTATGAAGAAAATCTAGTTCCTTCAATATAGCAAAGAGGGTTTGAAAGCCTTACCTATATGTTGCCCATCATTTTGGAATTGAGACTATGTTGCAAGAGAAATTTGATGTATCAGGTTCCATGGATGAACTCATCTGGTTCCTAACAGCTTCTAGATATTCTTCTGAAAAACTATGACTACATAAGCAATGTGTATTCAACTGAATCATCATTCTCAAAACATTTTAAAGCATTGCATGTAAGCAGGGAAACATTGGTGCAGCTCACTCTCACTTCCCTTCTTGGTCACTTGTAACTGAGTAGGTTTGATTGCACCAATCAGGGAGAATATAAGGACTGACAGATAGACAGTAACCATCCAGCAAATGAGATACTGACCCCACACACACACACACACCAACTGCTGCGTCCTACTCCTATTCCTCCATCTACCTTTGAGTCTCCTCTTATATTAAGATCTTCATTTAAACAGTCTTTTATCTTTGGTTAGAAGGTGACCTTCCATACCAATCAGGATGCAGCCAAGGGCAGTGCAGGAAAAGCGAAATTAAAAACAACAACAAACCATAATTCAGAACACCGAAGACCCTACATTATTCATTTAGAACCACATCAGCCAAATCTCTCCCATCCTAAAGCTCAGGGAACCTTGCAGAAGAGGGGGTGGCAAGATTGTAAGAGCATAAAGATGGGGAGGACCAACAATATGCAAGATACTCCATACAAGTCAGGACTGCAGCAGCCAGGATTCGACCTTACCCGACTTGCACGATGGCTGGCACGTCAATGGCTCCCCAAAGTCGACCCCCAAAGTCTAGAATGGATCACAAGGAAAAAGGCTCCAAGCAGTAGGATCCTTAGAGGCAAGTGATTAAACAGTCAGAATAGAGTTCCCAAACTAACAGGGAGTCCAAGCAGGGACTCTGGGCTATGCCACTAGTCCTGAACCTCACTAGGACTGAGGACTTAGATGGAGGTTTGCGGTTCCCACAAAAAAATGCTCCAGGAGATGTCAGGGAGGAAGGGGAAGGCAAAGGGAGAGGGGGAGGGAAAGAAGGAGGTGAAAGGAAATGGAAAATGGGGGTGGAGAATGCAAGGGGGTACTGGGAAGGGGATAGAGGACAGAGAGGACGATGGGAGTACCTATTGAGCTTGTATGATTAGGAAAAATAAAATATGTGATAGAAAAAAATCATTTATAAGCATCTTCTCATTTCTACTTCTTTTTCTGTTTTTGTAACTTGGAGATTATACCCTTGTGTGTGTGTGTGTGTATGTGTGTGTGTGTGTATGTGTGTGTGTGTGTGTGTATCTGTGTGTGTATGTACCTTTGTGTGTGTGTAAGTAGATGTGTCTGAATGTATGCGGAAGTCAGGAGTTAACCTCAAGTGTTGTTTGTTCTTTAGGAACCATCCTCCTTGGATTATGAATTAGGGTTTGTCACTAGTCTGGAACTCACTGATGAGGCTAGAGTGACAAGCCAACAGGCTCCAGGGATCCTCCCATCTCTGTCTCCCTGGTGCTGGTATTATAAGTATGCACACATTTGCTGTGAGAGCTGAGGATTAAACACAGGCTTTCATGGCTGTAAGTTAAGTGTTTCAAGGTATCCACATCCCCCAGCTTTTTCCTTATCTGTCCTCACTCACTAAAACTTAATCAAATGTCCTCTTTCCAAAAAATCCTCTTCAGTGCCCTCTCTGGTATTCATTTTTCTTGGCCTTCTTATTTTTATGGCTTTTGATTTCTATCTCAGTTGCAGGTAACATTTAACTGCATACCAGGAAGAAACATAGCCTCTGTTTACCCCCTCTAGATATGAGCTCATTAAATTTAAGGACCATGACTTCCACATCTTTGTAACGCAGTGCTCCTGTCATCGACAGGTTTTGGAAAATATCTTTTGACATGAGTAAATGCAGTTTGTATAGCTTCAAGACACAGAATACACGAACCATAACCACATATCAAGAATGATGGCAGACACAGACTCTCATCCAGAAAGCTGCCTCCATTCACTTTCAATAACACCACAGAAGCTTAAGAAAATCACTGAACCATGATCCAATTGCTAGACTTCCCTTCCAGATGACCTACATTTTAAACTTAAGGCCAGTGAACTAGTTCACAAATTGGATTGGCAAAGCAGTATTAAAACATGACCCTGGAGGCAGGCCTCCTTGGAAGAAAATTTGTTTGGTGCACTTGGTATTATTTGACTCGTAACTGCATGGGGGGGCTCCTTTAACCAAAGAGTTAAAGAAACATTTGAGATGGAAGGAAGGAAGGAAGGAAGGAAGGAAGGAAGGAGGAAGGAAGGAAGGAAGAGGAAGAAGGAAGGGAGGGAGGGAGGGAGGGAGGGAGAAAGAGAGAGAGAGAAAGAGAGAAGAGAGAAAGGAGAAAAGAGAAGAAAGAAAAAAGAAAGAAAAAAGAAGAGAAAGAAAAAAGAAAGAAGAGAGAAAGAAAGAAAAAGAAAGAAAGAAAAAAGAAGAAAAAAAAAGAAGAAAGAAGAAAGAAAGAAAGAAAGAAAGAAGAGAAGAAAGAAGAAAAAAAGAAGAAAAAGAAAGAAAGAAAGAAAGAAAGAAAGAAAGAAAGAAAGAAAGAAAGAAAGAAAGAAAGAAAGAAAGAATACAGAACAGCAGAACAATTTCCTCCTGCCTTTACATCTGTACATCTGTTGCTTTGTCCATGGAGTCATCCCTCTTCTACTGCATAACACAATACACAATCTGCAAACAGTGCCTCCTCCTCTTCTTCCCAGTGTTCCTTTCCTCTTTCCCTCTCCTTTTCCATCTTCTTTCAAAATGCTTCCCACCTTTTGAATGCATTCTATCTTGTCCTTTTCTATTGTTTCCAGTCTTTCTTGCTAGTATGAAAACTCCACAATAATTAATGTGCACAAAGAATCCACAACAGCTCTCTACAACAGTAGGCCCCTAATTAAAATTTATTGAAAAAAAATGATTCACAGCACCAGAAGGCACTTCACAGTCAGCTGGGGGAAGAAAGCCATCAACAATCATACCCAGCTGTGAGTTCTGGGAGCTACAATGAAAACCACCCTTTCAAGATGTGCTCAGTGGCACAACAGTGGCATGAATGTTATGGAAATATCAGAGTTAGGCACAGGTGTCAACTTTACAGTTGAGGTTTTGAGCTCTGGTTACATTTGTAGAGAATTAGAGGTTAAGACCAGAGCAAACCTGTGGGAGATTGTCTAGCTGATAGGGAAGGCCCAGCCCATGGTGGGTAGGACTAGGCCCTAGAATAAAATACAGAAAGCTGATTGAGAAAGTTGGCATCCTTGTGTGTACTTGGCCAGACATGCTGGTCTGGTAAATAAGGATTGTCCCTCTCTCAACCGATATGTAGAGATGGTATGGCCAGTTCCCTAGACCCTGGTGTTGGTGTGAAATCTACTGTCAAGCTGGACTAAGAACTGTAACCAGACAATCATAAGAGAAAATAAACCCCTTGTTCCCTTAAACCGATTGATGGTGATTTATTAGCAATCATGCAGGCAAACTACAACAGGAAGTAACCAACTCCTTTCTGTTCAGATTGCTCTTCAAGAGAGAATTCATGCCTTGTATTATAAATCTAGCTAAGAACCCATGGATGGGGAGGTCATAGGCTCTAGGGGAGAACAAACTACTATTGCTCTGCTCTTTGGACGTGATATCAAATTGCCTTATAAGTACTTATTTTTATACCCACAGATTATTATAGTTCTTAGCTTTCTACCTAACAGAAGGCATTTTAATACAAAGAATCACAATTGGCCAAAATAAAGAAAAAAATAATTGTGGAGCACTCAGCTTTTAACAGGACATCTATTTCACCTATACCCACCAAAATATAGGGAACACTATGGAAGAGGTTGTGGAAAGAATGTGAGAGCCAGAGAGCCAGGAGAAATAGCAATAAGCAGCGTTGTCTGGACATGGCAGAATCCTTGCACTCAAGAATCCATTGCAACTTTGTAAGATCGGGCCTGTCTACGCTTTAGCATGGAAGGGAAAAACCTCACAAGGTGCTACCCGACCCTCAGGAAATATTGAGGGTGAATTCTGGCTGTGGAAGGAGAATCACTTTTTTTAGCAGGCAGCCTTTAAACTCAGTGGGTCACACACACACACAAAAAGATATCAGCTAGGAAAAAAAATGGTTTTGAAGCCTTCAATAGGAGAGGGAGAAGGGATAAGATTGGGTAAAATAAGGTGAGAGTGACTTGAATTTATTGTATACATGTATAAAACTGTCAAAAAATTAAAAACCAATTTCTTTATTTTTAAAGTAAGTGATTGAAAGTGTTCCCTTCAGAAGCAGTTCTGTGCTGGTGAGATGGGTAAAAAGTTATAAGAATAACTGTTGAACATATAACCTAAGAGGAGAGAAGAGATTAAACAAGACCCCAAAAGAAAAGGGTATGCTCACATTTACATAAAATCAATGAGGGATGGAAACAAACAAACAAACAAACAATGCTTCAATGGCTCATGTGGCTCCGTGGGCAAAATGCTTGTTTGAGCAAGTACAAGGACCAGCGTTGGAAACTTTAGAAACCCCCCTCCAAAAAAATAACCACGGATGTGATGATGTGCCTCTATTACTACAGTACTTCTATTGTGAGATCAGAAGCAAAGACAGGTATTCAGAACCCAGAAGTTCATAGTTTAGTTAGCCTGTCACACTCAGCAGTGAACAACAGACGGGCATTGTCTCAAGCAAAGCAAAAATTGAGGACTGACACCCAAGGTTGTCCTCTGATATCCACACATGCAGTGTGGCACATATTTGCCCATACTCACACATACAACTATACACATGAGAGAGAGAGAAAGAGAGAGAGAGAGAGATTTAATAAAATGTTCATGTAAATTCTCAGCTAGTGTCTGAAAGAGATTATAGACATAGTAAATTGCCAGAAATAAAATAATCTACTTGTTGGTAACATGCACATGAACTACTTTAAAAATATATACATTTCTCTTTGAATTTCTTTGCAGTTGGTTGAGAGCAAGTTTCTCAGTCAGTCCTGGTGCTGCTGACAGTTTGGACTAGATAGGATGTCTGCTGTCCCAGCATTTCAGTGGATACTAGCACCATCCACCACACCTGCAAGTTATAGCCAGCACATATACTCCAGAAAAGACACTAGACAAAGTTTTTGCCTTGAAATTTCCACCCTGGGGGGTTGAAGGTAAGATGGTTCATCCCAATTGTCATCCTGAGATCTGAAGAATCTCTAAGCATGCCTGTGAGGTTTATCTTAACTGGGCTAACTGGGGTGGGAAGACCCCGCATTGTGTATAGTGCCCTTCCCTAGGAGAAAGTAAGCCCAGTTCCCTCGTTCTTCTCTCTCTGCTTGATTGTGGATGCAATGTGACCAAGTGCTTCAAGCTCTTCCTGCTCCAGTGTCCCCGCCATGATGGCCGAACTGTGTGTCAGAATAAACCCTTTCTCCCTTAAGTTGCTTTTGTCAGGCTATTTTTATCACAGCAAAAGGAAACAAATTAAAACAGAGGAAGAGAAGAAGGTGAAAAAGGTAATGGCATACCATCTAGCACATACTATTTATGTCAGAAGTGGGAAAACAGTTTTTCACGCATAAACACCCAAGACTTGGATTCTTTCAGTAAGACTTAAATGAAATGGCTTCAGTATTGCTGAGAGAGAAGCTGAGCTCTGTTTCCTCAGCCAGTGGAAGATAATAGAGAAACTGGGCCTCATCGGTCCCATTTTTCATGGCGATTCATTTGTAAACATCAAACTTCCTTGTCGAGGTGTATGTTATACAGGTGTCAACTTGAAGGATGAGGGTTTGCACTCTGGGCACATTTGCAGATAATTAGTAGTTGAGTTAAATAAGAGGGAACCTGAAAGAGGTTGTCAAATTGATGAGGAAGGCCCATCCCCTGGTGGGTGTGACTGGTCATTGGGCAGGCGAATAAGATGGAGGGAACAGTTTCAGAAAGGTGGCTTCCTTCTGTGGACTTCGCCAGACATGTTGGTTTGTCAAGTAAGGATTGCCCCTCTCTTGGCCATTATGTGACTATGGTGTGACCAGTTTCCTCAACCCCTGGTACTGGTGTGGGCTCTCCTATAAACTTGGAGAAGGAACTGAAACTGGACTATTGTAAAAGAGGATAAAACTCCTTGTTCCCCAAGCTATTTTGTCAAGAATTTATCAGCAAGAGTAACTGCAAAACAGGGTCTGACAGAAGTGACAAAAGATGGAAAAGTATTCAGGAATAGTGCAGCCTTTAATCTTAATACATGCCAAGGAAAAAGCTCCCTTCTAAATAGTTTTGCAGCTCACGTTTTGTAACAACGTCATCCAGAAAACTCTACTGTGGGATTTCCATGGGGAGAAATAAATTCCCACAGAGCAGGCTGGGTATTCTGGAAAGCAGTGACTCACTCAGGACATTGGAGAAATCATTCAAAGAACAAACATTTCAGAGATCTCTGAATATACATCTAAACATGCACACACCCACACTACAATTAAATTGGAGCTCATTTTCCTGAATTCACAAAAGGAATATAAAAAACACAGACAGGAGGTTGATCTAAATTAGAAACTGCTCCCTCATGTTTTCAAAAACTTTGTGCTTTCCCAGGATTTGTCACGCTTACAAGTAGATTTCCATACCTCTAAAATTATTCTTTGAATATTTTTGACCCTCAATATAGTAGAAGTAAAAAGCTACTAGTGTCTCTAAACCCTCCAAGGAAAACAGATAAAGTTTTTTCTATCTAATAGGCAATAAACAACGTGTTATTCAAAAAAGTAAAATGTGTAGACAATCTAATGAGTTACCAGGAGTTATAATATGTGCAGTGGGTAGTAACTATTCAACATCATCCAAAATTAAGATGCCAAGGAACTGAAAGTAAGAGAGGCTATTTTTTTTAACAGGAATGGAAGTAATGGTAAAGATTTAAAGCATGATGCCTTGCAACAGAGAAAAACTGTTCCCTGATAAGAAGCTGAGGTGTTCAGGTTAACTACCCTTAGAAAGCCAGAAGACCAAGAGGTAGCCAATGTGGGAATGAATAAATGGTGCCCAACTTGGATAAAAGGAAATAAAGAGTCTCAAGGTAAAATTCACCTCCTTTATGGTTTTACACAAAATATTCATTTAACATTGTCAGATATAAGGAAACCTACTTGCAAGGATCTCTTGACTGTAAATATGTAAGCACCAACCAAGAGCTTTAGTTTATATGTATGGTAGTCTTTTTGTTGCTGTGCCCAACTATTTGATAAAAAAGAGAAAAAATATCTATTTTAGCCCATCATTTCAGTTCACACTCAGATATTACATTCTTTCTGGGTCATGGTAAGTCAGAACATGCTGAACATGGTTGTGTGTGGAGACAAGATTGTTCACCTCAAGTGACCAGGAAGCAGAGCGGAATGGAAGGGACGAAGGGCAGAAAAGGTTGTTAAAGGTGCTCCTCTACTGACCTGTTTTGTTCTAGGTAGGCCTAGAAGTTTCTAGAACCTCCATGAAAAACACCACCAACTGGGGACCAAAGCTTCAGTACTTGAACTTGTGGGTTTCGTTTCATGTTCAGATCATAATGGGGAACTCTGTGGCATCACACCAGCTTCTACCTGTCTATAAAGATGTAGACCAAACTCTCCTATGTTATTGAGGCAAAGTCTAACATGGGTGACCTACTTTTACAAAGTCATCTTTTGAAAGAAATCTCTTTCCAATATTGTATGACATGAAGCAGACTGGTTACTTAGTCACTGGGTCAACTAGTCCTATTAGATGGTCAATCATTAAAACTATTTTTTTTCCTCTTTTCCATCAATGTTTTTAAGTTTCAACTCTAGCACACAAGTGAATGAACATGGAAACCTGGTTGGCATGAAGTTTACCTCTTCTCAAGTCCTGGGACTGGCAGATTAGTGAATAGAAACTTTCCATCTCTCTTCTTTTATCTATATTAAACCTTGCCCATAAACTAGAATTTCATAAAACGATCTTTGCTATTCTTCAGATCATGGTAATTGACAATAAAATGTGGTGATTAGAAATATTCCTTACCCCTGGATAAAGAAGCCAAAGCTTAGAAATTTTTGTATTTCTAGTACAAATGCCAGGACTTTTAAGTGTGTCCTTGAGGCAACACAAGGACAAGAATTCCATGTTCTTCCAAAAGAGTCTCTGTTTCAGTTTCTTTACTCATTCACAACAAAATACCTGATAAAAAACAGTTTAGGGAAAGAAGGGGTCTATTGGCTCATAATTCCATGATATAGTCTATCATGCCAGGAGAGTCATAGTAGCAGGAACTGAAGGAACTGGTCAAAACAAATCTTTTTGCAAGAGCAAAAGGCAAGAATGTATGTATGATTGCTTCCTAAATCTATCGTCTTCATATAGTTCTGGACCACCTGCCCTAGGTATTCCCTAGGAATTGCCTACTCACAGTGAGTTGGGCCTTTGCATATCAAGTGAGTAATTCCACACATGAATTCCTAGAGGCCAAACAATCTGAAGAGTACCCTTTAAGTGTCCCCAGAAGCCTGTCTCCCAGGTGTCAGGCTGACAATTATTTCTAACCATTTCAGCTTCTTTGTGGTAATTCTTTGAAATAACTCCTCATGGGCTATGAAATCAGTCTGTAAGGTGTCCTCTGTGTAAGCATGAGGATGCAACAAGTTCAGATCCCCAGCATACATGTATCTGCAACCCCAGGATAAGAAGTTGGAGAAAGATAGATCCCCAAGTTCACTAGTCAGCCAGTCCAGGATATCAGTGTACACTGAGTTCAGTAAGAGAACCTGTCTCAAAAAGATAAGGTACAGAGCAGTCAAAAAAGACACCGGACATTAACTTCTGGCCTATACACACACACACACACACACAGCACACACACACACACACATACACAAAAGACATTTTCATGCATGAAAATTCTCTGAACATGTTTATTTTCCAGAGTAGATATTCAAATGCAAATTTAACCTTTAAGACACTTATTTTATGAGCAACTTAGGATCTAAGATAGTCTTTAAGGGTCAGAGAGATAGCTCCATGGGTAAGGCACCCACTCAAAAAATGTTCTTTACCAGAGGAAATAAAATCATGCAATCATAAACTGCATCAGATCTTTAAAATCTCTGAATTTACTAGCAAATGAGGTTTCCATGAGCCCCCATCACCATCTTTCAGCTGTATCTAATCTACACGAATTGCATTTCCAATACTTAAGCAGAACCTTCAACAAGAAAAGGCTTGTCTTACCATTGGGCAAACAAAGCAATTCTGCTTCATTCACTGATAGAAATTTGTTCTGGAAGAGCTAGACAAGGCAGAAATTTATGAGACTCAGTAAGTCAGAACTCTAATCAATAAGTGTCCCTAACACACGGAGTGACAGATAATATTCAGCTCTAAAGCTCAATTTTGACCCTAAAAATACTTGAAGCAATATTCCCTGAGTATAGAGAATTTTAATTCTTCCTGGAGAATTCTAATTCTCTGTGCACCTTTCTGGTGTTTCCAAAAAGGTCCCAACTGACCCACTGTTTGGAGCGACTTATACTGTTCTGCTTTGCTGTTCATTTTGAGCAGCCAGCTGGAATTTCATGTAAACTCCAGCAAGCTCAGGGGTTCTGGAGAGGTGGTAAAACAAGATTTGTGATGTGTTTTTAGCTGTTTCCAGAGAAGACTACTATTTGAATTGATAGACTGAGTAAAGAGATTCATCCTCATTAATGTAAATAGGATTCATCTGATATGTTCAGACCCAAAACTGAAAAGAAAGATGGAAGGACATCTTGAAGTAGGGACATCATATTATCATGCACATCGACATCAGAGCTCCAGGTTCTCAAAATTTCAACCTCAATCAGGGACTTACAACAAGTCCCTTGTTCCCGAGGATTCTGAATTCACATTGAATTTTCCAACCAGCTTGGTTCTCCAACTTCCAGATGGTATATTATGGGACTTTTTGTCTTCCATAATCACATGAGCCAGTTCTTAAATATGAGTGTGAGTGTGTGTGTGTATGTGTGTGCGGCTTCATAAGTTCATTGCTTCAATAAATGCATGAACCAAACAACTTAGGGGAATAAGGAATTATTCTAGGTTAGTATATCATGGTAAGAGAAGTTATACCAGCATGAGGAATTGGAGGAACTGGTCACATAGCATCTGCAGCAATGTCACAGAGAAAGTAAAAATGCTGAATACTTTTTAGCTTGCCAATTTGTCAAATGACAATTATCTTTCTCTCTTCATCTCCTTGTCCATCGGTCCATGAAATGGTCTGGCTCATAATAGACAGATCTTTATACTTCAATTACAACGTTAAGAAAATCTCCTACCTACTTAGCCCAAAAGCCTGCTTTAACTGAAATAATTCCTCATACATATGTCCAGAGACCTACATCACAGGTGGCAAGACCATAGCTAAAACCAACTGACACAATATCTTATTGTATTTGTTTCCCTGAAGAACCCCAAGACACATCCAGCCTTCCCTGGATCTTATGGTGTGACATGGTTGCATAGAATTAAGAAGGTAGGTTCTCAAAGCCACTAGCTATGACTAACTTAAAAAAGGCCTTTAAGAGCACCAAATTTTATGCCCACTCAGTGTATCTTGCCAACTAAATGTATCTCGATATATTTGCAAGATGTTACTTACATGCACCAAACACCTCCATACACAATTGAACAAATCTTAAAGATTATATATAAGAAAAATGCTGTATCTGAGTGTATTCACTTTTCCAAAATATTAAAGCACTCACAAAGTACAATACTTTTAGCTAAATTATTTGTATTACATTCTTTTTTAATTTTAATTTTAATTTTTATTATTATTTATTCAACTGCGCATGTGCATATGTATGTGCATGCGCGCGCACGCGTGTGTGTGTGTGTGTGTGTGTGTGTGTGTGTGTGTGTGTGTGTGAGTGTCTGTGTATATGAAGAACCACAGACGAATTTGGGAACCACCACGGACGCCTCCACCTCCTTCTGCCCCGGGATTCACAGGGTCCTCCCTACCAGGACCAGAAGCGCAGGCCGCCCCCGCTTCCGCCTGGCGTCTATACGTGGGATCTGGGATCCGAACTCAGGACCTTCCGCCTGCAAGGCAGAGGCTTAACCCCTGAGCCACCTCTCCAGCCCCTGTATTACATTCTTATAACACAATAGGATACTGCATTGTGTCCTATTTTACCCAAAAATAAAATATTACCAAAGAAAATATATCACCAAAAACACTACAGGCAATGAATGCTGTTTATCAGCATAATATAAATTTACATAAGGAATTTTTCCCAAATTATTTTACTCTCAGGTATAAAAACCCAATCAAAAGAATTTCTACTAAAGTACAGACTATATATCATTGTAACGGTTACTCTTAACTGTTACTGTGAGAGAACACCCAAAGTCAAATAACTTAAGGGAGAAAGGGAGATTTATTCAACTTACAGTTCCAGGGGGAAAACAGATTTTTACAGTGGCAGTGATATGGCTGGTGGCTGAAGCTGTAGGCAGGCTAAGTCACAGCAGGTTTCCACATGGCTGAGGATTCTCTTTCTCTTCTGTGGTTCCTTTTATATGGCCCACTACTGGGAGGTTCCAATGAGATCTATGGAGGTTTCGATGGGATCTAGGGCTGATCTCTGTATTATCTAGATAATCTCTCCAAGTGGTCTCAGCTGATCTTAGTTAATGCCAGGTGTGTCAAGTTGACACCCAGGATTAACTATCACAATCATGTTCAAGGCATATATATCAGTACTATAATTTTCATTATACCAGGCAAATGAAAGAGATCAAGAAATCTTTTAGAGCAGGAATTAAAGCTGTGGATAATATGGATTTTTAATGTCTTTCAAATTGCTCTTCACTTATCTGGCTAAGTTGTTAGACCCTCACTGATACTTCCTTTTCTATCCATTTCTCCTCTTTTTCCCACCAATGACCCACAACACATGTACTCACTCCAGTTGTTCCAGTCTCTTTTCCCCAGACCAGACAAACATCCTGTCTCTCACACTTACCTCACGCTTGCTTTGTAGCTTAGATAGGCCTCATACTCAAGATTCCCCTGCCTTAGCCTGTGATTACAAGCATGCACTACCACATCTGGCTGGAATTTATTAATGGCATCAAACCACATGGCATATGCAGCTATAAAGCTAATAAAATATATGCAGATCCTGTGTACCAAACCATAAACCTCTAATAAAATGAAGATGTGAGAAAAGATATACATCATGTTCATTGTTGAAAAAAACTCAGTAAATATGCAAATTTCCTCAACAGACCTGAATTCAATTCAGGCACACTCATATACCAACACACACTGTCTTTAGAAATCCACACATTAATTCTTAATTCATATGAAAACTTATGAAAGAATTGGAAAGCCAATATTTTTTTAAATTTTATTTTATTTTTCTACTTTTACAAACATATTGGGTATTCATCCCAGCCTCCCTCCCTCTCCTCTCCTCCATCCCCTGCCTTCCCTTCAGCATTCTCTCCCACTCCCTCCCACTCTTCTGCCTGTGTGCTTCTATGAGTCCCAGGGTTCACTCTGACCTGTCTACTCCTGTGGGTGCTCAGAAAGCTAAAATATTTTTGAAAAAGGAAAACAAATTCAGAAAACACACACTAATCATTATTAAACTTCCAAGACAGTATACTCTTGGTGAAAGGCTATATATAGGTTAATAAAATAAATACAAAAGCGGAAGTTATAGATTAGTGGTCATCAGATTTTTCACAAAGAGTCAAGAAAATTTAAGGAGAATTTTTAACCTAATGTCTGGAGCAATTAGACATCCATATGCAAAAAAGGTACATCTATATGTACCATATGCAAAAAAAAACTCCAACTAGCTTATATAACATGTGAACCTATAAGACTTGTAGGAAAAAATCACACACTGGAAATAATTTAAAAAGTGACTCTACTTAGGCAAAAATATCTTAGGCATAATACCAAATTATGACTTAGAGAAATAGTGATAATTTTGACATGATCATAATTTGAAACTTTAAGTCAAGATACTGCTTGACTTTTGCACAGGACATAGATATGAAAAAACAAATATTTATAAAACACATATCTGATAAAGGACATATATGGAAGAGTCATGAAAATCTTTGTAGACACAGTTTCAAGTCTTTCCTCAAAAGTAACAATCAGGAAGAAAATGATATATTTGTAGTTTTATCTCAGTCTTGAGTAGTAAGAAAAAAGATAATTGATTAAAAACTTACAAGAACTACAAAGGTAAAAGTTTAAAGATATGCTTCATCAAAGGGGATATAAAGGAAAACTGGTAAAAAGATACTGAGCAACATTTGTAATTAGGGAGATTCAATTAAAATCACAAGGAGACAACACTAAATTCCTGTAACAAGGATCTAATTAAAAAAAAAAAAAAAAGAAAAAGATGACAGTATCAAGATTGAGAAAATGACGAGTCTGCTACACCTATTCACTGAAGGGAATGCAAAGGGGAACAGTCTGGAAAAACGTCTTGGCCATTTCTTTTTTATTAACTTTTTTCTACTTTTACAAGCATATTGAGTATTCATCCCAGCTTCCTTCCTTCTCCCTCTTATTCCCTCTCTTCCCTTTACCATTCCATTCCACTCTTCCGCCTGTACGCTTCTATGGACTTTAGGGTTCTCCCTGGCTTGGCTACTTCTGTGTAGGTTCAAGCCTCTGTAGTATAACAAATTACCTCTCTTCAAGCCACCCCACTGGGTGGCTCTTCCCTTCACTCATCCAACTTTAGACCCAAAGGTTTCCACTGTAAGTTCCCATTCTATGTGTATAATAACAGCTGCCTACCGAGCAATTTGATGTACTATTTTCCTATCTATACATTTATTAACTGTCTTCCCTATTAATGCATTTCCTTCTCTTTTAATAGGTTCTTGTTCTAGTTTACAGTAACAGGGATGGGTACCATTCTGACAAGAGGTCTTGAGTCCAATCAGAAAGCTGTTGGATGTCTTCTTGGTACTAATGTCACCTGTTGCCATGGTGATTTATATTGCGACTTACAGATGTCCATGGATGGGGCTTGTGATTATTTCTCTTCCCCAGCAGCTTCTAAAGTAGTCCTTGATACTGTGTAAGTTATCTAGCAAGGAGAAAGTGTTCAGACCAATTCAAGTTGCCCATGTGCTATGATTCATTTGTGTTGCATCTTCAGTAATAGGATCTTACTAACAGTTTTTGGAGAGAAACCAGGCCGTTTCTTATATAATTAAATGTATATTTATTCTATGACTCAGAAATTCCACTGCAGTTGAAATAAAAAAATGTGTGTCCATATACACATTTGTAAGCACAAATATGAATATACTTTGCTTATGGTCACTGAAAACTGGAAATAAAGCAAATTATCTTCAGAAGGTAGGTGAATAAACAACTTGTGGAGCATGTCTTTAAAATAAATAAATATAGAACTACTGATATCAAGAACAACCTGGGTGAATCTAAAATGATATATCCTTGTTTAGAGAACCCAGACACATGCTAGACAATGCTATCTGCATGAGAGTGTAGTGTAGATTGTATTCTACCAAGGATAAGGAGTGACATGAATAGTGTCCATTATGAAAGGTTATCTACTAGCTACTAAACTCAGCTGAGCTGAACTACAACTTTCATCATTGCACATTGTGGGCAACATGAACATTATACTCTGCAGTGACAACCACAGAATTGGATGAACTAAACTGCATTCAAGTGAACATTCTGCTGTGAGTTTCAACAAAGTCATAATTCTGCAAAGGTTAAAGAGGTTATATTAACTATGTGGTACCTAAGTTTCATTACATGTGACTTGTTGGAATTCTATGAAGGATATTTTCCTTCTCTGAAGAAAATTATGTTTTATGGAACAGACAGCAAAGAAATTTTAGCTTCAATAAACTAAAATGTTGTCATATAAAAATCAAATATCTGATCAATAATTTAGTATAGTATACTGGATGTGAAAACAGTTCCTGTTCTTTAAATTGAGCAAACAGTATAGTTAGGATGGCAATTATAGTCTCCACAATTTCTTTGAAAGTAGCAATCAGAAACTCAATGATGTATTCAACTTTTGTCAAGGAATTATGGCTGATAACTTGTGTTTATCTATCTACAAATAGCTTCAATGATTTAGAAAATATAAAATTTATGGGTTTTCATAGTAACAAATACAGGATGGATGCATTTGAAACACTTTTAAGAAGTACTTTTTAGGTCTAGTTCTTTATAGACAAAAATCAAAAACTTACTGTGTAAGAAACTTTCAAATTAGTCCTAGATATTTTTAAATAACAGAGATTCTAAGAAAGCTGCTTTAAAATATGAAAATAAATTTGAAAGAAAATATTTTATATATTTTTTAGAAGTATGGCTGTAAGTTGGTAGATAGATAAAAATATCAATCTTAGTTCACAGCCTGGGTTGTACAATAAGGCCAGTATTGTTGCCTAGTTTATGCTGCTTTCTGACATTTAATTTGTGATCAACTGAGGAAGTGGTAAATTTAGCACTGCTCCTTCAACACCACTAGTAATCTCACCTTCTACTCCTTGAAGTCAGTGCAAACAACAAAGTCTTCAAGTCTTGGGAACACTGAAAGCTGAAGGTTAGGGATAGAGACTGCTCTAGTCATTGCCTGCCCACAGGTTACAGCTAAGATGTTTATCATCTCTTCCCTCAGCATCGCATCATGTTGCTTAACTAGATCTTTAAAAATAACAGAAACTTTTCCAACTTTGAGAAAACTGGCTTTTCCTTAGGTCTTGCTCCCTCTTAGACAAGTTTAAGAAGCCAAATAATGGCCTCCAAAATTGAAGTTCACTGATAATGCTCTCCTCCTCCAGCCTGGGAAAATCCTTCATTTCTTTGTTTAATTTCTCTCATTATTTCCAGGCAATTTTCTTGACTTGTCCTATCTGAAGTCAGGGAGCAAGTCAGTGTAGAAACAGCATGTGAGCTTATACCTTACAACACCCTCCAAAGAGCATGCCTCATTATCACTATGGTAAGAACAAGATTTCTATCATAGGAGAACCTATGCTGGCACTTGGCAGATTGTGCACCCACATAGAGCAACTCAAATTTCCAGGAGTGTTTGGGAGAATGGCCTTTGACTGTGGTCCTATGTGCCAGTTGCATTATGGGGAAAAAGCACATGTGGTATTACTAAATCACTTCACTTTCCATAGTGCAGATGAGGATGCTAAAGAGTCAAAGAATTTATATTAATTTCACAATGTCTGATTAAGGCAGAGCCAGAATTTTAAGCTGGTCTGATTCAGTCTAAACTTTAAAGTCAAACCATTAATGTGTGCTGCTCACATACATTGAAAGATGAACATCGCTTCCTAAGTTCTTAGCATACAAACACCTTAGCCAACTGTAAAGTAATTATGTGACCCTTAAGCTAATTTGTTCACCACCACTTATTGGTCAACTTAGAAATAACACATCAATGATGTTATACAATCGAATGGACACAGCTAAATTAACTTCTCCAAAATGGCAGCTTTAGCATTTGATTTATTCTCTTTCCCACAGTATAGATCATCCCTTAAATAGCTACCAGTCAGAAGCATATTTTAAAACCCAAGCCAATGTTTTATAATGTATTTTATGATATTATAGCAGAGGAAATGAATATATACAGTTGCATTTATCCGCTCTAGTAAACTTGGAAGTAATAACAAGCATATATCTTTCTGTATTAATTCATCTCTTCCAAATTTGGTTGCTTACAAATGTAACTTTCCACATACCAATTACTTGAAATACATTTCCTAGTGTAAGACCCTTCCTATGACACACATGGCTTTCCATTCCATTGAGTTGAAACATAATTCATGGTTTTAGAGTACCTCAAGTTTATTAAAATAGGACATACTTTTTCTATAATAGATTCTTCTCTGACAAGCAGACTAATTTACAGAACTTTGGTTTCATGAGCTAGACATAAGAGTTAGGAACCACAAAAGAAGGATTAGATGCATTAGAAGCATTACATCTGACTTGAGCTATGGAGAATCAGCAAACCAATGAGAACTGATCTCCCTTGCATCCAGACTGTATCTGTCATGTAATAAATAATTAATAACATTTCATTGATTTTTATTTATTGTCCTGACAATAATTTCATGAGTCCTTAATAGTTTTATGGATCTATTTCTTTTTTAACTAAAATCACTATGACCTAAACTTCAATTTTGTCATTTAGAATCTTGTTTAAAACTTTGTTCTGCTTCAGTATGCCTGGGAATCTGTATTTCTTATAAATCTTTCACTGGCCCATGAAACACAGTGATTAGCAAAGCTACAACTTTTCTTTCAAAATGCACTAGTGCTTACTTACATTGTGATCCTGTATACCCTATAATATTTCAAAGTTCACTACTCAGTTATATCCCCAAAGCTCATGGGTTGAGAAATTAATCTCCAATGCAAAAGTGTTGACAGATAGGACCTTTAGGCCATGAGGGCTCTATTTTTATGAATGGATTAATTTCATCATTACAGGAGTGGGCCAATGATCACAGGACTAGGTTTCTGATAAAAGAATGAGTTCTCTATCTATCTATCTATCTATCTATCTATCTATCTATCTCTCCCCCCTTTCCCTTCTGAAGACAACTATCAGAAGTCAGCTCTTTCCTTCCACCATGTGGATTTCCAGGAACCAAACTCAGGTCACCAAGTTTGCCAGCAGGCACCTTACCAGTTGAACTATCTCACCAGCCCACAAAGTGCTTCATATTTCCAGCCCCAGAAATCTTGCTAGTGGTCCTAAGAGGTCAGCTTATTTTAACTTCCATCTTAAAAGTAAATTGGTGGCATAGACACATTACTCAATTTTACCCAGCTAGCTAACTAATCCCATTGCAGAAGATGTACCTAGGTAATTAGACCCTACAGTCCATGCCCCTAAGGACCACAGCAGGAAGATGAATACAATGGTACCACTCTGACTGAGTTAAGTTTTTCCACTCACCATGTTTCTTTCTGAGGCATAGACTTGGATAGATTTCTAGGAACTGCCCTGTAACATCATGAATTACTCAATTCTTGCTTTCAATTCTCTTCTTTAGAACCCCACAACTTTCTGTCCTGAAACAATGTATAGTTTTATGATATACACATGACAAACACCTAAGATTTACTAGAATAGGTCTCTTGACTTGAGAGAGAGGGCTGCTGAAGACCCAACATGTAGCTTCTTTGATATATATATCAAATATATTCCATCAAACATCAAATATATGCAATATATATTTATAAAATACATATTATATAAAATACATAATGTGAGATTACATATATATATATATATATATATATATATAGAGAGAGAGAGAGAGAGAGAGAGCATTCTCAAGTTTTGGACTTGCTAAAGTTTTAAGATGTATTCCTAGAAAAAGTCAGTGATCTACACCATGTACCTGGTTGATATTCTTTGATAACAAGATGCCTGAATTAATTTGCAAATTTTTCATATCACAAAAGGGAAAGCAGATATTGTGTCCTTTTAAGCACATCAATTTTTTATATAGAGAAAGATAAATATACAGCATTATTTATCACAAGAACAAAGAGATGTCACTATGGTAACTATTTTTCCAATTAAATTTAGAAAGACAATGTCTCTGCTATTGGAAGACTCAGCAGTTAGCAGCAGTTATTACATGTTATTTTATATTGGGCTTTGTAATCTTACCTAATGTAGAATCCCATAACATAAACAGTAACTAATATTGCACACCTATTCACTTAATGAAAATCTTACTTGTCAAAGTATTTTCACTGACAAATAAAAATGATGATGATAGATCTCAAACAGAATGTCAACAGATAGAAATACATATTTTGAAATAATTTGAAGATTCCATAGTCAATCATTTGAATTGCAGATAAATTTCACCTATTTCTGGAAAGCTGTTTCCTAGTTTAGTAAAGTTAATACATGTAACTTTGTATTTCACACCAGAGGGTTTGTTTTCCTCATGCTTTTTTTTCCTTATATAGCATCAACTTTCTTTACCTGGTTACCCACAGTGATGGATGTATTATAATCATAATTTTAAAAATCTTTAAATCAGTAACAAATATCTTCCAGAGATCTTGCAAACAATGAAGACCACAAATTTTCTTCTCTTTATCAACACTTCCTTCAGCCTGTTTTAGTCCTTTCTTGTTGCACTGAACCAGATAACAATAGTTTTACAACAAGGATTACATAATAGCAAAAGTAATACATAACTAGCAGGTAGCCAAGAAGGAGCTCCAAACTATGCCACTGAATCCTGAACTTTTACTAGTGTAGCTGACTCAGAGGGAAATTCAGCATCCACATAAACAGATGCTCTGGAAGATGGAGGGGAGAAAGCAGGAAGCACCAAGAGAGGAGGAGGGAAAGAAAAGGGGTGAGAAGGAGGTAGGATGAGAAAGGGGGAGAGTGCAATGGGAGACAACTGGGGAAAGGAGGGGATACCTATTGAACTTGTATAATTTGGCAAAAAAAAATGTAATTAAAAATGTAATTTTAAAAAGTAGTAAATACACACACGCTAAGCACTTGAAACATTTTCTGTAGATTCATGTGTTTTGAACCCTTGATCCTCTGCTGGTCATTCTGTTTCAGAAGGTTGAGGAGCCTTTAGGAGGTGGGGCCTCACTGCAGGAAGTGGGTCATTGAGGGCGGGACCTTGAGATTTGACTTCCTCTACTTCCTGTCAGCCCATTGCTTCCTGACTACAGACAATGTGACCTGCTATCCCAAGCTCTTGCCACCATGCTTTTCTTGCCACGATGGGCCACATGCCTTTAAATTGTAAGTAGAATTAAGTTCTTCCTCAAGTTGGCTCTCTTCAGGCATTTAGCCACAACAACAAAAATAATGACTACACCAGGACTTCTAAACACTTCATATGGGTACTACATTTACCATTTTAGGACAATCAAAGGAAGTCAGAGATGGCATATGCATAAACATCTGTCGTTTCAAAAAGATACAGTATTAACAACACTGACGAGTTTCTCTTTGAATCCTTACACAAACCATAAGCATACTAAGAAATCCACTGTAGTCATTGAGAAATGAGTAATTTTTCCATAGGTATTAATTTATGATATGAAATAGCAATGCACTGAATATAGGTGTTCTAATAAGGTTTCAGGAACATTGGCCCCTATCACATAAAGTGAGAAAATCAGGAGGTGAAACAAACACTCCAAATCCTAAATGACTTTAATTCCAGCATTTCCTACAATTATCTAAGTATCATTTTTTCATTTTGAAATGTTTCTGGAAGACACTACATTAATCACCTGGAACAAGACCAGCCTAATATCTCCCCATCCTAAAGCTCAGGGAAACTTGCAGAAGAGGGGGCGGCAAGATTGTAAAAGCCTAAAGATGGGGAGGACCAACAATATGCAAGATACTCCACACAAGCTAGGGCTGCAGTAGCCTTAACTGGACTTTGCATGACCTGCGCAATAACTGACATGTCAAAGACGCCCCCCCCCCAAAGTCTAGCATGGATCGCAGGCAGTACGATCCTTAGAGGCAAGGGATTAACAGTCATAATAGTGTTCCCATACTAAGGGGAGCCCAAGAAAGAGCACTGGGCTATGCCACTGAGTCCTTACACCTCACTAGAGTGGAGGACTCAGAGGGAAGTTTGGCATTCACACAAAAGGATGCTCTAGGGGATGGGAGGGGGGAAGGGGGAGACACTGGGAAAAGGGGAGGGTGGGGGGTAAAAAGAAGGGGAAGGGGGGGAGGGTACAAGGGGGACTGGGGAGGGGTGGAGGGAGGGAGGGGACCAGGGTACCTATTAAGCTTGAATGATTGGGAATAAATAAATAAATATTAAAAAAAGAAATGTTTCTGGAATTCTGAAGCTATATTTCACATTAGCAGTGAAATTAGGGATTTCATAGTTATACACAAATGATCTTAGAAATTCAGAATTTGCATGTATGTCTTCCACAGTTGCATTCATCATTGCTGCTTTTCCTTTTGAATGTCAGGACTCCTTCATAGGCATAAAAAGCAAGCAAAGGCCTTAGCCTTACTTAGGATTTCAATAGCTTGCATATGTTAACATGTGAAACCGATAGATTTTTCTCTTCATATACAACTCTTATTTCAAGGGCCAGCACCAAGTATTTTTACAGTCTTGAAGATACAAAGAAGCTGCCATGAAACACACTGTTAATTACTTGCATTTGATAAACATTTGAAATTCATCAATGCAAAGACCTCTGTTATACATGAGCAGCATCCATATTAGAAAACTTATGTGTATCATTTGTGAGAATAACACAGTAGTCTCAGTTTTCTTGAACTCTCTTCTATACTTCATATTCTTATATCTCTGTTAAGGTACAAAGATTCTACTCCAAGATAGAATGGACTTTTTATCATTTTAAGTAGATTTTTTTAAAGGACAATTTCAACCAGGTATCCCAAGTACATGTTTTATATCAACCAATCCTTGTATCTGAGCCTACGGCTCATTCACTCCAAAAGAATGATAGGTTATGAAGTCTTTTGCACTCAGGTTAATTGTTCTATACCACAAAATTCCAAGGGGCAATGCAAAATTTTAGTCAGGTGAGCCAAGCGTAATTGCTGTGTTCTAGAACTTCTCATAATCTGGTCCAGTGGGAGTATTTGGTCTGAATTATTCCTAAGTAGCCTAAGGAATTTGAAATGCTCACATATTTCTTTATTTCATCAGTGTAAGTTCAGGCCACTTATTATGGTTAATAATCCTAATGACTCTTCCGAGCAGGCAGAAAGCAGATGTTATTTACAAGGCTTGCTCAGATAAGGGCAAGAGGCTGTGTGGTCCCAGAGAAGGACAGACTGCCAGTTCCTGGCAGGACACCTAACCTGAGCCTCATCCCCTGGACCTTCACACACTAGCCACAGAGAAGCTTGCAACTGGCTTAAATGAGTGCGCTTGTTTTCCACGTTTGTTATTGAAATAGAGTTGGAAATCTTTCCAGACTCCTATCAACGACTCCTTCCTCAACTTGCCTGACCTTCAGGCAGTGCAGTTGCCTTAGTCGAGTGGAGTTAAAAATGGAGAGTCAAGCTGGCTTTAGTTTCTGCTGTTCTGCTGGCGAGTGTCCTCCCACTGGCCTGTTTATCGCACCTCCTTATCCTCCCTGTTGTTGTTTTTCATACACAGAGTTTTTAGCCAAGACAGCTGATCCTGCCTTTCAAGGCCCTAACACGCAAGTTTTACAGAGGTATAATCCTAAAGAACCGGGAACAGTGTTGGCACCTCTCCCTTGAGAAATGCTTTCTCTTTAGTCGCATCCTCTGATCCCCCATAAAACTCGCTGAGAAAATCCACCTCTAGCTGGTAATCTGCTGCTGGCACAGCTAAGGAAGGGGAGAGGGAGAGAGAAGGGGGTGAGGGGAGGAGTTAGTAATTCAGGAAGAAAAATGTTTGGCGTCTTGCTAATGGGTGTGAGCAGACTTGCACATTTCCAGAGCAATTCTGTGCGCTCTTACTCAGAACTGCCTGGGAAGCCTCTCTGGGATTATCCCAGCAGGATAGAGCACTCTTTATTCTCCTGTCTCCAAAATCTCCTGGAGACAGTCACAGCCCAAATTCCTCCTGCCAGGAACTTCTGCCTCAGAGAATGGCAATTACTCTCTACCATACTGCATGTGGACCAGCAGCAGTGATCCCACTAGCGGTTTGTTGTAGTTGTTGAACTTCTTGGTAAACAAGCTCAGGTTGTGAGGGACAAGGCTTGCCAAGGAAACCTTCAAGAAGCATCACAAAGGATATGCTAGTCTGGGGTGCAGCTGCTGTTCCCCAAATGTTGGACAGTCCTTGCTCCAGTCGACCACTGGCGAGAGGAAAAGCGTTAGAATCCCAAGGCTACTGAGTGGGTTAGAGGCCAGAACGCATGCATAAATGATGCTTTCAGAACATGGACCAAGCAAGCACTTGTTCAGGATGACACAGCAAAGCCTCAGGGCAAACTAACATGCAGTGGGTCTGGGAAGCACCTCAGCCCAGCGGGACGGGGCCACCGGAGCATAGAAGCGCGCACGCCTAGCCAGGACACGTCGCATCAAAAACTCCAAATCAATAGTCCAGGGGAAGGTGGTCCCTCTTGGGGGAGTCGTGCATTCGTAATTACAATGACCAGTGTCTTAACCAGGAAACAGCAGGTGTCCGCTCAACTCCAAACAGAACCTCAAACTCCCTGCAGCTGGCCGGGACCGCTGCGCTCGCCCGGGTTGAAATGCGACCTGACCCAGCAGGGGCGGGCCGGGGCGCGGGCCCCGCGGGTGGCGCAGGTGGGCGGGCCGGACAGGGTGCGGAGGTTGGACCTATAAAGCGCGGTCTGTCCCCCGAGGCGGAGCGGCCTGGTGCAGCCTGCGCGGGGTGGGCACGGTGGCGAGCAGCCTGCCGCTCCCTGCGCGGCTCTGCGGTCCTCTGTCTGGGGATCCGGCTCCTAAGGGGGCGCCTGCCTTAGTTTACCCCTCAGCGTTGCTGGCGAGCTTGTCGCCCTCGGTGAAATCACCGCAGGTGAGCAGAGCGGGGCGGGGGGGCAAGGAATGGGAGAGGCACGTAGCTTCCAAGTTGTGCTAACTTTGGAGTTACTTTCAGCATATGGCTGGAGTTGGCGTCCCCTGGGATTTGTCATCCTGCTGACAAAGACCGGTCCCTCCCTTTGGAAAAGGAGTGTTGTGGCTAATTCGCTCTGGTGTCGCTGGGCACGTTCGGAGCTTCTGCAAGTATCTTCGGCTTTCACAAACTTCTCTCCTGCTTTTTTTCCCCCCAGCTCCCGGGAAAGGCCGTTCTGCCCCGCGAGGGAAACGGAGCCGTTGACCATGGTTGCAACGGGCAGTTTAAGCAGTAAGAACCCGGCCAGCATCTCGGAGTTGCTGGACTGTGGCTATCACCCCGGGAACCTGCTAAGTGGTGAGTTGCCCAGCCGCCCTCCCTTCTCTCCTCCAAAGGTTGCAGCCACTCTTATGGGTCCTGTAGTGTCCCCGCCTGAGTGCATGCCACTCACCGGCCCTGCCGGTACAGGGGACGGAAGATCTAGCTGAGAACTTCTTCCGAACTTTTCAGCATCATCTGTCCATGAACCAAAGTCACGAAAATAAAATACTGGAAGATTGAATGGTTCTAGTGAGCCGCTAAAGAGCTCTTGGGGATTAAGTTCATTTAATGCACGGCTGGGAATTGAAGTGTGTAGCTGCGTGTGTTTTAAGATGTACTTTTACTTGTATAGCCAGCATGTCACAGTTGCCCCCCCCCCCGAATTCTTCTGTGCCTGTTTACCGTCAATTCTCGGTCTTCCTGGTTCCCAGAGTGCAGTTCTGTTTTTTTTCCCCGTTAGTCTGGCCTTCGGCGTGATACAAAGGAACAACAACGTGCAATGCTCTGCACCTGGTTTCTCTTGCACCCCCTAATGTTTTGGAGATCCTTCTACATCAATGTGTTCCTTTGCATTATGCAGAAAGATTCTGTTTATGGATGGATCCGCTGTTCCATTCATAATGTTAGAAGGAAACCTCAGTAGCTATGGTTCTAGACCTATCATCGTTAGCAGTTTTAGACAGCACATTCTAATTTAGCACACTGCAGTACTATGGAGGCGTGGTGTAAGCAATCCAGTAAATTTCCGAAGCTCCTGGGTCTTCCTCATTGACTCAGGTAAAATTAAGTTAAACAGGACGATAACTTGGGAATTCTTTCTTCACCTTAGATAAAATAGCGACATAATTTGGAATGTAGTAGTCAGAAGCAAATAAAGAAAACACAAGTGACCAAAGTGAATATGTGAAGCTGAAACAGCTTTAGGAAGGGCAGCAGGCCTGATCACTGTGTGGTGTGGCATTCTGCCAAGTGGCGGGATTAATTTGGGAGGTAGGTGACCAAGTGCAGAGCTATCTTTTTCCCTTTGAGCAAATCTAATTTTGTTTTTGCAGGTCTTGTTTTGTTTTTGCTCGGCTAAGAAAAACTACCCAGCCAGTTATAAATAACTTTATGAACCTCAAAGTTCTTCTTGGCTGTGAGCAATCTTTAATCCAAGAGGTCAAAGCTAAAATTGGGTCTACAGACCATACTTGTAAAGACTTGTGAAGAAAAACACAAATTTATAGATCTTTGATATAAGAATGAACCCACTTTGGAACAATTTAAACACTCTGTGTTTTATACTACATGTGTAGCTACATTTGAAAATCAGCAGTCTCTTTAATTTTTTTTAAAAAGTAACAATTTTTATTCCAGAAGGAATGCATGTTCTCTGAAAACAAATCTGGAAAAGCACAACAGAGACCAAGCAAACAACAACAACAAAAAAACACTAGTAATCTTGTATTACCCCAAAGAAATTTTTGTGTGTAATTTTCAAGGTTATGTGTGGACATAAAAATTTTTAAAAAGATGGTTTTATACTAGCCTCTTAATCTATCAAGATCTCTATTGTGTGCATGAACTTTCGGTCTTGAGCTGTTCTATAACTTGCATCATTACTTAGATAATTAACAGGAAAGAGGTCAGCTGACTCAAGGCAATATCAGAAATAGGAAGATACAGTAGTCAAACAAAAGTGACTACTTTTGCTATGTTGGTGAGATTTTTCTACTCTTTTACCTATAATTTTAATTTCCTACAGATTTTGACTATTGGGACTATGTTGTTCCTGAGCCCAACCTCAATGAGGTGGTATTTGAAGAGACAACATGCCAGAATTTGGTTAAAATGCTGGAGAACTGTCTGTCCAAATCAAAGCAGACCAAACTGGGTTGTTCCAAGGTCCTGGTGCCTGAGAAACTGACGCATAGAATTGCTCAAGATGTCCTGCGCCTTTCCTCCACAGAGCCCTGCGGCCTGCGAGGTTGTGTTATGCACGTGAACTTGGAAATTGAAAATGTATGTAAAAAGCTGGATAGGATTGTGTGTGATGCTAGTGTGGTGCCTACGTTTGAGTTGACACTTGTGTTTAAGCAGGACAACTGCTCATGGACGGGCCTCAGAGACTTCTTTAGCAGAGGTCGTTTCTCGTCCGGCCTTAGACGAACTCTGATCCTCAGTTCAGGATTTCGACTTGTTAAGAAAAAGCTCTATTCTCTGATTGGAACCACAGTCATTGAAGAATGCTAAGAAGGAAAAAAAATTAAGGTCCTTTATGAGTGGATAATAAACTATGAAGTTAAGTCATTTGTAGTTTGCCCTGCTTGGCTCTCAGAACTCCCAAAATTAGGCCATCTTCTGTCTGGGTTTTTCATTCACAGCACCTCACCCAAAGGGCTGATTTTGTGGCTTTTTAACACATAGCCCAAGAAGAGTATATTGTCTGCACGTGTCAGATTTTTAATGAAATGGAATAAGGAAAAGCAAGAAGCGATACACTCCAATTTTATACCTGACCCACAGCATCTTGCATCTAGTCTTGGTAATAGCATATAGAAACCAGATTTGCTTGGTTTGGCTTTCATGTGGATTTTTTATTTTCTTTAATTCTCAAACGGAATTAAATTCTCAAAGTAAAGGGGATGTTCCTAAGTGATGTCCCCTGCACTGAAAAATTCCTACTGGAATTTGAAGAGTTCTTTGACAAGAGATTAGAATGGATGAGCTTAATTAAAGACTTGCCTTGGGTAAGCATGAGAAAGAAATGTCACAGGGATGGCAGGTTTGCCTTCTTGCACCTTGGTGTCCTTCCCACATCTGTTTTTAGTAAAAAGACGGAAAAACCTGAACTGCTTTTTTGTAATCCCAGTATTAATTTTAAATGACTAGGTTATAGCATCAGGTTAGTTTACCTACGTCGCAAGTGTTCAATGTTGGCCTATTTCTTTGTAAGCTCTGTCTTTAAACTAGAAGAATGAAGATGTTAGGATATTTTTTTGCATGTATTTGATTTCATTGAGTGAATAGTCAATACCCCCTTATAAAGATGGAAAGGATTTCTTAGGTCTGGTCCTGTTCAGATTCACTGGGTGGCATAGGTGCTTTTTTACTGTTATGTAAGACTCATCTCAAATGTACCATCTCACTGCATCAGTGTGACCTCATCTCTGACCTTTTCTGGGAAATTAAGATTTTGCTTTAATTTTTACACTCTTCTTTCAATTAATATGTTTATATTTATAGAATCTACTCTAGTAGATGCTTCTACAGATTACACAAAGTGCTCCTTTCCTCCATTCATACCTGCCACTATAGAAGAACAAATGCCTTGTTTAAGGGTTGGTCTTTGTCTTAATCCAAGTAACTAGATTGAAATCTGTTCCTTTATGGCGATGAGATAATTGAAACTTCCTATAACAGGTTGTCCCACCCTTGCCGTGGCTCATGGAGAAGAGCTCATTCAGGTTTCTTGCCCAAGTCTTTAGCACCAGTCCATACACCTCCAGCACAAGCATGGTAGGGACAGATGTTCCTGTCCTGATATTATGAAAACAAGACTGATCGAGTTACTGATGCTAGAGATGATCTAAAATATCATTGTTCAGAGGAGCAAGTGTTCTAACAAACTGAACTCTTCAAATGCTTGGGAAAGTACCACAAAGCCAATGAGACATCTTTTTTCTGTAGAATAGGACTATTTGCTATTTGCTATTTGCCTGTGTTCAAGGATCTGAATGTCACTGTGTTTCTGTAGCTGTTTTGAGTCATCATCAGGTACTGGGTGAGGCTTCTTATGTGCGGATATCGAACCTTCCTCCACACATAAGAATTGTCCATCCTTCCTCCACAAACAGTTCCATTCTCTCTCTTGTCTATTTCACTTATGGAATGGTGATAGCTTGTGGAAGATCTTAGATATTCCTGTTAAAGGAAAAAAAGTTTGTCTATTTTTGACAATAAAACATTATTCATTTTTAATGCTCTTGCCCACTTTGTCTTTTTTCCATTTATTCAGTGATTACCCCCAAATACATTTGACAGTATTTGGAGGAGGCAAATTATTCTCTTTTCAACAAAGCTGAATTGTACCCTCAATTATAATATTGCAGCAGTATTTATTGTGTGTACCTATGCTCAAATAAAGAATGGCTTGCTTCAGTTACTTCCAATTTTTTCATAATATTTTTTGTAGAAAGACACAATTTGAGCTCCTTTGGCAATGCCTTGTTAAAAACAAATCTCAAAATTCCTTGTGTGAAGACATTTTTATAGCATTTAAAGGGCCATATACAGTTATATCAAATATTTTATCAGCATGCGTATTAATTTTATCAATAGTTTCTGTTTGAATGGCATAGCTTTTTAATTCTGCTATTATTCAATTGGAATTTTTAATTTTTTACTTCTCTTTTTTGTCTCCTCAAATTTATAGTTATTAGTTCAAATTTCTTTGATATACAAAGACTTGCTATCCACATGTGAAAAGGATCCCAACAATATTATATGTATCACTAAAGGCTGTGTAGACTAAGCCAGAAACACTTGCCTTTAAATTGGAAAGTTGTGCTCAGAATTGAAACCAAAATATCATGTATACCAAGCATGCATCTTACACCAAGGTACGTGTCCAGCTCCAAAGCAGAATTCTTAATGAGGTTTCTGTTCAAGTAGGAAACATTGAGAAAACAGTTGACAATATTCCCCTATATACTGGAGTGGACCATTCTGAGATTTAGAATGCTATCCAAAGATGACCAGGACATGCATTTCAATACCTGCCACTACCCTCTTATCCTGTATTGTTGGCTTGGCTTTGTTTTCCTCTAGTTTTCAGTAAGATGTGCTGTGTCAAATATCTGAGTGGAAAATAAGCTTAGTAGAGAGTGTGACAGTCTCTAAGAAAATGGGATCTACTTCATTAGTGGAATGATCTATAACTTCACGAAGCTGACTTCAAATGAGAAAATTGTCATTACTGCATTGAGTCAGGAGATTAAATGCATTAGTGCAAAATAATATTTTTCTATTGATAAAGCAAAAAATAGGACACTTCATTTTTTCAGCCCATTATATGCCTTAACTGTGATACTTAGTTCTCAATTATCTATATAGATTTAAACAAATGAGGATGACGGTATTAAAATTTTGTACAGGTTGGTAACAGTTGGGGGGGAAGAGGAGCAGGAGACCTGTGAAGAGGCGGGAGTGTCACACAAATGTACAGTCTGCACTCCTGCCTCAACTCCATCAAACGTCCACTCCTTCCTCTGCATGTGCCACAGACAGCAGTAGAGAGAGATGATGGAGGATCTCATGAGAAAACCAAGGGACCAAATTTAGAAATAATACACATAGCCTCTGTCTACATTCAATGCTGGGCTTGGTCACATCACCACAACCAATTGCAAGGAGGAACTATACTTGATGAACTGAAATGAAGCAGTGTAGAGAGAGAGAGAGAATTGATCTAGCAGGCACTTTGGATAACTGGAAAAAGGATGTTTTCAAGTAAAGATTTATGAGACAAAATAAAGTTCAGTACATATTCATTGCACAAAGAATATTAATTCAAAGTTGACTGAAGAAATAAATATCAAAATAAAATTTTAAAATAAATAGAATTTTTATAGTTTTGATGAGAGGAATTTGTGTGTGTCAGTGTGTGTTGTGTGTATGTGTGTGTGCTGGTTGTGTGTGCACACATGGTAGAGGTGAGAAGTTGAAATCAGATGTGTTTCTCAAACACTTTCCACATTATATTTTTTTATTTATTTTTCTGCTCATTCAAACATAATAGGTACCCCTGTCCCCCTCCCTCCCTCTACCCCTTCCTGAACTTCCCTGTTCCCTCTCCCCTTTTCCCCTTCTTTTCCCCTTCTTTTCCCCCCCTCCTTCTCTTTCTCCCAGTGCCCCCTCCCCCCATCTCTGAAGCATCCTTTAATGTGTATATCAAACTTTCCTCTGCGTCCTCCTCTCTGATGAGGTGTAATTACACCTCCACATTATATTTTTGACAGAGCCTTTCACTGAACATATTGATCTCACTGATTAATCTAGACTGGCTAGTCAGCAAGCCCCAAGGATCCTCCTGTCTCCCCTTCACCACTGTGCATGGCATGCCCAGAGTTTTATGTGGGTGCTGGGGATTCAAATTCAGGTCCTTATGCTTGATCAGAAAACACTTTATCAATTTGTGCCATGTGCCCAGCCTTTGATGTGAAGAATTATTTAAAAGATAAAACACAAAGATGTGTATACCCACTGATCTATGATACTTGCTGGAACATGAACCATGTCAGGCATATGTCATCAAAGGCAAACCAGATGAAACACAGGGTCATTCAAGTGAAAAGACTTAAAAATAGGAGGGAATCTGGTAGGGGAGATGAAGCGTTGTAAGGATGCATGGGATTAGGGATTGAGGGATGAAAATATTACAACTTTGTTGTTCATGCATGCAATACTAATATACACATGTAATTTTTATATATTTATACATAAACTAAAATTTATATATGTAAACTCAAAGATGTATTAAAACTTCTATCAAATACTCCTGCAAAGAGAATAAAAACAAAATACATAAACTAGAAGAAATCATCTTAAGCACATGTAACTGCCGAAGGATTAGTAACCAGAAAATGTCAAAAATTCCTTTAAAGGTAAGAAAAACACAATAACCAAAAACTCAAATATATGAGCAAAATCTTGAATAGTCCCTTTTATGTAAAAAAAAATTATGTGGCTAGTAAGTAGATAAAAAGAAACACTCTAACTACAAATCAGGGAAATACAACTAAAAAGCATAGTAAGATATTAATGGATACATATGTGTATTAACTAAAAAATTAGTAAGTCCATAAGTTGGTAAAGACCTGAAAGAGAAAATAAATCCTGCTTCAACATGTAAGTAAGGCTATTGCTGTACTTGGTCATTGTATCATAAAGTGGATGGTAAGTATATTTTATGAACTAGCCATCCATTTTTCATTTTCAAACAGTATTCTCCAAACTTTTTTGCTTATTGCACAGTTAAAAGAATTACATGAAAATTCAACCTCTGCCACACTTTTAATTTGACAGCCAAATATCTCAACCTAAGTTTAAGACAGTGGATTGATATATTTTGCCCATGTTCTGTGATCCATTTGTGTTGCATCTTCAGTAATAAGGGCTTCCTGACAGTTTTTGGAGAGAGACCAAGAGCAATGGCAAAAGCCTACAGTTTTGGGGGCCTTTAAGACCTCTCTGACCAATATTTTATCAGGAAATGCCACATTCCTGTTACTTCCAGTATAATTTTGTCCCTGGGTTCTAAGTGGATCAGTCAAGGCTTTTTCCCCCGTTTTCCTCATTCTATGCTCCTCTGCATAGGGACTGCCTTCCTTTAAAAGGAGTTTTTTTTTTATTTTTACAAATAACTACCATAGGATGTTCCTTTGTGGTTACTTCCCACAATTTGGGGTGTTTAAGTCCCTCTGCCTCCCATGTACCATTTATCTCCCATCCTCTCATTTCCTACTATGTGTTTTTCCCATTTATTCCCTCCCTCCCACTTGTCCTGGGATCCTAAATATCCCCTGTAAAATGAGAAATTCACCCTAACAATCCCTTCCCACATTCCCACTCATAGGTCTTTTTCAAATTTTCTTGTTCTTACAGTGCTGCCAATCCAAATACATTGACAAGGATATCAGTTTAATCATGTGCATATAAGAAAGAACATGTGGTGATTAACTTTCTGTATCAGAGATACCTCACTCTTATTAAAGTTTCCAGTTCCATTCATTTGCCAGAAAATTCCACACTCTTATCCTTTCTGATAGTCGAGTAATATTCCATTGTGTAGATGTACCACATTTTCAGTATCCATTCTTTTATTGATGGGCATGTTGGCTGATTCCGTTTTTTTTCAATATTGTGAATAGTGCTGCAATGAACACAGATGAAAAAGTGTCTTTGTAAAAAAGACGTAGAGCCTTTTGTGAATATTCCAAGGAGTGGTATAGCTAGGTCATACGCAGTTCCATTTTTAACTTTCTGAGGAACCTCCACGTTGATCTCCATAGAGGCTGTACCAGGTCTGTGGACTTTCTTCTTGCTAGATAGGTTATACAGTACCAAGGACTACTGTAGAAGCTACTAGGGGAGAGAAATAATCACAAGCCCCATCAATGGCATGAGATCTGTAAGCTGCAATATAATCACCATGTATTAGTGGCATGAGTATCAAGGAGAAAACCAACAGCTTTCTGATTGGATCCTAGACTCACTTGTCAAAAGGGTACCATCCCTGTTACTGTAATCTAGAACAAAAACATATTTCAAAAAGGGGAAGGGAAAAAACCAATAGGGAAGACACTCAATAACCTATAGGAAGGAAGACAGTACATCAAAGTGTTCTGTTAGTAGCTGTTATTATACCCACAGAATGGGCACTTACAGAGAAAACCTTTGGGTCTAAAGCTGGATGAGTGAAGGGAATGCACATATCAGTGGGGTGGCCTAAAGAGAGGTAACTTGATATACCATGGAGGCCTGAGCACCCACAGGAATAGACATGTGAGAGTGAACCCTGGGGTCCACAGAAACACAGGGGCAAAAGGGTTAGGAGTGGGAAAGAATGGTGAAGGAAATGGAAGGGATGGAGGAGAGGGGAGAGGGAGGGGAGCTGGGATGAATACCCAATATGCTTGTAAAAGTAGAAAAAGAAAAAGAAAAAAGAAAAAAGAAAAAAAATTAATTCAAAAGAAAAAAGACAGTGGAAATTATGTAAGCTCCAGGTTGTGGTCAATACTGACCTTTCAAAATAAAACTATTACATCAGTTTGTTAAATGCTTCCAATGAGATATAAATGGCATAGTAATTTGACACCAAAATCTATTTAGAAAAAACTAAAATAGGATATTCCACAGAATGATATTTTTCCAGTGTTATTTTTTCTTATTCCTGTGTCTTCTCACATTTCTTTTTTATACTGAATTTTACTTTAATGCACAAATCTTTAAACTTTAAAGTCTTTCATTAGAATTTTTTTCTAGAATAAAAATACTATTTTAATTTGAAGTTTAAATATGTTGAATAGATGTCAAACTTTGTTGAGTTCACTGACAATGGACGTTAAATATGCTTCCTGATTTTACAGATACTATTCCAAATTAATTTAAATTAAATTAATTAAAGTTGTCTCTTATTGAGATAACTCTTTAGCCATGTACAAATATTTTTGTTATAAATTTTGAAGTCTGGGCTTCATTAATTGGCTTTGTTTCTATAGATATAAGCTCTGAGCAAATCTAAATATCAACAAGAGGACAATGGAGATTTGCTTAATCCAGTATTATTCATTTTAAGTGAATATATATGTACATATTTCAAAGAGATTTCTTTTCAGTGTTGCTAGTACTAGAACCAGTTGACTTGCAAAAGCACCTCTTTTCTAGATGTACTCATTTGCTAGAACTGCCATAATAAAATACCCACATGTGTGACAGAAGCCTCACAGCCTTTGAAGCTACAAACCCAGGATCAAGGTGCTGGCAAGATTGGTTTCCTCCAAGGCTTGGAGATAAGCCTGTCATTGTCTTCCTTTGTGGGCTATCTCTATCCTAATCTCTCTTTCCTAAAAAGATTCTGGCAACATAGAAACATTGGATTACAAGGAACTTAATCTACCCTTTAAAGATCCTATCTCTGGGCTGTAGATAGGTATATGGGTACTGTAGTATCCAATCTACAGTCCTCTGGCAATATACACAATAACTGATTTTTCCTATTCCCAGTTACTATACTAGTGGATGTCAATTCACTACAATTAGTTATGTTTATATAACGTGATACCTGCAGCAACAATTAAAAAATAAATATCATGCCAAGAAATCCACTAAAAACATAAACACATCAAAATTAAATTATTAAAAATGAGATTTTAATGTACAGGAGCACAGATGATAAGTAACAGCTTGATTAATTTTTACTGTGTTTGCCTCAGAAGACTTCCTTATCTACCTCCTAGTTATGTGCTTCCTTGAAGATACCATTAATTCCACTTATTTTTGAAGTTTTATAAATATAACACTATGATATATGAGTCATTGATCTCAATTAAAAATTAAAGTTGAAAATACCATCTATAAGAAATTATTTGGATAATATATATACTGTGGAACGATTGGTTTAAGCTAATTGATATATAGATTCCCTCACATTTTTCCAAGTAAGAGCTTTTAACATCTATATGAGCAAATTTCAAGAATATATTTACTGTAGGTCTCTTGAACATAATCCTTCTACCTAACAGTTTATATCCTGTAAACAATTTCTCTCTAGTATCCTATGTTCAGTCTCTGATGACCACTATTGCACTTTTGCTTCCATGCACTCAGGTCTTTAGATTCCTCAAAAAAGTGAGTAATATATTTTTTGTCTTTCAGTGCCTGCATTAATTTAACATGATATTCTTCAACTTCATTTATGTTAATGTAAATATTAAGGTTTCATTATTATTAAAGTTGAATATACTACCATGTCATGATAGACATTTAAATTAAGTCTACATATTAGTATACTAACACATAGTATACAATATTGCAATGGACACAACAATGCAAAAAATCTGTTTAATATATTGATCTTATTTTCTCTGTATACATCCAGTAGTGTCATGACTTGATTGTATGGTAGTTCTATTTTTAATTTTACAGAAGAATCTCCATGTTATTTCCTTTAATGACTATATAAAATATACATCAGTTTCCTTTCCTCTACACTCCCTTTCAAAACTTGTGATTTCTCATTTTTTATACTAATCATTTCACTATATGTGGAGTTGTTATAGTTTAATATATCAAAACCCAAATAATTATCAGCATGATGGAGTCATTCAGCCCTCTAATGGGTGGTTGTGCCATGAGGATTCCTCCCTCCAGAAACACCATGGGTATTTATAAAAGAGGCTTCACACATTATTCACCCCTGCCTTGATTTTCTGCCTTCTTCCATGTAAGGACACAGCAGTACTTTCCTCTGGAGAACAGAGCAACGAAACACCAGCTTGGAAGAAAAGACCAGCACTCACGAGACAAAGGAACCCATCATCACTATGCTCTTGTACCTCTCAGCTTCCACAGCTACAAGAAATACATTTCCTTTCCTTGTGGATTTTCTCAGTCTAGGGTATTTAGCTATAGTAATACAAATAAGTCTGAGAAGATACATTCTTGTAGTTTGAATTTTCATTTCTCTATTTATTGACTTTGGAGAAAAGAGAAAAAAACACACACACTGAAGTATGAGATTCAGATTTTTTAACATATAAATTCCATCTTATTCACCTACCTAGAACTAGTCCTGACCATCATAAGCTTGGCTTCCCCATCTAGACAATTTCCTGCAGGCTTGCTAAGAATTTAACTCAGCCAATGATCTTTTACAAATGTACCCAGAACCTGAATTCTCAACTGTCGAGTTGATACCTCTATCTAACTCTAACCATGGAATAATGACTGAGAGTAACTGGCTGAGAACTTCCCAAAAACTTCAGATTCAAGATTTTAAGACCCAAACAGTATTAATAAATGGAAATCCAAGATTTTTGGTGGACTAAAAAGTAAACAAAAGAGAAGACATTTTTTTCCAATAGCATAAAGTTTTTGTCTTACAGTTCTGAATCTCAGGATTTCCCAAGTAGTAGTAGATTTCCCAAGCAAGTAGCAGCAGAGTTCCTTCAGGAAGCTTTTAGAGGAGGATCTATTGTCGAGCAGTGCATAAAGTGCTTTCTCACACAAGAGTTATTAAAAATAGCAACAATAATTCACTTTCTTAGGCTAGAAAGATGACTTAACAAGAAAAAGTACTTGCTAGCACAGGAACTGAGTTCAAGTTCCCAGATCCCACATAAAAATTTGAGTATGCTCCTGTAACACCAGCACCTTTGGATAGACTGCTGAGGCTTGCTGGCTGCCAGCCTAGCTCCAGGTTCAATTGGAGGCTCTGTGTCAAGGAAGAGAATGATAGAGCAGGGCACCCAGCATCCTCCTCTGGCCTCTGAAAACTTGTGAGCTCACACCACTATATATGCATGCACAGAACACACATACACACCATATAGAAATGCTGCTGCTGTTCTCTCGTTCACACACAAAAGTTAAATAGAATTTGCTTTTCCAATATTATCCCTAGAAAACAAAGTATTCTTTAAATTTCATCTCTATGATTTTCCACCTTAAAATAAAGCATTATAGTAAATTAAGATCAGCCATCAGGGTGAAGCATGTGCTCTATAAAGTAAAAGACTAAACTGTTAGGTAGGAAATAGGGACCCAGGACCTGCATCTTAAGTTCTCGAAAAGATCATCTGTGAAAAAAAAAAAATCAAAATCAAAACAAAGCAAAAAGGGGATACGCAACTAAAGGATTTGGAAGCTGGCTCTCTTAAAGTTATTAGTACCACATGCCACATAGAAAACACCCCAAACCCCGTTGTTAAGTTCCCATTTTATGACTAGAGCTTTCAAGGTTGTGCCTAAGTGCTAGAAGATGCTACCGAATTTCAGCACCACGCTATTCGGGAGCACAATGCGGAAGCAGCACCCATTTCCATCATCCACAGAATGAGAACCATGCTGTGGTGTGGCCAGAAACATGATCCAAAGCAGCAGCTACCGTGACCCAGGTGCATCTTGATATCATAACATTGCATAGGAAACTCACGGAAGAATAAGTAAAGGGCTCTTTCTCTGCTCATGTAATAAGCAAAAGCAAGAACTGAAAAAGAATTATATGCTTTTATTGACTGACAAAATTCAGGGACTTATGAGCGAAATTTAAAATGGTGGACTCATCCACTGAGACAGAAAAGAGAGTGGGGATAATGAAAGACTCACAATAAGAGTGAAAGGTCACATAGTGCTTTTTCCCTTAAATTTGGAGGTAGAAATCCATGTGTGTTTGAAGCTTGACTCCTTGTGCTTTGCATGTATTGGATAGATCTGTTTTTAATTACCTCATAAACTTTTAAATGCTGAGGGCAATGCAAAAACTTAAGTTAAAACCTGTATCACCAAGAATTTTCTACACTGATCAGTATTTTTCATTAGGCTTGCTCTAAGAGACATGATCTACTGCTAACTTATTTGGGCCACTAATTTTTATTGATATGAATGCTCTGGGCATACTGCAACATTCATGATGGTGGCTTTCCATTACCTGCACCATGGAGAGAAGCTGTGGAATAAACCATGAAAAACAGCATCAGATGCAAAAATCATTTGGCCACAGGCTCCAGATTATTAATCTTGCAGCAAATTCACCTTGGCAGAGGATAACATAAAGTGATTTTTACTGCCTGAGTACACACCGTCTGACAAATTATGACAGACCCTGCTGAGGAATACAAATGAGTTCAGAGAGGCCGCTGGAACTTAGTCATCTGGATAACTAACAGTTGATTGAATTCAGAGCTGAGAATTGGCTAAGCTTGTTTACATAATAAAGATCGAGACAGAAGTGATGGCTCAGGGGTTAAACCTCTGCCTTGCAAGCAGAAGGACCTGAGTTTGAATTCCAGATCCCATGTAAATACCACTAGATACCACCAAGTGGAAATGGCAGCAGCCTGCATTTCCTGCTTTAGAAGGCAGAGACTGGGAAAGCACAGTGCAAAGCAAAAAGAAGATAGAGCAATCCAGAATGATTCCTCAAGTCACCCTTGAACTCCTACAGGCATGCACAGGGCCCTCTAATATTCATAGACACACAGACCACACACACACACACACACACACACACACACACACACACACACACACACGATCAATTAATGGTTTACAGCACAGTGGTGGTGTGCATTCCTAATCCCAATACTCAGAAGGCCGAGGCAAAAAGGTTACAAATTCTAAGCCAGCCTGGGCTACAGAATTAGATGCTACTCATCAAACCAGAAAGAAAATAAAAATAAAAACGTAACGGTTGAAATCAAATAAAACTTGTCAAAAAAAAAAAAAAACTTCAATTCACTCAAAGCACACTAAAGAAAAAGAAAGCAGATGTTTGGTTCATAAATTATCATTTTGTATGAGAGTGTGTGTGTGTGTTGGTCTGTCTCTCTACCAGTGTCTCTGTGTGTCTGTGAATATTAGAAGGCACTTTGAGCCTGTGGAGGCTCAAGAGTGACTTTGGGAATCATTCAGTTATTCATATAGATCAGTCTCAGCTCATGACTTTACTAAGGAAAAAGTAAGATGTTACTTAGACGTATCTCAAGAGAAAAACAAAATAAACCCTTTGAACACAGTAAGGAAAAACAATGACATAATTATGTATTTTCCATCCAATCCAAATACAATTTGCTACACTGCGTATTGCAAAGTATAAAAAAAGCAGTGTAGCTAGAAAAACAAGTTTAACAAGGAGGGAACCAAAAGATGTTCTGCTGCCCTGTCTCAGTCACCTAACAGAGTTTATACATTTACTAGGCCCACTTCCTCTTCCCCTGAAAACCATGCTTTATCTGGATGGGAGTGGGAACGCTAAAACTTTACTTCAAACTTCCCCCGTGCTGCTGCTGCCAGAATCAATAAACCTCTTTTCTGAAGTACAGTTTGACTGGGTACACCCACCTCAAACACACACACACACACACACACACACACACACTAAATTATTTTTAAAAACTAAAAATAGAACCATCTAATCCAGCTAAGCCACTCCTGGTATTTTTACACAAACAGCTTCAGGTCAACATGCCATAGAGATCCTTGCATATGCATGTTGAGTGCTGCTGCACTGTTCACAAGAGCCAGGAAATGGAATTAATTCAAACATCCATCAACTGATGAATGCACAGGAATTTTATGCAGCCATAAAGAAAAAAAATGAAATCTGACATTTACAGGAAAATGGATGCAACAGAAATAATTATATTAAGAACATGAGCCACACTCAGAACAACAAATATTGTTTCCCAAATATGTAAAACATAGTTTTAATAAAATATGTTTGTGTGTGTGCTTGAAATCATAATCGAAATCATAAGAGGAGAGAACGAGATCTTATTGGCAATAGACAACGTAATGGGTTATATGTCACAGGACGCTCACAAGAACTATATGGGGAAAGGAAGGAGATACACCACAAGTAGGCAGAGGGCATTTGGAAGGTGATGAGGAAAGGGGACAAACCAGAACGAAGTAAAATAACACATGTACATGAAGATGCCATGATGAGCCAGGAGTGTTGGCTCAAGCTGGTAACCTCAGCTCTTGGACAGCAAAGCCTGGAGGATTGCCTAAAGTTGTAGGCTAGGCTGAGAGTTACATGGTGAGATCCATACCAGCCCAAGCTACAGAATGAGAATCTGGCTCAGCCAATCAGAAAGAAAGCAAGAAAACAAGAAAGAAGACAGGAAAGCAGAAAGGAAAGAAAGAAGAAAGAAGGAAAGGAGGAAGGGAGGGAGAGAGGAAGGGAAGGAGGGAGGGAAGGAAAGAAAGAAGGAAGAAAGCAAGAAAATGCCATAATGAAACTCATAATTTTGTATGTTAACTGAAAAATAATTATGAAAAACAACATACTTGACAATAGCACTTTCCTGTGTCCTCATTACTTGTAGTGGGAGGAGAGAACAGATGGAAATGGTCTCGTGACTCTCTGAACATGGCAGCACCTCCACGGCAGCACCGGATGCCCAAGCTCTTCCACGCCCTAGGTTTCTGTACTCACGATCTTAGGTATGATGAAAAACAACCAGACCATAAGAAGACTCACAATTTTATCATCTTTTCTGCAAAGAGGAAAAGTCCTAGTGGAAGAAAAAGTCTGAAATGACATCACTGAGCAGAACATTATCCCATATGGCCTTTCCCAGCTCCTGGGTAGGGAAGAGTGCTTTATTGCTAACTCACGGAATTGCTGGTGTGTCCTGAGACAGCTAGAAGTCATGAATAATTTGATTCAAAGCCTGGAAGAATTTACCTTAGTTTTATGAAGATCAACCCAAACCACTATAGATTCAGCCCTCCCACCTCTGGAGGGCTGGATTGTTGCAGGAATGGAATATCACTCATTGAAAGTTGGTTTCTTGATGTTCAAGGATACAGAGTGTCAACTGCTCTCAAGTATGTGTTTTGTTCTTCACCCATATACACTGTGTGGGCTTTTTAATAAGCAGAGAAAGTTACAATAACTCCAGCCTAATGTAGGTATGAACAAGATTTCTGGCCTCAGAGGTGCAACTAGAAGAGCAATGAACAGACCATGATGGAATCAAAGTGCTTCTAGAATTCTACAATTGCCATTATGAGTTGGTTTATCTTTATTACTCTGAGTTTATAGCATCTTGCAGCAAATTACACAGTTTAGAACAAATCCTCCCTGAGAGTCTTAGAGTACACTTTCTTATATTGCAAGCAAGAAAAATAAAGAGTTCCCTCTTTGAAAATTTCAGAACCAAAGCAAATCAAGGAAGTAAACAGAATGCAAAATAACATTAAATGCAAGGAATAGTGGAAGCCTTTCTGTTTCACAGACTTTAAAGCGTCTGTGAAAGAGTACCCTTGAACCCGTCTTCTTATTTATTCCTCTATTCAGAGCCCTATCCTCCAAGATTTCCACTTAGAATTTATAACACAGTTTAAAAATTGTTATATCTCCTGCCTCACTCACATAGAGAACTTTTGTCATAGTGTCATGTTTGATAATGTGTCACACTATGGAAAATATGAGCAGGTCCTTCCCATAGATAGGTGGAGTTCATCACTGTAAGTGAAATGGTGTCTGAGAAGCTCTGTCTTAGGAAAAACAGTCACAACTGTCACATGGAGAAGCACTCTAGAGCAGAACAGTCTGTGAAACAGAAAGGCTCCACTGTTCCTTACATTTAACGTTATTTTGCATTCTGTTTACTTCCTTGATTTGCTTTGGTTCTGAAATTTTCAAAGAGAACTCTTTATTTTTCTTGCTTACAATATAAGAAAGTGTACTCTAAGACTCTCAGGAAGGATTTGTTCTAAACTGTGTAATTTGCTGCAAGATGCTATAAACTTCAAGGTGCTAACAAAAGAGATCCTGCAATTGAGGGCAGGACTGTGTGAACATAAATGTATAAGATAAGGTTAAGAGCTTGTTATGACATGACGCTTGTACACATGAACTCACTGCAGCTATGTGGAACTGCACACAGTTGGATGCATCAACATTGCAGCATGGGTGGGGGAAAGGTTCTTTTGGCGAATCTACCTTGAAAGATGATTGACAGTTAATGCTGGCTGGGGATGGGGGAGGTGTTGTCATTTTCTTCAGTAGTGTAGCCCTAATAAGTTGCCCATGTTTCAGTAAATAACCTCCCACCCATGGTCGTACAAGCCACCCAATTAAATTTGGCAGATCATATACAAAAACAAATAGTTTCAGTGAGAGAGGAAGAATATGAGAGACAGAACTGGGAGGAAATCACTAAAATTAATGCATGCATATAAAAGCTGCCAATAATAAAAATAGTGATGGGTATGAAAATATGACTATTTTGCATAAGGCAAAATTTCCCTTATTTATTTAATATCACATAAAAGTCTGTCCTAGGCAAGCAGGAATCATGGATGCTTTTGCCCATCCAATGTAGCCTTTCTCCTGTGCTCTGAAGGTAGGTTGCAAAGGGGCACCAGGAGAGGTACATCATCTTCATCATCTGCACTTCCTCCCTAGACTGAAGGGCAAACACGAGACTGAAAGACAAGGAGAAAGCTGAGAAAAGGAAATAAAGATTGAGCCTTCATCACCAAAACGTAATACATACGGAGCCGTGTCTGCCATGGGATGTAAATGATGCTGAAACTGTGAATGCATAATAATTTCATAATTGGTCATTTTAACCAGCAGTTCTTGAACTGGTTCATTTTCATAAGACTGTTGTACAATGCTCAATTGCTATCTCTTTCAAGTCATCAGGTACCTCTGTTTAGTGAGCTAGAAACATAGTTTCACCCTTTCAATACAAGAAAGAAGGGCTGGGAATATAGTTCAGTGTACAGAGTTCATCTCATATGGATTTGATACCCAGCCCCCCCATAAAAAAGGAAAAAATTAAGAAAATGAAAATAATAATAACAAGTATAAGTAATAGAACTTACAGAAAAAAAAGACTAGGATATAACACTTAAAATTCATAACTTGCAACCAGAGCATCAATAAGAATATAGCAATAGTAACTAAACAAGCTTGATACATCAATGAAGAAATGTTTTAGGACACAGGGGATTTTATCATTTGAAAAGAAAGTTAACTGTATAAAAAGATACATTGGAAGTTCATAGAGAATAGATAAAAATTTGAGAAAAGAAAGGGTAATCCAAGCAATATATAGTGTATGGCTGAACTGCTGGTGGAGGAGTCCCAGGAGGTGAATGGATGCCAGAACCCAGTTCTGACTGCTCATGAACCTCTCTGTGTCTATGTAATTTGCACTTACTTTTTGTCACTTGGTGTTGCCTATGACCAAACCAAATACTATACCACATAGTCTGGGTATCCCTTATCCAACACATTTGAAGTGCTCTGGAGCGCAGATGTTTTTAATTTTGTAATATTAACACACATGACCTATCCTAGGGAAGGACCCAAATCTAAACTCAAAAACCATTTATGGTATATGAATGTCTTACCAGAAGGCCTAAAGCTTTTCACATGATATGTTTAATAATTTTGTATATGAAGCAAAATTTTTTATTTGTAGTGCTGTGCCAGTCCTCAAAGAGTTTCAGATTATGAATTTTAGATTCGAGATGCTCATCTTCTTTTGAGATCCCATCTCTTGCCCCCACACACTTATTTAAAAGTAACTTTTAAGGTAATACATATCATAGAAATACAAAATTTAAAATTGATAGATTTCCTGACCACTGGAATTATGAACTACCATACCCTTCCTACAGCTATATATAAATAAATATTTTAAAAACATGAAACGTTTGTACTTCTTAGCCCAGTGTTTTCCTTTCAACTGTTACCCCCACTCTGCACTGTGCTGGCTCTATCACTGCCCCCATGTCAACAGTTTGCCTCTCTCTAGAACATAAATTCCACACAGGCCTGCTTCCCTGATACTCCACCCAGATTACAGTCTATTGTGGCTGAGAAATCACAGCAGCAGGAGCTTGGGGAAGCTGATCACACTATATTCATCATCAAGAACAGAGGGCAATGAATTAGTTCATGCATACTAGTATTCAGTTCACTTTACTCTAATAGATGAAGGTGTAGTCCAGGATAACTGACTTAGGGAATGGTCCCACCCACAATTAAGATGGGTCTTCCCATATCAATTAAAGTAATTATGATAATCACCCACAGACATGGTCAGAAATCATTTTCCCATGTGGTTATAGAGTGTGTCAAGTTGAGCTCAACCACCACAGTGATGCAGTACATAGGATCAATCACCAAAGGATTCTGCAGACACAAAACTGTTATCACTGTGCACAGAACAAACGTAGTTCATTCTTCATTTCTAAGCAGGTGCTTTTCCATCCAATAAACACTGGCAGGAAATTAGCCAGAGAGGATACAGTATAAGCTCACAGAGTCAGCAAGGGGCTAAATTCTTTCCAAGTGTGCTGAACGCCAGGTGTGAACACAACAGATTATTTTCAGATCCCGTTCACCAAATATCCTGGCAGCCTTACTCTCCCAGGTTCAACGACTTGGCCAGAAAGAACCCACAGGGGGCCTTTAGAACTCCACAGGGCAGGCTAGAGATTGATAGATTCTTCCACAATAGAGGATCATCTTGACCCTGATTTTAGGCAATATTCTGAAATGCATGCCTAAAGCAATTGTTGGGGCCAGGGGCCATGGTACATTCATTAGGGTCCTTTCACTGGAGCTTACAATTCAGCTCTTGATTGGCTCCCTCCACTCTGAACTTAGATTAAAAAACAATGGTACCAGCCTCAAATATTTGAAATAGTGCATGTTTGTTCTGGATTACATTTGTTTAATCTGTCCATTAAAGTTCAAAAAGAATCAGAGCTGCTGAAACTCAATAATTCAATAATAATAATAAAACCTTTGCAACAGTCTGAACCAATGAATTGTAGACTGTGAGTTGGGCCACATTAACCCTTGCACCGCCATTTGTTTCACAGACAACCTTGCAGCAAATGCTGGTCACGCCTTTGCAAATTTGTGGAGTTGTGTACAATGGCCCAGAAGCTTTGTCATTACAGTTCAAATTTCTACCTTTTCTTGGGGTACCTCATGGTACAAAAACAGTCTGCACCTGAGCTGACTTCCAGCACTAGGTAAAGAGCACTGTGAAGGGGTGGGGGGTGTACTCTAGTGCTCTGCAATGCCTTTACCCTATCCTCTCCCCTGGAAGGCACGGGTACCTCAGATGCTTTTCTTACTAGATACAAGGACAGGTCCCTCTCCATTGCGATGCTTCTCTGATTCTCCAGTTCCTTTGGTCTCAGTCATTCCAGTGTCCAGTTTCTTGTGCTGTTACTTATTTATGAGGCTGAAATGACCTGTGTTTTCTTTTCACTAAGAATCTGTCACCATTCTCTGCTTCAAACATATGTCCTACTGGCAGCGCTGGCCAGCAGCTGCAATACTTCTCCCTCTCAAATTTCAAAGCAACTTTAAGGATAAGAACAGGAAATGCAAGTACTTCCACCAAGATTTTTAATGCACTCCCGTGGCTGATGAGTATGTGTGGAACAATAAATTACTAGTCTATTTTTAAGTGACTTCCTCATATTAATTCAATACATACTCCAATTAAATGTATTGGGTTTCATGACATTCTCTTTGTCTTTTGAAGACTTAGTTGACTTACATTCCTGAGAACGTAAAGATTGGAACAGGAACAGTTTAATAAATGTATTAATATAACTTGTTCTATTATTAGAAATGAGGAAAAAACGTCATGACAGTATTTTTTGAAGTTAAATGGTGAGAAAGAAAATAACCAAAACCAAATCTAGTTTGTCTTAGGTAAAGAAAATCAAGCTTCTTTTGCAAAAGCTAACCCCATTGACTCCAACTTGGATGTAGCATGTAGGAGGTTGTGTTTCTAAATATAAAGTAAACTAATCCCCTTGCAATCAGGTATCCTGCAGGCTCGCTGTCCTCAAAGCTCCCATCCGAGAAAAGTTTCAAGGACACTTTCAGTACCAGTGTAGCATTAGTTGACTTTTTTCAAGGTGCTTCCAAATATTACATGAGCACTCACTCATTTGTGCATTCAGTTTGAATAAGAAAATGTTACCAAACCAAACTTCATTTAAAGTAAGCTACTTGGCCTTTTACAAAGTGAAAATTCCAATTCTAAGGTATTTTCATGTTTCGAATATCCAGATAACATGAAAGGAAATACATTTCCTTTTTCATATCCATTATGAAATTCTACTTTTTATTATGCATTCAAATTCTACTAACTTTGGGGAAAAATAGGTTTTGAAGAAGTTATAGGTTTTGAACGATTAAGAATACAGTTTTAAAGATCTCTAAACATCTTTTCCTGAAACATTCCCAGTTCCATTGTGAATGACTGAGTTCTGCAAAAATGTTTGACACAAATAGTTTGGGTTCAAAGATACTACTGGCATGGTTATTGCTCAGAGTTTAAATTATTCGAAGCAAGATGAAAGAAACAAAAATAGTGGCAGAGCCTACCCTCACTTTTGTTTCCTTCCCAGTAAGTGTCTATCAGATTGCAGTATCAGTTCATAAACAGCTGTCTGTCCTATGTGACAGAACTTGGGAAACCAGAGACGAAGTCCTGACTCTGGAGAGCTGGATTCAAATGTTCAAGATACAGAAATGACCAAAAGCATCAAGGCAGAATCCCATAGTGCCAGCCGCAAGGAAAGAGGTAGAAAAAGTCTTTAAAACTCAAGAACCTCGGTTTTTAACTTTAGTTCAGAAATTAACAAAAGTACCTGTTTTTGAGTTGAAAAAAAAGCAAAACAACAGAAAACAAAAACAAAAACAAAGACCTACCTAGAAGCAGAAGGTCTGACGTAGCAAAAGTCTGTAAGAGGATGGGGGAGATGGCTCTGGAGTTAAAGTCTTTACTTCACAAGCAAAAAGCACCTGAAATTGGATCCCAGATACCACATTAAAAAAAAATGCCAGGTAAAAACCCGCAATACAAACAACAACAAATGTTGGAGAGGAAGTGGAGAGAGGGGAACTCTCCTACATTGCTGGTGGGAATGCAGGCTCATACAGCCACTCTGGCGAGCCGTCTGGAGATTCTTAAAGAAACTAAAGATTGAAATGCCATATGACCCTGCTATTCCACTTTTGGGAATAACCCCCCATACAGCAGAGGTTCACCTTGATAGCACAAGCACAATCATGTTCATAGCAGCACTGTTTACAATAGCAAAGTCATGGAATCAACCCAAATGTCCAAGAGTTGACGAGTGGATAAGGAAACAGTGGTACATGTATACAATGGAGTACTATTCAGCCATCAAAAATGATGAATTACTGGAATTTTCTGGGAAATGGATGTCATTAGAAACAATTATATTAAGTGAAGTATCCCAGACCCAGAAAATTAAGCGCCATATGTACTCCCTAATAGGTGGCTCCTAGTACCAAACCCACCCAGCCCACCTTGAGACACTCACAGATAAATCTATGTAATACCTACAGTAATTCCAAGGATTATGACCAGGAGGGATGGGGTAGGAGGGTCACACCAGACACAAGGAGAGAGGGGACCATGTTACAGCAGAGAATATAGGCCTCCATCAAGGACTGCAAGTAAGTAATGAGACACCTGGTTAAATTCTCAGACGTTTGTTCCTGATCATTTACAACTGAGGGGGTATGATCTCACCTGAAGGGGAGGGCATATAGTCTGTCAGATAAAAAGTAACCATTTTGCAAATGGGCGATTGACCCCTCCCTCACTGAGGTTTCCTACTTTTATTACATCTACCCTTGAATGTGCTCTTATAACAAGACTCCAGTTTAACAGCTTTTTGTCTCTGGCCAGGGGGTGACATACAATGCCCATCACGATGGAGTGAAGGGCATTGCAGGAGCAGCAAAACTGCAAAAGAAAATCAACAAACCACAATCCAGAACTTCAGAGACTCTATATCAACCACTTAGAACTAGGCCAGACTAATCTCTCCCCATCCTGAAGCTCAGGGAAATTTGCAGAAGAGGGAGCGGTAAGATTGTAAGAGCACAAGGATGGGAGGAGCAATGGCTTGCAAGATACTCTACACAAGTTAGGGCCAAAGCAATCATAATTGGACTTTGCATGAGTAATGTCCAACACACTATTGACCTCACAAGTCTAGCATCTGCTAAAGGCACCAAGATCCTTGGAGACAATGAATTGACAGCCACAGTAGTGTTCCTATGTTTAAGGGGAATACAGGAAAGGGTTCTGGGAAATGCCACTGGGTCCTTACACCTCATTGGAGAGGAGGGCCCGGAGGAGAGTCTGGTATGCACATTAAAGGACTCTCTGGGGATTGGGAGGGCAGTCACTGGGGGATAGAGAGGGAGGGGTGAGGGGAGGGGGAGCAGGGGTTTTGGGGGGCAGAAGAAGGGAGGGAGGGAAGTGGTGTACCTATTAAGTTTGTATGAGCAGAAATAATAATAAAAAATATTTTTAAAAAATCCCAAGTAGATACAGGCAGTGGTCCGTAATTCATCCCTGGAAGGTGAAAACTGGAAAACTCCAGAGCAAAGTAATAAGGAAGTAGAGCAATCTAGGATGATTCCCAAAGTCACTTTAGGGCCTCCACAGGAGCGCGCGCGCGCACACACACACACACACACACACACACACACACACACACACACAAAATGGTATATGGGAAAAAGTTACATATATATAGGAACTACTCTGCTGGCAAAGAAACACTGGCAAGGGAAGAGACCAGGTGAGAGAGAACAGTGTTTGATCCGGATTACTTGAAGAACTTCTATAACAAGAGAAGGTCAGTAATATGCTACTGAGATTGTGAATGTGCCCCTGGATCAGAAGAACCTGGCCCCAGCTGGCAATCACAGGTATGTATAAAGTTTTACAAGGAAGTCAGCTCCAGAGAGACGGGGGAAGTAGGAGGAAGAAGAGAAGGGAGGACAGAGGAGATGAGGAGGGAGGAGGAGAGGGGACAAGTGGAGAGAGAGGGAGGGGAGGGAAAGGAAAGAAACGGGGATATGGGAGCGTGGAGAAAGAGTAAGAGGAGAAGAATGTAGTAGCCCAAGTTCTTGAGTAGCCCAAGCCTCCCAGGGTTGGGATGCAGGAGTCATTATGCCTGCCTATATTCTGATTTTGAAGCCTGAGATTTTGTCAGTTCAAACAGAAGCTACATTTTCAAACATTTAAGGAAATTTTACTGAGCAGGATATTAGGTGAAAAGCTAGAAGGAAGCACAGTTTAAGTGATACAACATCTAAATGTTATGCATGTGACAGGGTTACATGATAGGCGTTCAATTTTAGCCCAAAGGAGCTAAAGGACATTATGTCAGCAGAAACCACAATATACCAGACTCAGACCCTTTGTAATGACTGCAATTAGCTAGCAAGTTAGAAAAGCTGAATTGTTACTATTATATACTAGTATATTATAGTATATTATATACTATTTCATTAGTTCCTTTTTATGTTTTGACAGCTTCATGAATGTATATTACTGATTATAATCGTATTCATCCCTTCTTACCCTATCTGTTCCCCTTTCCTTTTCCTGTTGAAAACCTGCTTCTTCCCAATGAGCCTCTCCTCCTACTCCTGTGTGTGTGTGTGTGTGTGTGTGTGTGTGTGTGTTCATTAAGGGTTGCCTATTCAATTAAAACTGATTAATGTTTCTTTGTCTTCAGCTCAACAAATGTATGATCCCTTTTCTCAAAAAGGCTCATACCATACATCACATTCCATAACACTGGATGTGCTGTTGGCACTTTACAGCTATACAAAGAAGACCTACTTGAGCACAAGAGTCAGCAAGATAGTGAGCCAAGTTACATAAAACTATGGGATGGAATCAGCAAGACAATCACAGGCACAGATGCTTCGTGCTTTCTGCAGTTCTCAGCTGCTAATTGCAGGTCTTCCTGGCTGCTCCACTGACTTTTCAGTATTTTCTCCATGCCAGGTGCTGTAATCAATATTTTACATGAATGTTCTGTCATTGTTCACAGAAATCCTGTGATATGGCCCAGGAGCAAGGAGAAGAGCAACAATTTTGAGACAGACATCAGGGCTTAGTAATTTGAGCCTGATATTTAACTTCTCCACAGTCAATTTCCAAATTTGGTATAAAAAAAAAGATGGAGTGCTGCTCTAAATTAGAAAATTAAAGTATTGGCCTTTACTGTTCAGATCCGGAACTAGGCTGCCTGGGTTCAACCCTATCTTCACTGCATGTGATAGTGAACAGGTTACATCATCTCTCAGAGGCACAATCCTGCCTTGGGCAAACAGAAATGACAGTGCTTTATCCAGGGCTATTTACAAAGGAAATAAGGCACTATTACAGTGTATACCATACAGAAACAATAATTGTCAATTGTCACAGCATATTTTGTACATGAGTAAACTGAGGTTTGACAAAGATAGGTGACAGTGTCCTCAGGTACATTCCACATGAGAGTTACCCAGGGCTCAGTCATGGACAGACAGATGCCAGTGGTAGCTTCAGGAACATACTTTAAATAAATTCTAATAAACAGAATTATTTTCATTATTTCCCTAAATAATCTTCATGTGGCATTAGATAAATATTACCCAATTGTAAATAATTATTTTTCTAATCAGTCTTCAAAATGGGAATTTCCTAAGCCCTAAAAATCATAAAATGTAAAGGAAAATTTTTCATTTTTGTGGTTCCAGATAATATTCAAAATATCTGTCTTCTTTTATTCCTTGTGCTCAAATTCTCACTTCAAATCATTTTTATATCATCCGATTTCTGTTTTTATTCTGCCTTTCCCTAAAAAAAAGAAGCATGGATTTGCCCAGAATGAAACCCTGTACATCAGAAAGAGCAGGAGTTTCCTAGTTCAATAAATATTGGTAAAGTGAAGTGATCAAGAACACGGCTGTGTGAATGTCAAAAAACTGCTCTTTTTTTCTTCCTTAAGTCCCTGTAGCTTTTCTTCTCCTCTATGAGCCTTAAAGATTATTGCTGTAGGGAAGGAGAAGAATCTGGAAGATATCGATCCACTGTGATGCTCAGAGCTGGTTCTCATGACCCTTAGGAGAGTAAGAAGCTGTCTAGAGAGAGATGTTTAATCACAGAGCCCCACTTTCAACAAATCACAGCACCATCCAAATGACATGAAAGAGATGCAAATTTGCTTTTCTGGCCTGGTACAAGAGAAGGGAGAGAAGTATCCTTCCATTCTGGCTCGGAGGCCAGGCTTTCCATAGAAGGGTTGCAGATCTGTGAACACAAGGATTTCTGTCCTACTCCGCATGAAGAAAGTGGTGGCTGCCACAGGATGAAAGTCACAGCACACTGTGATTGGGGAAAAAAGGGGTATTCCTTAAAGTCAGGTGTAGTGCTGTATACCTGTAATTTTACTTGAGTGTCTAAGGCAAATGAATCATGAACTAAAGGTAGGTCTGGGGCACATAGCAAATACCAGGCCAGCCGGGACTACAAGCAAGACACTGTCTCAAAAAGAGGGGGTGAGGGAAGGGTCTTAGTTGGGTTCTGTAGAGACAGATATAAGGTGGCACACAGAAATCAATTCATACTCTTATTTCTTGGGTAGAAAGTCAGTAAATTAGAGGCAAAGCATTTCAATGACCTGACCCTGAATAGGCAGCAGTCTCATTCTCTAAGGCTAATAGGACAAGCACATCATTGAGAAACAATAAGCATTTCCACATGGAAACAGAAGATAGCTTACAATCCTGAATATACATATACATATATATATATATATATATATATTTAACTAGCATTTACTATCTGACAAACAGTTCCAAAAATCTTGGAGTCTCCATAGTATTCTCTTTTTTGTTTACTAATGAGTAGACTGATTTGGATGGTGGCTCTTGGTTAACTTCAGGATAATATTTTGTTCCATGGTGTAATTGTTCGTTAGCACTCTGGACTCAATCCAAATAGCTTCAAGACAGATTGCTCATCAGAAAGACCCATGAAGATGAGAGAGTGTTATTATTTGAGTATGGAATATCTCCCATAGACTCATGTATTAACACTTGAACTCAGCTGATAGTACAGTCTTGGGTAGTTGTGGAACCTCTGTTTCTATAGTCTGGCTACCAGAAGTGGATCCCTGAGGGAAAACCTTGAAGATGATACCTGCTTTCAGTTCCAACCTTGAGTTCTCAGAGTCTCAACTCATCAAGATGTGAGGAATCCCCACTACATGCTCCTACCACTACAAACTGAACTTCTCCTGCTGCCATGCCTTCTCTATCATGACAGACTAATATCCACCCTGAAGTTGAAACAAAGAAAGAGAAGTAGGCCTTTGGAACTAATTTGCAGAAGGAAAATGGGAGAATTTGAATCCATATGCTAGAAAGGCTTACAGTGTTGTAAACAGCTCAGCCAGTCATTTTGGTGGAAGTTTGAATGATCAGAATGCAAAAAAGGACACAGACAGTGGGAATTTCTTTTCTGAGGTTTTACATCTTAACAAGGATTAAGTGAAGAAATAGGCTAAAGGCCATTTGTGCTACATTCTGGCAAAGATTCTAGCAATATTTTTCAATTTCCTCCATTTTAAGTGAAGCTAAATTCAAAGGTAATGGACATATTATCTCAGTTTCTTTTTTTAGCATCCAGACTGTGGCATAGTTATTATTTGCTACTTGCAAGTAGATTTACATTGGAAATCCAGATTACAAAGTGGAGCAGAAAGATATGGAAAAAATGTGTAGTACTTTTCCTTACTTTTGGTAAGGAAAGTAATGTAGGAGAGTTTAAAGTTGTAGACAAATCAGGGATGACAGAGTAGCTATAAGCATCAAGAATATGATACCATTAGAGAGAAACCTTGTATTTTGTACTAATATTTTGAGAGCAAAACATCCTCCATAAAAGCTCCAGGTTGCAAACTCAGTTAACAACACTCCTTTGCACTAAGAAAATAATCTTTGCAATATCTGAAAAAATAGAGCTTCTAGGTACCCTGTTCAAACAGAACTACTTGGGGAATTATTTTCTCATGTTCAGCCACAAGAAGCACTTAGAGGCTATTGGAAGTCAGGTTATATCCCAAGCTGACTACAGACAACTGGTTCTGTTTTGCAGGTGTGATAATGAAAACATATTAGGATCATCAAGGCTCGCCGTATGACTCCAGGGGAGGCAATATAAATGCTGCAGGGTCAAAGTCTCCATAAGGAGCTCCTTAGAAAGCTGTGTGTAGAGCTGTGAAGGTAAATGCCAAGTGAAATGGAGACAAGATGATGATGGAAATGCCAGGAATCTGGAAGATCTGCTGAGGAAAACTGCTGGCCTTGAAGAAAACTGGCCCCAAATTGAGAGCTGCAGGCTGGTTGCAGATGGCAGGGTCATAGGAGAGGGAGTCCCAGAATACCTTGGGAACTCAGACACCACCAGGATGTATATGCTGTTCACAAAACCACAGAGCTTAGTGCTTGCCCTGAGAGCTTAGTGCTTGCCCTGAGTCTTCAATCTGGTCTCTCCTTGCTATCCTCCTCCTCTTCCCTTTTGCAATAGGAATCTTTACTGTGTCATTGTATATTGGAAGTATGCAAATTGTCTTCTCCTTCTACAGGGACTTAGAGCAAAGGGTTAGCCTTGATTTTAGTAAGGACTTTATCCTTTGAACAATATTGGGACTGCTAAGATTATTAGAACTATTGAAGTTGAACTAAATTGCATTTTGCCTTGAGATGGTTCTAAGTCTATGGGGTAAATGTCACAGTTTGAAA